>CM046945.1:95706892-97043434 GCA_025698515.1 Gossypium sturtianum | reverse complement strand
CCTTTCCTAGGACCCTACCTGGTGCACGGTTCGCATTCACTTCTTCGGTTTTTCCCTTAAAAGAAAAACTGTGGAGAATCAAAATTATTTGTTTTTATGATTGATTGATTCTTGTGAATGGATATTATAAAATTTCCATAGCATGCCATGCATATATTGGAAGCATGCCATTTAGATTAGGTAAGAATGTCACTAGGACTATTGTATAATCATTGTTGAATTTTGAGATAAAAAAAACCTTGCATGTTTTTAAAAATATTGAGTTGGAGAAGGTCATTCAGCAAGATCTACGATCTCCATTGATGGTACCTAAGTGATAGCATGATAAAGTTTTGAGCCAGTTCCTACACTGGCCGCACCCCAAGGTAAACTTTGTCATGTGGGTTCACTAGATGAGATTTCCTTTTAAGGACAACTAGTCATGCATGACTTTCAGAGAGATTGTCCCAAGATGACTCACAAATGAGAGCATGTTCATGATGGGTGTTGAGTCAATGGTTACACATTCAAGATCGTCTCTTATTAAATAGTTTCCCAAGAAACAATATTTAAGCTAGAGATGACGGTCAAACATGAAACGGTCGTTAGTTTGTGTGGAGTCTTGAGAATTAAGATTCACGAACTGATTGGTTTTTGCTAGTTAATCATGGGACCCCAAGGCAACATGGTTGATGGTTGTGAGAAGGATCGTAGCAACGGAAAAATGTTTTTTCAAGGTTTTAATACAAGACGCATGTATCATAATGCATTCTTGATCTGTTGTTGAAATGAAAAATATTTTCTTAATACAAAGATAGTAATTAGTGAATCTTTTTTTTCAGTTCAAATATGTCTCCTACTCCTCTTATTAGTATTCTGACTGAGAATAAATTAAATGGGGATAACTTTCGTGAATGAAAATAGAATTTGTTGATAGTTCCCAAATGTGAGAAATACAAATTCGTTCTTGATGAAACGTACCCTCCTGAAGCTCAGCCCAAAGCGAGAAATCGCTGGAGAGATTCTAACTCAATTTCTTGATGTTACATGTTAGCGAGCATGAGTAGTGTGTTGCTAAAGCAACATGAGAATTTATGTATTGCAAATGAGATCATGACAAATTTGAAGGATTTGCTCGGAGCCTAAGTCGCATTGGCTCGACAATTTGCTATTACAAATTTGATAAACTCTCAGCAGAAACTTGACTATAACAGTCCGGTTTATACCCTAGTTGGAATAGTGGTTTCGGGACCAAAAATCTGAGTCAGTAAATTATTTTAATATTTTTTTCTGTGCCTATGATATTTGATTAAGCATGTGATAAAATTCTGTGAGTTAATTTGTCTGTCTGTGTGATTAATTTGATAAAAGAACTAAATCGTGAAAAAGGTAAAAGTAGCCTTCTAATTGATTGAGTAGCCTAATTGTTGTGTCTCCTTATATAGGAGGATTTATGTTGTAAATTTGCCAAAAGTGGGAGTAGTGGACGGCATACTGAAAAAAAAATATGTTGTTATATATATATATTATATATAAGTTTAATTAATGAAAATAACATATTATATGTTATAATAATAAAAACAAAGCTTGGAAATAGTACTCATTTTACATGTACTTCCACCGAATGTGAAAGAAAAAGAAAGGAAGAAAACCATTTAGGGTTCGGCACTCATCTAGTCCAATTAAGGTAAGTTTTGACTTTGATTTTTGATGATTTTTATGTTTTTGAGATTGTTGCTTAGTCTACTATCAAACCCATGTTGTAATTTGAAGAATTGATGATGTTTATGAGATGTGCCATTCATGAAATGGTGAGCTTTGTGATAAGTTTTTGTGTTAAATGAAAGATATGTGTTTAATGAACATATGTTGTTCTTGAATTTTTGATGAATTTAGCTAATTAGGGCTAAATTGAGAAAATAGCAATTTGAGGGACTAAATTGCAAATTTGATGGAAAATATGGGCTTGTATGATGTACATAAGCATTCGGCTAAGCATGAGCATGTGATGATTTTGTGTATTTGATGTTTTGAGAAAAATGGACTAAATTGATAAAATGTACAAATGTGAGGGCTAAATTACAAATTGCCCTAAATATGTATATTTAGATTGAATTGGATGAGTTAGTGAATAAAAGGGTTAAATTTGAATATGTATAGATCAAGAACCGAAGAAATCAGACTTAGATCATGGGAAAGCAAAAGTAACTGAGTAGCCGTTTCCATTTTCGTTAAACCAAACTCGATGTAAGTCATTATACAAATAAACGTGTTTATATTAAATTATGTATGTTTATGTGACTATCGATAATAATAAATGTTTACGAAATATTGTGTATATGAATTCCAAGATAAGATCGATTTAATGATAATGTCCGAAAATCCCCGTACGAACCTAGGAATAGATAGGATTAGCTATGTCATGACACAGGTGTTTGTTCTGTGATATTATGTAAGACCACGCTTGGGACGTTGGCGTTGATTAAGGAATTTGTGTAAGACCACGTCTGGGACGTTGGCATTAATATGAGATTTACGTGTAAGACCATGTCTGGGACATTGGCATCGTATTGTTTTGTGTAAGACCCTGTCTGGGATAGTGGCATCGATATCTGAATACATGTAAGACCTCGTCTAGGATGTTGGCATTGTACGATTATTCTGAGCTTTCTAACTATCCTATTTAGTTCCGAACGGTTCAACGGGTAAGTCTGAGTAATGAACAACTCTGCAATTTGAACATCTGCTTCAGGTACTTCTGATAAGTACACATTGTGTGTATAAGAAGGTAAGTATATTCATAAACTTACCTAGATGAATTGTGAATTTGATTATGAGAATGTAAATGTGATATATGAACAGAAAAGCTATGAGTTAGCAAAATATATGATGAAATGCAAGATTGAAAGATGAATGGTTAAGTAAATGTGCTAAAAGATTTGTGGCTATGTATTGAGCTATAGTGAATTCATATTGATTACATGTCTTGAATGCATAAATGCTAAATTTATTTGTATATGGCTTACTAAGCTTTTGGAAAGCTTACTCTGTGTATGTGTCTACTCTGTTTTATAGATCGTCAAAGCTACTAAAGGCTCGGGACTGTCGAGGATCGTCATCACACTACTCAAACTCATTTTGGTATCTTTTGAAAATGTATATACTAAGTATGGCATGTATAGGCTAGTTAATTTGTATAAGTTGAGAGATGAATCTAGCCATGTGATTTGGCTAGTTATGTGTTGATAATATGTATTAATGAATATGATATATAATGCATGTTTTGGTATGACTTTATAGCATTTGAAATGGTTAAGTTGATGGTAAGTTTATGAATGAAATTTGTGCATATATGTTTGAACAAAAGAATGAGTTCATGAAAGGTAAATAGGGATGAATTATGCTGGTGTCTACTTGAATTTCTATTGTGTAAATTGGCATGATTGGAATTGGATTTGATTGTAGAGTTTGGATGGTTAATTTGTTATGTTTGTAGTTGCCAAATGTGCTTAAGTTGTATTGGTAATTTGCTTGTAGGTATGACCCTATGTGGGTGGCATTTTGGCCTTGTAAATGGCCTGTTTTGCCACACGATTATAGCACACGGGCGTGCCTGATGACTGTGGGAGTAAGTCTGTAGCGAGCTAAGATTACATGGCCTTGGCACATGGGCGTGCCTGGTAGCCGTGTGGTTTAGTCAGAATCGACCACGGCCAAGGTACACGGGCGTACTTGGTGGCCATGGAGTTAAGTCAAGTTCGACCACGGGGAATACACATGGGTGTGTCTACCAGCCGTGGGAGGCACACGGCCTGCCCACACGGGCGTGTGTCCTGTATAACTTAGAAAAGTTTTAAATTTCCGAGAATTTTTGTATGTGTTCCGGTTTAGTCCCGACTCTGTTTAATGCATGACTAAGGTCTCGTAGACCTATGAAAGGGACACTATGATGTCAGATGATGAGTGTGATTAATGATTTATTTTACAAATTGCCTATTAAAGTTTTTGATCTGTCCGGTAATGCCTTTAACCCTAATTCAGCGACGGATGCAGATTAGGGGTGTTACATTTGGTTGGTATCAGAGCTACGATTTAGTCGATTCTCAGCCTAACGTAGCGTGTCAGAGTCTAGCTATACATGCCATATATCTGAATTGTGATAGTGTGATGAATCTGACGTGTAAAATGTGATTTTCGTATAGCAATGGATCCCGAAAGAGCCGTAGCTAATGACGTAGAAAGTAATGTGCCTGCTCCCACTGAAGGGACAGCGCCCTCTGATCCGAGACTGATTACGAGTGGTCAAGAAGGAGAAGCTAAACAAGCTTTCTTCTAGATGATGCGTGAGTGGTTCACTCAGTTTGTTAGAAATAACCCGACTGTTTCGCAACCTTCGCCCCTGGTTAATCCCCTCGGACTACTAAGCTTGTGCCACCGTTATGTATCCGAAGTTCATTGAATAAGCCTCCAGTTTACAAGATCCGTAAATATGGGGCTGAAGAGTTTAGGGCTATTAATGATGATGATGCTGAAAAGGCCGAGTTCTGGTTAGAAAACACAATCTGGGTATTCGATGAAATGTCTTTAACTCCAGATGAAAGTATTAAATGTGTTGTTTCGTTATTATGGGATGCAGCCTATCAGTGGTGGAAAACCCTAACTTCTGTTGTTCTGAAAGAACGAGTCACGTGGGACTTCTTTCAAATTGAGTTTCGGAAGAAATATATCAGTGAGAGATTCATCGATCAGAAACGAAAGGAATTTCTGGAACTGAAACAGGGTCGAATGTATGTTACGGAATATGAACGGGAGTTTGTAAGACAGAGTCAATATGCTCATGAATGTGTATCCACTAAGGCAACAATGTGCAAAATATTCGAAGATGGCCTTAATGAAGATATCCGCTTACTAGTCGGGATTTTAGAGATAAAAGAGTTCATTGTGCTAGTTGACCGAGCGTGCAAAGCTGAAGCACTAGGGAAAGATAAAAGAAAAGTGGAGTCTGAAGCTAGAGATGTGAGAAAGAGATTTCAAAGTAGATCATTTCAGCCTGCTTCGAAGAAATTCTGAGATGAGCATAGTCGTTCAAAGGCTAATGTGGGTCAATCGAATAGAGATCGAGCTAGATCAAAGTTGAGCTCCAAAACTCCAGCAATTTCAATAGCAAGTGTTGGAAATGTCCGTTCTGAAAGACCCGAGTGTAAGCATTATGGAAAAAGGCATCCGAGAAATTGTAGATTGAATAACCGGGCTTGCTTTAGATGTGGATCGTTAAATCATTTTGTTCGAGATTGCCCAGAGTCCGTTGAGCCAGAGACTGTTCAGAACCCGAGATCTGATAATGCACCAGCGAGGGGTAGATTTACGCATAATGTCAGAAATGTCAGTGGTAGTCAGAGAACTACTAGAGATACTGTTGTGAGATCCGAAGCTAGAGCACTTGCCAGAGCATATGCTATTCGAGCTCGTAAGAAAGCTGCATCTCCTGCTGTTATAACTGGTAATTTTAAACTTTATGATACTTTTGTGATTGCATTGATAGACCCTGGTTCTACTCATTCGTATATATGCATGAATTTGGTAATCAGTAAGACTTTGCCTGTAGAGTCTACTGAGTTTGTTATAAAAGTATCGAACCCCTTAGGTAAAAGTGTCCTTGTTGACAAAGTATGTAAGAATTGCCCGTTAATGTTCTGAGATATCTGTTTCCCTACTGATCTGATGCTATTACCGTTTGATAAGTTTGATATAATTCTGGGTATGGACTGGTTGACATTGCATGATGCTGTTGTGAACTGTAAGAGAAAAACTATTTATTTGAGATGTTTGACTGATGAAATAGTCAGAGTTGAGTCTAATGACCTGAATGGATTTCCTTCTGTGATATCTGTATTGAAAGCTCAGAGTTATATGAAAAAGGGTTACGAGGCATACTTTGCTTATGTAATTGATTCGAAAGTGTCTGAAAAGAAAGTTGATTCAGTGCCAGTCGTCTGTGATTTTTCTGATGTATTCCCTGAAGAACTATCGGGGTTGCCTCCGATACGTGAAGTTGAATTTGGTATTGAATTGTTGCCTGGTACTACACCTATTTCGATAGCTCCGTATAGAATGGCACCAACAGAGTTGAAAGAATTAAAGTCACAGTTGCAAGAGTTGACTGACAGAGGGTTCGCTAGACCGAGTTTCTCACCTTGGGGTGCTCCCGTTCTGTTTGTGAAAAAGAAAGATGGCACGATGAGAATGTGCATTGACTACCGTCAGTTGAACAAAGTGACCATAAAGAACAAATATCCGTTGCCCAAGATTGACGATTTGTTTGATCAGTTAAAAAGAGCTACTGTGTTTTCGAAGATAGATCTGAGATTGGGTTGCTATCAGTTGCGAGTAAAAGATTCAGATATTCCGAAAACTGCCTTCAGAAGTACGAGCATTATGAATTTTTAGTTATGCCATTTTGACTAACAAATGCTCCTGCTGTTTTTATGGATCTGATGAACAGAATTTTCAGACCGTACCTAGATCGATTTGTTGTTGTATTCATAGAAAACATTCTGATTTATTCACGGGATGAGATTGAACATGCCGAACATCTGAGAATTGTGTTGCAAACTCTGAGAGAAAAGCAATTGTATGCGAAATTCAAAGAAATGTGAATTACGTTACACGAGGTTAGTTTTACGGGACATATTGTATCGAGATTCGGTATACGTGTTGACCCGAGCAAGATTTCGCTATCTTTGGATTGGAAACCTCCAAAGAATGTAATCAAATTCATAGTTTTCTCGACTTGCTTTTATTACCGCAGATTTGTAAAAGGCTTTTCGACGATAGCTACTCCGTTAACTAGATTGCTTCAGAAAGATATAAGGTTTGAATGGTCTGATAAATGTTAGAAAAGCTTTGATCAGTTGAAAACTCTGTTAACTTAAGCTCTAGTTTTGGTACAGCCAGAATCAGGCAAAGAGTTTGTAATTTATAGTGATGCTTCGTTAAATCGTTTGGATGTGTTTTGATGCAAGAAGACAAAGTTATAGCTTATGCCTCGAGACAACTAAAGCCACATGAGAAGAATTATCCGACGCACGACCTTGAGTTAGCTGCAATTGTGTTCGCATTAAAGATTTGGCGACACTATCTGTTTGGTGAGAAATGTCACGTATTTTCGGATCATAAAAGCTTAAAGTATCTGATGACTTAGAAAGATTTGAATCTGCGTCAAAGATAATGGTTAGAGTTGTTAAAAGACTACGAGCTTGTGATAGATTATCATCCGGGTAAAGCAAATGTAGTTGCCGATGCTTTGAGTCGGAAATCGTTGTTTGCATTGTGTGCTTTGAATACTCAATTAGACCTGTCTGATGATAGTTCTGTGATAGCTGAAACAAAAGTGAAACCATTATTTCTACAACAAATAGTTGATGCTCAGAAAGTTGATAATGAAATGTTAGCAAAACGAACCCATTGTGATTCGAATTCTAATTCTGAATTCAGAGTTGTTGATGATTGCTTGAGATTTCGAGATCGTATCTGTGTTCTGAGAAACTCTGAGTTGTTACAGCTAATTCTGAGTGAAGCTCATAGTAGTCATCTATCTGTTCATCCGGGAAGCACTAAAATGTATCATGATTTGAAGCGACACTACTGGTGGTTAGGTATGAAACGAGATATTTCTGACTATGTGTCGAAATGTTTAATTTGTCAGCAAGTAAAAGCTGAACATCAAGTTCCGTCTGGGTTGTTACAACCGATTCTGATTCCCGAGTGGAAATGGGATAGAGTGACAATGGATTTTGTTTCTGGACTGCCTCTGACTCTGAGAAAGAAAGATACAATTTGGGTCATAGTTGATAGATTGACGAAATCTGCCCATTTCATTCCCATGAGATCTGATTATTCATTGATAGATTAGCCGAGATTTACATTTATGATATTGTGAGATTGTATGGGGTACCACTATCCATTGTGTCAAATAGAGATCCGAGGTTTACATCGCGATTCTGGAAGAAATTGCAAGAAGCTTTAGGCACGAAACTACATTTCAGTACAGCTTTTCATCCTAAACGGATGGTCAATCCGAGCGGATCATTCAAATTCTTGAGGATATGTTAAGATGTTGCATCCTTGAGTTTAATGGTAAGTGGAACAATATCTGCCATTGATTGAGTTTGCGTATAATAATAGTTTTCAGTCGAACATTAAAATGGCACCTTATGAAGCTTTGTACAGACGTAAATGTCGTACACCTCTGTATTGGATCGAGCTTAGTGAAAATAAGCTACACGGGGTTGATTTGATAAAAGACACTGGAAAAAAAGTAAAAGTAATCCGAAATAGTTTAAAAGCAGCATCTAATCATCAGAAATCCTATACAGATTTGAAACGTAAAGAGATTGAATTTGAAATTGGTGACAAAGTGTTTCTGAAGTTGTCTCCGTGGAAGAAAGTACTCCGATTCGGACGTAAAGGCAAGTTGAGTCCGAGGTTCATTGGGCCATATGAGGTTATTGAACGAGTTGGGCCAGTTGCGTATAGATTGTCATTGCCCTCTGAGCTAGAAAAGATACATAATGTATTCCATGTTTTGGTGCTCCGTAGATACCGTTCTAATCCGTCACATGTGATTACTCCGTCTGAGATTGAAATCTGATCTGATATGACTTATGAAGATGAGCCAATCCGTATCTTAGCTCGTGAAGTGAAAGAATTGAGAAACAAGAAAATTTCATTAGTAAAAGTGTTGTGGCATCGACACGGAATAGAAGAGGCTACGTGGGAGCCAGAAGAATCAATGAAACAACAATATCCGAATCTGTTTAACGGTAAGATTTTCGGGTACGAAAATCCCTAAGGGGGGAGAATTGTAACAGTCTGGTTTATACCCTAGTCGGAACAGTGGTTTCGAGACCACAACTCTGAGTTAGTAAATTATTTTAATATTGTTTTCTGTGCCTATGATATGTGATTAAGCATGTGATAAATTTCTGTGAGTTAATTTGTTTGTCTGTGTGAT
Organism: Gossypium sturtianum; assembly: GCA_025698515.1. Lineage (NCBI taxonomy): Eukaryota > Viridiplantae > Streptophyta > Magnoliopsida > Malvales > Malvaceae > Gossypium > Gossypium sturtianum. The sequence goes on along the minus strand of CM046945.1, from coordinate 97,034,442 downwards.
TAATTTGATAAAAGGACTAAATCATGAAAAAGGTAAAAGTAGCCTTCTAATTGATTGAGTAACCTAATTGTTATGTCTCCTTAAATAGGAGGATTTATGTTGCAAATTTGCTAAAAGTGAGAGTAGTGGACGGCATAATGAAAAAAAAATATGTTGTTTTATTTATATATATTATATATAAGTTTAATTAATGAAAATAACATATTATATGTTATAATAATAAAAACAAAGCTTGGAAATAGTGCTCATTTTACATGTTCTTCCACCGAATATGAAATAAAAAGAAAGGAAGAAAACCATTTAAGGTTCGGCACTCATCTAGTCCAATTAAGGTAAGTTTTGACTTTGATTTTTGATGATTTTTATGTTTTTGAGATTGTTGCTTAGTTTACTATCAAGCCCATGTTGTAATTTGAAGAATTGATGATGTTTACGAGATGTGCCATTGATGAAATGGTGAGCTTTGTGATAATTTGTTGTGTTAAATGAAAGATATGTGTTTAATGAACATATGTTGTTCTTGAATTTTTGATGAATTTAGCTAATTACGGCTAAATTGAGAAAATAGCAATTTGAGGGACTAAATTGCAAATTTGATGGAATATATGGGCTTGTATGATGTACATAAGCATTCGGCTAAGCATGAGCATGTGATGATTTTGTGTATTTTATGTTTTGAGAAAAATGGACTAAATTGATTAAATGTACAAATGTGAGGGCTAAATTACAAATTGCCCTAAATATGTATATTTTGATTGAATTGGGTGAGTTAGTGAATAAAAGGGTTAAATTTGAATATGTATAGATCAAGAACCGAAGAAATAAGATTTAGATCGTGGGAAAGCGAAAGTAACCGAGTAGCTATTTCCATTTTCGTTAAACCAAACTCGAGGTAAGTCATTATAGAAATAAACGTGTTTATATTGAATCATGTATGTTTATGTGACTATTGATAATAATAAATGTTTACGAAATGTTGTGTATATGAATTCCAAGATAAGATCGATTTAATGATAATGTCCAAAAATCCCCGTACGAACCTAGGAATAGATAGGATTAGCTATGTCATGACATAGGTGTCTGTTCTGTGATATTATGTAAGACCACGTCTGGGACATTGGCATTGATTAAGGAATTTGTGTAAGACCACATCTGGGACGTTAGCATTAATATGAGATTTACGTGTAAGACCATGTCCGGGACATTGGCATCGTATTGTTTTGTGTAAGACCCTGTCTGGGACAGTGGCATCGATATCTGAATACATGTAAGACCTTGTCTGGGACGTTGGCATTGTACGACTATTCTGAGCTTTTTGAATATCCTATTTAGTTCCGAACGATTCAACGGGTAAGTCTGAGTAATGAACAACTCTGCGATTTGAACATCTGCTGCAGGTACGTCTGATAAGTACACATTGTGTGTATAAGAAAGTAAGTATATTCATAAACTTACCTAGATGAATTGTGAATTTGATTATGAGAATGTAAATGTGATATATGAACAGAAAAGCTATGAGTTAGCAAAATATATGATGAAATGCAAGATTGAAAGATGAATGGTTAAGTAAATGTGCTAAAAGATTTGTGGCTATGTATTGAGCTATAGTGAATTCATATTGATTACATGTCTTGAATGCATAAATGCTAAATTTATTTGTATATAGCTTACTAAGCTTTTGGAAAGCTTACTCTGTGTATGTGTCTACTCTATTTTATAGATCGTCAAAGCTACTGAAGGCTCGGGACTGTCGAGGATCGTCATCACACTACTCAAACTCATTTTGGTATCTTTTGAAAATGTATATACTAAGTATGGCATGTATAGGCTAGTTAATTTTTATAAGTTGAGAGATGAATCTAGCCATGTGATTTGGCTAGTTATGTGTTGATAATATGCATTAATGAATATGATATATAATGCATGTTTTGGTATGACTTGATAGCATTTGAAATGGTTACGTTGATGGTAAGTTTATGAATGAAATTTGTGCATATATATTTGAACAAAAGAATGAGTTCATGAAAGGTAAATAGGGATGAATTATGCTGGTGTCTACTTGAATTTCTGTTGTGTAAATTGGCATGATTGGAATTGGATTTTATTGTATATTTTGGATGGTTAATTTGTTATGTTTGTAGTTGCCAAATGTGCATAAGTTGTTTTGGTAATTTGCTTGTAGGTATGACCCTATGTGGGTGGCATTTTGGCCTTGTAAATGGCCTGTTTTGCCACACGGTTGTGGCACACGGGCATGCCTGATGACCGTGGGAGTAAGTCAGTAGCGAGCTAAGAGTACACGGCTTTGGCACATGGGCGTGCCTGGTAGCCGTGTGGTTTAGTCAGAATCGACCACGGCCAATGTACACGAGCATGCTTGGTGGCCGTGGAGTTAAGTCAGGTTCGACGACGGGGAAGACACATAGGCGTGTCTAGCAGCCGTTGAAGGCACACAGCCTGCCCACACGGGCGTGTGTCCTGCATAACTTAGAAAAGTTTTAAATTTTGGAGAATTTACGTATGTGTTTCGGTTTAGTCCCGACTCTGTTTAATGCATGACTAAGGTCTCGTAGACCTATGAAAGGGACACTATGATGTTAGATGATGAGTGTGATTAATGATTTATTTTACAAATTGCCTGTTAAAGTTTTCGATCTGTTCGGTAATGCCTTTAACCTTAATCCGGCAACGGATGCGGGTTAGGGGTGTTACATTGAAACTCCGGTCAAATAACATATGTTTAAGATTTATGAGATTCTTTGTAAAAGCGAAGGACAATGGGACTGAACTAGAAGTGAATACTCAAATTGAAATAGTGTTCAAATCCTTAACCAATGAGTTTATTTGTTTTAGGGTCGCTTAAAACTTTGGGAATAAGGTGCTTACCTTGACTCAGCTCATGAAGAAATTACAATCATGTAAGTGGATGTTGAATGGTGGTAAGCCAGTTCAAGAGAAACCTGAGGTAAACTTAGCTCTGGGCCCTTCGTCCTCTAAGGGGAAGCAGAAAGCTAAAGGTAAAAAGATAAAAATGACTAAGTTTTCGACTCCACCTCGTGTGGATAGGGAGAAGGCTAAGAAGTCAAAAGATCCTAAAAAGATCAAATGTTTCTTCTGCAACAGGAAATGGCATTTCAGATCAAACTGCAAGGAGTATTTGGTTTACCTAACCGAAAAGGGGAAAGGTATGGAACTCTTTGTGGTTGAAGCTTGCTTAGTGGAAGAATCGATTGACAACTGGGTTATTAATTCTGGAGCCACTAACCATGTGTGTGTTTCTTTACATGGGTTCAGCGAAACGAGAAGTCTACATGACAAGAGCCTCTCATTGTGGAACGGAGATGGGAGCTATGTTTTAGCTGAAGCAGTGGGAGAAGTTATTTTACGCTTTGAAAATTTTAGAAAGATTTAAAAAAAAAACGTGTTTTATGTACCTCATTTTAAGATGAATTTAAATTCTGTAGCATGTTTATTTCATGATTGTTATACCGTGACATTTAATAAAAGGATTTTTATTCACAAAAAATCGTTCTTTAATATGTAATGGATGGATGGAAAACAATCTCTACTTTATCAAACCAAATAACTATTCGATGTGAATAAAAAGCATAAAACTTCTCACTCTAACGAGGGGTACCTATGTCACTTAAGACTTGGTCATATTAACCAAGAAAGAATCACTAGACTTGTGAAAGATGGTCCCTTAAGTATGCTTAAGGAAGTTAGTCTTCCACAGTGTGAATCTTGCTTAGAAGGTAAAATGGCTAAGAGGCCTTTTAATGTGAAAGGTATAAGGGCCAACCAACCTTTAGAACTTGTGCACAGTGATGTATGTGGTCCCATGAGCATCAGTGCCTGAGGAAGTTATGGTTATGACGTGACTTTTATCGAAGACAAAAAGGTGGTCTTCCTTATTTTGGATATCGATGATATTCTACTTATCAGAAACGATGTAGGAGAATTGTCACCGGTTAAACTGTGGTTAGCTCAACAGTTTAGCATGAAAGATTTGGGTGAAGGTAGTTATATTCTTGGAATTTGAATCCTTATGGATCGAAAGAATAAAACGATAGCTCTATCTCAAGCTTCATATATCGATAAGGTTCTAGAACATTTTGCAATAATCGATGCGAAGCCAGGCGTTTAGCCGACTACATTAGGTTTTCATCTTTCTTTAGATGACTGTCCTAAGACAGGGGAAGAAAGAAAGCATATGAGTAAGGTTCCATATGCTTTAGAAGTTGGAAGCTTTATGTATGCGATGCTATGCACACATCCAATATCTGTTTCGCAGTAGGAATGGATAGTCGATATCAGGCGAATCCAGGTCTCAAGCATTGGCAAGCTGTAAAGCATATATTAAGGTATCTTAAAAGAACTAGGGATTATATGCTTGTGTATTTTGCGGAGAACCTTACTCCTGTTGGACATACAAACTCAGACTTCCAAACCTATAAAGATTTAACGAAATCGATGACGAGAAATGTATTCATTCTAGACCGTGGAGTGATCGTGTCCAAACTAACTATGACAACGAATAAGGCAAGCGCACCTATCGTTCGGTAGTATAGCTATGGCAAGACCGGAAATATCGTATCCTCAAGGACCAAGAGTACTAGTAGTTATTATCTTTTTATTATCTAGCCTAAGTATTAAGGGAATTGATGTTTATCTAACTAATTACTAAACTAAGGATGCTAAGACAAAGAGAGTGAATTGGGAAAATAATTGTGGGAAAACCAGTTGATTAAGACAATACCTGAGGAAGAATCCACCTAGACTTCACTTATTATTTAACTCTGAACCAGATGATTTATTCACTTGACTTGATCCGTAGGATTCCCTAATTTATATTAATAACTCTTTCGAGGCTACTAACGTCTAACCCTAGGTTGATTAATTGAAATTGTAATAGCCCGATTCAGGGCCTAGTCAGAATGGTGGTGCAAGACCACAAATCTGAGTTAGTAAATTGAGTTCTTAAGGTTTATGACATGTTTTCATGATAGTATTAAAGTTCCATGTAGAAATTTTGTGAAATTGACATGGAATGATCAAATAGGACTAAATTGCAAAAGTTGTAAAATATGAGTTTCTAGAAGCTTTTTGTATGAAATAGCTTTAGAATATTAATTAGAAGTCCTTAAATAGCAATTTGCCCAAATTATAAGTTTTGGACAAAAATGGACATGAGTTAGTAAATTGTAAATTTTTAAATAGAAGGGCATTTTGGTCATTTACCAATTAAATGATTAAAATGGGAAAAAGATGATAAAAATTTCATTCATCTTCTTCCTTGTGCCAAAAATTAGGAGACTCCATAGCTAGGGTTCTTCAAATTTTTGAAGCTTGCAAGTAAGTCATCCTAGCCCCGTTTTTAATATTCTTCGTATTTTTGGAGTCCTCGTATTATGAATTAGCTATTTTTAGCTATAAGATGAGCTAAGAAGCATGTTCAAAAATCTACCCATGTGTATCATGCTTGTAAAATGATATTTTATGGAAGATTATGGGAGTTTGATGTTAGATAAACATCTTTTCCTTAGTGAATTTCATGAAAAATGATAGTATGGACTAATTTGTAATAGTTATGAAATTGGTCATACCTATTAGAAATAGTGAGAATTGATGATTGTTATAGTAGAGAAAATGAATCAGCTAAACATGATGTTTAATAAAGTTGAATGAGAATTATTTTACGAGCCTAGGGGCGAAAGTGCAAATATGAGAAAGTTGAGGGGCAAAATAGTAATTTTTCCAAAGTATGAGTTAAGAGTCAATTTAGTCAATATGAGTATTAAATGATCTAATTATTATTATAGATCAAGAAAAACGAAGCTCGGATCGAAATCGAGGCAAGAACAAAGTCGAGGACTAAATTGCATATCTACATACATTTTATATATTGAGGTAAGTTTGTATGATTTCTAAGCTTTATGATTATTATCATTGAATTGCTTAGTATAATGTACATTATTACAATAGAAATGCTTATTGCTATGTTAAATAAAGAAATTAATGAGATTAAGCATGAGAAAGTCCCGATTGAAGTTGAATTACTTAGGATACTCGATCTACCACACGAGATAAGAAAGTCCGTATAAGACCAAGCCAAGGCATGGCATCGACAATCAAGCAAGTTATCATGTAAGTCCAAGACAAGTCTTGGCATTGAAGAGTTATTATGAGATGAAGACCCATGTAAGCCCAAACCAAGGCATGGCATTGGTGAGTCTCCAAGCAAAGATGTCATGTAAGTCCAAGACAAGTCTTGGCATTGAAAAGCTATCATGAGGTAGAGATTCCATGTAAGTCCAAGCCAAGGCATGGCATTGGTGAGTAACAAGAAAGATTACATGTATGTAACACCCCAAACCCGGCCCAAACATTACGACCGAATTTGGTATGCTACGGAGGAAAAACCTTTGAAAATCCCTTGTTAAGTCGTTTTAAATTTTGATAAAAGATATTGTTTTGATTTAAAACAATTGAGGTGTTATGAAGAAAGCATTACTTAATGTCATTTTAAAAAAAAATATACTAAGTTAAGTTGTTACAGTTTCAAATGTACCCGATGGTACTTTAAAAACATTTTTCGTTTAATTTGAGAAAACATGTGCATCCGTTTTTAACATCATCAAATAGTTTAAACAAAACATGCAAAGAATAATAAAATAATCCTAGGAGGCCTTATTACAATTAAGCAACATAAACCCAACAGAAAAATAGATAAAATCCAAAATTCATTTATTAAAAATCTCCACTTGCATGGCCACCTCGAGTCCATCCGGCTCCTCATCCGCGGATCCTACGAATCACCTGAAAAATTAAAGGAGAAGGTGAGTCACCAAGACTCAATGTGTAACCCTTCCCCAATTTAATGCAATCACATACACAAATTATAACCAATTAACATGCATAAGTTTAAATGCACCCAACCTAACCATCCATACGCCTTTTTCTACCCCTTGTGGTACCAAACCACCGGTGGTGCCAAACCATCCGTGACGTATAGTCACAAATGTGATACCAAATCACCGAGATACCAAATCTCGGTGTCCAGAAGACACAATTGTGTTACCAAAACACCGTGACCGAAGTCACAAATAGATGATGGGGCCAACCCATCGTGTGATACCAAATCACCGCGCACAATCCCATATCTCAAAGTGGGGCCAACCCACGGTGGTATTAACCACGTGGACAAGTCGCTATGAGGTGCCAAACCTCTGGAGGTACCAAACCTCTGGTGACCGTAGTCACGATGTGTTACCAAAACACCGGTGTCCGTCGACACGAATATCACCGCCCCTCCTCTCATCAACCCATAACAATCATTTATATGCATGTACCACAAATCATGTTGATAGATTTATTTAACAACATCCAATCGATTTATCATAAGCCATATATCAAATAATACACATACCAAATGTGTCATGCTTCCCAAAAGCATCAAATAATAATCACATAATAATAGGAACTTACCCAAATCCTTGTTAATACCATGAAGGTATTTCATCCATGTCTACACAAAACGTTTAGGCATAAAATAACACTTAGCATATTAAAAGTTATAAGGTGTGTATGTATACACACACACCAAAAAGAGTTCTAAATCCGAATAGACAAATCGGCCACACAAGTATTCTTGCCCCTATATTCGGCCAAAAATGAATATTAGAACCATGGCCTAATCGGCCAAACCAAAATAATTGAGAAAGGTTCCTTGTGAACCTAAAATCTTACCCAAAGCCTTCAACACTTATCCAACACACTCCTAAAAGAATCGGCCTCACTTCCCTACAATCAACCATCATCAATAAAGTTTATTAGCCTTCTCGCTTAAACGAAACTTAAAATAATAATCCTTCGAAATAAACCTTACCACCTTACCAAAACCAATTTCTAGAGAAGTCCCGATGATAACTATCTTACCTTCAATATTCGCCCAAAGATAAATCTAAAGAAAGTAGAAGATTCGGCTATATGGTTATGGAAAATGAAGAATATGTGAAAGAAAAGAGAATTGAAATGAGAGAGAATTCGGTTTAATCAACAAAAGAAAAGAGAGAGCAACAAGAAGAGAATGGTTCGCCCAAAAGAAAGAGAAAGAGAAAGTGGTTGAGCAATATTGAAAGAAAGAAAAAGAGAGAAAAGGGAGTAAGAGTTTCGGCCAACACCTAGTTATCAAAGAAGAAAAAGATGCACAAAAGTTCCCATGTTGTTTCGGTTTCAAAAAGGACAAATGAAAGAAAAGAAATGGTATTTGGTTCACATGAAATGAGGCTAAAAACCAAAAGAGAAAAATTTGCACCAAAATGCACAAGACACTTTCGGCCAAAGAGAGGAATTTTGGAGAGAAAGAAAAACAAAGCAAAAAGATGTTCAAATGACAAAAGAATTGGCCAACTATTCTTTCCCCCAAGCTACCTATCAAAATTCGGCCACCCCCTAGCCATACATGCCGTCCACATTCATCCACTAAAGGCTTAGGAAACTTTCCAAAACATCCTCCACCCTTCATGCCTTTTGTCCCCTCATCATACCATAACTTCAAGATTCTTATCCCTACTATCAAGCTTTCCTTAATCATATATTCAACTTACCAAAAGAATTAGTCCAACCTATCATAAATAAGTTTGACCGTCCATCAAAGCAAGGATATAAAAATAAACCTTCAAATTGCTAAACATGCTACTCGAACCTCTAACCTCAAGCCAAACTCCATGCGCCATTACCAACTTGCCATGCACTCATCTTGTGTCACTTATTGCTACTTAAATTAACTTAAGTGCTAAGCTCATTTAATCCTCTTCTTTAAATAAGCCTTACTAAGAATTATTCTACTAAACCGAGCTTACTCAAGACCCCTAATTAAGCCTTATATCATCACGAATAAAATCACAGAAATTCAAATACAAGAAAAATAATTCAATCACAAATAACCCCTATTTTGGGATGTTACAATGTAAGTCCAAGCCAAGGTTCGGCATTGACCAGTTCATGAGTAAAGATACCAAGTAAGACCATGTCAAGACATGGCAATGGTAAGTTCCCAAGGGAACACACAAGGAAGACTTTGAGTAAGTCCATGTCAAGACATGGCATCAATACCAAGATGAGAGATCCCATGTAAGACCATGTCGAGGATATGGCTTTCGCATCAAGTTATGTGGGATGAGATTCAGTATCCTTGATTATTCATAGAAATTCATCGGGCAAGATAGCAAAGCTCAAATGATATAGTAAGAAAGTTAAGTAAGTAAAGTTATTATCAAGTTATGCTAGTTAAGAGTATTATTCATGATATGAATGATGAAGTTGAGATTATACTTATCATAGTAAAGTATACTGATCTATGTGATCAAGTGATACAGGTATATTGTTTACCGTGATTTGAGCATGACAATAGTAAGTACCATGAAATATGTAAGAATCGATGAAGAGTAAGTAAGCTTAAATACTTGAGATTCATAATGCCATTGTTTATGATGAATGGTTAATGTTAAGCAAATATATTGCTATGAGAATTACATGCAAACTTACTAAGCTAAATGCTTACGTCCTTTATTCTTTCTTTCCATGTAGTCCCGCCTAGCTAATCTCGTGGATCATCGTCACTTTGGAGCTCAGAGCACACTATCAATTGCTATTTTGGTATAGCCAAGTTGTTTATATTAAGTATGGCATGTATAGGAAACATTTCATTTTGAGTTATGTTTTAAAACTAGCCAAAGTGTTGGCTATCAAGCTTAGCATTCTTTTTGTATATGACCAAAGAGACGAGTCATGAATGATTAAGTATGTATGTTTTAATCTATCAATGAAGTATGCATCCTTGTTCATGTTAGATGTAATACTTGAGTTGCTGAATTGAGCATGAGTTTGGTCTTGATTTCGTGGTGGCAATTGGCTTGGTAAATAGCCTCTAAGTGCTCACGGATGGACACACACACGGGCGTGTGTCTAGGCCGTGTGCACCCTCACCTTTGTATCTTAAGTCGAGAATAGGCCACGGCCAGCTACACGGGCGTGTGTCTAGACTCTAGGCCGTGTTAAGGTAGTCAGTGTGTACCACAGGTGGTAAGCACGGGCGTGTGCCTTGGCCGTGGGGCATTGGCAGAATGCTGGGGTTTTAGGCACGGTTTGGGGCCACGGGCGTGTCCAGCCGTGTGTAATTTGCCAAGATATCACCACGGGTGAAGGACACGGGCATGTTTTAGGGGTGCACGGGCGTGTCCCAAGTCACACGGACGTGTGACCCCTGTTTGGAGAGAAAGTTTCCAGATGAGTTCCGAAAGTTTCGGGACGTAAGTCTGAGGCCTCGTAGGCCCATGAAATGTCTGATTTGACTAAGAAAGAGAATTTTTTAATTCAGAATGAAATTTTATAGCCCAAAGTACATGTTTAAGTGAGCTCAAGCATGGTAATGTCTCGTATCCAGTCTTAGTCTCGGACTCGGGTATGGGGTGTTACAGAAATATCTTTCTAATTAAAACCCCTAGTGTTGCATTAACTCGATATATGGACTCCCATATTAGGTTTGACCCTAATCCGGTAGATTTTCGTCATCCTATCTCTAGGGTTGCGATCAACTCCGCTTAACTATGCTAGATCTACTCTTAAAAAGGGACTTTTGCTCCACTGTTTAAGCACATCAATACTTGAATCAATATCCTAAAATATTAAAACAAGAATTAAGAACAAATCAAGTAGTTATCTTATAGTTTAGAAAACAATAACAAGATCCGTCTTAGGTTTCATCCCCCTCAAGTATTTGAGGGGTTTAGTTCATGAATAATAAAGAATACATCTCAGAAGAACGTAAATAACAAAACATAAGAAAAACCCTAAAACCCCTGAAGGAAATTGAAGGGAAGATCTTCCGTCTTGAGCGTGATTCTGGCTTCTGAGATGGATCAACTGGCTTTCTTGGAGTAATCCCCTGTGTTCAGCCCTCTCTGGCTTCGCCCCCGACCAAAGACACTTTTTAGGTTATACTTAGGGCGTTTATATAGGATTCGGAATGTCTTTCTTGGCCCACAAGTATCCTATTTCGAATGAAACTCATCTTGGCTATAGCAGGGACACGCCCGTGTGACACGCTCGTGGTTGACTCTCTTGGCCGTGGTCGATCCTGTTTGCCACACACGGCCGTGTGATCTGGCCGTGTATGATGTTCTAGGCCGTGTCTCGGTTGTTACTCGAAACACACAGCCGTGGGTGATAGTCCAGGCCATGTGAGTCTCTAAGGTAAGCCCATTTGCTCTGTTTTTGGCCCGTTCCTCGTTCCTTTCGAATCCCGATGCTCTCCTAAGTGTAAAACATGAAATTAAAGGATTAGGAGCATCAAATTCCACAATTCAATGGATAAATCATCCAAAAGTATGCTAAATGTGGGATTAAAATATGTATATATTACGGTTTATCAAATACCCCCACACTTAAGCATTTGCTTGTCCTCAAGCAAAATTCTCAACTCACAATTAAAATAGAATTTCCTCAATTCATAACCTTCATCAATAATGTTTCATCATAATTCATAGGTAATTCATACATTGATAATTTAACCAGAAGGTTCCTAAAAATTCAAACAATCAAAGTCATAGTTTTTTATAGTACGAAAAATAGGTGTTTCCCCTTACCTAAATAATTACCTTTAATTCAAAATTGACAAAAATTGATGTCCTCACTAAAGGTTCACTCAAATCCCTCAAAGTGTTTAAGGTTCAAAAATAAGCACTCAGAAGTCGAACATGAAAAGTTAATCCCATAGGCTTGCATGAAAATCAAATCTCCACCACTGTAAAATGATATGATACACAAATCAAAAGGTCTTTGAAAAGGGTTGTAACAGGGCTTGGGTTAAAGGTGTGGATAAAGGCTGAATTAGAGGGTTAGTATCGAGACTGAATTGATAAATTACCTAACTAGAAGAGTAACTAAAGCTTAAATAATTACATCAATTGAAAACTTAATACTAATAACATGAGCTTCTTCTCAAAATATAAAATTAACTGCTTAAACTCCAATAACAAAGAAGTAATAATGAATAGATTCCTAATTTTTTTTTAAGAACAAATCAAGTACAATAATAATATAGAATTTAATAACTAAAATAGAGAAAATAGTTAAGTAATCTATCAAATCAAATCTCGATATAAGGGTAGTCAAGAGAATTTGTGATAACAAATACGTGGGTTTTGGGTTAATATTAATGGGTGAGTCAAGAAGCGGTTTGTTAGGATTCAAAGGGGTTCACTAGGGGTTAATTATGAAGGTAGGCTTTTTATGGAGTAAGTGTGTTAAAACCTAGGTGCCTTTATCATCTTAGTATATCAAATCAAAGGTGTGGTCTCGACATGTATAATCGAAGCAAGTTCTAGAATAACAAGTCAATGTTGACATACTCATAATCAATAAAGAGAGCACGAAAAGGAATGTATGCTCTAAAAGGCTCAAGATCTCACAAAAAATATGGGCTTTTGATGTCAACCCTGTAAATTTCAAACTTCAAGGTAATAATTAGATTTAGGTAGACAACCTAACAAATTTTTAATTCTGAAAATAAACTCATCATGCTTGATTCTCTAGTCTCCTAAAGTTTAAATCATCACTACACAATTAGCTATGACTTAATCCAAAACATATCAATAAAAATCATAAATCAAAGGAAATTTCATTCTAACAGTAATATGAGAAGATTATTTAAGAACAAGATATAATTCAGGGATTTGAGAATAATGTAAAAAGTTAGGCACTTTTCACGATAAAATTCACCCACTCACACTTAAGATGTACATTGTCCTCAATGTACAAAGAAAGATAATAACCATGTAGTAATAGATCATAAGAGAGGGGGAGAGGTGAAACTTCCTGGATTTCGGATGGATTTCTTGAGTTAGGAGTGTGGAAACTTGATTCGGAGGTGAAAGATAAGTTGGAGGAGGCGTTTCTGCTGGTGGTATGGTGGCCGCCAATAATCACTGCGCTAGATGAAGAAATTGGGGAACTTGTGAATAAATAGCCAGGAAATAATAAGAAAAATTCAAAATATACTAAATATTTATTTAAAGATAAGAAAAATAAAGAGAAGGAAAATAAATGAGAAGAGAAAAAAAGAAGAAAAAATAAATTGACTAAAATGTCCTTGGCTTGTCGGGTCGATGAAGCAGCCGGCATGAACTTATGTAGATCGGTTTCGCACGGGGATACTGTGCTAGGGTCCTTTCGCTTCTTCGACATGGGGATGGTGGTGAGGATGGTGAAAGAAAAGGAATGAGGGGAAGGGGAACGGAAAATGAAAGGAGAGGATAGTGAGAAGAGAAGGGGTGTGGTGGCTGGGGGTAAGGAGGAGAAGAATTTAGGGAGAAAGTGAGAAGAAGGGGGGTCTTAAATAAGAATCAAAAACCTAATTGCTGCCCACGCTCGTGTGCTGTGGGTGTGTTCGGTCACATGGCCGTATCGCACGGTCGTGTGGTGGCTCGTTCGTTTCTCCCACGCCTGTGTAGAGGTCTCCACGCCCATCTCTCTTTCTCAGTGTTGACCACGGCCTCAAAGCATGGGCGTGGCTTATACCCGTGTGACTTTCTCAGTGTCTACCACGGCCGTATCGCACGGTCGTGGCATTTTATAGCCGTCCGTGATGTAGGGACTTTCCGTCCTTGGTTCGTATGACCTCTGCCATGCCAATTTGTAAATATGTGATGTCACACGGCCACGGCCACGCCCGTGTGCAAGGCCGTGTGGTACGGAAACCTATGCTTTATTTAACTTGGTTAGTCTTTAGTTAGGTGCTAAAAATCAAAGATATGAAAATTAAAGGGGTTAGTTCTCGGGTTGCCTCCCGAGAAGTGCTTATTTAAAGTCTTAAGCTAGACTTACCTTTCATTCGCACGATCATGGTGGTTTGAGGAGTTGAAACTCCTCTTTGCTGCTATCAATTCTAACAATATATGGTTTGAGTCGAGTAGTGTTTACTTTAAAAGTGCCGAATTAGGATTATTTACCTCGACTGTTCCGTATGGGAAGACATTCAATACCGTAAAAGGGATCTCTTTATTAAGGTCTGGAATCGTGGTTCGAGGGTCTGTCTTTTCCAACAATACCTGATCCCCTATTTTGAATTGATTTGATGTTCCTATAAGCTCGTTTGGGGGTTCCCTCGGTTTTGCTTCGTGTGTTCCTAGTTTCTCCTTGAAATGTGTCCTCCACTCGTCTAGTTCCTCGACCTGAAGCCTTCATTCCTCATAAATCACTTCCTTGTTTGTATGAGATCTAGGATCTGGCTCAGATGTGTACTTCCGGGGTGCTTCCTGAAAAGATGGTTGAACCAATTGGTTATCAATAGAATTTATGTCCTTACCTTTTTCACTTGACGTCCTAGCCGAGTCAAGAGCCTGAAAAGTGATCGTTTCATCACCTATACAAAATGTGAGTTCTCCTGTACCAACATCAATTTTAGTTCTGGCAGTTGCTAAAAAGGGTCTTCCTAGGATTAAAGGAATATTATTTTCCTCATCCATGTCTAAAACGAAAAAGTCTACTGGGAATATAAATTTATCAACTTTTACTAGCACATCTTCGATTATACCCCTAGGAACTTTAATGGTTTTATCAGCTAATTGAATGCTCATCCTAGTTTGTTTGGGTTTCCCTAGACCTAGTTGTTTAAAATAGTTTTATAAGGCATGACGTTGATGCTTGCTCCTAGATCTCGCTAAAGCATTATCAATAGATAAACTACCAATTAAACAAGGAATCGTAAAACTCCCTGGATCTTTTAATTTTCGTGGTAGTTTTTTTTGTAGAATTGCTGAGCACACTGGGTTTAGCTCCACATGCGACGCCTCGTCTAACCTCCGTTTGTTTGTCAGAAGCTCTTTTAAAAATCTCCTTGAATCTGGCATCTGCGAGAGAGCTTCAAGAAACAGTAAGTTAATATGTAATTTCTTTAAAAGTTTAAGGAGTTTAACAAATTGTTCCTCTGTGTGGTCTTTCTTCATCGTATTGGGATATGGCACTCGAGGTGTATACTCTTTAATGACAGGTTTTTGTGTATCGTGGCTCACCTCAACCTTACCTGTATTTACCATGGGTTCTTGCCTTGGCTCAGATTCGGATTCTACTAACCCTTCCCTATTGTGATCAGTAATGGCATGAATTTGCTCCTTTGGGTTAGTTTCTATGTTGCTTGGCAAGCAACCTTGCGGTCGTTCTGAGATTAGCTTAGCTAGCTGACCTAACTGGTTCTCGATCCCTTGAATCGATACTTGCTAATTTTTGAGCATTGTCTCGTTGTTTTGAAAACGGGTTTCTGACACCGCGATAAATTTTATCAGCATCTCCTCAAGGTTTGACTTTTTCTCTTGTGGATAGGGTTGCTGTTGAAAGCCTGGAGGGGGTTGTTGTCTTTGGTTTCCTTGACCTCCCCATGAGAAATTTGGATGGTTCCTCCACCCTGGATTATAAGTGTTACTATAAGGGAAATTTGGATGTACCTGCGAGGAACCACACAAACCATCAATTTTCTTACTTAAGAGTTCTACTTGATTTGATAGCATGGTTACTGCGTCGAGGTTGAAAACACTGGCGGCTTTTGTTGGCTTTGTTCTCATAACCTTCCACTGATAATTATTCAGTGACATCTCTTCAATGAATTCATAAGCAGCCTCAAATGTTTTGTTATTTAGGGTTCCACCGGCGGCTGCATCAATAAGCTGCCTAGTTGAGGGATTCACACCGTTATAGAAGGTTTGAACCTGTAGCCATAATGGTAACCCATGATGAGGGAACCTTCTCAATAAATCCTTGTATCTCTCCCATGCATCATAAAGTGTCTCTAAATCCATCTGCACAAAAGAAGAGATATCATTCCTCAACTTAGCCGTTTTAGCTGGCGAAAAATATTCTAACAAAAATTTTTCGGTCATTTACTCCCATGTAGTGATTGATCCTCGTGGAAGAGAATTTAACCACTGTTTGGCTTTATTCCTTAAAGAAAAGGGAAATAACCGAAGGCGAATGGCATCATCAGAAACGCCATTAATTTTAAATGTATCGCATAATTCCAAAAAGTTCGCTAAGTGTGTGTTAGGATCCTCATCCTGCAAACCGTCAAACTGAACAAATTGTTGAATCATCTGTATAGTGTTAGGTTTCAGTTCAAAATTATTTACAGCGACAGTAGGTCTAACAATACTTGATTTAGTTCCTGTTAAATTAGGTTTAGCATAATCATACATAGTTCGAGGAACAGGATTTTGATTAACCGGGTTTGCGGCAACTACAGGAGGTAGCAGATTATTATCAACCATCTCTTCAGTAGTATTAGTATCGTTCTCTTGCTCTTCTTGTATGTACTGTAGGCTTCGCCTAATTTCTCTGTGGTTTCTACAAACGGTTCCTTCTATATCACTATCGTAAAGTAGAGGTCCTGACGGGTTTCTTCTAGTCATAAACTAGAATACCTGCCAGAAGCAAGGAAAAAGAAAAACAAAATTAGCAAACTAGAAATAAAATAAATATTAATTGCAAAAAAAATAAAATGGCTAAAGTAATAAAAATCAAGTGTTCCTAATATCTTAGTCCCCGGCAACGGCGCCAAAAACTTGATCGTGTCCAAACTAACTATGACAACGAATAAGGCAAGCGCACCTATCGTTCGGTAGTATAGCTATGGCAAGACCGGAAATATCGTATCCTCAAGGACCAAGAGTACTGGTAGTTATTATCTTTTTATTATCTAGCCTAAGTATTAAGGTAATTGATGTTTATCTAACTAATTACTAAACTAAGGATGCTAAGACAAAGAGAGTGAATTGGGAAAATACTTGTGGGAAAACCAGTTGATTAAGACAATACCCAAGGAAGAATCCACCTAGACTTCACTTGTTATTTAACTCAACTGCATTTATTTATTCACTTGACTTGATACGTAGGATTCCCTAATTTATATTAATAACTCTTTCGAGGCTACTAACGTCTAACCCTAGGTTGATTAATTGAAATCTATTTCTAATTAAAACCCCTAGTGTTGCATTAACTCGATCTATGGACTCCCATATTAGGTTTGACCCTAATTCGGCAGATTTTCGTCATCCTATCTCTAGGGTTACGATCAACTCCGCTTAACTATGCTAAATCTACTCTTAAACAGGGACTTTTGCTCCATTGTCTAAGAACATCAATACTTGAATCAATATCCTGAAATATTAAAATAAGAATTAAGAACACATAATTAAGAACAAATCAAGTATTTATCATATAGTTCAGAAAACAATAACAAGATCGGTCTTAGGTTTCATTCCCCTCAGGTATTTGAGGGGTTTAGTTCATGAAATATAAATAATACATCTCAGAAGAACGTAAATAACAAAACATAAGAAAGACCCTAAAACCCCCTGAAGGAAATTGAAGGGAAGATCTTCCGTCTTGAGCGTGATTCTGGCTTCTGAGATGGATCAACTGGCTTTCTTGGAGTAATCCCCTGTGTTCAGCCCTCTCTGGCTTCTCCCCCGACCAAAGACACTTTTTAGGTTATACTTAGGGCGTTTATATAGGATTCGGAATGTCTTTCTTGGCCCACAAGTATCCTATTCCGAATGAAACTCATCTTGGCTATAGCAGGGACACGCCCGTGTGACACGCCCGTGCGACACGCCCGTGTGACACTCTCTTGGCCGTGGTCGATCCTGTTTGCCACACACGGCCGTGTGATCTGGCCGCGTACGATGTTCTAGGCCATGTCTCGGTTGTTACTCGAAATGCACGGCCGTGGGTGATAGACAAGGTCGTGTGAGTCTCTAAGGTAAGCCCATTTGCTATGCTTTCGGCCCATTTCTCGTTCCTTTCGAATCCCGATGCTCTCTCAAGTGTAAAACATGAAATTAAAGGATTAGGAGCATCAAATTTCACAATTCAAGGGATAAATCATCCAAAAGTATGCTAAATGTGGGATTAAAATATGTATATATTACGGTTTATCATGGAGCCATAGTTAGGACAAGTGTAAAACAAACTAGCACTATTGACCCTACTATGGAGGCCTGGAAACACAAAAATATATAGACTTTTTCATACTCTTTTTAACTCAAATTCATGCAGTTTCGTAGTAATTCTTGTCGAAAAATGTAATAAAATTATAAAATAATTAAATTGTACTTAAATTATTAACATATTGAACCTTAATTAATTTTATAATGAATTTTCATAAATTTTGATTTATTTTTGACAGATCCGCACAAAGGGTGAAAATTGGCTCGATAGACACTACTAGAAGCAGAAAATCAGGAAGCGAGTTTTGAAGCATCGAGGTGAATTGATTTTTCAGCCTAAGACAATCCAAATTATGAATATTAATACATAATATAATTAATTTTAATTTTTATCCAATTTATTTTGGGTTAAATAATTATTATTAATTATATTATGAAAAGGAGACCCAGTTGTGCTAATACGAGAGACTGATCCAATTGAGCAATCGGGCTGCCCAAAACCGTCCAACATGCTGACCCAATCAACTCAAAATATCTGATTTATTTTCTTGCAAATTAGCCCTTGAAGTCTCCTTGAAATCGCATTCAAACCCCTCCACTTTCTGTGCTTTTAAAGATTTGCCCTAAGCTAAATTTAGTAAAGTTTGAAACATTCAAACTTTGCTACATGTGTGGCCGGCCAAGGGGGTATATGGATGCTGATTTTTTTGCTATTTTTAGCAGCCAATCCCACCTATAAATACCCCCTTCACCTATTTATTTCAACACACCTTTCATTCCACACATCTCTCTCCCTTTCACTTACTTTCTCTCTTCCAAACCTTCCCTTGTTTTCCATTTTTCCCTTCCATTCCCTTGCCGATTTCCCTCTTGGAAAAGAACCCTTCAAACACCTTGGATATAAGTATTCAAGTGCTTGTAGAAGCCTCAATTCAGCAAGAACGAGCAGAGAAGGAGGAGCGGAGCAAACTAGTCAGGCTTCAGAGAAACACCGGATTTGATTCTAGTTTCCTACCCTTTAACTTTTATT
Organism: Gossypium sturtianum; assembly: GCA_025698515.1. Taxonomy (NCBI): domain Eukaryota; kingdom Viridiplantae; phylum Streptophyta; class Magnoliopsida; order Malvales; family Malvaceae; genus Gossypium; species Gossypium sturtianum. The sequence continues at coordinate 97,015,413 of CM046945.1, read as the reverse complement.
GTTGTTGTTATGAACATGTCTATGAATATTTTTTATGTTGTTATTCTAAATTTAATTAACATGGCTTAAATTTAATTCGTGTTAGGTTGATTGCATTTCGTCTACTTAAGTTATTAAAATCATGTTTGTGTTGTTATAGGTATTGGTAAATTGTTTGATTAAGTGAAACCATAATTATGTTATTATGAGGTAATTAATATATTAAATATTAATCATATTGAAATTTTAATTAATTGACACAATACTTAATTAATGCATTTTTAATCTTCTAAGGTAGTTGAAGGTTAAATTAGCGACGGTATTAAACGGTACATTAGCCTTGCATAACTTGCAAGATTACTGTGATTAAACTGTTTCAATGTAGAAATATAATGTTACTTCACTTAATCTTTTACTCACTTATTAAAATTGATTAATTTTTTGAATTGGCATAGTAATATGTTTAAGAGATTAGTTAATTTTGTAAGTTTGTATGTGTTATAGTTAACAAATTACCATGTTGCCGTGAATTTATTCGTAACAACATGAACTTTGTTTTAGTAATGTTAAGTTAAGAAATGTAATTGATCTAACACAATTATTTCATATTGATTAAACTTGTTTTTTTAGAAATCGTGCATTGGAAATTTTATCTTTTAATTTTCTTAGTTAATTTACTCAGTTAAACTCTAGTTTTATTAATCCCTTTTTTCAAATAAACGATTTTTCTTCACCAAAGTGTTTTTAATTGCATTTCATAAATAATTTTTTGCACAGTCCCTGTGGGTACGATAATTTGACATTTACTTGTCACTTTATTACTTGTTGTGATTGTGTACACTTGCACATTTCCTTCTTTCCAACGCCGAGTATGTGGTTGCTTCTGAGGCAACAAAAGAAGCAATATGGCTTCGAAAGTTCTTAGTCGATCTTGAAATCATTCTTGGTATGGAAAAAGCTATAACACTGTATTGTGATAATAGTGCTGCAATAGCTAATACCAAGGAAATGAGAAGTCACAAGAAGACGAAACATATTGATCAAAAGTATCACTTGATACGAGAGGCAATAGCTGAAGGAATTGTAGATGTGATGAAAGTAGCTTCTGAAGATAACCTTGCGGATATGTTTACTAAGACTCTTGTAACTAGAAGTTTTAGCAAACATGTTGAGGATATGGGAATGCGAAACATGACACATTTACTTCACTAGGGCAAGTAGGAGATTATTGGGAAATGTGCCCATATTATAGTAAACATGTAACTATTTTCTATTTATTTGAACGATGAATAAATAAATAAAGTTAATTTCACATTTCACTATTATGTCTTTTGTATTTTTTTTCTTTTATATTTTGCATGCATAGCAAAATTATGACAAGCAAATATTAGCTTATTGATTGTCTAAATTCAAACTGAAGATAAGTGACATTGTAAGAATGTTTACATTACGAGAAAGACAACTTACTTCAGTAGATAATCTAAATGAGTTTGTAATCTCGTAAAAGAATCAAAGTGAGCATTTGATTCAAATACTGATAATGATTATTATGTTGTCCACAATTCCAATTAGGAAGATGGCTAGTCTTGGCTATCGGAGTAGTTGACTCCACGAGTAAAGACATAAATGTATTCATTGGTAGAATGATACATTAGACTGGACCCAAGATGAATTAATTCTGAATCCGTTTGTGAATTAATTCACTTGTGACGTTCATGTTGTGATTTACCTAAATTCTGAGTTAGTCAATGACCATGCGTATGCAACTCATGTGCTTTCATATAAGTGGAGGCTTATGCTCTAAAGATTATAGAGCCCATAGCCGGTATGTTGGGTACATGACTTATGTATGGCATGGCTTTACTAGCAACAGTAGAGTTCATAGCTCAATTAAAGAGTTAATGATACCCTCTCATTGGCATTGTCTGGATTGATAAATATTGAACGTGGCCACAGGTTGCTTATTCTCGAATGAGCAATTTTTCACAGTTATTTGTTAATAGTGATCATATTAATCATTAAGAAGACACAATGGTGACAATGAGATAAAATAGGATTATATTGAGGGAATGAATTTAATTCAAAAGAATCAAGGATATCATATGGTAACACATGCATGATGAGGTCATTGGACAAAGCAATTGGATGAATTGCTTTCGTAAAGAGTATACAATAAGGATTTTTAAATCATGGTTCTTCTTTTGGACTGACTCCATGATTAAATAATTGCGATTTATCGGAATGATGCTTCTAGACATAATTGCAATCATTAGAGCCTAATTGTATATGTTTGATTGGTCCCTCCGCTAGCTCAACAATAGTTCGATCGGACTGTATTTGAATCAAAAGAAAATTCTATGACTTTGGAAATAATTTAATTGAGTGACTTATTCGATGTGGTATTAAATAAGGTGGTTTTGGGACCTTATTTTTATAAATCGAACCCGTAAATATTTAATATTTACAGAGTGTTATTAGGGTCATATTAAAATTTGGTTAATAAATTTTAATGTTTAGATAATTAATTAATTGAAAAGGACTAAATCGTAAATGGTACAAAAGTTAAATTCTATTAGTTAAGGGTGTTAAAAAGTTAAAGTAATATTGTCACAAGAGTTTATGTGGCAATAATACCATAAGCAAATGGTACTCATGGTTGGTGCTTAAAAAATGTTAAATTATATGTTATATTTAATAAAAAATAAAAGAAAAACTATGTTAAAATAAAACAAACAAAGGAAACACGTTTTTTTTTTTCTTTATGTTCATCTTCTATAGTCGAATAAACACCATTTTTGAAACCATGGAGTTAGGCCAAGCACTTTCCCATGCATGTGTGAGATTTTGAGGTTTGTTTTTCTTGATTTTTATGTTTTGTTATCATTTTAGCTTAATCTAGCTAACCCAGAGATCAATTTGTAAAACTGTTAAAAGTCTAGGGACTTGTCATGAATGAGTTTGAGGTGTTTTTTATTTTTATTTATAGATTATTAAAGTTGATAGCTAGATATAAATATTTTGTTAAATGATTTTTAGTGATTTTGAATGTTAGGGATTAAATTGTTTAAATAGTAAAATTCAAGGGAAATAATGTGAATTGGTGAAAGATGTGGGCTGTTTTCGACCCCCTATGAAAGTTAGTTAAAATGGTAAATTTTCAATTTTCGAGATTAGGGACTAAATTGCACAAAAGTTAAAGTATTAGGGGTAAATTCATAAATTCACTTTAAAATAGAGTATAGGCTTGAATAAATTATTTTAAGTTATTTGAATGGTTTAATTGAATGGAAAATTATTATTTAGATAAAGAAACGAATCAAACGGATCTAAACCGAGGAAAAGCTAATGTGTCGATTTATCCATCATCTTCATTTTTGCAACGGTTGTAACGTCACAAATTTTGGGCCTAGTAGAGTTGGGCCCATTGGGCTTTAGGTTTCATAAAATATTTTTTTAAGTGAGCAAGAAAATGACAAATGACATGACGGCTTTAAAGGTTTAATGAATTTGGAGTGTGTAGGTGTGTTGGAGAAGCTCTGGGTTCGAGTTTTATGGTGGAGGATTCTTAATTTAATTAATTAAGGAATCAGGGTTGTGAGTAGTGGGATTTTAAATAAAAATAAGTGAAAAATGGCACAAAGAAGACTGTGGTGAAGTGGCTAAGTGACGCCACTAGGGTGTAGAGAGGTGGCGACATATGCATGCAGGAAGGTCTGGGGTTCGAGTGCTAGCTTAGTTTTATTTTGGAATTTAATTTTAGGCTTCTAGAAGACTGGAAGTGGCGTGTAGAGGGACTCTAAGGAGAAGTGATCAGTAGAGAGAATTTAGGAGAAGGATAAGGGAGATATCATGGAGAAAAATGAGGAGATGAGCAGTGGATGAAGTTGTGCCGAATTGGACTTTAGGGGTGGCTAAGTTTCGGCTATAGGCTATATAAATGTGTGTGTGCCGAATCTGGGGTCCTAGGTAATACTGAATTTTCCATTCTTTTTCTTTCTTTTCTTCCCCTCAATCGGTTCCTCCCATAGCCAAACTCTCCCATTGCCGAAATCTCCTAAAGTCGAATTCCTTTGTGCCGAATTCTCTCATAACCAAACTCTTCTATAGTCGAATTACCACCATCTTTTCTCTTGACGAAATTCCTAATAGTGCCGAATCTGGGTGGTTGTTCCTTCATCACAAGTCGATTGTTACCTACTCCCAGTCAAGTGTTGAAAGCCGAATCTAGTTAATAGCGATCTAGGCCGCAAGATCAAAAGGGGATTTGGTAAGTATTCGATTAACCTCTTTTGTACGTTTTTCTAAAAGCCGAAAGGCTATCTAACTGTCCTGTAGTTAACTCTGTGATAACAAGGATAAGGTTCAAAGATCGCAAGCGTGGTAGGATCGTTAGCAAGGGTAAGTGTACTCAACTCGATTATGGTTTAAGTGAATGGCCGAAAGTGAGTATGACCTATAGGGGTGACTTGTGTGAATTATGAGTCACTCGGATCTTGATGGTGTGTGTGAGTGCAGATCTAGGAGATACTCCTGATTAGTAGCTAAGGAAGGGCTATTAGAACCCGGTGGCACACGGTAAGGTTACGGTAAGGTTTCGGCTTTTGGTGGATATTTTGTTTAAGTATGGGTGATTGATTGAAGGTTGGTTGATTTTAGGTTCGTGATTAAGGGGATTGTCACACGTCTCCTTTACCAGGTGTGTACAAACACTACACACACACGATGGCAGCAATGCCGAAAAGCCGAAAAGTCGAAAGTGGCTAAATGGGCCTACCGAGCTCGTGGGCTCAAATCGGCAAGGATTGATATGTGAACTTAAATAATGAATTGACATGAATGGTTGTATGGTTTGATTATGATTGGGCCTAATGGGCTATATAAACATGATTGGGCTTAGTGGGCCTTATGGGATTTTAGAAATGTATGCTAGGGTTTAATGGACTCTAGGCCTAGTTCTGATAAATTCTTAAAATTGCATAAGACTTAATTTATTAATCAAACATGTCTGTGGACAAGTCAGTCAGTTAGAGTGTGGTAACCGACATATGCATGTCTAGGATTGGATCTAGGGAGAGCTTGGTACTTAACCGGTCCTAGTGACCCACCTCCTCTTCTCTGGGATCCTACCTGGTACATAGTGTTTGTTCACTTTAACCGCGAGGACTTGTTGATGGGCCAAAGTTCATAACTAAAACCCGAGGTGAAAGAAATTACAGAAAAACCCCTGTAGGGTAGAATTACAAAATTACCCATGTAGGGTAGAATTACGAAATTACCCCTGTAGGGTAGATTTACAAAAATACCCCTGGGTAGTGAAATGACTAAAATACCCCTAGGTGTTTGATGTGTGAAAATGTGTATGTTGCATTCATGAGATATATGTTGCACTTGGGTGGGTTTGATGATACGGAGGAAGATATGTGAGGATCGCATAGTCGCTTGACGACCGTGGATCTACTGTTGGCTTTAAGCCCATTATATGCTTAGCAGCCTTGCTGAAACGTTTGAGTAGTGCCACTGTTGGTGCTACCTTTGGAGTGTAGGGATGGGTGGGTTGATATTTATATCCCCACAGGAGTGTAGGGTTGGAAGGGAAATGGAGTGCAAGGTTGGATTTGGGATGGGTGCATTGCATTCATGTAATACTGATGTGATATGAGGTCATTGTGGGCTAAGGCCCAAGACCACCGATTTTGTTAGGGCTTAGGCCCAACGTGATAATTGCATGTTGATTTGATTACCAAGGGTCGTACACACTGAGTTTCGAAACTCACACCCTTTTTATTTAATGTTTCAGGTGACCCTCAGTAAACGGCTCGATGTGGAAGAGGACTCGGAGGTGGTCACACTACAAGCTACTTAGAAGTTTTTCTTTATTTGTTTCGAATAACTCTATTTTAATTACTTTATTTTCATTGGGATGTAATAAGGCCGTGTACCTCTAATTTGATTTTACATTTGGGTTTTAATTGTTGTTCGACTGTTTAATCATTCAACTTAAATAATTTTTTTTAAATCTTAAACTTAAGGAAAGTCGTTTTGGAAATGTCCTTTTTAACTTTTATTTAGAAGGGTTTCAATGAAAATAAGGTTTTCGCTCAAACACTTCAATGTGGCACACCAGATTCGGGCCTAACTTCTGGGCCGGGTTTGGGGTGTTACATTTAGTGGTATCAGAGCCAGGTTACAATGCTCGGGCTATGAAATGGGCCTTAGATTTGTGGTTTTTAAAACAAGTAGATTAAAAAGTTTTTGCAGGATCTTGTAGTGTGGTTCACCGAGCCCTTAACGTCGAGCCAAGTAAGTTTTTCTGTTATTTTACTTGTTTAAATTACAAAACTATATCTAGATATGGGCTACTTTAAAATAGGTTTTTAGAGACTAAAGCCCGTAGGAAACTTAAGCCTGTAGTGCATCTTCGACTGCGAAACAACTTTTAAATTGTTACTTGCATAAGACATGTGTATTAAACAGTGGAACTATGAACTAATTCCATAAAACTTCAAAACCAGAAATACGCACGCAACGATGAGCGCTAGAAGAGGTGTAAGAGGGTTCAATTAGAGTTAAAGTGTGTTAGTGTTATTAAAATCAGAGTGCGCAGCGGAAGCATAGTGGTGTGATTTGAGCGGTGCGATTAATAGTAAGTTGGAAATTTCGAGGACAAAATTTCTTTAAGGGGGTAGAATTGTAACGCCCTAAATTTTGGGCCTAGTAGAGTTGGGCCCATTGGGCTTTGGGTTTTATAAAATATTTTTTTAAGTGAGTAAGAAAATGACAAATGACATGAAGGCTTTAAAGGTTTAATGAATTTGGAGTGTGTAGGTGTGTTGGAGAAGCTCTGGGTTCGAGTTTTATGGTGGAGGATTCTTAATTTATTTAATTAAGGAATCAGGGTTGTGAGTAGTGGGCTTTTAAATAAAAAAAAGTGAAAAATGGCACAAAGAAGCCTGTGGTGAAGTGGCTAAGTGACGCCACTAGGGTGTAGAGAGGTGGCGACATATGCATGCAGGGAGGTCTGAGGTTCGAGTGCTAGCTTAGTTTTATTTTGGAATTTAATTTTAGGCTTCTAGAAGATTGGAAGTGGCGTGTAGAGGGACTCTAAGAAGAAGTGATCAGTACAGAGAATTTAGGAGAAGGATAAGGGAGATATCATGGAGAAAAATGAGGAGATGAGCAGTGGATGAAGTGGTGCCGAATTGGACTTTAGGGGTGGCTAAGTTTCGGCAATAGGCTATATAAATGTGTGTGTGCCAAATCTGGGGTCCTAGGTAATGCCGAATTTTCCATTCTTTTTCTTTCTTTTCTTCCCCTCAATCGGTTCCTCCCATAGCCAAACTCTCCCATTGCCGAAATCTCCTAAAGTCAAATTCCTTTGTGCCGAATTCTCTCATAACCAAACTCTTCTATAGCCGAATTACCACCATCTTTTCCCTTGCTGAAATTCCTAGTAGTGCCGAATCTGGGTGGTTGTTCCTCCATCACAAGTCGATTGTTACCTACTCCCAGTCAAGTGTTGAAAGCCGAATCTAGTTAATAGCTATCTAGGCCGCCGGATCGAAAGGGGATTTGGTAAGTATTCGGTTAACCTCTTTTATACGTTTTGCTAAAAGCTGAAAGGCTATCTAACTGTCCTGTCGTTAACTCTGTGATAACAAGGATAAGGTTCAAAGATCGCAAGCGTGGTAGGATCGTTAGCAAGGGTAAGTGTACTCAACTAGATTGTGGTTTAAGTGAATGGCCGAATGTGAGTTTGATCTATAGGGGTGACTTGTGTGGATTATGAGTCACTCGAATCTTGATGATGTGTGTGTAAGTGCAGATCTAGGGGATACTCCTTATTAGTAGCTAAGGAAGGGCTATTAGAACCCGGTAGCACACGGTAAGGTTACGGTAAGATTTCGGCTTTTGGTGGATATTTTGTTTAATTATGGGTGATTGATTGAAGGTTGGTTGATTGTAGGTTCGTGATTAAGGGGATTGCCACATGTCTCATTTATCAGGTGTGTACAAACACTACACATACACATTGGCGGCAACGCCGAAAAGCCGAAAAGCCGAAAGTGGCTAAATGGGCCTGTCGAGCTCGTGGGCCCAAATCAGTAAGGATTGATATGTGAACTTGAATAATGAATTGACATGAATGGTTGTATGGTTTGATTATGATTGGGCCTAATGGGCTATATAAACATGATTGGGTTTAGTGGGCCTTATGGGATTTTAGAAATTTATGCTAGGGTTTAATGGACTCTAGGCCTAGTTTTGATAAATTCTTAAAATTGCATAAGACTTAATTTATTAATCAAACATTTCTGTGGACAAGACGATTAGGTAGAGTGTGGTAACCGACATATGCATGTCTAGGATTGGATCTGGGGAGAGCTTGGTACTTAAGCGGTCCTAGTGACCCATCTCCTCTTCTCTGGGATCCTACCCGGTGCATAGTGTTTGTTCACTTTAACCGCGAGGACTTGTTGATGGGCCAAAGTTCATAACTAAAACCTGAGGTGAAAGAAATTACAAAAATACCCCTTTAGGGTAGAATTACGAAATTACCCATGTAGGGTAGAATTACGAAATTACCCCTGTAGGTTAGATTTACAAAAATACCCTGGGTAGTGAAATGACTAAAATACCCTTAGGTGTTTGATGTGTGAAAATGTGTATGTTGCATTCATGAGATATATGTTGCACTTGGGTGGGTTTGATGATACGGAGGAAGATATGTGAGGATCGCATAGTCGCTTGACGACCGTGGATCAACCGGTGGCTTTAAGCCCATTATATGCTTAGCAGCCTTACTGAAACGTTTGAGTAGTACCGCTGTTGGTGCTACCTTTGGAGTGTAGGGATGGGTGGGTTGATATTTATATCCCCACAGGAGTGTAGGGTTGGAAGAGAAATGGAGTGCAGGGTTGGATTTGGGTTGGGTGCATTGCATTCATGTAATATTGATGTGATATGAGGTCATTGTGGGCTAAGGCCCAAGACCACCGATTTTGTTAGGGCTTAGGCCCAACGTGATAATTGCATGTTGATTTGATTACCAAGGGTCGTACACACTGAGTTTCGAAACTCACACCCTTTTTATTTAATGTTTCAGGTGACCCTTAGTAAACGGCTCGATGTGGAAGAGGACTCGGAGGTGGTCACACTACAAGCTACTTAGAAGTTTTTCTTTATTTGTTTTGAATAACTCTATTTTAATTACTTTATTTTCATTGGGATGTAATAAGGCCGTGTACCTCCAATTTGATTTTACATTTGGGTTTTAATTGTTGTTCGACTGTTTAATCATTCAACTTAAATAATTTTTTTTAAAATCTTAAACTTAAGGAAAGCCGTTTTGGAATTGTCCTTTTTAACTTTTCTTTAGAAGGGTTTCAATGAAAACAAGGTTTTCGCTAAAACACTTCAATGTGGCACGCCAGATTCAGGCCTAACTTCTTGGCCGGGTTTGGGGTGTTACAACTGTTTTGTCAAGGTAAGTTCGTATAAGGATTTAAATTCATTAATTGATGATTGAATGTGGTTCTAGTAAATATTATACCATATATGGATTAGATTGTTAGTTATTTGATATTTTGGATTATATGGTAATGTTGCTAATTAAAAGTTATAATTGAAAATTGTACAAAGCATATAAGTACAGTTTGAAAGGTTATAATGAAATGGAAATAAAGGTTTGAAGATGTAAAAGTCCCGTTTGAACCTCGTGAATACTTAGGATACAAATGACATGTCATTAGTGATTATACGATTTTGGGTGCTGGTCCTGGATGTCTTACCGATGGCTAAGGTCATGCATTTGTTGCAGATTCTCCACAGCTTGTGTGAGCAGGCCCATTTCACAGCTTGTGTGAGCATTATAGATACAGTTACGGTTACATGTACATGCACGATTTGTGTGAGCTTTCCTGAGTATCCGATGATATTCTATTTGGTTCAACCAGTAAATAAAGTTGTAAAGGATATATGTGTAACAGCCCATTTTTCAATGAAATCGGAACAGTGGTTTCGGGACCACAAATCCGATCCGAAAATAAAGTTTATTTTTATTTTATTATATGGTCCGTATTAAGATAGACGTGTCGTGTGAAAATTTTTATACGAAAATTTTATCGATTAACTGTTTAATTACGAGAAGGACTAAATCGCATAAAATGCGAAAGTTGAATTCTAGTAGCTATAAGGATTAAATAGGCATGGAATTCAAAACTAGAGGTCCTTATATGGTAATTAGACCATTAAAGAAAAGTATGTAGATTTTTGGTGACTCATCCATGGAAAAATTAGAAAAGAGTAGGGACTAAATTGGAAATTGAAATAATTAATTAATTAAAAAGATGATAAAAGATATCATCTTATTATTTTGTCGTCTTCAACCCCAAAATTTATATGGAAACCCTAGGAGAGAGAGAAAAAATTTCAAGGCTTAATTGGATAAGTTTCCTTGTCCCGGTTTTAGTAATTTTGATATTTTTGAAACAGGGATAGTCTAATCTATCTATTTGGGGGATTAATTTGAAAAGTTATCAAGGTATGAAATTTGGGTCATGGATGAATATGCTAAAAATTTGAAATTTATGGGAGAAAATGAAAGGTTGTTGATAGATAAACAACTTTTACAAAGTGATTTTTGATGAAAACATGATTTAGGGACTAAAATGTAAAGTTGTGAAATTTGATGAAAAATTATGAATTTTTATGAATACATGTGCTGTAAATTTTGTAATAGGATTTTGGTTAGGCTTGGAATAGGGAGTAAATTGCACAAGTTTCATTTTCCGAGCCTAGGGACGAAATTGGAATTTATGGAAAAGTTAGGGGCAAAATGGTAATTTTGTCTAGGACGTAAATTGAGTCTCAATGAATATGAAATATGAGAAATTGATGATTAAAGCTATTTATATTGATCCGGACAACACAAATTCAAGGTTAGATTGAGGAAAAGAAAAGGTTTCAGAATAGTAGATTACTTACGCGAACAAGTGTCGAGGTAAGTTCGTGTAACTTAATCGAGCATGTAATTATGTTAATTGAATGTTGTGTTTGTATGTAATGTGACTTTTATTGATATGCTGTAACACCCCTTACCCGGGTTCTACGCCGGAACCGGGCCCGAGGCATTACTGAACTCAAACCACTTGATCGCCACTTAGGCTCGTCGTAACTACTCTCTGAAGTCATCTCAACAACCTCATTCTCGACTTACGAGGCCTCACTCATACACATGAGGGCTCTCGAGACTAAACCGAAACTTTTTCCAATCTTAAATTTTTTTCTCTTTTATACAGATCTCACATGCCCGTGCAAGATTAGACACGCCCCTGCATGGACACACACGCCCATGTCCCCAAACCGTGCCTAAAACCCCCAGCATTCTGCCAATGCCCCACGGCCAAGGCATACGCCCATGCTTACCACCCGTGGTGCACACTGACTACCTTAACACGGCCTAGAGCCTAGACACACGCCCGTGTGGCTAGCCCGTGGCCAACACTGATTAATCCCACACGCCCTAGACACACGCCCGTGTGACTAGTCCGTGGTCTATTTGACTTCAAATACTAACATGCAGGGGACGCACGGCCAAAGCACACGCCCGTGGGCTGACCGTGGGTCACACATGGCCTAGACACACGTCCGTGTGTCTATCCACATGGCCAAGAACAAAGCTATTTGCTAAGCTCTTCTCACCCTTATAGCTTACACAACGTGCACTCATACAACACATCCATAATCAATTCAAATTGAAGTGCAATCTCACATAGAAAACTACATCTTTCTTTCATATAATGTAATAGCCAACAACCATGGCATTATACAAAATACACTATCCATCTAAAGGCCAACACATCTTAGCCATTTACACCAAAAATTCACAAATTTGTCTAGTCCCTATACATGCCATATACAAAACATTGAGTCTAATGTACCAGAGTGTGCTGATAGTGTGGGCGATCTTCCAATTGATCCTCGTATCTCGATTCAACACTTTTACTCTATAAGACAAGGGAAAAGAAAGAGAGTAAGCTTTGAGCTTTGTAAGTTTACACATAAACAATTAAGCAACATAGTATAAGCTAAGCAACAATTAGCATTATACTAACATAAGTAATTCATAACTATGCTTACTCTTTCTATCCCTTACCACATTTCCAACACATCATGAGTCACTTACTCATAACTATTAACATACACCCCTGCATTCAACATCACATTTACACAATATACAACACACCATTATTCTCGATAATAAATCCACACAGCTAATCTACTCACTATCACATCCACACAGCAAATCTCTTGGTGGTTCCGCACTAAGCCCACCCCATTCAATTAGTAAGGTAGTATCGCACTTAGCCTACCAACAAGGTATTCATAGCGGTCTCTCACATAGCCCACTAAATAACATACCTAATGTAACACCCCAAACCCGGCCCAAACACTACTACCGAATTTGGTATGTCACTAAAGAATTTTATAAAATTGTCACACTTTGGAAAACGAGTATCATGTTTAATCATTTTAACCGGAAAAACTTAGTAATTTAATATTCTGTATAAAATGTAAATTCAAATGATACCTTGGTGAATTAGGAAAAAAAAACTAAGTTGTTACATGCCTTAGCTTAATTTTAACATGAAATTTAAAAGTCTAATAATAACAACCCAACATGAAACCCAAAATAAATATGAGTCTAGTGGCCCATGGCCTTAAGCCATTGAAACTTCAAATCATCTAATAAAAAAATATTAAAATAACTAAATAATGAAAAGTCCTTTTCTGAATCCAAATATTCTCTCGCATGGCCACCTTGCGCTCCTCTCCAACCTGGTCCGATGCACTAGGTGCTACCTGAAAGATGTTAAATAATAGGGTGAGTCACGAGACTCAGTGTGCAACCCTCGTGCACCATCAAATTGGGCCTTAGCCCCACAGAACAGATAACAGAGTATAATATATCAGAATATATGCAAAGCCCAACCCAATCCTAGGTTTCCATCCGCTACACACCACCCTTACCTGCCAATCACACCATTGGGGATTTCTACAATCAACCCACACCGCTACACACCATCGATGGCAGTCATGCTACGATAGCTGCTCATCGTCGATCATGGCAATAGCCACTACAATGAGATCATGGCATTAGCCACTACAATGCATCATGGCAAAAGCCACTACAATGCATCATGGCAAAAGCCACTACAACGAGTAACACTTCCCCTTTCATCAATCACCCAACCCCATGCAATCACGAAACCGCATACATGTTCATCATACCAAATCGACGAAACATTCACTTTAGAATGACAGAGATCACTAACCGGTGATTCGCCTTTACCCTCCTCGGGTTTTTAACGACCATGCCAGATTTCGGCATTTAGCGAGAATATAACGATTTATAAACATATACTAACAAGCAATCCAAATGGTGTGAAAATGTTACACACCTGATTAATACGTAGGACTACCCTCTATGTCGACACCCTCGCTAATTGGATCTACTGCCCTTTGGCTACAGCTTTGCTCAAAAGCCGGAAGAACGCGAAGATAAAGCTTCCCCTACATTCGGCCAAGGATTACTATTTACCTGAATTTATATGTTTAAATAAACAAATCCCCTTACCTAAAACGATTAGATCCCGGAAGTAGGATGATTCGAGTGCTACCGATTTAGAAACCTATGCGACTAGATCTTCTTCAAATCCTGGAATGCCGCCCATGTAAGATTATACGAGGTTAGTCAACCATCTAGCCATTCGACTATGGTCTCCAAAAGCCGGAAAAGATTGAAAGAATAACATAATCGACACTTACCACTTCAGAAGATTTCGGCTACCCCTTGTAGGAAGATTCGGCAAACACCGTAGAAGAGATATAAGAATTTTGGCTTTTAAGAAAATCCCAAAAAGTATGAACAAAAGAAGGCTGATGCGTTTTGGCTTTTAGAAAAACTCGAGTGAAGAGTTTCGGTTTCTAGAAAAGAAAAGAAGAAAAGAAATCAAGAGAGAAGCTTGGAGATTTCTTTAGGAAGAAAAAGAATGGAAAGGATTTCACAATCGATAAGGCTTCAAAGGGTTTTGGTTCTTAATGAAAGAAAGAAGAGATGAACAAATGGGTAGGGAGAATTCGGCTTTTTAGAGAAATCAAGACAAGAGGAAAAGAATGGAAAAGAGAGTGAAGGGAGAGGTTTCGGCTTTTGAAGAAATTAAAGAAAAGAAATTGTAGAGGAGACGAGGATTTCGGCACGAGAAAGAGAAGAAAAGGGTAGGGTTCAAATGTCGAATTGATGAGCTATCCCCTATTTATAGAAATTTCTGCACACACCTTTAGCCTATACTCAACCGATTTTTCCCCTCTCTCTGTGTTTGATTTTCGGCCAACACTAGCCTTCCTGATAGATCCTCATCCTATCCCTTATCCCTATCAAAACACCCATCCAAAAGAGGCTTAATTATCTCCAACTCTTCCCTCCTTTATCACCTATAATTATCCACATATTAAACAATAAAATCCCTAAATAATAGCCTTGTTGCCGTCAACCTACTCCTCCTTATAAGTGTCGAATTTGGCCCAAAAACATGGGCTCCAAACGGCCACAAATTGGGCCTCTCCCCTTGCCTATTGACGCCAACTCCCTTCCCTCTTAGTGGCGCCATTTTGCCACTTGGCTACAAGCCCATTTTGCCATTTAAGCTACCAAAACTTTATTTTAAGCCCTAGAGTATCTAAATAGAATATTTAATCAAGGCCTCAGCCCAAGCCTGAGCCCAATTTGCACCTCTAATTCTCAAATTAACACATTAAACGCATCCACACCCTAAACGCATAGGCCCAAAAATTCAGGATGTTACACCTAACGATATCATCGCACATAGCCAGCTCATCGTCAATATGCATTAGGATGGTATTGCACTTAGCCCACCTTTTTGCATTATCACAACACATTCACAAATCTATTTACTTAATCATTCATCCATCCACTTCACTTGAACCACATAGGTTCTCAATCATTCTCAACCATGCTATACACTATCTAGCATTAACAATTTGTAAGTATGAATGCATTGTTTATGCATAGACTTACCTCGATACTCAAAAGTATTGAGACTTGCAATGTAGTCCACCACCTTGCTTTTGCCTCGGTTTCGATCCGGGCTTCGTCTTTCTTGATCTATAATGAATAAATCAGCTTATTCAATACATACATTGACTAAATTGACCCACATCTCATACTTTAGCAAAATTACTATTTTGCCCCTAAACTTTCTCATATTTACACTTTAGCCCCAAAGGCTCGTAAAGTGATTTTTATTCAACTTTCTATTCTTTCATGCTTAGTCGAACAACTTATTCAACTAAAGATATCATCAATTCTCACTAAAACACACATGTATGACCAAACTCAAGATTTTCACAATCAAGTCCCTACATGCATTTTCATGGAAAATCACTTAACAAAAGATGTTTCTACTACATCAAACTTTCATAATCTTCCATAAAATATCATCATACATGCATGTCATACATGACCACATTTTTGAACATCCATTTTAGCTCATCAAATAGCTAAAAATAGCTTACTCATGCTACTAGGACTTCAAAAATACAAAGAATATCAAAAACGAGGCTAGATGCACTTACTAGCAAGCTTGAAAATTTTGAAGAACCCTAACAATGGCTCTTAAAATTTTCGGCAGCCTTGGGGAAGAAAATGAATGAATTTTGTCATCTTTTCTCCTATTTTAATCACTTATTTGATAAATGACCAAAATGCCCTTTTTGATAAACTTTCTATTTTAACTCATCCATGCCCAATTTTGTCCAAATATTAGAATTTGGATAAATTGCTATTTAAGGACCTCTAATTAATAATCTAAAGCTATTTCACACATATAGCTTCTAGAAACACACATTTTGCAACTTTTGTAATTTAGTCCTTTTTGACAATTCAACCGCAATTTCACAAAATTGCTTCATGAAACTTTCACACTAGCATGCATACAAGGCATAAACCTCAAAAACTCATTTATAACCCTCGGATTTGTGGTCTCGTACCACTATTCCAACTAGGCCCTAAACCGGGATGTTATAACTCTCCCCCCTTTAGAGATTTTTGCCCCCAAAAATCTTACCAGTAAAAAGGTTTGGATGTTGCTCTCTCATAGCTTCTTCCGTTTCCCATGTAGCCTCTTCCACACCATGTTTCTGCCATAACACTTTCACTAGTGATATGCTCTTATTTCTCATCTATTTCACTTCTCGAGCCAAGATCTTAAACGGCTCCTCTTCATAAGACATATCCAGTCTTATCTCAATTTCTGTCGAAGGAATCACATGTGAGGGATCGGAGCGATACCGTCGCAACATCGACACATGGAACACATTATGAATCTTTTCCAACTCTACCGGCAAAGCCAACCGGTATGCTACAGGTCCAATTCTATCTGTAATCTCATACGGACCTATGAATCTTGGACCTAATTTCCCTTTTTGTCCAAATCTCATAATCTTCTTCCACGGGGACACTTTCAAAAACACTTTGTCGCCCACTTTAAACTCAATTTCTTTTCTTTTCAAATCCGCGTACGACTTCTGTCGGTCCAAAGTAGCTATCAGACTATTACGGATTACTTTCACCTTCTCTTCAGTTCTTTCACTAGATCGACCCTATGGATCCGCTTCTCACTAAGCTCGGTCCAATACAAAGGAGTCCGACACTTACGACCATACAAAGCCTCATACGGTGCCATCTGTATACTCGACTGATAACTATTGTTGTAGGCGAATTCGACCAAAGGTAGATATCTCTCCCAACTACCTTCGAATTCTAACACACATCATCGAAGCATATCTTCAAGAACTTGAATCACTCTTTCAGACTGACCATCGGTTTGCGGATAGAATGCAGTACTGAAATTCAATCTCGTACCCATGGCCTCTTGCAACTTCTTCCAAAATCTCGAAGTAAACCTCGGATCTCTATCCGATATAATAGACACAGGTACCCCATGTAACCTCACTAACTCTGCAACATACAACTCAGCTAACTTATCCAGTGAATAATCAACACGTACTGGAATAAAGTGAGCCGACTTCGTTAGTCTATCCACAACCACCCACACAGCATCTCTCTTTTTCGGAGTCATCGGCAACCCCGTCACAAAATCCATGGTAACCCGATCCCACTTCCATTCGGGTACCAACACTGGCTGAAGCAATCCCGAGGGCACTTGATGCTCAGCTTTCACCTATTGGCAAATCAGACACTTTGTCACAAACTCTGAAATATCTCTTTTCATACCCGGCCACCAATATAACTTTTTCAGGTCATTGTACATTTTCGTACTACCCGGATGTACTGACAAACATCCACTGTTGGCCTCATGCAAAACCTTTTGGATTAACTCCTCATCTCTAGGAACACAAATTTTATCACGGTAGATCAAACAACCATTCGAACCCACTCGAAAATCAGAATCACTTTCCAATCCACACTTAGCTCTCTTAGCTTACATCTCACTGTCATTTCTCTGAGCCTCACATATTTGTTGAACAAATAGTGGCTTAGCTCTTAGCTCTGCCAAAATAGCACCATCATCAGACAATGCTAAACTTGTCCTCATAACTCTTAGAGCATACAAGGGTTTCCTGCTCAGGGCATCCGCAACCACATTCGCTTTTCCCGGGTGGTAGTCAATGACTAACTCATAGTCTTTCAACAACTCAAGCCACCGTCTCTGTCGCAAATTTAGATCCTTCTGATCCATCAAATATCTCAAACTCTTGTGATCCGTAAAGATTTGGCACTTCTCACCATACAAGCAATGTCGCCAAATCTTTAACGCAAAAACAATCGCCGCTAACTCCAAATCATGAGTCAGATAATTCTTCTCGTGCAGTTTTAGCTGCCTCGAGGCGTAAGCGACTACCTTACCCTCTTGCATCAACACGCAACCGAGACCATTAAACGATGCATCACTATAAACCACGAACTCTTTTCCCAATTCTGGTTGAACAAAAACTGGCGCCTCAGTCAATAATGTCTACAGTCTCTCGAAACTCTGTTGACATGCCTCAGTCCATTCAAACTTGACATCTTTATGCAACAACTTCGTCATCGGAGTAGCAATCATGGAGAACCCCTTTACGAAACATCTGTAATATCCTGCTAATCCCAAGAAACTTCTGATTTTAGACACGTTCCTCGGCGGTTTCCAATCCACAACAGCTGATATCTTACTCGGGTCGACTCTGACACCAATACTTGACACCATATGTCCTAGGAATTCGACCTCTCGGAGCCAAAACTCACTCTTGCTAAACTTAGCATACAACTGCTTATCTCTCAAAGTTTGCAAGACAATTCTCAAATGCTCTTCATGATCGTTCTCATCCCGAGAATAGATCAATATGTCGTCAATGAAGACAACTACAAATTTGTCCACATATGGTCTAAAAACACGGTTCATCGGATCCATAAAAATTACAGGTGTATTCCTCAAACCAAACGGCATAACCAAAAACTCATAATGGCCATACCTTGTCCGAAATGCGCTTTTCAACACATCTTGCTCTTTCACTGAAATGATAGTAACCAGACCCTCAAGTTTATCTTGGAGAACATCAGAGCTCCTTTCAGCTTGATCAAAAGATCATCAATCCTTGGTAAAGGATACTTATTCTTCACCATGTCACCTTGTTCGGTTGTCTATAGTCTATACACAACCTCATAGACCAATCTTTCTTCCTCACGAATAATATAGGAGCACCCCCTACGAGTAGCTCGGTCTTACAAAACCCTTATCTCATCAACTCTTGCAACCGAACCTTGATTCTTTTCAACTTTACAGTGCCATCCTATACGAGCAATCGAAATAGGTGCTGCTCCCGGAACCAACTCAATTCCAAACTCGACCTCTCTCACCGGAGGTAATCCGGGTAACTCTTCCGAAAATACATTTGGATACTCACAAACCACTTGCACTATTTCAAACTCTATTCCAACCTCTCGAGTATTCAGCACAAAGGCGAGATAGGACTCACACCCTTTTCTCAAACATTTCTCAGCCACTAGGGAAGAAATCATCATTGGTAGACTATCCGATCCACCTGATTCAACCTGAACCACATCTCTACTCTCACATTTCAATTCAATAAACTTACTACCATAGCTCACTAAGACACTATGGGTAGTCAACCAATCCATGCCTAGGATTAAATCAAACTCATTAAACAGCAACAACATAAGGTTTGTCGGAAAACAATGATTCTCAAACAATAAAGGACAATTCTTACACACTTTGTCCACTAACACATGCTTTCCTAACGGGTTTGACACCTTAACCACTACGTCTGTAGACTCAACGGTCATACTCAAACTAGATGCTAATCTCATGCAAATATAAGAATGAGTAGACCCTGGATCTATTAAAGCAATAACAAAGGTGTCATAGAGAGAAAATGTACCCGTTATCACATCCGGGGAGGATGCTTCTTCGCGAGCGCGAATAGCATACATCCTCGCAGGTGCCCGACCCTCTGGTCTCACAGCAGAATCTCTAGGCGCACCTCTACTACTATTCCCGCCTCTCGGGTTCCTTGGCGGTCTACCCCTTGCAGACACATCGCTAGGTCGCATTTCTTGCTTCTCTTCCTTATCATCCCTCTTAGGGCAGTTTCGGATAAAATGGTCAGTTGGAACCACACTTATAACAGTTTCGACTGTTACCCCAACACTCTCCAGTGTGATATCTACCACAACTTGGACACTCCGGTTTACTCTTCGAATTGCCCACACTTTCCATCGAGGTAGCTTGGACTCTCGAACCTGAACGAGTATTGTCCAAGTCTCGATGCGAATAACCCACCGGTGCTATTGTCCGAGGATTCACTTCCTTGGATCTTTTCGATTGGGTTTCGTACGACTTGCCCATCGGCCTCTTTCTAGCATCTCGGGCTTCACTCACAGCCCTCCTCTTTTCTGAACTCAGCTCTTCGGCCTTACTTGCCCTTTCAACCAACACTACAAATTCTTTCAACTCCAAAATGCCCACTAGGAGTTTGATGTCCTCATTCAGCCCATCTTCGAACCTCTTATACAAGATGGTCTCAGTTGATACACATTCTAGAGCGTATTTGCTAAGCCTAACAAACACACGCTCATACTCTGCTACTGACATCCTTCCTTGCTTCAACTCAAGGAATTCCTTCCTTTTCCGATCAGTAAATCACTGGCTTATATACTTCTTCGGAAATTCTTCCAGAAAGAAGTTCCACGTCACCCGCTCTCTCGGGACTACAAACTTTAGTGTTTTCCACCAATGGTATGTCGAATCTCTCAGCAAGGATACGGCACACTTCAAGCTCTCCTCAGGTGTACATGAGGGTTCATCAAACACCCTCATCGAGTTCTCCAACCAGAACTCCGCCCTCTCTGGGTCATCATCTACCTTAGCTCTAAACTCCTCAGCCCCGTGTTTCCTAATCTTATCCACTGGGGGTTTCGATATCCTCGCTACATCCATACCTTGAGGAGCCACTGGATTTGGCTGAGGTATAGGAGGAGGTGGAGGAGGATGAGCATTAGGGTTCGCTCGAACATAGTATGAGTACCAATTACTCATCATCTGGAGAAAGGCTTCCCGTGCCTCTTTCCCTTGACCCCTAACCTCGGGTCCACTTAGAACAGGCGCGATTCCTTGCGCAAGAGCCAGCGCATTACTAGCTACTTCATCAGCAGTCAAAGGATCAGAATCCATATACTATATAAAACAAGATTTAAAAATCATCAGAAACCACCACACTATCATTGTACACTTATGGCATGTATAGCTAGACTCTTACACCCGCTACGATAGTTCTAGTACCGACTAAACCATAGCTCTGATACCACTAAATGTAACACCCCTTACCCGGGTTCTACGCCAGAACCGGGCCTGAGGTGTTACCGAACTCAAACCACTTGATCGCCACTTAGGCTCGTCATAACTACTCTCTGAAGTCATCTCAACAACCTCGTTCTCGACTTATGAGGCCTCACTCATACACACGAGGGCTCTCGAGGCTAAACCGGAACTTTTTCCAATCTTAAATTTTTTTCTCTTTTATACAGATCTCACACGCCCGTGCAAGATTAGACACGCCCGTGCATGGACACACACGCCCATGCCCCAAAACCGTGCCTAAAACCCCAGCATTCTGCCAATGCCCCACGGCCAAGGCACACGCCCGTGCTTACCACCCGTGGTGCACACTAACTACCTTAACAGGCCCTAGAGTCTAGACACACGCCCGTGTGGCTAGCCCGTGGCCAACACTGATTAATCCCACACGCCCGTGTGACTAGTCCGCGGTCTATTCTGACTTCAAATACTAACATGCAAGGGACGCACGGCCAAAGCACACACCCATGGGCTGACCGTGGGTCAGACATGGCCTAGACACACGCCCGTGTGTCTATCCACATGGCCAAGAACAAAGCTATTTGCTAAGCTCTTCTCACCCTTATAGCTTACACAACATGCACTCATACAACACATCCATAATCAAATCAAATTGAAGTGCAATCTCACATAGAAAACTACATCTTTCTTTCATATAATGTAATAGCCAACAACCATGGCATTATACAAAATACACTATCCATCTAAAGGCCAACACATCTTAGCCATTTACACCAAAAATTCACTATTTTGTCTAGTCCCTATACATGCCATATACAAAACATTGAGCCTAATGTACCAGAGTGTGCTGATAGTGTGGGTGATCTTCCAATTGATCCTCGTATCTCGATTCAACACTTTTACTCTATAAGACAAGGGAAAAGAAAGAGAGTAAGCTTTGAGCTTAGTAAGTTTACACATAAACAATTAAGCAACATAGTATAAGCTAAGCAACAATTAGCATTATACTAACATAAGTAATTCACAAGTATGCTTACTCTTTCTATCCCTTACCACATTTCCAACACATCATGAGTCACTTACTCATAACTATTGACATACACCCCTGCATTCAACATCACATTTACACAATATACAACACATCATTATTCTCGATAATACATCCACACAGCTAATCCACACAGCTAATCTACTCACTATCACATCCACACACCAAATCTCTCGGTGGTTCCGCACTAAGCCCACCCCATTCAATTAGTAAGGTAGTATCGCACTTAGCCTACCAACAAGGTATTCATAGCGGTCTCGCACATAGCCCACTAAATAACATACCTAACGACAGCATCGCACATAGCCAGCTCATCGTCAATATGCATTAGGATGGTATCGCACTTAACCCACCTTTTTGCATTATCACAACACATTCACAAATCTACTTACTTAATCATTCATCCATCCATTTCACTTGAACCACACAGGTTCTCAATCATTCTCAACCATGCTATATACTATCTAGCATTAACAATTTGTAAGTATGAATGCATTGTTTATGCATAGACTTACCTCGATACTCAAAAGTATTGAGACTTGCAATTTAGTCCACCACCTTGCTTTTGCCTCGGTTTCGATCCGGGCTTCGTCTTTCTTGATCTATAATGAATAAATCAGCTTATTCAATACATACATTGACTAAATTGACCCACATCTCATACTTTAGCAAAATTACTATTTTGCCCCTAAACTTTCTCATATTTACACTATAGCCCCAAAGGCTCGTAAAGTGATTTTTATTCAACTTTCTAGTCTTTCATGCTTAGTCGAACCACTTATTCAACTAAAGCTATCATCAATTCTCACTAAAACACACATGTATGACCAAACTTAAGGTTTTCACAATCAAGTCCCTACATGCATTTTCATGGAAAATCACTTAACAAAAGATGTTTCTACTACATCAAACTTTCATAATCTTCCATAAAATATCATCATACATGCATGTCATACATGACCACATTTTTGAACATCCATTTTAGCTCATCAAATAGCTAAAAATAGCTTACTCATGCTACTAGGACTTCAAAACTACAAAGAATATCAAAAACGAGGCTAGATGCACTTACTAGCAAGCTTGAAAATTTTGAAGAACCCTAACAATGGCTCTTGAAATTTTCGGCAGCCTTGGGGAAGAAGGTGAATGAATTTTGTCATCTTTTCTCCTATTTTAATCACTTATTTGATAAATGACTAAAATGCCCTTTTTGATAAACTTTCTATTTTAACTCTTCCATGCCCAATTTTTTCCAAATATTAGAATTTGGATAAATTGCTATTTAAGGACCTCTAATTAATAATCTAAAGCTATTTCACACATATAGCTTCTAGAAACACACATTTTGCAACTTTTGTAATTTAGTCCTTTTTGACAATTCAACCATAATTTCACAAAATTGCTTCATGAAACTTTGACACTAGCTTGCATACAAGGCATAAACCTCAAAAACTCATTTATAACCCTCGGATTTGTGGTCTTGCACCACTATTCCGACTAGGCCCTAAACCGGGATGTTACATATGCATTGCTTGAATGCTATAATGGAAAATTTTAATACATGCTTGAAATGATCAAAAAGAGGTTAAGTCCCGATTGAATATTGAATTCTGATGAATATATGCGCTTTCCCAAAACGAATAAGGTCCTGCATTTGTTATGGACGGGATTTAGCTCGGACGAATAATCCTATTGACCTTATTATAGAAAGGATTTAGCCCTGACGAGTAATCCTGATATAATACCTCTCGAGTATATGTTACGATTAGGGTTTAGCATGGACTGGTAATCCTAATTGAGCTCTTTTAAGCATACGTTATATAAAGGATTTAGCCTGAACTGGTAATCCTGTTATACGATATATGGCTCGAGAGTGCTTCCCTTTATTTAGTGCCCTAATGGGTACTCTTGAAAAAGAATTGACGGGTTATTGAATCGTACAGCTTGAGTGTACCACTTGAGTATCCATCAAAATTTTAATGATTCAACGGACATAAAACTCTTGTCATGGCATGAGAATTATGAGATGAAATGATAATGTCCTGGAAGAGTATTGCATGATGAGATCATCTATCCTTACTTGATGTATATGTAAACTTTGTGACTAACATGTTTGATTGGATACATGTGTTTAGGCAATTTTGCCAAATGGATGGAAAACATGTTGTATGCTTAGATTTAATAAACAGGATCGGTAAGTTTATTTTTTCGTTATACGAACTTACTAAGCATGTAATGCTTACTCCATTTTACTTTCCCCTGTTTTATAGTGCTCGGAAGCTCGCGGAGGTTGGAGATAATTGGAGCATCGTCACACTATCAACTAGCTTATTTTGGGTATACTTAGTAAAATCATTTTGGTATATTGGCATGTATAGGGCAACTTGACCATTAGTGGCTTGATAATGATGCTTGTAATCTAGCCATTGGAATGGTTAGTAATGGTTGTTTTGATATACTTGTAATGTCATGCTATGGTAGCTAAATATATGTTAAGTAGTTGATCAATTTAGTCTAATATATGGAATGAACCAAGGTAAGAATGTATGCATGTAACGATATGCCATGATGAATGATGGAATTTGTTTAATTTTAATGCTTAGAATGGTTGGTATTGGATGTGTGTTTCAAGTGCAGGTCAGGGATGTGATTTTGGGTGAGAAATGAAGCTAGAAATGGCTTTATCTTGTCCACACGGGCAGACACACGGGCGTGTGTCTAGACCGTGTGTGACACACGGCCGGGTACATGGACGTGTAGTTAGGCAGTGTGTCCCCTGCACCCTAAATTTTGAGAAACAAAATGCTCAAAATTGAGCACACGGGCAAAGACACGGGCATGTGTCTAGGCCGTGTGTGCTACAGGGCCTAGAACATGGGCGTGTGTCTTGGCCGTGTGAAACTTGTACCTAACTTCAAATTGTATTAATTAACCACACGGCCTAGCATACGGGCGTATGGCATGGCCGTGTGCACAAGTCAGAGAGTTAACGGGGTCGAACACGGCCTGTAGCACGGGCGTGTGAGCCCTGCACCTTGGAAAATTTTTTAAATTTCGTTAAAAATTCTTAGAGTTCCCAATTAAGTCCTGACTCGATTCTAATGCTCGTATTGGGCCTCGAGGGTCCAATTAAAGGACATTTTGAATGATCTCGGTTTATGAATAGTAATTTACATAAATTATTTGTAAAATACTCTAAATGTTTTGATAATACTCTGAAACCCTGGTCTAACGATGGATACGAGTTGAAGGTGTTACATTTAGTGGTATCAGAGCTACGGTTTAGCTGATTCTCAGATTTGACGTAGCAAACACGAGTTTAGCTATACATGCCATTATATAATTTGTGATAGTGTGATGACTCCTGATCATTTTAAATGTGTTTTTCATATAGTAATGTCATCCAATCGAGCTAAAGCTAAACCCGAGAAAGCTGAGAGCAATGCTTCAGCTTCAGTTCAAAGAGTTGCATCTGCATCTGGTAGTGAAAGGCCCATGTCTGAGGGCCGAGGTGAGAAGGAAAAATAGGCCTTCTTTCAATTTATGAATGAGTGGTTTACTGAGTACTTAAGAAAAAACCCCGCTGTACAACGACCTCCCCCACCTGCTCCTCAATTGATTCCTGAGGTACCACATGGTGCTGAACCTGTTAGAATTGGTAAGCCTCCGGAAGATAAAATCCGCAAGCATGGGTGGAAGAATCTAGAACTACCACAGAAGATGGTTCGAAAAGGGCTGAGTTTTGGCTAGAAAATACTATCCTGGTTTTTGATGAATTATCCTGTACACCTGTCGAATGCCTGAAATGTGCAGTATCTCTACTGAAAGATATAGCTTATCATTGGTGGAATACCATAACTTCGGTTGTACCAAAAGATAACGTGTGAGAATTCTTCTAGGCTTAATTCAGAAAGAATTATGTTAGTCAGAGATTCATGGATCAGAAAAAGAAAGAATTTTTAGAACTCAAGCAGGGAAACATGACTGTATCCGAATATGAACGAGAATTTGTTCGGTTGAGCAAATATGCTAGAGAATGGGTTCTAACCGAGGCTGAGATGTGTAAACACTTTGAAGAGGGTTTAAATGAAGATATGAAGTTATTGATTGGAATTCTCGAAATAAGGGAATTTGCGGTGTTAGCCGATCAAGCACACAAAGCTAAGGAATTGAGTAAAAAAAAGAAACAAGATGAAAGAGAGGCTCGGGTTTTTGGAAAAAGAACTATGAGTAAGTCACAATCATTTGCTTCTAAGAAATTAAAGAAGTATTATGATCATCTGACCACCTCTACAGGATATTCTGGAAGAGAGCGGGGCTCTCAACGTTCCAACCCGAGGTCTTCATCTCCATCTGTGACCAGTGTGGGTAGTGTTGGTAATCCCAAACCGAAATGTAAACATTGTAATAAATTTCATCATGGGGAATGGATTGGTTAACCCAATATGATGTAGTGGTGAATTGTAAGTAGGAATATATTGTATTGAAATGTGAGAATAGTGAATTACTTCATGTTGAATATGATAAACTGGATCGATTACCTAATGTGATTTCAGCAATATTGGCACAGAAAGACATCCGAAAGGGTTATGATGCTTACCTTGCATATGTTCTGGATACTAAAGTATCTGAGTCAAAGATTCAATCAGTGTCGGTTGTATGTGAATTTCCTGATGTATTCCCAAAAGAATTACCTGGTTTACCACCAGATAGAGAAGTGGAATTCTCTATAGATCTTGTTCTTGGAACAACACCTATATCCATAGCACCTTATAGAATGGCTCCTACTGAATTGAAAGAGCTGAAACTACAGTTGCAAGAGTTGATTGACAGAGGTTTTGCTCGACCTAGTTTCTCACCTTGGGGTGCTTCGGTTCTATTTGTAAAGAAGAAGGATGGATCGTTGAGGCTGTGTATTGATTACAGACAGCTCAAAAAAGTTACAATAAAGAACAAGTATCCATTGCCTCGTATTGATGACTTGTTTGACCAGTTAAAATGTGCCACTGTATTTTTGAAAATCTATCTCCGTTCTGGTTACTATCAACTATGGGTAAAAGATTCAGATGTGCCAAAGACAGCTTTTAGAACCAGGTATGGACACTATGAGTTTCTTGTGATGCCATTCGGTTTGACGAATGCACCTGCAGTGTTTATGGATCTGATGAATAGAATTTTCAGCCCGTATTTGGACAGGTTTGTGGTGGTATTTATATATGATATTTTGGTTAACTCTCGAGATGAAAATGAACATGCTGAGCATTTGAGAATAGTATTGCAAACTCTACGAGAGAAACAATTGTATGCCAAATTCAGTAAATGTGAATTATGGCTACGGGAAGTTAGTTTTCTTAGGCATATAGTATCTGCTGAAGGTGTCAAGGTAGACCAAAATAAAATTTCAGCTATTGTTAATTGGAAGCCACCGAGGAATGTGTCTAAAGTCTGAAGTTTTCTGGGACTGGCTGGTTATTATCGGAGGTTTGTAAAAAAAATATTCGATGATCGCTTCTTCGATGACCCGTTTATTGCAGAAAGATGTAAAGTTCGAGTGAACTGGTAAATGCCAACAGAGTTTTGACAAATTAAAGGCTTTATTAACAGAAGCACCTGTGTTGGTCCAGCCTGAATCGGGTAAGGAATTTAGAATTTACAGTGATGCATCATTAAATGGTTTAGGTTGTGTTTTGGTGCAAGAAGGTAAAGTGGTTGCCTATGCTTCATAACAGCTAAAGCCACATGAAAAGAACTACCCGACACACAATCTTGAATTGGCAGCCATAGTGTTTGCATTGAAAGTCTGGTGGCATTACTTATTGGGTGAAAAATGTCATATATTCACTCATCATAAAATTCTGAAATATTTAATGTCACAGAAAGATTTGAATTTGAGACAGCGCAGATGGCTTGAATTACTAAAAGATTATGATCTCGTTATTGACTATCGTCCGGGAAAAGCCAATATAGTGGCAGATGCTTTAAGCAGAAAATCCCTATATACCTTGCGAGCAATGAACACCCGATTGTCATTATCTGATGATGGTTCAATCATAGCTGAGTTAAAAGCTAGACCAACGTTTTTACAGCAAATCTCTGAAGCTCAGAAAAATGATTGTAAGTTCCAAGCAAAACGAATACAAAGTGAATTGACTTTTGACTCAAAATTTCAGATCGGGACTTATGGTTGTTTATTATTCAGAGGCAGAGTGTGTGTACCGAAAAGTTCAAAACTAGTATAGAAGATTCTGAATGAAGCTCAAAATGGTAACATGTCTATTCATCCTAGTATTATTAAAATGTAAAACGATCTGAAAAAGATATACTGGTGGCCGGGAATGAAACGAGATATTTCTGAGTTTGTATCCAAATGTTTGATACGTCAGTAAGTAAAAGTTGAACATCAGTTGCCTTCTGGACTACTACAGCCAGTTACGATACCGGAACAGAAATAGAAAAGAATTACTATAGACTTTGTATTGAGGTTATCCCTGTCTCCAAGGAAGAAAGATGCCATTTGGGTGATTGTTGATCGATTAACAAAGTCTGCACACTTTATTCTGATACGTATGGATTATTCCTTGGATAGATTGGCTAAATTATATGTTTCTGAGATTTTCAAATTGCATGGAGTACCTGTCTCCATTATTTCAGATAGAGACCCTCAGTTTACATCTCGATTCTGGAGCAAAATGCAAGAAGCTTTGGGTACTCAGTTACACTTTAGCACTGCATTTCATCCCCAAACAGATGGACAACCTGAACGGGTAATATAGATTTTGGAAGATATGCTTCGGTGTTGTATACTTGAGTTTGAAGGTAACTGGGAAAGGTATTTGCCTTTGGTTGAATTTGCTTCTAATAACAGTTATCGGTCTAGCATCAAAATGGCACCGTATGAAGCTTTGTATGGTCGCAAATGTAGAACTCCATTGTATTGGACAGAACTCAGTGAGAAAAAGTTACACAAAGTTGACTTAGTCCGTGAAACTGAGGAAAAAGTGAAAGTGATTCGGGACAGTTTGAAAGCAGCCTATGATCGTCAAAAGTCCTATGCTGATCTCAAACAAAAAGAAATAGAATTTCAAGTCAGTGACAAGGTATTCTTGAAAGTATCGCATTGGAAGAAAGTTCTCCGGTTTGGTCGTAAGGGAAAAATGAGTCCACGGTTCATTGGACCATATGAGATTACAGAAAGAATTGGACCGGTTGCATATCGGTTAGCTTTACCACCAGAACTTGATCGGATTCTTAATGTTTTTCATGTGTCTATGCTACAACAGTACCGATTGATCCTTCACATGTTATCTCTCCGATAGAGGTAGAGATTCAGCCTGATATGACATATAGTGAAGAACCAATCAAAATCTTAGCTCGGGAAATAAAAGAGTTAAGAAATAAGAAGGTAGCGTTAGTAAAAGTTCTTTGGCAACGACATGGTATAGAGGAGGCTACCTGGGAACCAGAGGATATTATGAGGAGGCAATATCCGAATCTCTTTACTGGTAAGATTTTCGATGACGAAAATCCTTAAAAGGGGAGAGTTGTAACAGCCCAATTTTTAGTGAAAACGGAACAGTGGTTTCGGGACCACAAATCCGATCCGAAAATAAAGTTTATTTTTATTTTATTATATGGTCCGTATTATGATAGACGTGTCGTGTGAAAATCTTGATACGAAAATTTTATCGATTAAGTGTTTAATTACGAGAAGGACTAAATCGCATAAAATGCGAAAGTTGAATTCTAGTAGCTATAAGGATTAAATAACCATGGAATTCAAAACTAGAGGTCTTTATATGGTAATTAGACCATTAAAGAAAAGTATGTAGATTTTGGTGACTCATCCATGGAAAAATTAGAAAAGAGTAGGGACTAAATTGGAAATTGAAATAATTAATTAAATAAAAAGATGATAAAAGATATCATCTTATTATTTTGTCATCTTCAACCCCAAAATTTATATGGAAACTGTAACACCCCTTACCCGTATTCGTCGCCGGAACCGGGTACGAGGCATTACTAGACATAACTCACTCGAACATACAACTTTGAGCTATGGAATTTCATTTCCAAATTAAAACTTTCCAATTCAAATTTATAACATCCTTATTATGGGCCTATGAGACCTTAAACATGCAAACGGAGGATATCAGAATGAAATCGAGAAATTGATATACTTAGAAAAATTTTGCCTTAACAGGGCCACACGCCCGTGTGAAATGGGACACGCCAGTGTGGGCAGGCCGTGTGGTCACACACTCCCATGTCCCTAACCCGTGTGGGATTTATTTTTCATTTCGAACCTACAGGGGTTTTCACACGGCCGGACACACACCCGTGTCAATGGCCCGTGTCCCTCACACGGCCTAGACACGCCCGTGTTCTCACCCGTGTGTAAAAAACCTGGGTATTCTATTTATGACGTCAGCAACCTCATAAGGGGCACACGGCCTAGGCACACGCCCGTGTGTCTAGCCTGTGGTCGACACTGACTTGAAACGCTAGCATGCAGGGGACACACGGCCTAGACACATGCCCATGAGACTGACCGTGTGTCACACACGGCCTAGACACACACCCGTGTGCCTACCCATGTGGACAATAACAAGGCTATTTGCCAAGCTCTTTTATCACCCTAATTCACATAACATAAAATCCCATTCAACCATTTACCAAGCAACCCAATCAAGCATCTAACACATTCATGAATAACCTATTCTTTTCATAAATTAGCACTAATGAGCCATCAACTATGGCAATATACAAAAGAGTTCATCTCTAAAAGAGCTAACACACTTGGCCAAAACAACAAAACATTTCATTAAGCCTAGCCCCTATACATGCCATACTCAAAATGCTAAGTCTAAATATACCGAGATGAGTCGATAGTATGGGTGGTCTTCCGATTATCTTCGAATCTCGAACTAGCTCTTTGACACTATAAGACAAGGGAAAAGAAAGGGAGTAAGCTTTAAGCTTAGTAAGTTTACATGTAAACAATAAGCATCATAACATATGCTAAACAATCAATAACATCATATACTAAGCAAGAACAATTCACAATTCCACAATCATGCTTACTCATTTCATTTCTTACCACAATCCAACCACATAACAATTATATTGCTCACATTCACTTGTACACATTCCCTGCACTCAACACCACAAGGCAACATGAAACATTCACTTATACAAATTCTCGATGAACCTCTCGGAATAATACTAAGTACCCGGTGTTTTCGCACACAGCCCACCATTAATCAATAATAGGGTGGTATCGCACTTAGCCCACCAACAAGAATATTTATGGTGGTTTCGCATATAGCCCACCAAATGATAGTATAAATGATGGTATCGTACTCAACCCATCGTGAATAAGTATTAAGGTGGTATCGCACACAGCCCACCAAAAGAATAATTACAGATATTTTTCTGCACTTACATATCTATTCTGAGGTTCATACAGAAATTACTCACTATCTATCAATTTCCATTATAAATGATCTCATTCATACAATGCACCAATAAGTAGCAACATATGTATTAAAGACTTATCGTTTACACATAAACTTACCTCGGTGCAAAATGTTTTAAAACGACGTCTTAATTCGTAACCTTGCCCTTTCCCCGGTCAAGGTTGTTTCCGTGCTCTTCTTGATCTACAATAATTAAATTCACTCATTTAATCACTTTATAATGCATGATACACCAAAATTTCTACTTAGGCAAAAATGACCATTTTGCCCTTATACTTTGGCAAAATTATAATTTTGCCCCTAGGCTCGTAAATTGTTTTTCATCATATTTTCTCATTAGGAAAGCCTAGCTGAACATTTATTCCTCTTACAAAAACTCACAAAATCAATTATTTCATGCATTTATTACACAATTACTACCTTTACAAATAAGTCCTATTTAGGTGTTTTCATGATAACACCCTTCACAAAAGTTGTTTCTTAACTCACTAACATTCATTTTCTTCCATAAAAACTCAGCAAACAACATGAAAACTCTCATGGAAAGTCCCCAAACTTTCAACCATATTGCAAATTAGTCCCCTCATTAGCTAGCTTAAGCTTTGGGGATTCCAAAAGTACAAAAATTATCAAGAAAGACCTCTGGAATCACTTACTCGCAAGAGATTTATTTTGCTAAAAATCTGAAATCCAAGAACCCTTATTTCCTCTTCAATTTTCAGTGGTATAAGAAGAATGAATAGTAAAAGATGATATC
The DNA here is from genome assembly GCA_025698515.1 of Gossypium sturtianum. NCBI lineage: Eukaryota > Viridiplantae > Streptophyta > Magnoliopsida > Malvales > Malvaceae > Gossypium > Gossypium sturtianum. The sequence goes on along the minus strand of CM046945.1, from coordinate 96,983,238 downwards.
TTTCTCCTTTGTCTTATTTTATTCATTTTTTTTGTCACCTAATTCCACCAAATTTGACCAAAATTTAATGCTCTTGTCTCATTAGTCTATATGGCTAGCCAACACACCCTTAATGGCCTAATTGCACTTTAAGGACCTCCGATTTAATATTCTATGGCTATTAGACACCTCTACCTTGGAAAATAGAACTTTCGCACTCTATGCGATTTAGTCCTTTTTCACAATTAAGCATGCAATTGCTAAAATTAATGCACCAAAATTTTCATACATCCATATAATTATGCCATAATACATAAAATAATGTCAAAATAATTTTCTTCAACCTCGGATTAGTGGTCCCAAAACCACTGTTCTGACTAGCCTCAAAATCGGGCTGTTACAACTCTTCCCCCTTTAGAGATTTTCGTCCTCAAAAATCTTACCGGTAAAGAGGTTTGGGTAGTGTTCCCTCATGGCTTCTTTTGGTTCCCACGTAGCCTCTTCCACATCGTGTTTTTGCCATAACACTTTCACTAAGGCTATGCTCTTATTCCTCAATTATTTAACCTCTCGAGCCATTATCTTAATTGGTTCCTCTTCATAAGTCATATCCGGTCGTATCTCAATTTCTATTGGAGGGATCACATGCAAAGGATCAGAACGATATCGCTGCAACATCGACACATGAAACACGTTGTGTATTCTCTCTAACTCTGTCGGTAAAGCAAATCGGTATGCTACTGGCCCAATCCTCTCAATAACCTCATACGGTCCTATGAATCGTGGACTCAATTTTCCCTTTCGACTGAATCTCAATATTTTCTTCCACGGAGATACTTTCAGGAATACTTTGTCACCCACTTGAAACTTGATTTCTTTCCTTTTTAAATCCGAGTATGACTTTTTTCGATCCGAAGTAGCTTTCAGACTATCTCGGATTACTTTAACTTTCTCCTCAGTCTCTTTAACTAGGTCAATCCCATGAATTTGCTTCTCACTAAGCTCGGTCCAATACAAGGGAGTCCGACACTTGCGACCATACAAAGCTTCGTACGGTGCCATCTGTATACTCGACTGATAACTGTTGTTATAGGCAAACTCAACTAAAGTTAGATATTTTTCCCAACTACCTTCGAATTCTAACACACAGCATCAGAGTATATCCTCAAGGACTTGAATCACTCTTTCTGATTGGCCATCAGTTTGAGGATGGAAAGCAGTACTAAAATTCAACTTTGTACCCAAGGTTTCTTGCAACTTCTTCCAAAACCTCGAAGTAAACCTCGGATTCCTATCTGAGATAATAGATATAGGCACCCCATGTAATCTCACCACCTCAGCAATATACAACTCGACAAACTTATCAAGTGAGTAATCCACACGTATCAGTATAAAGTGAGCCGACTTGGTTAATCTATCAACAATAACCCACACAGCATCTTTCTTTCTCGGATTCATAGGTAACCCCGTTACGAAATCCATTATGATTCGATCCCACTTCCACTCTGGAACCGTTATCGAGTGAAGCAATCCCGAGGGCACTTGGTGCTCGGCTTTCACTTGTTGACAAACTAAACATTTCGTAACAAACTCGAAGATGTCTCTTTTCATACCCTACCACCAATACAATTTCTTCAAATCATTGTACATTTTATCTTGCCTGGATGTCTTGACAAACAACCACTGTGTGCTTCATGTAAAATTTTTCGGATTAACTTATCATCCTTTGGTACACAAATTCTATCATGAAACATCAAGCAAACCTCGGAACTAACTCGAAAATCTGAGTTATTCCCCGATTCGCACTGAGCTCTCTTAACTTGTATCTCACTATCATTCTTTTGAGCTTCACATATTTGCTGAATAAATAATGGTCTAGCCCTCAACTCGGCCAATATAGCACCGTCGTCAGACAACGCAAAGCTCGTACTCATAGCTCTCAAAGCATATAGGGATTTTCTGCTCAAGGCATCTGCAACCACATTCGCTTTCCCCGGTTGGTAATCGATTACTAACTCGTAATCCTTTAATAATTCAAGCCACCGCCATTGTCGTAAATTCAAATCCTTTTGGTCCATCAAGTACTTCAAACTCTTGTGATCGGTGAAGATTCAGCACTTCTCGCCATATAAATAATTTCGCCAAATCTTCAAAGCGAAAATGATCGCAGCCAATTCCAAATCATGAGTCGGATAATTCTTCTTGTGCGGTTTTATCTGTCTCGAGGCGTAAGCTACTACCTTACCCTCTTGCATCAACATACAGCCGAGACCATTTAATGACGCATCACTGTAGACCACAAACTCTTTCCCCAACTCAGGTTGTACTAAAACCAGTGCCTCCGTCAATAATGCCTTCAATCTCTCGAAGCTCTGTTGGCATTTCTCAGTCCATTCAAACTTAACATCCTTGTGCAACAGTTTCATCATCTGGGTAGCAATCATGGAGAACCCCTTTACGAAACGTCTGTAGTACCCTGCTAAACCCAAAAAGCTCCTAATCTCAGACACATTCCTCGGTGGTTTCCACTCCAAAACAGCCGAGATCTTACTCGGATCAACTCTAATGCCATCACCCGACACAATGTGTCCTAAAAATCTGACCTCTCGGAGCCAAAATTCACTCTTGCTGAATTTAGCATACAACTGCTTGTCTCTTAAAGTCTGCAAAACAATTCTCAGATGCTCTGCATGCTCACTCTCATCTCGGGAATAAATTAATATGTCATTGATAAAAACAACCACAAATTTATCCAAATACGGTCAGAAGACGTGGTTCATTAGATCCATAAAATCGCTGGAGCATTCGTTAAGCCAAATGGCATGACAAGAAACTCATAATGGCCATACCTCGTTCGAAATGCAGTTTTCGGCACATCTTGCTCCTTAACCCTCAACTGGTAATAGCCAGACCTTAGGTCTATCTTAGAGAACACCGTAGCTCCCTTCAATCGGTCAAACAAGTCATCTATCCTTGGCAAAGGATAGTTATTCTTCACTGTCACCTTGTTGAGCTGTCTGTAGTCTATGCACAATCTCATCGACCCATCTTTCTTCTTCACAAAAAGTACCAGAGCACCCCACGGTGAATAGCTCGGTCTTCTAAAACCCTTGTCCGTTAACTCTTGCAATTGAACTTTTAATTGTTTCAACTCCAATGGTGCCATCCTATACGGGGCAACCGAAATAGGTGTTGTACCCGAAACTAACTCAATCCCAAACTTGACCTCTCTAACTGGAGGCAATCCGGGTAACTCTTTCGGGAACACATCTAGATACTCGCATACCACCGGCACTTATTCAATCTTTATTTCTGACTCTGAGTATTCAGCACAAAGGCGAGGTAGGACTCATACCCCTTTCTCAAGTATTTCTCAGCTACCATAGATGAAATCATTACAGGCAAACTATCCGATTTACTTGATTCAACTCGAATGACATCTCCATTTACACATCTCAATTCAATAAACTTACTACTACTAAAACATTATGAGCAGTCAACCAATCCATACCAAGAATCAGGTCAAATTCATCAAACGGCAACAACATGAGATTTGGCGGAAAACAATGACCTCTAATTGTCAAAGGACAAGTCCTACACACCTTGTCGACTAGCACATGTTTGCCTAACGGGTTTGACACTTTTATTACGAATTCTGTAGACTTAACAATCATACTCATGCTAGATGCCAATTTCATGCAAATGTAAGAATGGGTAGACCCCGGGTCAATCAAAGCAACAATAGAGATATCATGGAGAGAGAAAGTACCCGTTATCACATCTGGAGATTATGCCTCTTTGCGATAGCAAATGGCATAAGTCCTTGCAGGTGCTCGTCCCTCCGTCCTCATAGTAGAGTATCTAGGTGCATCTCTACTACTAGTCCCACCTCCCGGGTTCTTTTGTGATCTACCCCTCGAAGATACATTGCTTGATCTTATTTCTTGCTTTCTTTCCTTCTCATCCCTCTCTGGATAATTCCAGATGAAATGGTCGGGTGAATCACACTTGTAACAATTACGGTTGTTTCCCCAACACTCCCCAGTATGTTGTCTGCCACAATTTGGGCACTCCGGTTTATTTAACTTTGGATTGCCCACGCTGGCCATCGAGGTGGCTTGAACTCTCGAGCCTGAGTATGTATTGCCCCAATCTCGGTGTGAATACCCCACTGAAGCAGTCGTCTGAGGGTTTATTTCTTTGGACCTCTTTGATTGAGTTTGGAACGATTTACTCATTGGCCTTTTTCTCGCATCTCGGGCCTTATTCATGGCTTTCCATTTTCCTTATTCAGCTCATCGGCCTTACATGCTCTATCAACCAACACCACAAATTCTTTCAATTCCAAGATTCCAACTAGAAGTCTAATATCCTCATTCAGCCCATCTTCAAACCTCTTGCACAAGATAGCTTTTGTAGACACACACTCTTGTGCATACTTGCTGAGCCTAACAAACTCGCGCTCATACTCTGCCACAGTCATCTTGCCTTACTTCAATTCAAGGAACTCTTTCCGTTTCTGGTCAACAAATTGCTGACTTATATACTTCTTTCGGAACTCTTCTAAGAAGAAGTCCCATGTCACTTTCTCCCTTGGAACTACCGATGTTAACGTTTTCCACCAACGATATGCCGAGTCCTTCAGCAATGACACGGCACATTTCAAGCTCTCCTCAGGTGTGCAGGAGAGTTCATCAAATACCCTCATTGAGTTCTCAAGCCAGAACTCTGCCCTCCCGGGGTCATCGTCTATGTTAGCTCTAAATTTCTCGGCCCCTTGCTTCTGAATCTTATCTACCGGGGGTTTGGTCATCCTCACCAATTCTATACCTTGCGGAGCCACGGGGACTAGCTGAGGTATAGGAGAGGGTGAAAGAGGCTGAGCATTAGGATTTGCTCGTACATACTCCGTGTACCAATTACTCATCATGTGGAGAAAGGCTACCCGAGCCTCTTCTCCTTGACCCATAGTCTCGGGTCTACTCTCTATAGGCGCGGTCCCTTGTGCGGGAGCTGGCGCGTTACTAGCAGCGTCATCAGCAGCTGCTTGGTCGGGATCCATTTACTATACAAAAACATAGTTAAATATAGTCAGAAGTCACCACACTGTCATTGTATTCTATGGCATGTATAGCTAGACCCTTACACATGCTACGGTAGTTCGAGAACCGACTAAACCATAGCTCTGAAACCACTAAAAATAACACCACTTAACTGTATTCATCGCTGAAACCGGGTACGAGGCATTACCGGACATAACTCACTCGAACATACAACTTTGAGCTATGGAATTTCATTTCCAAATTAAAATTTTCCAATTCATATTTATAACATCCTTATTATGGGCCTACGAGGCTTTAAACATGCAAACAGAGGATATCAAAATTAAACCGAGAACTTTGATATACTTAGAAAAATTTTGCCTTAACAGGGCCACACGCCCGTGTGAAATGGGACTGGACCTAGTTGCAATAATCTCAAAAATATAAAAATTACAAGAAACGGGTAAGAGAATCACTCACATGCAAAGAGTATAGTTTGGCCGATTCTCCAAGATTAGAAGATCATGGATATTTGGTTGAACAAGAATAATTTAGGAAGAAGATGACAAATTTCATGTTTTAAGTTTGTTTATTAAATATTTATTTACCTTTTTAACCTTTAAAATTAATTAAAATTTCATCAAAACCACACTTGATCATCCACTTATATCATCTAAGGTCTAATTTCCTTTTTGGACCATTCACATTTATTTAGTTAAGCTATTAATGTAACAACTCGATAGTCGGGGGTGTCAGAAAACGTATTTTTGAGACTCCATTTTCAAAAATCAGACTCGTAAATATTTAATTAAAAATTTACAAAGTTAGTTGGGCAGTTAATTAATTTTTGGATTAGTGAATTTTGTGAAATAAAGAGTTATTAAGGTACAGGGACTAAATCGCGTAAGGGTTAAAAGTTGAATTATAAATTGAAATAAACTAAAGGGGCTAAAGTAGCAATTATGCCACTTAATTAATGATGGTGAGTGGTGGCCGGTTAAAGCTTAATGAATTTGCATGTGTATTATATATGTTAAGTTAACTTTAATGTATATATATTATGTATGTTTTATAATAATAATAATAATAAAATCAAAAGAAAAGAAAGAGAATATTTCATTCTTTGTTACATGCAAACAAAAAGAAAAAGAAAGAAAGAAATGGCAAGAAGAGTCACGCACGGCTAAGGGGGTTTGAGGTTCAAATTCAAATTGGTCAGTGCAATTTATTCTCTATACTTGTAATTTTTACGTTTTTGGAATCCCAGTATCTAGGCTACCAGAACCATGTCATAATTTTTAGTATTGTTCAAGATTTTAGATGTTGATATTGTTGAATAGTTTAAGTATTAGAGATTAAATATATAGATTTTTAAGTTGAAAATGGAAAAGGACTAAATTGTGAAATAAATTGTTGATTTTGAGCAATAGGGACTAAATCATGACAAATTAAAAATTAAGGGGTTAAATTGGAAAAGAGGAAGCTAAATTTAGCCTAGAGTGAAATTAGTATAAAAATTTGAGTTTAAATGTGGAGTGTTAGATTAGTCTCGGTTTAGGGACTAAATTGAAGAATAAGCAAAATATAGTGTGAAAATTGAAATTTAATGTGAAGTTTAAATGTGTAATATTAATGTGATTTAATTGTTTATTTCCGTAGCTAACGTCGTACTGGAATCCTTGAGTAAAAAGGGGAAGGATAAAATCGACGTCGAATTGCTTAGAAATCACGGTTTGTGTTTCTATAATTCGAATTAAATAGTAGATTATTGCATATATAATTATTTGCATATGGTAAGCATTTGAGGTGAGTACTTTGGTACTTTGGGATTGAGTTAAATTCATAATTGAAATTAAATGGATTGATTTTGTATATTATGAAATATATTGATTACGCATATATGTGTATTGAGAAAAATGTGATTATTATCAAATTGAATATATGCTTATATGTGATGATATACATTCATGAAATTGAGACATTGGTTGTATTGAAAAGTGAAATGAAACCTTATTAACTGTATCGGGCTGAGTTGGATATAGATGGCATGCCATAGATAGGAAGAGTTTAGGGATTACTTCAACCTTGAGTCGATGAGACACGGGGTGCCAATTTGCTTCGGTTTAATAGATGAGACATTGGGTGTCAATTTATATAGTGCTGGGTGCAGTTATTACTTCAGATTTATCCGATGAGGCACTTGGTGCCAAACTGGTGTGTTGGTTGGATCCGTGTATCTGTCCGAATCTGTGTCACGTTAATAGGGGAAAGTAAAATAATAATGTAACATCCTAGAATTAGGGGTTCTGCATTTTATGCTATTCTATGTGTTTGGCTTGTTTAGCATGTTATTTTGGTGTGTTTGAGGGCCCTGGGGAGGCTCGGGTTCGAGCCAGAGCTTTAGAGAAGTTTTGCTTTTGGGCACTTTAGGGGAGGAGAGCTAGGGGAAGCAAGCTTTAAGAATATTTATTTGTGTTTGTTTACACAAGAAGGAGTGTGGTGTGGTGGCGGAGTGACGCCACTCAAGGAGCAAGGGAGTGGCGTCACAAGGGAGCAGGAGGGGGAAGGAGTTCGAGTCTCGTCTGCAGCATTTGGAACTTTATTTTTGTGCTCAAGGTGGTGAAGTGGTGGCATTCGGCTGGGACTCTTCATGGTGGTTGTGAAATGAGTCAACAAATTCAAATGGTTGGACAAGAGAGCTTGGGGGAGTTTGAATTGGTCAAACAATTCAAATGGTGTGTGGAGAGTGAAACAAGGAGCAAATTAAGGGATTTGAGAGGGGGAGTGAGTGTTTGGCCGAATGTGGGTAGTGCTAAGGGGGCATTTTCGGTTGTGAGCTAGGGAAGGTGTTTTTTCAACATTTGGTCATAAGGGTGTAGTGGAGTGTAAACCAAAAGCTTTATAGAGAGTGTGCCGAATGCTATAGTTCCTTTAGTTTTTCTTTTTGGCATTTTGGGCGTTTATTCATGAAAAGCATTTCAGGTTTGTTACCCATCTTGTGCTTGTGCCGAAATCCCCTAATACATCTTAGGTTCTTCCCTTTGTTTTCTTTCAGCCTCTTTTTCATCTCTTCTTCCATCGTGCCGAACTTTTCCTAAACCTTCTTTCATCTATCTTGCTTGTTCGTACATTGCTTTCCCTACAAAGTTACCAATCACCCTTGGTCGAACCATCTTTCCACAACATTTCAATCTCTTTGATTGTTCTACACCTAAGTCGAACCTTGCATCTTACATGCTCGCATTCTATTCTACTTATTTTCTTTCTCTGTTACAAGCCAAATCTTCTCTCATACCAAACCGAATCATTTGCTATTAGTTGTACTCAAGGAGCAAGCATCGGGATCTCTCTTAGTTGCTTGAATATCCTCCTCTTCATCCGATTGTGATAGTTCAAGTAGCCGAGCGTTTGGTAGTCCGGCTTCTAAAGGTGCATTGATTGTCGAATCTTACCATTCCATTCGGGTGCTCAAGACAATCAACGTTCCTCTTTAAGTACTGATCAAGATTCTCTCCATGGTTGCGAGTGCTAGCCAAACTAAGGAGGGGAGTGGACTCGTAGTCTCTACTCCTAAGTTTAAACGACGTGCTGTGTCAGCGGTTCGAGACTTTCCACCGGGTTGTGGTAGGGAGCTGACTTCTGCTTGGGATAGACAAATCGCGGTTGTTTCTTCTAGTGAGAGTGTCGACGATCTAGAGTGTATAGTTTTACGCGTAATCAGGTGTGTAACGCTCACACTTTTCTTTATTATTTGCGTTAGTAACTGTGTTGGCTGAAAGCCGAAACGACTTTATAGATAGTCGAGATACCCTTGTGGGTAAGGTTGGAGACAACAGGTAAGTACCACTATGATTTTACTTTCGAAGATATGTATGTATGAATTGATTGTCTGTTGTACATTGAAAGTATGTTTGCATTCATCTCAATATGATAATATGTTGCATGGGCTTTCGGATATGATTGGCAGAATGTGATTTAGTGACTTCACATCACGATGATGCAGGACAACAAAGTGGTTTGGAACCACGTATACATATATTTATCAATGACTTATCTCGGTGGTTTGGTACCACAGATGGGTTGGCCCCACATATACTTATCGAGAGTTGTCACGGTGGTGCAGGACCACGATGGGTTGGCCCCACGTTTATATATTACGTGACTCCGTCACAAGTGGTGCAGGACCACGGTGGTTTGGAACCACACAGTGGCTTGATGCCACGGGTGTTTGGGCGATCGGGTGACCTAGAGGATGGAAAACTAGGTTGGGGGGCAATGCATTGCATACATTTTTAATATGCTATATTGTGAGGGCTAAGGTCCAATGTGCATCTGTGGGCTTAAAGCCCGATTGCGTTATAAGGGGAATTACACACCACTGAGTCTCGGTGACTCACCCTCTGCTTAATTTTACTGAGTAACCCCTAGTTGCGGATTTGGAGTGAGGTGGGCTTGAGGTGGCCATGCATTACTTTCTCATAAACTTTCAGTTCTTATTTAAACTTACCTTTTAATTTTGGGATTTTGCAATGTAATAAGGCCTCCATAACTTTAATTTGGGTTTTTGCTTTAAATTGGTTATTGCATATCTTATGAGTTGTCAAATGAGGAGTTTCCTAAAATAAAATTATAAACAATCATATTTTTTTAAAGTATTAACAAAAGATGACAAGTGATTAAAGGTTTAAGCTAAATAATTTGGAGATTTTCTTAAAACCTCAACATCATTTTTAAATGTCACGATTATGGAATTTCCTGATTTCGACCTTCGTGAAACAAAATTGTTTACGACTTTTTAGTTCATTTTTAAATAGAAGTTGGTAAGAAAATCTTCAACCAAAATTTTAAATTATCTTTAAGCTTGAATCACTAAACGAAAAGTTTTCCAAATTACGATGTTCTGTTGAAAATTCAAAACTTCCTTTCTTGTTACATACCAGATTCGGTCGTAACGTATTGATCGGGTTTGGGTGTTATAATAGTTGTATCAGAGCCTAGGTTGCAAAACTCGGCTGTGGGTTTGGGGTTTAAATATGTTTTCAAAAGTAGGTTTGGAATATGGTTTAGAAAAATACATGTTTTCTAGAAGTATGGCACCCGAGTCTCCGGCACCAATCCGCACTGTAAGTTTTCTGATGATTGTTTGAATTCTTATGAAAAAATTTTATTGTGATAGATAGTTCTAAGAAATTCAACTTTAGAAACTGAGACCTTTAGAAATATGTTTTTGCGAAAACTACTTCTAATGCTATTTTCATAAGACTGTCCGGTAATAAACAGTGGAAGAAATGCTAACTCATAAAATTTTAATCAGATTAAGTCGAATTCATAATCATGAGTGCTAGAGGATGTGGACGTGGTATACGCGGTCGTGGTAGAGGCTAGGGTGTTGAGGCTGAACCCTCGGAATCAGGGCATGGGCCGGAAGGTGAAGTGTCAGCATCGCCAATTGTGGAAGAGGGATTTCAGGACCAAACTGGTGGAGACGATGCTGTGTCTCAAGCTATATTGCGTGTTTTAGAGCGGGTTGCTGGAGCAAGCACGGGATCAGTAGCTCGAAAATCTGTTTCTGAGCGACTCCGAGCTAACGGGGCTGAGATATTTAGGGGCATTTCTGGTGTGGCTCCTAACGTAGCTGAGTACTGGCTGGAAGCGGTTGAACGAATCATGGACGATCTTGATTGTACTGCGGAGGAAAAGTTGAAAGGAGTAGTGTCCCTCCTTCGAGATAAGGCATACCAATGGTGGCTCACGGTAAGAGATGGTACATCATCACAGACCGTATTACACAGGACTTCTTTAAGTCGGCATTCCAAGGAAAGTATGTTGGGACAAGTTACGTGGGCGCTCGAGAGGAGGGCATTTTTAAACTTGGTCCAGGGAATAAGTCAATGGTGAATATAAATATAAGGCGAAATTCCTGCGTTTAGTTTGTTATGCACCGGGTATCATTGCAATGAGATCACGAGCATTGTGTCCGGTTTGAGGATGGTCCGAGGGACGAGTTGCAGTCTTACGATAGCTCCACAAATGGGAAAGAGAGTTTGCTACTCTGGTTGAGAAGGCTAAGGTAGCTGAAGAGGTGAAGCGGTGCGAGAGGCGAGACTGGGATAAGGATAGGGTAGGAATAAAAGGAATTTTGGGTCGTCGAGGATCTGCTGGGAGTTTCAAAAGAGGCCTAGGTTTGATGGGTCGGGTCGAGGATTCTGGCTTTATTCTTTGTTGGTAGGTCTCAACCATGTGCTAGATGTGGGAATTATCATTCGGGGGAGTGTTAGGCAAGAAGTAAAGGATGTTACAGGTGTGGATCTATAGATCATCTGGTAAGGGACTATCCACAAGAGCCGAGCAGGGCACGGCCGATGGAGTCGTGGATATATCTGATCTGGAAGAGGTGGGCAGCAACCACCGAGAGGTCGTGGTCCGGCCAGAGGAGGAAATGGTTTTGGTCGAGGGCGTAGAGCACCGGGTAGAGGTGCTGGGAATACAGATGTAAGACAGCTTGGATTGGTTTATGCAGCTAGACGTTGAGAGGATGGCGATGCACCGGATGTCATAACTGGTACGTTCCTTGTTTTTGGTTTGCCCTTTATAGTACTGATAGATATTGGGTCTACACATTCATATGTTTCTAATACTGTGTCTGGAACTTTGAATATAGAATCTGAGGTTGCTTCTAGAGAAATGACTGTGATTAGCCCTTTAGGACAATCTGTAGTGGTAAACAAACTATTTAGGAGTGTGCCTTTAGAAGTACAAGGGGTTGTTTTCCTGGCTGACTTGATGGAATTACCGTTCAGCGAGTTCGATTTGATTTTAGGCATGGACTGGCTAGTTAAGTATCGAGAAAACTTGGATTGTTCTGTTAAGCGCATGATTTTAAAGACTCTCGAGGATAAGGAGGTGTTGGTATTAGGTGAGAGAAGGAATTACCTGTCCAATGTGGTGTCTGCATTAAAGGCTGAAAGGATGGTGCGAAAAGGGTGTGAGGCTTTCTTAGCTTTCATTAGTGCTTTGGAGGCCAAGGAATTGTCTGTAAGAGATGTTAGAACGGTGAAAGAGTTCTCGGATGTTTTTCCAGAAGAGCTCCCAGGGTTACCTCCGGATCGCGAGATGGAGTTCAGCATTGATCTTCTTCCGAGAACAGCTCTGGTGTCCATTGCCCCATATAGGATGGCGCCGAAAGAGCTAGTAGAACTTAAAGCTCAGATTTAGGAATTGTTGGATCGTGGTTTTATTCGACCAAGTGTGTCTCCGTGGGGAGCACCGGTGTTATTTGTCAAGAAAAAGGATGGGTCGATGCGGATGTGCATTAACTACAGGCAATTGAACAAGTTGACGATTAAGAACAAGTACCCGTTGCCAAGAATTGACGACCTGTTCGATCAGCTGCGAGGCGCTTCAATCTTCTCGAAGATAGACTTGAGGTTAGGGTACCATCAGCTTAAGGTCAAGGAGGCAGATATTCATAAGACTGCTTTTTGAACTCGTTATGGTCACTATGAGTTCTTAGTGATGCCGTTTGGGTTGACGAATGCACCAGCCGCATTTATGGATATGATGAACCGAGTATTTCAACCCTGTCTGGACCGGTTTGTCGTAGTGTTCATAGACGATATCTTGGTATATTCAAGGACGAAAGAGGAACATGATTCGCATCTTCGGATTGTTCTGCATATTTTGAGAGAGAAGCAACTGTATGCCAAATTCAGCAAGTGTGAATTTTGGTTGAGGGAAGTTACTTTTCTGGGGCATGTTGTGTCTGCCAAGGGGATTAGGGATGATCCCCGAAAGATTGAAGCTATTTTGGATTGGAAACCACCGAAGTCTGTAGCATAAATTCGAAGTTTCCTTGGGTTAGTTGGGTATTACAGAAGGTTTTTTGAGGGATTCTCGTTGATCGCTACACCTTTAACCAAGTTGTTACGAAAAGGGGTACCGTTTGTATGGACAGATAAGCAGCAGGAAAGCTTTGAGAAGTTGAAGAAGATTCTGACGGAGGCACCAGTGTTGATTCAGCCTGAGGCTGGGAAAGAGTTTGTCGTCTATTGTGATGCGTCGCACACAGGGTTAGGATGTGTGTTGATGCAAGTGGGGAAAGTGGTAGCGTATGCATCTCGACAACTAAGACCGCATGAACTGAACTATCCCACTCATGATCTGGAGTTAGCTGCTGTAGTGTTCGCTCTGAAGATTTGGAGACATTACCTGTATGGGGAGAAGTCTATTATCTACACAGATCATAAGAGCCTGAAATATCTCCTTACCTAGAAGGAGTTGAATTTAAGGCAGCGGAGGTGGATTGAATTGTTGAAAGACTACGATTGCTCGATCGAGTATCACCCGGGTAAAGCTAACATAGTGGCAGATGCGTTGAGCCGTAAGGTAATAGAGAATTTGAGGGGAATGTTTGCTCATCTCAGTTTGTATGATGATGGAAGTTTATTAGCTAAACTTCAAGTGAAGCCTTCATGGGTAAGTCAGATTAAGGAGAAGCAGACGTCAGACGAATTGTTAAGTTCTTGACTTCAGCAAGTGGAAGGTGGTGAGATAGAAGGATTTGGTCTGAACAGTGATGGAGTATTATGCTTTCGTGGAAAGGTTTGTATGCCAAAGGATTTCGAGTTGAGACAGAGGATTCTGCAGGAGGCACATAGTAGTCCATACGCTATGCATCCCAGTGGGAGTAAGATGTATCGAGATTTGCGTGAACAGTTTTGGTGGTCAGGTCTGAAGTAAAAAGTTACCGATTTTGTGAGTAATTGGTTGACGTGTAAGCAGGTGAAGGCAGAACATCAGTTGCCTTCAGGGTTGCTGCAGCCAGTGAAGATTCCACTTTGGAAGTTGGAGAAGATAACGATGGATTTTGTTAGTGGGCTACCTCTTACGCCTACTAGGAAAGATTCAGTGTGGGTAATTGTCGATCGATTGACGAAGTCCGCTCACTTCATACCGGTTCTTGTTGATTACTCACTTCAGAAGTTAGCCAAGCTATATGTAGCAGAGATTGTGAGGTTACATGGGGTACCAGTGTCTATCATATCAGACAGAGACCCTAGGTTTACATCGCGGTTCTGGAAGGCGTTACATAAAGCGTTGGGTACAAGATCGGATTTCAAAGACGGCGTTTCATCCACGAGATCGATGGTCGATTAGAGAGGGTAATTCGATTCGGAAGATATGTTGAGAGGTTGTGTTATCGACTTGTGGGTAGTTGGGAGGATTTCTTACCGTTGGCGAAATTCGCATACAACAATAGCTATCAATCCAAAGATTCGGATGGCACCCTATGAAGCGTTATATGGTCGTAAGTGTCGTACTCCTACCTACTGGACAGAGTTGGAAGAGCGACAGTTGTTGGGTCCAGAATTGGTTTCAGAGACAGAGGAAAAGGTTAAGTTAATTCGGTCTCGGTTGAAGGAAGCTTCCGACAGGAAGAAATCGTATGCAGATTTGAAGCGTAAGGAGATAGAATTCTTAGTGGGTGATCAAGTTTTTCTGAAAGTCTCACCTTGGAAGAAGGTCTTAAGGTTTGAACGAAAGGGCAAGTTGAGCCCCAGATTTATCGGGCATTATCGAGTGTTGAAATGTGTGGGACCAATAGCGTATCAGCTTGAGTTACCGTCGGAGTTGAATCGGATACATGATGTATTTCATGTTTCAATGTTAAAACGCTATCGTTCGGATCCATCTCACATAGTGCCGGTAGAGGAAATTGAAGTAAGACCTGATTTGTCTTTTGAAGAAGAACCAGTTTTGATCTTAGATTGAGATGTTAAAGTGTTGAGAAGGAAGTCAGTTCCGTTGGTTAAAGTCTTATTGCAGAATCACAGTTCAAAGAAAGCCACGTGGGAGCTAGAGGATGTGATGCGACAGCAATACCCTCACCTCTTTTGATCAGGTAAATTTCGAGGCCGAAAATTCTTTAAGGGGGTAGAACTGTAACATCCTAGAATTAGGAGTTCTGCATTTTATGCTATTCTATGTGTTTGGCTTGTTTAGCATGTTATTTTGGTGTGTTTGGGGGCCCTGGGGAGGCTCGGGTTCGAGCCAGAGCTTTAGAGAAGTTTTGCTTTTGGGCACTTTAGGGGAGGAGAGCTAGGGGAAGCAAGCTTTAAGAATATTTATTTGTGTTTGTTGACACAACAAGGAGTGTGGTGTGGTGGCAGAGTGGCACCACTTAAGGAGCAAGGGAGTGGCGTCATAAGGGAGCAGGAGGGGGAAGGAGTTCGAGTCTTGTCTGCAGCATGTGGAACTTTATTTTTGTGCTCAAGGTGGTGAAGTGGTGGCATTCGGCTGGGACTCTTCATGGTGGTTGTGAAATGAGTCAACAAATTCAAATGGATGGACAAGAGAGCTTGGGGGAGTTTGAATTGGTCAAACAATTCAAATGGTGGGTGGAGAGTGAAACAAGGAGCAAATTAAGGGATTTGAGAGGGGGAGTGAGTGTTTGGCCGAATGTGGGTAGTGCTAAGGGGGCATTTTCGGTTGTGAGCTAGGGAAGGTGTTTTTTCAACATTCGGTCATAAGGGTGTAGTGGAGTGTAAATCGAAAGCTTTGTAGAGAGTGTGCCGAATGCTATAGTTCCTTTAGTTTTTCTTTTTGGCATTTTGGGCGTTTATTCAAGAAAAGCATTTCAGGTTTGTTACCCATCTTGTGCTTGTGCCGAAATCCCCTAATACATCTTAGGTTCTTTCCTTTGTTTTCTTTCAGCACTCTTTTCATCTCTTCTTCCATCGTGCCAAACTTTTCCTAAACCTTCGTTCATCTATCTTGCTTGTTCGTACATTGCTTTCCCTACAAAGTTACCAATCACCCTTGGCCGAACCATCTTTCCACAACATTTCAATCTCTTTGATTGTTCTACACCTAAGCCGAACCTTGCATCTTCTGCGCCTGCATTCTATTCTACTTATTTTCTTTTCTCTGTTACAAGCCGAATCTTCTCTCGTACCAAACCGAATCTATCTGTTGCTATTAGTTGTGCTCCAAGGAGCAAGCATCAGGATCTCTCTTAGCTGCTGAATATCCTCCCTCTTCATCTGATTGTGATAGTTCAAGTAGCCAAACGTTTGGTAGTCCGAAGCCTAAAGGTCTGTTGATTGTCGAATCTTACCATTCCATTCGGGTCCTCAAGACAATCAACGTTCCTCTTTGAGAACTGATCAAGATTCTCTCCATGGATGCGAGTGCTAGCCAAACTAAGGAGGGGAGTGGACTCGTAGTCTCTACTCCTAAGTTTAAACGACGTGCTGTGTCAGCAGTTCGAGACTTTCCACCAGGTTGTGGTAGGGAGCCGACTTTTGCTTGGGATAGACAAATCGCGGTTGTTACTTCTAGTGAGAGTGTCGACGATCTAGAGTGTATAGTTTTACGCGTGTCATCGTGTGTAACGCTCACACTTTTCTTTATTATTTGCGTTAGTAATCGTGTTGGTTGAAAGCCAAAACATTGTATAGATAGTCGAGATACCCTTATGGGTAAGGTTGGAGACACCGTAAGTACCACTATGATTTTACTTTCAAGATATGTATGTATGAATTGATTGTCTGCATTGTACATTGAAAGTATGTTTGCATTCATCTCAATATGATAATATGTTGCATGGGCTTCCTGATATGATTGACAGGAGGAAGTGTGATTTAGTGACTTCACATCACGCGGGGTGCAGGACCACAAAGTGGTTTGGAACCACGTATACATATATTTATCGCTGACTTATCTCGGTGGTTTGGTACCACAGTGGGTTGGCCCCACATATACTTATCGAGAGATTGTCACGATGGTGCAGGACCACGATGGGTTGGCCCCACGTTTATATTCTCGTGTGACTCGTCACAAGTGGTGCAGGACCACAAGTGGTTTGGAACCACGGTGGCTTGATGCCACGAGTGTTTGGCTGATTCAGGTGACCTAGAGGATGGAAAACTAGGTTGGGCTGGGCTGCATTGCATACATTTTTAATATGCTATATTGTGAGGGCTAAGGCCCAATGTGCATCTGTGGGCTTAAAGCCCGATTGCGTTATAAGGGGAATTACACACTGAGTCTCAGTGACTCACCCCTCTGCTTAATTTTGCAGGTAACCCCTAGTTGTGGATTTGGAGACGAGGTGGGCTTGAGGTGGCCATACATTACTTTCTCGTAAACTTTCGGTTCTTATTCAAACTTACCTTTTAATTTTGGGATTTTGCAATGTAATAAGGCCTCCATAACTTTAATTTGGGTTTTTGCTTTAAATTGGTTATTGCATATCTTATGAGTTGTCAAATAAGGAGTTTCCTAAAATAAAATTATAAAAAATCATATTTTTTTAAAGTATTAACAAAAGATGACAAGTGATTAAAGGTTTAAGCTAAATAATCTGGAGATTTTCTTAAAATCTCAACATCATTTTTAAATGTCACGATTATGGAATTTCCTGATTTCGGCCTTCGTGAAACAAAACTGTTTACGACTTTTTAGTTCATTTTTAAATAGAAGTTGGTAAGAAAATCTTCAACCAAAATTTTAAATTATCTTTAAGCTTGAATCACTAAACGAAAAGTTTTCCAAATTACGATGTTACGTTGAAAATTCAAAACTTCCTTTCTTGTAACATACCGGATTCGGTCGTAACGTATTGACCAGGTTTGGGGTGTTACAAATAATTTTTGTGATTAATATTGAAATGGAAAAGATGAGAAATGAGTATGATGAGAAAATATTGAAATGAAAAATATGAGAAAAGATTATGAGATGAGAAATGAAATATGAATTGATGAATTGAGATGTGAAACTTGAATGAATTCAAGTATGGATCAAAGATATGAATCATGCCATAGCATGAGATGATGCATTCAAATGTTAAATGAAATGCCATTGATATATACTTATATATTTGAACATGTGAAAATCTTAGTAGATGTGAATAAGGAATGAGCAAAAATTATACTATTGAATTGAAGCACATGAACATAGCTTACTTGTTGCATTTTTCATTTCAAATACTTATATCAAGTTTATATTATTTGGATTATAGAAATACCACTGAGTTTTACTCAGCGTGCAGTTTTGTTTTCCGTGCGCAGGCTAGTTACTGTTCGATTTATCACCGACTTAGCATCAAATCACAAATCCCGAGCTCAAGTGTGGTGATATTTCATTTTGTAATGGCATGTACCTAGGGAGTCTTTTGTTGATATTGTTTAGAAGATGTTGTTAACTTAGTTGCTAGTGAAATGATGGTTAAATGTGTATATGGTGTGGTTGAGGCTATGTTGGTATGTTAGCCTAGTTTAAAGTTTGGTAGCTTAGCATAATGCTTGGTATGTGCTTAGCTTCATATTTGGTAACTATAGAAGTTGAAAGTTAGTTCAAATATGGTAAATGTGAAATGAATGAAAGTCTTGAATGTTTGATGTGTTGTTGATGTATATGAACTTAGTTCAAATATGGTAAATGTGATATGAATGAAAGTCTTGAATGTTTGATGTGTTGTTGATGTATTTGAACATATAAAATGTGGTACCAATGAGGGTACACTGGTTAGGCATATTAGGTGATGAATTTGGTGTATTTTGGATATGTTTAATCGTGTTTTGAATATGTTAAATGATTGGTAATTGAGTTGTTTAGTGCCCAAGTAAGTAGGAAATGGTAAAATTGAGTTTTAAGGTACTTTTGGGTGCACACGGCCTGACCACACGGGCGTGTGTCACACACGGGCAACACACACGGACGTGTGACCTAAGTCAGAGAGTTACACGGCCTGGCCACACGGGTGTGTGACCCCTGAAATCAAAATTTTTGTAATTATTTCCTAAACTTCCAGAATTGTTTCAAATTAGTCCATGCCTATTTTAAATTACTTTTAAGGTCCTGTTGTAACACCCCTTACCCGTATCCGATGCCGGAACAGGGTACGAGGCATTATCAAACTTAACAAACTTCTTCATACAATATCGGGCCATAAATTTTCATTCATACTTAAAAATTCTTAATTCATACTCATAAAGTCACTGTTATAGGTCTACTAGACCCTACACATACATCTAGACTGGTTTGGGACTGAAACGGAAACTTACAAACACTTAGAAAATTTTTGCTTAAGACAGAGCCACATGCCCGTGGGAGAGAAGTGACACGCCCGTGTGGCATATCACACGCCCTTGCTTTAGGTCGTGCCCAAAATAAGGGCATTCTGTTTATGACATCAGCAGACACTTTGGTTACACGGCCAAGCCACACACCTGTGTGTTGGCCGGTGTGACGAACTGAAATTTTCGCAATTTAGATGCAGGGGACACACGGCCAGGCTACACGCCCATGGGCCAGACCGTGTGTCACACACGGCCTAGACACACGCCCGTGTGTCTACCCATGTGGACAATTATAAGGCTATTTACAAAGCCCTTTACCACCCTAAAAAAAACCACATTCATACTATTTCATGCAACACTTAACTTAACAATATTGTCCCTTTAACATTCACTATTAAGACATTCACACCTTAACTACACACTACAACATTCATCATGCATACACTTCTCGCTTTACTTATTCAAACGCACGAGCTTACTCTTCATGAAAATCATCATCATTAGATAGATATAATTTAGCTAGTTTTCGTCGATTTCAATGGCCATTTACAAAAATGAATGGAATAACATTAATAGCGAACACATTGGCTAACAAATATGACTTATCACAAAATGACCAAGTTCTTATACATGCCATACCCAACATAATCAAACTTTACTATACCAGAAGAATAGCTTGATAGTGTGAACCGAGCTTCGACGTCTTACGATCCCCAAGCTAGCTTGGCGATACTACAAGAAAAAGGGAAAAGAGAGGGAGTAAGCATAAAGCTTAGTAAGTTTGCATGAAATAAATAGCAACATAAAGGCTTATGATAGCATCCATACATTACATTGAGTAATAACACAAGTTCTCAAGCACATTTACATAACTTACTCATGCTTACTCTTACCAATCTCATATCACATATCAGACTCATTTCTCGTAAATTACTCATATGTACCTATGTCACTTCATCACATAACTTTAGTACTCTTACCATCTTAAACATAAAGCTTTTTACCCTGTTGAACCATTTGGAATATTGAAGGATACTCAAACTCGTCATACTCGTAATAAAATGCCAATGCCATATCCCAGACATGGTCTTACATGGGATCACATCTTGATGCCGATGCCATATCCCAGATATGGTCTTACACGGGATCTCGTATCGATGTCGATGCCATATCCCAGATATGGTCTTATACGAGATCGTATATCGATGCCATGTCCCAGACATGGTCTTACACGATTTCATACCGAAGCCAGGTCCCAGACGTGGTCTTACACGGGATTATTACTTGATGTGGATGCCATATCCCAGATATGGTCTTATACGGGATCTCCATTCAGTGTCGAGGCCATGTCCCAGACATGGTTTTATACGGGACCTTCTTAATCTCATGTTGTGGCAGTGGTATCCTTTCTATTCCTAAGGTTCAACCGGGACTTCAACTTAATATAATTTCATCATATTTTCATCGAGACTTCGTTAACTAATATCATAAAGATAATATACGTTTCACGAAATATCAAGCATTTAAAAGCATAATAACATTATGTTGGTTTATTACACACAAACTTACCTTGGTACCAAAATATGTATAGTTCTTCGATTTAGTCCACCACCTTGTTCTTTCCTTGGTTTCGGTCCGGACTTTGTGTTTCTTGATCTATAATGACAATTTCACTTATTCAATGAACACATTGACCAAAATAACTCATGAATCATACTTTGGCAAAATTACAATTTTGCCCATAAACTTTTATATATTTACAAAATGGTCCCTAGGCTCGTATAATGAAATGTACTCATTTCCTTGGTTACCCAAGCCCAGCCGAACATTTATTGAGCTTATAACAGCTCACACTTTCCTTCAAAACTGATTTTTACCACACATTTTATCACTTTTACATCTAGGTCCTTTTTATGAAATTTTCATGAACATCATTTAGAATAAGATATTTATCATACATCAAACTTTCATATTCCTCCATTAAACATCAAAATACATGTATGTAATACATGGGTAAATTTTTGAACATGACCCCTAGCTTAAAATATAGCTTGAAGTAGCTAAATCAAGCTACGAGGATCTCAAAAATACGATGAACATGAAAAACGGGGCTAGGAGGTACTTACAATCAAGCTTGAAAGTTGAAGAAACCCTAGCTATGGTGTTCTTGAAATTTTTGGCCAAGCATGGAGAAGATGGACAAGATTTTTTACTTATTTTCCCTTTTAATCAACTTATTAACCAAATGACCAAAATGCCTTTAAGGTCCCTTTCCTGAGATTTTTCCTTCCCATGTCTATTTTTGTCCATCTTGACATATAATGGTCTAATTGCTAAATAAGAACCTCTAATAATTTTTCTAATACTATCTCATACTTGAAACTTCTAGAATATCATATTTTTCAATCTTTGCAATTTAGTCCTAATGAATAAAATGTTCACTAAATTATAAAATTTCTTTATGAAATTTTCACACAATCATGCAAACATGTCATAGACCTCATAAAAACCATAAAACACATATTTCTACTTTGGATTAGTGGTCTCGCAACCACTATTCTGACTAGGCCCTAAATTGAGCTATTACAATTCTCCCCTTTAGGGATTTTCATCCCCGAAAATCTTACCGGTAAAAAGGTTTGGATATGTAACAGCCCGATTTTGGGGCTAGTCAAAACAGTGGTTTCGGAACCACTAACTCGAGGCCAGAGAATTTATTTTAATATTATTTACGTGTCATAGCATGATTATATGAGTGCATGAAAATTTTGGTGAATTAATTTTAGTGATTGCATGCTTAATTGCGAAAAAGGACTAAATCGCATAAAGTGCGGAAGTTCTATTTTACAAGCTATGGGTGTTAAATAGCTATAGAACCTTAAATTGGAGGTCCTTAATGTGAAATTAGACCTTTCTAATGTTGATATTCGGCCATAGGGACAAGAAAATTTAATTTGGTCAAGATTTGATGGATTAGGTGACTTAATGGAAATAAAATAAAATAAAACATAAAAAGCTATCATCTTTTTCCTATCACCTTCTTCCTCCACCGAAAATACCAACAAGAATAGGGGTTTGGAAGCTTGAAATTTTCAGCAACTCATCCTCCTTACAAGTGATTTTGGTGGTCTTTCTTGATAATTTTTGTACTTTTGGAACCCCTAAAGCTTAAGCTAACTAATGAAGGGACTATTTTGCAAAATGGTTGAGAGTCTAGGGTTTTTCCATGTGAGTATTTATGTTGATTTCTGAAATTTTATGGAAGAGAATGAATCTTAGTTGTTAAATAAACAACTTTTGTGAATGGAGTTTCCATGAAAACACCTAAAAGGACCTTTTTGTAAAGGTTGTAAAATAGGTGGTAAATGTGTGAAATAATTGAAATTATGAGTTGCTATAAGAGGGAATATGAATCGGCTAGGCTTGGGTGTGTGAAAAATGAACACATTTCATTTTACGAGCCTAGGGGCAAAATAGTAATTTTGTGAAACTCTAGGGGCAAAATGGTAATTTTTCCAACATAGGAATTTTGGAGTGATTTGAATAATGTGGTTATTTAATAAGCTAAATATTTCATTATAGATCAAGAAGAGCATGGAATCAACCTTGACCGAGGAAAAGGCAAGGTTTCGGACTAAATCGCAAGTTGACATATTTTGTATCGAGGTAAGTTTGTATGTAAATGATACATTCTTTTTACTTATGATTTTACATATAAATTTATTATGTGAAATGTGGATGAATATTGTTGATAATTATTAATTGATAGAAAGTGAGGAAATTATGAATGAATACCGTAATTATTGTTAATGGTGGGCGATGTGCGATACCACCGTAATTATTGTTATTGGTGGACTGTGTGTGATATCACCGTATTTACTATTATTGGTGGGCTGTGTGCGATACCACCTTGTTATTTATTAGTGGTGGGCTGTGTGAGAAACCACCCTATATTTGGTATTATCCCGAATGTGTTTATCGAGAAACTTTGGATTAAATGAGATTACGTGGGACTGTGTGATGATGACTACAGGGTATAAGTGCATGTAAATGTGAGCAATGTGTATGTTGTGTATTTGGAATGTGGTAAGATTTGGAAAATGAGTAAGTACAATTGCAATGATCTGAATTATTCTTGATTAGAATGTAATGTTCTTGATTGATAAGTATGTGGTATGATGTTTATTGTTTACATATAGACATACTAAGCTTAAAGCTTACTCCCTTTTCTTTCCCCTTTGTTTTATAGTATCGACAAGCCAGCTCGGGGAACGGAGATCGTCGGAGGATCACCCACACTATCTACACATTTGGTATAGTTAGAGCATTCTTTTTTAGTATGGCATGTATAGGGTTTTGGTCTTTGGGGTTATATGTCAAATTGG
The DNA here is from genome assembly GCA_025698515.1 of Gossypium sturtianum. Lineage (NCBI taxonomy): Eukaryota > Viridiplantae > Streptophyta > Magnoliopsida > Malvales > Malvaceae > Gossypium > Gossypium sturtianum. The sequence continues at coordinate 96,959,751 of CM046945.1, read as the reverse complement.
TTTAGCCAAATGTATTGGCTTGTGATGCTATTTGATTCATTTTGTATAAGTCCATGAGATGTGGTACATAATATTTATTTGAATGTAAACCTATTCATATATGCATGTATGTGTCAATGCCATTATGTTATGGCTTATGGTTATTGTTGGTTGAATGATGACATGTTGCATGTGTTTATGAATGTTTAGTGTGGTTTTGATATTGTGAAAGTTGGTGCAAGTTTGAGTGGCAAAAAGGCTTGGTAGATAGCCTTATTTTGTCCACACGGGCTAAGGCACGGCCGTGTGTCTCAACCGTATGGAATACACGGCCATAAGACATGGGAATGTGCCCAGGCCGTGTGAAGTCTGCACCTAATTTTAGGAATTTAATTCGCCACACGGCCTGAGGACACGTGCGTGTGCCTTGGTCGTGTGACCTTATGGAGATGATGATGTCATAAACAGAATGTCAAGGTTTTCACACACGGGCTAAAACACGGGCGTGTCATGGCCGTGTGAGGGACACGGGCCATAGATACAGTCGTGTGCCAAGCTGTGTGAAAACCCCTGTAGGTTAAAATTTGAGAAATAAATCCACACGGGCTAGGAACATAGGCGTGTGTGATAACACGGCCTGCCCACACGGGCGTGTTCCTTTCCACACGGGCGTGTGGCCCTGTTTTGAGTAAAAATTTTCTTAGTGCTCATAAGAATCCGGATTAGTTCTGAACTACCCCTTATGTATGTTTTGGGCCTCGTAGGCTCGTTTAAAGGGTGATATGGATATTTAAGGAAAGTTTTAAATTTGAGTGGAAAATTATGTATCAGATTGTATGATTGCTTGCTTGTAAGTCTGGTAATGCCTCGTACCCTATTTCGGTGTCGAATATGGGTAAGGGGTGTTACAGGATACTCGTTTCTCATAGCCTCCTCGGGCTCCCATGTAGCCTCTTCTACCCTATGTCTTTTCCACAATACTTTCACAATAGCTATACTTTTATTTCTTAACTGCTGGACTTCCCGTGCCAAAATCTTAATCGGCTCTTCGCCATAAGTCATGTCGGGTTGAATTTAAACCTCTGTCGGTACAATCAAATGCGAAGGATCTGATCGGTAACGTCGCAACATAGATACGTGGAATACATCATGGATCTTTTCCAACTCAGATGGCAAAGCCAATCGATAGGCTACTGGCCCTATCCTCTCGGTAATCTCATACGGTCTGATAAAGCGCAGACTCAATTTGCCTTTCCGACCAAACCTGAGAACCTTCTTCCATGGTGATACTTTCAGAAACACCTTATCACCAACCTAAAACTCAATTTCTTTCCATTTCAAATCCGCATAGCATTTTTGTCTGTCCGAAGTAGCTTTTAAACAATCGCGAATCACTTTTACTTTCACTTTGGTTTTTCTGACCAAATCGATCCCGTGAATATAATTCTCTCTGAGTTCGGTCCAATACAAAGGCGTTCGACACTTACGTACGTACAATGCCTCATAAGGCGCCATTTTCAAACTCGATTGAAAACTGTTATTATAGGCAAATTCCACTAACGGTAAATAATTTTCCCAATTACCTTGAAATTCCAAAACACAGCATCGGAGCATGTCTTCAAGTATCTGTATTACTCTCTCTGTCTGTCCATCGGTTTGCGGATGGAAAGTCGTACTAAAATTCAACTTTGTACTCATAGCTTCTTGTAACTTTTTCCAAAACCGTGATGTAAATCTCAGATCTCTATCCGAAATAATCGACAACGGTACTCCATGTAATCTCACAATTTCTAAAACATACAATTCTGCCAACTTATCAAGTGAATAGTCAATGCGTATCGGTATAAAATGGGTCGATTTTGTAAGCCTATCTACCACAACCCACACAGCATCTTTCTTTTTCGGTGTAAAAGGTAAACCCGTTACAAAATCCATAGCAATACGATCCCATTTCCACTTGAAAACCATAATAGGCTGAAGTAAATCGGTAGGTACTTGGTGTTCGGCTTTCACTTGTTGACAAATCAAACACCTCGATACGAACTCAAAAATGTCTTTCTTCATACTCGGCCTCCAATACCATCTCTTCAAATCATTATACATCTTTGTACTGCCTGGATGTACAGATAAACATCCACTATGTGCTTCATGCAAAATTTTCTGAATAAGCTCATCATCTCTCGGTACACAGACCCTATCTCGGAACATCAAACATCTATTAGAACTAATCCAAAAGTCTGACTCCATTCCCGTTTCACATTGAAATCTTTTGGCTTGTAATTCACTGTCGCCTTTCTGAGCTTCACAAATCTCTTGGAGAAATATCAGTCTAGCTCTCAACTCAGCTAGAATAGAACCATCTTCCGATAAAGCTAACTGCGTATTCATAGCCCTCAATGCAAACAGAGATTTCCTACTCAAAGCATCGATGACCACGTTCGCCTTTCTGGGGTGGTAGTCAATCACTAGCCCGTAATCCTTTATCAATTCTAACCATCTTTGTTGCCTTAGGTTCAATTCTTTTTGAGTCATCAAGTACTTTAGGCTTTTTTGATCAGTGAATACTCGACATTTCTAGCCATACAAATAGTGTCTCCAAATCTTCAATGAAAATACAATGGCAGCTAACTCTAAATCATGTGTCGGGTAATTCTTCTCGTACAGCTTTAACTGTCTAGAGGCATAAGCTATCACCTTTCCCTCTTGCATGAGTACACAGCCCAATCCATTCAGGGATGCATCACTATAAACCATAAATTCTTTTCCCGGTTCAGGTTGCACTAAAACTGGAGCCTCAGTCAACATTGCCTTTAGTTTCTCAAAACTCTATTGGTACTTTTTTGTCCATTAAAACTTTACATCTTTTTGTAATAGCCTCATCATCAGAGTAGCTATCATAGAAAATCCCTTGACAAACCATCTGTAATAACCAGCTAGGCCCAAAAAACTTCTAACCTCGGATATGTTCCTTGGCAATTTCCAATCATGTAACATCCCGAAATTGGGCCTAGGAGAATCGGGCCTATTGGGCCCCGAGCGTAGAAGCATTTTAAAATTTTTGAGAATAAGAGAAAGGCATAATTGCAAATTGGACTTATTAGGTAAGTTAATTTGGAAGGTTATGGGGCCTCTATGAAGTCCCGGGTTCAAGTTGGGCCATAGGAAAAATCTTGATTTTTGGCACTTTAATAGGGAGAGCTAGTGGAGGCAGGACTTAAGGAATTTTGTTTACATTTTGCTAACAACAAGGAGCAAGGTAGCCTAGTGGTGATGGCGTCAATAGGGATGCAAGGGGGGATGGTGTTCAAATCCCACAAGCAGCATGTAGGGAGTTTTTATATTGTGCTAAGCAGGTGGAAGAGGTAGAGCTCGGCTAGAACTCTGTAGGAGAGAGAGAAGACTTGGTCAAATTGTTTGAATGGGTGGTGTGGAGAAATGCAAGGAGAAAATCAAGGAGTGAATCAAGGACGGGGAGAGGTTGGCCGAATGTGGGAAGTGTTGGGGGAGAGGAAAAACGGCTAAGGGAGTGGTGTTTTGGCACTTTCAGCTAGTGAGAAGTAGGGGCCGAAATTCTTTAGGCTTCCAAAGCAACCTTTTTGCATTGTTTTCTTTTCTCTCTTTGGCATTTTTCTACTCAAGTGGTTTTTCGGGTCTTTTCTCTTCTTTTCTTTTCCCTCTTGCTATTACCGAATTTGGTCAGTTTCACCTTTCTTCTATTTTGTTCCGCTCGGTCTCCATACGTTGCCCTCTTTTGCTAGTTACCAAATCACTCTTGGCCAAAAATCACCTTCCATCTCCTCCCATCTTCTCTTTTCTATACCATAGCCGAAACCTATATTCCATCTTCCTCTACTATACTTGCCGAATCCTTCCTTCCAAAACCGAACTTACACATTTTTCTCCTCTTTTCTTCTTCTTCAGTTGAGTCTTGGCCGAACCTGTGGGGAGTTGTTCACTTGCATAGTTTCTCTTCGATCTCTTCTCTCTTTTCTTTAAGCAGTTAACCAGACCTCCTCTCTTGGCCGATTTTGGGTAAGTCTTTGTTTTCACTCTCGTTCTTTTTCTCTCATTCTATTCTATTTCTCTGATCAAGCTTGGCATTCTCTCATTCTCATCGGACCCATTTCTTTCACTTTTTAGCATAAGCCGAAACACTCTTGTTGGGGGTAGGCCAAATTTGTTAGCAACAATCGGGTGTAGATCGTTAATCTTGATTTCGGTAAGGTGAAGTTGATAACACTTTTTTAATTTGATGTTGGTTTTATTCATAGGATCCTATCTAGTGAAGTGGCGTCGGTTTCTTCCATTCTTATAGGAGAATCGAATGTGGTCTAGATGCTAACCTTGTTGGTGCACCAATGGTTTCTTTTAGGTACTTGTGGTGGTAGCCAGGAAGCAAGGCCAGATTTTAGAACTCTGTAGTGAAGATCACGTTGTGGTAAGTGATCTATGAATCTTTTGTGAAGTTGAGGCTAACCCTTGATCGTTATTATTCTAGGGGTAGCGAAGAGTGGTTTCTTGGCAATCCAAATCAGGTGTGTAATCTCACACCTATCTGAATGTTTGCATGAGATGTTCTGTGATTCGACCCAAAGCCGAAAAGCCGAAAATCGACATCTGTGACCACTCGAGTGTGCGAACGCTTGTAGTGGTAAATCGAGATATGAATAAGGGTGGTAAGTCGTTGAGAGTGACACGAGCAGTCTCGCGATACTGAGGCTGTAACGGGCCTAATCGACCTGAAACGGGCCAAATGGGCCCAATGGGCTATCCGGCCCATTTAGGCCAAACTGTTAGAAAACTGTCTAATGATAAATCCGAAAGCAAAATCTACAAATTCGAAACCGAAATCATGCATTTTGGGCCACACGAGCGTGTGGGCCTGTTTGGGCTTAAAATGGATTTTAGGCCCAATAGTTCCGTAGAGACCCAAAAAGGGTTATGTGTCGCTCGAGGCGACAGTGGGTCTTTGAAAAGGCTGTTAGTTGAAAATTACCGAAATACCCCTGGAGGGTAAGATTACCAAAACACCCCTAGAAGGTAAAATTATCGAAATACCCTGGAGGGCAAATTACTGAAATACCCCTGGTGGGTAAATTACTGAAATACCCTCGGTGGGTAAGATTACGGTTATACTCTTACGGGTTAATTAGCATGATTGTGTGTATTCTATTTATCTGGTTATGACAGTAGTTTGTTTCATACATCATTTATGATATATGCTTTGCATACATGACATTCTGCATGGGGTTGGGATATTGATGATCGGAGGAAGTGTATTTTGGTGGCTCTGCCACATTCTGATTCTGGTGGCTCTGCCACATTTCGGTCTGGTGGCTATGCCACATATATTCTGTTATTCTGGTGGCTTTGCCACAAATTCTATGATGAGCAGCTGGTTTGCCATCGAGGTGTGTAGCGGATGGACGGGTCGATTTAGAAATCCCTACAGGTGTGTTAGGCTGGTACGGGTGGTGTGTAGCGGATGGATTATTAGGTTGGGGCTACATTACATTATTTGCACTTTCATGTTTATAGGGCTAAGGCCCACTGCTTTCAATAGGGCTTCGGCTCGATGCATCATAAGGGCTTCGGTCCAGCCTATACAGTATGGGCTCCCGCTATTATTGACCGTTTAGGGGATTACACACTGAGTTCCCGTAACTCACCCCTCTACTTTAACTTTGCAAGTGATCCCCAGCATTAGAGGATTTGGCGCAGCGGAGGACTCTGTGGTGGCCATACATCGGAACCTTAGTAAATTTTCGTTTTACTTTATTTTGAGATTTATTTTAATTTGGGTTTGGTATTTTTAATAAGGCCTTTTAACTTTAATTTTATTTTAAACTTTCTTTTCTGTTATGATTTATTGCTAAAGGATTAAGATGGTGTTTTCTTAAAAAGTTAACGAACGGTTTTCTAAAATATCACATTTTTGCAACTCACTGAAACGAATTTCTGATTTAAACAAGCTTTTGGAAATATAATAATAATAATGGTAATAACAACGTTTTTACAATAACACCGTAAAAGCAAATCTGGATTTCGCAAACAACAAATCTCGAAGTTTTCAAAAAGAAGACGAAGTTTTTAACGAACGCACAGTCTTTAAACAACCCTCCTATGTGACATGCCAGATCCGGTCGTAACGTCTAGGCTGGGTTTGGGGTGTTACAAATCAACAATTGCTGAAATCTTACTCGGGTCAACTCTAATGCCATCACCTGAAACAATGTGCCCCAAAAATCCGACTTCTCTAAGCCAAAATTCACTTTTACTAAACTTGGCATATAACTAATTATCTCGTAAAATTTGTAGAACCGTTCTCAAGTGCTCAGCATGCTCATTCTCACCACGAGAGTAAATCAGTATATCATCAATAAAAACAAAAACAAATTTATCCAAATATGGCCAAAAGATGCAATTCATTAAATCCATAAACACGGCAGGAGCATTTGTTAAGCCGAAAGGCATGACTAAAAATTCATAGTGACCATACCTTGTCCAAAATGCAGTTATCGGCACATCTGCGTCTTTGACTCTCAACTGGTAATAACCCGACCTCAAGTCTATCTTGGAAAACACAGTGGCTCCCTTCAATTGGTCAAACAAATCATCAATCCTTGGCAATGGGTACTTGTTCTTTACGGTTACCTTATTCAGTTGTCGGTAATCTATACATATCCTCATAGAACCATCTTTCTTTTTCACAAATAATACGGGATCACCCCCCGGAGAATAACTCGGTCTTGCGAAACCTTTATCTGTCAACTCTTGCAACTGTGCCTTCAATTCTTTCAACTCGGTTGGAGCCATCCTGTACGGAGCAATTGAAATGGGGGCAGTACAGGGGCTAACTCAATGCTAAATTCAACCTCTCTAACTTGAGGTAACCCTGGCAATTCTTCTGGGAATACATCTGGATACTCACATACTATCGGTACTGATTCAATTCTTAACTCTGATTCTTTAGAATTCATCACAAAAGCAAGATAAGCTTCATATCCCTTTCTTACATATTTCTGAGTAGACATATGAGAAAGCACTACAGGCAATCTGTCCTGTTCATCTGATTTAACACGAAGAATATCCCTATTTTCACATTTCAATTCAATAAATTTCCTTCCACAATTTACTATCACGTCATGAGTAGTTAACCAGTCCATACCAAGAATTACATCGAATTCATCAAACGGTAAAACATGAGATTAGCCGAAAAGTAATGACCTTTAATCATCAAGGGGCAATCTTTGCATACTTTGTCGACTAACACACATTTGCCTAGGGGATTTGACACTTTTATCACAAATTCTGTAAACTCTACAGGCACGTTCATACTAGATACTAATTTCATACATACATACGAATGGGTAGATCCCGGATCAATTAAAGCAACAACATGAGTATCATAGAGAGAAAATGTACCCGTAATCACATCAGGGGAGGACGCCTCTTTGCGAGCGCGAATGGCATAAGTTCTCGCATGTGCTCTACCCTCGAATCTTGAAGTTTGCTCTCTAGGTGCATTCTTACTACTCGTTCCATTTCCTGGATTTCTCTGTGGCCTCCCTCTAGTAGTACTTCCCGATCTTGCACTCTGAATTTTCTCTTTTTCAACCATCTCAGGGAAATCTCTAATGAAATGATCTTGGGATCCACACTTGAAACAAGCTCTCTCGTGTGCTTGGCACTCATCGGGGTGACGTCTGCAATACTATGAACATTTTGGTCTACTTGGTCGAGCATTACCAGCACTAGCAATTGAAGTGGTCTGAGCTTTAGAACCCGAGTACTGTTTACCTTTACTTTGATTTGAAAACCCAACTAAAGTGGCTGATCGAGTAGTGAACTCTCTCGATTTCTTGGACGAGGATTGAAATGACTTTCCCAATTGTCTCTTCCTCGAGTCACGAGACTCAATTTCATCCTTTCTTTTCTCTTTGGTCAATTCTTCGGCCGTGCAAGCTCTTTCTACTAGCACAACAAATTCTTTCAATTCTAGAATACCAACAAACAGTCGTATATCCTCATTTAATCTGTCCTTAAACCTTTTGCACATAATGGCTTCAGTGGATACACACTCCGGAGCGTATTTACTAAGCCTTACAAATTCATGTTCATATTCAGTTACTGTCATTCGACCTTGTTTTAGCTCAAGGGACTCCTTTCTTTTCTGGTCGATAAACCTTTGGCTAATGTACTTCTTTCGAAACTCTTCTTGGAAAAATTCCCAATTAACTTTCTCCCTTGGCACAACCGACACAACTAGTAAGCTGAATCCCTCAAAAGAGACACAACACATTTCATGCACTCTTTGGGTGTGCAGGACAATTCATCAAATACCCTGATGGTATTTTCAAGCCAGAATTCTGCCCTTTCCGGATCATCATCTTTATTAGCTCGAAATTCCTCGGCTCCTTGTTTCTGGATTCTATCAACCGGGGGTTTTTCTCTTCTTAATACTTCTACAACTTAGGGAGCTACAGGGGTAGGCTGAGGAATAGGTAGGGGTGGAGGGGGTTGAGCGTTCGGGTTTGTTTGAACGAACTCTGTATACCATGCGTTCATCATGAGGAGAAAGGCTTCCCTAGCCTCTTCTCCTCCTCTCTGACTCACCGTCATTGGTCTATTCTCATTTTCAGTTGGCGCCGTCCCTTAGGCGGGGGCCGACGCGTTACTCTCTACATCATCCGCCATAGCTCTATCGGGATCCATTTACTATATCAAAACATAATTTAAATCGTCAGGAGTCGTCACACTATCATTATGTAAATACTCATATGTATGGCATGTATAGCTAGACTCGTGCTTACGCTACGTTAGTCTGAGAATTGACTAAACCGTAGCTCTGATACCACTAAATGTAACACTCCTTACCCGTATCTGATGCCGGTATAGGGTACGAGGTATTACCGAACTTAACAAACTTCTTCATACAATATCGGGCCATAAATTTTCATTCATACTTAAAAACTCTTCATTCTTACTCAAAAAGTCACTGTTATAGGTCTACTAGACCCTACACATACATCTAGACTGGTTCGAGACTGAACCGGAAACTTACAAACACTTAGAAAATTTTTGCTTAAGACAGGGCCACATGCCCGTGGGAGAGAAGTGACACGCCCGTGTGGCATATCACACGCCCGTGCTTTAGGCCGTGTCCAAAATAAGGGACATTCTATTTAAGACGTCAGCAGACACTTTGGTTACACGGCCAAGCCACATGCTCGTGTGTTGGCCCGTGTGACGAACTGAAATTTTCACAATTTAGATGCAGGGGACACACGGCCAGGCTACACGCCTATGGGCCAGACCGTGTGTCACACACGGCCTAGACACACGCCCGTGTGTCTACCCATGTGGATAATTATAAGGCTATTTACCAAGCCCTTCGCCACCCTAAAAAAACCACATTCATACTATTTCATGCAACACTTAACTTAACAATATTGTCCCTTTAACATTCACTATTAAGACATTCACACCTTAACTACACACTACAACATCCATCATGCATACACTTCTCGCTTTACTTATTCAAACGCACAAGCTTACTCTTCATGAAATTCATCATCATTAGATAGATATTTAGCTAGTTTTGGTTGATTTCAATGGCCATTTACAAAAATGAATGGAATAACATTAATAGCCAACACATTGGCTAACAAATATGACTTATCACAAAATGACCAAGTTCCTATACATGCCATACCCAACATAATCAAACTTTACTACACCAAAAGAATAGCTTGATAGTGTGAACCGAGCTCTGACATCCTACGATCCCCAAGCTAGCCTGGCGATACTATAAGAAAAAGGGAAAAGAGAGGGAGTAAGCATAAAGCTTAGTAAGTTTGCATGAAATAAATAGCAACATAAAGGCTTATGATAGCATCCATACATTACATTGAGTAATAACACAAGTTCTCAAGCACATTTACATAACTTACTCATGCTTACTCTTACCAATCTCATATCACATATCGGACTCATTTCTCGTAAATTACTCATATGTACCTGTGTCACTTCATCACATAACTTTAGTACTCTTACCATCTTAAACATAAAGCTCTTTACCCTGTTGAACCATTTGGAATATTGAAGGATACTCAAACTCGTCATACTCGTAATAAAATGCCAATGCCATATCCCAGACATGGTCTTACATGGGATCACATCTTGATGCCGATGCCATATCCCAGATATGGTCTTACACAGGATCTCATATTGATGTCGATGCCATATCCCAGATATGGTCTTATATGAGATCGTATATCGATGCCATGTCCCAGACACGGTCTTACACGATTTCATACCGAAGCTAGGTCTTAGATGTGGTCTTACACGGGATTATTACTCGATGCCGATGCCATATCCCAGATATGGTCTTATACGGGATCTCCATTCGGTGCCGAGGCCATGTCCCAGACATGGTCTTATACGGGACCTTCTTAATCTCATGTCGTGACAGTGGTATCCTTTCTATTCCTAAGGTTCAATCGGGACTTCAACTTAATATAATTTCATCATATTTTCATCGAGACTTCGTTAACCAATATCATAAAGGTAATATACATTTCAAGAAATATCAAGCATTTAAAAGCATAATAACATTATGTTGGTTTATTACACACAAACTTACCTTGGTACCAAAATATGTATAGTTGTTCGATTTAGTCCACCACCTTGTTCTTTCCTCGGTTTCGATCCGGACTTCGTGTTTCTTGATCTTTAATGACAATTTCACTTATTTAATGAACACATTGACCAAAATAACTCATGAATCATACTTTGGCAAATTTATGATTTTGCCCTTAAACTTTCACATATTTACAAAATGGTCCCTAGGCTCGTATAATGAAATGTACACATTTCCTTGGTTACCCAAGCCTAGCCAAACATTTATTGAGCTTATAATAGCTCACACTTTCCTTCAAAACTAATTTTTACCACACATTTTATCACTTTTACATCTAGGTCCTTTTTATGAATTTTCCATGAAAATCATTTAGAAAAAGATGTTTATCATACATCAAACTTTCATATTCCTCCATTAAACATCAAAATACATGTATGTCATAAATGGGTAATGTAATAGCCCGGTTTAGACCCTAGTCGGAACAGTGGTTTTGGGACCACAAATCTGAGGTTGGAAAAAAATATTTTAATATTATTTTTGGTGTTTATAATATGTGATTGAGTATGTGTGAAAATTTCGTGTGAAAATTTTATCGTTTGTGTGTCGAATTATGAAAAAGGACTTAATCGCATAAAATGTAAAAGTTGTGTGCTGATTGTTAAAGTGTCTATTTGGCATGGCTTATTAAATGGGAGGTCCTTATGCGGTAATTATCCCTTTGGTAGTGGATATGGACATAAATGGCCATTAAATGAATGAATTATAATGTTTTAAACTAAGGGTAAAATGGTAAAATTTGTATTAATGTTAATAAATTAAAACAAAACAAAATGTAAGTCATTTTTGTTCATCTTTCCACCGAATATCAAGAAGAAAAAGAGAACTTTCATGGCTATTTAGGGTTCGGTCAAGAGAAGCTTCAATTGGTATGTGATTTTTGTTCGGTTTTTGATAATTTCTATGTTTTTGTGATCGTTGCTTAGTATTCTTATAACATCCGGGAATTAGGGGCTTTGCATTTGCCATGTTCTGTGTGTTTGGTATGCTATATTTATTAATTTGTTATGTTTGGGGGCCCCGAAAAGGCTCGGGGTTAAGCCAAAGCCTTGGCGAAAATTTTATTTTTTTTGGCACTTTAAGGGAGTGCTAGCTGGGGCAGGTTTTAAGGATTATTGTTTGTGTTTGTTGACACAAGACAAGGATTGGTAATCTGGCAAGAAGACACCACTTAGGAAGTAGGGGGAGATGACGCCACAGGGGAGCAGTGAGGGAGCAGGTTCGAGTCGCATAGGTTGCTTTTTGGAATTCTTTTTGGCATCAGGATGAGAGGTGTTGGATTCGGCTAGGGACCTTGAAGAGTGGGAGTGGACTAAGTCAAATATTTTAAATGATTGTACAAGAGTGAAAGGTGGATTTGAATCTTTCAAATCAATTCAAATGGGGGGATGAGAGTGAAAGTAGGAGATGATCAAGGAGTGGGTGGCTGGTTAGGAGTTGTTGATCGAATGTACCTTGGTTGAAGGGGGGAAGCTTTTGGTTTTGGGGGCAAAGCAAGGTGCTTGTGCCGAAAGTGGTCTTGGGGGCATTTCTTTCATCTTTGGTGCACTTTCGGTTTTGAGGTATGTGTGTGGGTGTGTGCCGTTTTCTCCATAGGTCACTTTGAGTTGAGGGTTAGCAAATCAAACCTTATTCTCTTTTGGCATTCTTTCTCCTTTCAACCAAAAATTGAAACCCCAACTCTCTCTCTCTCTCTCTCTCTCTCTCTCTCTCTCTCTCTCTCTCTCTCTCTCTCTCTCTCTCTCTCTCTCTCTCTCTCTCTCTTTTTCTTTTATTCATACTCATTTTACATTTCATAACCCCTTAGCCGAACCCTCCTATCACCCTCTCCATTTCATCATTTTCTCTCAATTTTATCTTCAAAGCCAAAACATTTGTTGCTTCAACTTCTTCTCTATTTCTTCTAAGGCCGAATTTTCCTAGTCTATTTCTTTTTATATCTTCCCTTTATCTCTTTTCAAAGCCGAAACTTATTCCATCTTCCTTCTCTCCGAGTTTGTTCTTATTGTTCCTGTTGGCCGAATCTCTCTGGTGTGTTTAAACCTCTTCATTCGCTCTTATTTCAGTGGATTGCCGTCACTCTTTTCTCTTAACCCTCTCAATCGGTTTTCTTGTTGCGGTAAGTATTCTTTTTCTCTTTCGATTCTTGCTTTTCTCTTGCTGATGGTTTAATCGAGGGCGTTAACCGTGGCACTTTGGGTGTCTTGGCTGAATATAGGAGGGAATAGTGGGACTCAGCCGATTTCTTAATCCAAGCCTGAAGCTCTCGGTTTCTGTCGATCTAGGTAAGAAACCTCTTCGTTTGAGCATACCATCTTATTTCAACTACTTCAGTGCCTTAACCCGGTCTTCTGATTAAGATCTTTTTCATGGAATCGAATACCAGCCAAGCAAAGGGGGGGTTGGACTCGTAGTCCCTACCCCTAAGTTCAAAAAACGTGCGGTATCGGCAGTACGTGACTTTCCATCGGGTTGTGGGCCAGCTTCGGAGAGGGACAGGCAGATCACTGTGATCCCTGCGAGTGAGGTTGTTAGCGAGATTGATAGCTTAGTTCTCTGTGTTTGCAGGTGTGTAATTCTCACACCTTTTTCCTGTCGTTTTACTTGAATATATAAATATATATATGCTTTATAGAATGCCGAAACTTCAGCATATGCTACTCTTGCCCATGGAGGGTAAAATCAGAACATCAGGTTAGTGATTTCTGCTTATGTTATATATGCAATTATGCTGACATGATTATATGTACACTCTGATCATCTGATATACATGTCGATATCTGTTGCATTCATACACCATGAGTTCATGTTCGCATAATGGATGGATATATGATATGATATTGAAAGGAGAAGTGTATCTGGTGACTATGTCACATCTGTTCTGGTGGCTTTTGCCACAATCTGTTCTAGTGGCTTTTCCCACAATCTGATCTGGTGGCTCGGCCACACTCTGTTCTGGTGGTCATGCCATTTCAGTTTGGTGACTCTGTCACAATTTGACGATGAGCAGCTAACTGCAGCATGACTGCCATCGATGGTGTGTAGCGGTGAGGGCTGATTGTAGAAATCCCCATTGGTGTGATTGGCAGGCAAGGGTGGTGTGTAGCGGATGGAAACTAGGTTGGGTTGGGATTTGCATCATAATGCATTACTTCCTGATTATTTGCTATTCTCTGCTGAATGGGCCAAGGCACAGTCTGATTCTGTATGGGCTTTGCCCAAAGTGATTTGTAAGGGCCGAGGCCCAACTATGGTGAATGATGAGTAATTGCACACTGAGTTCTTCTTGACTCACCCCTCTGCTTAAATGTTGCAGGTAATTCTTAGTTCAATGGACATGGGTGGATCGACTTCGAGGTGGCCATGCACTTAATGTTTAGTAAAATTTCACTTTTCTCCTCTTTAGACTTATTTGCTTAAAATTGGGATTTTGATGTTGTAATAAGGCCACTACAACTTTAATTTGGGTATCTTTTCTTAAACGCTTAAATTCAAGGTTTAGATGACATGTCAACATTTGTAAATGAATGATTTCTAAAATGTAACAAGTGATTTTTTTCAAATAGTAACAAGTAACTAATATTTTGGGTTGATTTTAAACGCTTTACTATACGAATTAATTGGTATGACGTTTTCTTAGAAAATCTAAAACTACGGTTTTCCAAGAGCCTAACCTACGATTTACAACGACATTGAACAACACCTCTAGTTAACTTAAAGTAACAACAAGCATTTTCTAACTTCATAAAAACGCAGATTCTAAATTAAATATGCAAACATTGAGGTTTCAAATGATCAACTGAACTTGCGGTCTTAAAAAGAAAGAAAGTTTCTCTAGTATTTACAAAAGAGCGTGATCTTTCATGCGATGCTCCAGATCCGGTCATGACGCTTGGGGCCGGGTTTGGGGTGTTACAATTTTGGTATTAGAGCCTAGGTTTTAAAAGCTCGGCCATGGGTTTTGGGTTTAAAATGTTTTCCAAAAAGATGGTTTAGAAAGAAAATACATATGTACATGTCTTCTAGAGGTGTGGCACCCAAGTCTCTAGCCCAAGTCTGCAAGGTAAGTCTTCTGATTATTATGTGGTTTGCATGAGGTGAATATATTATGTGAATATATCGCTATGAATGTTAGAATTAAGAAACCCTACTTTAGAGATGGAAACCTATAGGTGTATGTGTGTTTTGCGGAAAACTACTTAAAACTCTATTCTCATAAAACTACTCATTAACCCACAGTGAAAAGAAAAGCTAATGCATAAAATTTGTAAAAACAGATTAAGACAAAATGGTAGACATGAGTGCCAGAGGGCGTGGATGTGCTGTACGCGATCGTGGTAGAGGCCGGAGTGTTGAGGCTGAGTTTTTCGAAATGAGGCATGAGCCTGAAGGTCAAGCGCCAACATCACCTGTAGCAGAAGCGGGATTGCAAGATAGAACTGGTGGGGATGATGCCCTGTCCCAAGCAATGCTACGTGTGTTGGAGCGAGTTGCTAGGGCGAGCTCTGGGGCAGTATCTCGAAAGTCTATTCCTGAGCGACTTCGAGCAAATGGGACAGAGGTATTCTAGGGTATCTCTGGTGTGGCCCCAAATGTAGCTGAGTACTGGTTGGAGGCAGTCGAGCGAATTATGGATGATCTAGATTGCACGGAAGAGGAAAATCTGAAAGGAGCGGTGTCTCTTCTTCAGGATGAGGCATATCAGTGGTGGCTTACCATTAGAGAGGGTACTTCAGCGGATCGCATTGACTGGGATTTCTTTAAAACTACATTTCAAGGGAAATACGTTGGGGCAAGCTATGTAGATGCTCAGAGGAAAGCATTCCTAAATTTGGTACAATAGGGCAAATATGTGGCTGCGTATGAGGTAAAATTTCTGCGATTGAGCCGTTATGCCCGAGGAATAGTTACGACTGACTATAAACATTGCGTACGATTTGAGGATAGGTTACGAGACGAACTGCGGGTGTTGATAGCTCCACAGTGGGAAAGAGATTTTGCCAATTTGGTTGACAAAGCTAAAATAGCTGAGGAGGTTAAGCGGACTGAGACCCAAAATAAGGAGAAGGATAAGGGTAAAAATAAGAGGAGTTTTGGGTCATTGGGGTTGTCTAGAGGTTTTTAAAAGAGGCCAAGGTTTGAGGGGTCAGCTCGAGTTGTGAGGCCTGCGGCAATAGGCCAGGTTCGATCATGTGCTATGTGTGGGAAAATGCATTCTGGAGAGTGTAGGAAGAGAACCGGTGGATGTTTCAGGTGCGGATCTATGGACCATATGGTTAAAGATTGTCCACAAGTAGATCAAGTGCGGCCAGTTGGACAGGGTTTTGATCAGTTCAGGAGAGGTGGTCAGCATCCACAGAGAGGTCGTGGTCCGATTGGAAGAGGGAATGGTTTTGGTCGGGGACGTGGAGCACCGGGCAGAGGTGCTGGGAATATAGATACGAGACGGCCTGGGTTAGTCTATGCAGCTAGACGCCGAGAGGAGGGCAATGCACCAGACGTCATAACTGGTACATTTTTCATTTTCGGTTTTCCCTTTACTGCATTGATTGATATTGGGTCGACGCATTCCTATGTTGCTAATGTGGTGTCTGGAACTTTAAACATGAACTCTGAGATTGCTTCTAGGGAGATGACTGTACTGAGCCCTTTAGGACAATCTGTAGTGGTAAACAAACTCTTTAGGAATGTGCCTCTAGAAGTACAAGGGTTGGTGTTCCCAGCTGATTTGATGGAACTACCGTTTGGGGAGTTCGATTTAATCCTAGGTATGGATTGGTTGGTTAAATATCGAGCAAACTTGGATTGTGCTGCTAAGCGCATGGTGTTAAGGACCCCTGAGGATAATGAAGTTGTAGTGATAGGCGAGAAGAGAAACTACTTGTCCAATGTAGTGTCTACGTTAAAGGCGAAAAGAATGGTGAGAAAAGGATGCGAGGCTTTCTTAACTTTTGTTTGTGCTCTGGAGGCCAAGGAGTTGTCGGTGATGGATGTCAGAACAGTGAAGGAGTTTTTCGATGTTTTTTCCAGAGGAGCTTCTGGGGTTACCTCCGGATCGCGAGGTGGAATTTGGTATTGAACTTCTTTCGAGAACAGCGCTAGTGTCTATTGCCCCATATAGAATGGCGCCGAAGGAGTTAGTGGAATTGAAGGCGCAGATTCAGGAATTATTGGATCGGGGTTTTATCCGACCAGGTGTATCTCCGTGGGGAGCGCCGGTGTTGTTCGTAAAGAAGAAGGACGGGTCGATGCGTATGTGCATCGACTACCATCAGTTGAATAAGTTGACCATCAAGAACAAATACCCGCTGCCGAGGATTGACGATTTGTTCGATCAACTTAAGGGGGCTTCAGTTTTCTTGAAGATAGATTTGAGGTCAGGTTATCATCAACTTAAGGTCAAAGAAGCGGATATTCATAAGACAGCCTTTAGAACTCGTTATGGTCACTACGAGTTCTTGGTGATGCCATTTAGGCTGACGAATGCACCAGCGGCGTTTATGGACATGATGAACCGAGTGTTCCAACCCTATCTGGATCGGTTTGTTGTGGTGTTCATAGACGACATTCTGGTATACTCCAAGACGGAAGAGGAGCATGATTCGCATCTTCGGGTGGTTCTGCAAATTTTGAGAGAGAAGCAATTGTACGCCAAATTTAGTAAGTGTGAATTTTGGTTGAAAGAAGTTACATTTCGGGGTCATGTTGTATCTGCAGAGGGAATTAGGGTTGATCCTCATAAAATTAAAGCTGTGTTGGGCTGGAAACCGCCTAAGTCTGTGGCGAAAATTCAAAGTTTTCTTGGGTTAGCTGGGTACTATAGAAGGTTTGTTGAGGGATTCTCCTTGATTGCGGCACCCTTAACTAAGTTGTTGCGGAAAGGGGTAGCATTTATTTGGACTGACAAGCAACAGGAAAGCTTTGAGAAGCTGAAGAGGATCTTAACAGAGGCTCCGATTTTGATTCAGCCTAAAGCTGGGAAAGAGTTTGTGGTGTATTGTGATGCTTCACACACTGGATTAGGGTGTCTGTTAATGCAAGATGGGAAGGTGGTTGCGTATGCGTCTCGGCAGTTAAGACTGCATGAGTTGAACTATCCTACGCATGATCTGGAGTTGGCTGCGGTAGTGTTCGCTCTGAAGATCTGGATACTCTACCTGTATGGGGAGAAGTCTATCATTTACAACGACCACAAGAGCTTAAAATACCCCCTTACCCAGAAGGAGTTGAATTTAAGACAGCGAAGGTGGATTGAACTGTTAAAGGATTATGACTGCTCGATTGAATACCATCCGGGTAAAGCTAACGTGGTGGCAGATGCGTTAAGTCGGAATGTGATACCGGATTTGAGGGCGATGTTTGCCCATCTCAGCTTGTATGATGATGGGAGTGTGCTAGCTGAACTTCAAGTAAAGCCGACATGGGTTGGTTAGATCAAAGAGAAGCAGTTATCGGATGATGTCTTGAGTGCTCGACGTCTGCAGGTACAGAATGATGGGGTAGAGGATTTTGGTTTGAACAGTGATAGGGTCCTGTGTTTCCGTGAGAGGGTTTGCATGCCGAAGGATGCTGGGTTAAGACAGATGATTCTTCAGGAGGCGCATAGTAGTCCCTATGCTATGCATCCTGGTGGGAATAAAATGTATCGGGATCTACAAGAGCAGTTTTGGTGGCCTGGTTTGAAGCGGGAGATTACCGAATTTGTGGGTAAATGCTTAACGTGTCAGCAGGTGAAAGCGGGACATCAGTTGCCTTCAAGGTTATTACAGCCGGTGAAGATTCCACAGTGGAAATGGGAGAGAATCACGATGGATTTTGTTAGTGGGCTACCTCTTACGCCTACTAAGAAAGATTCGGTATGGGTGATTGTTGATCAGTTGACGAAGTCCGCCCATTTCATACCTATTCGTGTGGACTATTCTTTGCAGAAGCTGGCTAAACTATATGTGGCAGAGATTGTAAGGTTGCACGGGGTACCAGTATCCATCATATCGGACAGAGGCCCTAGGTTTACGTCACGATTTTGGAAGGCGCTGCATCAGGCATTGGGTACAAGACTAGACTTCAGCACAGCTTTTCATCCACAGTCTGATGGCCAGTCTGAAAGGGTAATTCAGATCTTGGAAGATATGTTGAGAGGTTGTGTCATTGATTTCAGAGTTAGTTGGGAAGAGTTTCTACCGTTGGCAAAATTCGCATACAACAACAGCTACCTATCTAGTATTCAGATAGCGCCCTATGAAGCGTTGTATGGGCGGAAGTGTTGTACTCCTACTTACTGGACAGAGTTGGGTGAGCGTCGAATGTTGGGTCCGGAATTTGTTTCAGAGACAGAGGAGAAAGTTAAGTTAATTCGAACATGATTGAAGGAGGCTTCTGACAGACAAAAATCCTACGCGGATCTGAAGCGTAAGGATGTAGAATTTGCTGTGGGTGATCAAGTATTCCTGAAAGTCTCACCTTGGAAGAAGGTTATGAGGTTTGGACGAAAGGGTAAGCTAAGTCCCAAGTTCATCGGGCCTTATCGGGTATTGAAACGTGTGGGACCAGTGGCGTATCAGCTTAAGTTACCTTCAGAATTGAAACAGATACATGATGTGTTCCATGTTTCGATGTTGAGGCGCTATTGTTCGAATCCGACTTATATTGTGCCAGTGGAGGAGATTGAAGTAAGACCAGACTTGTCCTTTGAAGAGGAACCAGTGCAGATCGTGGATCGAGACGTTAAGGTGTTGAGAAGGAAATCAGTCCCGTTGGTCAAAGTCTTGTGGCGAAATCACGGTGTGGAAGAGGCAACATGGGAACCAGAGGATGTTATGCGCCAGCAACACCCTCATCTCTTTTGACCAGGTAATTTCGAGGCCGAAATTTCTTTAAGGGGGTAGAGCTGTAACATCCGGGAATTAGGGGCTTTGCATTTTCCATGTTCTGTGTGTTTGGTATGCTATATTTATTAATTATTTATGCTTGGGGGGCCCAGGAAGGCTCTGGTTAAGTCAAGCCTTAGCGAAAATTTTATTTTTTTTGGCACTTTAAGGGAGTGCTAGCTAGGGCAGGTTTTAAGGATTATTGTTTGTGTTTGTTGACACAAGAAAAGGAGTGGTAATCTGGCAAGAAGACGCCACTTAGGAAGTAGGGGGAGATGACGCCACAGGAGGCAAAGAGGGAGCGGTTTAGTCGCATAGGTTGCTTTTTGGGAATTCTTTTTGGCGTCGGGATGAGAGGTGTTGGATTCGGCTAGGGACCTTGAAGAGTGGGAGTGGACTAAGTCAAATATTTTAAATAATTGTACAAGAGTGAAAGGTGGATTTGAATCTTTCAAATCAATTCAAATGGGGGGATTAGAGTGAAAGTAGGAGATGATCAAGGAGTGGGTGGCTGGTTAGGAGTTGTTGACCGAATGTGCCTTGGTTGAAGAGGGGAAGCTTTTGGTTTTGGGGGCAAAGTAAGGTGCTTGTGTCGACAGTGGTCTTGGGGGCATTTCTTTCATCTTTGGTGCACTTTCGGTTTTGAGGTATGTGTGTGGGTGTGTGCCGTTTTCTCCATAGGTCACTTTGAGTTGAGGGTTAGCAAATCAAACCTTATTCTCTTTTGGCATTCTTTCTCCTTTCAACCAAAAACTGAAACCCCAACTCTCTCTCTCTCTCTCTCTCTCTCTCTCTCTCTCTCTCTCTCTCTCTCTCTCTCTCTCTCTTTTGTTCATACTCATTTTGCATTTCATAACCCCTTAGCCGAACCCTCCTATCACCCTCTCCATTTCTTCATTTTCTCTCAATTGTATCTTCAAAGCCGAAACATTTGTTGCTTCAACTTCTTCTCTATTTCTTCTAAAGCCGAATTTTCCTAGTCCATTTCTTTTTATATCTTCCCTTTATCTCTTTTCAAAGTCGAAACTTATTCCATCTTCCTTCTCTCTGAGTTTGTTCTTATTGTTCCTGTTGGCCGAATCTCTCTAGTGTGTTTAAACCTCTTCATTCGCTCTTATTTCAGTGGATTGCCATCACTCTTTTCTCTTAACCCTCTCAATCGGTTTTCTTGTTGCGGTAAGTATTCTTCTTCTCTTTCGATTCTTGCTTTTCTCTTGTTGATGGTTTAATCGAGGACGTTAACCGTGGCACTTTGGGTGTCTTGGCCGAATATAGGAGGGAATAGTGGGACTCAGCCGATTTCTTAATACAAGCCTGAAGCTCTCGGTTTCTGTCGATCTAGGTAAAAAACCTCTTCGTTTGAGCATACCTTCTTATTTCAACTGTTTCAGTGCCTTAACCCGGTCTTCTGATCAAGATCTTTTTCATGGAATCGAATACCAACCAAGCAAAGGGGGGTTGGACTCGTAGTCCCTACCCCTAAGTTCAAAAAACGTGCGGTATCGGCAGTACGTGACTTTCCACCGGGTTGTGGGCCGGCTTCGGAGAGGGACAGGCAAATCACTGTGATCCCTGCGAGTGAGGTTGTTAGCGAGATTGATAGCTTAGTTCTCTGTGTTTGCAGGTGTGTAATTCTCACACCTTTTTCCTGTCGTTTTACTTGAATATATAAATATATATATGCTTTATTGAATGCCGAAACTTCCACATATGCTGCTCTTACCCATGGAGGGTAAAATCAGGACATCAGGTTAGTGATTTCTGCTTATGTTATATATGCAATTATGCTGACATGATTATATGTACACTCTGATCATCTGATATACATGTCGATATATGTTGCATTCATACACCATGAGTTCATGTTCGCATAATGGATGGGTATATGATATGATATTGAAAGGGGAAGTGTATCTGGTGACTATGTCACATCTGTTCTGGTGGCTTTTGCCACAATCTGTTCTGGTGGCTTTTGCCACAATCTGATCTGGTGGCTCTGCCACACTCTGTTCTAGTGGCCATGCCATTTCAGTCTGGTGACTCTGTCACAATTTGATGATGAGCAGCTAACTGTAGCATGACTGCCATCGATGGTGTGTAGCGGTGAGGGTTGATTGTAGAAATCCCCATTGGTGTGATTGGCAGGCAAGGGTGGTGTGTAGCGGATGGAAACTAGGTTGGGTTGGGATTTGCATCATAATGCATTACTTCCTGATTATTTGCTATTCTCTGCTGAATGGGCCAAGGCACAGTCTGATTCTGTATGGGCTTTGCCCAAAGTGATTTGTAAGGGCCGAGGCCCAACTATGGTGAATGATGTGTAATTGCACACTGAGTTCTTCTTGACTCACCCCTCTGCTTAAATGTTGCAGGTAATTCTTAGTTCAGCGGACATGGGCTGGGATCGACTTCGAGGTGGCCATGCACTTAATGTTTAGTAAAATTTCACTTTTCTCCTCGTTAGACTTATTTGCTTAAAATTGGGATTTTGATGTTGTAATAAGGCCACTACTACTTTAATTTGGGTATCTTTTCTTAAACGCTTAAATTCAAGGTTTAGATGACATGTCAACATTTGTAAATGAATGATTTCTAAAACGTAACAAGTGATTTTTTTCAAATAGTAACAAGTAACTAATATTTTGGGTTGATTTTAAACGCTTTACTATACGAATTAATTGGTATGACGTTTTCTTAGAAAATCTAAAATTGCGGTTTTCCAAGAGCCTAACCTACGATTTACAACGACATTGAACAACACCTCTAGTTAACTTAAAGTAACAACAAGCATTTTCTAACTTCATAAAAAGGCAGATTCTAAATTAAATATGCAAACACTGAGGTTTCAAATGATCAACTGAACTTGTGGTCTTAAAAAGAAAGAAAGTTTCTCTAGTATTTACAAAAGAGCGTGATCTTTCATGCGATGCTCCGGATCCGGTCATGACGCTTGGGGCCGGGTTTGGGGTGTTACAATTCTAGCTAGCCTATGCTTTAATTTTAGAAATTGATGGTGATTTTGAGATATGCCATTGATGAATGTTTGAGCTTTGTGATATTTGATGATGGAATATGAAAGATATGTGAAAGATTAACATGTTTTGTCTTTGAGTTTTTGGTGAAATTGAGTAATTTGGACTAAATTGTGAAAATAATATTTTGAGGGACTAAAATGTGAAATAAATGAAATGTGTGGGCTTGTATGGACATAGGGAGAATTCGGCTAGGCATGGGTGGAATGAAATTTTGTATATTTGATGATTTTATGAAATAGGGATTAAAGTGTCAAGATGTGAAAATGTGAGGGCTATTTTGTAAAATGCCCTAAATATGTGTGTTTGGACTGAATTGAATGAATTGGTGATTGAATGAGTTAAATTTAATGAATTAGTGATTGAATGAGTTAAATTTGAATATGTATAGACCAAGAAAGGAGAGATTCGGATCGAGATCGAGGCAAAGACAAAGTACTCGATTGATCGGCTAGTTTTGGTATTTCGACGTCCGAGGTAAGTTCAGATATAATACGTGTTCTTAAATTATGTTTAAATGCTCTGAAATGAATAGTTATGTGATTTTGGATTAGTAATGCTATGTGTGGAATCAGTTAGGTGGCACTAAGTGTGTGTATTTGGAAATGAGACCGAAATGGTTAGCACTGTGTGTGCGAAATAATAGAAGCTTCGGCTTTTTAATTGGCACTATGTGTGCGATACTGATTTAAGTTCGATTTTATATTATGGCACTAAGTGTGCGATGTTAATCAAGATTCGACTATGAATTGGGGCACTAAGTGTGCGATTGAACTGAAGAGATAGTGAACATTGAATAAATTATGGTATCGAGCATTGAATAGCAAGAACATTTGTTAACTAAGTGTTGGCAAAGGTATGTTTCGAACCTATGTGGTTGATGATAATGGTTATGGTTAAATAGATGTATGTATGAGTATATGGTTGAGGATGATAATGTGTTTAGCTGTGAATCTATCTAAGTGATGATTTATTTATGTATTGATATTGTATTTGGGTTGACTAACGCACTAGCAGCGTTTATGGATATGATGAACCGAGTATTTCAACCCTACTTGGATCGGTTTGTCGTTGTGTTTATAGATGATATTCTAGTTTATTCAAAATCGAAAGAGGAGCATGATTCACATCTTCGGGTGATTCTGCAGATTCTGAGGGAGAAGCAGTTGTATGCCAAATTCAGTAAGTCCGAATTTTGGCTAAGGGAAGTTACTTTTCTAGGTCACGTTGTGTCGGCGGAGGGGATTAGGGTTGACCCTCGAAAAAATGAAGCGGTGTTAGATTGGAAGCCGCCTAAGTCAGTAGCAGAAATTCGGAGTTTCCTTGGTTTGGCTGGGTATTACAGAAGGTTTGTTGAAGGATTTTCATTGATTGCAGCATCGTTGACTAAGTTGTTACGGAAAGGGGTTCCGTTTGTTTGGTCTAATAAGCAGCAAGAGAGTTTCGAGAAGTTAAAAAGGATTTTAACGGAGGCTCCGGTATTGATTCAGCCGGAGGCTGGGAAGGAGTTCGTGATTTACTGTGATGCTTCACACACGGGACTAGGATGCATGTTGATGCAAGGTGGAAAGGTTGTTGCGTACGCATCTCGGCAGTTAAGACCACACGAAGCAAGTTATCCCACCCATGAGTTGGAATTGGCGGCGGTGGTTTTTGCTTTGAAGATTTGGAGACATTATCTATATGGGGAGAAATCTGTCATTTATACCGATCATAAGAGCTTAAAATACCTATTGACCCAGAAGGAGTTGAATCTAAGGCAAAAGAGGTGGATCGAGTTGTTAAAAGATTATGACTGCTCGATCGAGTACCATCCGGGTAAAACCAACGTGGTGGCGGATGCTCTAAGTCGTAAAGTAATCTCTCCGATTTGAGAGCAATGTTTGCTCACCTCGGTTTATACGATGATGGGAGTTTATTAGTCAACTTCGGTGAAACCCTCTTGGGTCAGCCAGTTTAAGGCGAAGCAGCCGGATGATGAGTTGCTACAGGAGAAGTTTCCGGTAGGATCAA
This sequence comes from Gossypium sturtianum, assembly GCA_025698515.1. Taxonomy (NCBI): domain Eukaryota; kingdom Viridiplantae; phylum Streptophyta; class Magnoliopsida; order Malvales; family Malvaceae; genus Gossypium; species Gossypium sturtianum. The sequence continues at coordinate 96,935,161 of CM046945.1, read as the reverse complement.
GTGAAGGATCAACGAATTTAGTGTGAATGAGGAAGGGCTATTATGTTTTCAAGGAGAGTGTGTATGCCGAAAGATCCCGAGTTGAGGCATAAGATTTTGCAAGAAGCGCATGGTAGTCCATACGCTATACACCTGGAGGAAGTAAGATGTATCGAGATTTGCGAGATCGGTTACGTGGCCGGGTTTGAAACGCAGAGGTGACTCAATTTGTGGGGAAGTGTTTGACTGTCGCAAGAGTAAAGGCGGAACATCGCTTACCATCGTTATTGTTGCAAACGGTGAAGATTCCACAATGGAAGTGGGAAAGGATCGCAATGGACTTTGTTAGTGGGCTACCCCTCATGCCTACTAAGAAAGATTCGGTCTAGGTGATTGTTGACCGCTTGACGAAGTCTGCTCATTTCATACCAGTACGTGTCAATTACTCTCTGCAGAAATTGGCTAAGCTATACATAGCGGAGGTAGTGAGGTTGCATGGGGTACCAGTATCAATCATATCGGACAGGGACCCTAGGTTCACCTCACGATTTTGGAAGGCGTTGTATCAAGCGTTGGGTACGGTTGGATTTCGATGAGCGTTTCATCCTCAGACCGATGGACAGTCTGAGCGGGTAATCCAGATCTTAGAGGACATGTTAAGAGGATGTGTCATTGACTTCAGGGGTAGTTGGGAAGAGTTCTTACCGTTGGCAGAGTTTGCGTACAACAATAGCTACCAGTCAAGTATTCAGATGGCGCCCTATGAAGCATTGTACAGGCGAAAGTGTCGTACTCCTACCTGTTGGACGGAATTAGGGGAACATCAGATTTTGGGACCCAAGTTGGTTACCGAGACAGAGGAGAAGGTTTAGGTAATTCGGGCTCGACTGAAGGAAGCGTCAGACAGACAGAAGTCCTATGCTGACCTGAAGCGTAAGGACATAGAATTTGCAGTGGGTGACAAGGTGTTCTTGAAGGTGTCGCCATGGAAGAAAGTACTGAGGTTCGGACGGAAAGGTAAATTAAGTCTCAGATTTATCGGACCTTATCGGGTGTTGAAACGAGTGGGACCAGTAGCTTATCAGCTAGAGCTACCTTCTGAGCTAAGCCAGATTCACAATGTATTCCACGTCTCTATGTTAAGACACTATCGTTCGGATCCGTCCCATGTGGTGCCTGTGGAAGAAATAGAAGTAAGACCCGACCTATCCTTTGAGGAGGAACCCGTGGAAATCTTAGATCATGATGTCAAAGTACTGCGAAGGAAAACGGTTCCGTTGGTTAAAGTTCTATGGCAGAATCAAGGTTCTGAGGAGGCTACTTGGGAACCAGAGGAGACAATGCGACAACAGTACCCGCATCTTTTCTGATCAGGTAATTTCGAGGCCGAAATTTCTTTAAGGGGGTAGAACTATAACATCCTGAATTAATGGGCCTTTGCGTTTAATATGTTGTTATGCTTAATGTGTTAATTGGAGTGTTTAAGGGGTTCAGATTAGGCTCAGGGTTGGGCCGAGGCCTTAATCAAATTTTCTGTTCGGACACTCTAGTGGAAAGCCTGATAGGATAGGGCTTAAAAGATGTTATCTGTGCTTTAAGCCACAAGTGGGCTTGTGGCAAAGTGGCGCCACTTAGAGAGCAGGTAGGTGGCGTCAGCTGAGGAGGCCCAAGTTCGAGTCGCATGAAGCCCAATTTTTCTTATTTAATTTTAATTATTTTCGGCATTAAAGGGGGGAGCAAGCTGGACGGCAATGGGGCTTGGAAATAGGGGGGAATAAATGTTTGGATAATGTAGATAATATGGCTGCTAATGTGGCAGATAAAGGGAAGAAGAGGTGGTGTTATCCATGCCACTTGAGGACGAGTGATTAGATGGAGATAAGGGAGAAAATCTAGGAGTTATCTGGTAAGCTGAGTGGTGGCCGATTTTCAAACTTTAGGTGGGAAGGGGGAATCGGTTTTGTATGGCTAAGGGGTGCCGAAATTTCCCTTGATTAATAGCTTAGTTTTGGTTTTAAAAGGGGCATTTTCGGTTTTTAGGTAGTAGGTTCCGAAATTTGGTTTAAGTAAGGGGGATATCTCTTCAATTCCGGCATTTGGGTCCTTTTTTTTTTCTTCTTTCCTCTCATCTCCACTTTTATGCAAAAGCCGAAATTCCATTATTCTTTTCTCTGTTTCCCTCTACAAGCTAAAACCTCACAGTTCCTCTCTATATCTTTTCTTTTGATCTCCGCTAGAGCTGAATCTCTTCATTTCAATTCCCTTCTCCACTCTTTCCTACTAATCGAATACCTTGTCCACTCTTTTCTTCTTGCCGATTTCTTTCTTCTATCGTGCTAAGTGTCGGGATCTCTAAGGGTTAGTCGAATCTGTTGGTGTTAAGGTAAGTGCCGAATTCTCTCTTCGTTTTTTTTTTCTCTTCTGGTTTTTGGAGGCTAAAGCCGAAAGGCTAGCTGGCGTGATAGGATTATCCTTGGAGTAATGTTTTGATTGTTCTCATGTTTTCATTTTGGGTCGACACATCGGGAATCGAAGTAGATCGTCTAGATCTAAAAGCCGAAAATCGCTAGTCCCTAAACTCCATCTCTTTCGGGATTTCTAGGTAAGGGATCTCTGCACTATGAATGTACATTCGTGTTTGTATTTGATTCAATGTCTTAATCCGGTTTGTTGACTAAGATCTGTTCCATGGATACAAATGCTAGTCAAACGGAAAAGGGAATTGGACCCGTAAATCCAATCCCTAAGTTTAAGAAACAAGCGGTGTCAGCAGTTCGGGATTGGCCACCGGGTTGTGGACCGGCTTCAGAACAAAACCAAAGGCGATTAGCGATCGTATCGGCTACCGATAGTGTTGACATAGAAAGTATCATCTTGATCAGAATCGTGTGTAGATCTCTATCACACTAATTAATCAGACTATATATGTTATGGGCTAAAAGCGGAAAAAGGTTGTATGGATAGTCGTATTACCCAAAAGGGGTAGGCAAAGGATGCAGTGCGTAACCATAGAAACTTCTCTATGTGTGTATCGATGTATGTAAAAACCTGTGATCTTTTAGGTAGTATACTATTTTGAATTTGCATGGATGTATGCATGGGATAGGGTTAATACGATGAAGGGGAAGAGCATGTTAATAGGTCACTTGGTGATCGGTGGTTAAACCACGAATTGTAAAATTAGGTCAAAATAGTGATCAGTGGCTAAGCCACGTTAAATTTATTCCTGATTGTTAGGAATAGGCAGCATGACTGTCGATATGGTGTGTAGCGGTTGGTGGGTTGATTGTAGAAATCCCCAAGGTGTGTTGGCTGGTACGGGCTGGTGTGTAGAGGATGGATTTCTAGGTTGGGTTGGGCCATGTTGCATGTAAATATTCTGTTGCCATTCTGTATGGGCCAAGGCCCATAATGTGTTTGTAGGCCTAAAGCCTTTTATGTGTTTTCGAGATTTGCACACTGAGTCTTGGTGACTCACCCCCTTTAATTTCCCTGACTTTTCAGATGAGCAGTAGATCGTGGACATGGGAGCCGAGGCGGACTCGAGGGGCCATCAAGTTATTTTTATTTTCATAAACTATTTTCGGTTTTCCTTTAAGTTTTAATTTTGGGACTATTTATGTAATAAGGCCCCATGGCTTACGTTAGCGCTTTATATTTGTTAATGTTTATAGTTTAAAAATTTATGTTCAAGGACTTAAGTCATAAAAAGTAATAAAATTGGTTTTCCAAACATGTTCAACGGAAAAGCAAAGGTTTTCATCAAATATCTTATTTTTAACAAATGCCTAAATAAAGAAACTGAGATTTCCAAAAACCATCAAAGCAAAGTTTTTAACAATAAACCCCGTAGCATACCAGATCTGGTCGTAGCGTTTGGGCCGGGTTTGGGGTGTTACAAAAACCATATATGTAACACCCCAAACCCGGCCCATGTGTTACGACCGGATCTGACATGTCACATGAGGAAAACGTATAAAGTCCTTGTGATTTGTACTAAATTGAATGTTATTTGGTTATGGTTAAGAAAACAAGGTTGGATGTAAATATTTGATAAAATACAACTACATTTGAGAGGTTGTTTTGATGAATCAAAAATCAAGGTAGTGAACTTTAAAACCGTGGCTTTTGAAAATAATGTTGATAATTCAAGAGAAAAATTCCGAGTTAAAATATTTGTAAAAGTTTGTTATAAAATCTATTTATTAATCAATTTTGGAAAACCGTTGGTTATGCTTTTAGAAAATCCCCATTTAAAATAATTCAAGCAAAATAATAAATACGTCAAACATAATGCAAAAATAAAATATTCCGGAGGCCTTATTACAACTTAAAAACCCAAAATAGTAAAAGAAATAAAGTAACGTAAATAGAAATTCTAAAGTTCAAGGACACCATTTCTGAAGTATGGCTTCCACCGAGTCATCCATGGCCCAAGTCCACATCACTGAGCATTACCTACAAGGGTTAAGAAAAGGGGGAGTGAGTTACAAGAACTCAGTGTATAATCCCCTTACCGTTGTCCACTAGGCCTGAAACCCATTTAGCAATATTTTGGGCCTAAGCCCCTTTTTACATAATAATGTATCAAATATATCATATGAATGTAATGCAATCCCAAACCAACCTAATAATCCATCCGCTACACACCACCCGTACCATCCCATCACACCTGTGGGGATCAAGTCAACCCACCCCGCCAAACACACCAATCCTGGGCATTATGCCATTTATAACAAATTTTGATTGTGGCGAGCCACCGAGAATCATAGTATCATATTAACAAACATTTTTGTGGCGGTGCCACCTAATCACTTCTCTTCAACATTTTCCCATCCCATGCAAAATCATGTAAATGCATCATACATAGCAAATCATGATATTTACAAATATAAACAACAATAATTAATTCAGATTCATTACAAAAATTCGGCCCATTGTAGCACTTGCAAATCAGCCCATTAAGACCATATATCAAATCGGCCCATTATGGAAATATATCAAATCGGCCCATTATGGCAATATATCAAATCGGCCCATTTAAGGCAATATAACAAATCGGCCCATTATGGCAATATATCAAATCGGCCCATTATGGCAATATATCAAATCGGCCCATTTAAGGCAATATAACAAATTGGCCCATTATGGAAATATATCAAATCGGCCCATTTAAGCAATATATCAAATCGGACCATTTAAGGCAATATAACAAATCGACCCATTAGGGGCAATTTCGTAATTCGGCCCTTTAAGGTGTTTTCGTAATTCTCACAGTGTTAATACCAATTTTGTCAATTTTATCAAAAATAGTGTAATTTAGGCCAGTTTTCCCGGTTTACTCCATAAAACGATTTTAATCGTAGTGATATATTTCCAATATGATATTAATCTTAAAACCCACGGAAAACGGTGTGAGATTACATACCATTTCAAACAAGTATTCGGAAGGGTACGGGATTACACACCTTATTCGGAATCCATAACACGATACTCTCTGCGGCACCTAAAGGTACAATCGGTTAACAATTAGTCCAAAGCCCAATTTTCAACTTCAACCAAGTATTGCGATTGATTAACAATCTATATCACTTACCAACAATCCGAGTCTCTTATTACGAGGGATAGGTGATCGAGCGATTTGGTCCCTAAAAATAAACGATTAGTCATCACCTCTATACTATTTAGAAAACTAACCGATCAACGAAAAAGATCAAAAAGAACCATGACGAATCCCTTACCTTGACAATAATAGATCCCCTTCTATCGATTTCCTTAACGCTAGAAAGATGATGAGAGTGTAAGCTAACACTCTACCGATTCAGCTCACACCAAGAAGATGGAAGTAGCAAAGAATAGATTCGGCCTTACAACCACCGAAAACCTGAAAAGACAAAGAAGCTTCGGCAACCACAAGAACCAAGTTTTGGCTATGAGATGAAGTTGATGTTTCGGTTATGGTGTATAAAAGAGAATGTTTGAAAAGAAAAGAGTAGAAGTCAATAGGCAAATTGAAGTTTCGGTCAAGAGGAAATGCAATCAAAAGAACCAAAATATTTAGAAAGGAAAAAGAAATGACCCCAAAGATGTGAAAAATGCAAGAGAGAGCTAGAGAAATTCTTCTCGCCCTCTTTCCCTCAACCAAAACCATGTATCATCTTTTCCAAAAGATGAGCATTGACCAAATAAAAATCTTTCCAAAACACCTTCCACACTATAAGCCAACATGTTCCCTTCACATGCCTTTTTCTTTTGATTCTTTCCATCATCAACCCTTATCTTCCTCCATACCATATTTCTTTAGCCACCTTTCAAAAACCAAAAAGTCTTCCTTGCCTTAAATACCACCTTGGCTGACACTTAGGGAAGGAATACAAAAATAAAATCCCAAAATTTGCACTAGGTGGGATTCGAACTCCACCCCTCAAGCCCATACATGCAACGCCACACCACTCCTCCACTAGCTTCACTTGTGCTAGCAAAATGCACACTTATTTCCATAAGCCTTGATGCCACTTACCTTCTCACCTTAAAGTGCTTAAAAACAAAAATTTTGCTAAGGCCCAATTTGAACTCGGAACTTCCTAGAACCCCGTAACTTTCCAAAATCACCCTCCTAATAAGTCCAACTTGAAATAATGACGTTCTCAAATTCCCATAAATTTTAAAACGCTTCTACGCTCAAGGTCTAATGGGCCCAATCCTACTAGGCCCAATTTCGGGTCGTTACAATATAAGTGACACAAACCAACCATTTACAAATAGTACCCACCAATTGACATTTATATACCATATTTACATCGTGCACATCTAGTTCAAAACCTTTCCAAAGTAAACCATATCTTGACCATGTTGAGATCAATTATCACATACCACTTTGGCCATTTAAAGATACATTAACACATACCAAATTTGGTCATTCCAAAACATGCATCAATTTGACCATATTAACAACAACCAACAAGACATCATTAATACCATAAGTACATCAAATCCAAGGCAACATTACATGCCATAAACATCAACTAAACATTAGACATAAGTCCACCAATACATGCCATTATAACCATGACCAAATCATAAAATTCTACCGATATAATCGTTGGATAGTGTGATAGATCTCCGACAAGCTTCCAACCCGATCGAGCTCCCGATAATCTGTAAAGTAAGAGAAAGATAACCACATAAGCAATGAATGATTAGTAAGCTCGTATAAACTTTAAACATATCATTCCATTTCAATAATGAACATTATAGGTTAAGTATAAACCTAAACCAATGCCTCAATATTTATCGAACCATGATCATCAACTCACAATGGAATAAGTCTATCAACACCTTATGTACTTATCATTTCTAGCATAGTAGGATTTCATAAGACTTTAAACCCTTCTATTTACTTACTTTCTATTACATTTACTTACTTTAGCTTAAATAACATCATCAATTCATTAATTAGCATATTTGTTCATGAACTAGGTATATTCATCCATAACATACGTAAACTTCTCACATACAAGTACATCTTCCAACTCGTCATTCCCTTTTATTTCATCATATTTCATTTCAACTATGAACTTACCATTTTCATTACCTTTTCATACCCGTTTCCTTTGCATATTACAAGACATAAGCATAACATCAACCATGACTACGAATTAGTGCATTTAACATAGCTCTTTTGGAATCAACTACATGATAAACCATTTCAAAAGAAATTACATACTTTAATTTATACCACCTTTTCATGTACACAAGCATATTACCAATTGAACACTTACCGTTTCAATGTATTTCATTAAGACTAAGCATGATATAATCCAATCATAAACTTGGCACAAGCCTAAGCACCAACAACAACACATGTTAGCATACTTGAACATAATTCATGTAAACTTAACATAAATAACCATTATACTTGAGCATGATCCAATTGGATTTATCAACCCTCATAACATATCATGTTTTCCACGTATCACCATTTCAATGAGTTTCATACATACATGTCTTGGTTTATATTGAACACTTACCATTTCATAACATTAACCATAGCTACAAGCTAGTGATTAAACACATAACTTAGCAATATCATCACATGGTAATATATGGTAAATAAACATAGCATCACTTACATCATACTTTTCATAATCATGAATGATCATACTTTGATCATCGATACATCATACCTTTCCATAATTTTCGTAGTGAAATCAATTGAAACCATTACCAGTTCATCCCTTTTCATGCCCATTGAACCATTTAGAATAACATCGGATACATGGGAAAGCTCACACAAAGTGCACTAAACATATAGTCGTAGCTCATACGAGCTTTGCTCACACAAGCTGTCGGTCGGAATGTAGCTACAAAGTGCTGCTCACACAAGCTGTCGAGTATCCGCAACAAATGCCAGAACTCAGCCACCGGTAGGACATTTAGCACCAACACCCGAAACATGATAACCTGGGTCTGCTCACACAAGCTGCTGGTCGGAACGTAGCTACAAGTGCTGCTCACACAAGCTGTCGAGTATCTGCAACAAATGCCGAAACTCAACCATCGGTAGGACATTTAGGACCAGCACCCAAAACATGGAAACCCTAATGACATGTCATTTGTATCCTATATATTCTTAAGGTTCAAACGGGGCTCGATAGTCATCGTACGTCATTGAATTTCCATCGTCTTTTTACTCGATAAATTATATAATAACATATATATATTGATTCATTTTCAATAGAACCATACATTAAACATTAAATTTAATCAACCATTAAATGATAATAGTTCATACGAACTTACCTGGCTAAATTGCAAAAATAACAAAGTACAGTGGCTTTTTGGTAATTTTCCATTCTCCTAGATTTTCCACTCGATCTTGATCTAAATTAATAATTTCATTCAATTTATTAATTTAGATAGTAAAACAATTTATTTTATGCAATTTAGTCATTTTGACATTTTTATACAATTGCCCCTAACATTTTACTTTTATTCAATTTAGTCCTTTAGCTTAAAACATGCAAATTAATCATTTTTAATGCAAATTCATACTAGCTGAATATTCATAGCCTCCATTTCATCCCATATTTTTAATAATTTCACATCAAATCATTGTACTTTTATTAATTCAACAATTTAGTCCTTAATCGACAAATTCATTAAAAATCACTTAACAAAATACTTTTATATAACAACTAATATCTCAAATTCATCATTTAACATAAAAAAAATCACTAGATTCATCAATGGCAACATTCAAAATCTTTAACAGTTTCAAAATCGAAGGTATGGGCTAGTTGGACCTAGTTGCAACGATCTCAAAAACATAAAAATTATTAAAAACGGGGTTAAAACGGACTTACATGCATCATCCAAAGCATGGCCGAATATTAAGCTCTAGCTATGACTTCCTTCTTCAACAAATTTTAGTGGAAACAAAGTTAAAGAAGATGATGACATCTTTTAATTGTTTTAATTTTCTTTTAATAAATAAATTACTAATTTAACCTTTGTTATAATATCAAAATTCACCTATTTAATGTCCACCTTTGTCCATTATTTGTAATAATGGTCTAATTACCATCTAGGTCCCTTTTCCTTTATTCAATAAGCCATTTAATCACTCCAATCAAATAGTGATTAAATTTTATTTAATCACTCCAATCAAATAGTGATAAAATTATACAATTTTTACGATTTAGTCCTTTTTGCTTAATTAACTATCGAAACATTAAAATTTCTTAGTGAAACTTTAATACCACATTAATGACACTCTGTAAATATTTATAAAAATATTTATGATTCAATTTATAGAAACGAGGTTCTGATACCTCATTTTTTAAACCACTTGACCTTAGGGTCTTACCACTTGAACTTAATTAATCATTCATATCACATAAATTACCATAACAAAAACCTTTTTAAAACCATATTTGACTCGTAGATATTAAATAATAATATTTATGAACTTATTCATCGGATTTGTGGTCCCGAAACCACTATTTCTGACACCAATAAAAAACGGGCTGTTACAAATAGGGTCGACCAACTATCATATAATAACAAGATAATTCTTCTTACTTTCAAGAAATTTTCTCAGTGAGATCCACATGGCAATCCTACTGTGGGGTAGTTAAATTTCCATGCCATTAGTAGAGACCATTGATAGAGGCTGTAGGTCTTGTTTAGGGACCTTCTCCCACTTAATTTTTTAAAAACATGCAAGGTTTTTAATGTCCAGTTTCAATCATGAATGATCAATATATGCATGACAAGTACATGTGGCATTCTTTCCTTAAACTATATAACATGCTTATTATACATATGCATGAACATACATTCACAATTAAATAAATATTATCATGATGTCATAAATAAACACATTAAATTTAAATGACTCTGACCAATCAAAGTTTCCACGATTTCATCCTAGAAAAAAATTATGAATTCACCCCAAATCATACTTTGTATCTTCTATTTTGCCACCACAAACTTCCGCTGTGATATCAGTTCACGTTGCCGTCGTTTTTCTGTTGTCATCATCGCGTCATCATCATTGAGCTGTTGTCGACCATCTCTGAGCTATTGTTGACCACCGTCGCTAGCCATCGTCAGACCATTTTCGGCTACTGTCGAGCTATCATCGACTACCGCTAGATCGTCGGATGTCGGACCATACCACCGACAAACCTCTGTTGCTGGACCACCGTCAATTTTTTGCCGATTTTGGCTAGGTCGGGCTTGCATCGTCTCGATCAGTCTGGATGCATCTTGATTTTTTGGGTTCCGCCGAAATTATTGATTGCATAAGTCTTAATTTTTGTTTTTGGCTCACACAATTTATTCTAAAATAAAAAAATAAATAAATTTTGCATGAAGATGATAGTTCACCATCTAATCTACATACTCGAAAATTAATAATAATTACATTCAATTTTCTAATAATCACAACTTTTGTAAAATTACTTTATCATATATAATAATATAATAACATACATTCATTCATAAACATATTCCTAAACATGCTGATAATTATAAAAATGTCACATCTTATCAAAATTAATCACATGAAGAAGAGAAATTTTTTTTGTATCTATTTATACTACAAACATAGCACAACCTAGCTCTGATACCAATTGTTGGGAAAAATCTAGTTTGAAAATAACTTTCTTACATAGCGGAAAAATAAAATTTTGATAACTGAGCCGATTTATAATATCTATAGTAATAAACCTTTCCTAAAATCACACCTGTGTTTTGGGCTAAACAAATCTTTGTCATTCTTGACTTTCAACCAAACAACATTTTCCATTATTCTCGTACCATTAACTGCTTCAGTGTCTGCTTGAACAAATTTGAATCAAACATAGAACCACAAATTATTTACTTACTTTTAGTAGGAAAGTAAAACTCTTCTCTAATAGAAATAGGTAAAAGTGTTATTCTCAGAAAATAGAATTTATACTTAGAAATAAATTTTCACTATTTTCGGATAGAATAACAATATCTCAAAGTTGTGTGTAACTTCTTGTATATTTAGCCTTACTGGTGTCATCTATTTATAGAGAGAAGAAGTGAAACCCTTATTGAATTAGTATAAGTCTATTTAATAGAAAAACAACTTCCTAGTTGAACTAGGAGAGAGAGGGGCAACAACCCTAGTTAAATATATTATAGTTTGTTGTCTTATGTATACAACATGAGGGGCTTTTGGGCCTCTCCCGTATCGTGTCCAATTATAAGTGTTTCTTGGACTTTTAACCCAACAATTTATAATTCAATCCAACCCATACATATTTTTCTATTTTCCCAAAATAAGCATCATGAATTAATTTAAATAAATAAATTAATTTCCCAATTCAGTAATTTTCTCAACTGATTCTGATTCCATTAAAATCATGATAATTTTACCGTAAAAGAATCTATGAGAAAATATATTTAATTTTTTTACATTCAACGAACTCACAATGACCAAATAATTTAATTCCATTTTTGAACTTCAATTAATTAATTAATAATTTGAAAAATCATAAATTAATTCTTAGGTCATTTCCATACTAAGTGAGAAAACGACATTCATTTTTGAATGTTTCCCATTTCTCTAACTTTATCATTTCTATTCATTTGATTCAACATGCAATTCATTTCTAGTTTCAACGAGCTAGCAGAGGGACCGATTGGACATATGTGGTTAGGTCTCAAATGATTTATAATTAAGTTCCAGCTTTTCGCCTATTAATTATAAACTCATTTAGTCACGAAGTCATTCCACTATAGTATTGTGATTGAGCTCTCCCTAGTGATATACCATTATGAAAGTAACTCGATCAGTGCTTGTCCAATGACCTTGTCATAAGTGTGTACCCCCATAGGATATCCTTAATCTCTTTAGGATAAATCCGCTCTCCCAATATGATCCTATTTTATCTCATGGTAACCATTATATCTTCCTTCATGAAAAGTCAATTACTATAAAATAGAAATTAAGTCATTCATCACAAAGACGAATGACCGTGGCCACGTTTACTTTTCATTTATCATATAATGCAAATGAGAGGATATCATTTACCCATGTCTTGGGCTATGAATTCCACTATTGTGAATGATACTACATACTAAAGAAGTTGTATACCCAACGTACTAGCTTTTGGTTCCTTATCTATTTGAACTTAGGCTTTTACTTGCATCAAAGTATACGAGTCATGCATACATAGCCTATCATCCACTCAGGATTAAGGTATGCCACACTATGAAAGTCACAAGTGAATAAATCCATAAACAAATTTAGGATCTATTCTGCTTGGATCCAGTCCGATGTACTGTCAGTCTAGTCAGTCACATCTATGTCTCTATCTTCTGGAAGTCATCCGCTCCATTGCCTAAGACAAAGCATCTCCCCAATTGGACTTGATAGACGATATATTAGTCTTTCAATCGGCTTCTCATTTCTGATTAGACTAAGGACATGTTTAAGTTCTTCTGTTATTATAAGTTGTCTTTTTGTATTACGATTCGACCACTTAATACCACTTAATATTAGTTAAACATTAGACAATCAGTGAGCTAATATTTGTTTCTATTTTTCTTTACATGTAAAAACCACATAAGGACAGTATACAAAAGGTATTGATGTAATTCATGAATAATTTTACTAATCAATTTGTTCGAAAAAATTACAAGTGTACAAACGAATATACTACAATTAGAGCATTAGATCCAACAACCAATCGATATTACATATGGTGTATTTGGAATTGTTAAAGTTGGAATAACTTTGGTATGCAAATATGTTAATATGCTTGGATATATTGAACTTGGTAACGTCGCGGCGACAGGCTTTCAACGTCGTGATTTGAAATCGACAGAGAGTGGCATCGAGACCTTAGACTTTTGATGTCACGACGACACTAACTGTTTTTATAAGGTTGCAGTGTGATATCCATGGTGTCGCAACTTCAACACGATAGTTTTGAAATTTTACATCTTAGTCCTTATTCGACCTCGGGTTATCTAAAAAGTTTTTCGTAAGCGCGTATAAAGCTCAAATATAGTTGTAAATCATGTTATGATTTCATAACAAAATCAATAGCATGTATGAGTTGTTAAATTTGAATTGTAATTGATAGTAGGTGCTCCGACAATGAATGTGACATATTGTAGCTCAGACTCGAAGATTGGGTTGGGCATGAGGTGTTACACAATTACTCTCCTCTCTTTTTTTATTATTTTTTTCAATTCTAAACCTCACAAAAGTTTTCTCCTCCATTATCAAAATGGGAGTTGCTCGTAATTTCATGCATATTTTATTATCCGTTACAACATTGTTTATAACTTATATATTTCTGTATCGCATAAGGGGTTTTTGTATCCTTTAATGATTGGTTATTCCATATAAGTTTCTAGTTTCTAAAAGCTATCAAAAAGACCATGATCTCTACATATTTGAGAATTCCTTTAGGTATTTTTAGTATACGTTATGTATTTTGTTTTTTAATACAAGTTTGTGAAAACTATAACAAAATACCATCATCTCTCTCGATTACCAAATGCCTTATACCAAATAGTACAATTCCTTGTGTATAACTAGATCTCTGACCAGATAACAAATGATTTCTAGTGATACCAAGATTACTAACCAAATTTCATATTTCTCAATCAATTCAAGAATTCTTATTCCCTCATGTGCTTGAATCTGCTAAAGAACAAAAAAAAAAAAAACACCAACCTAAGTTTTAACTTATTTTATTTTTCGGTAATTACTCTCCTCTTCTTTTTATTATTAATTTTTTTATTTTAAACCCCCAAAAATTTCCTCCTCCATTATCAAAATGAGAGTTGCTCGCAATTTCATGCATATTTTGTTATTCGTTACATCATCTATAACTTAGATATTTCTGTATCACGTAAGTGGTTTTTGTATCCTTTAGTGATTTAGATATTCCATATAGTTTTTGGTTTCTGGAAGCTATAACAAAAGACCATGATCTCTACAAATTTGAGAATTCCTTTAGGTATTTTTGGTTTACCCTATAGATTTTGTTTTTCAATTTAAGTTTGTGAAAGCTAAAACAAAATACCATCACCTCTCTCAATTACCAAATGCCCTATACCAAATAGTAAAATTCCTCTTGTACAAGTAATACAAAAATCAAAACGTTATACTAATATAACATCATTTGTCTTATATCACATCAACAAGTAATACAAAAATCAAAATAAAAATAAAAAAATATAAAAAATTCATAAAAATTCGAAAAAGAAATATGGAGTATACGTGGATTGTCATGTAAGTTATTGTGTTTAAATATTTAACTTTTAGTCAGTATTTTCGTTAAAAAAATCATTTAGACTCTTTTTCAAAAGGTCGATTAAATTTGATTCTTTTTTAAAGATTGAGAGCTAAATTTAACTATAAAAGAAATAAATGCGAAATTGATCTTTTATTCATTAAATTTAACATTAAGTCTTAAATAAAATAAATTTTAATTCAAGTCAATAGGATTCAATTTTTAAAAATAATAAAAATTTAAAAGCAATTCAAATCCATAAATATCTCAATCTGGAAAGTGTTTTTTTTATTTACGTCTCAAAAATCCATTTTATTATTTAATCTTTTATTTATATATTTACAATTAAACTATTATTTATGAAACAATCTAAGCCGACTTAAACCAAATTGAATCACTAAATACATAATTGCATTTTCGATATACTTAGAACCAAAAAATTTAAATCCAACCTATTTCTGTATTTCAAAATGAAATTAACTTTAATTTAAAAAATAATATAACGATTAGTCCAAAACTGTAGTCATGAGTAAAAACAAAACATAAATCCTACAAAAGCAAACACAAAGGACCACCAAACAGATTAATTCATTTGACAAAAAACAATTCCAGATATTATATCTTTAATCATAAAATTTAGACAGTAGCTTGGGCTGCAAGCCTCTTCCTGGCTTCCTCAATGATGGACAACTTGATACCCTTGCCCTTTGGAAGTGACACCCATGGCTTCGTTCCTTTACCAATCGTGAAGACATTGCCTAGACGAGTCGCAAACTCGTGTCCAGCAGCATCTTGGACGTGGATTGTCTCGAAGCTACCCTTATGCTTCTCACGGTTCTTAATCACTCCAACACGCCCTCTGTTTCTTCCTCCAGTGACCATGACAACATTCCCAACATCAAACTTAATGAAATCTACAATTTTGTTGCTCTCTAGGTCAAGCTTGATGGTATCGTTAGCCTTTATCAGAGGATCTGGGTAGCGGATGGTGCGTCCATCGTACGTATTAAGGTAGGGGATACCCTTTTGACCAAATTGGATAGACCGAACTTTGCAGAGCTTAAACTGAAAAGTACAAGTCCAATGGAACAAAGCCAATCAGATAATACAACCAAGCCAAAAGGATCAGATTAGAAGTGAAACTTAACCAATATTAGACAACCATAGCAGGAAATATAACAAATTGTGGTCCCATTGATACAAACCTTGGTCTCATCACCGGTGATGGCATGAAGGCGAAAACGACCTTTTGTGTCATAAAGGAGGCGGAAGTCCTCATTCGTCTTTGGAATTGATACAACATCTGGTTAAGATTCAAAGAGACAAAGGTAAAGGGAAAAGGTACAAATAGGAGTCAAAATCGTGAAGGAGGAATCATCAACGTGACTCTAGAAAACAAGCCAAACAACAATGCCTAAATAAACCAGCCTAACTAACATAATTAAAAAAATTGAACGAAAATAGTGTTCCATCAGGAGAATTTGCACAAACTGATTTTAGTGTAGGGTCTCAACATGTGGAAATCGAAGAAACTGAATTTATACCTTGTATGAGTTTGTTAATTGAGAAAACAAAAACTTCAATAGATCCAAAAAGGCAAAGTCTACATACCCATGAAACCAGCAGGGTATGTTTTATCCGTCCTAACCTTCCCATCTACCATAACATGCCTTTGCATAAGAATGGCAATCACTTCTCTATATGTTAGAGCGTACTTTAATCTGTTTCGCAGAATGAGAATGAGCGGCAAGCATTCTCTGGACTTGTGTGGTCCAGATGACGGCTTGGGTGCCTGCATGAACAAAGATTCAAAACAAAATTAAAAGACAGCAGTACTGAATTTGTGAAAGGCCAAAAGGTTCATGATGAAAACATACAAATGCACCGCCAAGCTTGTCAAGCATCCAATGCCTTGGAGCATTGAGCCTCTTCAAATGTTTCTTTAACCCTCTAGCCTGTAAAGACAAGGAAAAAGAAAAAGTTCAGTGGAAACCGCAATGCTATAGATTTCAAAGCAGAATAGTTACAACAACAAAAAAAAAAAACTTGGCCCAAATCAAACACAACAGAAAGTCCAGAAAATAAAACAAAAAAACCATGAAATAACTTGAAATAAAGCATATATAATGAAACTTCACACCATTTAGAAACTACTATAGAACACAATCAAAAGCAGCTATTCGATCTGAGACCCATTTCAGAAACTAAACTTCCAATTTCTGCATCAGACACAAAGGAATATCTAAAAGTATAAAATTGTTACTGCATCCACCAGCTAATATCAACATTATGAAACAAGAAGAAACAAAATTTTCATTTTCTTACACTATAGAAATGCTAAAAAAAAAAAAAAAAACTTGTTAAAAGCATACAGTGATTCAACTGACTGATATTAAAGAAACTGACCATTTCGGTTGGTCTGGAAGCAGCTGTTTCCGCTGAGAGCCTTCAGCGTTCTTTAGGAAGATGCCAGCGGGAGGAAATCAAAACCCTAATTTTGTTTTACCTATTTATTGCGGTAATTTAGGGTTTTATTAGACATGAATTGAGCGGGCCGGATTGCGACCCAACTCCTTTTTATCCTTTTTCTTTTTCATTTTAGATTAGATTAAAAAATATTAATGCTCAAACTATAACATTTTTTACATTTAGGTACTAAATTTTTTTATGATAAGTGGTAACTAAATTAATATTTAGTTGTTTAAATTGCCTCAACCTTTACTTTCGTAATTATATTTTTTTTTTCATTCTTCACCATTGTTACTTAACATCTTTCAAGAAAAACCCCAAGAGTAAATTTTTTTAGGAATCTAAGAAAGTGTAAGAAAATTTACGGCTTTAAGGCCTTCATCTATTAGATCATGGTTTTAAATGAAGAATCCTTTGAAATCAAGTGAGAACTAGGGCTCAGCAAAAAAAAAAAAATTTTTGATCAAATTGAAAATAGACCCAAATCGAAGTATTTCGTTGATTTATGGAATGCAAGTTTAATAATTATAGTTATCTAAAATCGAATTGAATTATGTTTTTGTTTAATACATAACAATATTAATTTTTTATGATATAAAAACAAATATTTTACATTTAAAACAGTAAAATAATTTAAAAGTTCTTCAAAAAATTATTGTTTTTAGAAATACTTATGTGAAAGACATTGAAATTTTGTCAAATAATATTCAAAAGCCATAAAATAAAGCCCATTTTATCAAAACACGTCTAAAAAATCAAAACAAAAAAATAATATAAAAAACTGAGAATTGAACCAAGCCGAACCAAATATGATGGACAGTTCAAAAAATCTAAAAAATTCGACCAAACTGAACTGCCGTAGTGAAAATACATCAAGTCAAGTTTTGACTTATTAATTAGAGAAAAAATGCACACCTTTATTTCTTTTATTTGATCTTGGTTCGATGATTTTTTACACTTCTTGTGTGGCATTGGTAAAGTTATTTTAGATGTGAAAATTTATTTGGTTGATAGGTGATATTTTGGAGGTGATTATAATCCTGTCGGAGGTGGTTCTTAAAGGTTTATGTTAAGTTGGATTGATATTTTAGTGTCAAGTGTTAATGGTGTTTAAAAAATCCTTTAGTTTGCATTTAGAAAACAGTTTCGTTCCAACCACAGTTAGAACATAAATGAACAAAAAGGTTAAATGCAAGTAACACAATGAACAAATTAAGGAGAGATAACATGCAATGTTTGTTAATGCAATTCAAATACAACGATCCTACGTCTGCGAAGTCTTGCTCAATGAATAGTTTTATTCAACAATCGTCTGGACCATCTATTGGCTTAGGCCCAATCTACCCTTACACAAAAAAAGTAATTATGGCCCTAACACAGACCCCAAATTGTCAAAAATTACTCACTCAAATACCTCACAATACAATAAAAAAAACTCTCCAAATAATGCCTAGAAGAGTGTCACAAAATAACCACAAGAACACAACAAAGCTGTCAACAAAGACATTAAAAAACTACACCATAAGTGGCGCCACAAGCAACCTATTTATAGACTGATACAAGAGTCCATTGAACAGAGTTTAATAAGCTTTAAACTCTAATTTAAAACCTAAAATTATTCTGAAAATTTATTAAATAAATGTCTTTATAAATTAGTCTTTTAATTGCTTCAAAACTCTCTCAAAATATAATGATAAATATTGTCTTCACTTTAAACTCTTTAATATGACCAATTAAAGAGTTGGAGAGTCTTAGTCGAACTCCAACTGTTATTTTATCAAATATGCCATTCCTTAGTAGGAAAAAAAAAGGTCAAACTCCCATGAGGCCGAAACAACCCACGACACAAGTAGAAAATTCGTTCTTGTTCTAATAGAACATGAAACGAACAGGTCAAAAACCCTAACAATTTTGATCTTGAAATTCTCAATTTTGGATTTTTTTTTTTTTTGAATCAAGAATTGGGTTTCTACTAGAGTGATGAAAAATAGTGAGGAAGAAGATAAAATCATCTTAAAAATCAATTTGAAGGCTTTAAAATAATCCTAAAATCATTTAGAATCATTCTGCAAGTGATTGCAGGTGTTCGGACTAAATATGAGCATCAAAGAGCTTAGAACAACATAATGACACCGTCCAAGGGGCTAAGTGTCATACATAGCTTATATGCATCGATATATAAGATTATGTATCAGTACTTAGGGGCAATGTATTGGAACTTAGGCCCTACACTATAGCTTTTTAGCTACAACCTTCGAAAGTTTTGATACATAAAACATATGTTTTGAAACTTTGGTCACTAACTTGTAAAGTTCCAATACATATAATCAAGGTTACAAAATTTTGCTATAAAGGGTCTAAAATTCAAGTTTAAAACACCTCTAAGTTACACCAAAACACCTCCCAATCATACCATCACACAATATACACGAAAATTCAATTAAATATCATGAAAACTCAACTCAAAATATGCAATTCACTCAAACCACATCATCTCATCCAAACTATTCACAACTTATGAATTGAATTTGAGACTCAATAGAGAATTAACATGCATGCCATAATTTTTTACAAGCTCACTCAAAGATACATGCACCGATGGGGTGAAATTTATTAAAGATAATTCAACCAAGCTACCAATTTTCAAGCCCAAAAGATTAATCAACTTGCAACAAATTTTTGGATGGGATCTAGATAGTTATGGGCTAATATGTCTGCATATAGTTTTAAGAGCTATCTCTTAGCTCCGAAATGCACTTTGAATCACTCGATTTCAAGTTCGGGAGCTCAAGTTATGACTGTCTTAGCGAAGATTGCGCAAAAAGAATTTTTTGACGGGATTATTACGAGAAATTATGAGTTTTGGGCTTTAATTCAAGTTTGAATCATATTGGGTTCAACTTTTAGGCTTAATTTTTATTATGTATGAGCCCAATATTGTATATATTATGTTTTATTATTTGATTATTTTTTATTCTAAATTTTAGGATAATTTTAAGTATTTAAAATTGTTTAGGAGTTTTATGTTTCTTAGTAAAAAAGAAAGCTTAGTTCTACTAAAACTACTTCTTATTTAGATTAAATAAAGTTCCATTATAGTTAAGAGTTTTATTTTGATGTAATTAGCTAGCCTGTATAAAGACCTCTTCAATTATCATTATAGAGAGACATTGATTAAATTTCAACTCTTTGAGTTATTTCTCTTTGTGAGATTTCTCTTTTGTTTATTTTAGGTTGTAACAACCCGTTATCAGTTGTGTCGAAAACTGTGGTTTCGAGACCATAATTCTGACCAACGAGTCAGTATTTTATTATTTATTTAATATTTATAAAGTTATTAAAATGTCTTATTAAAATTTGGTTAGATAACTTTAACGTTTAGATAGTTAATTAAGGAATAATGACTAAATTGTAAAAGTTGCAAAAGTTAATGGCTATTAGTTATTTATATTAAATAATTATAAAAACATCAATTAAGGGCTTGAAAAGGTAATTAGACCTATTTAGAATATAATGGACAATTATGTACATGGTGGGGGATATTATTACGTATGTTTATAAAGGGATAAATAAGTAATTAAATAAAAATCTAATAAAATGTTAAAACATATGAAAAATGCTATCATATTTGGTTTTCTTCTTCCTCCAATTTTTTCCACCATTGTTAAGGGAGAAAAGCTTCAAATGTTCAAGACATTCAACCATTACATGTGAGTTAATTTTTAGTCCGTTTTTAGTGATTTTTATATTTTTGAGATTGTTGTAGCTTAATCTAGCTAACCCTGGGACCAATACATAAAACTGTTAAATGTTTAGAATTTTTCCATGGATGAATTCTTAATGTCCTTTGTAATATCCCGGGTTAGGGGGCTATTTTGTTGTTGCATGATATTGCAGGTGTTGGTGTGCTATGTTGCTATTTCTATGTTTTAGGGGCTTAATTGTAGGCTAGGAGTGTGCCTGAGTAGGTAGGAAAATTTGTGTTTTAGGCTTAAGTCAGGGGAGCTGTTGGAGCTGGGGTGTAAGAGTTTTCTTTGGTGTTTCATAGCACAAAAAGTGAGCTGGCAAAGTGGCAAGCATGCGTTACTTGGGGAGCTAGGTGTGGCGTCATCTACAAGGGGGAGAGATCCTGAGTTCAAGCTGCAGAGTTCCCCATTTTGGCTTCATTTTGGACGGCATGGAGGAAGAGGTAGAAGACAAGTAGAATTCTTCCTTGACTTGGTCTCCACATTCAAATGAAAGGTGGAGAGCAAATAGTGGAGGAAGACTTGGTCATGGTTGTTTGAATGTGTGGTATGGAGTGATTGGGGGGGATTTTGGCCGAAATTTAGGGGAGTTGGAGGGGGAGAGTGGACGGCTTTGTGTGGGAGAGGGGGGAGGCCGAATGAACTTTTGCTTTTTGGTACATTTTCGGTCTTCTTTTTGGTAAGCGAAAGTTCTTTTTGGTTTTTTGTTAGCCAGAATGTCAATAGAACTTCTTCACGTTTTCTTGTTTTTTTTTTTTTGTCAAACCGATAGTCCATGTGTTTGTTGCTTGAAACTTTGCTAGTTTTCTTCTAACTCTATTGGCTAGCCAGAATGCTCCTCCCCACTCTTTCTTCTTTCTTTCATTTGAGTTGAGCCGAAACTTTCACTTCCCAAACACCTTTAACATTCTTTTTCTTGCTCAAAACCGAAAGTTCCCACCTCCTATCCATCTTTTGTTTCTTTCTTTTTCCAAAACCCTTAGCCGTTTTCTCCATTTGCTTTCCTCATTTCTTTTGTGCCGAACCTATATTTCCATCTTCCATTCTCTTTCTTTTCTTTTTCACTAAGAATTGAACATAAGTGTGTGTTAAACACTTAGGCCGAATCTTCTTTTATTCTTGGGTTGCATCTTAGCTGAATCTCTCCTCTCCTTGAAGTCCTCTCTTGGCCGAATATCAGTGAAGGGTGGATCTTGGTTGGTTGTTCAATCCTTGAACAAGGTAAGTGGGTGGCCGAATGGCCATTTGTCCCTCTCTTGTCTTTTCTTTGGTTATGGTTTGGTTAAGGGCCAATATGGTTTTTGGAAGGGTATTAATCTCTTCGTTATAGGGTCATTGGAGTGTGGAAGCAAGCAAGAGGAGCCGTTTTTTACTGCTAACCGATTGATAAGTGGTGGTAAGAGGATTATTTGTTAGACTATTCTTTTGGATTTCAATAAGATAAGGCTTCAAGTGTTTTAACCGCTCTCTTTTGAAGGTGTAGTCGATTGTTGGAAGGAGAACCATTGTGGTTCGGGTTTGATAAGAAATCAAACCAATAGCAAGGTGAGGGATCAACATTAACCCCTTTGGTTAATTGATGTTGGCGAATGTGGTGATTGTCTAATGCTTTTTCTTTTGGCCGATTATAGGAGCGGTGATCAAGAAGCCTTAGATCGTTTCTTGTGGTATTAGGGTTGCGCTTTAGCAGTGTGTAAACTAACACACTTCTATTTAGGAATGTGATTGATAACCTTGTTGTGATTAATGAAACAAGAATGATTGATATGATACCCTATTGGGTATGATCTTGGACTCGGGTAAGTCAACATTATTATTATAAGTTTCTTCGATGATCTATATGATACCATGACTATGGATATATGCGATATGGGATATGATGTTAAACATATTAGCATGATATGCATGACTTGTATGATATGCATGATCACATGAGTATGGTATGTTGATGGGTGATATGAGTGGAGGGAGAATGATGATATCCGTGTCTTTGGGACACCGTGTCTTTGGGACACCGGAGGTTTGGCACCTCCGGTGGTTTGGTACCACAGTTGATTTTGTGGATCACGGTCACCAAAGTGATTTGGTATCACATTTGTGTCTTTGGGACACCGGAGGTTTGGCACCTCATTGCGACTCGTCCCGTGGTTAACACCACCGTGTGGGTTGGCCCCACTTTGAGATATGGGATCGTCTGCT
Source organism: Gossypium sturtianum (assembly GCA_025698515.1). NCBI lineage: Eukaryota > Viridiplantae > Streptophyta > Magnoliopsida > Malvales > Malvaceae > Gossypium > Gossypium sturtianum. The sequence goes on along the minus strand of CM046945.1, from coordinate 96,911,979 downwards.
AGTGATTTGGTATCACACGATGGGTTGGCCCCATCATAGGATTTGTGATCATGGTCACCAAAGATTTGGTATCACATTTGTGTCTTTGGGACACCGGAGGTTTGGCACCTCATTGCGACTCGTCCCTGTGGTTAACACCACCGTGGGTTGGCCCCACTTTGAGATATGGGATCGTCTGCTAGTGATTTGGTATCACACGATGGGTTGGCCCCATCATTGGATTATTCGTGACTTTGGGTCACCAAAGGTTTGGCACCACACTTATGGATATCGTGACTTTGGGTCACCATGGTTTGGCACCACCGGTGGTTTGGTACCACACGGGTAGAAAAGGCGATATGGATGGTTAGGATCGGGTTGCATTAATCATGTTGCTATGTATGATGTGTGTTAGCATGTTGTTTTATCGGGAGCGGGATTTATGCATCGAGTCATTCGACTCACCCTCTCCTTTGACATTTCAGTGACACCTAGACGCGGACATGGAGCCGGATGGACTCGGGGTGCTCATGCCACGCTTAATAAAGTTTTACTCGGACTTTATAATTTGGGTACTTTAGCTTGCTTTTTATTATTTGGGTTTTGTTTTGGGTTGTAAAAGGCCTTTAAATTATGTTTTATGATGTTTATGCTTTAAATAGACGTTAATATGCCTTAACAAAATAAGTGGGTGGGAATTTTACTAAAATTTGGAAAGACAATGATTTAAAAACTATAACGCAAAGTGTTTTAAACTATACCATCGGGTATCTCACCATGACTTGCATTAGAAACTCAAACGATTTCCAAATCAAACCTCGATTTTCTACCAAGTTAAAATGTCTTAAGTAACACTAAGAAGCTATTTGAATAATGAAATGGAATAAACTCGTTTTGACTACATCTTTTGGTTAAGCTTTCAAAATTTTTGGGTTTTCTAAATACACCACCTGATTTCAAACAAGCCTACCCAAATTTTCTTCAAATACACTATATAGTGAAGGGTTTACATCCTGCTTTTAAGCGATAAACCTAAACCTCTCAAATGCGTTTTCCCGTAACATACCGTTTCGGTCGTGGTGTATTGACCGGGTTTGGGGTGTTACAATTGTGGTATATCGAGCCAAGTTCAAAGGCTCATTGTGGGCCCGAGGCCCAAAATGCTTTCAAAAGTCTGCTTTTAAGTGTTTTGTTTGAAATAAATGGTTTGAAGGGCATGACACCGAGTCTCCGGCACCAGTTCGCCCAGGTAAGTACCCCTTACTATTGCTTGTGATTTGTTGGATGTGATGTGATTTGATGATTAGCAATAGTGGATTGCTTTAGAAACTGAAACTGATAGGATTCTGTGAACTCGCGAGAACAAATCTCCTTAAATATTCATAAGATTTACTTTAAAACAGTGGAATAAATACGATGCATAAAACTTCTAAATCGAGATCGTAGAAATTTAGTCATGAGCGCTAGAGGTGGGCGTGGTCGTGGGCCGAGGTCGGGGTAGGATGATTGTTTACGAACCCGTAGGATCTGGTCGGGGGTCAAAAATGAGATACTGCGGTTTCGCCACCACCGGAGGTGGTGAGTTTCAAGATCGGGGCCGGGATGACGCAGTGTCACAGCGATCTTTGCGAGTGTTGGAAAGGGTAGCCGGTGTAGGTGGTGGTGCGGGAGTTAGGAAATTTGTTCTGAGCGACTCCGGGCAAACGGGCCGAATTCTTTCGAGGTGTATCCGGTGTTGCTCCTAGCACTGCTGAATATTGGCTGAGGCAATCGAGGCGGATCATGGATGATCTGAACTTGATGCTAGAAGAGAAGGCGAAGGGCATAGTATCGCTTCTCCGGATGAGTCATATCGGTGGTGGCTCACGGTTCGGGACGATGTGGCGTGAGAGATTTGACATGGGATTATTTCGTGTGCGTATCAAAAGAAGTACATTGGGGCTAGTTATATTGACTCCCAAATGAAGGCATTTCGAGGCTTGTCCAAGGGAGTAAGTCTGCTTTCCAGTATGAGGTCGAGTTCTTGAAGCCGAGCCGTATGCTAGGGGTATTGTGGCTCTTGAACACGAGAGGTGTGTTCGTTTCGAGGATGGTCCGAGAGACGAGTTGAGGTCTGCTGATTGCTCCTCGGTGGAGCGTGAGTTTGCCGTCTCGGTTGAGAAGGCTAAGGTAGCCGAGGGTGTTAAGGAGTCCGTGAGGCGGGTATGGACAGAATGGCATAAGAGGAGCTTTGGGTCTTCTCGGATCGTCGGGTAATCCTCGAGAAAAGGGCTAGACAGAGTGGGCCGAATCGATCTGGTAGGGTTGTTGCTTGCTAGTCGTGGACCGCCGCGGTAAACCATTGTGGGAGATATCATTGGGAGAGCTTCTTTGGACCGGTGGAAAAGGTTGTTTTGAGTGTGGTTCTCTGGATCATCGCGTGAGGACTATCCGCGTAAGTTGGCGAGATTGATCCCGAGAGTCGGGGCGTACTCGGTTCGAGAGTAGTGGACCGCCACCGCAGAGGGCCGTGGTAATGGTAGAGGTAGTAATGGTTCTGGTCGGGGCCGTGGAGCACCGGCGAGAGTGCGGTAAGTTCTGATGCGAACGGCTGGTTAGTGTATGCGGCAAAGCGCGAGAGGAGGCGACGCACCGGGCGTCATAACCGATGACGTTCTTGATTTTTGGTTCTCCTTTTACTACTTTGATTGATGTGGGTTCGACGCATTCTTACATGGCCGATGGTATAGTAGAGACCATGGACTTAGACTTTGAGATATCTTCTAGGCGGATGACTGTAATTAGCCCTTTAGGTCACTCTGTGGTAGTAGATAAGCTGTTTAGAGACGTACCCCTAGAACTCCAAGGGGTAGTGTTTGTTGCTGATCTGATGGAACCGCCATTTGGGGAGTTCGATCGATTCTTGGGATGGACTGGTTGGTTAAGTACCGGCGAAGTTGGATTGCGCGCTAAGCGCGCATGGTTCTAAGGGCGATCGAGGGTGATGAAGTGGCTATGATAGGTAATAGGAGAGATTGCTTATCTAATGTGGTATCTGCTCAAGGCGCAGAAGATGGTCGGGAAGAAGAGTGTGAGGCGTATGTGGTTCATGTGTATGCCTTGGAGGCTAAGGAGTCTGCTTGTAGAGAAGGTCCATCTTGTTAAGGAATTTGGCGATGTGTTTCTGAGGAGCTTAGGGTTTTGCCGCCGATCGTGAGGTAGAGTTCGGGATAGATCATTGCAGGGGATGCGCCAATGTCTATTGCTCCGTATAGGATGGCGCCAAAGGAATTGGTGGAGCTTAAGGCTCAGTTCGGGAGTTATTGGATCGAGGTTTTGTCGGGCCAAGTGTTTCGCCGTAAGTGCGCGCGGTACTCTTTGTTAAGAAGAAAGATGGTACAATGCGGATGTGCATAGATTACCGCCAGCTTGAATAAATCGACGATTAAAAACAAGTATCCGCTGCCACGGATAGATGACTTGTTTGATCACCAAGGAAGGAGTGCGGCGGTATTTTCTAAGATTGACTGAGGTCCAGGTATCACCGATTAAAGGTGAAAGAAGCGGATATTCACAAGACAGCGTTTGGACTCGGTATGGGCACTACGAATTTACGGTAATGCCGTTGGGTTGACTAACGACCGCCGCAGCATTTATGGATATGATGAATAGAGTGTTTCAAAAGATCTGACTCGATTCGTCGTGGTTTTCATAGACGACATCTTGGTGTATTCAAGAACAGAGGAAGAGCATGATGCGCATTTGAGAGTTGTCTTTGCAGATCTTGAGGGAAAAGCACTCTATGCTAAGTTCGATGAAGTGCGAGTTCGGCTTAGAGAAGTGACTTTCTTGGGACATGTAGTGTCACCGAGGGGATTAGAGTGGATCCTCGAAAAATTGAGGCGATTTTGGATTGAAACCGCCTAAGTCGATGGGTCGAGATTCGGAGTTTTCTGGGTTTGGCGGATACTACCGAAGGTTTGTTGAGGTTTCTCGTTGATAGCATCGCCCATGACCAAGTTGTTAAGGAAAGAAGTTCCGTTTGTTTGGGTGAAGAAACAAAGGGAGAGTTTCGACAAGCTTAAGAAGATTCTAACGAAGCTCCGGTTAATTCAACTTTGGTGGTAAGGAATTCACATTCTATTGCGATGCATCACATACGGGCTTGGGTTGTGTCTTGATGCAGAGGAAGGTAAGGTTGTGGCTTACGCTTCTCGGCACCGAGGCCACATGAGGTCAACTATCCGACGCCTTACGATCCGGAGTTAGCGCGGTTGTAGTCTTTGCGTTGAAGATTTGGAGGCACTACTTGTACGGAGAGAGATCGATAGTCTACACCGATCATAAGAGTCCAAGTACCTCTTGACTCGAAGGATTTGAATTTGAGGTAGCGCAGATGGGTTGAGTTGCTTAAAGATTACGACTGCTCGATTGAGTATCATCCGGGCAAGGCTAACGTGGTGGCGACGCGTTGAGCCGTAAGGTTGTTTCGGACTTAAGAGCGATGTTTGCCCACTTGAGTTTGTATGGCGGCGGAGTATTCTCGCGAGTTGCGAGGTTAAGCCTACTTGGGTTGAGCGGTCGAGAAAGCAGATTAGAGGATGAGGTTACGAGTGCGCGAAGGTTGCAAGTGCAGGATGGTGGTTTGGAGGGTTACACTTGTCTAGTGATGGGGTGCTTTGTGTTTCCAAGGTAAGGCTTGTATGCCTAAAGATATTGAGTGAGGCAAAAGATTCTTCAGGCGCACATATAGCGAGTCCTTATGCTATGCATCCCGGAGGTAGTAAGATGTATAGGGATCTCGAGAGAGCGATTTTGGTGGCACAGTCGAAGAAAGAAGTGACAGAGTGTGTTGGGAAGTGTCGACATGTCAGCAGTCAAGGCTGAACATCGATTGCCGTCGGGGTTGCTTCACTGTGAAGATTCCTCGATGGAAGTGGGAAAGCGATAACCATGGATTTTGTCGGTGGGTTACCGCTTACACCAAGCAAGAAGGATTCGATTTGGGTAGTGGTGGATCGTCTCGACTAAATCACTCACTTTATTCCGGTGAGGGTTGACTATTCACTTGAGGTTGGCGGTTTGTATGTTTCAGAGATAGTAAGGTTGCACGGTGTGCGTGATCGATCATCTCGGATAGGGATCCCGATTTACGTCAAGGTTACGGAAAGCGTTGCATCGAGCTCTGGGTATGCGGTTGGATTTCAAAGACGGCTTTTCACCCATGATCGGACGGGCGATCGAAAAGAGTTATTCAGATCTTAGAGGATATGCTGAGAGGTTGTGTCCTGGATTTTAGAGGTAGTTGGGAAGAGTTTCTACCATTAGCTGAGTTTGCCTACAACAACAGTTACCAAGCAAGCATCAAGATGGCACCATATGAGGCGTTGTATGGTAGGAAGTGTCGATCACCTACGTGTTGGACAGAGTTAGGTGAACGCCAGTTGTTAGGACCCGAGTTGGTTGCTGAGACCGAAAACAAGGTTAAGTTGATTCGAGCTCGATTGAAGGAAGCTTGGACCGGCGAAGTCTTATGCCGATCTTAAGCGGAGAGACATAGAGTTTGCTGTGGGGGATCAAGTGTTTCTGAAGGTCTCGCCATGGAAGAAGGTTTTGAGGTTCGGAAGGAAAGGCAAGCTAAGTCCGAGGTTTATTGGGCCGTATAAGGTTTTGAGACGAGTGGGACCAGTTGGCGTATCAACTGGAGTTGCCAGCAGAGCTTAGTCGATTCACGACGTATTTCACGCTTTTGATGCTTGACGTTATCGTTCGGATCCGTCGCATGTGGTAGGCGTGGAAGGGATCAAGGTAAATCCAGGACTTGACTATGGATGAGGAACCTGTGCAGATTCTTGATCGGGATGTGAAGGTTCTGCGTAAGAAGTCTGTGCCTTTGGTTAAGGTTCTTTGGCGGAATCATGGCGTGGAAGAAGCCACGTGGGAACCCGAGGACATGATGAAACAAAGCATTCGCAACTCTTTTGATCGAGGTAATTTCGAGGCCGAAATTATTTTAAGAAGGGTAGAACTGTAATATCCGGGTTAGGGGCTATTTTGTTGTTGCATGATATTGCAGTGTTGGTGTGCTATGTTGCTATTTCTATGTTTTAGGGGCTTAATTGTAGGCTAGGAGTGTGCACAGTAGGTAGGAAAAATTTGTGTTTTAGGCTTAAGTCGGGAGCCGTGTTGGAGCTGGGTGTAAGAGTTTTCTTTGGTGTTTCATAGCACAAAAAGTGAGCTGGCAAAGTGGCAAGCATGCGTTACTTGGGGAGCTAGGTGTGGCGTCATCTACAAGGGGAGAGATCCCGAGTTCAAGTCTGCAGAGTTCCCCATTTTGGCTTCATTTTGGACGGCATGGAGGAAGAGGTAGAAGACAAGTAGAATTCTTCCTTGGACTTGGTCTCCACATTCAAATGAAAGGTGGAGAGCAAATAGTGGAGGAAGACTTGGTCATGGTTGTTTGAATGTGTGGTATGGAGTGATTGGGGGATTTTGGCCGAAATTTAGGGAGTTGGAGGGGGAGAGTGGACGGCTTTGTGTGGGAGAGGGGGGAGGCCGAATGAACTTTTGCTTTTTGGTACATTTTCGGTCTTCTTTTTGGTAAGCGAAAGTTCTTTTTGGTTTTTTTGTTAGCCGAATGTCAATAGAACTTCTTCACGTTTTCTTGTTTTTCTTTTTTTTGTCAAACCGATAGTCCATGTGTTTGTTGCCGAAACTTTGCTAGTTTTCTTCTAACTCTATTGGCTAGCCGAATGCTCCTCCCCACTCTTTCTTCTTTCTTTCATTTGAGTTGAGCAAAACTTTCACTTCCCAAACACCTTTAACATTCTTTTTCTTGCTCAAAACCGAAAGTTCCCACCTCCTATCCATCTTTTGTTTCTTTCTTTTTCCAAAACCCTTAGCCGTTTTCTCCATTTGCTTTCCTCATTTCTTTTGTGCCGAACCTATATTTCCATCTTCCATTCTCTTTCTTTTCTTTTTTCACTAAGAATTGAACATAAGTGTGTGTTAAACACTTAGGCCGAATCTTCTTTTATTCTTGGGTTGCATCTTAGCTGAATCTCTCCTCTCCTTGAAGTCCTCTCTTGGCCGAATATCAGTGAAGGGTGGATCTTGGTTGGTTGTTCAATCCTTGAACAAGGTAAGTGGGGTGGCCGAATGGCCATTTGTCCCTCTCTTGTCTTTTCTTTGGTTATGGTTTGGTTAAGGGCCGAATATGGTTTTTGGAAGGGTATTAATCTCTTCGTTATAGGGTCATTGGAGTGTGGAAGCAAGCAAGAGGAGCCGTTTTTCTGATGTAACCGATTGATAAGTGGTGGTAAGAGGATTATTTGTTAGACTATTCTTTTGGATTTCAATAAGATAAGGCTTCAAGTGTTTTAACTGCTCTCTTTTGAAGGTGTAGCCGATTGTTGGAAGGAGAACCATTGTGGTTCGGGTTTGATAAGAAATCAAACCAATAGCAAGGTGAGGGATCAACATTAACCCCTTTGGTTAATTGATGTTGGCCGAATGTGGTGATTGTCTAATGCTTTTTCTTTTGGCCGATTATAGGAGCGGTGATCAAGAAGCCTTAGATCGTTTCTTGTGGTATTAGGGTTGCGCTTTAGCAGGTGTGTAAACTAACACACTTCTATTTAGGAATGTGATTGATAACCTTGTTGTGATTAATGAAACAGTAATGATTGATATGATACCCTATTGGGTATGATCTTGGACTCGGGTAAGTCAGCATTATTATTATAAGTTTACTGATGATCTATATGATACCATGACTATGGATATATGCGATATGGGATATGATGTTAAACATATTAGCATGATATGCATGACTTGTATGATATGCATGATCACATGAGTATGGTATGTTGATGGGTGATATGAGTGGAGGGAGAATGATGATATTTGTGTCTTTGGGACACTTTGTGTCTTTGGGACACCGAGGTTTGGCACCTCCGGTGGTTTGGTACCACGATTGATTTTGTGATCATGCGGTCAGCGGTGATTTAATATCACATTTGTGTCTTTGGGACACCAGAGGTTTGGCACCTCATTGCGACTCGTCCCCTCGTGGTTAACACCACCGTGGGTTGGCCCCACTTTGAGATATGGGATCGTCTGCTAGTGATTTGGTATCACACGATGGGTTGGCCCCATCATCGGATTTGTGACTGCGGTCACCAGTGATTTGGTATCACATTTGTGTCTTTGGGACACCAGAGGTTTGGCACCTCATTGCGACTCGTCCCTGTGGTTAACACCACCGTGGGTTGGCCCCACTTTGAGATATGGGATCGTCTACTAGTGATTTGGTATCACACGATGGGTTGGCCCCATCATTGGATTATTCGTGACTTTGGGTCACCAGTGGTTTGGCACCACACTTATGGATATCGTGACTTTGGGTCACCAGTGGTTTGGCACCACCAGTGGTTTGGTACCACACGGGGTAGAAAAGGCGATATGGATGGTTAGGATCGGGTTGCATTAATCATGTTGCTATGTATGATGTGTGTTAGCATGTTGTTTTATCGGGAGCGGGATTTATGCACTGAGTCATTCGACTCACCCTCTCCTTTGACATTTCAGGTGACACCTAGACGCGGACATGGAGCCGGGATGGACTCGGGGTGCTCATGCCACGCTTAATAAAGTTTTACTCAGACTTTATAATTTGGGTACTTTAGCTTGCTTTTTATTATTTGGGTTTTGTTTTGGGTTGTAAAAGGCCTTTAAATTATGTTTTATGATGTTTATGCTTTAAATAGACGTTAATATGCCTTAACAAAATAAGTGGGTGGGAATTTTACTAAAATTTGGAAAGACAATGATTTAAAAACTATAACGCAAAGTGTTTTAAACTATACCATCGGGTATCTCACCATGACTTGCATTAGAAACTCAAACGATTTCCAAATCAAACCTCGATTTTCTACCAAGTTAAAATGTCTTAAGTAACACTAAGAAGCTATTTGAATAATGAAATGGAATAAACTCGTTTTGACTACATCTTTTGGTTAAGCTTTCAAAATTTTTGGGTTTTCTAAATACACCACCTGATTTCAAACAAGCCTACCCAAATTTTCTTCAAATACACTATATAGTGAAGGGTTTACATCCTGCTTTTAAACGATAAACCTAAACCTCTCAAGTACGTTTTCCCCGTAACATACCAGATTCAGTCGTGGTGTATTGACCGGGTTTGGGGTGTTACATCCTTGAAGTTTAATGATAGATTATTAAGTTTGATAGTTAAAGAGGACTATTTTGTTAAGCAATTTTTGTTAATTTTAAAGTTTAATGGTTAAGTTGTTAAAATTGTAAAATAACATGTAATTCTTGTGATAAAGTGGTAAAAGTGGGGTGTTTAGGGACCCTATAGTATTCGACACAAGATTTTTTTGGTTAATTTGTGAGAATTGTGAGAATTTCTATTTTAGGGATTAAATTGAATAAAAGGAGAAAGTTTAGGGTAAAAGTATAAAATGTCATTAAAGGGTTAATTGCATGAATTTTAGTGTTTTAAGATGTTTAAATTGGTTAATTGAATTAAACTATTATATTTAGATCAAGAAACAAATCAGTCGATTGATAAACATGGGAAAGAAAAATCATCGAGTAGACGTCGCCGCGTGTCGTTATGATGTGATCCGGCTCGGGAATGACGAGTCGATTCACGTAGTTTGCCCGATCGTTGACGAGGGGAATATTCGCAATGTTGGAAAAGGTAGTTTCGGTTAAGGGTAGTGGAAGTCAACAAAAAGGGTTTAAAATAAAGGATAAGTTTATAAGTTTTATAGGTTCGGTTTAGCAATAAAATAAAGGATAGATAGGTTGGATAAATTATGGTGATGGAAATGGGAACTTAAGCGTCAAGAACGATTCGATACTATAGCGAGTATCGCCCCGGGACTTATATGGCTTAAGGTGAAGGATGGAAATAGTTGATGGACCTCGACCCGTTACTTAGCAAAGTAAGAACCGAAGGTATAATTGAATGGACGAACGCCACACCAAGGTTGGTGATAAGTTCAGAATAAGTTCGGGTTGACGCCACTAGCTCGCTAGATAAGTCAATCGAGACTCGAACGAAATATGAGAGGAAGAAACCTCATAAGAACAAAAGTTCATTCAATAATTTGGCAAAAGTCCTTATACAAATGAAATAACAAACTATTTATAGTACTTAGCTAAGGTAGTCGAATGGACAAGTTCACTAACTTAATATCTAAGGAAATTCGGCTAGAATGTTCTAAAATATTCTAGAATAAATTCATTAAGTTGCTGGAGCTAGATTCGGCTGAATGGAGCTCAATGGACAGCTTCTAGAATGGGCTGATCAGCTTGCATGAATTTGGGATACTTCAAGGATGCATGGCACTAGCTAGGTTCGGCCAATGAGCTTAAATGGAAGAATTCAATTTGCAACCTTTGGCTGAAAAGATAGCAGCATTAAAAGTGGACTTGAACAGCCAAAGATGTGTGAACAAGGAGCTTGAGAAGTCCTTTAAATGTGAACAAGGCTAGCCGATTGGACATGGAGTGTGAACACCAAGTGTGAACGGCATGATGCTGTTTTGGGGATAGGATCGGCCAAGCTTGGAACTTTAATGAAGCAAGTGTCCCTTGGCTGAATAAGCACCTTGGAAAGCTAATGGTTCAGCCACCATCCGTTGTAGCTAGCCATACATGCATCTTCTCATTCTTTGAACCCAAACCGTGCATGTATCTTGCATTTATTCCCCTCCACATTTGGCTGCACCTATTAACACAAAGACCTAATTAAATCATGCCAAATTCAGCTGGACATAATTAATACAGAATTTAGAAACTTTAATTAAACACTAGACAAATTTAATAAAGTCCTAAACAAGACACATTAATATTCGGCTATTGACTAAGACATAATAAAAACATGTAATTAACTAAAAACATATTAATGAGCTGTAATAATTCTAACTAAATTAAATTAAACACTTAATTTATTCCAGTAATTAAAATTAATGAGCTAAAAGAGCTAAAAACGAGCTCAATGAGCTGAATTGAGCTCGTGTGAGCTGACTTGAGCTCAAGTGAGCTGAACCGAGCTGAAATCAGCTTGCACTAAGGTGCAAGGCTTCTCTAAAATGTTGACCCAAGCTTTTCCATCTTCATCGAGCTGAGTTTTGGTCCAAAATTGAAATAGCTTCTTGGAGTTGTTTAGCTCGGGCTCGAGTTATGGGGCCCTTAGGGAGTTCGAGAGGATCAAAAATTGCATTCGCTGGACCCCCGGGTGTGTTCACATCACGTTAGCTATCATATTTTGGTAAGTTCGTATTATGTTTATAATGATTCTACTTATTACGTGTTTAATTAAATGGAATTGAATGTTGTGATAATCTATTGAATGATTAATGAAATAGAATAATTAAGTTGAGTATGAAATGTATCGAAAAAACAAGATAAGCCCATGTGAACTTAGTGAGTAGCTAGAATACAAATGACATGTCATTAGGGCTTAGCTGGCTTTGTGCTGGTGTATATCTAGCAAGCATTAGTTGACGATGCCAGTGCTTTATTTAGAAGGTACTATGTACCGGTGATGGATATCGTACTGATGGCTTGAGGTCCTGCATGTGTTTTGGATTCTCTGAAGCTTGTGTGAGCAGCATCGCATATCAATTAATGTCCTTATGCTAGCTCATATGAGCATTACCCTCCCGTGTATCTGAAGTTGATTTACTATTGTTCTTAGGGCAAAATAGTTAACTATTATGATGGAAATGGAATAAGATGATGCGATGAATTATATATTGGTACATGATTATTTGACATGTTGGGCTTTGATGATATGAGTCATTCAAGTTTAATTATTTCGGGTAGTTGGAACGATGAGATACAATAAAGGAATAATTAGTTTCATTGTTATGTATGATTTATATTTCAATTGACATGTATGATATATTTGATTTTTTAAACTTACTAAGCTTTATGAAAGCTTACTTTATTTGATTTTATTTCTTTGTAGATTGTTGGACTTTTGCTATCGATTGTGTAACACCCCTAACCCGTATCCGTCACCGGATTAGGGTTAAAGGCATTACCAGATGGATCGAAAACTTTTATAGACATTTCATAATACAAATCATCGATCGCAATCACTATGTCCCTTAAATAGGTCACCGAGACCTTAAGCATGCTTTAGAGAAGGGTTGGGACTAAACTGAACGTATACAGAAATTCTCGAAAATTTAAAACTTTTTGAACACTGCAGAGGTCACACGCCCGTGCAGTCAGGCCGTGTGCCTCCCACGGCTACTAGACGCCCCCATGTGTCCTGGCCGTGCCAAAATAGGGCAGACATACTGACTTATCTCCACGGCCATCAGGCACGCCCGTGTGCCATGGCCGTGTGCTCTTAGGCTAGATACTGACTATTTCGCACGGCTACTAGGCACGTCCGTGTACCATGGCCGTGTATACTTGAGCTAGCTACTGACTAAATCCCACGGCCACTAGGCACGCCCGTGTGCCACGACCGTGTAAACAAAACAGGCCATTTGCAAGGCCATAATACCACCCACACAAGGGTCATCCCTACAAGCAAAGAACCAATTCATTTCATGTACATTTGACAACCAAAAACATGTCAAACAAACAACATAATATCTCATTCAATCTCATTTCCATTCATGCCAACTCATATACTAGTTTACTTAACAAATTCACATGTCTAACCATGCATGGTACATTAACATCTTACCAAACATATATTCATTTCATAGATCACAATTATAAGCTCTTTTAGCATCAATTTACCTTTCACAAATTTTACCATAACATGATCATATAATCAAACCAAAACCATTATCATATACCAAATCACTCATGCATATTTCCAATACATATAACTAGCCACATCACATGGCTAAGTTCATATCTCAAACTTGTACCAAATAACTAGCCTATACATGCCATACTTTGTATATATATATATATCCAAAAGGTACCAAAATGAGTTTGAGTAGTGTGATGACGATCCTCGACGGTCCCGAGCCTTCAGTAGCTTTGACGATCTATAAAACAGAACAAACACACACAGAGTAAGCTTTCAAAAGCCTAGTAAGCCATATACAAATAAACTTAGCATAAAATGTATATAATCATTTTAAATCAATGCTATTATTGGTTCATATAACATATACATCACATGTAGCATTTGGCTTATTTGCTTAGCCATGTTTTACCTCATTCTTCAAATCAATATCACATATACACAAAGCTCATTCGAGATTATCTTCACATTTTATCTCATCACTTCTTTGCACATATTCATCAAAGTGAGTTCATATAGATACTTACCTTTCATACACACTTAGTGTATTTTTCAAACGTACCTGAAACAGATGTACAAATTACTGAGTTGTTCATTTCTCAGACTTGCCCGTTGAACCGTTCGGAATCTAATAGGGTACTCAGAGTGCTCAGAATAGTCGTAAAATGCCAACGTCCCAAAAGTGGTCTTAAATGTAATCTGACATCGATGCCACTGTCCCAGACAGGGTCTTACACAAATCAAATACGATGCCGATGTCCCAGACATGGGCTTACACGTAAATCTCATATCAATGCCAACGTCCCCAACGTGGTCTTACACAGAATTTCTTATCGATGCCAACGTCTCAGACGTGGTCTTACACGAAATCTCGAATCAATGCCAACGTCCCAGACTTGGTCTTACATGATATTACATAACAGACACCTATGTCATGACATAGCTAATCCTATCTATTCCTAGGTTCGTACGGGGCTTCTCGGATTTTATCATTAAGTCAATCTTATCTCGGAATTCATATACACAACATCTCGTAAGCATTTATCATTATCAATAGTCACATAAACATACATAATTCAATACAAACACGTTTATTTGTATAATGACTTACTTCGGATTCGATTTAACTGAAATAGAAACGGTACTCGGTTACTTTCGCTTTCCCGCGATCTAAGTCTGATTTCTTCGGTTCTTGATCTATACATATTCAAATTTAACCCTTTTATTTATCAACACATTCAATTCAATCCAAAGACACACATTTAGGGCAATTTGCAATTTAGCCCTCACATTTGCATAATTTATCAATTTAGTCCATTTTTCTCAAAACATCAAATTTACAAAATCACCATTTAACCATGCTTAGCCGAGTGCTCATATATCTTATACAAGCCCATATTTTCTATCAATTTCACAATTTAATCCCTCAAATTGCTATTTTCTCAATTTAACCCTAATTAGCTAAATTCATCAAAATTTCATGAACAAAACATGTTCATTTAACACATAACTTTCATTTAACACTTAAACTTATCATAAAGCTCACTATTTCATCAATGGCACATCTCATGAACATAATCATTTCTTCAAATTACAACATGTGCTTGATAGTAGACTAAGCAACAATCTCAAAAACATAAAAATCATCAAAAACCAAAGTCAAAACATACCTAAATTCAAGCTTACAATTGCCGAAACCTAGCTCAACTTTCTTCTTTTTCTTTCTTTCAATATTCGGTGGCAAAATGAAGATGATGATAGGCATTTCATGTTTTGTTTTACTATTATAAACATAATCATTAATCTTCAAAAATAACCTTTAATAATAATATACATAACACATAATTACAAGGTCATTTATGACCTTTGCCGTCCACTTACTATAATAGTGGCTATATTGCCACTTAAATCCTTAACATTTAAAAGCCACATTGATTTAATCACTAATCAAGTAGTAAGCCATTGTTACCTTTTATGCAATTCACCCTTATCACAAATTAAACACACAGACGCAAAATAACTTTTTACGTAAATTTAGCACATGCTTAATCATATATCATAGGCACGAAAAATAATATTAAAATATTATACGAACTCGGATTTGTGGTCCCGAAACCACTGTTCTGACTAGGGTATAAACCGGACTGTTACAATTCTCCCCCCTTAGGGATTTTCATCCCCGAAAATCTTACCGATGAACAGATTTGGATATTGCTGTCTCATTGAATCTTCAGGCTCCCACGTAGCCTCTTCTATTCCGTGTCGATGCCATAACACTTTAACTAATGGAATTCTTTTGTTTCTCAATTCTTTCACTTCACGAGCTAAGATACGGATTGGTACTTCTTCGTAGGTCATATCAGATTGGATTTCAATTTCAGACGGAGCAATTACATGTGACGGATCAGATCGATATCTACTAAGCATTGGAACATGGAATACATTGTGTATCTTTTCTAGTTCGGAGGGCAACAACAATCTATACGCAACAGGTCCAACTCGTTCAATGATCTCATACGGTCCAATGAATCTCGGACTCAACTTGCCTTTGCGTCCGAATAAGAGTACTTTCTTCCATGGAGATACTTTCAAAAACACTTTGTCACCGATCTCAAATTCAATATCTTTACGTTTCAAGTCTGCATAAGACTTCTGACGATCAGATGCTGATTTCAGACTATCACGGATTACTTTTACTTTCTGTTCAGTATCTTTTATCAAATCAACCCCGTATATCTTATTTTCACTGAGCTCGGTCCAATACAGAGGTGTACGACATTTACGTCCGTACAAAGCTTCATATGGTGCCATTTTGATACTTGACTGAAAACTATTATTATAAGCAAATTCAATCAGTGGTATGTACTGTTCCCACATACCATTAAACTCAAGAATGCAGCATCTTAACATATCCTTGAGAATCTGAATGATCCGCTCGGATTGACCATCCGTTTGCGGATGAAAAGCTGTACTGAAATGCAGTTTCATGCCTAAAGCTTCTTGTAATCTCTTCCAGAATCGTGATGTAAACCTCGGATCTTTATTTGACACAATGGATAGTGGCACCCCGTGCAGTCTCACAATCTCAGAGATATAAAGTTCAGCTAATCTATCAAGTGAATAATCAAATCGTACCGAAATAAAATGGGCAGATTTCATCAAACGATCAACTACGACCCAAATCGCATCTTTCTTTCTCGGAGTCAGGGGCAATCCCGAAATAAAATCCATTATCACTCTATCCCGTTTCCACTCGAGAATCAGAATCGGTTGTAACAAACCAGATGGTACCTGATGTTCTGCTTTCACTTGCTGACAGACTAAGCATTTCGATACGAAATCAAAGATATCTCATTTCATACCAGACCACCAATAGTGTTGTTTCAGATCACGGTACATCTTTGTACTTCCCGGATGAACAGATAGGCAACTATTATGTGCTTCATTCAAAATTAACTGAATTAACTCCGGATTTCTCGGAACACAGATACGATCTCGAAATCTCAAGCAATCATCAATAACTCAAAACTCGGAATCAGAATTCGAATCACACTAAGCTCGTTTCGCTAACATTTCATTATCAACTTTATGAGCATCACATATCTGCTGTAAAAACAATGGTTTCGCTTTTAATTCAGCTATCATTGAACTATTATCAGACAGGTCTAATTGAACATTCATAGCACGTAATGCACAAAGTGACTTTCGACTCAATGCATTGGCAACTACATTAGCTTTACTCGGGTGATAATCTATCACAAGCTCATAATCTTTCAACAGTTCTAGCCATCTTCTCTGTCGCAGATTCAGATCTTTCTGAGTCATTAGATATTTCAAACTTTTGTGATCTGAAAATACGTGACATTTTTCACCGAACAGATAATGTCGCCAAATCTTTAGTGTGAACACAATCGCAGCTAACTCGAGGTCGTGTGTTGGATAGTTCTTCTCGTGGGGCTTAAGTTGTCTCGAGGCATAAGCTATTACTTTGCCTTCCTGCATCAATACGCATCCCAGACCATTCAACGAAGCATCACTGTATATTACAAACTCTTTGCCCGATTCTGGTTGTACTAACACTGAAGCTTCAGTTAACAGAGTTTTCAACTGATCAAAACTTTTCTGACATTTATCGGACCATTCAAATCTAACATCTTTCTGAAGCAATCTGGTCAACGGAGTAGCTATCACTGAAAACCCTTTTACAAACCGACGATAATAACTAGCTAGTCCCAAAAAGCTACGGACTTCAGACACATTCCTCGGAGGTTTCCAATCCAGAATAGCAGAAATCTTGTTCGAGTCGACTCGTATTCCAGAGGCCGATACAATATGTCCCAAAAAAATGACTTCACGCAACCAGAATTCACATTTACTGAATTTTGCATACAATTGCTTTTCTCTCAGAGTTTGCAACACAATTCTCAGATGTCCAGCATGTTCAGTTTCATCCCGTGAATAAATCAGAATGTCGTCTATGAATACAACAACAAATCGATCTAGGTACGGTCTGAAAATTCTGTTCATCAAATCCATAAAAATAGCAGGAGCATTTGTTAGTCCGAAAGGCATAACTAAAAATTCATAATGCCCGTACCTTGTTCTAAAAGTAGTTTTTGAAATGTCTGAATCTTTTACTCGCAACTGGTAGTAACCCGATCTCAGATCTATCTTCGAAAACACAGTAGCTCCTTTTAACTGATCAAACAAATCTTCAATCCTGGGCAACGGATATTTGTTCTTTATTGTCACTTTGTTCAACTGACGGTAATCAATGCACATTCTCATCGTGCCATCTTTCTTTTTCACAAACAGAACAGGAGCACCCCAAGGTGAGAAACTAAGTCTAGCAAACCCTCTGTCAATCAATTCTTGTAGCTGCGACTTCAACTCTTTCAACTCTGTTGGTGCCATTCTATACGGAGCTATCGAAATAGGTGTCGTACCAGGAAACAGATCAATACCAAATTCAACTTCACGTATCGGAGGCAGTCCCGGCAATTCTTCCAGAAATACATCAGAAAACTCATAAACAACTGGCACTGATTCAACTTTCTTTTCAGACACTTTCGAATCAATCACATAAGCAAAATAAGCTTCTTAACCCTTTTTCATATAACTCTGAGCTTTCAACACAGATATCACAGCAGGCAATCCATTTAAATCATTCGACTCAATACGAACTATTTCACCTTTCTCGACGACTCAAATCAATAGTCTTTCTTTTCTGATTCACAACAAAGATCATGCAACGTCAACCAGTCCATACCCAGAATTATATCAAACTCATCAAATGGTAATAGCATCATATCAGCAGGGAAACAGATATCTCGAAACATTAACGGATAGTTCTTGCATATTTTGTCAACCAGGACACTTTTACCTAAGGGGTTCGATACTTTTATAATAAATTCAGTAGACTCTACATTAAAAGTCTTACTGATTACCAAGTTCATGCATATATACGAATGAGTAGAACCAGGGTCTATCAATGCAATCATAGAAGTATCATAAAGTATAAAAGTACCAGTTATAACATCAGGAGATGAAGCTTCCTCACGAGCTCGGATGGCATACGCTCGCGGCGCTCTAGCTTCGTGATCTCGCAATGAGATCTCTCGTAGCTCTCTGACTACCACTGACATTTCTTGTATTTCGCGAAGGTCTACCTCTCACTGGAGCATTATCTGATCTCGAATTCTGAATAATCTCTGGCTCAACAGACTCTGGGTAATCACGAATGAAATGATCTAATGATCCACATCTGAAACAAGCCCGGTCATTCAATCTACAACTTCCCAGATGTCTTTTACCATAATGCTTGCACTCAGGTCGTTCGGATCAAACATTTCCAACACTTGCTACTGAAGTTGCCGGAGTTTTGGAGCTCATTTGTGATCTAGATCGATCTCTACTAGAATGTCCCACATTAGCTCTTGAACCGTTCTGTTCATCTCGGAATTTCTTCAAAGCAGACTGAAATGATCTAATCTGAAATCTCTTTTTTCACATCTTTAGCTTCAAACTCAGCTTTCCTTTTATCTTTCCCGAGGGCTTCAGCTTTGAACGCGCGATCAACAAGTACCACAAACTCTTTTATTCCAAAATCCTAAAAAGTAAACGGATGTCTTCGTTAAGACCATCTTCAAATCTTTTGCACATTATTGCCTCGGTGGATACACATTCGCGAGCATACTGACTCAGTCTTACAAACTCTCGTTCATATTCAGTAACAGACATACGACCATGTTTTAAGTCTAGAAATTCTTTCCGTTTCTGATCACTGAATCTCTCACTGATGTATTTCTTCCTAAACTCAATCTGAAAGAAATCCCATGTCACCCGTTCTTTCAGAACAACAGAAATCAGAGTTTTCCACCACTGATAGGCTGCGTCTCGAATCAAAGAAACCACACACTTTATGTATTCCTCGGGGCTCAGTGACATTTCATCAAATACCTGAATTGTGTTTTCTAACCAAAACTCGGCTTTGTCGGCATCGTCTTTATTGGTAGCCCTGAATTCCTCAGCCCCATACTTACGGATTTTGTCAACCGGAGGCTTATTCAACAGATTCAGATTTATAGTCGGAGGCATAGCAGATGTCTGAGGGAGATTAACTGGGGGCGGAGGTTGTGAGACAGTCGGGTTATTTCTCACAAACTGAGTAAACCACCCACTCATCATCTGGAAGAAAGCTTGTTTAGCTTCTCCCACTTGACCGCCGTAGAGCGGCCTCGGTCGTAGTCTTTGTCACCCCAGCAGGAGCGAGCACATTACTTTCTACATCGTCACCACGGCTCTTTCGGGATCCATTACTATACAAAAATCACATTTTACATGTCGATTCATCACACTATCACAGTTCAGATATATGGCATGTATAGCTAGACTCTTACACGCTACGTTAGTCCGAGAATCGACTAAACCGTAGCTATGAAACAAACCAAATGTAACACCCCTAACCCGTATCCGTCGCCAGATTAGGGTTAAAGGCATTACCGGACCGATCAAAAACTTTTATAGACATTTCATGATACAAATCATCGATCGCAATCACTATGTCCCTTAAATAGGTCACCGAGACCTTAAGCATGCTTTAGAGAAGGGTTGGAACTAAACTGAACGTATACGAAAATTCTCAGAAATTTAAAACTTTTTGAACACTGCAGAGGTCACACGCCCGTGCAGTCAGGCCGTGTGCCTCCCACGGCTACTAGACACCCCCATGTGTCCTGGCCATGCCAAAATAGGGCAAACATACTGACTTATGTCCACGGCCATCAGGCACGCCCGTGTGCCATGGCCGTGTGCTCTTAGGCTAGATACTGACTATTTCGCGACGGCTACTGTGCACGCGTCCGTACCATGGCCGTATACTTGAGCTAGCTACTGACTAAATCCCACGGCCACTAGGCACGCCCGTGTGCCACGACCGTGTAAACAAAACAGGCCATTTGCAAGGCCATAATACCACCCACACAAGGGTCATCCCTACAAGCAAAGAACCAATTCATTTCATGTACATTTGACAACCAAAAACATGTCAAACAAACAACATAATATCTCATTCAATCTCATTTCCATTCATGCCAACTCATATACTAGTTTGCTTAACAAATTCACATGTCTAACCATGCATGGTACATTAACATCTTACCAAACATATATTCATTTCATAGATCACAATTATAAGCTCTTTTAGCATCAATTTACCTTTCACAAATTTTACCATAACATGATCATATAATCAAACCAAAACCATTATCATATACCAAATCACTCATGCATATTTCCAATACATATAACTAGCCACATCACATGGCTAAGTTCATATCTCAAACTTGTACCAAATAACTAGCCTATACATGCCATACTTTGTATATATATATATATATATCCAAAAGGTACCAAAATGAGTTTGAGTAGTGTGGTGATGATCCTCGACGGTCCCGAGCCTTCAGTAGCTTTGACGATCTATAAATCAGAACAAACACACACAGAGTAAGCTTTCAAAAGCCTAGTAAGCCATATACAAATAAACTTAGCGTAAAATGCATATAAACATTTTAAATTAATGCTATTATTTGTTCATATAACATATACATCATATGTAGCATTTGGCTCATTTGCTTAGCTATGTTTTACCTCATTCTTCAAATCAATATCACATATACACAAAGCTCATTCGAGATTATCTTCACATTTTATCTCATCACTTCTTTGCACATATTCATCAAAGTGAGTTCATATAGATACTTACCTTTCATACACACTTAGTGTATTTTTAACGTACCTGAAACAGATGTACAAATTACTGAGTTGTTCATTTCTCAGACTTGCCCGTTGAACCGTTCGGAATCTAATAGGGTACTCAGAGTGCTCAGAATAGTCGTAAAATGCCAACGTCCCAAAAGTGGTCTTAAATGTAATCTGATATCGATGCCACTGTCCCAGACAGGGTCTTACACAAATCAAATACGATGCCGATGTCTCAGACATGGGCTTACACGTAAATCTCATATCAATGCCAACGTCCCCAACGTGGTCTTACACAGAATTTTTTATCGATGCCAACGTCTCAGACGTGGTCTTACACGAAATCTCGAATCAATGCCAACGTCCCAGACTTGGTCTTACATGATATCACATAACAGACACCTATGTCATGACACATAGCTAATCCTATCTATTCCTAGGTTCGCACGGGCTTCTCGGATATTATCATTAAGTCAATCTTATCTCGAATTCATATACACAACATCTCGTAAGCATTTATCATTATCAATAGTCACATAAACATACATAATTCAATAAAAACACGTTTATTTGTATAATGACTTACTTCGGATTCGATTTAACTGAAATAGAAACGGTGATTTCACACTTTTCGCTTTCCCGCGATCTAAGTCTGATTTCTTCGGTTCTTGATCTATACATATTCAAATTTAACCCTTTTATTTATCAACACATTCAATTCAATCCAAAGACACACATTTAGGGCAATTTGCAATTTAGCCCTCATATTTGCATAATTTATCAATTTAGTCCATTTTTCTCAAAACATCAAATTTACAAAATCACCATTTAACCATGCTTAGCCGAATGCTCATATATCTTATACAAGCCCATATTTTCTATCAATTTCACAATTTAATCCCTCAAATTGCTATTTTCTCAATTTAACCCTAATTAGCTAAATTCATCAAAATTTCATGAACAAAACATGTTCATTTAACACATATCTTTCATTTAACACTTAAACTTATCATAAAGCTCACTATTTCATCAATGGCACATCTCATGAACATCATCATTTCTTCAAATTACAATATGGGCTTGATAGTAGACTAAGCAACAATCTCAAAAACATAAAAATCATCAAAAATCAAAGTCAAAACATACTGAAATTCAAGCTTACAATTGTCGAAACCTAGCTCAACTTTCTTCTTTTTCTTTCTTTCAATATTTAGTGGCAAAATGAAGATGATGATAGGCATTTCATGTTTTGTTTTACTATTATAAACATAATCATTAATGTTCAAAAATAACCTTTAATAATAATATACATAACACATAATTACAATGTCATTTATGACCTTTGCCGTCTACTTACTATAATAGTGGCTATATTTCCACTTAAATCCTTAACATTTAAAAGCCACATTGTGTTAATCACTAATCAAGTAGTAAGCCATTGTTACCTTTTATGCAATTCAGTCCTTATCACAAATTAAACACACAGACAGGCAAAATAACTTCACAGAAATTTAGCACATGCTTAATCATATATCATAGGCACAAAAAATAATATTAAAATATTATACGAACTCAGATTTGTGGTCCCGAAACCACTGTTCCAACTAGGGTATAAATCGGACCGTTACAGATTGAATGTTGTTGGAGATCACACTATCTAACAAATCATTCGGTTGTTATTCACATATTTTGGCCTGGTTATAAGTGGCATGTAAATAGGGTTTTGGATATGTAAATTATAAGCATTATGGTCAAATGTTGTGTACTTTGAAGATTATGGTGTATGTGTTGATGTAAATCCTATTCGATAAATTATTTCATTATGGTTTGTGATGGTGAATGCATAATTGGTATTTAGATGCATTTAAATGGTTGTTTTGGTATGTTAAGGTTAATATGCAACTTGGAATGCTTGGAGCTTGATGAATGGTCAAATTGGTTATGTTAGGTTTTGCATTTGGAAAAAAAATATATGAACATTTAATGGTTTGGTTTATGGATGAACTTTGGTATTTGCTATCTAAAGTTTGAAGGATGTTTGAATGAAACTAATTTGTGGTCATGCTTTGATTGAATGGTTGTTGTATATATGATTCAATTATGGTGCTAGTGAGGGCATATTGGTTAGACACTTAGGTTGATTGTGAATTGGTATATTTTGGCTTGTTTTTGCACATTTTGAATAAATTTTAATGTTGATTATTGTATAGTTTGGTGTCTAAGTTTTGGTATGTGAAATGACTCGTGTTAAAATGTGTTTTGGGGCACACACGGTCTGCCGCACGGCCGTGTGTCCCACACAGTTGCTTAACACGGGCATGTGACCTCTTTGATTTTTGGTGCAGGATTGACCACACATCATCAAGGAGTTACACGGCTTGGCGACATGATTGTGTGATCCTAATTTACACAGACTCAGGTTGTTACACAGTTTGGCCACACGACCATGTCCTTGAACCACACGAGCTGAGCCCAGTCACAAGGCCGTGTGACCTCTTTTTTCAGTTTTTACCATGTTTTTGAATTTTGTTTCAAATTAACCTAAAATTGTTCTTGATTTGTTTTCAATGTTCCGTAAGCTCAATTTAAGTTCCGAGTTTATTATATAACATTGAAATGAATGATTATGGGTTTTTTTTATTGAATTATGAAATTATTTAACATTTAATGTCATAATGCCTTATAGTTCGGGTTGGATGACCAGACCGGGTATAGGGTGTTACATTTAGTAGTATCAGAGCTATGGTTTAGTTTATTCTAGGACTGAACATAGTGTGTGTTAAGTCTAGAAATACATTCCACTTTATAAGCTGTGATAGTGTAATGACTCCTGATAAGTTTGACTTGTTTCTTATATATTAAAGATGTCAACTGATTCCAATCGTTCAGTTTCTGACGATGCTTAGAGTAATATTCCAGCCACCGATCAAGGGGTTGCCCATAATGTACCTGAGTTTCAAGAGCCTAGAGAAGAGGGTCCCAATGCCTTTTTCGATATGATGCAAGATATGTTTAATACGTACATGAGAGTTAATCCCGTGGCTCGATAGCCTTCACCCCCTCGTCCTTAAAGTCCTATACGACCAAATATCCAAAGAATTTTTATTAATAAATTCCGAAAGTGTGGAGTTGAAGAGTTCTGTGGTAAGATGGGTGATGGTCTGACTAGAGCTGAATACTGGTTAGAACATACTCAGAGGGTTCTAGATGAGATGTTGTGTCCTCTAGATGACTGTTAGAGATGTGCTGTGTCGTTGTTAAAAGAGGAAGCTTTTTACTGGCGGACGACTCTAATTGCAGTTGTACCTAAGGAATGAGTCCACTGGGAATTCTTAAAACCTAAGTTCTGAAAGAAGTACATTAGTTAAAGATATCTTGATAAGAATAAAATGATTCTTTTAGTTGAAATAGTGTAACGGATTAGTTGCGAAATATGAGCGTGAGTTTGTTCAACTCAGTAAATGTAACACCCCTAACCCGTGTTCGACGCCGGACTAGGGTTAAGAGCATTACCGGACAGATCGAAAAACTTTAACAGACAATTCATCAAGAACTCATCAATTACATTCATATTGTCCCTTAAGTAAGTCATCGAGACTTAAAGCATGCTCATAAATAGGGTCGGGACTAAACCGGAACACATACGAAATTTCACAGAAATTTAAAACTTTTCTAAGTTTTAGGGGTTACACGCCCGTGTAGGCAAGCCGTGTGCCTCCCACGGTTGCTAGACACCCCTGTGTGTCCTGCCCGTGGTCGAAACTAACCTCACCTCCACGGCCACCAAGCACGCCTGTGTGCCTTGGCCGTGGTTGAATCTGACCTCACATCCACGGCCACCAAGCACGCCCGTGTGCCTTGGCCGTGGTCGAATCTGTCTTTAAACCAACGGCCACCCAGCACCCCTTGTGCCAAGGCCGTGTACTCATAGGCCAATACTGACTTTCTCACACGGCTACTAGACACGCCCACGTGTCATGGCCGTGTGCTATTAGGTTATCTACTGACTTAGCCCCACGATCACTAGGCACGCCCGTCTGCCACAACCGTGTAACATTATAGGCCATTTACAAGGCCAAAATGCCACCCACATAGCTCATACCTACAAGCAATGTTTACCAACTCATTTCATGCATATTTATCAACCAATAACACACCAAAACCATCATCCTATCAATACATTCAATACCCATTTCATTCATGCCAACTTTCAAGACAATATATATATAACTGAAGCATTTCCCAATCATTTTCCTACCCAAAAACTTGACCATATCATTAGCAGCAAACCATACCAAAACAACTACACATACCACATTCATCAAGGCAAAATATGAACCAATAATTAGTCACATCTCATGACCAAGTCTATACATCAACTTATACCAAAATACTAGCCTATACATGCCATATCTAACTTTATACATTTCCAAAGTGTACCAAAATGAGTTTAGTAGTGTGATAACAACCGTGATTTGTCCCGAGCCTTCATAGCTTTGACGACCTATAAAGCAGAGAAAAGACACACAGAGTAAGCTTTCCAAAAGCTTAGTAAGTCAATATACAAACAAACTTAGCATGGATTGCACATAACCAATTTAATAAGATGACAAATATGGTTCTCATGACAAAAATCACCTCTTTCTTTCTCAAGCTCATATGCTTATCCATAACTTACCGTATATGCATATAGTTCATCTAGTCAAGACTTTACATATCGTATCATCAATTCCATATACATAACATCATAATATGCTCAAATAGATACTTACCTTATATACACAATTAGTATATAAGCAACGTACCTGAAACGGATATTCATTCACTTAATTTATCAAAGCTCGGATTTGCAATTCGTATCACAGACTTGCCTGTTGAACCATAAGGAATCTAGTAGGATACTCAAAAATTTCGGAATAGTCGTACAATGCCAACGTCCCAGACGAGGTCTTATATGTACTCTAATATCGATGCCACTGTCCCAGACAGGGTCTTACACGAATCAATATGATGCCGATGTCCCAGACATGGTCTTACATGCAAGGATCATAACGATGCCAACGTCCCAGACATGGTCTTACATGTAAAGCTCATATCATTGCCAACGTCCCAGACGTGGTCTTACACGAGTCTCAAATCAACGCCAACGTCCCAGACGTGGTCTTACATGATAAAAATAGAACAGATACCTATGTCATGACATAGTTAATCCTATCTATTCCTAGGTTCGTACGAGACTTCTCGGACTTAGTCACTATATCAAACTTATCTCAGAATTCATATGCATAATTATCTCATAAGCATCCACTATCAACATTAGTCATATAAACAATTACAATTTCATACAAATACGTTTATTTGCATAGTGACTTACCTCGGACTCGGTCTATCGGAATGAAAATGGCTACTCGTTTACTATCGCTTTCCCGCGATCTAAATCCGTTTCCTCGGTTCTTGATCTATATATATTCAGAATTAACCCTTTTATTCAATAATTCATTCAATTCAATCCAAGGACACACATTTAGGGCTATTTGTAAATTAGCCCTCACATTTACATAATTTATCAATTTAGTCCATTTTTCTCAAAACATCAAATTCACAAAATTATTACACATCTAAGCTTAGCCGAATGTATATACATCTCATACAAGCCCATATTTTCCATCAAATTTGCAATTTAGTCCTCAAAAATAATATTTTCTCCATTTAGCCCTAATTAGCTAAATTCATCAAAAATTCAAGAACAAAGTTTGTTCATCTAGCTTAAATCTTTCATTTAACACCATAAATCATCACAAAGCTCAACATATCAACAATGGCACATTACACAAACATCATCAACTCACAAAATTAATACATGGGTTTTGTAGCTCTCAAAGCAACGATTACAAAAAACGTAAAAATTATCAAAAACGGATCTAAAACTAACCTTGAATTTAAACCCTCAAATGGCCGAACCTTAACAAGCTTAAGTTCTTTCTTTTTTTCTTTGTGTTTTTCGGCAAGAAGATGACAAAATGAGGCCACTAACTCATGTTTCTTTTATTATAATGACATAACTTATAAAATAGTATAATATAAATTTAACTTATAAAATAACAAATAAAAGCATAATGTATATATATATGTTGCCGTCCACTAACCATAGAAATGGCTAATTTGCCATATAAATCCTCCATACTTATAAAGACATAACAAATAAGCATATTTTCATTAAACATGCAAATTTGCATTTCAATGCAATTCAATCCTTTTCATCAAATTAAACACACAAACGGACAAATTAACTTACGGAAATTTACCACATGCTTAATCACATATCAACGACACAGAATATAATATTAAAATATTATTCAGACTCGGATTTGTGGTCCCGAAACCACTGTTCCAACTAGGGTATAAACCGGACTGTTACAATTCTCCCCCCTTAGGGATTTTCGTCCCCGAAAATCTTACCGTTAAACAGATTCGGATATTGCTGTCTCATTGAATCTTCCAGTTCCTATGTTGCCTCTTCAATTCCGTGCCGATTCCATAATACTTTCACTAACGAAATTTTCTTGTTTCTTAACTCTTTTACTTCACGAGCTAAGATACGGATCGGTTCCTCTTCGTATGACATATCAGATTGGATTTCAATTTCAGATGGAGTAATCACATGTGACGGATCGGATCGATATCTACGGAGCATTGAAACATGAAATACATTATGAATCTTTTCTAACTCAGACGGCAACTTTAATCTATATGCAACAGGCCCGACACGTTCAATGATCTCATACGGTCCGATGAATCTCGGACTCAATTTGCCTTTACGTCCGAATCAAAGCACTTTCTTCCACGGAGACACTTTCAGAAATACTTTGTCGCCGATTTCAAATTCTATATCTTTCGTTTCAAGTCCGCATAAGACTTCTGACGATCAGATGCTACTTTCAAACAATCTCGGATCAATTTCACTTTCTGTTCTGAATCCTTTATCAAATCAACCCCATGTAGTTTATTTTCACTGAGTTCGGTCTAATACAAAGGTGTACGACATTTACGTCCGTACATAGCTTCATAAGGTTCCATTTTGATGCTTGACTGGAAACTGTTATTATATGCGAATTCAATCAATGGTAGATATTGTTCCCACGAACCATTAAACTCAAGTATACAACATCTTAACATGTCTTCAAGAATCTGAATAATTCGTTCAGACTGACCATCTGTTTGCAGATGAAAAGCTGTACTGAAGTGTAATTTCGTGCCCAAAGCTTCTTGTAATTTCTTTCAAAATCTCGATGTAAACCTCGGATCTCTATCTGACACAATAGATAGTGGCACCCCGTGCAATCTCACAATCTCAGAAATATAAAGCTCGGCTAATTTGTCAAGCGAATTATCAGACCTTACCGGAATAAAATGGGCAGTTTTCGTTAATCTATCCACCACAACCCATATTGCATCTTTCTTTCTCGGAGTTGAAGGCAAACTAGAAACAAAATCCATCGTCACTCTATCCCATTTCCATTCGGGAATCAGAATCGGTTGTAGCAACCCAGACGGAACTTGATGTTCAGCTTTTACTTGCTGACAAACTAAACATTTTGAAACAAATTCAGAAATGTCTCACTTCATACCAGACCACCAGTAATGTCGTTTCAAATCATGATACATTTTAGTACTTCCCGAATGAACAGATAGACTACTATTATGAGCTTCATTCAAAATCAACTGAATCAACTCCAAATTTCTTGGAACACAGATACGATCTCGAAATCTCAAACAATCATCAACAACTTGAAATTCAGATTTAGAATTCGAAGCACACTGAGCTCATTTTGTTAATAACTCATTATCAGATTTCTGAGCATCACAAATCTACTGTATAAACAACGGTTTCACATTTAATTCAGCCATCACAGAACTATCATCAGATAAATCTAACTGAGCATTCAAAACACATAGTGCAAACAATGATTTTCTACTCAATGCATCGCAACAACAACGTTTGCTTTACCCGATGATAATCTATCACAAGTTCATAATCTTTTAACAAAATCTAGCCATCTTTTACATCGCAGATTCAAATCTTTACGAGTCATCGGATATTTCAGACTTTTATGATCTCGAAAACACGTGACATTTCTCACCATATAAATAGTGGCGCCAAATTTTAAGTGCAAACACAATTGCGGCTAACTCAAGGTCGTGCGTCGGATAGTTCTTTTCATGAAGCTTCAATTGTCTTGAGGCATAAGCTACAACTTTGCCTTCCTGCATCAAAACACATCCCAAACCATTTAATGAAGCATCACTGTAAATCACAAATTCTTTGCCCGATTCTCGTCAGTACTAACTCCGGAGCCTCTGTTAACAGAGTTTTCAACTGATCAAAACTTTTCTGACATCTATCAGACCATTCAAATCTAACATCTTTCTGAAGTAGTTTTGTCAACGGAGTAGCTATCACTAAAAATCCTTTCACAAATCGACGATAATAACCAGCTAGGCCCAGAAAGCTACGGACTTCAGACACGTTCCTCGAAGGTTTCCAATCCAGAATAGCAGAAATCTTGATCGGATCAACTCGAATCCTAGAAGCTGACACAATATGCCCCAGAAAACTAACCTCGTGTAACCAGAATTCACATTTGCTGAATTTTGCGTATAATTGCTTTTCTCTCAGAGTTTGCAACACAATCCTCAGATGTTCAGCATGCTCCGTTTCATCCCGTGAATAAATCAAAATATCGTCTATGAACACCACAACAAATCGATCTAGGTACGGTCTGAAAATTCTGTTCATCAGATACATAAAAAGAGCAGGAGCATTGGTTAGTCCAAATGGCATAACTAAAAACTCATAATGCCCATACCTCGTTCTGAAAGCAGTCTTCGGAATGTCTGAATCTTTAACTATCAACTGGTAATACCCCGATCTCAGATCAATCTTAGAAAATACAGTAGCTCCTTTTAACTGGTCGAATAAATCATCAATCTCGGGCAATGATATTTATTTTTATCGTCACTTTATTCAATCCGACGTAATCGATACACATCCTCATCGTGCTATCTTTCTTTTTCACAAAGCGAAACAGAGAGCACCTAAGGCGAGAAACTTCGGTCTAGCAAACCCTCTATCGCTTAATTCTTGCAATCGTGACTTTAACTCTTTCAATTCTGTTGGTGCCATTCTATACGGAGCTATCGAAATAGGTGTAGTACTAGGTAACAACTCAATACCAAACTCAACTTCACGAATCGGAGGCAAACCCGGTAACTCTTCTGGGAATACATCAGAAAAATCACAGACAATAGGCACTAACTAAACTTTCCTTTCAGATACTTTCGAATCAATTACATAAGCAAAATATGCTTCATATCCCCTTTTCACATACTTTTGAGCTTTTAACACCGATATCACAGCAGGCAAACCATTCAAATCATTAGATTCAATCCGTACAATTTCATCATTCGAACATCTCAAATCAATATTCTTTCTTTTACAATCCATAATAGCATCATGCGAAAACAACCAATCCATACCCAGAATGATATCAAACTCATCAAATGACAAAAGCATTAAATCAGCAGGGAAACAAATATCTCGAAACATTAATGGACAGTTCTTGCATACTTTGTCAACCAAGACACTTTTACCTAAGGGGTTCGATACTTTTATAATAAACTCAGTAGACTCTACAGACAAAGTCTTACTGAATACTAAATTCATGCATATATATGAATGCGTAGAACCAGGGTCTATCAATGCAATCACGGAAGTATCATAAAGAGTAAAAGTACCCGTTATAACATCAGGAGATGAAGCTTCCTCACGAGCTCAGATAGCATACGCTCTGGCCGGCGCTCTAGCTTCAGATCTCGCAACAGTCTCTCTCGTAGTTCTCTGACTACCACTGACATTTCTTACATTCTTCGAAGGTCTACCTCTCACAGGTGCATTATCAGATCTCAGATTCTGAACAGTCTCAGGCTCGGCAGACTCAGGGCAATCACGGATAAAATGATCAAGTGATCCACATCTGAAGCAAGCTCTGTCATTTAATCTACAGCTTCCCGGATGCCTTTTTCCACAATATTTACATTCAGGTATCTCAGATCGAGCATTACCAACGCTAGCCACTGAAGTTGTTGGAGTTTTAGAAATCATTTGCGATCTAGATTGATTTCTATTCAAATGACCCACATTATCTCTGAAACGACTTTGATTATCTCTGAATCCTTTCGGAGTAGACTGAAATGATTTACTCTGAAATCTCTTTCTCAAATCTCGAGCTTTAGACTCAGCTTTTCTTTTATCTTTACCGAGTGCCTCAGCTTTGCACGCTCGGTCAACGAGTACAACAAACTCTTTTATTTCTAAAATTCCAACTAGCAAACGAATGTCTTTATTAAGCCCATCTTCGAACCTTTTGCACATTATAGCTTCAGATGATACACATTCTCAAGCGTACTGACTCAATCTCACGAACTCTCGTTCATATTCTGAAACAGTCATTCAGCCTTATTTTAGTTCCAAAAATTCCTTTCGTTTCTGATCTACGAATCTCTCACTGATATATTTCTTTCGGAACTCGCTCTGAAAGAAGTCCCATGTAACTCGCTCTTTCGGAATAACAGATATCAGAGTTTTCCACCATTGATACGCGGTATCTCGGAGCAATGATACAACACATTTTATGCATTCTTCCGGAGTAAGGGACATTTCGTCAAATACCCGGATAATATTTTTTAACCAGAATTTGGCCTTTTTAGCATCATCATCTTTGGTAGCTCAGAATTCTTCAGCCCCATACTTGCGAATCTTGTCAACCGGAGGCTTATTCAATAGATTTATACCCATCACCGGAGGCACAACTGATGTCTGAGGGGGATTAACCGGGGGTGGGGGTTGTGAAACAGTCGGGTTATTCCTTACAAATTGAGTGAACCATTCACTCATCATCTGGAAGAAAGCTTCTTTAGCTTCTTCCCCTTGACTACTAGTAGCCGGTCTCGGATCAAAGGGCGTTGTCCCTTGCGCGGGAGCAGGCGCATTACTTTCTACGTCGTCAGCTACGGCTCTTTCGGGATCCATTACTATACAGAAATCACATTTATACGTCAGGATTCATCACACTATCACAATTAAGACATATGGCATGTATAGTTAGACTCTGACACGCTACGTTAGTCTGAGAATCGGCTAAACCGTAGCTCTGATACCAACAAAATGTAACACCCCTAACCCGTGTCCGACGCCAGACTAGGGTTAAGAGCGTTAACGGACAGATCGAAAAACTTTAACAGACAATTCATCAAGAACTCATCAATTACATTCATATTGTCCCTTAAGTAAGTCATCGAGACTGAAAGCATGCTCATAAATAGGGTCGGGACTAAACCGGAACACATACAAAATTTCACAGAAATTTAAAACTTTTCTATGTTTTAGGGGTTACACGCCCGTGTAGGCAAGCCGTGTGCCTCCCACGGTTGCTAGACACCTCCGTGTGTCCTGCCCGTGGTCGAAACTAACCTCACCTCCACGGCCACCAAGCACGCCCGTGTGCCTTGGCCGTGGTCGAATCTGTCTTTACACCCACGGCCACCCAGCACCCCGTGTGCTAAGGCCGTGTACTCATAGGCCAATACTGACTTTCTCACACGGCGACTAGACACGCCCGTGTGTCATGGCTGTGTGCTATTAGGTTATCTACTGACTTAGCCCCACGGTCACTAGGCACGCCCGTCTGCCACAACCGTGTGACATTATAGGCCATTTGCAAGGCCAAAATGCCACCCACATAGCTCATACCTACAAGCAATGTTTACCAACTCATTTCATGCATATTTATCAACCAATAACACACCAAAACCATCATCCTATCAATACATTCAATACCCATTTCATTCATGCCAACTTTCAAGACAATATATATATAACTGAAGCATTTCCCAATCATTTTCCTACCCAAAAACTTGACCATATCATGAGCAGCAAACCATACCAAAACAACTACACATACCACATTCATCAAGGCAAAATATGAACCAATAATTAGTCACATCTCATGACCAAGTCTATACATCAACTTATACCAAAATACTAGCCTATACATGCCATATCTTACTTTATACATTTCCAAAGTGTACCAAAATGAGTTTAGTAGTGTGATAACAATCCGTGACGGTCCCGAGCCTTGATGGCTTTGACGACCTATAAAACAGAGAAAAGACACACAGAGTAAGCTTTCCAAAAGCTTAGTAAGTCAATATACAAACAAACTTAGCATGGATTGCACATAACCAATTTAATAAGATGACAAATATGGTTTTCATGACAAAAATCACCTCTTTCTTTCTCAAGCTCATATGCTTATCCATAACTTACCGTATATGCATATAGTTCATCTAGTCAAGACTTTACATATCGTATCATCAATTCCATATACATAACATCATAATATGCTCACATAGATACTTACCTTATATACACAATTAGTATATAAGCAACGTACCTGAAACGGATATTCATTCACTTAATTTATCAAAGCTCGGATTTGCAATTTGTATCACAGACTTGCCCGTTGAACCGTAAGGAATCTAGTAAGATACTCAGAAAGTTCGGAATAGTCGTACAATGCCAACGTCCCAGACGAGGTCTTACATCTACTCTAATATCGATGCCACTGTCCCAGACAGGGTCTTACACGAATCAATATGATGCCGATGTCCCAGACAAGGTCTTACACGCAAGAATCATAACGATGCCAACGTCCCAGACATGGTCTTACACGTAAAGCTCATATCGATGCCAACGTCCCAGACGTGGTCTTAAACGAGTCTCAAATCAACGCCAACGTCCCAGGCGTGGTCTTACATGATAAAAACAGAACAGATATCTATGTCATGACATAGTTAATCCTATCTATTCCTAGGTTCGTACGGGACTTCTCGGACTTAGTCACTATATCAAACTTATCTCGGAATTCATATGCATAATTCTCTCATAAGCATCCATTATCAACATTAGTCATATAAACAATTACAATTTCATACAAATACGTTTATTTGCATAGTGACTTACCTCGGACTCGGTCTATCGGAATGAAAATGGCTACTCGTTTACTATCGCTTTCCCGCGATCTAAATCCGTTTTCCTCGGTTCTTGATCTATACATATTCAGAATTAACCCTTTTATTCAATAATTCATTCAATTCAATCCAAGGACACACATTTAGGGCTATTTGCAAATTAGCCCTCATATTTACATAATTTATCAATTTAGTCCATTTTTCTCAAAACATCAAATTCACAAAATTATTACACATCTAATCTTAGCCGAATGTATATACATCTCATACAAGCCCATATTTTCCATCAAATTTGCAATTTAGTCCTCAAAAACAATATTTTCTCCATTTAGCCCTAATTAGCTAAATTCATCAAAAATTCAAGAACAAAGTTTGTTCATCTAGCTTAAATCTTTCATTTAACACCATAAATCATCACAAAGCTCAACATATCAACAATGGCATATTACACAAACATCATCATTTCACAAAATTAATACATGGGTTCTGTAGCTCTCAAAGCAACGATTACAAAAACGTAGAAATTATCAAAAATAGATCAAAAACTAACCTTGAATTTAAACCCTCAAATGGCCGAACCTTAACAAGCTTAAGTTCTTTCTTTTTTTCTTTGTGTTTTTCGGCAAGAAGATGACAAAATGAGGCCACTAACTCATGTTTCTTTTATTATAATAACATAACTTATAAAATAGTATAATATAAATTTAACTTATAAAATAACAAATAAAAGCATAATGTATATATATATGTTGCCGTCTACTAACGATAGAAATGGCTAATTTGCCATATAAATCCTCCATACTCATAAAGACATAACAAATAAGCATATTTTCATTAAACATGCAAATTTGCATTTCAATGCAATTCAATATTTTTCATCAAATTAAACACACAAACGGACAAACTAACTTATGGAAATTTACCACATGCTTAATCACATATCAACGGCACAGAATATAATATTAAAATATTATTCAGACTCGGATTTATGGTCCCAAAACTACTGTTCCGACTAGGGTATAAATCGGACTGTTACAGTAAATATGCTCATGAAATTGTATCTTCTGAGGAAGAATATGTATATGGTTTGAAGATGGTTTAAACGACGAGATCAAGCTGTTAGTTAGAGCGATGGAAATTAGACAGTTTGTGGTTTTGTCTGACAGAGCTTAGAAAATAGAGGAAGTATATAATTACAAGAAGCTGAATGAGACGAAAGCTCGTGACCTCCAAAAACAGAACTCAACTAGAACATTTTCTGCTCCCCCATAGAAGAAGATGAAAGAATCAAATAGTCATTTCTCAGCGCCATCTGGGTTTTTAGGTAGGGAACGATCAAAACAGAATAACATGAGATCACCAACGCCTTCGGTAGCCAATGCAAGTAGAGTCCAAAACGTAAACAAACCAGAATGTAGGCAATATGGCCGGTATCACTTTGGTGAGTGTAGGTTGAAAGGCAGGTCCTGCTTTATTTGTGGATCTCCTGATCATTTCAAGAGTGATTGCCCAAAATGATCTGAGTCAAATAGAGATCAGAATGCAAAACTTATTGTTACTTCTACCAGAGGCAGACGACCAGGAAATAGTGGTGCTGCAGGAGTTAGCAGAAGTGGAACCAAGGACTCGATAGTTCAATCTGAAGCTCGAGCTCTGGCTAGAGCATATGCAATCTGTGCATGCGATGAGGCCTCAACTCCTAATGTTATTACTGGTACCTTTTCTATCTTTGATGTTACTGTGTATGCATTAGTTGACCCTAGTTCGACACATTTATATATACACACTACGTTAGTAATTAAAAAGAATTTACTAGATGAGTCAACGAAATATGTTGTTAAAGTAACGAATCTATTATGTTACAGTGTCGTAGTTGATTTTATATGCAAACAATGTCCACTAAAAATTTAGGGCTACGACTTTCCTGCTGATTTAATGTTATTGTCATTTAATAAATTTGACGTTATCCTGGGAATGGATTGGTTGACTGTTCATGATGCTATTGTGAATTGCCGTCAGAAATGGATTGATTTGAGATGCCAGAATGGTGAATTGATTTTTGTTGAATCCACCAAGTCTAATTGTGTTTCAAATATTATTTCAACGATTTCAACACAAATTTGGATCCGAAAAGGCTGTGATGCATTTTTAGCTTATATTCTGGATTCGAAAGTAACAGAAAAGAAACTTGATTAGATGCCGACAATATGCGAGTTTACAGATGTTTTTCTTAAGGAGTTGCCGGGTTTACCACCAGAGTGAGAACTTGAATTTGTTATTGAGTTAGTGACAGGGAATGCTCCGATTTTGATTGCTCCATACCGAATGACTCTAATCGAACTAAAAGAATTAAGAACTTAGTTGCAATAAGTAATTGACAGATGTTTTATCTGATCGAGTACATCATCTTGGGGTGCAC
The DNA here is from genome assembly GCA_025698515.1 of Gossypium sturtianum. Taxonomy (NCBI): domain Eukaryota; kingdom Viridiplantae; phylum Streptophyta; class Magnoliopsida; order Malvales; family Malvaceae; genus Gossypium; species Gossypium sturtianum. The sequence continues at coordinate 96,875,440 of CM046945.1, read as the reverse complement.
TTGTTTTATTTGTGAAAAAGAAAGTTGGATCAATGAGATTGTGTATAGATTATTGACAAGTGAACAAAACCATGATAAAGAATAAATAATCATTGCCTCGTATTGATGATTTATTCGATCAGTTGAAAGAAGCCACAGTGTTTTTAAAGATTGATCTCAGATCAGGTTACTATTAGTTGCGAGTGAAAGATGTCGACGTGCCGAAAATGACATCTAGAACCCGTTACAAACACTATGAGTTTCTAGTTATACCTTTTGGAATGAAGAATGCCCTGACAATGTTTATAGATCTGATGAATCGGGTTTTCAGCCACACCCCGACAAGTTTGTTGTTGTTTTTATTGACGACATTCTGGTTTATTCTAGAAATGAATTCGAGCATGCTCAACATTTGAAGATCGTGTTATAGACCTTACATGAAAAACAATTGTATGCAAAGTTTAGTAAATGCAAATTTTGGCTCAAAGAAGTCGAATTTCTCGATTATGTGATTTTGGCTAAAGGGATATAGCTTGACCCGAGCAAGATTTCTGCTATTCTAAACTGGAAACCTCTGTGAAATGTTTCTAAGGTACATAGTTTCTTGGGATTAATCGAATATTATTGACGGTTTGTTAAGAAATTTTTGATAATAACATTACCTATGACAAAACTATTACAGAAATAAGTTAGCTTTGTATGGTTTGAGAAATGTTAGCAAAGTTTTGATCAATTGAAAAATATGTTGACTGAGGCACCAGTATTGACACAGCTTGAATTTGGGAAAGAATTTGTTGTTTACAATGATGCTTCTTTGAATGACATGGGATGTGCTTTGATGTAGGAAGGTAAGGTGATTACATATGCTTCTCGACAGCTTAAAACTCACGAAAAGAATTACCCGATGCATGATCTTGAGTTAGCTGCAGTTGTTTTTGCATTAAAAATTTGGTGTCATTATTTATACGACGAGAAATGTCATGTTTATACTGATCACAAAAGTCTAAAGTTCTTAATGACACAAAAAGAGTTGAATCTACATCAACGGAGATGGCTAGAATTGCTAAAACATTACGATATGATAATAGACTATCATTCGGGCAAAGCAAACGTCATTTCTGATTCTTTCAGTCGCAAATCTCTTTTTACTCTTCAATCGATGAATGCTCAGCTTCAGTTGGAGTGTGATGGTTCTATTTTGGCTGAGTTGAAGGCTAAACCTTTGTTTTTATAGAATATTCAGTAGTTGCAATTTGATGATTCGAATTTGTTAGCCAAACGAAATATGGTTGAAAATGGTCAGGTAGACAATTTTAGTATTGGTATGGATATTAGTTTTCATTTTCGTAACAGATTGTGTGTACCTAATGATTAACAATTGAAATAAAACATTTTGAATGAAGCTTACAATAGTGTTTATTTGTTACACCCGAGAAGCAAAAAAATGTATTGTGATTTGAAACAGATGTACTGGTGGTCGAGAATGAAATGTGAAATTTTTGAATTTGTATCTAAATGCCTTGTGTGTCAACAAATAAAAGCCGAGCATCAGGTTCCATCCGGGTTATTACAGCCTATTATGATTCTCAAATGGAAATGAGAGCGTGTTACTATGGGCTTTGTATTGGGGTTACCATTAACGCTGATAAAGAAAGACACAATCTGGGTTATAGTTGATAGATTAACAAAGTCTGCACATTTTATAGCTATACGTACGAATTACTCAGTTGATAAATTGGCAAAGTTGTATGTTCTAGAAATAGTCAGATTACACAATTTTCAGTTATCCATTATTTCTAATCGTGATCCGAGGTTTACTTCCAGATTTTGGGGTAAGTTACACAAAGCTTTGGGTACCAAATTAAGGTTCAGTATAGCTTTTCATCTGCAACCGGATGGTTAGTCAGAACCGGTATTTCAGGTACTTGAAGATATGCTTTGATGTTGTATACTTGAGTTTGAAGGTATCTATGAAAAGTTTATTCTGTTGGTTGAATTTGCTTATAATAACAGTTACCAGTTGAGCATTAAAATGGCACCGTATGAAGCTTTGTATGGACTGAAATACAGAACTCCATTGTACTTGAATGAATTAAGTGATAGAAAGATTTCTGGTATAGATTTGATCTGTGAGACCGAAGATAAAGTTAAGATTTTTTGGGATTGTTTGAAAGTTGCTTCAGATCGTCAGAAATTGTATGTCGATTTAAAAAGAAAAGACATCGAATTTCAAGTTGGCGAGAAAGTATTCCTGAAAGTTTCACCTTGGAAAAAGGTTCTTTGTTTCGGCCGGAAAGGAAAACTTAGCCTGAGGTTCATTGGCCCGTATGAAGTTAATGAAAGAATAGGTCCAATAGCTTACCTGTAACACCCTAAACCCGGCCTATGCAGTATGACCGAATCTGACATGTCACATGAAGAAAACGAGTAAAGAACTTGTGCTTATCACTAAATATTAGAATTTGGTTTAAGAAAACAAATTTTGATCAGAAATATTTGATAGAAATACTACAATTCTTGAAGGGTTTATTGAAAAATCGATAATTGAATTAGTGATCTTTTAAATCCGTAATTTTTGAAAATAAAATTGATATTTAGAAGGAAAGTCCAAATTAAATTATTCGAACATATAGGTTATGAAATCCGTTTGTAGATAAATTTTATGAAAAACCATTGTTTATGATTTCCATAAAAATTCCCGTTTAAAACAAACCATGAAAAAAAAATAATCAAACATAAAATCCAAATTTAAAATCCCAGAGGCCTTATTACAACTTTAACACAAAATAGTAAAAGTAACAAAATGAAACAGAAAGGAAATTTACTAAAGTCCGAAATATCATTTCCAAAGTATGGCCTCCACCGGTCATCCATGGCCCCAAGTCTTAAATCAAAGCGTTACAGAAGGGATTAAGAAAAAGAAAGGAGGGTGAGTTACAAGAACTCGAGTGTATAATCCTTACCATCATCCACTGGGCTCGAATTCATTTAGCAATAAGTTGGGCTTAAGCCCATTTACATAATCAATAACAAAATGAAGTTAATGTATGCAACCCAACCCATCCATCCATCACACCCCCGACCAGCCAATCACACCTGTGGGGATCAAGTCAACCCACCCCGCCGCTCACACCAAATCGCTGCAGTCAAAGCCGCTTTTCATAATATTTGTGCGAGCCACCGAGTATCATTGCAGCCAAAATTGCTTTCATATAGTATTTTCGTGGTCAAGCCACCGAAATCATAAGTAAACATTATAATGAATATTTTGTGGCAATGCCACCAGGCTACACTGCTCTTCATACATTTTTCCCAACCCATGCGATATGTAACATGCAACATACATAATCAAGCATAATATCCACATATATATTCAACAAGCATTAATCCAATAATTTATTATGGTGAATCGGCACATTATAGAACTTTGTAACTCGGCCCACTAAGGCATTTTCGTAAATCGGCCCATAGGGGCATTTTCGTAAATTGGCCCATAGGGGCATTTTCGTAAATCGGCCCATAGGGGCATTTTCGTAATTTTATCAATTTCATTACCGATTTTGATAAGTCTATAGAAATAATGTAATTTAAGCAAATTTCTCGATTTGAGCCATATTACAATTTTTAGCCATATAAATAATAACGATCTATTTTCCAACGTGATATCTAATCATGAATCTACGGGATTTCGGTGTGAGATTACACACCTGATTACGGTAAGGATTAACCTTCTTGATCGTTGGCGCCTAAATCACCATTACACTCGATTAATCCAACAAACGAGATTTTATTAATCTAAATCTTAATCAAACGATCTATTGAAACGCTTACCCTTAGTGTCGTGAACGACCATGATTTGTCTATTTTCACCGGATGATGGTCCACAACCCGGTGGAAAATCCCGAACCGCCGATACTGCCCTTCGTTTGAACTTAGGATAGGAATCGCAAATCCACTCCTTTTGTGTTCTCCAATCGCTTTTCCTTTCGAATCGGTACCACTTGCCTCCATTGGAAAAAGTCTTAATCAAAACGATATTACGATGATATAAATCGATTGTTTAAGGAAAAGGTTCGGCTTACCACTATTTCCGTAGGATCAACAAGTGAATAAAAATGATCGATATGATCCCTATAACAACCGATTAGTCACAACCATCATTCTGTTTAGCAAACTAATCAAACAATGAGCAAGATCGAAATAATCCATAAAGAAACTTCTTACCTTACGATGATAAATCCGATTTCCACCGATTGGGCTTACGACTACGAATGATTCGACTAAATGAAAGATTCGGCCAACCCTACAAGAATACTACAAAATAGGAGATGATCACGAAATGAGGGAGTAGAAGAGAGGAATGTTTCGATTTAGAGAGCCATCCAAAGAGAAGGTACATATTCGGCAAAAAGAAAATACAAGGATAGAATAGAGCCACTTACCGATTCGATCAAAGAAGAGATACTCAACTCGCAAGATGGAGAAGAGAAGATGATAGAAATTCGGCTATTGGAGAATAAGAACAAGGATGATTCAGCCTCTATGTAAAATCGATTAAAGAAAATGAGAGAAAGGTTGAAGAATTAATGAGGAAAGAAAAAGAAGAGATGGACAAGAGAAATGTCAAAGTGTAACAGTCCGAATTTGACCCTAATCGAAACGGTGGTTTCGGGACCACGAATCCGAGTCCGGAAAATTTTTAATATTATTTTTGGTGCTAATTATATGTGATTTATTATATGTGAAAGTTTCGTATAAATATTTTATTGATTGAGTGCTTAACTTAAGTGAAAGGATTAAATTGAATAAGTGGAAAAATAATAGCTTTTGTGAGATTAGTAGCCAAATCGAATTGTTTTCTTTGAAGTAGGTATTGAAGTGATAAATTAGCCATTTTGATTTTTTATGATGGATGGTTAGTGAAATAAAATAATACTAAGTGGATGTTTATTTTATAAATAAAAAAAGTAAAAGTAGTTGTATCAAATAGGAGGGTTTAAATGAATTGCTCCTTGAAAGATTGGACTTGCATGTCAAATACTCCATTTTTAATGATGATGGACGGCATGATAATTAAGGTTCCTATTTAATTCTTTTATTATAGTTAGTGGTATGACTTAGGTATTATATTTTGATTATTATAATAAAAACAAGGAAAAGATGATAAGAAAGAAAAAGAATTACCTTCCATCTTCTTTCTCCATCTGCAAAATTATTAACCAAGAAAAGAAGAAAAGAAAAACCATTCAAACCTCCATGGCGGACCTTGCATGCATTCTTAAGGTGAGTTAGCAAGCTCCAATCTTGATAATTCTTGCACAATTATGTTAGTAGGCTTGTGCACTATCAATTTCGTGTATAAATTTTGAATTTAAAGCTTCCTTTAGATTCGGCTATTAGTAATAAATATGCCATATTTATGTTTGATAAAGAAACCTTGATCTTGGTTAGTGTATTAGCATGTTGATTAAAGAAAATAAGTTTGAGTTATGGCTTGGGTATTTTGGAAGCAATCGGTTGGAAGCTAAGTGGCTAGACCGAATGGTTTTATGAACCTAGGAAATGAAGTTTAAGATTCGGCTACTAGAGGAAATAGTTGGATTTTTAAAAAATAATAATAATAATAATAATAATAAATAAATAAAATATTATGAATAATATGTTTAGGACTTATTTGAATTGGATGAGAACTTATAGGAGTAAATTAATAAGAACTGTAAAATTTTGCAATTTGATTGAATTGAATTAGATTAAGTGGAAATTATTTGAACCAAACCTCATTTGATATTTCATAGATCGGGAACAAAAAGAGAAGGAGCTAAACCGGGGAAAAACTAAGGTGAACGAATAGCCGGAAATTTCGAATCTATCGACTTCTAAGGTAAGTCCTTAAGCAAATTTATGTCAAAGAATTATTTATGAACTTAGTATAAAATAAATTTGGAAATTTGAGGCATGAAAATATATGTTGGCCGAATATAGGGGTATGAATTTGTAGTAAATTTATTTGTTGAATATACTGTGAATAATTATGTTTGATTTAATATGTGAAAGTAATATGTTGCAAATGAGATAGTTGTGATTATTAGCATCAAGTAATGTGTCTTGGAATGTTGAAAATGTCGAAAATTCGGGCTTTGAGCCTAGCAGGCCTTGTGCCGGTGATCTAATTCAGGCTTAATGCCTAGCAGGCCTTGTGCCGGTGATCTAATTCGGGCTTAATGCCTAGCAGGCCTTGTGCCGGTGGATTAATTCAGGCTTAATGCCTAGCAGGCTAAATGCCGGTGTTTTAAATCTCGGACTTCAAGTCTAGCAGGCAGGGTGCCGGTGTATGTGATTTGATTTAGTGTGTAGCTTGTTATATGCTGGTAAGTTATCTATTTCTGAATTTAGTTACGAAATGGTAAAGTTATAAAACAAATCATGGAAGCTTAAGTTTATGAAAGTGAATTGGTAAGTTCGGCTATAAGGTATGTATTATGTATACTTTAATGTCATGATTATAAGCTATGATGATAAATAAATGTAACGATGAAAGGAATTGATGTACATATGATAGATGGAATTCGATTATATGTATACTATGAGTGAATTAGTTATTGAAAATCATGAAAGAAGTAAAAGTCGATGTAGTTATATATAATGGAATGGGATATTCGGTTTTGGTAGATTAAACATTAAGTCATGAACGTTTGATGTTAAGGAATGTTTATTTTAAAAGCTTATATACTTGAATGTTACATTAAAGTTGCTTAAGACTTACGAAGCTAGTAAGCTCACTTTGTGTGTATCCCTTGTTTGTTCTATAGATTTTGTTAAAGCTACAGGCTCAGTGGATCTTCGGGGAAGTCAACCACACTGTCAACTCTTTTGGTACTTATAAACCTAGTTTGAACTTAAGGCATGTATAGGCTAGCTTAAGGTTTGAATGATATTTAGTTGATGTATATAAGCCATGCGAAAATGGCTTGTCCATCTTGTAAATCTTGGAATTTATATTTTGGCTTGATGATTATGTTTGGTTGTGTTTTTGGTTAATTTGGTTTTAGTATATATATATGTATGGTTAATGTATAGAGTTTAAATGAAATGAAGTAAGGAGGTTATAAACTAGTTAATCATATTTTGAAATGAAACTGTTTTTAGTTAGCAGCAGTGATGTGATTTTGAAAAATCACCAAAAATAGGAGAAATTGAATTAGAAAGTGAATAAGACATATAATTAAAGCTTATTGTGTCTATTTTGATATGAAAGAAACCGAGTAGGCAAATAAATTTTATATTATGAGATATTTAAATTTTAGTGAGACTTGTTCTGAATGACTTCGTGATTCCCTGTTCTATCTTGGAAAAATTGTTAAAAATTGTAAAAAAATAATCATGGAGCATAGTTTATATGCTTAGAATCCTTAATGAGTCTATATTTTGATTGGAATAAACAAGAACATTATTGAAATTATGTACAATGAGATAACTGAGTTTTTGTAAATATTGGTCAGAACCATCAAACAGTGAAATAGGGGAAATTTTGATGAATAAACTGTACTAATTGGCTTTATGAAAAATTCTATAAAAATTATGGCAAGAAGATATACAAGTCTAGTTTCAAGGAAAATTTGCGGATCTAAATTTTGAGTTTTGTAACTCAAGTTATGGTCAATTTAGTCAACACGACGCAATTAGACAGTTTTAATTTTTATGCCCCGAATTAGTAGTCAAGTCTAGTAATGCCTCATACTCGACTCCGGTAACGGTCTCGGTTAAGGGGTGTTACACAAAGTTTCGGCTAACACTATGAAAGAGATGAACAAAAAGAGAGACTTGTGTTTTGGCAACCAAGGAAAAGATTGGAAGAAAAAGGCACCAAAATGATAAAAGAATAAAAGATGGCTAAGGCAAAGATGAAAAGAAGAAAAGAAAAATGCTCCCAAATGGTCTCGGTTTTAGGCAAGGAAAAGAGGTACCAAATGAACAAAGAAAAGACTTTCAAAAAAGAAATCAAAAGCTCTTCAAAATTCCTACCAAAATTCGGCACACGCCCTTACCAAAACCGATTACACCTTAACCAAAAAGATGCATGTTGACCAAAAATTCCTTCCCTTGGCAACTCCTAAAATTCGGCCAACATGTTCCCTCCCTTGCCTTTTTATTTGATTTCTTTCCTTCATTTTCCCTTGTTTTCCTCCTTACCATAATCCTTAGTCATCTTTCCATAAATAAAAAGTCTTCCTTACCTTAATTATCACCATGGCCGACACTTGGAAGAGAAACACAAAAATAAATCCCAAAATTTGCAATATATGGGATTCGAACCTCTTCCCTCCAAGCTCTCCACTTGACGCCACACCACTCCACCATGTGCTCCACTTGTGCTAGCAAAGCACACTCTTATTTCCTTACATATTGATGTCACATACCTTCTCTCCTTAAAGTGCTTAAACACAAAAATTTTACTAAGGCTCAATTCAATCCCAAGCCTTCATAGGACCCCTAAACATACAAAATTCACATTCTTAACTAGCCTATCGCATGATATGATGCAAAACATAAAATTTTGAATTTCAGGATGTTACAATTCTACCCCTTAAAGAAATTTCGGCCTCGAAATTTACCTGATTAGAAGAGATGAGGATATTGCTGCCGTATTGTGTCCTCTAGCTCTCATGTAGCTTCCTCTGATCCGTGATTGCGCCATAATACTTTAACTAATGGAATCGACTTCCTTGTTAGTACCTTAACATCCCGTTCTAAAATCTGCACTGGCTCCTCTTCAAAAGACAAGTCAGGTCTTAATCCAATTTCTTCCACGGGTACAACATGAGACGGATCTGAACGATAACGCCTTAACATAGAGACATGGAATACACTATGTATCTGTCCTAACTCTTGAGGTAACTCAAGCTGATAAGCCATTGGCCCAACACGCTTCAGTACACGGTATGGTCCGATGAATCTAGGACTCAACTTGCCTTTCCGCCCGAATCTTAAGATCTTCTTCCTAGGTGAGACCTTCAGAAAGACTTGATCTCCCACCGCAAACTCTATATCCTTACGCTTGGATCTGCGTAAGATTTACATCTGTCGAAGCTTCTTTTAAACGAGCACGAATTACCTTAACTTTTTCTTCCGTCTCAGAGATCAACTCGGACCCAATAATGCCGCTCCCCAACTCGGTCCAACAAGTAGGAGTCTGACACCTACGTCCGTCATAACGCCGTCGTAGGGTGCCATTTGGATGCTGGATTGATAGCTGTTGTTGTATGCAAACTCTGCCAATGGTAGAAAATCTTCCCAACTACCCCTGAAGTCGATCACACAGCCCCTTAACACGTCTTCTAAAATCTGGATTACTCTCTCTGACTGACCATCAGTCTGCGGATGAAATGCCGTGCTGAAATTTAGCCTTGTTCCCAAAGCTTTATGTAAAGCCTTCTAGAACTGTGATGTGAACCTAGGATCCCTGTCCGATATGATAGACATCGGTACCCCATGCAACCTCACAATCTCTGCTACATACAACTTGGCCAACTTCTGCAATGAATAATCCGTACGAACAGGTAAGAAATGAGCAGTCTTCGTTAACCGATCCACAATCACCCATACTAAATCTTTCTTAGTAGGCATTAAGGGTAACCCACTAACAAAGTCCATCGTTATCCTTTCCCATTTCCATAATGGAATTTTCACCGGTTGTAGCAACCCTGACGGCAGTTGATGTTCCACCTTCACCTGCTGACATGTCAAGCACTTACTCACAAAGTCAGTAACCTCCCGTTTGAACCTTGGCCACCAATACTGCTCACGGAGGTCTCGGTACATTTTGTTTCCTCTGGGGTGCATAGCATATTGGCTACTATGCGCCTCACGCAGAATTATTTGCCTCAATTTCGAATCCCTGGGCATACAAACTCTTCCACGGAAACACAATACTCCATTACTATTCAACCCAAAATCCCCTATCTCACCACCTTCCACTTGTTGAAGCCGAGAACTCAATCTTTCATCTGACAACTGCTTTTCCGTAATCTAATTTACCCATGCAGGCTTCACTTGAAGTTCGGCTAACAGGCTACCATCTTCATAAAGGCTGAGATGAGCAAACATTGCTCTCAAATCTGATATCACCTTACGACTCAACGCATCCGCCACTACGTTAGCTTTTCCTGGATGATACTCGATTGAGAAGTCATAATCTTTCAACAGTTCTATCCACCTCCGCTGTCTTAAGTTCAACTCCTTCTGGGTAAGGAGGTACTTCAGACTCTTATGATCCGTATAGATAATCGACTTCTCCCCGTACAGATAGTGTCTCTAAATCTTTAGAGCAAACACTACTGCAGCTAACTCCAAATCATGCGTGGGATAATTTATCTCATGCGGCCTTAATTGACGAGATGCATAAGCCACCACTTTCCCTCCTTGCATTAACACACATCCCGAGCCCGTGTGTGACGCATCACAATAAACATTAAACTCCTTACCAGCCTCAGGCTGAATCAATACTGGTGCTTCTGTTAGAATCTTCTTCAATTTCTCAAAGCTCTCTTGCTGTTTATCTGACCATACAAATGGTACTCCCTTACGCAACAACTTAGTTAGGGGTGCAGTAATCAACGAAAACCCCTCAACAAAACGATTGTAATACCCGGTAAGCCTAGCAAAATCGAATTTACGCCCATCGACTTTGGTGGTTTCCAATCCAATACAGCCTCGACCTTCCGGGGATCAACTCTAATTCCTTCGGCAGACACTACATGCCCCAAAAAGGTCACTTCCCTCAGCCAAAATTCACACTTACTGAATTTGGCATACAATTGCTTCTCCCTTAATATCTGCAATACGACCCGTAAATGCGAATCATGCTCCTCTTCAGTCTTTGAGTACACCAAGATGTCATCTATAAACACCACCACAAACCGGTCTAGATAGGGTTGGAAGACTCGGTTCATCATGTCCATAAATGCAGCTGGTGCATTAGTCAACCCAAACGGCATTACCAAAAACTCGTAATGCCCATAACGAGTTCGGAATGCAGTCTTGTGAATATCCGCCTCCTTGACCTTAAGCTGGTGATATCCCGATCCCAAGTCTATCTTCGAGAAAACCGAAGCTCCTCGCAGCTGGTCGAACAGATCATCGATCCTCGGTAACGGGTACTTGTTCTTGATCGCCAACTTATTCAATTACCTATAATCGATGCATATACGCATTGATCCATCATTTTTCTTAACGAATAAAACCGGCGCTCCCCACGGTGACACACTTGGTCGAATAAATCCACGATCCATCAACTCCTGAATTTGAGCCTTAAGTTCCACAAGCTCCTTCGGCGATATTCTGTAAGGGGCAATGGACACCGGAGCCGTCCCTGGCAATAGCTTAATGCCAAACTCCACCTCCCGATCCAGAGGCAATCCTGGAAGCTCCTCAGAAAGACGTCTGAAAACTCTTTCACCATTCTAACACTCTCAACCGACAATTCTTTGGCATCCAAAGCACTGATAAAGGCTAAGAATGCTCCACACCCTTTCCACACCAACTTCTCTGCATTTAAAGCAGATACCACATTAGACAGATAGTTTCTTCTTTCACCTATCATCAACACTTCCTTATCCTCCAAAGTTCTTAGTATCATCTGCTTTGCAGCACAGTCCAAGTTCGCACGATGCTTAACCAGCCAGTCCATGCCCAAAATAAGATCGAACTCACCGAATGGCAGTTCCATCAAATCCTCCAGAAATACTTCCCCCTGAACTTCTAAGGGCACATCCCTAAACAACTTATTTACTACCACTGACTGTCCTAAAGGGCTAATCACAGTTGTTTCTCTAGCAGTAATCTCAGATCTAATATTCAAAGTTCCAGACACAGCACATGCAACATATGAATGGGTGGATCCAATATCTATCAAAGCAGTAATAGGTACATCAGATATGAAGAACGTACCGGTTATGACGTCAGGTGCATCACCATCCTCTCTACGTCTGACCGCATAGACCAAACCTGGCTGTCTCGCCTCCGTGTTACCCCTATTATCGGTACTTCTACCCGGTGCACCCTGACCTCGTTCTACGCCATTACCACCTCAACCTGGCCCACGGCCTCTCGGCGGCTGCTGAGCACCTCCAGCTAGCTGTGCAAATCTGTTATGAAATACCTGAGTTTGATCAAGTTTTCAAGGGCAATCCTTAAACCGGTTGTAACACCCCAAACCCGGACAGGACACCACGCCCGAATCTGGTATGTTACGGAGAAAAACGTTTTTGAGTGATCAGATTTTTCGTTTAAAAGCGGGGGAAAACATAGTGAATTTGAGGAAAATTGAAGTAGGCCTGTTTGTGTGATTTTGAAAACCTATCCAAAGTATATAGTTAAAAACGAGTTGATTTCATTTAGCATTTCCAATAGTTTCTTAGTATTTTTTTTTTTGAAACATTTTTGACTTAGTAGAATATTGAGTTTGGTTTGAAAATCATTTGAGTTTACTCTGAGATACCCGATGGTATAGTTTAAAACACATTGCGTTATAGTTTTGAAAACATTATCTTACCAAATTTTAGTAAAATTTCATACCAAGTTATTTGTTAAGCAGGTTGAGAATCTAATTAAAACATAACCATCACAAAACATAATTTAAAGGCCTTTTACAAATACAAATTAAAACCCAAATAAAAGTAATGAAACTAAAGTACCCAAATGATAGAGTTTGAGTAAAACTTTATTAAGCATGGCATGAGCACCCCGAGTCCATCCCGGCTCCATGTCCGCGTCTACGAGTCACCTGAAATGTCAAAGGAGAGGGTGAGTCGAATGACTCAAAGGTATAAATCCCACTCCCGATGAAACAACATGCTAACACACATCATACATAGCAACATAATTAATGCAACCCGATCCTAACCATCCGTATCTCCTTTTTCTACCCCGTGTGGTACCAAACCACTGGTGGTGCCAAACCACTGGTGACATATAGTCACAATGTGTTACCAAAACACTGGTGTCCCAAAGACACAATATCCATCAATGTGGTGCCAAACCACTGGTGTCCCAAAGACACGTTTGTGCTACCAAAGCACTGGTGACCGAAGTCACGAATCCAATGATGGGGCCAACCCATCGTGTGATACCCAATCACTAGCAGACGATCCCATATCTCAAGTGGGGCCAACCCACGGTGGTGTTAACCACAGGGACAAGTCGCAATGAGGTGCCCAACCTCTGGTGTCCCAAAGACACAAATGTGGTACCAAACCACTGGTGACCGTAGTCACAATAATCGAATGATGGGGCCAACCCATCGTGTGATACCCAATCACTAGCAGACGATCCCATATCTCAAAGTGGGGCCAACCCACGGTGGTGTTAACCACAGGGACAAGTCGCAATGAGGTGCCCAACCTCTGGTGTCCCAAAGACACAAATGTGGTACCAAACCACTGGTGACCCAAAGTCACAAAGTGTGTTACCAAAACACTGGTGCTCGTCAGCACAAAATATCACTGCTCCCTCCACTCATATCACCCATCAACATACCATACTCATGTAATCATGCATATCATACAAATCATGCATGTCATGCTAATATGTTTGACTCATGCCCCATATCACATACATACATAGTCATGATACCATATAGATCATCAGTAAACTTGTAACAATACTGACTTACCCGAGTCCAAGGTCATACCCAAAAGGGTATCATATCAATCCATCAAACTGCCATGATTTTAATAGGCAAACCGGTTTAATAATAATATCACTAAGTATGGGTGTGTTAGTTACACACCTGGAAAACAAAAGCCTTAAACCCCTCGAACTGATCTAAGCCCCCTTGATTATCTAGCTCCTATAACAATCGGCCAACACAGGATTAGGCACTAAGACCATTTGGCCAAAGACATATAAACCCAAAGGGGTTAATATCGAACCCTTACCTCTATACTCGATTTGGTTTCCTACCAAATCCCGAATCAACCAACGATTTTCGACAATCGGCCAATCCCCACCACTTATCAATCGGTCGAGTCTTGTAAAGGTTTTGTCAAGCTGCTTGAATCCCGAATGCCCTATAAAGCCTTGAATTCCAAAATAAGAGGTTAACTCCTTTCACCAATCCAAAATCGACATCGTACTAGAGAGAGAGAGAAATGGCCATTCGGCCAAGAACTTACCAATACCACCCAAAATTCGGCCACAAGAGGACTTCCAAGAGAGAAAAGATTCGGCTAAGATGCACCCCAAAAAAGACAAGAAGATTCGGCCTAAGTGTTTACCACACACCTATGTTCGGTTTTTGAATGGAAAAGGAAAGAAAAGAAGATAGGAGATGAGAATGAAGTTTCGGCAATAATGTATAAGAAAAGAAAAAAATAAAAGTCCGAGATGCAAGTGATTGTGGTTTCGGCACCAAAAGAAATGGGAAGATGAATAATGGAAAGATTCGGTTTGAAGCAAGTGAGAGTTTCGGCACAAGTACTTTAGGAGAAGAGAATGGATTATGAGAAGGAGAGAAGAGAGTGTTCGGCTATCAAGGTTCAATCAAGGAAGAAAAATATGACAAGAAAAGACTTTTACTTACGGCTTACCCAAGTGAAGAAAGAAGGAAACAAAAACAAAAATGCAATAATGCATTCGGCTACACACACAGCACTAAATGAAGCAAAACAATTTCGGCAACTAAGGGACTAGGTGTTTCGGTTTCAAGAGGTGGAAAGAATGAGAGAATTTTCTATGGAAAAATCGGCTTGTTTGACAAAATGAGAGAACTTTGTTTGATACCAAAAAGTGACCAGAAAAACACCCCAAAATGCCAATTGAATTTGGCACACTCTTTCCCCCCACACTAAGCCGTCCTCCCCTCCAACTCCCCTAAATTCGGCCAAATCCCCACAACACTCCACTCCACACATTCAAACAAGCATGACCAAGTCTTCCTCCTAAACTCACTCTCCTCCCACCATTTGAACAGTTTGACCAAGTCCAAGAAGAATTGGAATTGCCTTCTACTTCCTCCTCCCATGCCGTCCAAAATGGGAACCAAAATGGGGACTTTGCAGCTCGAACACTAGACCTCCACCCCATGCATTTGACGCCACACCTAGCTCCCAAAGTAACGCATGCTTGCCACTTTGCCAGCTCACCTTTTTGTTCAACAAAACCCCAAATAAAACTCTTATACCCCAGCTTCCTCGGCTCCTCTCCTATAAAGCCTAAAAACAAAAATTCTCCTACCTACTCAGGCACACTCCTAACCTACAATTAAGCCCCAAACTACACAAACAAACAACACAAAGACACTTAACACATGCAATATCATGCAACAACAAACAGACCCCTAACCCGGGATATTACGGTTCTACCCCCTTAAAAATAATTTCGGCCTCGAAATTACACGATCGAAAGAGTTGCGGGTATTCTTTGTCTCATCATATCCTCGGGTTCCCACGTGGCTTCTTCTATGCCATGATTCCGCCAAAGTACCTTAACCAAAGGCACGGACTTTCTCACGCAGTAACCTTCACACCCGATCAAGAATCGCGCACAGGCTCCTCCTCCACGCAGACAAGTCCGGATTCACCTCGATCTCTTCCACTTTGCTACCACATGCGGCGGATGCGGGCGATACCTCGAAGCATCGAAACATGAAAAACATCGTGAATCGACTAAGCTCTGCGGCAACTCAAGCGATCATGCTTTGGTCCAACTCGTCCTCGTAACCTTATACGGCCCAATGAACCTCGGACTTAGCTTGCCCTTATTCCCGAATCTCAACACCTTTTTCAAGGTGAGACCTTGAGAAAACTCGATCCCCACGGCCAAACTCTATATCTCTTCGCTTAAGATCGGCATAAGACTTCTGCCGGTCGAAGCTTCCTTCAATCGAGATGAATCAACTTAACCTTGTCTTCGGTCTCGACAACCAACTCGGGTCCCAACAAGCGGCGTTCACCTAACTCTCCGTCAACACGTGGTAAGCGACATTTCCTACCATACAACGCCTCATACGGTGCCATCTTGATGCTCGCTTGTAGCTCGTTGTTGTAGGCAAACTCGCCTAATGGTAGAAACTCCTCCCAACTACCTTTGAAATCCAAGATACAACCTCTCGGCATATCCTCTAAGACACGAATAACCCTTTACGATTGGCCGTCGATTTGCGGGTGAAAAGCCGTCTTTGAAATCAAACGCGTGCACCCAAAGCGATGCAACGCTTTCGAACCTTGACGTAAACACGGGATCCCTATCCGAGATTATCGAAATCGGCACACCGTGCAACCTCACTATCTCGACACATACGGCCGCTTCGCTAAGCTTCAAGTGAGTAGTCAACCCTCACCGGAATAAAGTGAGTGATTTAGTCGATCGATCCACCACTACCCAAAATCGAATCTTTCTTGCTTGGCGTAGCGGTAACCCACCGACAAAATCCATGGTTATCCTTTCCCACTTCCATCGAGGAATCTTCACGGTGAAGCAACCCCGACGGACAATCGATGTTCACCTTGACTGTGACAAGTCGGACACTTCCCAACAAACTCTGTCACCTCTTTCTTCAAGCCAGGCCACCAAAAGCGCTCTCTAAGATCCCTATACATCTTGCTACCTCCGGGATGCATAGCATAAGGATCTGCTATGTGCGTCTGAAGAATCTTCTGCCTCGACTCAACATCTTTAGGCATACAAGCCTTACCTTGAAAACACAGAACCCCATCACCGGACAAAGTCAGAACCCTCCAAACCACCATCCTGCACTTGCAACCTTCGCGCACTCGAGAACCTCATCCAATAAGCTGTTTCTCTCGATCTGTTCAACCCAAGTAGGCTTAACTGCGATTACTGCGAGAATACTCCCATCGTCATACAAACTCAAGTGGGCAAACAATGCTCTTAAGTCCGAAACAACCTTGCGGCTCAACGCGTCGACCACCACGTTAGCCTTGCCCGGATGATACTCAATCGAGCGATCGTAATCTTTCAACAACTCAACCCATCTGCGCGCGCCTCAAATTCAAATCCTTACGAGTCGTGAGATACTTGAACTCTTGTGATCAGCGTGTAGACTATCGATCTCTCTCCATACAAGTAGTGCCTCCAAATCTTTAAAGCGAAGACCACGGCCGCTAGCTCCAAATCGTGCGTCGGATAGTTGACCTCATGTGGTCTCACCACGAGAAGCGTAAGCCACAACCTTACCCTCTTGCATCAAAGACACAACCCAAGCCCGTATGTGATGCGTCGCAATAAATCAGTAATTCCTTACCACCTCGGTTGAATTAAAACCGGAGCCTCGGTCAAAATCTTCTTTAACTTATCGAAGCTTTCTGCTGCTGTTTCTCGGTCCATACAAACGGAACTTCTTTCCTCAAAGAACTTGGTCATCGGTACGCGCTATCAACGAGAAACCTCAACAAACCTTCGGTGAGTATCCGGCCAAACCAGAAAACTCCGAATCTCGACCATCGACTTAGGCGGCTTCAATCCAAAATCGCCTCAATCTTACGAGGATCTACCCGAATCCCTCTGCGATACTACATGACCCAAGAAAGTCACTTCCCTAAGCGAACTCACACTTCACCGAACTTAGCATGAGAGCGCTTTTCCCTCAAAATCGCAACACCACTCGCAAATGCTTATCGTGCTCTTCCTCTGTCCTGAGTACACCAAGATGTCGTCTATAAAAACCACAACGAATCGATCCAGATCTCTTTGAAACACCCTATTCATCATATCCATAAACGCTACCGGTGCGTTAGTCAACCCGAACGGCATTACCAGAAATTCGTAGTGCCCATACCGAGTCCGAAACGCTGTTTTATGGATATCGGCCTCCTTAACCTTCAACTGATGATACCCAGACCTCAAGTCGATCTTCGAGAATACCGCAGCACCCTTCAGCTGATCAAACAAATCGTCTATCCGTGGCAACGGATACTTGTTTTTAATCGTCAGCTTATTCAACTGGCGGTAGTCTATGCACATCCGCATCGTACCATCTTTCTTTTTAACAAAGAGTACCGGCGCACCCCATGGCGAAACACTAGGCCTAATAAAACCTCGATCCAATAACTCCTGGATCTGAGCCTTGAGCTCCACCAATTCCTTTGGTGCCATCCTATACGGAGCAATAGACACTTTGCGCGATCCGGGTAATGAGATCAATCCCGAACTCTACCTCGCGATCTGGCGGCAAACCCTAAGCTCCTCAGAAACACATCAGCAAAATCCTTAACGATGCACGAACCCTCTCTACAGCAGACTCTTTAGCCTCCAAGGCATAGACATGAACCACATACGCTTCACAGCCCTTCCTGACCATCTTTTCTGCTTTCAAAGCAGATACCACATTTGATAAGTAATCTCTCCTATTACCTATCATAGCCACTTCATCACCATCAACCGTCTTAAGAACCATGCGCTTGGCGCGCAATCCAACCTCGCTGGTACTTGACCAACCAATCCATCCCAAGAATCGATCGAACTCCCAAACGGCGGTTCCATCGGATCGTGACAAACACTACCCTTGAGTTCTAGGGGTACCTCTCTAAACGGTTTATCTACTACTACAGAGTGACCTAGAGGGCTAATCACGGTCATCCGCCTAGAAGATATCTCGAGTCTAAATCCATGGTCTCTACTATACTACGGCAACATAAGAGTGCGTTGAACCCACATCAATCAAAGCGGTATAAGGAGAACCAAAAATCGAAACGTCACGGTTATGGCGTCCGGTGCGTCGCCCTCCTCTCGGCGCCTCGCGGCATACACTAATCCAGGTATCGGCATCGGAACTACCCGCACCTCTACCCGGTGCTCCACGGCCCCGACGAACCATTACCACCTCGCCATTACCACGGCCCCTCTGCGGTGGCGGTCCATTACCTCTGAATCGATTACGGCACGCCTCTCGGGGCCCGAATCCTAGCCAACCTACGCGGACAATCCCTCACACGATGCTCCAGAGAACCACACTCGAAGCAACCTTTTCCTCCATCCGGCATCCACCCCAATGAGATTTTCCACATCGATCACATCTGCGGCGGTCCACGCTTAGCGACAACAAACCTAGCGGTGATTCGGCCCACTCGGTCTAGCTCTCTTCTGCGGATTACCCGACGATCCGTAAAGACCCAAAACTCCTCTTATGCCTATTTACGTCCATGCCTGTCTCACCGACTCCTTAACACCCTCGGCTACCTTAGCCTTCTCAACTAAGACAAAGAAACTCGCGCTCTGGCGAGGAGCAATCAGCAGCCTCAATTCGCCTCGCACCATCCTCGAAACGAACACACCTCTCATGCTCATGGCCACAATGCCCCCGGCATACCTACTCGGCCAGGGGAACTCACCTGCGTGCTCGAAACAGTTTACTCCCCAAACAAGCCTCGAAATGCCTTCCGTGAGTCAATATAACTAGCCCGATGTATTTCTTTTGATATGCACTGAAATAATCCCATGTCGGATCCTCTGCTTTGCCACACTGTCCCGAACCGTGAGCCACCACCGATATGACTCATCCCGAAGAAGCGTCACGATGCCCTTGACTTCTCTTGGCCGATTAAGTCCGGATCATCCATGATCCGCTCGGTTGCCTCTAGCGAGATTCAAAGCAGCGGTCTTTGGGAGCAACACCGTAAACACCTCGGAAGAATTCGGCCCCATTTGCCCGAAGTCGCTCAGAGCAATTTCCTAACTCTGCACCACCACCTACACCAGCTACCCTTTCCAACACTCGTAGCATCGCGCCGTGACCTTCTGCGTCGTCCCGATCGATCTTGGAACTCACCACCTCCACTGGTGGCGGAACCGGTATCTCATTTTCGACCACGACCGGATCCTACGGGCTCGAAACCGTCATCCTACCCTACCTCGTCCACGACCACGTCCACCTCTAGTGCTCATGACTAATCTTTCTACGTATCTGATTAAAGAATTTTATGCATCAGTATTTATTCCACTTGTTTAAAAGCAAGTCTTATGAATATTTTAAGAGGATTTGTTCTCGCGAGTTCACAGAATCCTATCAGTTTCAATCTCTAAAGTAATATACTATTGCTATTCATCAAATCATATCACATCCAATCAATTCACAAGCAATAGTAAGGGTACTTACAGCGGCTAGTGCAGGAGACTCGGTGCCATGCCTTTCAAACCATACAGACACTTAAAATAACTCTTAAAAACTTTTTGGGCCTCAGGCCCACAGCCGAGCCTTTGAACTTGGCTCTGATACCACAATTGTAACACCCCAAAACCCGGACAGGACACCACGCCCGAATCTGGTATGTTACGGAGAAAAACGTTTTTGAGTGATCAGATTTTTCGTTTAAAAGCGGGGGAAAACATAGTGAATTTGAGGAAAATTGAAGTAGGCCTGTTTGTGTGATTTTGAAAACCTATCCAAAGTATATAGTTAAAAACGAGTTGATTTCATTTAGCATTTCCAATAGTTTC
This sequence comes from Gossypium sturtianum, assembly GCA_025698515.1. Classification (NCBI taxonomy): domain Eukaryota; kingdom Viridiplantae; phylum Streptophyta; class Magnoliopsida; order Malvales; family Malvaceae; genus Gossypium; species Gossypium sturtianum. The sequence continues at coordinate 96,855,010 of CM046945.1, read as the reverse complement.
TTAGTATTTTTTTTTTTGAAACATTTTTGACTTAGTAGAATATTGAGTTTGGTTTGAAAATCATTTGAGTTTACTCTGAGATACCCGATGGTATAGTTTAAAACACATTGCGTTATAGTTTTGAAAACATTATCTTACCAAATTTTAGTAAAATTTCATACCAAGTTATTTGTTAAGCAGGTTGAGAATCTAATTAAAACATAACCATCATAAAACATAATTTAAAGGCCTTTTACAAATCCAAATTAAAACCCAAATAAAAGTAATGAAACTAAAGTACCCAAATGATAGAGTTTGAGTAAAACTTTATTAAGCATGGCATGAGCACCCCCAGAGTCCATCCGGCTCCATGTCCGCGTCTACGAGTCACCCGAAATGTCAAAGGAGAGGGTGAGTCGAATGACTCAGATGCATAAATCCCGCTCCCGATGAAACAACATGCTAACACACATCATACATAGCAACATAATTAATGCAACCTGATCCTAACCATCCGTATCTCCTTTTTCTACCCCGTGTGGTACCAAACCACTTTGGTGGTGCCAAACCACCGGTGACATATAGTCACAATGTGTTACCAAAACACCGGTGTCCCAAAGACACAATATCCATCAATGTGGTGCCAAACCACTTTGGTGTCCCAAAGACACGTTTGTGCTACCAAGCACCGGTGACCGAAGTCACGAATCCAATGATGGGGCCAACCCATCGTGTGATACCCAATCACTAGCGAGACGATCCCATATCTCAAGTGGGGCCAACCCACGGTGGTGTTAACTCCACGGGGACAAGTCGCAATGAGGTGCCCAACCTCTGGTGTCCCAAAGACACAAATGTGGTACCAAACCACTTTGGTGACCATAGTCACAATAATCGAATGATGGGGCCAACCCATCGTGTGATACCCAATCACTAGCGACGATCCCATATCTCAAAGTGGGGCCAACCCACGGTGGTGTTAACCACGGGGACAAGTCGCAATGAGGTGCCCAACCTCTGTGTCCCAAAGACACAAATGTGGTACCAAACCACTTTGGTGACCCAAAGTCACAAAGTGTGTTACCAAAACACTTGGTGCTCTCGTCGGCACAAAATATCATTTGCTCCCTCCACTCATATCACCCATCAACATACCATACTCATGTAATCATGCATATCATACAAATCATGCATGTCATGCTAATATGTTTGACTCATGCCCCATATCACATACATACATAGTCATGATACCATATAGATCATCAATGAAACTTGTAACAATCTTGACTTACCCGAGTCCAAGGTCATACCCAAAAGGGTATCATATCAATCCATCAAACTGCCATGATTTTAATAGGCAAACCGGTTTAATAATAATATCACTAAGTATGGGTGTGTTAGTTACACACCTGGAAAACAAAAGCCTTAAACCCCTCGAACTGATCTAAGCCCCCTTGATTATCTAGCTCCTATAACAATCGGCCAACACAGGATTAGGCACTAAGACCATTTGGCCAAAGACATATAAACCCAAAGGGGTTAATATCGAACCCTTACCTCTATACTCGATTTGGTTTCCTACCAAATCCCGAATCAACCACTGATTTTCTGACAATCGGCCAATCCCCACCACTTATCAATCGGTCGAGTGCTGTAAAAGGTTTTGTCAACTGCTTGAATCCCGAATGCCCTATAAAGCCTTGAATTCCAAAATAAGAGGTTAACTCCTTTCACCAATCCAAAATCGACATCGTACTAGAGAGAGAAGAGAAATGGCCATTCGGCCAAGAACTTACCAATACCACCCAAAATTCGGCCACAAGAGGACTTCCAAGAGAGAAAAGATTCGGCTAAGATGCACCCCAAAAAGACAAGAAGATTCGGCCTAAGTGTTTACCACACACCTATGTTCGGTTTTTGAATGGAAAAGGAAAGAAAAGAAGATAGGAGATGAGAATGAAGTTTCGGCAATAATGTATAAGAAAAGAAAAAAATAAAAGTCTGAGATGCAAGTGATTGTGGTTTCGGCACCAAAAGAAATGGGAAGATGAATAATGGAAAGATTCGGTTTGAAGCAAGTGAGAGTTTCGGCACAAGTACTTTAGGAGAAGAGAATGGATTATGAGAAGGAGAGAAGAGAGTGTTCGGCTATCAAGGTTCAATCAAGGAAGAAAAATATGACAAGAAAAGACTTTTACTTACGGCTTACCCAAGTGAAGAAAGAAGGAAACAAAAACAAAAATGCAATAATGCATTCGGCTACACACAGACTAAATGAAGCAAAACAATTTCGGCAACTAAGGGACTAGGTGTTTCGGTTTCAAGAGGTGGAAAGAATGAGAGAATTTTCTATGGAAAAATCGGCTTGTTTGACAAAATGAGAGAACTTTGTTTGATACCAAAAGTGACCAGAAAAACACCCCAAAATGCCAATTGAATTTCGGCACACTCTTTCCCCCACACTAAGCCGTCACTCCCCTCCAACTCCCCTAAATTCGGCCAAATCCCCACAACACTCCACTCCACACATTCAAACAAGCATGACCAAGTCTTCCTCCTAAACTCACTCTCCTCCCACCATTTGAGCGGTTTGACCAAGTCCAAAGAAGAATTTGAATTGCCTTCTACTTCCTCCTCCCATGTCTTTGTCCAAAATGGGAACCAAAATGGGGACTTTGCAGCTCGAACACTAGACCTCCACCCCATGCATTTGACGCCACACCTAGCTCCCAAGTAACGCATGCTTGCCACTTTGCCGACTCACCTTTTTGTTCAACAAAACCCCAAATAAAACTCTTATACCCACTTCCTCGGCTCCTCTCCTATAAAGCCTAAAAACAAAAATTCTCCTACCTACTCGTGCACACTCCTAACCTACAATTAAGCCCCGAAACTACACAAACAGCAACACAGCACACTTAACACATGCAATATCATGCAACAACAAAACAGCCCCTAACCCGGGATATTACACCGGTGATCCTTGGAACCACATCTGAAACAACCCCCAGTTCTCTTCCAGCATTCACCCGAGTGAAGTTTCCCACAATCTGCACAAGGCTGTAACTGATTAGTAGCAGCTGGAGCACCCACTCGAACTGGCCCTTCATTCCTGGGCTTTTTCTGAAACCCTCTAGCAGGACCTGAGTACCCAGAGTCTCTCTTGTTCCTGCCCCTATCCTTGTCTCGGTTTTGCCATTCCGAGTGCTTAACTTCCTCCGCAATTTTAGCTTTTTCTACTAGTGTAGCGAAATTCCTCTCCTTCTGTGGGGCTATTAATACCCGTAACTCATCATGCAACCCGTCCTCAAAACACACACAACGTTCATAATCAGTCGGCACTATTCCCCGGGCATACCGACTCAGACATAGAAACTCTGCCTCGTAAGCTGCCATGATTTACCTCATTGGACCAGATTCAGGAATTCCTTCCTTCGGGCATCCACATAACTAGCCCCGACATATTTTCCTTGAAAGGTGGCCTTAAAGAATTCCCAGGTAATACATCAGCCTGAGTGCCTTCCCGAATAGTGAGCCACCACTGATACGCCTCGTCTCTCAACAACGACACCACCCCTTTCAGTTTCTGCTCAACGGTGCAATCCAGGTCGTCCATAATCTGCTCCACTGCCTCAAGCCAGTACTCCGCTACATTAGGGGCTACACCCGAAATACCCCTAAAAACTTCAGCCCCATTCGATCTGAGTCGCTCCGATATTGACCCACGAGTTGTCGACCCAGTTCTTGCCCCAGCAACCCTTTCCAGAACTCGCAACATCGCTTGGGACAGAGCATCGTCCTCTCTCATTTGATCATGTGACCCAGCTTCAGTCACAGGTGACGCAGGGGCATCTATTTTCGGCATATACCCCGATGCCTCAGATATAACTCTAGCACCTCGGCCTCTACCACGGCCACGTCTACCGCGTCCACGTCCTCTAGCGCTCATGTTTACTAAATCGATTTAATCTGATTAAGAGTCTTATGAATCAGTATTCTATTCAATGTTTATTAAACAGTGTTTTATGGAAGATAGGAAGTAAAGTCGTTTTCACAAAACGTATCCTAAAGTCTCAATCTCTATAGTTTCAGCTCCTAAAGCTAAAAGTTCTAGAGTATTTCTACAGTCACACCACAATAATCATAAAATGAAAACATAAACTTACTTGACTTAGTGCCGGATACCCGTGGTGCCATACTTCCTTTAGAACATGCATTTATAAATTAAAATTTTAAACAGCTTTGGAAAATGCTTTTGAACCCAAACCACAGTCGAGTTTTGCAACCGGGCTCTGATACAATAAAATGTAACACCCCAAACTCGGCCTATGCAGTATGACCGAATCTAACATGTCACATGAAGAAAACGAGTAAAGAACTTGTGCTTATCACTAAATATTAGAATTTGGTTTAAGAAAACAAATTTTGATCAGAAATATTTGATAGAAATACTACAATTCTTGAAGGGTTAATTGAAAAATCGATAATTGAATTAGTAATCTTTTAAATCCGTAATTTTTGAAAATAAAATTGATATTTAGAAGGAAAGTCCAAATTAAATTATTCGAACATATTGGTTATGAAATCCGTTTGTAGATAAATTTTATGAAAAACCATTGTTTATGATTTCCAGAAAAATTCCCGTTTAAAACAAACCATGAAAGAAATAAATAATCAAACATAAAATCCAAATTTAAAATCCCAGAGGCCTTATTACAACTTTAACACAAAATAGTAAAAGTAACAAAATGAAACAGAAAGGAAATTTACTAAAGTCCAAAATATCATTTCCAAAGTATGGCCTCCACCAGGTCATCCATGGCCCCAAGTCCTCGTCACTGAGCGTTACCTGAAGGGATTAAGAAAAAGAAAGGAGGGGTGAGTTACAAGAACTCAGTGTATAATCCCCTTACCGTCATCCACTGGGCCTGGATTCATTTAGCAATAACTTGGGCTTAAGCCCATTTACATAATCAATAACAAAATGAAGTTAATGTATGCAACCCAACCCATCCATCCATCACACCCCCGACCAGCCAATCACACCTGTGGGGATCAAGTCAACCCACCCCGCGCTCCACACCAAACCGCTGAAGTCAAGCTGCTTTTCATAATATTTGTGGCAGAGCCACCGAGTATCAGCTGCGATCAAAATTGCTTTCATACAGTATTTTCGTGGTCAAGCCACCGAAATCATAAGTAAACATTATAATGAATATTTTGTGGCAATGCCACCAGGCTACACTGCTCTTTATACAATTTTCCCAACCCATGCGATATGTAACATGCAACATACATAATCAAGCATAATATCCACATATATATTCAACAAGCATTAATCCAATAATTTATTATGGTGAATCGGCACATTATAGAACTTTGTAACTCGGCCCACTAAGGCATTCTAGCAATTCGGCCCATAGGGGCATTTTCGTAAATCGACCCATAGGGGTATTTTCATAAATCGGCCCATAGGGGCATTTTCGTAAATCGGCCCATAGGGGTATTTTCGTAATTTTATCAATTTCATTACCAATTTTGACAAGTCTATAGAAATAATGTAATTTAAGCAAATTTCTCGATTTGAGCCATATTACAATTTTTAGCCATATAAATAATAACGATCTATTTTCCAACGTGATATCTAATCATGAATCTACGGGATTTCGGTGTGAGATTACACACTGATTACGATGAGATTAATCCTTCTTGATCGCTTGGCGCCTAAATCACCATTACACTCGATTAATCCAACAAACAAGATTTTATTAATCTAAATCTTAATCAAACGATCTATTGAAACGCTTACCCTCGATGATCGTGAGCGACCACGATTTGTCTATTTTCACCGGATGATGGTCCACAACCCGGTGGACAATCTCGAACGCCGATCGCGCCGTTTGAACTTAGGAGTAGGAATCGAAATCCACTCCTTTTGTGTTCTCCAATCGCTTTTCCTTTTGAATCGGTACCACTTGCCTCCATTGGAAAAAGTCTTAATCAAAACGATATTACGATGATATAAATCGATTGTTTAAGGAAAAGGTTAAACACCACTATTTTTGTAGGATCAACAAGTGAATAAAAGCGATCGATATGATCCCTATAATAACCGATTAGTCACAACCATCATTCCGTTTAGCAAACTAATCAAACAATGAGCGAGATCAAAATAATCCATAAAGAAACTTCTTACCTTACGATGATAAATCTGATTTCCACTGATTGGGCTTACGACTACTGATGATTCGACTAAATGAAAGATTCGGCCAACCCCACAAGAATACTACAAAATAGGAGATGATCACGAAATGAGGGAGTAGAAGAGAGGAATGTTTCGATTTAGAGAACCATCCAAAGAGAAGGTACATATTCGGTAAAAAGAAAATACAAGGATAGAATAGAGCCACTTACCGATTCGATCAAAGAAGAGATACTCAACTCGCAAGATGGAGAAGAGAAGATGATAGAAATTTGGCTATTGAAGAAAAAGAACAAGGATGATTCGGCCTCTATGTAAAATCGATTAAAGAAAATGAGAGAAAGGTTGAAGAATTAATGAGGAAAGAAAAAGAAGAGATGGACAAGAGAAATGTTAAAGTTTCGGCTAACACTATGAAAGAGATGAACAAAAAGAGAGACTTGTGTTTTGGCAACCAAGGAAAAGATTGGAAGAAAAAGGCACCAAAATGATAAAAGAATAAAAGATGGCTAAGGCAAGGATGAAAAGAAGAAAAGAAAAATGCTCCCAAATGGTCTCGATTTTAGGCAAGGAAAAGAGGTACTAAATGAACAAAGAAAAGACTTTCAAAAAAGAAATCAAAAGCTCTTCAAAATGCCTAACAAAATTCGGCACACCCCCCTTACCAAAACCGATTACACCTTAACCAAAAAGATGCATGTTGACCAAAAATTCCTTCCCTTGGCAACTCCTAAAATTCGGCCAACATGTTCCCTCCCTTGCCTTTTTATTTGATTTCTTTCCTTCATTTTCCCTTGTTTTCCTCCTTACCATAATCCTTAGTCATCTTTCCATAAATAAAAAGTCTTCCTTACCTTAATTATCACCATGGCCGACACTTGGAAGAGAAACACAAAAATAAATCCCAAAATTTGCAATATATGGGATTCGAACCTCTTCCCTCCAAGCTCTCCACTTGACGCCACACCACTCCACCATGTGCTCCACTTGTGCTAGCAAAGCACACTCTTATTTCCTTACATATTGATGTCACATACCTTCTCTCCTTAAAGTGCTTAAACACAAAAATTTTACTAAGGCTCAATTCAATCCCAAGCCTTCATAGGACCCCTAAACATACAAAATTCACATTCTTAACTAGCCTATCGCATGATATGATGCAAAACATAAAATTCTGAATTTCAGGATGTTACATTACCGTTTGGCATTCCCGACAGAATTTGAAAAGATTCATAATGTTTTTCACGTATCGATGTTGAGACGATATAGATCAGATCCTTCGCATGTGATTTCTCCAGTTGATATAGAATTGCAGCCTGATATGACCTATAGGGAAGAGCCGATTAAGATTTTAGCTTGAGAAGTTAAAGAACTTCGAAACAAACATATATCATTGGTGAAAGTTCTTTGGCAGCATCATGGTGTTGAGGAAGCCACTTGGGAACCCGAGGAGACTATGAAAATGTAATACCCGAACATCTTTTCTGGTAAGATTTTCGAGGACGAAAATTTCTTTAGGGGGAGTTTTAACAACACGTTTTTATTGGTGTCGGAAACAATGGTTTTGGGACCACATTTCTGAATAGTCAGCCAGTATTTTATTATTTATTTAATATTTATAAAGGTTATTAAAACGTCGTATTAAAATTTGGTTAGATAATTTTAGTGTTTAGATAGTTAATTAAGGAATAAGGACAAAATTGTAAAAAATTTAAAACTTAATCGCTATTAGTTATTTGTATTAAATAATTATAAAAACATGAATTAAGGGCTTTAAAAGGTAATTAGACCTATATAGAATATAATGGAGAATTATGTACATGGTGGGGATATTATAATGTATGTTTATAAAGGGATAAATAAGTAATTAAATAAAATTCTAATTAAATGTTAAAACATATGAAAAATGCTATCATCTTTTGGTTTCTTCTTCCACCAATTTTTGTCCACCATTGTCAAGGGATAAAAGCTTCAAATATTCAAGATATTCGGCCATTGCATGTGAGTTGATTTTTAGTCCATTTTTAGTGATTTTTATATTTTTCATATCGTTGTAGCTTAATCTAGCTAACCTAGGGACCAATTCGTGAAACTATTAAATGTTTAGAATTTTGCCATGGATGAATTTGGTCTTGAAGTTTAATAATAGATTATTAAGTTTGATAGTTAAATAGGACTATTTTGTCAAGTAATTTTTGTTAATTTTAAAGTTTAATAACTAAGTTGTTAAAATTTTAAAATAACATGTAATTCTTGTGATACAGTGGTAAAAGTTGGCTGTTTAGGGACCCTATATAATTTGGCACAAGAGTTTTTGGGTTAATTTGTGATAATTGTGAGAATTTCGATTTTAGGGATTAAATTGAATAAAAGGAGAAAGTTTAGGGTAAAAGTTAAAATGTCATTAAAGGGCTAGTTGCACGAATTTTAGTGTTTTAAGATGTTTAAATTGGTTAATTGAATTAAAGTATTATATTTAGATCAAGAAACAAATCAGTCGATTGATAAACGCGAGAAAGGAAATGTTGTCAAGTAGACGTCATTGTATGTCGTCAGCTATTGTATTTTGGTAAGTTCGTATTACGTTTATTATGTTTATAATGATTTTACTTATTACGTGTTTAATTAAATGAAATTGAATGTTGTGATGATCTATTGGATGATTAATGAAATAGAAGAATTAAGTTGAGTATGAAATGTACCGGAAAAGCAAGATAAGTGTAACACCCCTTACCCCTATTTGACGCTGGAATAGGGTACGAGGCATTATCGGACTCACATCACAAGCAATCACACAATTTCGAGTCATAAAATTTGCGTCCAAATTTAAAACCATCCATATTCAATCATAAAGTCCTTTACACGAGCTTACGGGGCCCAAAACATGTATTGGAAGCGGTTTGGGACTAAAACGAGAACTTTAGAAATTTTTACAAAACTTAGAAAACTTTTGCTAGCAGCAGGTGTAACACCCCCTAATCCTAATCCATCGCCGGGACAAGATTACGGGATATTACCGGAGCTTACAGAATAATTACACATAATATATCATCAGACAACAAAATAAAATCTCTAAATCCACTTGAGTCTTAGTCACTAAATTATTTATATCTTGAGCTACAGAATTCTAAATTAAGATCTGCTTGATGTTTTTTAAACTAGACTCAAATATCTTTCTACCATAAAAATTTCAGAATTTATAATTTAGCCAATAAGTACAATTAATTCTTCAAATTTTATCCCTGTTCTGCTGTTTGACAGCTCCGACCTTTCTTAACTAAAAATTTATTATCTCTTAGTACAAGATAAAAATGTTTATCTTGAAAATATACTCATTAATAATTTAAGAATATAAATTTAAACCCCTAATTATTTTTCTACAATTTTTAATGATTTTTAAAAGTCAGGACAGGGGAACCTGAAATCATTCTGACCTTGTCTCTCAAAAATTTGAATATCTCCTAATATGAAATTCTTTTGCTTATACTGTTTCTTCTATGTAAAACTAGGCTCAATAGGATTTAATTTAATACTTTAATTAACCTCTAATTCAGTTTCTACAGTTTTTGGTGAATTTTTAAAGTTGAACCATTGCTGCTGTCCAGAAACTATTTTAATGCTAATTTTACTCCTTCATGATTCTTTGTATTAACTTTCACTTAGACATACATAATCATTATACCTTTAGGCACCTCTTATGCATATTTGACTACTATTTTACCTCTCATCATTCAATCACATCAACATTATAAGGCAAATCATGCAAATATCATAATACCAAAACACAAACCAAATAAATGACTAATATCCACATAACACCTATAGACTAACATTTGGTCAAAATAACTTGTACATGCCATTATAACCAGAATCAAGGCATCCATAATTTTCGATCGAACCAATGGATAGTGTGATATAGCTCCGATAAGCTTCCAACCTGTTCGAGCTTCCGATAATCTGTAAGGTAAATAAATAAAACAAATATGTAAGCAATGATTGCTTAGTAAGCTCATATAGTCTTTAAACATACTAATTTATTTCCATATAAAACTTTACATATTAAAAATAATCAAATATAGTTACCGTAATACTCATAAACTATTCTCACTAATTCACAAAGTGAACTAATCCATAGTATCACACATAGACTTATACCCTCAAACTTAGTAAATTTTATATAACTTTAACTCTTCCACACTTATTCCATATGCATGTCATACAAGTCATACGCATATCATTCAAATTATTTACATATTAATGCATTTAACCAAAGCCTTGTTTTAATTGAACAGATAATAAATCGTTCCACAAGAAATTACATAATCTAAACCTTAACATTCCTTCATGAACACTAATTTATTTTCATTTAAATACTTACCTTTTCAATGCATCAAATAAATAAACAAACTACTATTCAGCAAATAGCTTGGCACTTGCCTAAACATCAAGTAACAATAATAGTTAGCGTACTTGCACATCTTACATATAAATTCAATATTGATAAACTTATTTTCTCGACATGTTACTATATACATGCTTTCCTTGTATCAACATAATCAAAGATAATCACATATTTACATGTCACTTTTTAATATATTAATTAAATACCATTTCCATGTCACGTTTCAATATGTCATGTAAATATCATTTTTTTTCCAAGACACGTTTCAATATATCAATTAAATATCATTTCCAAGTATTTCAATATTAATTCATAAATATTTACAATTCACTCATAGTACATTCAATTCTCATTAATTTGTTATCTTAAATGGCTTTCGCAATTTGTTTCACATTTCATTATACACTTGCAATATCCATTCCATAGTCATTTCATGAGTATGTAACTTATATATTCCATATATTTGCAACATATTTCACATTCTATTTTCAACTCACTATTTCACTTCCATTTCTCATACCACCATTTCAATATAAATTATAAAACTTTATTATTCATTTACCCCTATTAACACTACTCAGACTCGGACGAATACACGGATCCAACCAAAACACACCAGTTTGGCACTTAGTGCCTCATCGGATAATTCAAAATAATAAATTGACACCCAGTGTCTCATCGGCCATACCGAAGTAATTTGGTACCCAGTACCTCATCGAATTTATCTGAAGTAACAATTTGACACCCAGTGTCTCATCGACTCGAGGTCGAAGTATCCCTGAACTCTTCCAATCCTATGGCATGCTAACTATATCCGACTCAGCTCGATACAGTTAATAGGGTTTAAAATCAATTTTCAAATTTCAACCAATATTCATTTTAATTCAATAATCACAAATCCTCAAGAATTCAACTCAATATCATAATATCAAATATTCAGTCATTTCACTTACTATACACATTAAGTAATAACTACAACAATTAATATTTCATGTACCATCAATTTTATGAATTTCGTGTATATTTATTTCAGTAACAATTCATAATCATAATTATACATAATTATCAGACAAGTTTCATATACATAAATTCCCCTTATCACTAACCCAGTCTTTCCAAATCGGAGAACGACTTACGGATATGAGTACATCGTTTTCTTTGTGCCATAACCCGGTTATCGTCTTTTCATTAAAATTTCATAGCCCAGCTATGGTCTTACATTTTAAAATTGCCATGGTCCAACCATGGTCTTATTCATCAATTCATCCTTTGCCATAAAACGATTGTACTCAATCCTGCGTTCCACTCGTTTTGAATATTTAATTCAATTTCATAATTTAACAATAATTTTATTTCAATAATATATATGAATAAATACATAATACCATTCATCAATTTAATAAATAAACATTAAAATTTAACCATACGAACTTACCTGGCTAAATTGCAGAAACACCAGAATTCAGGGGCTTTTTGGTAATTTTTTATTTTCCTCGATTTTCCACCCGATCTTGATCTAAATTAATAATTTCATTCAACATATTAATTTAGACAATAAAAAAATTCATTTTATGCAATTTGGTTATTTTTTACATTTTTACAAAATTACCCCTAAAATTTTACTTTTATTCAATTTAGTCCCTAAGCCCAAAACATGCAAATTAACCATTTTTAATACAAATTCAAGCTAGCGAAATATTCATGGCATTCAATACAGCCCATTTTTGCAATAAATTCTGTAACACCCCAAACCCGGCCTAGAAGTTAGGCCTGAATCTGGCGTGTCACATGAAAAAAACTTGTTTGGGAAATACAGCCTCTTTGTTAAAACCAAAAATACTTAAGCAATTGTTAACTACTTGAAAACGTAATAATCTAAAAAAAAAACCTTTTTAGTAGCGAAAACATATTTGAAATGAACAATTTACAAAAATGTGATGTTTAGAAATAGAGTTGCAGAAGCATTTTGAAATCGTTGCGGAAACGTAGATAAAATACAAGTATTTTTGAAAGATTGATTGATGAGTCAACAATCAAGGTAGTGAATTTTAAAACCGTGACTTTTGAAAATATCGTTTGATAGTTTGAGTGAAAACTTCCGTGTTAAAATATTTATAAAAGTTTATTATGAAATCCATTTGTTAATCGATTTTGGAAAACCTTTATTTAAGTTTCTAGAAAATTCTCATTTTAAACAATTTAAACAAAATAATAAGTATAACAACCATAAAGCAAAAAATAAAATACTCCAGAGGCCTTATTACAACTTTAAAACCCGAAATAATAAAAGCAACGAAATAATACGGAAAAGAAATTTACTAAGGTCCGAAAATAGCATTCCAAAAGTATGGCCTCCACCGAGTCATCTGTGGCCCTAAGTCCTCGTCACTGAGCATTACCTACAAGGGTTAAGAAAAGGGGGAGTGAGTTACAAGAACTCAGTGTGAAATCCCCTTACCGTCATCCACTGGGCCTGAACCCGCTTAGAAATATCTTGGGCCTAAGCCCATTTAAGATAATCTTGAGCCGAAGCCCAATTAAAAAATAGTATATATATATATATATATATATATGAATGCAAAGTATGCAACCCAACCCATCCATCCAATCTCTCCCCATCACCCGGTCTCTCTGTGGGGATCAAGTCAACCCACCCCGCCAGGGCTCTCCAATTTGCAGTCAAGCTGCCATTTATACTATTTGTGGCTGAGCCACCAGATTCATATACGGTAAAATGATCAACACAGAGTCGTTAATTCATATGTTAGGCACATAGCCATTATCAGAATTTGTGGCAATGCCACCGGTCTATACTTCTCTTCATTCAAATTTTCCCATCCATGCAATATGTAAAGATGCATCATACATAATCGTAAAACATCCATATAAAAATAACATCCATTAACCTATTGAATACTTTTTATGAATCAGTCCATTAAAGCAATACGATCATTCGGCCCATAGGGGCATTTCGGTAATTCGGTCCATAAGGACATTTCGGTAATTTGGCCCATTATAATAATCTATCAAATCGGCCCATAGGGGCATTTCGATAAATCAGTAATTTTACCCACTAAGGGTAATTCGGTAATCTCGCAACCAAGGGGTATTTCGGTAATTTACCCTCCAAGGGTATTTTGGTAATTCGGCAACCTAGACTTAACTACTAATGTGAGGCATAAAAATTGAAACTATCCATCTGCGTCGTACTGACTAAATTGACTATAACTCGAGTTAGGAATCTCGAAATCTAAATCCGTAAATTTTCCATGAAACTAGACTCATATATATTTTTAATACTATTTTTTCAAAATTTTTGGCTTAGCCGTTTAGTACAGTTTATTTCTTAAAGTTTCCCTTGTTTCACTGTCCAACGATTTTGACCTCTCTTACCTTAATTTCAAATATCTCACTGTACGATTTTCATATACTGCTCCCACTTGTTTCTATTGAAAATAAGTTCTCTAAGGAATCCATACATATAACTTATAACTCATAATTCACTTTGTACAATTTTAACCAATTTTTCCAAGACAGAACAGGGAACCACGAAGTCCATCAGAACTAGTCTCACTAAAATTAAGATATCCCAGAATATAAAATTTCTCTTCCTCCTCTATTTCTTTCATATAAAAGTAGACACTGTAAGCTTTAATTCGATATCTTTTTCGCTTTCTAATTCCCTTTATCCTATTTTTCGTGATTTTTCCAAAATCACGTCACTGCTGCTGACCAAACTGTTTCTTTGCAAAATATGGTTACTACTATGAACATACGCACTCCCGAGTGGTCTCGGATGCCGGTTTCTGATTTTCTTCGGTATTTCGACCGAATCATAGAACATTTCATACAAACATCCAGAGAGGTATGAGATTACACACCATTTCAAACATATATTCGGAAGGGTACAGGATTACAGACCTTGATTACAAGTTGTGCTTTCTACCGTTTCGACACCACGAATGTGATCTCCCTCAGTGCACCAAAAATCGATCCTACCCTTGGGTTACTAAAATCCCGTCCTAACAATATTTGGTGAGCGAAAGATTCGTTAGCCATTATCCCACCTTTGATCAAAACAAATCTTATAACAACGTTCTTACCCCACTTGCTTGACAAGTCGACGATAACGATTTGGTTAATACAAATCACTTGTGCTCCTTCACCTTGTTGAAAGCCCTAAATCCAACGATGGCCATATCATAGAAAAGAATGTAACTCAGACCCAACGAGAGAGAAAGAAGAACACTCGATTTTTAAGGAAAAACTCAGATGAAACAAAGTTATTGACAAAGAGAGAACTACTACTTACCGGTTGTTAATTTTCTTGTAGCGCCACTCACTTAAATCACTACGAAAAGAGGATGATTTGATCACAAGGTAATGTCGAATTAAGAATAGAGAAAATGTTGATGAAAAGGTCAAAAGAAAAGAACGGATGGAGAGAAGAATGCTAGATTGTTTCAGCTATCTAAGGGGAGATGAACAAAAAGGTGAGTGATTCGGCCAAACAAAGGAGAAAGATGTACACTCAAAGCTTGAAGATTCGGCAAGAAGGAGAAGGAAATTTGGAGAGAAAAGAAAAATGACACAAAAGTTGCAAATAGGAGTTTTTGGCCAAAACAACACCAAAACTTTTACCAATTGCCAAAGAAAATTTGGCTACCTCCCTCTACACCCAAAACCGTCCACATTCATGACCATAATGGTCAAAAATTGGCCAACCACACTTTCCATAACACTTCCCTTGAAAAAGGCCACATGTTCCCCTTACTTTCCCCTTTCTCTTGATTTCTTTCCTCACCTTCATCCTTTCCTATTTTCCTTAGCCATCTTGCCAAAAATAAAAAGTCCACCTTGCCTTATTTACATGCTTGGCCGGCACTTAGGGAAAGAATGCAAAAATAATAGTCAAAATTTGCACACAACGGGATTTGAACCTCTTCCCTCAAGGTACTTCATGTGGCGCCATAACCTTCTTACCAGTTGTTCAATTATGCTAGCACATTACTCATTTAATTCCATAAACATTGAGGTCACTTACTATCTCTCCTTAAAGTGCTTAAACACAAAATTCTTCCTATAACTTAACTTGAACCCGGAACTTCCTAAAACCCCGTAACTTTCCAAAATCACCCTCCTAATAAGTCCAACTTGAAATAATGCCATTCTCAAATTCCCATAAATTTTAAAACGCTTCTACGCTCAAGGTCCAATGGGCCCAATCCTACTAGGCCCAATTTCGGGTCGTTACAATTCTACCCTCCTTAAAGAAATTTTGTCTTCAAAATTTCCAACCAACTACTAAACGCACCGCACAAGTCACACCACTATGCTTTCGCTGCGCACTCTGATCTTACTAACACTAATGTACTTTTAACAAAATCTTGAATCCTCTTTCACACAACCAAACATCTAACCACAGAAGCAAGCAGTTATCTACTACTTATGCCTAAAATTTTCTATATTCAATCATCACGTCCAACCAAAACATACCTGACTTGATGGTGATGAAACAATCCTGAGCCTTATGCTCCTTCGACCCGCATCTCAAACATGCTCTTGACCTCCTCCAGCATTCTCCCGGATGACGCCTTCTGCAATAATCGCAAGCCAGAAAGTTTGGACGTGCCTTAACACGCTTTACGGAATGAGACTGCGACCCAAAGGAACCACGATCTCTTTTCTTCTTACAGTTCACACACTCAACTCGAAGTGCTTCACTGATTCCTTTAACCTCCTCCAATACCTCCTTAACTATTTGAGTCAGCTCAACAACCCAAGCTTGATCATGAGATCCCGTCTCAGCCACTGGCGATGCTAGCGCCTCCCTTTTAGAAACATGCCCCGATGCTGAAGATCTAGCCTTAGCACCTCGGCCTCTACCATGTCCACATCTATCACGTCTACGTCCTTTAACGTTCATATTTGCTAAATCGATTTAATCTGATTATGAGTTTTATGAATCAGTATACTATTTCAGTGTTTTATTAAACAATGTTTTATGGAGTATAGGAAGTAAAGTTGTTTTCGCAATACGCATCCTAAAGTCTCAATCTCTATAGTCGCAGCTCCTAAAACTAAAAGTTCTAGAGTATTCTATTTTGTGGAATTTTCTTACCACAGTACTAACACAATAATCATAAAATGAAAACAAATACTTACTTGACTTGGTTCCGGATACCCGTGGTGCCATACTTCCTTTAGAACATGTAATTAAAATTTTAAACGGCTTTGAAAACACTTTTGAACCCAAACCACAGCCGAGTTTTGTAACCGGGCTCTGATACCATAAAATGTAACACCACAAACCCGGCCTAGAAGTTAGGCCCGAATCTGGCGTGTCACATGAAAAAAACTTGTTTGGGAAATACAACCTCTTTGTTAAAACAAAAAACACTTAAGCAATTGTTAACTACTTGAAAACGTAATAATCTAAAAAAAAAACCTTTTTAGTAGCGAAAGTATATTTGAAATGAACAATTTACAAAAATGTGATGTTTAGAAATAGAGTTGCAGAAGCATTTTGAAATCGTTGCGGAAACGTAGATAAAATACAAGTATTTTTGAAAGATTGATTGATGAGTCAACAATCAAGGTAGTGAATTTTAAAACCGTGACTTTTGAAAATATCATTTGATAGTTTGAGTGAAAACTTCCGTGTTAAAATATTTATAAAAGTTTATTATGAAATCCATTTGTTAATCGATTTTGGAAAACCTTTATTTAAGTTTCTAGAAAATTCTCATTTTAAACAATTTAAACAAAATAATAAGTATAACAACCATAAAGCAAAAATAAAATACTCCAGAGGCCTTATTACAACTTTAAAACCCGAAATAATAAAAGCAACGAAATAATACGGAAAAGAAATTTACTAAGGTCCGAAAATAGCATTCCAAAAGTATGGCCTCCACCGAGTCATTCGTGGCCCTAAGTCCTCGAAATCCTTTGAGCATTACCTACAATGGTTAAGAAAAGGGGAGTGAGTTACAAGAACTCGGTGTGAAATCCCTTCTTTACAGTCATCCACTGGCCTGAACCCGCTTAGAAATATCTTGGGCCTAAGCCCATTTAAGATAATCTTGAGCCGAAGCCCAATTACAAAATAGTATATATATATATATATGAATGTAAAGTATGCAACCCAACCCATCCATCCAATCTCTCCCCCGTACCAGCCAGTCTCTCCTGTGGGGATCAAGTCAACCCACCCCGTCAGTCTCTCCAATTTGCAGTCAAGCTGCCATTTATACTATTTGTGGCTGAGCCACCAGATTCATATACGGTAAAATGATCGACACAGAGTCGTTAATTCATATGTTAGGCACATAGCCATTATCAGAATTTGTGGCAATGCCACCGGTCTATACTTCTCTTCATTCAAATTTTCCCATCCCATGCAATATGTAAAGATGCATCATACATAATCGTAAAACTTCCATATAAAAATAACATCTATTAACCTATTGAATACTTTTTATGAATCAGTCCATTAAAGCAATACGATCATTCGGCCCATAGGGGCATTTCGGTAATTCGATCCATAAGGACATTTCGGTAAATCGACCCATTATAACAATCTATCAAATCGGCCCATAGGGGCCTTTCGGTAAATCGGTAATTTTACCCACTAAGGGTAATTCGGTAATCTCGCAACCCAGGGGTATTTCGGTAATTTACCCTCCAAGGGTATTTTGGTAATTCGGCAACCTAGACTTAACTACTAATGTGAGGCATAAAAATTGAAACTGTCCATCTGCGTCGTACTGACTAAATTGACTATAACTCGAGTTAGGAATCTCGAAATCTAAATCCGTAAATTTTCCTTGAAATTAGACTCATATATCTTCTTACTACTATTTTTCCAAAATTTTTGGCTTAGCCGTTTAGTACAATTTATTCCTTAAAGTTTCCCTTGTTTCATTGTCCAACGATTCTGACCTCTCTTACCTTAATTTCAAATATCTCACTGTACGGTTTTCATATACTGCTCCCACTTGTTTCTATTGAAAATAGGTTCTCTAAGGAATCCATACATATAACTTATAACTCATAATTCACTTTGTACAATTTTAACCAATTTTTCCAAGACAGAACAGGGAACCACGAAGTCCATCAGAACCAGTCTCACTAAAATTAAGATATCCCAGAATATAAACTTCCTCCTCCTCATATGTTTCTTTCATATAAAAATAGACACAGTAAGCTTTAATTCAATATCTTTTTCGCTTTCTAATTCCCTTTATCCTATATTTCGTGATTTTTCCAAAATCACGTCACTTCTGCTGACCAAACTGTTTCTTTGCAAAATATGGTTACTACTATGAACATACGCCGAGTGGTCTGGGATGCCGGTTTCTGATTTTCTTCGGTATTTCGACCGAATCATAGAACATTTCATACAAACATCCAGAGATGTATGAGATTACACACCATTTCAAACATATATTTGGAAGGGTACAGGATTACACACCTTGATTACAAGTTGTGCTTTCTACAACATATTTGATAAATATTTCTAAAACATAAATCACTAATTCATAAGCCTTCCTAAATTCACGATTGGCTCATAAATACTAAATAATAAATTCATAAGCTCACTTGTCAGATTTTAGTGGTCTTAACCCACTGTTTCTGACATTACTGAAAATTGGGCTATTACAGCAGGGCTCACACGCCCATGTGGTCCAAGGGACACGCCCGTGTGACCCTGGGACACGCCCGTGCTTTAGACCGTGTTCAAATTAGGGTGCTCTCTGACTTGTGCCACACGGTCGTGCCACACGTTGGTGTGCTAGGCCGTGTAGCACACATGGCTGAGACACATGCCCGTGTGTCTGCCCGTGTCCTCAATTCTGGACATTCTGTTTTGCAACAATTAAGGTGCAGGGGACACACGGCCGGATCACATGCCCGTGGGGTAGACCGTGTGTCACACATGGCCTAGAAACACGCCCGTGTGTCTACCCGTGTGGACAAAAATAAGGCTATTTACCAAGCCATTTTGCCACCCTCACTTGCACTCATCTACACAACATCACATGACACAAATTCAAGCATATAAATGCAACCAAACACTCACAAACAAGACAATAACATGTCATTCTTATACCATCATTTATCATGCTTAAAACATCATACTTAGCCCGTTAAAAACATACTAATTTCACATTCACAAGAGGGCATTAACATATGAATAAACTTATGATCAACATAAGCCATCACTCATGGCTATATATAAGATGAAGCATTGACAATTACAAGCCAACACATATGGCCAAATTAATCATGACACATATAAAAAGTTGACCTAGTCCCTATACATGCCATAGACTTAAAATACTTGAATTCATTTATACCCAAAACAGCTTGATAGTGTGATAGGATTTTCGACGATTTCCAACCCGAGCTGACTCGATGACACTGTAAAACATGGGAAAGGAAGGGGGTAAGCTATATAGATTAGTAAGTTCATATGCAAATAATACAATACATTATTCATACATTTGACATATAAATAAATTAACATATATCAACATAAATTTCATTAAAACTTCATAAATGTCATATGGACATAAATGTCATTTAATATCAACATAACACATATCAACATAATTGTCATATACTAATAGCTCATCATATGAGTTACATAACACATATCAACATAATTTTCATATACTAATAGCTCATCATATGAGTTACATAACACATATCAACATGATTTTCATTTAAGCTTCATAAGCACAACTTACTCAATCACAATCTTACCAATTGTTCATCATATACTGGGTTCATTTTCTTTAAGTTTTACGTACATACCTGTACCATCTCATAACATATTCACGTACTTTCTCATCTTTGACATACCCGTTGAACCACTTGGAATACTATCAGATACACGGAAATCTTTGCACATAAGTGCCACATATGTAGCCAATGCTACCACAAATCTCATAACACATATAAGCTCGCTCTCGAGCTATCCTCGGGCCTGCTCACATAATCTGTCAGTCGAGACGTAGCTATGTAGTGCTGCTTACACAAGCTGTCAGGTATCCACAACATATGTCGGTATACCCAGCCACCGGTAGGACGTACAGGACCAGCACCCGGGACACATAAATCACATAATCACATGGGTTCCTAGTGACATGTCAATTGTATCCTAATCTATTCCTAAGGTTCAACCGGGATTTACTCGCTCGTCGAAACTTCGTCAATTTCATCCATAGAGTCAATCATACAATTCATGCTATAACAAAACATTATAAATACAATTATAACGTTGCATTATTTACATACAAACTTACCTTGACATAAAAACGACAAAAAGTACTAAATCATCAAATACTTATTTTTCCCTCGTTCTAGGTCCTAACCTCGTTTTTCTCGATCTATAATATCAAATTTAACTTATTTAATCATTATACTATTCAAATCAGCCTAAAATCACATTATGGAAAAAATTACATTTTTGCCCCTAAACTTTTAACTTTTACAATTTAGTCCCTAGGCTCGTAAAGTGATTTTCATTCAATATTTTTTCAAAACCCAAGCCTAGCCGAACCATTTTCATACTCATAACAGCCCACATTTCTCATTTATTAACAATTTTACAACATATTTTACAACTTTTACAAATAAGTCTTTTTTGATATTTTTACCGAAAATCACTTAGCAAAAGTCGTTTAACAAACAACAAACATGCATTTTCTACTATCAAACATCAAAATACACACATGTCTAATATGGGTTAAACCCTATACCTTGATCATTTCTTAAATTAGTGGTAGAAATAGATAGATCGGGTTACAACGACTTCAAAAACATAAAAATCATTAAAAACAGGGCTAGAACAGAGTTACAATCAAGCTTGGAAGTGGAAAAACCCTAGATATGGCTTTCCCCTTGTGAATTTCAGCCATGAGGAAGAAGATGGACAAAAAATTGGCTTTTAATTTGGCTTTTTAATTCATTTAATTACCAAATTACTAAAATGCTCTTAATGAAAAACTTTAGAAACATACCAAACCATATCCATTTTTGTCCACCAACTTAACCAATGGTCTAATTACCATTTAAGGACCTCCAATTTAAAATCTCATAGCAATTGGACACCTCTAACATATAGAATTCAAGTTTTGCACTTTTTGCAATTTAGTCCTTTTAACTAAATTGAATGCCCAAACGTCAAAATTTTCGAATGAAATTTTCAAGAAATCATTCTATAAAATTGTAGATCATAAAAATATAATAAAAATAAATTTTACTGTGTCGGATTTGTGATCCTGAAACCACTGTTCAGACTAGACCCAAAATCGGGCTGTTACAATAAGCCTGTGTGAACTTAGTAAATAGTTAGGATACAAATGACATGTCATTAGGGCGTAGCAGGCTTTGTTCTGGTGTATATTTAGCAGGCTTTGTGCCGATGTATATTTTGCAGGCATTAGTTGCCGATATTTTTAGTAGTAGGCACTCTGTGCGGTGTTTTATTTAGCAGGTACTATGTACCGGTGATAGATACCGTACCGATGGCTTGAGGTCCTACATGTGTTATGGATTCTCTGAAGCTTGTGTGAGTGGCATTGTGTGTCGATTAATTTCCTTATGTTAGATCGTATGAGCATTATCTTCCCGTGTATCCGAAGTTGATTTACTATTATTCTCCGGGCAAAATAGTTAACTATTATGATGGAAATGGAATAAGATAATGCGATGAATTATATATTGGTACATGATTATTTGACATGTTATGTTTTGATGATATGAATCATTCATGTTTAATTATTTTGTGTAGTTGGAATGATGAGATACGATAAAGGAATTATTAGTTTCATTGTTATGTATAATTTATATTTAAATTGACAGGTATGATATATTTTATTTTACGAACTTACTAAGCTTTATGAAATTTTACTTTATTTGGTTTTATTTCTTTATAGATTGTCAAACTTTTGCTGCCGATTGGAACATCGTTGGAGATCACATTATCTAGCAATTCATTCGGTAGTTATTCACTTATTTTGGCCTGGTTATAGGTGTCATGTAAATAGAGTTTTGGATATGTAAATTATAAGCACTATTGTCAAATTTTGTGCACTTTGAAGATTGTGGTGTATGTGTTGATGTAAATCCTATTTGGTAAATTGTTTGGCTATGGTTTGTGATGGTGAATGCATGAATTGATATCTAGATGCATTTAAATGGTTGTTTTGGTATGTTTAGGTTAATATGCAACTTGGAATGCTTGAAGCTTGATGAATGGTTAAATTGGTTATGTTAGGTTATGCATTTGGAATAAGATATATAAACATTTAATGGTTTGGTTTATGGATGAACTTTGGTATTTGCTATTTAAATTTTTAAGGATGTTTGAATGAAACTAATTTATGTACATGCTTTGATTGAATGGTTGTTGTATATATGATTGAATTGTAGTGCCGATTATATTGGTTAGGCACTTAGGTTGATTGTGAATTGGTATATTTTGGCTTGATTTGGCACATTTTGAATAGGTTTGAAAGTTGGTTATTGCATAGCTTGGTGTCTAAGTTTTGGTATGTGAAATGGCTTGTGTTAGAAGGTGTTTTCGGGCACACACGATTTGCCACATAGCTCGTATCCCACTCGGTTGCTTGACACGACCATGTGGCCTCTTTGATTTTTGGTGCAAGATTGACCACACGGCATCAGGGAGTTACACAGCCTAGCGACATGACCGTGTGACCCTAATTTACACGGACTCAGGTTGTTACATAGTTTGGCCACACAACCATGTCCTTGAACCACAAGGGCTGAGCCTAGTCACACGGCCGTGTGACCCCTGTTTTTAGTTTTTACCATATTTTTCTGTTTTGTTTCAAATTAACCCAAAATTGTTCTCGATTTGTTCTCGATTAAATAACATGGAAATGAATGCTTATGATTTATTTATTTGTTTTTAATTGAATTATGATAAATATTCATGGTTTAATGTTGTAATGCCTTATAGTTCGGGTTGGGCGATCGGACCAAGTATAGGGTGTTAAATTAGAAGTAGATTTTCTTCTTAGCTTAAAAGCCGTGGGAGAATTATTCACCCTCCAATTTACTTGGATTCGGCCTTAGGGGGTTGGTTAGAGCCATTTGTAGAGCTTATTGAAGATAATTCTTCAAAGGGTTTCATAGGACATTGACTTTTCATCACTATTGGTTGTTTTTATTGAAGCTTTATTCTTCAAGGGGAGCACTCTTTCCATCATCCATCTTATTTTTGTTTATTCTATTTTTCATCTTCCAATTTGCCAAGGATTATTTCTTGGATGGTTGATTAGAGCCATTAATTGAATTTGTGGGGGGTTTATGTCTCAAAGGGTTCAATTGGACACTTATCATTTGATAACAGAGCCAAGATTCGAGGACGAACCTTTTTGAGGAAAGGGGGAATGATACACACACAAATGGGGTGAGATTTATTAAAGGAAAATCAACCAAGATGCCAATTTTCAAGCTCAAAAGATTAGTCAACTTGTGACGAATTTTTGGCCGCACATAAAGAAGAACGTTGTCAAGGTATGTTCTAAGTGCATTGCTTGTAAAAAAGCAAAATCCAAGGTAATGCCTCATAAACTCTATACTCCTTTGTCGATTCCTTTTTCACCATGGGTAAACTTATCCATGGATTTCATTCTTGGATTTCCACAAACCAAAAAAGGTCAAGACAAATTTTTTTGTTGACAGGTTTTTGAAGATAGCTCACTTCATTCTTTTTCAGAAAACGGATGATGCTACACATGTGACTGACTTATTCCTTAGAGAGGTGGTGTGCCTGTATGGGATACCTCACACTTTCGTTTTTGATAGATACATAAAGATCCTAATCCACTTTTGGAAAGTGTTGTAGGGTAAGCTAGGTAGTAAATTATTATATTCTACTACATGTCACTCCCAAATTGATGGCTAAACATGTTGGATCTAGTGTCCTTAGTGTAATATTTTTGTCTATGTACACTAGTATTTTTTTGAACAGATTGGTTTAATAAAATTATTCATGAATTACATTAATACTCTTTGTATATTTTCCTCACGTGGTTTTTGCATGTAATGCAAAGTAAAAGCAAATATTAGCTCACTGTTTGTCTAATGTTTAACTAACATTAAGCAGTATTACATGGTCAGATCATAGTATGGAAAGACAACTTATATTAGTAGACGAAACATGTCCTTAGTCTAATCGAAAATGAGCAAACCGATTAAAAGACTAATATGCCATATATCAAGTCCAAATTGGGAACTGCTTTGTCTTGGGCATCGGAGTAGATGACTCCTAGGAGATAGAGACATATATGTGGCTGACTAGACTAACAATACATCAGACTGTACCCAAGAAGAATAGATCCTGAATCTGTTTAAGAATTTGTTCACTTTTGACGTTCATAGTGTGGCATACCTTAATCCTGAGTGGATGATGGACTATGTTTGCACAACTTGTATACTTTGATGTAAGTAAAAGCCCGAGTTCAAATAGATAAGGAATCAAAATCTGGTACGTCGGGTATACGATTTCTCTAGTATGTAGCATAATTCACAACAGTGGACTTCATAGCACAAGAAATGGGTAAATAATATCCTTTCATTAGCATTACATGATAGATGAATTTCTTAATTATTATTTGATAATAATTGAATTTTTGTGAAGGAAGATGTAATGATTAATATGAGATAAAATAGGATCATACTGGGAGAACAAATTTATCCCAATGTGATTAAGGATATCCTATGAGGGTAACACACTTATGAAAAGGTCAAAGGACGAGCACTGATCGAGTAGCTTTCGTAGTGGTATGTCATTAGAGAGAGCTCATGTAACACCCAGATTTGACATGTTTTATGTTGGGCAAGTAACCCAAAGGAATCTGAGTGGCACAGTCTTATCTGCCTAATTGACGCCATTGGTGTATATTAGGAAATTTAGTTAATAATAGAGTATAAGGTACATAACATTCTATGAAGGATATGGATATGTGAAAATGAAGGGAACAGTAAGAGTATTAAGGGTTCTTTGTAACAATCCATTTCTTTGTGATGTCAGAATAGTGGTTTCAGGGCCACAAATCTGACGTGTGAGTCCGTAAATATTATTATTTAATATTTACGAATAATATATGGTGTAATAATAAAATTTGATTTAATGATTTATGTTGAATGGAAGAACAATTAGGTTTAAGTGGTACGACCCTAAAGTCAAGTGGTTTTAGAGCATGAGTTATTGGGACCTTGTTTCTATAAATTGAGTCGAAATATTTTATTAAATACTTATGGAGTGTTATTAAGGTCGTATTAAAGTTTCGTTGAGAAATTCTGATGTTTAAATGGTTAATTAGGTAAAAAGGACTAAATCGTAAAAGGAAAAAAAGTTGAGTTCTATTTGTTAAAAGGGCTAAATGGCTATGAAATCTTAACATGATGGACTAAGGAAGTAATTATACCAACTGAGTTTATAGTGGATGACTTTGATGAATAAATGCATGAAATTATGTTAGTTTTTAAATGATAAATTAGTAAATTAGAAAATAGATAACTTAAACTAAGTAGTGGCCATCTTCAACCTTTAGTTTTCTTTGTTTCAATCGAAAGCCATAGCCAAGGAGAAGTAAGGTTCGGCCATGCTTCAATTTATGCATGTAAGTCCATTTTGCACCCCTTTTTTTAATGATTTTTATGTTTTAGTTATCGTTTTAGCTTAATCTAGCTAACCCGGGGGTCAATTTGTTAAATGTTTAGAATTTTACCATGGATGAATTTGTGATGTTCTTGAAATATTATGATAGATTATTAAGCTTAGTTGTTAAGTATAAGTATTTTGTGAAGTAATTTTTGATTATTTTCAAGTTTAAGGACTTATTTATGAAAATGGTAAAATTCAAGAAAAATATTGTAAATTGTGGATAAATATGGGCTGTTATAAGATTGGGTAAAAATCGGCTAGCATGAATTATGGTTAAAAATGGTGAAATTGCAAGTTTTGGGTTTAGGGGCTAAATTGAATAGAAGGTAAAATTTGAGGGCAATTTTGTAAATTTTTATTATGAAGGGTTATATGTTAAATTAATTATTTTTAAATGCTGGAATGGGATTAGTTGAATAAAAATATTTATCTAGATCAAGAAACGACTCAAACGGACACTAATCGTGGGAAAACCAAATTAGCGGATTAGTCGTCGGATCACTTTAGGACATTGTTTTGGTACAAGTAAGTTCGTGTGAACTTGTGATGGTTTTAATGTTAGTTAAATTGAATGTTAACTATGTTATTCAAATATAAATTAATTTAAATATAAATGTGTTAATGCCATGATGAATTGAAGGAAATTAAGCCCCGATTGAACCATAAGAATTCTTAGGATACAAATGACATGTTATTAAGAATTTCATGTTTCATGTGCTGGTCTTGAATGTCCTACTTGTAACACCCCTCACCCGTATTTAACATCGGAATAGGGTTACAGAGCATTATCGAACTTATCACACATTAAAACATACATTTCTCATACAAATTAATCAATTCAAATACAATTTCATTCACAACTAATCATTTTGTCCCTAATACGAGCCTACGAGGCCCTAAACATGCATTAGGAGTGGTTCGGGACTAAACTGATAACTTTCGAAACTTTTTGAAAATTTAGAAAATTTTCTCAAAAACAGGGGACACATGCCCGTGTCACAGGTCGTGTGAGACACACGGCCGGGCCACACGGGCGTGTGTCCCCTATTTTTGAGAAAATTTTCTAAATGTTCAAAAAGTTTCGAAAGTTATGCACATGGCAGTGTCCCAGCCCGTGTTCGACCCCGTGTAACTCTCTGACTTGGGTCACACGGCCAACACACACGCTCGTGTGGCTAGCCCGTGTGCCCTACAAATGGCCATACACGCCCATGTGCCTGGCCGTGTGCTAAGCCGTGCCAAACCTGCAGGGTATACTGGCTTAGGCTACACAGCCAAGTCATACGCCCGTGTGTGAGGCCGTGTGGAGCATACTGACTTGGTTGCTAATTCAACACCAAGGGACACACGATTGTGTAACATAACCGTGTATCACACACGGTTGAGACACACGCCCATGTCTCTGTCCGTGTGGACAAAAATAGGCTATTTACCAAGCCATTTTGCCACCCAACTTGCACAAGTTTATACCAAACCAAATTGCACAACTCAAGACATAAAAATAGACATTTAAACCAACCAATTCAAGCTTAAATCGTGCATAATCTATATCACCATCTTTCATACATACAAGTCACAAAAGTAGGCCATACCATTTATACCAAATTCACACATACACAATTAACCAATTATGCACATTCAATCATACATCAACATGTTCAATTTACAAGCATATAACTTCTCTAGTTTCAACTATTTGACAATCACAGCACCTATTATCAATAAGCATTGCAAGGCCAAACTTAACTACATAATATAAACCATATGCACACCTTTATACACAACCATACCAACCAAAAATTAAGCCAACTCAAATGGCAAAACAAAACCAAACTTAAAACATTTACAGGCCAATTCATATGGCTAAATACCTTGACCAAACATATGCCAAAATGACCAAAGTCCCTATACATGCCATATACTCAAAACATAATCTCAAAAAGTACCAAAGTGATAGTAGGATAGTGTGACGTAGTCTCCGACGATCCTCGAATTCGAGCTAGCTTTATTTCACTATAAAACACGGAAATTTAAACAAAGTAAGCTATAAAGCTTAGTAAGCTCGTATGAAATAAACTCAATGAAATCATAAATACACAATTCAACCAGTCAAATATATCAATATGTAACTCATATTATCAAACAAACCTTTCACATCTTTAAATCATAAGATTATATGCAAACTTCTCAATTTCTTCAATTCAAAGCTTATACGGTCCATGTACATACCTGTACTATCTCGTATCAATCTCATACTTCAACCACCTCTTTCATTTACCCGTTGAACCATTCGGAATACTATCGGATACATGAGAAACTCGCACCCGAAGTGCCTCATATATAGCCGAAGCTATCTCAATCACATATCACATATATGCTCACTCTCGAGCTATCAACGGGGCTGCTCACACAAGATGTGGGTCAAGATGTAGCTACACGGTGCTGCTCACACAAGCTGTCAAGTAACCACAACACATGCCAGTATACTCAGCCACCGGTAGGACGTACAGGACCAGCACCGGGATCACATAATCACAATAAGCCCTAATGACATGTCATTCGTATCCTAATCTATTCCTAAGGTTCAATCAGGATTTCACACTTGCCGACTCATCATCGAATCATTGTCGAACATGTCTGTAGTCTCGTATTCACAGTTTATGCAATATCAAAGCATTTAAAACATAATTATAAAAATGCTTATTACATACGAACTTACCTCGGACGTAAAAATGACGACATGAGTCAATTAGTCGAGAACTTTGTTTTTCCTTCGATCTAGATCTGAATTTCGCTTTTCTTGATCTATATGTAATCAAAATTAGCTTATTTAATTATCTCTCTATTCAATTTATTCCATACCACATTTTAAAGCACTTTTACACATTTGCCCCTAATGTTTCACTTTTTTACAATTAGTCCTTATTTCATAAAATCACAATTCATGCAATTAGGTCCCTACCCATGCTAGCCGAATTTCTCTTATTACCAAAGAAACCCGTATTTTTCATTTATTTCATATTTTAACTATGAATTTTACACTTTTCACAAATTAATCCCTAATTTGCATTTTCACTAAAAATCACTTAACAAAACTTGTATAACTATCATCAAACACTCATAATCTATCATTAAACATCAAAATAATCATGTATTCATCAATGGAAACATTTAAAATCTTTAACAATTTTGCAAAATAGTCCCTGGGCTAGCTAGACCTAGTTGCAACGATCTCAAAAACACAAAAATCATTAAAAACGGGACAAAAATAGACTTACAATTGAGCAATGCAATGAACGAACCCTAAATAGCTTCCATGGCTTATTCTTTCTTTGAATTTTCGATTAAGGAAGATGATAATGAATGAATTTTTTTTATTTTACTTATTTTAACTTTAATTATCAAATTACCTATTTAACCTTAATGACAAAACATTAAAATCATCATATTAATGCCCATCTTTGTCCACTCATGATTCAAATGGTCTAATTACAACATAAAGACCTTGAATTTAAGGTTCTATAGCTATTTGACACCTTTAGCTAATAGAACTCAAGTTTTACGCTTTACGCGATTTAGTCCTTTTTATCAAATTGACTAATCAAATGATAAAATTTCTTAACGAAATTTTCACACCAACATATTATCATGCTGTAAACCTTAATATAATAATAAAATAAATATTTTGACCTCAGATTTGTGGTTTCAAAATAACTATTCTGATTTAACTAAAAACGGGCTGTTACAACTCTCCCCCTTAAGGATTTTCGTCCCTAAAAATCTTACTAGTAAAAAGGTTAGGGTACTGTTTTCTCTTAGCTTCCTCGGGTTCCCACGTAGCCTCTTCGACTCCGTGTCATTGCCATAACACTTTCAACAAAGCTATGCTTTCATTTCTCAATTGTTTAACCTCTCGAGCTAAAATTCTTATCGGTTCTTCGTTGTATGTCATATCAGGTTGAATTTCAATCTCTACAGGAGAAATTACATGTGATGGATCCAATCTATATGAACGCAACATCGACACATGAAACACATTATGGATTTTCTCTAACTCATTTGTTAAAGCTAGCTGATATGTCACTTGCCCTATTCTTTTAATGATCTCATACGGCCCGATAAATCGCCGACTTAGTTTACCTTTACGACCAAATAGAAGGATTTTCTTCCACGGAGATACTTTCAGAAATACTTTGTCGTCGATCTGAAATTCAATGTCTTTTCTTTTTAAATCCGTGTACGATTTCTATCAATCTAAAGCTGCTTTTAGACTGTCGCGAATTACCTTCACTTTTTCGTCAGTCTCTCAAATCAAATCAACCCCGTGAATCTTTTTCTCACTCAGTTTAGTCCAATACAATGGAGTTCGGCATTTGCGACTATATAAGGCTTCGTACAGTGCCATCTTTATGCTAGATTGAAAACTGTTGTTATATTCGAATTCAACCAATGATAAATATTTCTCCCAGTTGCCTTTGAACTCTAAAACACAACATCGGAGCATATCTTCAAGAATTTGAATTACTCTTTCAGACTGATCGCCAGTTTGCAGATGAAATGCAGTACTAAAGTTTAATTTTGTACCTAAAGCTTCTTGAAATTTCTTCCAAAATCGTGATGTGAACCTCGGATCTCTATCCGAAATAATCAAAACTAGCACCTCGTGCAATCTAACGATCTCAGAGATATACAATTCAACTAAAATATCAAGTGAATATTCTGTACGTACCGGAATAAAATGTGTAGACTTCGTTAGTCGATCTACGACAACCCAAATACCATATTTCTTTTTCGGAGACAGGGGCAAGCCCAATACAAAATCCATCGTAACTCTATCCTATTTCCACCTAGGTATCATCACTGGTTGTAGTAATCCCGAAGGCACCTGATGCTCAGCTTTTACTTTTTGACAAACTAAACATCTCGACACAAACTCTGAAATGTCTCGTTTCATGCTTGACCACCAATACAGCTGCTTCAAAGCATTATACATTTTGGTATTCCTTAGTGAACAGATAAACAACCACTGTGTGCTTCGTGCAAAATTTTCTGAATGAGTTCAGAATTCTTTGGTACGCAAATTCTATCTCGGCACATTAAACAATCATCGGACCCGATCTAATAATCTGAATCACTAATTGACTCACATTGCATTCTTTTAGTTTGTAACTCGTTATCACACTTTTGAGCTTTACAAATTTGCTGAAGAAAAACTGGTTTAGCTTTCAACTCTTCTAGAATCGAACCATCATCAGATAAGGTTAATTGAGTATTTATCGCTCTCAAAGCAAACAGAGATTTTCTACTCAAAGCATCTACGACTACATTTGCTTTCCCCGGATGATAATTAATTATTAACTCATAATCTTTCAATAGCTCGAGCCATCTCCGTTGAAGCAAATTCAGATCTTTTTGAGTCATTATATATTTCAAGCTTTTATGATTAGTAAAGATGTGACACTTCTCATTTTACAAATGATGTCACCAAATTTTCAATGCGAAAACAATAGTGGCCAACTCTAAATCGTGCGTCAGATAGTTCTTTTCATACGGCTTTAACTGTCTGGAGGCATAAGTTATAACTTTTCCTTCTTACATCAACACACAACCCAAACCATTCAATGACGCGTCACTGTAAAGCACAAACTCTTTACCTGACTCAAGTTGAACCAAAACTAGTGCCTCAGTTAACAAGGCTTTCAACTGTTCGAAACTTTGTTGACATTTCTCGGACCACTCGAATTTCACATCTTTCTGTAGCAATCTAGTCATCGGTGTAGCAATCATCGAGAATCCTTTAACAAAACGTCAATAATAACCAGCTAACCCCAAAAAACTTCTAACTTCGGATACATTTCTCGGTGGTTTCCAGTCAACAACTGTAGAAATCTTACTCGGATCAACTCTTATACCTTCCACTGAAACAATGTGACCCAAAAATCCGACTTCTCTGAGCCAAAACTCACATTTACTGAATTTAGCATAGAGTTGCTTATCTCTCAAGTTTTGTAGCACAATCCTCAAATGCTCGGCATGCTCAGACTCATCACGTGAATAGATCAGAATGTCGTCAATGAACACAACAACGAATCTGTCTAAATACGGAATAAAAATTCGGTTCATCAAATCCATAAAGACTGCAGGAGCATTAGTCAATCTGAAAGGCATAACAAGAAATTCATAATGTTCGTACCTCGTTCTGAACGCAGTTTTTGGTACATCTGAATCTTTCACTCACAATTGATAATAGCCAGATCTCAAATCAATCTCGAAAACACTGTTGCCCCTTTCAACTGATCAAACAAATCATCTATTCTCGGGAATGAATACTTATTCTTTATTGTAACCTTGTTGAGCTGTCTATAGTCAATACACATTCTCATTGACTCGTCTTTCTTCTTTACGAACAATACTGGCGCACCCTAGGGTGAAAAACTAGGTCGTGCAAACCTCTATCTATTAATTCTTGCAACTAAGCTTTCAACTCTTTCAATTCTGTCAGAGCCATTCTGTATGGAGCTATCGATATCGGTGAAGTTCCTGACACTAATTCAATAGCAAATTCAACCTCTCTGATCGGTGGCAACCCTGGTAATTCTTCAGGAAACACATCTGGATTTTCACAAACAACAAGCATTGATTCAATCTTAGATTTTGACACTTTTGTATCTAAAACATAAGCAAGATAAGCTTCACAACCTTTTCTCACACATCTCTGAGCTGACATAGATGAAATCACTATAGGCAATTCACTCGATTCATCTGATTCAATTCGAAGAATTTCACTGTTCTGACATTTCAACTCAATAGTATTTCATCTACAATTTACAACGGCATCATGCAGAGTCAACCAATCCATACCCAGAATTACATCGAACTCATTAAATGGCAAAAGCATTAAATCAATCGGAAAATAGTAACCCCGAGTCATCAAAGGACAATTCTTGCAAACTTTATCAACTAAAACATACTTGCCTAAAGGGTTCGATACTTCAATCACAAACTCAGTAGATTCAACAAGCAATTTCTTACTAGACACTAAATTCATACATATATATGAATGAGTCGATCCAGGATCAATCAAAGCAATCACATTAGTGTCATAAAGAGAAAATGCACTGGTGATAACATCTGGTGATGACACATC
This sequence comes from Gossypium sturtianum, assembly GCA_025698515.1. Taxonomy (NCBI): domain Eukaryota; kingdom Viridiplantae; phylum Streptophyta; class Magnoliopsida; order Malvales; family Malvaceae; genus Gossypium; species Gossypium sturtianum. The sequence goes on along the minus strand of CM046945.1, from coordinate 96,821,568 downwards.
TTCGCGAGCGCGAATAGCGTAAGCTCTAGCAGGTGCTCTGGCCTCAGATTCCTTAGCCAAATCTTTTGTTGCGCCTCTACTACTTGTCACATTTCCCGCATTTCTTGGCGGTCTCCCTCTATTAGCTGTGTTACTCGGTCTTGCATTCTGATTCTTATCTTTCTCAACTAACTCTGGGCAATAACGTATGAAATGATCTTGTGAACCACAATTGAAACAAGCCCGGTTATTCATTCTACATTCACCAGGATGTCGTCTTCCGCATTGCTGACATTCAGGTCTATAATTTCTCACACTGCCAACACTCGATACCGATGTAGCTTGAGTTTTAGGACTTGAGTATTGTTTTCCACGATCTCGGTTCGAATACCCAATTGAAGCATTTGGATGAGTGAACGAATCTCTGGATTTCTCTGACGAAGACTGATATGGTTTATTCATCGATCTTCTTCTCGAGTCTCTTGCCTCTGAATCTGCTTTTCTCTTTTCTTTGCTAAGCTCCTCGGCTTTGCAAGCTTTATCAACCAGGACAACAAATTCTTTTAATTCTAGGATTCTGACTAGAAGTTTAATATCCTCATTCAATCCATCAATGAATCGTTTACACATGATTTCTTCAGTTGAAACATACTCCCTGAAACACCCCAAACCCGGCCCACGAGCCCAGACCGAATCTGGTATGTTCCTCGAGTAAAACGTTTTAATTTCATGTTTATCACTTCGGAAAATTTGGGGTGGTTTTATAAAAAAAATACCGAGTTGTTTTGGGGTTTAATCTTTAATTCGAAAATCGTTTGTGTTTAGGTGTCTAAACATTTAAATTTTATTTTTAAGAAAAATTGCTTAAACTTTAAATTGATAAAATTCGTATCATACTAAATAATTAAAATGCATGCATAAACAGTTTCATACTAGTGGCCTTATTACATCAAAGGAAACCAAAAATAAATCCAAAATACTTGAAAATAGAAAGTCCAAAATAAAATAATTTCTGTGCTGAGCATGGCCACCACGGAGCTCCTGCCGACCCGGTCCATCACTGAGTGTCACCTGAAAAAGTAATATCCCACAACGGGGTGAGTCAAACAGACTCAGTGTGCACAGCCAACACTAAATCCCAACGATTTAGGCATAACAATTCATACATATACAAATAGCAATTAAACATAATGATGCAATCCCGAACCCAAACCTAGATGCCATCCGCTACACATCACCCATACCAACCATCACACCGTGGGGATTACTAAATCGACCCACCCATCCGCTACACATCATCGAAGTCCGTCGCTGCAGACGACTAGCACATCGCCCTTATAAATTCGTGGCATAGCCACCAGATAATATATTTTGTGACATAAGTCACCACATTCAGTTATTGTGACATGAGTCACCACATTCGGATTATGTGACCGAAGTCACCATATTCAGATATTGGGGTATAAAACCACCAATCACTTCCCCTTTCATAATCACCCATATGCCCCATGTCATACAAATCATGCAATTATCAAGGCTTAGGCCTTATTTCACATTCTTATCAATATTCACATACATGCCATATTCCACATGTTCATAACATTTATTAACATGATGTTAAGATTACGTACCTGAGTACTTTGTACCATTGCTTGGTACCTTAGCCATATCTTTCACATTCTTATTAACACATGCATTAAAACATTACCATAAATCTATTAAGAGATAGTGTGGGGTACACACCTGATATACTTATCGAGTTCACTGAAATCCCGAAAATCCCGATCTAATGCTTTAGATCTCTAGTTCCTTGCTGCCGATTTGATTACTAATCAAATCCCGAAACTCTGTGATATTCCCTCTTGCAAGCGGCTAGACACCAATTCCCTTAACTAGTTAGTTTTCGGCTTTTGAATAAATAAGAAATAGATCTAAGTCACTAAATAGGCCTTGGCCGAATGTGTATATGCCCTTACCTTGCAATTTTGAATCCCGAAATCCTTGTATACCACTGTCGACTGCCCCTAAATAACCATGGTCAGATTCGGCTAGCATAATAACCAATATGGCCGAATATTACACCTCCTTACCTTGCGAATCTTAAATCCCGAAAGTGGTCTCTGGCTATGAAGTTGTCGAAATCCCTATAGACATGGGTTAGATCAAATTTCCAATCACTTCAATGAACTTTAATAAATAGCCTTTGGCCTAAGATCATGCGTTTCTTACCTTAGCTAACCAAAACCCGAATGATCTTCTATTGTTGTCGACTTAGAAGAAATCCCGAGATTCTCCTTTAATGATTCGACCAAAGAGCATCACTGAGATTAGATTCAACTTCCGGCTAATAGGAGAAAGGATTGAAAATCGAATAACGATCGATCTTACCCTTAGTATCTGAAATCGATTGCTCCTTGCTTGAATCCACAAAGAATATTCGGTTATGGCTAGATGATGATCACACAAGTTTCGGCATTTGGGGTTTTAATGAACCAATCGGCTAGGGGTTATTGGTATATTCGGCTTTGACAAAATAAAAGAGAAGAGAGGATATTTACTAGAGAATTCGGCAGAGGAACAAAAAGAGAAAAGAAAAGAATTAAGAATGGCCTCACTTCCCCTTTTGTCAAATTACTCCACCTAGAGTCCCCTATTCGCCAACTCCTCCTCTCACTATCAAATCCCTTGTTATTCTCCTATTTTTCCTCTTCCTTGCACAATCAAAATAATTTAAAATAAATCATCAATTATCCCTTACTTTAGCCAAATTTTAAAAGGATTAGACCATATTTTAAACTCATCCCCTAGTGCCCCATTGCCATCCACTATCGCTCAATCTTGCAAAAGAAAATAAAACTCTCCTATTTGCTTCCCTTGCACTCGAACCTAGGCCTCTCGACACTCCTGTGTATATTACTTACAGAGGCTTTAAGTGGCGCCTCAAGCCACTTTACCAAGCCCAGTTTTATGTCCAATTTCCCAGTAAATTTTCTTAAGGCCTATCAAGCTTAGCTCCACTTCAAGACTTAAAATCTGATAATTTCTAAGACATTCACCTACACTCTAAAGTTCCCAAAATTCATAAAAACACATTCAAAACACTCATAGGCATACTAGCACATGCAAAAATGCACAAGCCCTAAATCCCAGATATTACAGTTCTACCCCCTTAAAAATAATTTCGACCTCGAAATTACCTGGCTAAAATAGGTGAGGGTATTACTGACGCATTGTTTCTTCTGGCTCCCACGAAGCTTCTTCCGATCCGTGATTACACCATAACACTTTGACCAAAGGAACTGACTTCCTTCGCAACACTTTCACATCACGTTCCAAGATCTGAATCGGCTCTTCCTCATAGGACAAATCTGGCCTTAATTCCACCTCTTCAACCGGAACTACATGAGATGGATCCGAATGATAACGACGTAGCATGGACACATGGAATACGTCGTGTATCTGCTTCAATACCGAAGGCAACTCTAACTGGTATGCCACCGGGTCCAACTCCGCTTCAATACCGATATGGTCCTATAAACCTTGGACTTAACTTCCCTTTGCGACCAAATCTCATCACCTTCTTCCAAGGCGATACCTTAAGAAACACTTGATCTCCCACATCAAATTCTATTTCTTTCCTCTTAAGATCTGCGTACGACTTACGCTCATCGGATGCTTCCTTCAACCGTCGGCGCGAATTATCTCAACTTTCTCTTCGATTCTCGCCACAATCTCTCGACCCAAAACTCGCTGCTCCCCCCCATTTCGCCCAACACGTAGGAGTGCGACACTTTCGCCCATACTTGCACTTCATACGCCCATCCGAATCACCGCTTGATAGCCGTTGTTGTATGCAAATTCCGCTAACGGAAAATATTCTTCCCAACTTCCTCTGAAGTCTATCACACAGCCTCTCAGCATATCTTCCAACACTTGGATTACTCGCTCAGATTGACCGTCTGATTGTGGATGAAATGCCGTAGTGAAATCCAATCTGGTGCCTAAAGCTTGATGTAGTGCTTTCCAGAACCGAGACGTAAACCTTGGATCCCCATCTGAGATAATCGACATTGGCACTCTATGAACCTCACAATTTCTGCCACATATAACTTCGCCAACTTCTGTAAAGAATAGTCAACCTGCACCGGTAAGAAATGCGCAGACTTTGTCAATCGGTCCACTATCACCCATACCGAGTCCTTCTTAGTAGGCGTAAGGGAAGCCCACTAACAAAGTCCATGGTGATTCTCTCCCACTTCCACTGCGGAATCTTTATCTACCAAGCAACCCCGACGGAACTTGGTGTTCACCCTTCACTTGCCGACACGTTAAACACTTCCCTACACAATTCGTAAATTTCCTCTTAAGACCAGGCCACCAAAACTGCTCCCTTAGATCTCTATACATCTTACTACCTCCGGGATGCATAGCATAGGGGCTACTATGCGATTCTGAAGAATCCTCTGCCTTAACTCCTTGTTCTTCTACATACGCACCTTACCCTTGAAACACAATACTCCTTCGTCATTAATACTATAATCTTCCAACTCTCTACTCTGCACTTGTCGTAGCTTAGCACTTAGATCCTCATCCACTAACCGACTTTCCTTTACCTCATTCACCATGACGGCTTAACTTGCAACTCGCCAAAGAGACTTCCATCGTCATACAAGCTCGGATGTGCAAACATTGCCCTTAGATCCGACACCACTTTCCGACTTAAGGCATCCGCCACTACATTCGCCTTGCCCGATGATACTCTATGGAACAATCATAATCCTTCGCATTCCACCCACCTTCGCTGCCTTAAGTTCAGGCTCCTTCGAAAGTCAACAGATACTTAAGACTCTTGTGGTCCGTGTAGATCACCGACTTTTCTCCATAAAGGTAGTGCCTCCACACCTTAAGAGCAAAGACCACCGCCGCTAGCCTCCAAGTCATGCTTCGGTAGTTAACCTCATGTGGCCTCGGTTGTCGAGATGCATAAGCTACAACCTTCCTGTCCTGCATTAGAACACATCCTAATCCTGTGTGAGAAGCATCACAGTACACCACAAAGTCCTTCCCTGCATCCGGCTGAATCAAAACCGGAGCTTCAGTCAAAACTCTCTTAAGCTTCTCAAAGCTCTCCTGTTGCCTATCTGTCCAAACGAAAGGTACCTCCTTTCTCAACAACTTTGTCAACGGTGCGGCTATTGAAGAAAATCCTTCCACAAACCTTATGTAGTAGCCTGCCAATCCCAAGAAACTTCGAATCTTAGCCACAGACTTAGATGGTTTCCAATCTAGTACTGCCTCAATCTTCTTAGGGTCCACCCTTATTCCTTCTGCAGACACTACATGCCCTAAGAATGCAACCTCCTTAAGCCAAAACTCGCACTTGCTGAATTTGGCATATAGCTTCTTCTCCCTTAACACTTGCAACACTTTCCGGAGATGCTCGTCATGTTCTTCCTCAGACTTGGAGTATACTAGGATATCGTCGATGAACACAACGACGAACCGATCCAAGTAGGGTTGAAAAACCCGGTTCATCATATCCATGAACGCGGCTGAGGCGTTCGTCAATCCGAACGGCATTACTAAGAACTCATAATGCCCGTATCTTGTTCTCTAAGGTCATCTTATGGATATCCACCTCCTTCACCTTAAGTCGATGATATCTAGACCTTAGGTCTATCTTTGAGAATACCGCGCCTCTTTAAGCGATCGAACAAGTCGCCTATCCTTGGCAAAGGGTACTTGTTCTTGATGGTCACTTATTCAATCGACGATAATCTATGCACATACGCATAGTCCCATCTTTCTTCTTCACAAACAAGACCTAAGTGCTCCCCATGGAGACACACCGGGTCGAATGAACCCATGATCAAGCAACTCTTGGATTTGAGCCTTGAGCTCAACCAACTCCTTCTGCCCATTCTATACGGAGCGATAGATACCGCGCGCTGCCCAGCAAGATAAGTCAATTCCAAACTCCACCTCCTCGTCCGGGGTATTCCGGTAACTCCTCCGGAAAGACATCCACAAACTCCTTTCTTCGTTCTAACTCCACTAACTCCCCTTCTTTAGCATCCAACGCCTAACAAAAGTCGAAATGCCTTGCACCCTTTCCGAACCATTTTATCGCCTTTTAAGGCGAGACTACGTTAGACAAGTAGTTCCTTCTTTCTCCTATCATAATTATCGCCTCATCCTCCAAATAGTCTTTAACTCCATTCGCTTAGCCGCACAATCCAATATAGCTCGGTGTTCTACTAGCCACCCATGCCAAGTATGAGATCGAATTCTCCAAGGGAAGTTCCATTAAGTCGGCAAAAATATCACCCCTGAATTTCTAAGGGCACGCCCGAAATATCTTATTCACCACTACGCTTTGGCCTAATGGGCTTACTACGATCATCTCCTATCGATAGTTCGAGTCTATGCCTAGTGTTTCAACTACACTACATGCAACATAGGAATGGGTCGAGCCCATATCAATCAAAGCAAAATAAGGCTTGTTCGCTATAAGGAACGTCACGGTTATGACGTCCGCCGTCTTCGTCCTCCCTCCAAATGAACCGCATACACTAGACCATTTGTCTTGCCTCGGCATTACCAACACCTCGGCCCGGGTCCCACGTCCTCTTCCAAAGACCATTACATCTCATTTATTCGGACCACGACCCGGCCGAGGCCGTTGTCCCCTCTTCCACTGATTAGAACCTTGACCTGTTGGTCGGCCCCGCTCTATCTTTATAGGACAATCCTTAATCATGTGGTCCTTGGACCCACACTTGAAACATCCCCTGCCTTCTTCCAACACTCTCCTAAGTGCCTCTTCCCACACCGATCACAAGTACGACATCGCCTCCTCCTGTCACAACTTGTCGACCTCGCGGCCCATCAACTCTAGGCCTCTTCTGCGCATTCCCGGATGACCTGCACGATCCAAAACCTCTCTTTTGCCTATTCCGATCGTAGTTCGCGCTTCACGAGTCCTTAACTCCTTCGGCCACTTTAGCCTTCTCCACTAATACGGCAAATTCCCGCTCTGGCTGCGAGCTATCAACAACCTTAGGTCATCCCTAAGTCCGTCCTTAAACCGCACACACCGTTCATGCTCCGTAGCCACTATCCCTCGAGCATACCGACTCAGCCTTAAGAATTCAGCCTCGTACTCCGCCACGGATTTGTTCCCTTGAACCAACCCTAGAAATGCCTTCCTCTGTGCATCAGTATAACTAATTCCAACATACTTCTTCTGGTACGCCACTTTAACATACTCCCAAGTGAGATCCTCAGCTGTGGCACCATCCCGAACTGTGAGCCACCATTGATATGCTTCGTCGCGAAGTAGTGCCACCATCCCTTTCAGTTTCTCCTCAGCAGTTAAATCGAGCTCATCCATAATTCGCTCGGTTGCCTCTAACCAATACTCAGTCGTACTGGGTGCCACACCATATACACCACGAAACACCTTAGCCCCATTGGCTCGGAGTCGCTCGGGTACAGATTTTCGAGCTCCCATACCTCCACCTGCTCCAGCCACCATCTCAAGAACTCGCAGCATTGCCTACGATACTGCATCCTCCCCTGTCTGATCTTGCTGCTCAACACCAACAGCTGGTGGTGGGGGTGGTGGTACCTCATTTTCGGACCCTTGTCCAGACCTAACGGGTTCCAATACGGTCATTCTGCCTCTACCACGTCCTCGCACATTACGACCGCGCCCCCTAGAACTCATTTCTACGACCGTGCTTTAATCTGTTTTAAGGAATTTTATGCATTAGTCTTCTGTTTCACTGATTATCCACGAAGAAATTTTATGAAAAGAAGTTTAGAAGTAGTTCTTTCGATCGATCAAAGTTTCAAGTATTCCATCCTAATTTAGAGGAGCACATTCATTCAACACACATTCATCATTCAAACATTTTCGTCCTATTCCTATCCCAGGGGTATTTTCGTCATTTCACCTACAGGGGTATTTTGGTAATAAATCGGGGTTAATTTAAAAAAAATTGTAAATCAGGGGTAATTTCGGTAATTTTTTTTTTCAAACTAGGGTGGCTGGTCCCTTTCGGGTTTTAATTATAGGGTTTAGCCCATCAACGAGTCCTCATAACTAGGGTGAATAGTCACCACGCACTGCAGGATTCCAGCGAAGAGGAGGTGAGTCACTAGGATCGCTTAAATACTGTGCTCTTTCGGATCCAATCCTAGACATGCGTATGCCTGTTACCACACCCTAGTCTTGTGGCTCGTTCACGGGTTTGTTTAGTGAAATTAAGTCTTATGAAAGTTTAAGAAGTGGTTTAAACTAAGCCTATAGTCCATCGAGTCTATTTAAACTAGTCTACGTCCCATAAAGCCCATAAAGCCCACATGTATATCACACAATGGTTTAGGTACTTACAGCGGACTTGGGTGGAGATGCAGTGCCATCTTTGAGCTAACAGAGACTGTTATCCTTTAAAAAGACCATTTTTAGAAAACATTTTGGAGCCCAAAAACCCCAGAGCCGAGTTTTGAACCGGGCTCTGATACTAAATTGAAACACCCCAAACCCGGCCCACGAGCCCAGACCGGATCTGGTATGTTCCTCGAGTAAAACATTTCAATTTCATGTTTATCACTTCGGAAAATTTACGGTGGTTTTATAAAAAAAATACCGTGTTGTTTTGGGGTTTAATCTTTAATTCAAAAATCGTTTGTGTTTAGGTGTCTAAACATTTAAAATTTATTTTTAAGAAAAATTGTTTAAACTTTAAATTGATAAAATTCGTATCATACTAAATAATTAAAATGCATGCATAAACAGTTTCATACTAGTGGCCTTATTACATCAAAGGAAACCCGAAATAAATCCAAAATACTTGAAAATAGAAACTCCAAAATAAAATAATTTCTGTGCTGAGCATGGCCACCACGGAGCTCCTGCCGACCCGGTCCATCACTGAGTGTCACCTGAAAAAGTAATATCCCACAACGGAGTGAGTCAAACAGACTCAGTGTGCACAGCCAACACTAAATCCCAACGATTTAGGCATAACAATTCATACATATACAAATAGTAATTAAACATAATGATGCAATCCTGAACCCAAACCGAGATGCCATCCGCTACACATCACCCGTACTAACCATCACATCGTGGGGATTACTAAATTGACCCACCCATCCGCTACACATCATCGAAGGCCGTCACTGCAGATGACTAGCACATCACCCTTATAAATTCGTGGCATAGCCACCAGATAATATATTTTGTGACATAAGTCACCACATTCAGTTATTGTGACATGAGTCACCACATTCGGATTATGTGACCGAAGTCACCACATTCAGATATTGGGGTATAAAACCACCAATCACTTCCCCTTTCATAATCACCCATATGCCCCATGTCATACAAATTATGCAATTATCAAGGCTTAGGCCTTATTTCACATTCTTATCAATATTCACATACATGCCATATTCCACATGTTCATAACATTTATTAACATGATGTTAAGATTACGTACCTGAGTACTTTGTACCATTGCATGGTACCTTAGCCATATCTTTCACATTCTTATTAACACATGCATTAAAACATTACCATAAATCTATTAAGAGATAGTGTGGGGTACACACCTGATATACTTATCGAGTTCACTGAAATCCCGAAAATCCCGATCTAATGCTTTAGATCTCTAGTTTCTTGCTGCCGATTTGATTACTAATCAAATCCCGAAACTCTGTGATATTCCCTCTTGCAATCGGCTAGACACCAATTCCCTTAACTAGTTAGTTTTCGGCTTTTGAATAAATAAGAAACAGATCTAAGTCACTAAATAGGCCTTGGCCGAATGTGTATATGCCCTGACCTTGCGATTTTGAATCCCGAAATCCTTGTATACCACTATCGACTGCCCCTAAATAACCATGGTCAGATTCGGCTAGCATAATAACCAATATGGCCGAATATTACACCTCCTTACCTTGCGAATCTTAAATCCCGAAAGTGGTATCTGGCTATAAAGTTGTCGAAATCCCTATAGACATGGGTTAGATCAAATTTCCAATCACTTCAATGAACTTTAATAAATAGCCTTTGGCCTAAGATCATGCGTTTCTTACCTTAGCTAACCAAAACCCGAATGATCTTCTATTGTTGTCGACTTAGAAGAAATCCCGAGATTCTCCTTCAATGATTCGGCCAAAAAGCATCACTAGGATTAGATTCAACTTCTGGCTAATAGGAGAAAGGATTGAAAATCGAATAACGACTGATCTTACCCTTAGTACTGAAATCGATTGCTCCCTTGCTTAAATCCACAGCAATATTCGGTTATGGCTAGATGATGATCACACAAGTTTCGGCATTTGGGGTTTTAATGAACCAATCGGCTAGGGGTTATTGGTATATTCGGCTTTGACGAAATAAAAGAGAAGAGAGGATATTTACTAGAGAATTCGGCAGAGGAACAAAAGAGAAAAGAAAAGAATTAAGAATGGCCTCACTTCCCCCTTTTTGCCAAAATTACTCCACCTAGAGTCCCCTATTCGGCCAACTCCTCCTCTCACTATCAAATCCCTTGTTATTCTCCTATTTTTCCTCTTTCTTGCACAATCAAAATAATTTAAAATAAATCATCAATTATCCCTTACTTTAGCCGAAATTTTAAAAGGATTAGACCACATTTTAAACTCATCCCCTAGTGCCCCATTGCCGTCCACTACTGCTCAATCTTGCAGCAAAATAAAACTCTCCTATTTGCTTCCCTTGTAGCTCGAACCTAGGCCTCTCTGACACTTCTTGTGGCGTTACTTACAGAGGCTTTAAGTGGCGCCTCCAAGCCACTTTACCAAGCCCATTTTTATGTCCAATTTCCCCTATAAATTTTCTTAAGGCCTATCAAGCTTAGCTCCACTTCAAGACTTAAAATCTGATAATTTCTAAGACATTCACCTACACTCTAAAGTTCCCAAAATTCATAAAAACACATTCAAAACACTCATAGGCATACTAGCACATGCAAAAATGCACAAGCCCTAAATCCCGGATATTACACTCCCGAGCATACTTACTCAATCTTACGAATTCTCTTTTATGCTCAGTCACTGTTATACGGCCCTGTTTCAATTCTTGAAACTCTTTATGCTTTCGATCAAGAAATCGATGACTTATATATTTCTTCCGGAACTCAGTTTGAAAGAGTTCCCAGGTCACTCTTTCTCTCGGTACCACTAATACCAAAGTATTCCACCATTGATATACAGTGTCCCTTAATAAGGAAATGGCACACTTTAAACACTCAGCTGGCATGCATGAAAGTTCATCGAATACCCAGATAGTGTTTTCAAGCCAAAACTCGACTCTCTCGGGATCATCATCAACAGTAGCTCTAAACTCTTCAGCCCGTATTTTTAGATTTTATCTTTTGGCGGCTTATTCAATCTTAGAAGTTCCACACCTTGAGGAGCTATGGGAATAGGTTGGGGATTAGGTAAGGGTGGAAGTTGTTGATCAGTCAGATTTTTCTGGACAACTTGCGTGAACCACTCGTTCATCATTTGGAAGAAGGCTTCTTTAGCCTCTCCTCCATGACTACTCGATACATTTCTAGATTCAGACGGTGCTGTCCCTTGAGCGGGAGCTGGCACATTACTCTCAACATCATCAACTACTGCTCGATTGGGATCCATTTGCTATGCGGAAACATAGTTTAAATTGTCAAGAGTCATCACACTATCACAGGTTATATATGGCATGTATAGCTAGACTCTCACATACGCTACGTTAGTCCTAGAATCAACTAAACCATAGCTCTGATACCAATAAATGTAACACCCTCACCCGTATTCAACGCCAGAATAGGGTTACAGAGCATTACCAAACTTATCACACATTAAAACATACATTTCTCATACAAATTAATCAATTCAAATACAATTACATTCACAACCAATCATTTCATCCCTAATACGAGCCTACAAGGCCCTAAACATGCATTAGGGGTAGTTCGGGACTAAACCAATAACTTTGAAAACTTTTTGAACATTTAGAAAAAAATTTCAAAAATAGGGGACACACGCTCGTGTGGCCCGGCCGTGTGTCTCACACGGCCACAGGCACGCCCGTGACATAAGAGTGTGGACATTCGAAATGGGAGCACATAGCCGTGTCCCAGCCCGTGTTCGACCCCGTGTAACTCTTTGACTTGGGTCACACGGCCAACACACACGCTCGTGTGGCTAGCCCGTGTGCCCTACAAATGGCCATACACGCCCATTTGCCTGGCTGTGTGCTAGGCCATGCCAAACCTGTAGGGTATACTGACTTATGCCACACAGCCAAGTCACACGCCCGTGTGCGAGGCCGTGTGGAGCATACTGACTTGGTTTCTAATTCAACACTAGGGGACACACGGCCGTGTAACATAACCGTGTATCACACACGGTTGAGACACACGCCCGTGTCTCTGCCTGTGTGGACAAAAATAGGCTATTTACCAAGCCATTTTGCCACCCAACTTGCACAAGTCTATACCAAACCAAATTGCACAACTCAAGACATAAAAATAGACATTTAAACCAACCAATTCAAGACTAAATCATGCATAATCTATATCACCATCTTCCATACATACAAGTCAGAAAAGTAGGCCATACCATTTATACCAAATTCACACATACACAATTCCCCAATTATGCACATTCAATCATACATCAACATGTTCAATTTACAAGCATATAACTTCTCTAGTTTCTAATTTGACAATCACAACATCTATTATCAATAAGCATTCCAATTCCAAACTTAACTACATAATATAAACCATATGCACACCTTTATACACATAACCATACAAACCAAAAATTAAGCCAACTCAAATGGAAAAACAAAACCAAAATTAAAACATTTTCAGGCCAATTCATATGGCTAAATACCTTGACCAAACATATGCCAAAATGACCAAAGTCCCTATACATGCCATATACTCAAAACATAATCTCAAAAAGTACCAAAGTGATAGTAGGATAGTGTGATGTAGTCTCCGACGATCCCCGAATCCGAGCTAGCTTTATTTCACTATAAAACACGGAAAAATAAACAAAGTAAGCTATAAAGCTTAGTAAGCTCGTATGAAATAAACTCAATGAAATCATAAATACATAATTCAACCATTCAAATATATCAATATGTAACTCATATTATCAAACAAACCTTTCACATCTTTAAATCATAAGGTTATATGCAAACTTCTCAATTTCTTCAATTCAAAGCTTATATAGTCCAAGTACATACCTGTCCCATCTCGTATCAATCTCATACTTCAACCACCTCTTTCATTTACCCGTTGAACCATTCGGAATACTATCGGATACATGGGAAACTCGTACTCGAAGTGCCACATATATAGCCGAAGCTATCTCAATCACATATCACATATATGCTCACTCTCGAGCTATCGACGGGCCTGCTCACACAAGCTGTGGGTCAAGATGTAGCTACACGGTGCTGCTCACCCAAGCTGTGTAACCGCAACACATGTCGGTATACTCAGCCACTGGTAGGACGTACAGGACCAGCACCGGGATCACATAATCACAATAAGCCCTAATGACATGTCATTCGTATCCTAATCTATTCCTAAGGTTCAACTGGGATTTCACACTTGCCGAATCGTCATCGAATCATTGTCGAACATGTTTGTAGTCTCGTATTCATAGTTTATGCAATATCAAAGCATTTAAAACATAATTATAAAAATTCTTATTACATACGAACTTACCTCAGACGTAAAAACGACGACACGAGTAGATTAGTCGAGAACTTTGTTTTTCCCTCGATCTAGATCCGAATTTCGCTTTTACTGATCTATATGTAATCAAAATCAGCTTATTTAATTATATCTCTCTTCAGTTTAGTCCATATCACATTTTAAAGCACTTTTACACATTTTCCCCTAATGTTTCATATTTTTCAATTTAGTCCTTATTTCATAAAATCACAAATTCATGCAATTAGGTCCCTAACCATGCTAGCTAAATTTCTCTTATTACCAAAGCAGCCCATATTTTTCATTTATTTCACATTTTAACCATGAATTTTACACTTTTCACAAATTAATCCCTAATTTGCATTTTCACTAAAAATCACTTAACAAAACTTGTATAACTATCATCAAACAGTTTTTCATAATCTATCATTAAACATCAAAATACTCATGTATTCATAAATGGTAACATTTAAAATCTTTAACAGTTTTGCAAAATAGTCCTTGGGCTAGCTAGACCTAGTTGCAACGATCTAAAAAACACAGAAATCATTAAAAACGGGACAAAAACGGACATACAATTGAGCAATGCAATGGCCGAACCCTAAATAGCTTCCATGGCTTCTTCTTTCTTTCAATTTTCGATTAAGGAAGATGATAATGAATGAAATTTTGTTTTATTTTACTTATTTTAACTTTAATTATCAAATTACCTATTTAACCTTAATGACAAAACATTAAAATCATCATATTAATGTCCATATTTGTCCACTCATGATTCAAATGGTCTAATTACAACATAAGGACCTTAAATTTAAGGTTCTATAGCTATTTGACACCTTTAGCTAATAGAACTCAAGTTTTACGTTTACGCGATTTAGTCCTTTTTATCAAATTGACTAATCAAACGATAAAATTTCTTAACGAAATTTTCATACAAACATATTATCATGCTGTAAACATTAAAATAATAATAAAATAAATATTTTGACCTCAAATTTTTGGTCTCAAAACCACTATTTTGATTTGACTAAAAATGGGTTGTTACACTACTGATGGCTGAAGTCCTGCATTTGTTGTGGATTCTCCACAGCTCGTGTGAGAAGCATTGTGTACCTTACATTCTATCCCACAGCTCGTGTGAGCAGACCCATTTCATATCTCATGTTAGCAATGATATAAAGGAAAGGTTACGGTTATATGTAAAGGCACACTTCGTGTGAGCTTTCCCGAGTATCCGATGTAATTCTAGATGGTTCAACGGGTAAGAAAAGGGAATGAAATGGTAAGTTCATAATTGGGATGTAATACGATGTTATAAAAGGATTGATGAGTTAAATAATGTACTTATATATGAGAAATCTACTTATGCTATGGATGAATACATTTATATCATGGACAAATACACTAACTTGTGAATTGATGATGTTGTTTAGGCTTATTCTAAGCATTTGGATTGGAATGGTAAGTATGTAAATGGAATGGTTCACAATCTTGTGAAAAGGTTGATGATTATGTGATATGTCTTATAAAATCCTATTATGTTATGAATGAATTTATAAGTGATGTTGATGAACTTACTCATTTGTGACTTGGATGGTGTTTCAATAGGCTTATACCAAGTTTAGGGTACTGGTGTTGAATCATGCTTAATCTATGTATTATAATATTGAAGTAGTAAGGTATGTTTAAGGTTTATACGAGCTTACTAAGCACTCGTTGCTTATGTAGTTTATTTTCTTTATTTTTTAGATCATCAAAAGCTCGATTTTGTTGGAAGCTCGTCAGAGACCTATCACACTATCCATTAGACAAATCGATAGTTTTTGAGTATTATGGTCAAGGTTTATAATGACATGTATAGGGTGATTTGTAATGGTATTTTGGTGTATGTGTTAATGGAGTTTTGATATGTATAATATTTGGAAAGCTATGTTGGTTTAGTACAATTTAATGCTTTACCAAGATAGGTTGTTTAGTTGCTTTAAAGTGCTTGTTTATAAGGTTCTCTTGGCATGTTGATGATGGTATGAAAATGGTTACTTGTGACATGTTTTAGTTCATATCTGAACTAGGTTATTATGGATGGAAATGACCTTATTAACATGTATAGGAAGTTATGTATTTGGTAATTTGGTATGTTATGTTTGGAAGAGTATGTTTGGTTGATGGACTTGGAAATGCTTGTTAAACAATGTCATTTTGGTACCTTTAAGTGATAGTGTATGTGACCCATTAGGATATTGTGATGACATAGAATTAGTCATTTATGTTGGCATGTGATGGTTAAAATGCACTAGGTTGGGTAAATGTGAAATGGTCAATTTTCTTTGGTTTAAGTTTTGATGTTTGTATACAAATTGAGGTGCCTTTGAATGGCATATTGTTTAGGTGAATTAGGTTGTAACAACCCGATTTAGGGCCTAAACGGAATAGTGGTTTTGAAACCATAAATCTGAAGTAGAAAAATTTATTTCGATTGAGTTTTAATATTTACTGTGTGATTGAATGACTGTGTGAAATTTTCGTTGCGAAATTTTATCGATTGGGTGTCCAATTTGGCATTTAGGACTAAATTGAAATAGGTGAAAAATGTGTGTTCTAGTTCATAAAGGTACTTGTGAGTAATGGGTTTTTAAAGTGGAGGTCCTTAGATGGTAATTAGACCATTATACTTTAATTTGGGCAAAAATAGCCAAGGAGGGATAAAATACCAAAGGTTTTTAATGAAGGGCATTTTGGTAATTTGGTTAATAAAAGAATAAAATGGGAAAAATAAGCCAAAAATGGTGTTCATCTTCATTAAGCTTGGCCGAAACTTGCATGAATACCATAGCTAGGGTTTTGCCAACTTTCAAGCTCAATAGTAAGTGCATCCTAGCCCCGTTTTTAATATTCTTTACATTTTTGAGATCATCGTAGCTCGATTTATCCATTTCTACCATTATTTTGTGCTAGGGTTTGTGTTTAAAAATTTACCCATGGATGACATGCATGTATTTTTATGTTTTATGGAAGAATATGAATGTTTGGAGTGTGATAAACAATTTTTACTAAGTGATTTTTGATGAAATTGCATAAAAGGACTAGTTTGCAAAAAATTGTAAAATGTGTGTAAGTGTGTGAATAAGTGCAAATTGTGGATTGTTATAGTTATGAAAATGGTTCGGCTAGGCCTAAAATGCAAGGAAATTGAATAAAAATTATTTTACGAGCCTAGGGGTAAAATTGTAATTTTGTGAAACTTTAGGGGCAAAATTGTAATTTTTGCCATAGGATGTTTTGGGGCTGATTTGAATAATGTAAGCATTGAATAAGTCAAATGTGTTATTATAGATCAAGAAAGACGTGGAATCGACTTTGATCGGGGAAAGGAAAAGATTGTGGACTAAATTAAAAAAATTACTATATTTTGCACCGAGGTAAGTTTGTATGTAAATAATACATTGTTTTTTATTTACATTTTAATATTTTATTATATTATATGAGATATGGTTGAATATGGAGTAATTATTTGATGTAAATTATGAATTGTGATTGATTATGGATGAAACCTTCGGAATAAAAAATATACGAATGAGGTAGCTAGGTCACATGTGTGGTACTAAGTGCAGGCCACTATGTGTAAGTGATGGTTTTGGTCTGATGTGTAGCACTAAGTGGAGGCTACTATGTGCACCAGATAGCTTCGACTACAAGGGTGGTACTATATGCGGGCCATCGTGTATCTGTTATTATTCCGATGAGTTCAACGGGAAATTGACTAAGTGAAAATACATGTGATCATGTAACGACTAAGTGTAATTGAATCAGGTATAAGTGTAAAAATTTATGAACAATGTTCTCGATATTTGAGCAAACCTTCGGTAAGATGAAATGGAGTAAGTGAAATTATGAAAGAGTAAATTTAGCAACAAAACACTTTTGGACAGCAACAGTTGGATGACTTTGAAAAATCACCAAAAATGGTGGAAATCAAATTAGAGGTTGAATAAGATATGAAATTAAAACTGAATGAGTCTATTTTCACATAAAAGAAATGGTGTAAACAAAAGAATTTCATATTCTGTGTTATTCGAATTTTTGTCAGACAGGGTCAGAATAATATCGGAATCCCCTGTTCCGAATTTGGAAAATCATTAAAACTTTTATAAAAATAATTATGGTTTATAATTTATATTATTAAATTTCTTAATGAGTATACTTTCAAGAGAAACAAATGGGAACATTATACAAATTATGTAAGATGAGATAATTAATTTTTAGTGCAGAGGGGTCGGAACTATCGAATAGCGAAATAGGGGAAACTTTAAAGAATAAATTGTAATTATTGGCTAAACCAAAAATTCTGGAAATTTTATAGTAAGGAGATATGTGAGTCTAGTTTCAGGTAAAATTAGCAGATCTTAATTTGGAATTCTGTAGCTCTGGATAAAAATAATTTAGTGACTATGACTCGAATAAATAGATTGTTTGAAATTGAATAAATAGTGAATCTATGTGTAGTTATGATTGTATTAATTTGAAAGCATGTTAGTAATTTGTTTATTATTTACATACTTACTTACTAAGCTATATGCTTACTCCCCTCTCTTTTCCCTTGTTTTATAGTGTCACCAAGCTAGCTCGGGATTCGGAGATCGTTGGAGATCCATCCACACTATCAACACTCTTTTGGTATTTTGAAATCAATATTTTGAATTATGGCATTTATAGAGGACTTGGTTATTTTGTTATGTGTCATAATTGATTTGGCCTAAAATGTTGGCCTATGTTATTTCATAGTTCATTTTGTATAAGGCCATTGATGTTGGCTATTATTGATCAAGTTATATGTTTATGATGATGCAATTTATGAGATGCATGACTAGGTTGAATGAGTGTGTGATGAAAATTGAAAAGATTTAAATTTGGATGTAAATTTTATGTCTCAGTTTAGTACGACCGTATATGTTTTGTTTTGGTAATGCCTCGTACCTTGTTCCGGCATCGAACACGGGTAAGGGGTGTTACATTTTAGTGGTATCAGAGCTATGATTTAGTCGGTTCTCGGATTAACGTAGTGTGTGTGAGAGTCTATCTATACATGCCATAAATATATTGTGATAGTGTGATGACTCCTGACATTTTAAATTATGTTTTTATATAGTAAATGGATCCCAACCGAGCTGTAGCTGATGACGTAGAGAGTATTGCGCCGGCTCCCGCGCAAGGGACCGCGCCAGTGGATAGTAGACCTAAACACATAGTCAGGGAGATGGGGCTCGGGAAGCCTTCCTCCATATGATGAATAATTGGTATACAGAATTTATTCGGGCAAATCAGAATGCTCAACCTCCTCCACCCCCTCCTATTCCCTACCGGTTCTCGTAGTTCCTCAAGGTGCCGAAACAATAAGATTGAACAAGCCTCCGGTTGATAAAATTTGAAAGCAAGGGGCTGAAGAATTCAGGGCTAATATAGATGATGATCCCGAGTTTTGGCTTGAGAATTCTATCAGGGTATTTGATGAGCTTTCTTGCACTCCCGAAGAATGTTTAAAATGTGCTATATCTTTACTGAAGGATTCAGCATATCATTGGTGGAAGACACTGGTATCCGTGGTACCAAAAGAAAGGGTTACATGGGATTTCTTCCAAGAGGAATTAAGAAAGAAGTACATAAGCTAGCGGTTCATTGATCAGAAACGGAAAGAGTTCCTCGAGCTGAAACAAGGTAAAATGTCTGTGGCAGAATATGAACGTGAATTTGTTAGACTCAGCAAGTATGCCCAGGAATGTGTGTCTACTGAGGCTATTATGTGCAAGAGGTTCAAGGATGGGTTAAATGAAGACATCAGACTGTTAGTTGGGATTTTAGAACTGAAAGAATTTTTGGTATTGGTCGATCGAGCTTGTAAAACCGAAGAGCTGAACAAAGAAAAGAGAAAAGCTGTGATTGAAGCCTGGGATGCAAGAAAAAGGCCAATGAGCAAGTCGTTTCAATCTCAGTCAAAGAAGTCCAAAGATATGAATCCTTGATTGACTGTTTCAGCTGGATATTCACACTGAGACTGTGGGAGATCATATTCGAGTTCTAAAGCTCAAGCTACTTAAATGGCAAGTGTGGGTAATGTGAGGTCTAATAGACCCGAGTGTCAGCATTGTGGTAAGCAACATCATGGTGAGTGTTGGGTGATTAGCCGAGCTTGTTTTAGGTGTGGTTCTCGAGAACATTATATTAAAGACTGTCCTAAAAGAGTTGAAGAAGAAAAATTTCAGAGTGTCAGACAGACTAGTACTGCTAATAGAGGTAGACCTCCGAGAAATACTGGAAGTGGAGCTAGCAATAAAAGTGTGATGAAGGATTCAGCTGGGAGATCAAAAGCTAGAACACCCGCTAGAGCTTATGTCATACGTGCTCGTAAGGAGGCATCATCTCCCGATGTGATTACTGGTACATTTTCTCTTTATGATTCTACTGTCATTGCATTGATTGACCCGGGATCTACTCATTCCTATGTTTATGTAAATTTAGTATTTAGTAAGAATTTGCCTGTTGAGCTTACTGAATTTGTGATTAAAGTGTCAAATCCCTTAGGCAAATATGTGTTAGTTGATAAGGTTTGCAAGAATTGTCCTTTGATGATTCAAGGTCACTGTTTTCCGGCTAATCTGATGTTGTTGCCATTTGATGAGTTTGATGTTATTCTGGGTATGGATTGGTTGAAATTGCATGATGCCAAGGTAAATTGTAGACAGAAAACCCTTGAGTTGAAATGTGAAAATGGTGAGATTCTTTGGGTTGACACAGATGAATCAAATAAACTACCTATGGTGATTTCGCACATGTCTGCTCCGAAATACATGAAAAAAGGGTGTGAAGCTTATCTTGCTTATGTGATGAATACTGAGATGTCTGAGTCGAAGCTTGAATCAGTGCCGGTAGCCTGTGAATTTCCGGATGTATTTTCAGAAGAATTACCTGGGTTGCCTCCGATCAGAGAAATAGAGTTTGCCATTGATTTATTGCCTGGGACTGCACCGATCTCGATTACTCCGTATAGAATGGCTCTGACTGAATTGAAAGAATTAAAGGCTCAATTGCAAGAGTTAGCAGATAAGGGTTTTGCGAGACCGAGTTTCTCTCCCTGGGGTGCTCTCGTATTGTTTGTGAAGAAAAAGGACGGATCTATGAGACTTTGTATTGACTATCTACAGCTTAACAAGGTGACTATAAAGAACAAGTATCCGTTACCGAGGACTGATGATTTATTCGATCAGTTGAAAGGGGCAACAGTGTTTTCAAAGATCAATTTGAGGTCTGGCTACTATCAGTTGAGAGTTAAAGAGTCAGATGTGCCAAAAACCGCTTTCAGAACGAGGTATGGACATTATGAGTTTCTTGTGATGCCTTTTGGTCTAACTAATGCTCCAGCCGTTTTTATGGATTTGATGAATAGAATTTTCCGACCGTATCTGGATAAGTTTGTAGTTGTGTTCATAGATGACATCCTGATTTATTCTCGAGACGAGTCCGAACATGCCGAACATTTGAGAACTGTGTTGCAAATTCTAAGAGAGAAGAAATTGTTTTCTAAATTCAGTAAAAGTGAGTTTTGGCTTCGTGAAGTCGTATTCTTGGGACATAGAGTTTCAGGTGATGGTATTGGCGTTGATCCAAGCAAAATTTCGGCGATTGTTGATTGGAAACCGCCAAAGAATGTATCAGAGGTTAGAAGCTTTTTGGGCTTAGCCGGATATTATATACGCTTTGTCGAGGGATTCTCGATGATTGCCTCTCCTATGACTAAGTTGCTGCAAAAGAGTGTTAAGTTTGAGTGGACTAAAAAGTGTCGGCAAAGTTTTGAGAAGTTTAAAGCGCAATTGACAGAAGCACCAGTGTTAGTGCAACCCGAGTCGGGGAAAGAGTTTGTGATCTATAGTGATGCATCATTAACTAGTCTTTGTTATGTGTTGATGCAAGAAGGCAAAGTGGTAGCTTATGCTTCGAGACAGTTGAAACTGCACGAGAAGAATTACCCGACGCACGATTTGGAATTGGTCACCATTGTTTTTGCTTTGAAGATTTGGCGACATTATTTGTATCGTGAGAAATGTCGAATCTTTACTGATCATAAGAGTTTGAAGTATCTGATGAATCAAAAGGATCTGAATTTGCGGCAATGAAGATGGCTCGAGTTGCTCAAAGATTATGAGTTAGTGATTGATTATCATCCGAGAAAGGCAAATGTAGTCACCGATGCTTTGAGCAGAAAGTCCTTGTTTGCTTTGAGATCTATGAGTACGAGTTTGACTTTATCTGACGACAGTTCGATTTTGGCCGAGTTGAGGGCTAGACCGTTATTTCTTCAGCAGATTTGTGAAGCTCAAAAGAACGATAGTGAAATGCAAGCGAAGAGAGCTCAGCGTGAATCAGGTTATAACTCAGATTTTCGAACCAGACCAAATGATTGCTTGATGTTCTGTGATAGAGTATCTGTACCGAAAGATGCTGAATTGATTCAGAAAATTTTACATGAGGCACATAGTGGTTGTTTGTCAGTGCATCCAGGTAGTACAAAAATGTATAATGATTTGAAGAAATTGTATTAGTGGCCGGGTATGAAAAGAGACATTTCTGAGTTTGTATCGAAGTGTTTGATTTGCCAACAAGTGAAAGCCGAGCATCAAGTGCCTTCGGGTTTACTTCAGTCAATGATGGTTCCCGAGTGGAAATGGGACAGAATCACGATGGATTTTGTGACAGGTTTGCCTCTGACTCTGAAAAAGAAAGATGTCGTTTGGGTTGTGGTTGATAGATTGACGAAATCGGCTCACTTTATACTGATACGTACCGACTACTCACTTGATAAGTTGGCTGATTTGTATATTGATGAAATTGTGAGATTGCACGGAGTACCTATGTCTATTATTTTGGATAGAGATCCGAGATTTACTTCGAGGTTTTGGAAAAAGTTGCAAGAAGCCTTGGGTATGAAATTGAATTTTAGTATCGCGTTTCATCCGCAAACTAACGGTCAATCTGAAAGAGTAATTCAAGTTCTTGAAGACATGCTCCGATGTTGTGTTTTAGAATTCGAAGGTA
Source organism: Gossypium sturtianum (assembly GCA_025698515.1). NCBI lineage: Eukaryota > Viridiplantae > Streptophyta > Magnoliopsida > Malvales > Malvaceae > Gossypium > Gossypium sturtianum. The sequence continues at coordinate 96,798,751 of CM046945.1, read as the reverse complement.
GTTGGGAGAAATATCTACCTTTGGTTGAATTTGCCTACAACAACGATTATCGATCGAGTATCTGATGGGCACCGCATTTAAGCATTATATGGTCGCAAGTGTCGAACTCCTTTGTATTGGACCGAGCTCAGTGAGAAACAGATTCACGGGGTTTATTTAGTTAGAGAAACCGAGGAGAAAGTGAAAGTAATCTGTGATTGTCTAAAAGCTGCTTCAGATCGACAAAAGTCATACGCGAATTTGAAAAGAAAAGAGATCGAGTTCCAAGTTGGTGATAAAGTGTTTCTGAAAGTATCTTCGTGGAAGAAGATTTTGAGATTTGGCCGAAAAGGCAAGTTGAGTCCGCGTTTTATTGGGCCGTATGAGGTTATTGAAAGGATTGGACCAGTCGCATATTAGTTAGCTTTACCGGCAGAGTTAGAATGAATTCATAATGTGTTTCATGTGTCGATGTTGCGACGTTATCGTTCTGATCCTTCACATGTGATTTCTCCGATAGAAATTGAGATTCGACCGGATATGACCTATGATGAGGAACCGATTAAGATTTTGGCTCGGGAAGTTAAACAGTTGAGAAATAAAAATATAGCCTTAGTGAAAGTGTTGTGGCAAAGACATGGAGTAGAAGAGGCTACGTGGGAACCAGAGGAAGCCATGAGAAAACAGTACCCAAACCTCTTTTCCGGTAAGATATTCGAGGACGAAAATCCTTAAAGGGGGGAGAGTTGTAACAGCCCAATTTAGGGCCTAAACGGAATAGTGGTTTCGAAACCACAAATCTGAAGTAGAAAAATTTATTTTGATCGAGTTTTAATATTTACTGTGTGATTGAATGACTGTGTGAAATTTTCGTTGCGAAATTTTATTGATTGGGTGTCCAATTTGGCATTTAGGACTAAATTGAAATAGGTGAAAATGTGTGTTCTAGTTCATAAAGGTACTTGTGAGTAATGGGTTTTTAAAGTGGAGGTCCTTAGATGGTAATTAGACCATTATACTTTAGTTTGGACAAAAATAGCCAAGGAGGGATAAAACACTGAAGGTTTTTAATGAAGGGAATTTTGGTCATTTGGTTAATAAAAGAATAAAATGGGAAAAATAAACCAAAAATGGTGTTCATCTTCATTAAGCTTGGCCGAAACTTGCATGAATACCATAGCTAGGGTTTTGCCAACTTTCAAGCTCAATAGTAAGTGCATCCTAGCCCCGTTTTTAATGTTCTTTACATTTTTGAGATCCTCGTAGCTCGGTTTACCTATTTCTACCATTATTTTGAGCTAGGGTTTGTGTTTAAAAAATTACCCATGACATGCATGTATTTTGATGTTTTATGGAAGAATATGGATGTTTGGAGTGTGATAAACAATTTTTACTAAGTGATTTTTTATGAAATTGCATAAAAGGACTAGTTTGTAAAAAGTTGTAAAATGTGTGTAAGTGTGTGAATAAGTGCAAATTGTGGATTGTTATAGTTATGAAATTGGTTCGGCTAGGCCTAAAATGTAAGGAAATTGAATAAAAATTATTTTACGAGCCTAGGGGCAAAATCATAATTTGGTGAAACTTTATGGGCAAAATTATAATTTTTGCCATAGGATGTTTTTGGGCTGATTTGAATAATCTGAGCATTGAATAAGTCAAATGTGTTATTATAGATCAAGAAAGACGTGGAATCAACCTTGATCGGGGAAAGGAAAAGATTGTGGACTAAATTGCAAAATTACTATATTTTGCACCGAGGTAAGTTTGTATGTAAATAATACATCATTTTTTATTTAAGTTTTAATATTTTATTATATTATATGAGATATGGTTGAATATGGAGTAATTATTTGATGTAAATTATGAATTGTGATTGATTATGGATGAAACCTTCAGAATAAAAAAGATACTGATCGTGTCCAAGCTAACTATGACAACGAATAAGGCAAGCGCACCTATCGTTCGGTAGTATAGCTATGGCAAGACCGGAAATATCGTATCCTCAAGGACCAAGAGTACTAGTAGTTACTATCTTTTTATTATCTAGCCTAAGTATTAAGAGAATCGATGTTTAATTAACTAATTACTAAACTAAGCATGCTAAGACACAGAGAGTGAATTGGGAAAATACTTTTGGGAAAACCAGTTGATTAAGACAATACCCGGGGAAGAATCCACCTAGACTTCACACTTATTAACTTAACTCTGAACGAGACGATTTATTCACTTGACTTGATCCGTAGGATTCCTAATTTATATTATTATCCCTTTCGAGACTAATAACGTCTAACCCTAGGTTGATTAATTGAAATCTTTTCTAATTAAAACCCCTAGTGTTGCATTAACTCGATCTATGGACTCCCATATTAGGTTTGACCCTAATCCGTGATTTTCATCATCCTATCTCTAGGGTTGCGATCAACTCCGCTTAACTATGCTAGATCTACTCTTAAACAGGACTTTTGCTCCACTTTGCTAAGCACATCAATACTTGAATCAATATCCTGAAATATTAAAACAAGAATTAAGAACACATAATTAAGAACAAATCAAGTGTTTATCATACAGTTCAGAAAACAATAACAAGATCCATCTTAGGTATCATCCCTCTCAGGTATTTGAGGGGTTTAGTTCATGTTTAATAAAGAATACATCTCAGAAGAAAGTAAAAAACAAAACATAAGAAAAACCCTAAAACCCCCTGAAAGAAATTGAAGGGAAGATCTTCCGTCTTGAGTGTGATTTCGGCTTCTGGGATGAATCAACTGGCTGTCTTCGAGTAATTTCCCTGAGTTCAGCCCTCTCTGGCTTCGCCCCCTTTTTAGGTTGCCCTCTAGGGTGTTTATATAGGCTTTTGGGATGCCTTACTTGGCCCACAAGTACCCTAATACGAATGAAACTCATCTTGGCATTGGCAGGGACATGCCCGTGTGAAACTCCCATGTGAATCGAGTCCAAGGCCGTGTTCGAGTCTGCTAAAGTGGCACGGCCGTGTGGTGAACTCCAAGCCATGTTGATTTCCTACTTTGGCCCATTTTCTTTGTTTTCGGCCTGTTTCTCGTTCTTTTCATCTTCCGATGCTCTCCTAAGTATAAAACATAAATTAAAGGATTAGGAGCATCAAATTCCACAATTCAAGGGATTAAATCATCCAAAAGTATGCTAAATGTGGGATTAAAATATGTTACTTTGATGGTTTATCAAATACCCCTACACTTAAGCGTTTGCTTGTCCTCAAGCAAAATCCTCAACTCACAATTAGAATTAACTTCCTTCAATTCATAATTCTCATCAAAAAATGTTTCATCATAATTCATAGATAATTCATACATTGATAATTTAACTAGAAGAGTCCTAGAGATTCAAACAATCTAAGTCATAAATGTTTATAGCACGAAAATATAGGTGTCTCCCCTTACCTAAATAATTACCTCTGATTCAAAACTGACAAGGATTGACATCCTCACTAAGGATTCACTCAAATCACTCAAAGTGTTTAAGGTTCAAATTAAGCACTCAGAAGTCAAACATGAAAAGTCAATCCCATAGGCTTGCATGAAAATCAAATCTCCACCACTATAAAATGAGATGATACACAAATCAAAAGGTCTTTTAAAGGGTTGTAATGGTTCTTGGGTTAAAGGTGTGGATAAAGGCTGAATTAGAGGGTTAGTATCGAGATTGAATTGATAAATTACCTAAATAGGAAAATGAACTAACACTGAATAATTACATCAATCGAAACCTTAATACTAATAACACGAGCTTCTTCTCAGAATGTGAAATTAATTGCTTAAGCTTAAATAACAAAGAACTGATAATGACTAAATTTCCAACTAATAATGAATAAAATTCCAACTTTTTTTTAAGAACATACAATAATAATAAGATAGATTTTAACAACTGAAATAAAGAAAATAGTTAAGCAACCAATCAAATGAAATCTCGATATAAGGGTAGTCAAGAGAATTGGTGATAACAAATACAAAGTGGGTTTTGGGTAAATATTAATAGATGAGTCAAGAAACGGTTTATTAGGCTAAAAAGGGTTCACTAGGGGTTAATTATGGAGGTAGGCTTTTTATGGAGTAAGTGGGTTAAAACCTAGGTGCCTTTATCATCTCAGTATATCAAATCAAAAGTATGGTCTTGACATGCATAATCGAAGCAAGTTCTAGAATAACAAATCAATGTTGACACACTCATAATCAATAAAGTGAGCACAAAAAATGTATGCTCTTAAAAGGCTCAAAATCTCACAACAATTATGGGTTTTGATGTCAACCTTGTAAATTTCAACTTCAAGGTAATAATTAGATTTAGGTAGACAACCTAACAAATTTTTAATTCTAAAAATAAACTCATCATGCTTGATTCTCTAGTCTCCTAAAGTTTAAATCATCACTGCACAATTAACTATGACTTAATCCAAAACCTATAACAAAAATCATAAATCAAAGGAAATTTCATTCTAATAGTAATATGAGAACATTTACTTAAGGACAAGATATAATTCAGGGATTTGAGAATAATGCAAAAAGTTAGGAACTTGAATAAAATTCACCCCCCACACTTTAGATGTACATTGCCCTCAATGTACAAAGATATGTGTTCTAGAGATTAATAGCATGATATCATAAGAGAGAGATAGAGAAGTGAAACTTCCTGAATTTTGGATGGATTCCTCGAGTTGGAAGTGTAGAAAAACTTGAAGGAGGCGTGGTAGATTTTCCTCATTAGAGTTGGGTATTCCAGAGTGCTATTTTAGGCTTTTTAACTACGATTAAATCAGTGGGTTCTTTAGACTGTAAGGATTACTCAAATATTGCCAAAAGATGTAAATTGGGTAATAGTAGTTATGAAACCTAAAAATAACTTAAAATAAACATGAGTCAAAAATAAAATGAAAATAAAATGAAAATGAAAATGAAAATTAGTATTCTAACATTTAAAGGAAAATAACAAATGAAAGAGGACTCAGAAGTCCTCATCGCCAGATGGCTCGCGAGGTGGGGGCGGCGATGAAATGTGAAGGTACTGACATATCTGGTGGAGGGTGGCGTCGATGTGATTGAAACGCTGGAAGCATTGCTGCTAGAAACGTGTTAGGCGCTCAGATATGTCTGAAATTGAAGCAACCGCATGAGCTGGTTGGCCAGGGGGGTGTGGTGCCAAAGGTGGCTCCTCGTGCTGTGGAGGGACATCATCACTAATATCCTCTGGGTCGACGGTAGCTTGTGATAGCCTATACTGGGGAGGATTGAACCCACGGCGGCGCTTAATCATCCTCATATGGAGCATCATCTGGATGCCCTGTGGGGGCATCTGTCCTATCAGTGTGAGTAAGGAGGACTGAGCGACGGTGTTAAGGAGCCCAAAATACCGAGCCAGACGTGTGATGTAGGGACCCATGGAGATGACCCCTCTCCTATGCTGCTTCATTTGATGTTGAATGGCACGAGCTATGAAGTAGGCTAAGTCGAAGACGTGCCCATTTGCCATGCACCATAGGAAGTAGGCATCGTGAGTATTGACGACGCCAGTGCTCTCTCGCCTACCTGTCAATGTATGAGCTAAGATGATGTGTAAGTACCTCAGGGATAGGGTGAGAGCTGTCGCCTTGGAGCGACTGGGGTCATAGGTGGCCGAGACGGAGGCTAAGTTATTCCAACATCTAGAAGGGGAGTTATGGATGTGGCGATGGAGGTTCTCGAGATCATTGTCCGCCATGAATTTGTTGGTGTAGAGCCCCAATGCGACCCCAAACTGTGGGGCACTCAGTTCACGTACAATGCCTCCGAGACAGAATTGGACTGTGCCGGGGTCATCGTGGTTCGTCATCACCGTCTGGAGGTGGAATGTGGAACAGAGCTCCAAAGTGAGCTCTAGGTATGTGGGCTCGATGATCTCGAAGAATTGCCCCCATGGGTCGGTAGTCAGGAGGGCCCGGACGTCGTCGGCTAGTTGGACCTATTCCAAAGCGGTCCAATCAATGCACCTCCCTACGCCGAGGGGTCGCGCGCGAAGTATCTGAAAAAGGTCCTCCTGTGATCCCAGAGGAAACCATAGGAATGGATGGCGCACTTCGGCGGAAGCACTTGAGGAAGTTGCACTGGTACCTTTCCATTTTTTGGAAACGAGAACGGCGGTCTTTTTTCCTCGTGGTGGAGTCATTACGTACCTGAAAATAAAGGATATTCAATGATTCAAGTATTATTTCCAGCCAAGAATGCAATTCCTAATAGTTCTAAATAGTTTATTAAGTAAATCATTAAAGACTGCTAAAACTATGAAGAAATATCAGAATAGAATTAAACTGGGTAAAGAAAATACTAAGAAAATCATAAAAATCTAAATCATGAAATAAGAACAATGAAATAAATAATAAAATGAAGTAAAATAATGAAAATTTAAAGATATAAGTAAACGATGGTGGAGAAGGGTGAACCGGTGGAGTTGGGGAAGTGGTGGCACGGTTGTGGCGATGGCGCACGGTCGTGGCGGTGTTTACACGGCCGTAGAATGTGGGTGTGGTGCGTCGAAGAAGGAGAAGATGAAAGGAAGAAGGGGAAAAAGGAAAAATGAGGGAAAGGGAAAAGGGGAAGTGAAGGGGGAAACAGGAGAAGAGTCGACGGTGGCCGGAAAGGTGGAGGAGGGGGTTTAATTTGGTGAGAACGGCCAGGGTTTTTAGGGGAGGGAAGAAGATGAATAGTAGGGGTTTAAATAAAAGGTTGGGCACACGGTCAGTGACCACGCCCGTGTACCCTGTGTTTAGCCCGTGTTTTTCGTAAATTTTGAATTCGGGCCCGTCTGATCCTTATCCCAATCCTGTTGCCTCAGGGCGTGTTGGTTCACACGGTCTAATCGCACGGTCATGTAATGTTTTATTCGTTTCTCCCACGCCCGTGTTTAGAGTCCTACGCCCGTGGTAATTAGTCAGTATCGTCCATGACCTTTAGGCACGGGCGTGTCTCACGCCCGTGTGGTTCTTTTAGTTTCAACCACAGCTTCTGGGCACGGGCGTGTCTCACGCCCGTGTTGTTTACTCAGTATCGACCACGCCTGCATCGCACGGCCGTGGCCCTTTAATTGCAGCTCATGTCGTTTACTCAGTTTCAGCCACGGTCTCATCGCTCGGCTGTGGTGTTTTACCATAGCCCGTGTTGGAAATTTTTTCCTTGGCCCACACGGTCTCTGCCACACATTTGTCTCTTCCCATGGTGTTCACACAGCCACGGCCACGCCCGTGTTCTAGGCCGTGTAGGAAGGAAAACCTGTTCTTATGAAATTAGTTAGTTCTTAGTTAGATGCTAAAATAAAAAATATGAATGTTAATGAGGTTAGTGCTTGGGTTGCCTCCCGAGAAGCACTCGTTTAGAGTCTTAAGCTAGACTTACCCTATTTTCATTTCTATATGAAGGTTCACGGAGCTGAAGCTCCTCTCTCATATCCCTAAAATCTTCACCATTATAAATTTTCAGTCGCTGATCGTTTACCTTGAAAGTGCCATAAGTCGGATGAGTTACCTCGAATGTGCCGTAGGGGAAAATAGTTTTGATTACAAATGGACCTGACCATCTTGATTTCAGCTTTCCAGGGAATAATTTGAGTCTTGAATTATAAAGTAACACGAGATCTCCAACTTCGAATTGTTTAGGTCGCTTTAGACGAGCATCATGGCGTTGCTTTGTTGCTTCTTTGTATAATCGTGAGTTTTCGTAGGCGTTTACTCGCCATTCATCAAGTTCGTTCAACTGCATCAATCTTTTCTCGCCTGCAAGTTTAAGATCGTAGTTTAAGAATTTTATAGCCCAAAATGCTTTATGTTCGAGTTCAAATGGTAAATGACAGCTCTTCCCGTAAACAAGTTTGTATGGGGATGTTCCTATGGGAGTTTTAAAGGCGGTTCTATAGGCCCATAAAGCGTCGTCTACTTTTGATGCCCAATCTTTCCTGTTTGATTCTGCAGTTTTCTCTAGGATACGTTTAAGTTCTCTATTGGATACTTCGACTTGTCCACTGGTTTGAGGGTGATAAGGGGTAGCTGTTCTGTGGTGTACTCCATATTTCTTTAAGATTTTCTCGAATTGGGCGTTACAAAAATGAGTACCCTATCACTAATAATTGCTCTAGGTGTTCCAAATCGAGAGAAAAGTTTCTTAAGAAATCGCACTACCACTCTTGCATCATTGGTGGGTAAAGCTTGAGCTTCCACCCATTTCGACATGTAATCAACTGCTACGAGGATGTATTTATTCCCAAATGAGCTAGGGAATGGACCCATAAAATCGATACCCCATACATCAAATATTTCACATGATAGCATATATGTTTGAGGCATTTCATCGCGTTTAGAGATATTACATGTTCTCTGACATTTATCACATGAATTAACATACCTGTTAGCGTCCTTGAACAGAGTGGGCCAATAAAAACCTGATTCGAGTGTTTTATATGCTATTTTCATTCCACTATAATGTCCTCCTGTTGGTCTTGAATGGAAATGTTCTAGGATTTTGCTTGCTTCTTCCTTCGCGACACATCTCCGAATTACTTGATCTGCACATATACGAAAAAGAAAAGGGTCCTCCCAAAAATAGTTTTTCAAATCAGTAAAGAATCACTTCTTTTGCTGATGTGTCAACCCTTTTGGTAAGACGTTAGCAGCTAAATAATTTGCGATATCTGCAAACCAAGGTACCTCGGCATCGGATATAGCCAAGAGTTGTTCTTCAGGAAACGAGTCATTAATCTCACTCTCATCAAGTTCTTTAAGATGTGGATTTTCAAGTCTAGAAAGATGGTTTGCTGCAAGGTTTTTAGCTCCTTTCTTATCCTGAATTTCCAAATCAAATTCCTGTAAAAGTAAAATCCATCTTATGAGTCAATGTTTTGCATCAGATTTAGTTAAAAGATAATGAAGGGCTGAATGGTCAGTGAAAACGACAACTTTAGATAATATTAAATATTGTCTAAATTTATCAAATGCAAAAACCACAGCTAGCAATTCTTTTTCTGTGGTGGTGTAATTCTCTTGTGCGACCGTCAGTGTCTTGCTAGTGTAATAGGTCGGTTGAAAATGCTTGTCTCTTCGCTGACCCAAAACTGCACCTACTGCAAAATCACTCGCATCACACATTAGTTCAAAGGGTAAATTCCAATCAGGTGCAATAATAATTGGGGCATTTGTTAATTTAGTTTTTAGAATATTAAATGCATATAAACATTCCTGATCAAAATTGAAAGGTACATCTTTTTCTAGTAGTTTCGTCAAAGGCTTAGCTATTTCAGAAATATCCTTAATAAATCTTCTATAGAAACCGGCATGTCCTAAAAAACTTCTAATAGCCTTAACTGAACTGGGGGGAGGTAATTTTTCTATGGTTTCAATTTTTGCTTTATCAACCTCAATCCCTTTACTAGAAATTTTATGACCTTACACAATCCCTTCTCGAACCATGAAGTGACACTTTTCCCAATTAAGCACAAGGTTCATTTCCTTACATCTCATTAAAACTCATTTTTAATTTTTTAAGGCAAAGGTGGAACGAATTACCGAATACCGAAAAGTCGTCCATAAATACCTCCATGATATCTTCCACAAGTTCGTCAAAGATGCTAGCATGCAGCGCTGAAAAGTAGCAAGAGCGTTACATAATCCAAAAGGCATTCTTCGATAAGCAAACGTACCGTATGGACATCTGAATGTTGTCTTTTCTTGATCCCCAGGAGTTATGGGGATTTGGAAGTAGCCAGAGAGTCCGTCTAGGAAGCGATGAGTACATATGCCCGATAATCTTTCTAGCATCCGATCAATGAAGGGTAAAGGAAAGTGGTTTTTCTTGTGGCATCGTTCGATTTCCTATAGTCGATGCAAACTCTCCAACTTTGTGGATCGTCTTGTTGGAATTAATTCATTCTTTTCATTAGCTATGACAGTCATGCCTCCTTTCTTTGGAACAACATGCACAGGACTTACCCAAGAACTATCAAAAATAGGATAAATAATTCCAGCATCTAGAAGTTTAATTACCTCGGTTTTGACAACTTCCTTTATATTGGGATTTAATCGTCTCTGAGGTAAACACATGGTTTATATTCATCTTCCATTAAGATTTTGTGGGTGCAAAATGATGGGCTTATCCCTTTAATGTTAGAGATTTTCCAAGCTATGGCTCTTTTATGCTCCTTTAACACCTGTAGTAACTCTTCTTTCTCATTGGGTTCTAGGTCTGAAGAAATAATTACCGGTAGTGTAGAATTGCTCCCAAGGAATGCGTACTCTAAGTGTGTTGGTAACTGTTTCAATTCCAATTTGGGGGGTTCTTCAATAGAGGGTCTTTGTTTAGATTCGTCGTTTATTTCAATGTCCTCATACTCTTTCTGTCTTAGGGAGGATCTATTAGGATTTATTTCGATTTTTGTCTCCCCCATCTCATTGGCATCATCATCTGCCTCCTCGCCTTGAACAAGACACAGTTCCAACGTGTCTTTATGTATTATTTCCTGAAAAGAATCTTGAATAAAATGATCAATACAGTCAATAAAATAACAGGAATCATCTTGCTCTTTAGAGTATCGCATAGCATCATAGATTTTAAAGATAATCTCCTCATCACCTACCCTAAGCGCAAGCTTACCATTACCTACATCAATATTAGCCCTAGCAGTGGCTAAAAATGGGCATCCTAAAATTAAAGGTACTTCAACATCCTCATCCATGTCAAGCACAACAAAGTCAACAAGGAATATGAATTTATCAACTTTAACTAAAACGTCTTCAATAATTCCCCTAGGGTATTCAATAGATCTATCGGCTAGTTGGATACTCATCCTAGTGGGTTTTGGTTTCCCAAGACCGAGGTGCTTGAACATTTTATAAGGCATTAAATTAATACTGGCACCTAAGTCAGCTAATTCTTTCTCAATATTTAAACTACCAATTAAACAAGGAATAGTAAAACTTCCTGGATCTTTCAATTTGGTTGGCAACTTATTCTGGAGAATAGCTGAGCATTCCTCGTTAAGCTCCACAGTTGACAGTTCTTCAAGCTTCCTTTTATTCGTTAAGAGATCCTTTAGAAATTTTGCATATGTAGGCATCTGCGAAATAGCTTCAACAAAAGGTAGGTTAATATGTAAATGTTTAAAGAGTTCAAGAAACTTACTGAATTGTGCGTCCATGCGGTCTTTCTTCAATTGTGTTGGATATGGGATTGGTGGTTCTTTAAGTGCTGGTGTTACATTCTCGTTCACTTCCTCTTCTTTTTCTTTAGTAATTTCTTTTGGCATCTTCCTTTCAGTTTCAACCAACTCATTTCCACTCCTTAGTGTAACTGCTTTCACATGCTCTTTTGAATTGGTGTTACTAGGTGAATTATCTGGTTGCTTTTCGGAAACTAACTTGACTAGCTGTCCAATTTGATTCTCAATCCTTTGAATTGATTCTTGTTGAGTTTTCAACGCCATTTCGGTATTCTGGAAATGAGTCTCTGATGTCGAGATGAACTTTTCCAGCATCTCCTCAAGGTTTGGTTTCTTTTCCTGTCGGTAAGGTGGTTGCTGAAATCCCGGAGGGGGTTGTTGTCTCTAATTTCCTTGACCACCCCATGAGAAGTTTGGGTGGTTCCTCCAACTTGGATTATAATTGTTACTATAGGGGTTATTTTGAGATCTAAAATTATTACCCAAATAGTTCATCTGCTCACTTTCTACGCCAGGGTTGTAGGGTGGGTATTCTGTATTGTTCGTCCCTCCTCCATTTGTATCGCACTGCATCACTGGATGTACCTACGAAGAACCACACAAACCATCAATTTTCTTATTAAGAAGTTCTACCTGGTTTGATAGCATGGTCATTGTGTCGAGGTTGAAAACACTGGCGGCTTTTGTTGGCCTTGTCCTTGTAACTTGCCACTGATAGTTATTCAGTGACATCTCCTCTATAAACTCATAAGCCGCCTCAGGATTCTTGTTATTTAGGGTTCCACCGGCGGCTGAATCAATAAGCTGCCTAGTTGAGGGGTTCACACCGTTATAAAAGGTTTGAACCTATAGCCATAATGGTAACCCATGATGAGGGCACCTTCTCAATAAATCCTTGTATCTCTCCCATGCATCGTAAAGTGTCTCTAAATCCATCTGCACAAAAGAAGATATATCATTCCTCAACTTAGCCGTTTTAGCCGGCGAAAAATATTTAAGTAAAAAATTTTCGGTCATTTGATCCCATGTAGTGATTGATCCTTGTGGTAACGAGTTCAACCACTGTTTAGCTTTGTTCCTCAACGAAAAGGGAAACAACCGAAGGCGAATGACATCATCAGAAACACCATTAATTTTGAAAGTGTCGCAGAATTCCAGAAAATTTGCTAAGTGATTGTATGGATCCTCATCCTGTAAACCATCAAACTGAACAAATTGCTGAATCATATGTATAGTGTTAGGTTTCAGTTCAAAATTATTTGCAGCAATAGCAGGTCTAACAATACTGGATTCGGTTCCTGTTAAAGTAGGTTTAGCATACTTATACATAGTACGAGGAGCACGATTTTGATTCACCGGGTTTGCGGCAACCACAGGAGGTAGCAGATTATTATCCGCCATCTCTTCTGTAGTATTAATTTCGTCTTCTTGCTCTTCTTCTATGTATTGTAGACTTCGCCTTATTTCTCTTTGGTTTCTGCGAGCTGTACCTTCTATATCACTGTCAAAGAGTAATGGTCCTGACGGGTTTCTTCTAGTCATAAACTAAAAGTTCCTGCCAGAAGCAAAGAAAGAAAAATTAGAAAAGTAGAAAAGAAATTAAATTGCAATAAAAATAAAAATAATGGCTAAAGTAATAAAAATTTAGTGTTCCTAATATCTTAGTCCCCGGCAACGGCGCCAAAAACTTGATTGTGTCCAAACTAACTATGAAAACGAATAAGGCAAGCGAACCTATCGTTCGGTAGTATAGCTATGGCAAGACCGGAAAAATCGTATCCTCAAGGATTAAGAGTATTAGTAGTTACTATCTTTTTATTATCTAGCCTAAGTATTAAAAGAATCGATGTTTAATTAACTAATTACTAAACTAAGGATGCTAAGACACAGAGAGTGAATTGGGAAAATACTTTTGGGAAAACCAGTTGATCAAGACAATACGCGAGGAAGAATCCACCTAGACTTCACTTATTACTTAACTCTGAACTGCATTTATTTATTCACTTGACTTGATCCGTGGGATTCCCTAATTTATATTATTATCCCTTTTGAGACTAATAACGTCCTAACCCTAGGTTGATTAATTGAAATCTCTTTCTAATTAAAACCCTTAGTGTTGCATTAACTCGATCTATGGACTCCCATATTAGGTTTGACCCTAATCCGGTAGATTTTCGTCATCCTATCTCTAGGGTTGCGATCAACTCCGCTTAACTATGCTAGATCTACTCTTAAATAAGGACTTTTGCTCAACCGCCTAAGCACATCAAGATTACTTGAATCAATATCACGAAATATTAAAATAAGAATTAAGAACACGAAATGAAGAACAAATCAAGTATTTATCATACAGATTGAGAAAACAATAACAAGATCCGTCTTTAGGTTTCATCCTCTCGGTATTTGAGGGGTTTAGTTCATGTTTAATAAAGAATACATCTCGGAAGAAAGTAAATAACAAAACATAAGAAAAACCCTAAAACCCCAAGAAGGAAATTGAAGGAAAGATCTTAGTATTGAGTGTGATTTCGGGTTAGGATGAATCAACCCAGGCATCTTCGAGTAATTTCCACTGAGTTCACCCTCTGCAACTTCGCCCCTTTTTAGGTTGCCCTCTAAGGTGTTTATATAGGCTTTCGGGATGCCTTACTTGGCCTACAAGTACCCTAATCTGAATGAAACTCATCTTGGCCCCGGCAGGGACACGCCTGTGTGAAACGCCCGTGTGAATCGAGTCCAGGGCCGTGTTCGAGTCTGCTAAAGTGGCACGGCCGTGGTGAACTCCAGGCCGTGTTGATTTCCTACTTTGGCCCATTTTCTCCGTTTTCGGCCCGTTTCTTGTTCTTTTCATCCTCTGATGCTCTCCTAAGTATAAAACATGAAATTAAAGGATTAGGAGCATCAAATTCCATAATTCAAAGGATTAAATCATCCAAAAGTATGCTAAATATGGGATTAAAATATGTTACTTTTATGGTTTATCAGATACGGATGAGGTAGCTAGGTCATATGTGTGGTACTAAGTGCAGGCCACTATGTGTAAGTGATGGTTTTGGTCACATGTGTAGTACTAAGTGCAGGCTACTATGTGCACCAGATAGCTTCGGCTACAAGGGTGGTACTATGTGCAGGCCACCGTGTATCTGTTATTATTCCGATGAGTTTAACGAAAAATTGACTAAGTTTAGTTAGGTACTTAAGTTTAAGATTTAGAAACCCAAAATCCTTGCAACTTGTTAAGTTATGAAGACAGCCCATGTTTTAAGAAAACGTCCATATGTTATAGTTATTTCGAAAACCATGTTAAACTTTAGAAATTTATTTAAGTTTAATAATTAGGTAGTTGAAACAATAATAAAACCCAAGTGTAAAGTCAAATTGGAGATACAAGGCCTTATTACATCCCAACCAAAATAAAGTAATTAAAATAAAGTCATTCGAAACTAATTAAAAACTTCTAAGAAGCTTGCAGTGTGGCCACCTCCGAGTCCTCTTCCGCGTCGAGCCGTTTATTGGGAGTCACCTGAGACATTAAATAAAAGGGTGTGAGTTTTGAAACTCAGTGTGTACGACCCTTGGTAATCCAACCAACATGCTATTATCACATTGGGCCTAAGCCCTATCAAAATCAGTGGTCTTGGGCCTTAGCCCACAATGACCTCATATCACATCAGTATCACACGAATGCAATGCTCCCATCCCAAATCCAACCCTGCACTCCATTTCCCTTCCAACCCTACACTTCTGTGGGGATATAAATATCAACCCACCCATCCCTACACTCCAAAGGTACCACCAACAACGGCACTACTCAAACGTTGCAGCAAGGCTGCTAAGCATATAATGGGCTTAAAGCCACCGATGGATCCACGGTCGTCAAGCGACTATGCGATCCTCACATATCTTTCTCCGTATCATCAAACCCACCCAAGTGCAACATATATCTCATGAATGCAACATACACATTTTCACACATTAAGCACCTAGGGGTATTTTAGTTATTTCACTACCCAGGGGTATTTTTGTAAATCAAACCTACAGGGGTATTTTCGTAATTTCTTTCATCTCGGGTTTTAGTTATGAACTTTGGCACATCAACAAGTCCTTGCGGCTAAAGTGAATAGACACTATGCATCAGGTAGGATCCCAGAGAAGAGGAGGTGGGTCACTAGGACCGCTTAAGTACCAAGCTCTCCCTAGATCCAATCCTAGACATGCATATGTCCATTGCCACACTCTAACCTAGAGACTTGTCCACAGACATGTTTGATTATTAACTTAAGTTTTATGCTATTTAAGAATTTATCAGAACTAGGCCTAGAGTCCATTAAAACCCTAGCATGCATTTCTAAAATCCCATAAGGCCCACTAAGCCCAATCATGTCTATATAGCCCATTAAGCCCAATCATGTTTATGTAGCCCATTAGGCCCGATCATAATCAAATCATACAACCATCCATACCAATCCATCATTCAATTTCACATATCACTCTTGCTGATTTGGGCCAACAAGCTCTGCAGGCCGATTTAGCCCCGTCTGGCCCGATCAGCCAAACAGTGGCCCGAGACCATGAGATCGCTCTTTCGGCCCCGGTAATCGTATCTGTGTTCCCACACAAATGTTCGCACGCTCATGTGGTTGCCGGCGCCAACCTTTCAGCTTTTCGGCACTCCGGTTTTCGGGATTTCAGCTTTTGCTGATTTGTCGTTTGTGAAGTGTATGTACACACCTGGTTAATGCGACGTGCTACACTATCCCCAGCCTTAAACCTACAACCAATACCAATCTCCAATCAATCACACACTTAACAACAATATTTACCCAAAAAACCGAAGCCTTACCATAACCTTACCGTGTGCCACCAGTTCTAGTAGCCCTTCCTTAGCTACTATTCACAAACATCCCCTAGATCTGCACCCACACATATACTATAAAAAATCAAGTGACTCATATTCCACACAAGTCACCTCTATAAGCCACACTTACATTCGGCCACTTACTAATCCACAATTGAGACGAGTACACTTACCACTTGCTAGCGATCCTTACCATGCTTGCGATCTTTGAACCCTACCCTTGTTAATACAGGGTTAACGACAAGAAAGAGTTAGATAGCCCTCCGACTTTTACCAAAACACACTAAAGCAGGTTGACTAAGTACTTACCGAATCCAACCTTTGATCCTGCGGCCTAGATAGTTACTGAACGAGATCTGGCTTTTAAAACTTGATTAAGAGTAGATAACAGCAACCGATTTGTGATGGAGGAAAAACTACAAGGAATCGACAAAAAGATAGGGCTATTCGATTTTAAGGGAGTATTCAGCTTTCAGAGAAAGAAGAAGAACGCAACACCAATAGGGATTTCGGCAAAAAGGAATGATGGTTTTTCGGTGATGGAAGAAACAGAATGAGGGGGAGAAAAGAAAAGTAATGGAAAACCCAAGGAACCTTTCAAAGGAATTCAGCACCCCCCTTTTATAGCCAAAAGCCGAAACTACCTTCCCTCAAAGTCCTATTCGGCACCAACTCTTGCACATAACTCAACTCCTAATTTTTTCCACAATAAGCTCCTACAATCTCTCCATGACCACTTCAAACTTCTCATCCATCAGACTTTCACTGCAACACAAACTCTAGCCGTCCTGACAACAAAATAAATACCCCAATAAAATACCATGCCACTACTCGAACCTTGGACCTCCTCACCGGACAGTAACGCCACCTTATAGCTCCCTAAGTGGCGCCATTTTTCCACTAAACCACAGGCCCAATTGTATCCTATTTTCCCCTTAATCTGCTTAAGAGGCCTAATACCTGATACTAGGGTCCCACTAAGGAAAAATTAAATTTTTCCCTATGGTCTTCCCTATCCCTAAGACTTCAAATAACCCTGGTAATACCTTAATATTAATATTCTAATTGCTACTTATACATACCAACTTCAGTGCACAGAATTTAGAGTTTCAGGATTTTGGGGCGTTACAACTCTACCCCTTTAAAAAAATTCCGGACTCGAAATTTACCTTATTGAAACAAGTGAGGGTATTGTCATCGCATCACCTCCTCAGATTGCCAAGTAGCCTCCTCGGCGTTATGGTTATGCCAAAGCACTTTGACCAAAGGGACAGACTTCCTTCTTAGCACGTTAACATCTTGATCAATTACTTGAACTGGCTCCTTTTCAAAAGTTAGGTCTGGTCTAACCTCGATCTCCTCGACTGTCACGATGTGAGAAGGGTCTGAGCCATAACGCCTTAGCATTGATACATGGAACACATCGTGTATTTGGCTCAGTTCAGAAGGTAATCCAGCTGATAGGCAACTGGCCCAATTCGCTTCAACACCCGGTATGGCCCAATGAATCTAGGGCTTAACTTGCCCTTCTGACCAAACCTTAACACCTTCTTCCAATGGGAAACCTTGAGAAAAACCAAGTCCCCCACCGCATACTCAATCTCTCTTCGTTTGAGGTCAGCATACGACTTCTGCCTATCCGCCGACTCCTTCAACCGATCCCAAATCAACTTTACCTTATATTCGCTGTCTACTACCAACTCCAGACCCAATACTCACCGCTCACCCAACTCAGTCCAACAAGTTGGAGTACGTCATCTTCGCCCCTATAGTGCTTCATATGGTGCCATTCCAATAATTGCCTGATAACTATTGTTATATGCAAATTCAGCTAACTGCAAGTAATCCTCCCAACTACCTCGAAACTCAATTACACACCCTCTCAGCATATCCTCTAAAACTTGAATTACCCTCTCCGACTGACCATCAGTCTGAGGGTGAAATGCTGTACTAAAATCCAACCTCGTACCCAGTGCTTCATGCAGCTTCTTACAAAAGCGAGACGTAAAATGAGGGTCTCTATCAGATATATTAGAGACCGAAATCCCATGCAATCTCACAATCTCTGCCACATACAACCTTGCCAACTTCTGTAATGAGTAGTCGGTGCGGACTGGTATAAAATGGGCAGACTTAGTTAACCGATCCACAATAACCCACACAGATTCCTTCTTAGCAGGCGTCAAGGGTAGCCCACTAACGAAATCCATAGTAACCCGCTCCCACTTCCATAGTGGGATCTTAACCGGCTGAAGTAACCCTGATGGTAGCTGATGTTCCGCTTTCACTTGCTGACATACTAAACATTTGCCCACAAACTCCGTAACCTCACGTTTCAATCCCGGCCACCAATAAAGCTCTCGTAAATCCTGATACATCTTGTTACCTCCGAGGTGCAAAGCATAGGAACTACTATGCGCTTCCCGCAGTATAGACTTCCTTAGCTCTTCGTCCCTTGGCACACAAATTCTACCACGGAAACACAATAACCCGTCACTATTTAACCCAAACTCTATCATTTCCCCATTCTCAATTTGCTTGAATCGAGAACCCAGAGTTTCATCCAATGACTGTTTAACTTTAATCTGCTCAACCAACAGTGGCTTCACTTACAACTCGGCTAACAAACTCCCGTCGTCATACAAACTCAACCGAGCAAACATCACCCTCAAGTCCAACATAGCCCTACGGCTTAGCGCATTAGCCACCACATTTGCTTTTCCCGGGTGATATTCGATCGTGCAATCATAATCCTTCAATAGCTCAATCCTTCTGCGCTGCCTCAAGTTTAACTCCTTTTGAGTTAAGAGGTACTTCAGACTCTTGTGATCCGTATAGATGGTGCACTTCTCTCCATACAAGTAATGCCTCAAAATCTTAAGTGCGAATACCACTGCTGCCAACTCCAAATCATGAGTTGGGTAATTCCCCTCGTGAGCCTTAAGCTGGCGCGACGCATATGCAACCACCTTCCCTTCCTGCATCAAAACACAGCCCAAGCCCATGTGTGATGCATCGTTATAAACCGTAAACTCCTTCTCGGGCTCCGGCTGAATCAAAACAGGGGCCTCCGTTAAAACCTTCTTAAGCTTCTCAAAGCTTTCTTTCTATTTATCAGTCCACACAAACGACACCCCCTTCCGTAGCAGCTTGGTCAAGGGTGCAGTGATTAGGGAGAACCCTTCAACAAACCGCCTATAGTACCCTGCCAGGCCTAGAAAACTCCGAATTTCTGGCACCGTCTTAGGTCGTTTCCAATCCAACACTGCTTCCACCTTCCGAGGATCAGCTCTAATCCCCTCAGCTGAGACCACATGCCCTAAGAAGGTGACTTCCCTTAGCCAGAATTCGCACTTGCTAAACTTAGCATAAAGTTGCTTCTCCCTTAGAATCTGCAACACAATCCTTAAGTACGTATCATGATCAACCTCCGTTCTCGAGTATACTAAGATGTCATCTATGAAAACTACTACGAACTGGTCTAGATACGGTTGAAAAACCCGGTTCATAAGATCCATAAAAGTAGTAGGTGCGTTCGTTAGCCCAAAAGGCATCACCAAAAACTTGTAATGTCCATAACGAGTTCTGAAAGCTGTCTTATACACATCTGCTTCATTAACCATCAGTTGATGGTACCCTGAACGCAAGTCAATCTTTGAGAAAACTGAGGCTCCCCTAAGTTGATCGAAAAGGTCGTCTATCCTAAGCAGAGGGTACTTATTCTTAATGGTTAACTTGTTTAACTGCCGATAATCAATGCACATCCTCATGGACCCATCCTTCTTATTAACGAATAATACCAGTTCTCCCCATGGAGACACACTTGGTCTAATAAATCCGCGGTCCAATAACTCCTGAATCTGGGCCTTCAACTCCACCAGCTCCTTCGGTGCCATCCTATAAGGTGCGATGGACACTGGAGCCATACCAGGTAACAATTCTATTCCAAACTCCACCTCTCTATTGGGAGGTAACCCAGGCAATTCCTCCGAAAAAACATCAGGGAATTCTTTTACTGTTCTAAAATCCTTAACAGTCAAATTCTTAGATTCCTAATCACTAATATAGGCTAAGTAAGTTTCACAGCCCTTCCTCACCAACTTCTCTGCCCTTAAAGCCGAAATCACGTTTGACAAGTAATCACGTCGTTCCCCGATCACTACTACCTCATCATCTTCCACAGTTCTTAACACCATCCGCTTCGTAGCACAATCTAAAGTTGCCCGGTGCCTCGTCAACCAATCCATGCCTAAGATGAGGTCAAACTCACCAAATGGTAATTCCATCAAGTCCGCTAAGAAAGTAACTCCTTGAACTACCAATGGTACATTCCTAAACAACTTACTAACTTTCACCGGCTGCCCTAAAGGACATAACACAGTCATTTCATTCGCAATGGTTTCAAACTCATCCCCTACAATTTCAGTCCTATTGCATGCAATGTACGAATGTGTTGACCCCACATCAATTAGCGCAATATAAGGTAGCTCACGAATAAGGAACGTACCCGTTATCACATCTGGTGTATCTCCTTCCTCTCTGCGACGAGCAGCATAGACTAAAGCTGGCTGCCTCACCTCTGCCTATCCTGCACCTCTGGCCGGTGCTCCACGTCCTCGTCCTGTGCCATTGCCGCCTCTGGCTTGTCCACGGCCCCTTGGTGGTTGTTGACCACCCCTTTACGGCTGAAAATTACCTCTGCCATTGGCTCGCATCTGATCTGGCCTTCTCAAGCACTCTCTAATCCTATGTTCCATAGATTCGTAGCTCAAACAAGCTCCTATTCTCCTCCAACATTCGCCCGTATGCCCTTTTCCACACACAGCACAAGGTGGTATCTCGGTATTAGCAGCAGCAACAGGGGCCCCAGCTCTAATCGGCCTATTCACTCTGGCCCTCCTCGTAGGCCTCTGTCCAGCCCCCATAGCTTCCAAGTTCCGTTTATTCTTGCCCTTCTCCTTCTCTCGGTTGAGGCGCTCCGTGCACTTTACTTCCTTCGCTATCTTTGCTTTCTCCACAAAGACCGCAAAGTCCCGCTCCCTCTGTGGAGCTATAAGCACCCTAAGGTTGTCTCTTAACCCATCCTTGAACCGTACGCATCTCTCATACTCTGTTACAACTATTCCTTTGGCATATCGACTAAGACGCAGAAACTCAGCCTCATACTCTGCTACCGACTTATCTCCCTGAGTCAGACTCAAACACTCATTCCTTCGGGCATCCACATAGCCTGCACTAATGTACTTCCCCTGAAATGTCGATTTGAAGAACTCCCAGGTGATCTGCTCCAATTGGTTGCCCTCCTTTACGGTCAACCACCACTGATAAGCTTCCTCCCGAAGTAAGGATATCGCCCCTTTCAACTTTTGTTCCACCGTGCAGTCCAGGTCGTCCATTATCCTTTTCGTAGCTTCCAACCAGTACTCCGCCACATTTGGGGCCACCCCAGCTACTCCTTTGAAAATATCTGCCCCATTAGCTCTGAGTCGCACTGCGATCGACCCACGACTTCCCGTACCGTTATTGGGCCCAGCGACCCTTTCTAAAATCCTTAACATGGCCTGTGATATTGCATCTTCTGTAGCGGAAGCCCGTTCATATGGTATCATTTCAGCTACTAGTGAGGCCGGAGCCTCCTCTACTCCAACGTTGGGCATACGGCCCGACGCCGATGACCCAGCCCTAACACTCCCACGGCCTCTGCCGCAGCCTCTTGCACCTCTTCTAGCGCTCATCGTTGCGTGCGTATTTCTGGATTAGAATTTTTATGAAATTAGTTCATAGTTCCACTGTTTAAAGCAGATGTCTTATGCAAGTAACAATTTAAAGGTTGTTTCGTAGTCGTAAATCCACTACAAGCTTAAGTTTCCTACGGGCTTTAGTCTCTAAGAACCTATTGTTTAAAGTATCCCAATATCTAAATACAGTTCAGTAATTTATACAAGTGCAATAACAGAAAAACTTACTTGGCTCGACGTCGAGGGCTCGGTGAACCACACTTCAAGAATCCTGCAAAAACTTTTTAATCTACTTGTTTTAAAAACCCAAAATCTAAGGCTCATTTCACATCCCGAGCTTTGCAACCTGGCTCTGACACCAATAAATGTAACACCCCCAGACCCGACCCAGACGTTATGGCCGAATCCAGTAATGTCACATCAAAGGGATAATTCCAAAACGACTTTGTTTAGTTAAGAACTTAAGTTTAAGATTTAGAAACCCAAAATCCTTGCAACTTGTTAAGTTATGAAGATAGCCCATGTTTTAAGAAAACGTCCATATGTTATAGTTATTTCGATAACCATGTTAAACTTTAGAAATTTATTTAAGTTTAATAATTAGGCAGTTGAAACAATAATAAAACCCAAGTGTAAAGTCAAATTGGAGATACAAGACCTTATTACATCCCAACAAAAATAAAGTAATTAAAATAAAGTCATTCGAAACTAATTAAAAACTTTTAAGTAGCTTGCAGTGTGGCCACCTCCGAGTCCTCTTCCGCATCGAGCCGTTTACTGAGAGTCACCTGAAACATTAAATAAAAGGGTGTGAGTTTCGAAACTCAGTGTGTACGACCCTTGGTAATCCAACCAACATGCGATTATCACATTGGGCCTAAGCCCTATCAAAATCGATGGTCTTGGGCCTTAGCCCACAATGACCTCATATCACATCAGTATCACACGAATGCAATGCTCCCATCCCAAATCCAACCCTGCACTCCATTTCCCTTCCAACCCTACACTCCTGTGGGGATATAAATATCAACCCACCCATCCTTACACTCCAAAGGTAGCACCAACAACGGCACTACTCAAACGTAGCAGCAAGGCTGCTAAGCATATAATGGGCTTAAAGCCACTGGTGGATCCACGGTCGTCAAGCGACTATGCGATCCTCAGATATCTTTCTCCGTATCATTAAACCCACCCAAGTGCAACATATATCTCATGAATGCAACATACACATTAAGCACATTAAGCACCTAGGGGTATTTTAGTCATTTCACTACCCAGAGATATTTTTGTAAATCTACCCTACAGGGGTATTTTCGTAATTTCTTTCATCTCGGGTTTTAGTTATGAACTTTGGCCCATCAACAAGTCCTTGCGGCTAAAGTGAACAGACACTATGCACCAGGTAGGATCCCAGAGAAGAGGAGGTGGGTCACTAGGACCGCTTAAGTACCAAAGCTCTCCCTAGATCTAATCCTAGACATGCATATGTCCATTGCCACACTCTACCCTAGAGACTTGTCCACAGACATGTTTGATTATTAACTTAAGTTTTATGTTATTTAAGAATTTATCTGAACTAGGCCTAGAGTCTATTAAAACCCTAGCATGCATTTCTAAAATCCCATAAGGCCCACTAAGCCCAATCATGTCCATATAGACCATTAAGCCCAAACATGTTTATGTAGCCCATTAGGCCCGATCATAATCAAATCATACAACCATCCATACCAATCCATCATTCAATTTTACATATCACTTTTGCCGATTTGGGCCCACGAGCTCGGCAGGCCCATTTAGCACCGTCTGGCTCGGTCGGCCAAACAGTGGCCTGACACCATGTGATCGCTCTCTCGGCCCCGGTAATCGTATCGGTGTTCCCACACAAATGTTCGGACGATCGTGTGGTTGCCGGCGCCAACCTTTCGGCTTTTCGGCACTCCGATTTCAGGATTTTGGCTTTTGCTGATTTGTCGTGTCTGAAGTGTATGTACACACCTGGTTAATACGATGTGCTACACTATACCTAGCCTTGAACCTACAACCAATACCAATCTCCAATCAATCACACACTTAACCACAATATTTACCCAAAAAACCGAAGCCTTCCATAACCTTACCGTGTGCCACAAGTTCTAGTAGCCCTTCCTTAGCTACTATTCACGAATATCCCCTAGATCTGCACCCACACATATACTATAAAAAATCAAGTGACTCATATTCCACACAAGTCACCTCTATAAGCCACACTTACATTCGGCCACTTACTAATCCACAATTGAGACGAGTACACTTACCACTTGCTAGCGATCCTTACCACGCTTGCGATCTTTGAACCCTACCCTTATTAATACAGGGTTAATGACAAGAAAGAGTTAGATAGCCCTCCGACTTTTACCAAAACACACTAAAGTAGGTTGACTAAGTACTTACCGAATCCAACCTTTGATCCTGCGGCCTAGATAGTTACTGAACGAGATCCGGCTTTTAAAACTTGATTAAGAGTAGATAACAGCAACCGATTTGTGATGGAGGAAAAACAACAAGGAATCGACAAAAAGATAGGGCTATTCGATTATAAGGGAGTATTCGGCTTTCAGAGAAAGAAGAAGAATGCAACAACAATAGGGATTTCGACAAAAAGGAATGATGGTTTTTCGGCGATGGAAGAAACAGAATGAGGGGGAGAAAAGAAAAGTAATGGAAAACCCAAGGAACCTTTCAAAGGAATTCGGCACCCGCCTTTTATAGCCAAAAGCCGAAACTACCTTCCCCCAAAGTCCCATTCGGCACCAACTCTTGCACATAACTCAAGTCCTAATTTTTCTCCACGATAAGCTCCTATAATCTCTCCATGACCACTTCAAACTTCTCATCCATTAGACTTTCACTGCAACACAAACTCTAGCCGTCCTGACAGCAAAATAAATACCCCAATAAAATACCATGCCACTACTCAAACCTTGGACCTCCTCACCGGACAGTAACGCCACCTTATAGCTCCCTAAGTGGCGCCATTTTGCCACTAAACCACAGGCCCAATTGTATCCTATTTTCCCCTTAATCTGCTTAAGAGGCCTAATACCTGAGACTAGGGTCCCACTAAGGCAAAATTAAATTTTTCCCTATGGTCTTCCCTATCCCTAAGACTTCAAATAACCCTGGTAATACCTTAATATTAATATTCTAATTGCTACTTATACATACCAACTTCAGTGTACAGAATTCAGAGTTTCAGGATTTTGGGGCATTACAACTCTACCCCTCTAAAAAAATTTTGGCCTCGAAATTTACCTGATTGAAACAAGTGAGGGTATTATCGTTGCATCGCCTCCTCAGATTCCCAAGTAGCCTCCTCGGCATTATGGTTACGCCAAAGCACTTTGACCAAAGGGACATACTTCCTTCTTAGCACCTTAACATCTTGATCAATTACTTGAACTGGCTCCTCTTCAAAAGTTAGGTATGGTCTAACCTTGATCTCCTCGACTGTAACGATGTGAGAAGGGTCTGAGCCATAACGCCTTAGCATTGATACATGAAACACATCGTGTATTTGGCTCAGTTCAGAAGGCAATTCCAGCTGATAGGCAACTGGCCCAATTCGCTTCAACACCCGGTATGGCCCAATGAATCTAGGGCTTAACTTGCCCTTCCGACCAAACCTTAACACCTTCTTCCAAGGGGAAACCTTGAGAAAAACCAAGTCCCCCACCGCATACTCAATCTATCTTCGTTTGAGGTCAGCATAAAACTTCTGCCTATCCGTCGCCTCCTTCAACCGATCCCGAATCTACTTTACCTTATCTTCAGTGTCTGCTACCAACTCTGACCCAATACTCGCCGCTCACCCAACTCAGTCCAACAAGTCAAAGTACGACATCTTCGCCCATATAGTGCTTCATATGGTGCCATTCCAATACTTTCCTGATAACTATTGTTATATACAAATTTAGCTATCTGCAAGTAATCCTCCCAACTACCTCAAAACTCAATTACACACCCTCTCAGCATATCCTCCAAAACTTGAATTACCCTCTCCGACTGACCATCAGTCTAAGGGTGAAATGCTGTACTAAAATCCAACCTCGTTCCTAGTGCTTCATGCAGCTTCTTCCAAAAGCGAGACGTAAAACGAGGGTCTATATCAGATATAATAGAGACCGAAATCCCATGCAATCTAACAATCTCCGCCACATACAACCTTGCCAACTTTTGTAATGAGTTGTCGGTGCGGACTGGTATAAAATGGGCAGACTTAGTTAACCGATCCACAATAACCCACACAGAGTCCTTCTTAGCAGGCGTCAAGGGTAGCCCACTAACGAAATCCATAGTAACCCGTTCCCACTTCCATAGTGGGATCTTAACCAGCTGAAGTAACCCTGATGGTTGCTGATGTTCTGCTTTCACTTGCTGACATACCAAACATTTGCCCACAAACTTCGTAACCTCACGTTTCAATCCTGGCCACCAATAAAGCACTCGTAAATCCCAATACATCTTGTTACCTCCGGGGTGCATAGCATAGGAACTACTATGCGCTTCCCGCAGTATAGACTTCCTTAGCTCTTCGACCCTTGGCACACAAATTCTACCACGGAAACACAACAACCCGTCAATATTTAATCCAAAATCCATCGTTTCCCCATTCTCAATTTGCTTGAATCGAGAACCCAGAGTTTCATCCAATGACTGTTTAACTTTAGTCTGCTCAACCCACAGTGGCTTCACTTGCGACTTGGCTAACAAACTCCCGTCGTCATAGAAACTCAACCGAGCAAACATCACCCTCAAGTCCAACATAGCCCTACGGCTTAGCGCATCAGCCACCACATTTGCTTTGCCCGGGTGATATTCGATCGTGCAATCATAATCCTTTAACAGCTCAATCCATCTGCGCTGCCTCAAGTTTAACTCCTTCTGAGTTAAGAGGTACTTCAGACTCTTGTGATCCATATAGATGGTGCACTTCTCTCCATACAAGTAATGCCTCCAAATCTTAAGTGCGAATACCACTACTGCCAACTCCAAATCATGAGTTGGGTAATTCCCCTCGTGAGCCTTAAGCTGGCGTGACTCATATGCAACCACCTTCCCTTCCTGCATCAAAACACAGCCCAAGCCTACGTGTGATGCATCGTTATATACCGTAAACTCCTTCCCAGGCTCCGGCTGAATCAAAACAGGGGCCTCCGTTAAAACCTTCTTAAGCTTCTCAAAGCTTTCTTGCTGTTTATCAGTCCAAACAAACGACACCCCCTTCCGTAGCAACTTGGTCAAGGGTACAACGATTAGGGAGAACCCTTCAACAAACCGCCTATAGTACCCTGCCAGGCCTAGAAAACTCCGAATTTCTGGCACCATCTTAGGTCGTTTCTAATCCAACACTGCTTCCACTTTCCGAGGATCAACTCTAATCCCCTCAGCTAAGACCACATACCCTAAGAAGGTGACTTCCCTTAGCCAGAATTCGCACTTGCTAAACTTAGCATAAAGTTGCTTCTCCCTTAGAATCTACAACACAATCCTTAAGTGCGCATCATGATCAACCTCCTCTCTCGAGTATACTAAGATGTCATCTATGAAAACTACTACGAACTGGTCTAGATACGGTTGAAAAACCCAGTTCATAAGATCCATAAAAGCAGCAGGTGCGTTCGTTAGCCCAAAATGCATCACCAAAAACTTGTAATGTCCATAACGAGTTCTGAAAGCTGTCTTATACACATCTGCTTCATTAACCCTCAGTTGATGGTACTTTGAACGCAAGTCAATCTTCGAGAAAATTGAGGCTCCCCTAAGTTTATTGAAAAGGTCATCTATCCTAGGCAGAGGGTACTTATTGTTAATGGTTAACTTGTTTAACTGTCGATAATCGATGCACATCCTCATAGACCCATCCTTCTTCTTGACGAATAATACCGGTGCTCCCCATGGAGACACACTTGGTCTAATAAATCCGCGGTCTAATAACTCCTGAATCTGGGCCTTCAACTCCACCAGCTCCTTCGGTGCCATCCTATAAGGTGCGATGGACACTGGAGCCGTACCAGGTAACAATTCTATTCCAAACTCTACCTCTCTATTGGGAGGTAACCCAGGCAATTCCTCCGGAAAAACATCAGGGAATTTTTTTACTATTCTCAAATCCTTAACAGTCAAACTCTTAGATTCCATATCACTAATATAGGCTAAGTAAGTTTCACAGCCCTTCCTCACCAACTATTCTGCCCTTAAAGCCGAAATCACGTTCGACAAGTACTCACGTCATTCCCCGATCACTACTACCTCGTCATCTTTCACAGTTCTTAACACCATCTGCTTCGCAGCACAATCTAAAGTTGCCCGGTGCCTTGTCAACCAATCCATGCCTAAGATGAGGTCAAACTCACCAAATGATAATTCTATCAAGTCCGCTAAAAAAGTAACTCCTTGAACTACCAATGGTACATTCCTAAACAACATACTAACTTTCACCGACTACCCTAAAGGACTTAACACAGTTATTTCATTCACAATGGTCTCAAACTCATCCCCTACAGTTTCAGTCCTATTGCATGCAATGTACAAATATGTTGACCCCACATCAATTAGCGCAATATAAGGTAGCTCACGAATAAGGAACGTACTCCTTATCACATCTGGTGTATCTCCTTCCTCTCTGCAACGAGCAGCATAGACTAAAGCTGGCTGCCTTGCCTCTGCCTGTCCTGTACCTCTGCTTGATGCTACACGTCCTTGTCCTGTGCCATTGCCGCCTCTGGCTTGTCTACGGCCCCTTAGTGGTTGTTGACCACCCCTCTACGGCTGAAAATTACCTCTGCCATCGGCTCGCATCTGATCTGGCCTTCTCAGGCACTCTCTAATCCTATGTTCCATAGATTCGCAGCTCAAACAAGCTCCTATTCTCCTCCAACATTCGCTCGTATGCCCTTTTCCACACACAACACAAGGTGGTATCCCGGTATTATCAGCAGCAACAGGGGCCCCAGCTCTAACCGGCCCATTCACTCTGGCCCTCCTCGTAGGCCTCTGTCCAGCCCCCATAGCTTCCACATTCTGTTTGTTCTTGCCCTTCTCCTTCTCTCGGTTGAGGCGCTCTATGCGCTTTACTTCCTCTGCTATCTTTGCTTTCTCCACCAAGACCGCAAAGTCCTGCTCCCTCTGTGGAGCTATAAGTACGCTAAGGTTGTCTCTTAACCCATCCTTGAACGGTACGCATCTCTCATACTCTGTTGCGACTATTCTTTTGGCATATCGACTAAGGCACAGAAACTCAGCCTCATACTCTGCTACCTACTTATATCCTTGAGTCAGACTCAAAAACTCCTTCATTCGGGCATCCATATAGCCCGCTCCAATGTACTTCCCCTGAAATGTCAATTTGAAGAACTCCCAGGTGATCTGCTCCGGTTGGTTGCCCTCCTTTACGGTCAACCACCACTAATAAGCTTCCTCCCTAAGTAAGGATATCACCCCTTTAAACTTTTGTTCCGCCGTGCAGTCCAGGTCGTCCATTATCCTTTCCGTAGCTTCCTTCCAACCAGTACTCCGCCACATTCGGGGCCACCCCAGCTACTCCTTTGAAAATCTCCGCCCCATTAGCTCTGAGTCACTCCGCGATCGACCCACGACTTTTCGTACCATATTCTAAAATCCATAACATGGCCTGCGATATTGCATCTTCTGTAGCGGCAGCCCGTTCATATGGTCCTATTTCAGCTACTGGTGAGGCCGGAGCCTCCTCTACTCCAACGTTAGGCATACGGCCCGACGCCGACGACCCAGCCCTAACACTCCCACGGCCTCTGCCACAGCCTCTTGCACCTCTTCTAGCGCTCATCGTTGCGTGCGTATTTCTGGATTAGAATTTTTATGAAATTAGTTCATAGTTCCACTGTTTAAAGCATATGTCTTATGCAAGTAACAATTTAAAATTTGTTTCATCGTCGTAAATCCACTACAAACTTAAGTTTCCTACGGGCTCTAGTCTCTAAGAACCTATTATTTAAAGTAGCCCAATATCTAAATACAGTTCAGTAATTTATACAAGTGCAATAACAGAAAAACTTACTTGGCTAGACGTCGTGGGCTCGGTGAACCACACTTCAAGAGTCCTGTAAAAACTTTTTAATCTACTTGTTTTAAAAACCCAAAATCTAAGGCCCATTTCATATCCCGAGCTTTGCAACCTGGCTCTGATACCAATAAATGTAACACCCTCAGACCCGGCCCAGACGTTATGGCCGAATCCAATGATGTCACATCAAAGGGATAATTCCAAAACAACTTTGTTTAGTTAAGAACTTAAGTTTAAGATTTAGAAACCCAAAATCCTTACAACTTGTTAAGTTATGAAGACAACCCATGTTTTAAGAAAACGTCCATATGTTATAGTTATTTCGAAAACCATGTTAAACTTTAGAAATTTATTTAAGTTTAATAATTAGGCAGTTGAAACAATAATAAAACCCAAGTGTAAAGTCAAATTGGAGATACAAGGCCTTATTACATCCCAACGAAAATAAAGTAATTAAAATAAAGTCATTCGAAACTAATTAAAAACTTCTAAGTAGCTTGTAGTATGGCCACCTCTAAGTCCTCTTCCGCGTCGAGTCATTTACTGAGAGTCACCTGAAACATTAAATAAAAGGGTGTGAGTTTTGAAACTCAGTGTGTACGACCCTTGGTAATCCAACCAACATGCTATTATCACATTGGGCCTAAGCCCTATCAAAAATGGTAGTCTTGGGCCTTAGCCCACAATGACCTCATATCACATCAGTATCACACGAATGCAATGCTTCCATCCCAAATCCAACCCTGCACTCCATTTCCCTTCCAACCCTACACTCCTGTGGGGATATAAATATCAACCCACCCATCCCTACACTCCAAAGGTAGCACCAACAACGGCACTACTAAAACATTGCAGCAAGGCTGCTAAGCATATAATGGGCTTAAAGCCACCGGTGGATCCACGATTGTCAAGCGACTATGCGATCCTCTGATATCTTCCTCCGTATCATCAAACCAACCCAAGTGCAACATATATCTCATGAATGCAACATACACATTTTCACACATTAAGCACCTAGGGGTATTTTAGTCATTTCACTACCCAGGGGTATTTTTGTAAATCTACCCTACAGAGGTATTTTCGTAATTTCTTTCATCTCGAGTTTTAGTTATGAACTTTGGCCCATCAACAACTCCTTGCGGCTAAAGTGAACAGACACTATGCACCAGGTAGGATCCCAGAGAAGAGGGGGTGGGTCACTAGGACCGCTTAAGTACCAAGCTCTCCCTAGATCCAATCCTAGACATGTATATGTCCATTGCCACACTCTAACCTAGAGACTTGTCCACAGAAATGTTTGATTATTAACATAAGTTTTATGCTATTTAAGAATTTATCAGAACTAGGCCTAGAGTCCATTAAAACCCTAGCATTTCTAAAATCCCATAAGGCCCACTAAGCCTAATCAAGTCCATATAGCCCATTAAGCCCAATCATGTTTATGTAGCGCATTAGGCCTGATCATAATCAAATCATACAACCATCCATACCAATCCATCATTCAATTTCACATATCACTCCTGCCGATTTGGGCCCACGAGCTCGGCAGGTCCATTTAGCCCCGTCTGGCCCGGTCGGCCAAACAGTGGCCTGAGACCATGAGATCACTCTCTCGACCCCAGTAATCATATCGGTGTTCCCACACAAATGTTCGCACGCTCGTGTGGTTACCGGTGCCAACCTTTTTGCTTTTTAGCTTTTCGGCACTCCGATTTTTAGGATTTTGACTTTTGCCGATTTGTCGTGTGTGAAGTGTATGTACACACCTGGTTAATGCGACGTGCTACACTATCCCTAGCCTTGAACCTACAACCAATACCAGTCTCCAATCAATCACACACTTAACCATAATATTTACCCAAAAAATCAAAGCCTTACCATAACCTTACCGTGTGCCACCAGTTCTAGTAGCCCTTCCTTAGCTACTATTCACGAATATCCCCTAGATCTACACCCACACATATATTATAAAAAATCAAGTGACTCATATTCCACACAAGTCACCTCTATAAGCCACACTTACATTCGGCCACTTACTAATGAACAATTGAGACGAGTACACTTACCACTTGCTAGCGATCCTTACCACGCTTGCGATCTTTGAACCCTACCCTTGTTAATACAGGGTTAATGATAAGAAAAAGTTAGATAGCCCTCCAACTTTTATCAAAACACACTAAAGCAGGTTGACTAAGTACTTACCGAATCCAACCTTTGATCCTGCGGCCTAGATAGTTACTGAACGAGATCCGGCTTTTAAAACTTGATTAAGAGTAGATAATAGCAACTGATTTGTGATGGAGGAAAAACAACAAGGAATCGGCAAAAAGATAAGGCTATTCGATTATAAGGGAGTATTCGGCTTTCAGAGAAAGAAGAAGAACGCAACACCAATAGGGATTTCGGCAAAAAGGAATGATGATTTTTCGACGATGGAAGAAACAGAATGAGGGGGAGAAAAGAAAAGTAATGGAAAGCCCAAGGAACCTTTCAAAGGAATTCGACACCCCCCTTTTATAGCCAAAAGCCGAAACTACCTTCCCCCAAAGTCCCATTCGGCACCAACTCTTCCACATAACTCAAGTCCTAATTTTTCTCCACGATAAGCTCCTACAATCTCTCCATGACCACTTCAAACTTCTCATCCATCAGACTTTCACTGCAACACAAACTCTAGCTGTCCTGACAGCAAAATAAATACCCCAATAAAATACCATGCCACTACTCGAACCTTGGACCTCCTCACCTGACAGTAACGCCACCTTATAGCTCCCCAAGTGGCACCATCTTGCCACTGAACCACTGGCCCAATTGTGTCCTATTTTCCCTTTAATCTGCTTAAGAGGCCTAATACTTGAGACTAGGGTCCCACTAAGACAAAATTAAAATTTTCCCTATGGTCTTCCCTATCCCTAAGACTTCAAATAACCCTGGTAATACCTTAATATTAATATTCTAAGTGCTACTTATACATACCAAATTTAGTGCACAGAATTTAGATTTTCAGGATTTTGGGGCATTACAAAGATGGTCAGGAATGAACGATGGGGAAAATAAAAGATACGTAAAGATTATGGACTCCTGTATACGTTTCCTTAGAGTTGTTAACCCCTAAGAGGGTAGTGTTGAAGGTTGATGACACGTGTTAAGTTCCACTATGGAAACATGGGTTTCTATATATATATATATATATATATATCTTGATATGAGCTCTAGGAAAAGAAAAATAGAGAGTTATCTTCTTCCTTCTATTTAAAAACACCATTTCTATCTTGCTTTGGACCTGATCAAGGATCTTTCTTGCTAAGCTGAAATTAAGGATCAGAGTTCATGTAGATGGTTGTTTCATGTTCAGGTGATTATTGAGTTTCGTGCTGGATGTTTGGGATCTGGAGATCAAGCTATCGTTCGTGGACGTCAGGTGAGTCCTTAAGACTCCTATATGTTGTATGTTGTTTATTCGAGATACATCTGTGAAAGATTGTATAAACTATGATCTGAAACTAAAAGGGACGATATGATGAAAATGCTGATATATGAATGTTAGAAAAGACTTGCATGTATAGGTGGTATGTGTTAGAGTATGCCCAATGACCAATGACCAATCATGATTATTCTTAAAAAGGTCTTTAGTCGAGTATTATTGTGGGCTTGGACAATAATAATACATTGAGACTAATGTGTAGTTGATTAATGAAAAAGTGTTGTCATTGACATAGGGATGTCAAAATCAATACACGAGTATGTCTTAGAGAACAACATACTATACTGACCTGCCATGAGAATGTTTCTTGGATTATTATGTAATAGTACAAATATTACTCACAGTGGTAACTATGTATATGATCCTTAGACTTGAGATCATCATTATCCCAACATCGTGAGTCGTATATTTTGATACAGTCAAACGTATGCCATAACAGGTTGTGCTATAAAGATTGATGTTGGATATACCATAATCCATATAGTGGGATATGGTTGATCAAGATAAGATTTTTCCCTCCTACATAATGGGAGCAATATCTTAAGCCTCTTGATGGAGTGAGACTAGAAATGCATGGTCATGCTCGAATAAGTTGATATAATATATCACACTTATTTTTTTATTGCAGTTTACTTAGAAAATCAAGAAATATGAGATTAGACTATACAAGTTTGACTATTCCATGACTTGTGTCCAATCTAGATATTAAGAATAAAAGGATATAATACATGAAAAGATTATCACAGAAAAGTTATGTCGAATCATGACTTCTTGTAACTTGGGTAGCAATGATGCATTGCTAGATGCTACTCATTGCTTGTAATGTTAGAAACGTTCTAGTATTACTACCAACATTATAAGAGCCTACATGGTCACACCCTATAGTTGAAGCGAATAGAATCAAAATACATTTGGTATTGTATTTAGTTGTCACATGAATTAAATTAATTGTTGAATTAATTTAATTTGATAGTTAAATATTAAACACATTATATGTACAAACTTACTGTACACAAATGCAGAACATAGATAAAATTAATATATGAGTTTGATTCATACAAAATATTAATTATATATATATTACCAAAATTATTAATATAAAAAATTATAATAATAATTTCGGTAAAAATATAAAAGGACATGGAAAGTGATATCTTTTGGAAAAAATATAATCTTTTTTTTTACTTTCCATTTATTTCTCTAATAATAAGGGAATAACCCCATTTTTATTTTCTGATATATGATATCAAATTAAATAAAAGGAAAGGAATCCCTTAGTGTGTTAGTGTTACCAATAAAACAAAAAAAAAGGTCTAGCAGTTATTCTTGAAAATTATCTCTGAAAAAGTTTAAGAGAATTTTGATGTTCTTTCTTTGACTGAGCTGATTACATAAAGGCCGAGACGTTATTTTTGTGACTTGGAATCAACATCTCCGAAAGGGAACCTATCAACAACGTCATTCATCGTTTTTCAATTTTGAAAGGTATATTTTTCAAGCATTGTTTCAAATTGATTCATTCATTGTACATGGATCCTTGGTTGATGATCGTCGGAATAATTTTTCCACTGCACGACGAGGCGTACTGACGATCCAACAGTATGAACCAGACAAGTATAGGGTACATAATGGGAAATCTAGAGTCAAAGGTATGATTGTAAGAGAATGTCTAAGATGTATGTTAAGTTGGGGCAAATGCATGAAAGCTCTATTATGTGAGTCTGTGTCGGGACTTTAAACATGATTCTTTGAAAGAAAAAGTCCATGGCACCATACTGTATAAGACCATAGATGGTGGCCTATGGCATAATATAGAAATACCATATTGTATAAGACCATAATTGGTGGGTTATGTAATCGTATGGGGTTTTCTACGTGACCCAAGACAATGAACGGTAAACCTCACGTAATGTGAGTCTAGGCAAATCCCTATTGTGAACACGCCAAAAAAAGGAAGCCTTTGTGGCAATCTATGAAGAGGAAGCCTTTGTAGCAATCTATGAAATGGAAGCCTTTGTGGCAAACAATGAAATGGAAGCCTTTGTAGCGATCTATGGAAAGGAACGCCTTCATGGCGCATTCTAAAGGAAGGCCTTTGTGGCAATCATCTGAAGGAAATGCTTTTGTGGCGAACCCTGAAGGAGTGATATGTATGGCTAACTTTGAAGAATGGTAAGTATGACAAACCTTGAAGGAATGATATGTATAGCTGACTCTGAAGAATGGTAAGTATGACAAACTCTGAAGGAATAGTATGCATGGCGAACTTTGATGGAATATTACATATGGAAAGCTTTGAAGGAACGGTTCCATAGGAAAGGTTAAGGTGTATCCTGTATAGTCTTAATACATGTATAGAGAAGATGGAACGTGCCAGGGTATGTGGCGAATCCATAGTATGAACCACATAGACTAGAAGAACAATTCGACCAACAATGTTTTGTATGGATGGGTCCAAGAATGGGAACAATTAAGGAATCATAAAAGGCCTGGGTGAAGAATTTAAGTAATTCACTAAACATGCGAAGGGATTGGCATGGTCACAATGTAAGGTATGACATCTATAGCTTGAAGAAGAAAGGTACTCGCCAAAGTCAAGTCGAAGAATGAAAAATAATAAGATGATAATGAAATTTCCAGATGAATTGTATTGAGACAATACAGGTAAATGAAGTTTAACTCACTAAGTTCTCATGAACTTATCTCTGTGTATTATGTTATCAGTGAGCTGATTAGGTCTACACCAGGAGAGATGACGCCAAGGCTACGCCTGAGGTGGTGAAAAGGGCTATTATGCATATAGAATGTGTTGGCAGCATTTTTGTAGTCAATATTATCATTGAGGGCTATTATGCATAAAACAAATAGAATAATGTATTTAAGTTATGATATTCACTTGTAAGTCCTCACTATTTGAAGTCTTGTACAACGATTGTAATTATCTACAATACATCAAGTTGTAAGTTAGTTGGAACAGTATTCTTAAACAAATTTGTAAATGTTTAAAAATTTGTATGTTTTTCTTTTGAGTAAGTCTTTAATAGAGGTGTAACACCCGAGATTTGGATTTGGCGAATTGGATCGGGTTGAGGGCATTACAACTCAGTCACGATACTATAATGAAATGACTTCATGACTAAATGGGTTTATAATTAATGGGCAAAAAGCTAAAACTTAATTATAAATCATTTGAGCCCTAATCACATATGTCTAATCAGTCCCTCCGCTAGCTCATTAAAACCAGCAATGAATTGCATGTTGAATCAAAT
The DNA here is from genome assembly GCA_025698515.1 of Gossypium sturtianum. Taxonomy (NCBI): domain Eukaryota; kingdom Viridiplantae; phylum Streptophyta; class Magnoliopsida; order Malvales; family Malvaceae; genus Gossypium; species Gossypium sturtianum. The sequence goes on along the minus strand of CM046945.1, from coordinate 96,762,135 downwards.
GAACAAAAATGGATAGAAATGTTAGAGAATGAATGTGGTTTCTCACTTAGTATGAAATTGACCTGAGAATTAATTTAAGTTTTTCGAATTATTATGTAATTAAATAATTGAAGTTTGAAAATGAAATTAAATTAATTGGTCATTATGAAATCCATTGAATGTAGAAATTAAATATATTTTCTCATAGATTCTTTTAGGGTAAAATTGTCATGATTTTAATGGAATTAGAATTGGGTTGAAAAATTTATTTAATTGAAAATTTTATTTATCTAAATTAATTTAATAAATATTGTCTATTTTGAGAAATAGAAAAAAATGTATTGAATTGGATTAAATTATAAAATGTTGAGTTAAAAATCTAGGAAGCACGAATAATTGGACCCAATACAGGGGAGGCCTGAATCTCCATTATAATACATATGAGGGGAAATGCACCCTATTCGCCCCTCTCTCTCTCCTAGTTCAACTAGGGATTATTTTTCTATTAAATAGAAAATAAATGCTTTCTACTAATTCAACTAGTTCGTGTTATGAGAATAGCATAGTAGGCTGTTCGGTTGAATGCCGGGAACGTCTAGGATCTGTCTAGCCCAAAACACAAGTACTATTTTGGGAAAAAGTTTATTGCTATAAATATCACAAACCGACTCGATTTTCAAAAATTTTTTCTACTATGCAGGAAAACCATTTTTAAACCATATCTTTTTTCCAACAATTGATATAAGAGTCGGATTGTGCTATGTTTATAGTATAAATCGATACCGAAATTTTTCTCTCTTCTTCATATGTGATTAATTTTTGATAAGATGTAGCATTCTTGTAATTATCTGCATGTTCAGGGATATGTATGTGAATTAATGTATGTTATTATTTTATTATTTAAATGAAAAGGTAATGTTGCCAAATATGTGATTCCTAGAAAGCTGAATGTAATTATTATTATTTTTCAAGTATGTAATTAGATCGTGGACTATCATCTCCACGTAAGCTTTTATTTTAGAATAATTTATATGAGCCGGAAACAAACATAAGACTTATGTAACCAATATTTTTGGTGGAACCCAGAGAATCGAGATGCATCTAGGCTGATCAAGATGAACTTGACCCAACAAAACTGGCAAAAAATTGACAATGGTTCGATATGTAACACCCCAAACCTGGCCTAGAAGTTAGGCCTGAATCTGGCGTGTCTCATTGAAGTGTTTTTCGAAAACCATGTTTTCATTGAAAACCCTTCTTGTTTAAAGGCTTAAGAAAAAAAACCAAGTTATGTTGGTTTATTTTTAAAACGTGGTACATTGAAAAATTATTAGTTTTAATCCCAAAACATCTTTTCAGTTACGGAAGCTGATTTTGAAAGTAATTGATTTAGGAAAAAGATTAAGTCGCAAAACCATTTCGAAAATGTTGAGAAAACGCAGTGTTGTTTTAAAAACAGTTAGCATTTTGGAAAACCGTGATTTACTTCTAACGGATATAATTCAAAGTAAATAAAAACCCCAAGTTAAAATCCAGAACCTTAAAGAGGCCTTATTACAAAAATTAAAACCCAAAATGGAAACTAAAGCATAAATGAAGTCCAAAGCGCGTCGTGTGGCCATCTCAGAGTCCTCGCAAAGACCGATCCTCCTAATCTTTGGGGATTACACACAGATTAAAAATGGGGTGAGTTTGCAAAAACTCGATGTGTAACCCCCCTAACTAAAGCAGATTAGTAAAATGCATGAATCGAGAATCGATGCAGTAGGAGCCCAAATCTGATAACAAAACAATGTGTGTGGTCTAAGCCAAGTACAATTTCACTTGGGTCTCGACCCTTATCGAAATCAATTGGGCCTAGCCCATTCTCTATATCGATAATGAGCTTGGGCCTAGCCCATATCGTAATCAATTGGTTATGCATAATGTGTGATGCATGCTAACCCATCCCATCCAACCACGCACTTGCCTCCGTCCAACCTGCACTACTGCGGGAATAAATCACCCACGCCATCCCTACACTCCTAATGTTAGCACCGGTTGCGGCACTAACCAAAATCGTAGCAAAGCTGCTAGTATATATATACGGCTCTAAGCCTTCAGTAGCAGTATTATAATTGGCACAAAGCCATTAGTAACTGTATTATGTTTGGCACATAGCCATCAGCGATGGTAATATAATCGGCACACAGCCTTGGGTAAATATGATCGACACAAAGTCATCGGTATATATGTTAGGCACATAGACATAGGTAAATACGATTGGCACAAAGCCATAATCAAGATGGCACAGAGCCATATTTAGGTTGGCACGAGCCATAATCGATTCTGCGCTTTTAAGCGTCTGTTGGTCCACGATCGTCATGCAACCCGTGCGACCTCAACCGATCAATCTTTGGATCCACAGTCGTCATGCGACCCGTGCGACAATATCAGAACTTCCTCCGTATCAATATCCCAACCCCATGCAATATGTCGTGTATGTCATGCTCAATAATTACACGTGTATGCAAAATGGCCATGCTCGATAACAAACATTTAGACATGTAATAAAAGCATATCGACCATACAACCACGTCCAAATTAGTCAACTTATAGTCTAAGTCAGTCATTTACCCACAAGGGCAAAATAGTCATTTTACCCTATAAGGGTATTTCGATAATCCTACCCTTCAGGGGTATTTCGGTAATTCTACCCTATAGGGGTATTTCGGTAATTTTACAAACTGAGGGTATTTTAGTAATTTTGCAAACCAAGGGTATTTCAATAATTTTGCAAACTGGGGGTATTTTAGTAATTTTGCAAATCGAGGGTATTTTAGTAATTTTGCAAATCAAGGGTATTTCGGTAATTTTGCAAACTGAGGGTATTTTAGTAATTTTACAAATCGAGGGTATTTTAGTAATTTTTCAAACCGAGGGTATTTCAGTAATTTTACAAACCAGGGGTATTTCAATAATTTTACAAGTCGAGGGTATTTTAGTGATTTTCTAAACCAAGGGTATTTCAGTAATTTTGTAAACCAAGGTTGTAACATCACGGTTTAGGGCCTAGTCAGAATAGTGGTTCGAGACCACAAATTCGAGGGTCATGAATGAGTTTTTGAGGCTTATAATATGTATGCATGCTAGTGTGAAAGTTTCATGAAGCAATTTTGTGAAATTGTGGTTGAATTGTCCAAAATGACTAAATTGCAAAAGTTGCAAAATGTGTGTTTCTAGAAGCTATATGTGTGAAATAGCTTTAGATTATTAATTAGAGGTCCTTAAATAGCAATTTATCCAAATTCTAATTTTTGGACAAAAAATGGGCATGGATGAGTTAAAATTGAAAGTTTATCAAAAAGGGCATTTTGGTCATTTATCAATTAAATGATTAAAATAGGTGAAAAGATGATAGAAATTCATTCATCTTCTTCCCATAGTCTTAGAAAATTTGAGAAGCCATTGTTAGGGTTCTTTCAATTTTTCAAGCTTGCTAGTAAGTGCTCCTAAGCCCGATTTTTGATATTCTTCGTATTTTTGAAGTCTCGGTAGCATGAGTAAGCTATTTATAGCTATTTGGTGAGCTATCATGGATGTTCAAAAATGTACATATGTATGACATGCATGTATTTTGATGTTTTATGGAAGAATATGAAGGCTTGATGTAGTAGAAACATCTTTTGCTAAGTGATTTTCCATAAAAATGCATGTAGGGACTTAGTTGTGAAAATCTTAAGTTTGGTCATACATGGGTGATTTAGTAAGATTTGATGAATGCTTTAGTTGAGTAAGTGGTTCAGCTAAGCATGAAAGAGTAGAAAGTTGAATAAAAATCACTTTACGAGCCTTTGGGACTAAAGTGTAAATATGAGAAAGTTTTGGGGAAAAATAGTAATTTTGCTAAAGTATGAGATGTGGGTCAATTTAGTCAATGTGTGTATTGAATAAGCTAATTTATTCATTATAGATCAAGAAAGACGGCTTGGGATCGAAACCGAGGCAAAAGCAAGGTGGTGGACTAAATTGCACATTTCAATACTTTTGAGTATCGAGGTAAGTCTATGCATAAACAATGCATTCATACTTACAATTTGTTGATGATAGCTAGTGTTTGGCTAATTCGAGATTGATTTAGAACCTATGTGGTTCAAGTAGAATGAATGTAGTAGAAATGGTGAATGAATGTATGATCGAGAATGATTGGGAATCTATGTGGTTTAAGTAGACTTGTGCATGTGTTGTGATAATGCTAGATGGTAGGCTAAGTGCGATACCATCCTAATGCATATTGACGATGAGCTAGCTATGTGCGATGCTATCGTGAGGTATATCATCTAGTGAGCTATGTGCTGAATCACTACGAATACCATTGTGGTAGGCTAAGTGCGATACCATCCTAATGCATATTGACGATGAGCTAGCTATGTGCGATGCTATCGTGAGGTATATCATCTAGTGAGCTATGTGCTGAATCACTACGAATACCATTGTGGTAGGCTAAGTGCGATACCACCTTATTAATCAAATGTGGTGTGCTAAGTGCGAAACCACCGAGATATTGGCTGTGTGGATTGACTGTGTGTATTAACTGTGTGGATGAGTAGTGTGGATTAGTTATGTAAACTAGCTGTGTGGATGAGCTATGTGGATAAGTTATGTGGATTGACTGTGTGAATGCATTACGATAAATAATGAGGTGTTGTATATTACGTAAATGTAATATTGAATGCAGGGGTGCATTTCAATGGTTATGAGTATGTGACTCATGATGTGTTAGAAATGTGGTAAGGGATAGAAAGAGTAAGCATAGTTGTGAATTACTTGTTAGTATAATGCTAATAGTTGCTTAGCTTATACTATGTTGCTTATTTGTTTATGTGTAAACTTACTAAGCTCAAAGCTTACTCTCTTTCTTTTCCTTGTCTTATAGATTAAAGCGTTGAATCGAGATCGAGGATCATCGTGAAGATAGCCCACATATCAAAGACACTCTGGTACATGAAACTTAATGTTTTGTATATGGCATGTATAGGGGCTAGATAAGTTAGTAAATTTTGTTGTAAATGGCTAAGATGTGTTGGCCTATAGATGAATAGCTTATTTTGTATAATGCCATGGTTGTTGGCTATTACATTATATGAATGAAAGATGTAGTTTTCTATGTGAGGATGCACTTCAATTTGAGTTGATTATGATGGTGTTAGATGAGTATATGTTGTGTATGTTAGAAGGGTGAAAAGAACTTGACACTTAGTCTTGTTCTTGACCATGTGGGTGTGACACACGGTTAGCCCACGGGCGTGTGCTGTGGCCGTGCTTTCCCTGCATGTTAATATTTGAAAACAGAATAGACCCCGGACTAGTCACACAGGCGTGTGCCTAGGGCGTGTGGGATTAATCAATGTTGGCCACGGCTAGCCACCACGGGCGTGTGTCTAGACTCTAGGCCGTCTTGCGGGAAGTCGATGTTCACCACGGTTGGGGAGCACGGCGTGCCATGGCCGTGGGGCATTTTGCAGAATGCTTGGGTTTTTAGGCATGGTCTGGGGACATGGGCGTGTGTGCTCAGGCACGGGCATGTCTAATCTTGTACGGGCGTGTGAGACCTGTATAAAAGAAAAAAATATAAGGATCGTAAAAGTTCCGGATTAGTCTCGAGAGTCCTCATGTGTATGAGTGAGGCCTCGTAAGTCGAGAATGAGGTTATAGCGAGTAATGACGTTGAGCCTAAATGGCGATTAAGCGGTTTGAGTTTGGTAACGCCTCGGGCCCAGTTTTCGGCGTAGAACCCGGGTAAGGGGTGTTACATTTAATGGTATCAGAGCTATGGTTTAGTCGGTTCTAGGACTACCGTAGCGGGTGTAAGAGTCTAGCTATACATGCCATAAGTGTACGATGATAGTGTGGTGGTTTCTGATGATTTTAAATCTTGTTTTATATAGAATATGGATTCCGGTCCATTGGCTGCTGATGAAGCAGCTAGTAATGCGCCGGCTCCTACGCAAGGAACCATGCCGGTGCAAAGTGGACCCAAGGCGAGGGGTCAAGGGGAAGAGGCACGAGAAGCCTTTCTCCATATGATGAGTAATTGGTACTCGGACTACGTTCGAGCGAACCCTAACGCTCAACCTCCTCCACCTCCTCCCATACCTCAGCCAAATCCTGTGGCTCCTCAAGGTATGGATGTAGTGAGGATATCGAAACCCCCGGTGGATAAGATTAGGAAACACGGGGCTGAGGAGTTTAGAGTTAAGGTAGATGATGACCCAGAGAGGGCGGAGTTCTGGTTGGAGAACTCGATGAGAGTGTTCGATAAGCTCTCATGTACACCTGAGGAGAGTTTGAAGTGTGTCGTATCGTTGCTGAGAGATTCGGCGTACCACTGGTGGAAGACGCTGACGTTAGTGGTCCCAAAAGAGCGGGTGACGTGGGACTTCTTTCTGGAAGAGTTTCGGAAGAAGTATATAAGCGCAGGTTTCTTGACCAGAAAAGAAAAGAATTCCTTGAGTGAAGCAAGGAAGGATGGATGATGGTAATGAGTACGAGCGTTAGTTTGTTAGGCTTAGCAAATACACTCAAGAATGTGTGTCGACAGAGACCATCTTGTGCAAGAGGTTCGAAGATGGGCTAAATGAGGATATCAAACTCCTAGTGGGTATTTTAGAGTTGAAAGAATTTGTGGTGCTAGTTGAGATGGCAAGTAAGGCCGAGGAATTGAGTTCAGAAAAGAGAAGGGCTGTGAGTGAAGCCCGAGATGCGAGAAAGACACTGATGGGCAAGTCGTATCAAGCCCAGTCGAAAAGATCCAAGGAAGTGAATCCTCGGATGTCAACCTCAGTGGGGTATTCGCACCGAGACTTGGACAATACTCGTCAGGGTTCGAGAGTCAGAGCTCCCTCGATGGAAAGTGTGGGCAATACAAAGAGTAAACCGGAGTGTCCTAGTTGTGGTAGGTATCACACCGGAGAGTGTTGGGGAAACAGTCGGAAATGTTACAAATGTGGTTCCTCTTACCACTTTATCCGTAACTGTCCCGAGAGGGATGATAAGGAAGAGAGGCAAGAAGTGAGACCTAGTGATGTGTCTACGAGGGGTAGACCACCAAGGAACCCAAGAGGTGGGGCTAGTGGTAGAGGTGCGTCCGGGGACTCTCTTTGTGAGACCGGAGGGTCGGGCACTGCGAGGGCGTCGCCATTCGCACTCGCGAAGAGGCATCCTCCCCTAATGTGATAACGGGTACTTTTTCTCTCTTTGACACCTCTGTTATTGCTTTAATAGATCCAGGGTCTACTCACTCTTATATTCACATGAGATTAGCATCTAGTTTGAGTATGACCATTGAGTCGACGGACATTGTGATTAAGGTGTCAAACCCGTTAGGAAAGCATGCGTTAGTGGACAAAGTGTGTAAGAATTGTCCTTTGTTGATTGAGAATCATTATTTTCCGGTAAACCTTATGTTGTTGCCGTTTGATGAGTTCGATTTAATCCTAGGCATGGATTGGTTGACTACCCATAGTGTCTTAGTAAACTATGGTAGTAAGTTTATTGAACTGAAATGTCAGAGTAGAGATGTAGTTCGAATTGAATCAGGTGGATCGGACAGTCTACCCGTGATGATTTCTTCCTTAGTGGCCGAGAAATGTTTAAGAAAAGGGTGTGAGTCCTATCTTGCGTTTGTGTTGAATACTCAAGAGGTTGGAGTAGGGTTTGAAAGCAGAGGCGGTGGTATGTGAGTACCCGGATGTGTTTCCTAAGAGTTACCCGACCTCCGTGAGAGAGGTCGAGTTTGGAATTGAGTTGGTTCGGGAACGGCACCTATTTCAATTGCCCCGCATGCATGCCACCAGTAGAGTTGAAAGAATCGAAGGTTCGATTACAAGAGTTGATAGATAAGGGTTTTGCAAGACCAGAGCTACCCGCCATGGGGTGCTCCTGTGATTGTTTGTGAAGAAGAAAGATGGGTCTATGAGGTTGTGTATAGACTATAGACAAGCGAACAAGGTTACGATTAAGAATAAGTATCCTTTACCAAGGATTGATGATCTTTTCGATCAAGCAAGAGAGCTACAAGATGTTCTCCAAGATAGACTTGAGGTCTAGTTATTATCATTTCAGTGAAAGAGCAAGATGTGTTGAAAACTGCATTTCGGAAAAGGTATGGCCATTATGAGCTTTTGGTTATGCCGTTTGGTTTGACGAATGCACCTGCGATTTTTATGGATCTGATGAACCGTATTTTCAGACCATATGTGGAAAAGTTTGTGGTTGTCTTTATTGACGACATATTGATCTATTCTCGGGATGAAAACGATCATGAAGAGCACTTGAGAATTGTCTTGCAAACTTTGAGAGACAAGCAGTTGTATGCTAAGTTTAGCAAGAGTGAGTTTTGGCTCCGAGAGGTCAGATTCCTAGGACACATGGTGTCAGGTGATGGTGTCAGAGTTGACCCGAGTAAGATATCGACTGTTATGGATTAGAAACCACCGAGGAACGTGTCAAAAATCATAAGTTTCTTGGGATTAGCGGGATATTACAGACGTTTTGTAAAGGGGTTCTCTGTGATTGCTACCTCGATGACGAAGCTATTGCATAAAGATGTCAAGTTTGAATGGACTGAGACATGTCAACAGAGCTTCGAGAGACTGAAAATAATGTTGACTGAGGCACCAGTTTTGGTTCAACTAGAATCGAGGAAGGAGTTCGTGGTATATAGTGATGCATCGTTTAATGGTCTCGGTTGCATGTTGATGCAAGAGGGTAAGGTAGTCGCTTACGCCTCGAGGCAGTTAAAATCGCACGAGAAGAATTATCCGACTCACGATTTGGAGTTGGTTGCGATTGTGTTTGCGTTAAAGATTTGGCGACATTATTTGTATGGCGAAAAGTGCCGAATATTTACGGATCACAAGAGTTTAAAGTATTTGATGGATCAGAAGGATCTAAATCTGAGACAGAGACGGTGGCTTGAGTTGTTGAAAGACTATGAGTTAGTCATTGATTACCACCCGGGAAAAGCGAATGTGGTTGCGGATGCCTTGAGTAGGAAATCCTCATGCGCTCTAAGAGTTATGAGAGCAAGTTTAGCATTGTCTGATGATGGTGCTATTTTGGCAGAGTTGAGAGCTAAGCCACTATTTGTTCAACAAATATGTGAAGCTCAGAGAAATGACAGCGAGATGCAGGCTAAGATAGCTAAGTGCGGATCAGAAAGTGATTCTGATTTTTGAATGAATTTGAATGGTTATCGATGTATCATGACAAATTTGTGTTCCTAAAAATGAGGAGTTGATTCGAAAGGTTTTGCATGAGGCCCACAATGGATGCTTGTCAAGACATCCAGAGCGATGCGAAAATGTACAACGATTTGAGAAAGTTGTATTGGTGGCCGGGTATGAAAAGAGATATTTCAGAGTTTGTGACTAAGTGTCTGATATGCCAACAAGTGAAAGCTGAGCATCAAGTGCCTTCAGGATTGCTTCAGCCAGTGATGGTTCCCGAATGGAAGTGGGATCGGGTTACCATGGATTTTGTGACGGGGTTGCCGATGACTCCGAGAAAGAGAGATGCTGTGTGGGTTGTTGTCGGTAGATTGACGAAGTCGACTCACTTTATTCCAGTACGTGTTGATTATTCACTAGATAAGTTAGCTGAGTTGTACGTAGCAGATATAGTGAGATTGCATGTTGTACCTGTGTCTATTATATCGGATAGAGATCTGAGGTTTACTTCGAGATTTTGGAAGAAGTTGCAAGAGGCCATGGGTACGAGATTGAATTTCAGTACTGCGTTCCATCCGCAATCCGATGGTCAGTCTGAAAGAGTGATTCAAGTTCTTGAAGATATGCTTCGATGATGTGTGCTAGAATTCGAAGGTAGTTGGGAGAGATATCTACCTTTGGTCGAATTCGCCTATAACAATAGTTAACAGTCGAGTATACAGATGGCACCATATGAGGCTTTGTATGGCCGTAAGTGTCGGACTCCTTTGTATTGGATTGAGCTTAGCGAGAAACGGATCCATGGGGTCAATCTAGTAAAAGAGATCGAAGAGAAAGTGAAAGTAATCCGTAATAGTCTGAAACCTGCTTCGAACCGATAGAAGTCGTATGCGGATTTGAAAAGAAAAGAAATTGAGTTTGAGATGGGCGACAAAGTATTTTTGAAAGTATCGCCTTGGAAGAAGATTATGAGATTTGGACGGAAAGGGAAACTGAGTGCAAGGTTCATAGGGCCGTATGAGATTACTGCATGCACTGGGCACTCAGAGCTTACACGGTTGGCTTTGCCGGTAGAGTTAGAAAAGATTCATAACGTGTTCCATGTGTCGATGTTGCGACGGTATCGCTCCGATCCTTCACATGTGATTCCTTCAATAGAAATTGAGATAAGACCGGATATGTCTTATGAAGAGGAGCCGATTAAGATCTTCGCTCGAGAAGTGAAACAGTTGAGAAATAAGAGCATAGCACTAGTGAAAGTGTTATGGCAGAAACATGACGTGGAAGAGGCTACGTGGGAAACGGAAGAAGCTATGAGAGCAATATCCAAACCTCTTTTTTGGTAAGATTTTCGGGGACGAAAATCTCTGAAGGGGGGAGAGTTATAACATCCCGGTTTAGGGCCTAGTCAGAATAATGGTTTGAGACCACAAATCCGAGGGTCATGAATGAGTTTTTGAGGCTTATAATATGTATGCATGCTAGTGTGAAAGTTTCATGAAGCAATTTTGTGAAATTGTGGTTGATTTGTCCAAAAGGACTAAATTGTAAAAGTTGCAAAATGTGTGTTTCTAGAAGCTATATGTGTGAAATAGCTTTAGATTATTAATTAGAGGTCGTTAAATAGCAATTTATCCAAATTCTAATTTTTGGACAAAAAAGGGCATGGATGAGTTAAAATTGAAAGTTTATCAAAAAGGGCATTTTGGTCATTTATCAATTAAATGATTAAAATAGGTGAAAAGATGATAGAAATTCATTCATCTTCTTCCCATAGCTGTCGAAAATTTGAGAAGCCATTGTTAGGGTTCTTTCAATTTTTCAAGCTTGCTAGTAAGTGCTCCTAAGCCCGGTTTTTGATATTCTTCGTATTTTTGAAGTCCCGATAGCATGAGTAAGCTATTTATAGCTATTTGGTGAGCTATCATAGATGTTCAAAAATGTACATATGTATGACATGCATGTATTTTGATGTTTTATGGAAGAATATGAAGGCTTGATGTAGTATAAACATCTTTTGCTAAGTGATTTTCCATGAAAATGTATGTAGGGACTTAGTTGTGAAAATCTTAAGTTTGGTCATACATGGGTGATTTAGTGAGATTTGATGAATGCTTTAGTTGAGTAAGTGGTTCGGCTAAGCATGAAAGAGTAGAAAGTTGAATAAAAATCACTTTACGAGCCTTTGGGACTAAAGTGTAAATATGAGAAAGTTTAGGGAAAAATAGTAATTTTTTGAAGTATGAGATGTGGGTCAATTTAGTCAATGTGTGTATTGAATAAGCTGATTTATTCATTATAGATCAAGAAAGACGGCTTGGATCGAACGAGGCAAAAGCAATGTGGTGGACTAAATTGCACATTTCAATACTGTTGAGTATCGAGGTAAGTCTATGCATAAACAATGCATTCATACTTACAATTTGTTGATGATAGCTAGTGTGTAGCTAATTCGAGATTGATTTAGAACCTATGTGGTTCAAGTAGAATGAATGTAGTAGAAATGGTGAATGAATGTATGATCGATAGAATGATTGGGAATCTATGTGGTTTAAGTAGACTTGTGCATGTGTTGTGATAATGCTAGATGGTAGGCTAAGTGCAATACCATCCTAATGCATATTGATGATGAGCTAGTTATGTGCGATGCTATCGTGAGGTATATCATCTAGTGAGCTATGTGCTGAATCACTACGAATACCATTGTGGTAGGCTAAGTGCGATACCACCTTATTAATCAAATGTGGTGTGCTAAGTGCGAAACCACCGAGATATTGGCTGTGTGGATTGACTGTGTGTATTAACTGTGTGGATGAGTAGTGTGGATTAGTTATGTAAACTAGCTGTGTGGATGAGCTGTGTGGATAAGTTATGTGGATTGACTATATGGATGTATTACGATAAATAATGAGGTGTTGTATATTACGTAAATGTGATATTGAATGCAGGGGTGCATTTCAATGGTTATGAGTATGTGACTCATGATGTGTTGGAAATGTGGTAAGGGATAGAAAGAGTAAGCATAGTTGTGAATTACTTGTTGGTATAATGCTAATAGTTGCTTAGCTTATACTATGTTGCTTATTTGTTTATGTGTAAACTTACTAAGCTCAAAGCTTGCTCTCTTTCTTTTCCCTTGTCTTATAGATTAAAGCGTTGAATCGAGATACGAGGATCATCGTAAGATAGCCCACATATCAAAGACACTTTGGTACATGAAACTTAATGTTTTGTATATGGCATGTATAGGGGCTAGATAAGTTAGTAATTTTTATTGTAAATGGCTAAGATGTGTTGGCCTATAGATGAATAGCTTATTTTGTATAATGCCATGGTTGTTGGCTATTACATTATATGAATGAAAGATGTAGTTTTCTATGTGAGGATGCACTTCAATTTGAGTTGATTATGATGGTGTTAGATGAGTATATGTTTTGTATGTTAGAAGGGTGAAAAGAACTTGACACTTAGTCTTGTTCTTGACCATGTGGGTAGACACACGGGCGTGTGTCTAGACCATGTGTGACACACAGTCACACACGGGCGTGTCTTTGTGGCCGTCATGCTCCTCTGCATGTTAATATTTGAAAACAGAATAGACCCCGGACTAGTCACACGAGCGTGTGCCTAGGGCGTGTGGGATTAATCATTGTTGGCCATGGGCTAGCCACACGGGCGTGTGTCTAGACTCTAGGCCGTGCGAGGGAAGTCAGTGTTCACCACGGTTGGGGAGCACGGGCGTGCTATGGTCGTGGGGCATTTTGCAGAATGCTTGGGTTTTTAGGCATGGTCTGGGGACATGGGCGTGTGTGCTCATGCACGGGCGTGTCTAATCTTGCACGGGCATGTGAGACCTGTATAAAAGAAAAAAAAATTAAGGATCGTAAAAGTTCCAGATTAGTCTCGAGAGTCCTCATGTGTATGAGTGAGGCCTCGTAAGTCGAGAATGAGGTTATAGCGAGTAATGACGTTGAGCCTAAATGGCGATTAAGCGGTTTGAGTTTGGTAACGCCTCGGGCACAGTTCCCGGCGTAGAACCCGGGTAAGGGGTGTTACAAAGGTATTCTAAACAGAGATAACGATGCGAATAGGCCTAGGGCCCATTCTCGGCCCAATTGGGCCCACACGCTAATATGATTGACGTAATGGAGATTTATATTATGGAGATGTATAGTCGAATGATGAGATTGAAGTTGGAGTTAAATAAAATCTCGTGTTTACATGCTAGGTAAGTTCGTAGTCTTGAAACTCGAACGTCATTTACTTAATTTAATTTGTTAATTGTTAATTGTTATTTAAGTATGTTTTTATTTCTGTTTGGTTAAGCTCTATTGAATGGATATTGACAAAATCATAAATAGATAGAGTGTGGCATTATGGAATAAAATAATGAATTGATATTACGTCAATCATTGATTGAGAAACTCGGAGCCATTACTGCAAATTAGCGTGTGGGCCCATTTGGGCCGAGAATGGGCCCTAGGCCCATTCGCGTCATTATCTCTGTTTAGAATACCTTGGTTTACAAAATTACTGAAATACCCTTGGTTTACAAAATTACTGAAATACCCTTGGTTTACAAAACTACTGAAATACCATTGGTTTACAAAATTATTGAAACACCCTCGACTTGTAAAATTATCGAAGTACCCTCGGTTTGTATAATTACCGAAATACCCTCGGTTTGCAAAATTACCAAAGTACCCCTAATTTGCAAAATTACCGAAATACCCTCGATTTGCAAAATTATCAAAATACCCCCAGTTTGCAAAATCACCAAAATACCCTCAGTTTGCAAAATTACCAAAGTACCCCTAATTTGCAAAATTACCGAAACACCCTCGATTTGTAAAATTACCAAAATACCCCTGACTTGTGAAATACCCTTGTAGGGTAGAATTACCGAAATACCCCTGTAGGGTATGTAACACCCCTTACCCGTAATCCCCGCCGTAACCGGGTCCGAGGCGTTACCGGATTAAAACTACTTGGTCGCCACTTAGGCTCAACGTGACTACTCTCCTTAAGTCACCACGACAACATCATTTTCGAGTTACGAGGCCTTACTCAAACACACGAGGGCTCTCGAGACCATATCGGAAACTCTTACTATCTCAAAAATTTTCTCAATCTAGACAGGGACTACACGCCTATGCTAGATGATACACGCCTGTGTGTAGTCACACACGCCCATGTCCACAACCCATGCACAAAACTCAACCATTCTGCCAAAGTCCCACGGCTAGGTCACACGCCCTTGTTCACCACCCGTGGTGCACATCGACTACTTCACACGGCCTTAAAGTCTGAACATACGCCCGTGTGTGGCTGGCCCGTGGCCAACATCGAATAACTCACACGTCCTAGGCACACGCCCGTGACTAGTCCGTGGTCTAACTCGACTTAAAATACTAACATGCAGGGGACACACGGCCAAGTCACACGCCCATGGGCCGACCGTGTGTCACACATGGTCTAGACACACGCCTGCAGTGTGTCTACCCACATGGACAAGAACAAAGCTATTTGTCATGCCCTTCTCACACCCTAGCATACACAACATGTACTCATTCAACACATCCATAATCAACTCAATTTGAAACACAATCTTACATGGATAACTACATCTTTTCATATAATAAAATAGCCAACAACTATGACATTATACAAAATAGATTGTCCATCTAAAGGCCAACATGACTTAGCCATTTACAACCAAAAATCACTAACTTGTCTAGCCCCTATACATGCCATATACAAAACATTTAATCCAATGTACCAAAGGTCTTTGATAGTGTGGGTGATCTTCCAATTGATCCACGTATCTCGATTCAACTCTATTACTCTATAAGACAAGGGAAAAGAAAGGGAGTAAGCTTTCAGCTTAGTGAGTTTACACATAAACAATTAAGCATCATAATATAAGCTAAACAACAATTAGCATTATACTAACATAAGTAATTCACAACTATGCTTACTCTTTCTATCCCTTACCACATTTCCAACACATCATGAGTCACATACTCATAACCATTGACATGCACCCTTGCATTCAATATCGCATTTACACAATATACAACACATCATTATTTCACAATAACACATCCACACATTTACACTACTCACTAATACATCCACACAGCTACTCTCTCGGTGGTTTCGCACTTAGCCTACCACAATCGATACAATAAGGTGGTATCGCACTTAGCCTACCAATAAGGTAATCATAGAGGTCTCGCACTTAGCCCACTAAACAATATACTTAGCGATAGCATCGCACATAGCCCAGCTCATCGTTGCTAAGTATTGGGGTAGCATCGCACTTAGCTTACCATTAAGCATTATCACTACACATTCACATATCTACTTTGTAGTTCATTCATTCATTTATTCACTATAACTATCTCATTCATTCCACATGAACCATATAGGTTCTCAACCATGCTATACTCTAGCTAGCATTTACAAAGTATACACATAATATCGTTTATACGTAAACTTACCTCGGTACTCAAAAAGTATGGAGATGTACAATTTAGTCCACGACCTTGCCCTTGCCTCGGTTTTGATCCGGGCTTCGTCTTTCTTGATCTATAATGAAAAATCAACACATTCAATACACACATTGACTAAATTGACATTTATCTCATACTTTAGCAAAATCCCCATTTTGCCCCTAATCTTTCTCATATTTACACTTTTGCCCCAAGGCCCGTAAAGTGATTTTTATTCAACTTTCTAGCCTTTCATGCTTAGCCAAATCACTTACTCAATTAAAGTTATCATCAACTCTCACTAATTCTCACATGTATGACCAAACTCAAGACTTTCACAAACTAGTCCCTACATGCATTTTTCATGGAATTCACTTAGTAAAAGATGTTTCTACAACATCAAGCTTTAATATTCTTCCATAAAACATCAAAATACATGCATGTCATACATGGGTACATTTTTGAACATCCATTTTAGCTCATCATATAGCTAAAAATAGCTTACTCATGCTACTAGGACTTAAAAAAAACGAAGAATATCAAAAACGGGCTAGAATGCACTTACTAGCAAGCTTGAAAAGTTGAAGAGCCCTAACAATGGCTTCTCTCAAATTTTCGGCAGCCTTGGAGAAGAAGATGAATGAATTTTGTCATCTTTTCTCCTATTTTAATCATTTAATTGTCAAATGACCAAAATACCCTTTTTGACAAACTTCCTAATTTAACTCATCCATGCCCAAATTTGTCCAAAAATTAGAAATTGTGAAAATTACTCATTAAGGACTTCTAATTGATATTCTAAAGCAATTTCACACAAATAGCTTCTAGAATCTCACATTTTGCAACTTTTGCAATTTAGTCCTTTTGGACAGTTCAACCACAATTTAACAAAATTGCTTCATGAAACTTTCACACTAGCAAGCAAACATGGCATAGACCTCAAAAACTCATACTTATGCCTCAGATTTGTGGTCTCGCACCACTATTCTGACTAGGCCCTAAATCGAGATGTTACAGGGTAGAATTACTGAAATACCCCTGTAGGGTAGAATTACCGAAATACCCCTGTAGGGTAGAATTACCGAAATACCCCTGTAGGATAGAATTACTGAAATACCCCTCTAGGGTAGAATTATCGTAATACCCTTGTAGGGTAGAATTACTAAAATACCTCTGTAGGGTAGGATTACCGAAATACCCTTATAGGGTAAAATGACTATTTTGCCCTTGCGAGTAACTGACTGATTAGGACTATGATTGATCTAACTGTGAATGTATGATTGTGTTTTAACTGATTTGACTGGGATTATATGGCTGATATGTTTTCAATATGTGTGTAAATGGTTGTTTCTGAGCATGGCCATTTTGCATACACGTGTAATGATTGAGCATGACATACACGACATATTGCATGGGGTTGGGACTTTGATATGGAGGAAGTTCTGATAGGGTCGCACGGGTCACATGAAGACTGTGGATCGAGTATTGATATGTTAAGGTCGCCGGGTCGCATGACGATCGTGGGGCCAAGACGGACGGCTTAAAGCCGCGTAATCCGATTATGGCTCTGTGCCAACCTAAATATGGCACTATGCCATCTTGATTATGGCTTTGTGCCAGTCGTATTTACCCGTGGCTATGTGCCTAACATATATACCGATGACTTTGTGTCAATCGTATTTACCCGTGGCTATGTGCCTAACATATATACCGATGACTTTGTGTCGATCATATTTACCCATGGCTGTGTGCCGGTTATATTACCGTAGCTGATGGCTATGTGCCGATCTTATTACAGTTATCGATGGCTATGTGCAAATTATGAGACCGTTATTGAAGGCTTAAAGCCGTATAAATCCTAGCAGCTAGGCTGCATTATTGGAGAGATTGGCTGGGTGGGTCGACGTGGTCCCCACATGGAGAGATGGTTGGTACGGGTGGAGAGTTGGCTGGACAGGGTTGGGGTACATGCATGTTTTGCATTGATATGATTTAGGGCTTAGGCCCAGATTGTTACCGAATAGGGCTTAAGCCCAGATTGTCACCGAATATGGCTTGGGCCCAGACCATGACCGTAATAGGGGATTGCACACTGAGTTTTCATAAACTCACACCATTTTTAACTGTGTAGGTAATCCCCAGCTTTAGGAGGATCGGTACTATGAGGGACTCAGAGATGGCCACACGTCTACAGTTTCTTTATACTTTGGACTATATTTTTGAGAATCTAGTTTGGGTTTTAACTTTTGTAATAAGGCCTTGTAAGTGAAGTTGTGGGTTTTTTGTTATGGTTTTATAATTGCTAGAAGTAGAACATGGTTTTCCAAATTAACTACTGTTTTTCAAAATATCATGCTTCCGCAACTATTTTAAATTAAGTTTTCGCAAAAAGCAAGGTTTTAAAAATAATAATATTTTTGCAAGGGAATGACTTTAAGCAAATCTTGTTTTGTTAATAAGCAATGAAAATCGGGATTTTTAAACAGTAGAAGGTTTTAAATTGAAGAAGGGTTTTCAATGAAAACATGGTTTTCAAAAAACACCTCAATGTGACACACCAGATTCAGGCCTAACTTCTAGGCTGGGTTTGGGGTGTTACAATTCTAAACACACAAACAAACATCACGTTACATATAAAATTTCAATATTTTATACATACAGTACTAGTATAAATATTGTCTTATAGTTCAATAATGATATATCAAAGCCACCAAAAAGCATTTAATTAGTCATTCAAGATCATGCAATGTACTAATTTAATTTAACTTTTTTTAGTATATAAGCTCTTGACCTGTTTTGAAACAGAACAACAACAATTATTGAATAGACAAGATTAAATTACATACACATTTCGTCTATTTAAGCAGGGTAATTCAGACATGTTTAATTCCAACGTTCATTTGGACATGATTAATCTCCTGTATACATTCAGACATATTGAACTCTAGCGTGCCTTTAGATATTAATTTCCATCACGCATTCGAATACTTTTCGAGCTAACAACAATTAAATTTTTAAACAATTTAGCCCCTACATCCTTTCATCAAATACTTGTTTCTTAGTTTCGACTATTAAAAATGGGACATTACTAAAATTGGAACTTTTGGACAGCAATATAAATAGCAATTTAAACTGTTTTAAGCTCCCAAATTTTAAACTCCTCAAGCATAAACCGAGCAGCAATGCATGTTAATTCCAACCATCTTTATTTTGTGCATTTTACCCATAGTATAAGATACGCAAAATTTAACAGCAACCCGAATCAAACGACATCCTTAATTTTTTTCTTTTCAATTGAATAATCAAGAGATAGCTCCCACAACTTCTAGCCAAATTCAACCATTTTTTTTGTGTTAGAATAATAAAAGAATTTTAAAGATTTGAGTTCGAGAACTCACCAGAAATTCCAAGCCAAGCCTAGCCTTGAACCAGTTCTTTCCCCATCTTGCTGCTGCCTTTCCTTTAGACGATTGGAAGAGGGATTTTTCCTTCTCCAAGCAAATTTTCTTGAGAAAATCAGATCCTAGCCAAGCCGAACCAAGCATGCAGTCAGCTCTCTTCTCCCCCCATATTCGAACAGTAACCCGAAAACAAGCAGAAATTTCTTTCATTTCCACCAGCCTAAGAAAAATATCCCAATGGAAGAAATAAAATTAAAAGAAAATATAGGGTAAATTACACCAACAGTCACCCAACTTTGGGGTAGCTGCCAAAACAGTCACCTAGGTTTCATTTCAGTCACTCAACTTTCGAAAAGTTACAAAACAGTCACCAACGTTATAAAAAAGTTACAAAACAGTCTCTGATTAACAGTTACCGTTAGGGTGTTAATGGAATTACTGACGTGGCAAGTTAACCAGCTGATGTGGCAAGTTAACTTGCCATGTTGGCGAAGTGGCTGATGGGTCTTGGTTTGGGGTGGGGTTCGGGAAAAAATTGGCTGGGTTAGAAACAGATTAGAGGTTTAGGGGGTTTGGGGGAAAAAAAGGAAAATTGATTTCTGGAAATTTTGGTATGGATTTGGGGTTTTTTTAGGGTTGAAATTGATTTGGGAATCGATTAAGAAGGGTTTAGGGTTAGAAATTGATTCAATAATTGATTAACAGGGTATAAGGGTTTAGGATGCGATTGTCTATTTTTTTGGGGGGGAAAAGAAGACGAAACCAGAAACCATTAGTGTATTTGATTGTCAGCGATAATGGGCAATAGAATAGAAGGTACCAGTGTTGTTACATCCACTATAACGGGTAAGTTTTTGCATTTTGTTTTAATTTTTTTTATTTCAATGCTGTTATTTCGATTTAGGGTTATTTAGGGTTATTTCGGTTTTAATTTTAATTTCGATTCTGATTTTGATTTTGATTTCTATTTCAATTTTGATTTCAATTTTGAAACACTCACTGCCATTATCAAATTGGTGTTTATTGTGTATATCTGCCATTGTGTGTATATCTGCCATTGTATTAATGCCATTATCAAATTGATTTTAATTTCGATTCTGATTTTGATTTCGATTTCTATTTTGATTTTGATTTCAATTTTGAAACACTCACTGCCATTATCAAATTGATGTTTATTGTGTATATCTGCCATTGTAATGTCATTATCAAACTTATGTTTATTGTTTGTATCTACCATTGTATGAATGCCATTATGAAACTGATGTTTGTTGTGTATATCTGATGGTTGTGTTTGTATTAAATTATTTTTGTATTGGTTGTTGTCTGCCATGTGCATGATAGAAATGGTTGTGTTTGTATTAAATTATTGGGTATTTTGTATTGGTTATTGTTTGACAGAAATGGTTAAAGTGTCTGCCTATATTGATGAGTACTTTGTTTGACAGGTTTAATCAATGACAATCTTAATGAGAATGAAGAAGACATGTCTGGTAGTAATGTGTCTGGTAGTAATGTGTCTGGCAGTGATGCATCTGAAAGTGATAGTGATGATATAGGATTTAGTTTAGATGGTTTAAACATGGATGGTATCGGAGTAGATGAACTATGGGATAGTGATTATTCTGGAAGGTTAGATAGTGCACATGAATTTGACTCAGATGGCCAAAATTGGCCTGAGTTCAACCTAGAGACTGACATGAGTAATCCTAGACTTAAGGTTGGAATGTTATTTAAGTCTAAGGACAGTCTAAAAGAAGCTGCCAAGCAGTATGGCAGGTTGAACAATTATTTTATTAAGTTTCCCAAAAAGGATTTATAAAGGTTAAAGGCAGTCTGCAGTGAAAAATGTCCTTGGTTCATATGGGCTTCTAGACTAAACCCTAATGACCCTAATGACCCTACTGACCAGACTTGGAAAATTAGGAGTTCAAACCCTAACCATACTTGTTCTAAAGTATATAAAAATAAGAATGTAACCTCAGCTTGGATAGGTGAACATTATAAAGAAAAATTCATTGCTGATCCTGATTATTCTCTGAAATCATTACAACAAGATGTCAAAAGAGATTTGAGTTGCATAGTCTCACTAACCAAATGTAGGAGGGCTAAACTTAGGGAATTGGAATTAATTGAAGGAGCTTATAAGGCTCAATATGAGAAAATTTATGAGTATTTGTTGGAGGTTAGGACACAAAATGTGGGAACAACAACAATCTGTTATCTGGATAACAGGTTGTTTCAAAGGATGTATGTCTGTCTGCAGGCATGCAAAGATGGCTATAGGGCTGGTTGTAGGAGGATAGTAGGTTTAGATGGATGTTTCTTGAAGGGCTACTATGGTGGCTACTTGCTTGCAGCTGTTGGGATAGATGCAAATAATGGCATCTATCCTCTTGCATATGCTTCTGTGGAAAGTGAAAACCAAGCATCATGGCTTTGGTTCTTGGAGTTGCTTGCAATAGACTTGGAAATTGTGAGCTCGTACCAAATATCTTTCATGTCTAACAAACAAAAGGTAAAACTCCATTTATTCATTTTTTTATGTTGTTTCTATTTAGGGATTGTCAAAGAATTAAACTGTTTTTTTCTAATTGCAGGGACTTTTAGAAGCAATATGTATGTTGTTTCCTAATGCAGAAACAAGACACTATGTTAGACACCTACATGCCAATTTCAAGAAGGCTGGTTTCCGAACAAATGAATTGAAAGATTTGCTTTGGAAAGCTGCCAGAGCCAACACTACAAGGGATTTTGAGGATGCCATGGATGAATTGAGGAAAACCAATCAGCAAGCTTATGATTGGTTGAAGGAGAACCCTACTCACTGGTCAAGGTCTCACTTCTCAATTAGGAGCCATTCTGACATGTTGGTGAATAATCTTTCTGAATCATTTAACAAGGTAAACCCCTATGTTTTATGTTTCTTACTAATCATTAGCAATTCACTAATCATTTATGTTGTTTACTGACAGATGATACTGGAAGCAAGAGGGAAACCTATTCTGACCGTGATGGAAACAATAAGGACCAAGATTATGTTGCTTATTATCAAGAAGAAAGAAGAAGCTGACAAATGGAAAGGAACGTTGTGTCCAAAGATCAAGAAAAAGCTAGATGTAAACATAAAAGAATCCTTGAGGTAAAGTTACCATTTTTAATCTTTTTGATGCCTTTATTGCTGACTTCGTGTTGCCTTTATTCTGACTTCATATTACAGGTCACATGTTGTTTTTTAATATGCATGCAGTAATTGTTGGTGTGTTGACTATTTTTTAATATGCATGCAGTGAGTATTTTTTATAATATGCATATAGTGACTGTTTTTTTAGGGGTGTGTGTGTATCATTATTGGTGGGGCTGCTCAAAAAGTTATTTTAGTGATTATTTTTTAACCAAGCATGCTTTACTATTTTTTAGGTGTGTTCCATCACATCTTGGGTGGGGACAAGTATCGGAGTTGAATGTGGTCCTGGCAGCCAGCATGTGGTGGACTTAGTTGAGAGTTGCTGCTCCTGCAGGAATTGGGATCTCACTAGCATCCCTTGCATGCATGCATTGGCTATCATTCATCTAAAAGATGAGTTCCCAGAGACCTATGTACAAACCTGGTACACCAAGCAAACCCAGCTTCAAATTTACTCCAACTTTATAAGTCCAGTAAGGGGTCCTAAACAATGGGCCTCTTTGTCAAACATGCTGCTAATACTACCTCCTACTCTAAGAAGACTACCTGGCAGACCTACTAAGGTGAGAAGGAAAGAACCTGATGAAACACAAATAGCAGAAAGGTTGAGCAAGAGAGGGGTGGACATGAGGTGCAGTAAATGCAAAAGAATAGGCCACAATAAGAGGAGTTGCAAAGGGGAAGTTGGCCAAAACATTCCAGTAAGCAATTTGCCTTAAGTTTTAGTATACTTCAGTTTATGAATTTGTTTGACAGATTTCTCTTGTTCCTGAAGGTCAAAAGACATAAATTTGGTGTCCCAACTCAGCAACAGGCTACCCCAAATCAGCAAGAGAGTACTCCAACTCAACAGGCTGCTTCAATTAAGTTACCTAATGCCCCAACTCATCAACAAGCTGCCCTAAGAGAAAAGCTCCCATTGAAGAGAAGACCAACCACTGTTAGATGGATGCCTTCTACTCAAGAGTCATCCATGACAGACCATTGATTAACCAGAAACCAGAGAATTACTTTGTTAACTTTTTGAAAATGTGTAAATTTGCCTGCTACTGATCTATTAACTTAGGCATATAATTTTTTTTGTAAATTTGCGTATGATTGCTATTGCTACTGTTGGTAAACTTAGGCATATAGTCATTGAATTTTTTTGTAAATTTCCCTACAACTTACATCTGTTCACTTGTGTTGAATTGTAGGAAAATTTGGCAATATTTTGCCCCAATTCATACATAAACAGGGCCATGCGTTTTGGCCTTAATATATGAGAAATACATATGTGTTTTTCCATCTGTTATCTCTTATCCATACTATTTTTGTTATCTTCTGCATTTTGAGTATTAAGAAATACATATGTGGTTTTGAACTTGTAACATTGTGTTTCTCATTCTTTCTTGTTTGTTTGCTCATAAAACTGAGGGAAAATGGGTATTGCAAGGTGTTGTATTGCTGTTCTGACTTTTAGTTACGGAAAATACTTGCTCAACTAAGTTAAAGAGCGTTTTTGTAAGCAGACAAGAGGATCTTTATCCAATGGATCTTTTTCCCCATCTGTTATCTTCTAACTGTTGTAAGCAAGAAAAACACAACAATATACCAGCAGCCATGTATAACATATGTTAAGCAATAATATACAATTTGTAATCAACAAAAATATCCCATTTCAACTTTCAAGTGTTTGTAAACAACAACATGAGCTGGTTAGCCATGTATACCAGCAGCCATGTTTAACATATGTTAAGCAACAATATACCAGCAACTAGCAGCCATGTATACCAACATAACCAACAATATACCAGTAACAAAATTACAAAACATAAGTTGGTTTTCAATGCTAACAACAACAACAGAAGCTGATTTTTAAGCTTTAAAAAAACAACATAATTACAAATACAAGCACCAAAAACCAGGTTCTTCTCTCCCTCCTCCTTGCAACCTCCAATGTCCTCACTTTTTTCAGAAGACCAACAACACAATTCGTGAACGGGGCGTCAATGGCGGATCAAACCAACTGAAAAACCGACATGGTTTTCGAAATCCAGAGCCAAATTTGTTACACCCAAAAAACCTCCTACCTGGGCTGTCATTGGACCAAGATGCGTTCAACTTGGCCGGGGTTCCACAATAGCACACCGGAATCACTTCAGGCATCTCTATTTTTCCTCTTCTCCTTCTTCTTCTTCTTCTTCTTCTCCTCCTCTTCTTCTTCTTCTTCTTCTTCTTCTTCTTCTTCTTCTTCTTCTTCTTTTCTCTAACCCTAAAATGGTGCTGATAGGGCTGTTAAAGTGAGAGTAACTTGACCCACCGGGGGCGGTTTCACGATCTTTGTCACTGCCATGTCACTTTGCCGTGACGTCTGTGATGGAAAACGGCAAAAAGGACTATTTTGTAACTTTTTGAAAGTTGAGTGACTGAAATAAAACCTAGGTGACTATTTTTTCAGCTACCCCAAAGTTGGGGACTTTTGGTGTAATTTACCCGAAAATATATGCTTGGCTTTCTTCTCTCCACATGTTTTTATATTATCTCTATTTTTTAATAATAAATTTCTAGCATTTAAAACATTTTAAGCCCCCACCACCGTCCACTACATAAATACAAAGGTATAATTGCATTATAACTCCTTTAGCTTTGATTTACATTATAATATTAGTTAACATAATAATAATTAAACTTTATAATATATATATTCAAAGACATATATAATAAAGTCATAACCGACCACTAATAAGATCACATATCTTATGGTCTATTTATTATGTAAGTCCTATATATTTAATTCTATTTATAAATCTTACTTTATTCAATTACGCGATTTAGCCCATGTACTCTAGCTAAACACTCTTTCGTCAAAAATTACATTACAAAAATTTAATTCACTTCTAATATAACTCTGTAATTATTTTTATTAAATATTTACGAGTCCAGTTTAGGGAAACAAAGTCTCGATACCTCAATTTCCAAACCATCAACTTTAGAACTGATACACTTGTACCTTGTCTAACTTTCCAATAATTAAAAATTATTAGACCAAACTTCAATATAATATGTAATATCCTCGCAAATATTAATAAATAATATTCACTGATCCTATCATTGGAAACAGTATTCCAAAACCATCGTTTCTGACTTCATTGACTTTTGGGTCGTTACAACATGCATGTGTGTCTAGCCCATGTTCCCTTCGAAGTGGCCACACACGCCCGTATGCTAGGCCGTGTACTAGGCCGTGCCAATCCTGTAGGGTATACTGACTTATGCAACACGGCTAAGTCACACGCCCGTGTGCTAGGCCGTGTGCCAATTAGGGGGTATACTGACTTGTATCACATGGCCAGTCACATGCCCGTGTCGAAGACCGTGTGGAGCATACTGACTTGGTTTTAATATCAACACCAGGGGACACACGGCCGTGTAACATGACCGTGTGTCGCACACAGCTGAGACACACACCCGTGTGGACAAAAATAGGCTATTTGCAAAGCCATTTTTCCACCCTATTTATACATGCATGCACAAGCATAAATTGCAACATTTTTATAACTCAATAGACAGCCAATTCACAACATTTCATACACAATTTATACCAATTCGACATAGTATTCAAATACCTAATTAATATCATGCATTTTCCATTCATATGCCTATTTCATATCAAGAAAACATTTGCATATTTCCATTCCATCTACTACTTGCCAAAACATACCATATTTGAATACTTATACACAACCAAAACATTATACCAAATTATGCCAAATCACATGGCTTTAATTTATACCACAACATGTACCAAAATCACTATTTCAAGTAACCATAACCATCATCTTTATAATTAGCCAATACATGCCATATTTACATATATCCATAAGTTCAAAGGTATCAATAGGTAACTGGATAGTGTGATGCGTAACTCCGACTTATGTGATTCGAACGAGCTACCGAACCTCTATAAAATACAGAAAAGAAACAGAGTAAGCTTTATAGCTTAGTAAGCCCGTATAATTTAGAATTAAACTTACCATTAAGACATGATCAAGACAATAAATAAGGTGTACCCAATTCAATTATCAAATGCCTAAACACAAGCATTTATTAACAAGTTAGTCACATAAAAGCATATAATCATCCATTATCTCAATTTAGTACTCAATACATTGTATCATATCAAATTCATATATCATGTACATCATTTGTAACACTTCACTCTCAATCATATGATCAATAATTCATTTAATAACAGTAACTCATCAGTTTAAACAGTAATTCATCCTTAATGTAACACCCCTTACCCATAACTGACACCGGCACAGGGTACGAGGCGTTACTTGGCTTAATAACGTACATACCAACATTTTCGGAATATGAAATTTCGTTCAAATTTAAAACTTTTCAAACTTCATCTTAAAAAACCTTAATATGGGCCTACGAGGCCCAAAACATACTTTAGAAATGGTTCGATACTAAACCAGGCACTTTAGAAAATTTAGGAAAACTTCTCTAAAAATAGGGGCACACGCCCGTGTAGACACATGGCACGGCCGTGTGGTTCGCATGGCTATTTTAGCCCGTGTACGAGCCTGGCTAGAGCTTTGTGGAAATTCAGGATGTCACACGGCCTGGCACACGCCCGTGTACCCGGTCCATGTGCAAATCTGTGTTTTTACAATTTAGGTGCAGGGGACACACGACCTTAACACATGCCCATAGGGCAACCGTGTGTGACACACGGCCATGTGTCTGCCCGTGTGGATAGCTGTTAGGCTATTTTCCAAGCCTCTTTGTCACCCTTTTCAAGCACACATTTACACACATCATATAGTACCATCAAAAGCACAAACACATGACTAAATCAGTCACAACCAAGGCATCCACGCCTCAATTCCAAGTTATTTTTTTCTATCACCTACAACATTTCTTATTATCAACCAACCCATGTAATAACCTCATTCATGAAAACACCAACATTTGCATTTATCAACATTAAGTATTAACCATCAACTATGGTCTTATACCAAATGAATTCCTCTTCAAGACAAGCTAACAGATTTGGCCAAAACATTATGACACATATCAAAATACCAAGTCCCTATACATGCCGTACTCAAATTTTTTGAATAAGCTTGTCGTCCTTAGGTACACAAATTCTATCTTGAAACATTAAACAGCCATTTGAACCAATCCGAAAATCTGATTCTATACCCGTCTCGCACTGATTTATCTTAGCTTGCAATTCTTTATCACCTTTTTAAGCTTCGCAGATCTCTTGCAAAAACATTGGTTTTGCTCTCAACTTAGCTAAAATCGAACCATCATTAGTCACAGACAATTGGGTATTCATAGCCCTCAAGGCAAACAATGACTTCCTACTCAAAGCATCGGCGACCACATTTACCTTCCCAGGGTGAGTCGATTATCAACTCATAATACTTTATCAGTTCTAACCATCTCTGCTACCGTAGGTTTAACTCCTTTTGAGTCATCAAATACTTTAGACTTTTATGGTCAATGAATATTCGGCATCTCTCGCCATACAAATGGTGTCTCCATATCTTTAGTGCGAACACTATGGCGGCTAACTCTAAGTCATGTGTCAGATAGTTTTTCTCATGTGGCTTCAGCTGCCTCGAGGCATAAGCTATTACTTTGCCTTCTTGCATAAGCACGCATCCCAATCCATTTAAGGACGCATCGCTATACACCACAAATTCCTTTCCTGATTCCGGTTGCACTAAAACTGGAGCTTCAATTAACAATGATTTTAGCTTCTCAAAACTCTGTTGGCACTTCTCTGTCCATTCGAACTTGACATCTTTCTATAGCAACCTCGTTATCGGTGTAGCAATCATGGAGAATCCTTTAACAAATCGTCTGTAGTATCCCACTAGACCTAAAAAGCTTCTAATCTCTGACACATTCCTCAGTGGTTTCCAATCAAGGATAGCCGATATCTTACTCGGGTCAACTTTAATTCAAATACCCGACACGATGTGTCCTAAGAATCTGACCCCTTGGAGCCAAAACTCACTTTTGCTAAACTTAGCATACAACTGTTTATCTCTTAAAGTTTGTAAGACAGTTCTCAAATGCTTTTCATGTTCACTTTCATCATGAGAATAAATTTATATGTCATCGATGAAAACAACGACAAACTTATCCAAATACGGTCGAAAAATACGATTCATTAAATCCATAAACACGGTAGGAGCATTTGTTAAGCCAAAGGGCATGACTAGGAACTCATAATGGCTATACCTAGTCTGAAATGCAGTTTTCGGTACATCTTGCTCCTTAACTCTCAACTGATAATAACCAGACCTCAGGTCTATCTTAGAAAACACTGTGGCTCCCTTTAATTGGTCAAACAAATCATCGATCACTGGCAAAGGATACTTGTTCTTCACTGTTACCTTGTTGAGCTGTCTATAATCTATACATAGCCTCATTGAACCGTCTTTCTTTTTCCAAAAGAGTACGGGAGCACCCCACGGAGAATAACTCGGTCTTGCGATACCTTTATCCGTCAACTCTTGTAACTGAGCCTTCAATTCTTTTAACTCTAATGGTGCCATCCCATATGGGGCAACTGAAATAGGTGTCGTACCAAGAATCAACTCAATTCCAAACTCAACTTCCTTAGTTGGAGGCAATCCGGGCAACTCCTCCGGAAACACATCAAGATACTCACATACCACTGGCACTGACTCAATCTTTACTTCTGACTCTTGGGTATTCAACAAAAATGCAAGATAGGACTCATACCCTTTTCTCATGCATTTCTCAGAAGTCATAGAAGAAATCAGTACAGGCAAGCTATCCGATTCACCTGATTTAACCCGAAGGATATCCCTATTTTCACATTTCAGTTTAATAAACTTACTACCACAGTTTACTATCACATCATGAGCTGCTATCCAGTCCATACCAAGAATCACATCAAATTCATCAAACGGTAGCAGCATAAGGTTAGCCGGAAAACAATGACCTCTAATTGTCAAAGGACAATTTCTACACACTTGGTCAACTAGCACATGCTTGCCTAACGGGTTTGACACTTTTATGACAATTTCTGTGGACTCAATAGGCATATTCATACTAGATACCAATTTCATACAAACATACGAATGTGTAGACCCCGGATCAATCAAAGCAACAATAGAGATATCATGAAGAGAAAAAGTACCCGTAATCACATCTGGTGACGATGCCTCTTCGCGAGCGCGAATGGCATAAGTCCTTGCAGGCACTCGGCCTTCGGTACTCATGAAAGAATCTCTAGGTGCGCCTCTGCTGCTAGCCCCACTTCTCGGGTTCTTTTATGGTCTACTTCTAGGAGGAGCATTACTCGCTCGCACATCTTGCTTTCTGTCTTTCTCATCCATCTCAGGACAATTTCGAATGAAGTGGTCTAGTGAACCGCACTTGAAACAACCTCTTTCATTTCCTCGACACTCACCGAAATGTCGTCTACCACACTGCGAACACTTCGGTTTATTTGGTCGAGCACTACCAACACTCGCAATAGAAATGGTTTGAGCTTTAGATGCCGAGTACTGCTTACTCCTATTTCTATGTGAGAATCCAACCGAAGCATTGGATCGAGTGGTGAACTCTCTTGATTTCTTAGATAAAGACTAAAACGATTTCCCCAACTGTCTTTTCTTTGAGTCACGGGACTCAATATCAACTTTCCTTTTCTCTTTGGCCAATTCTTCGGCCTTGCAAGCTCTCTCTACTAGCAAAACAAATTCCTTAAGTTCTAGAATACCGATAAACAATCGGATATCCTCATTTAATCCATCCTCAAACCTCTTGCACATAATGGCTTCAGTGGATACGCACTCCCGAGTGTATTTACTGAGCCTCACGAACTCACGCTCATACTTTGTTACTGTCATTCGGCCTTGCTTCAATTCTAGAAACTCTTTCCTCTTCTGATCTATAAACCTCTAGCTAATATACTTTTTTACGGAACTCTTCCTGAAAGAATTCCCAAGTAATCCTTTCCCTTGGTACAACCGACACAAGGGTGTTCCATCTTTGATAGGCCGAGTCTCGCAGGAGTGACACAACAAACTTCATGCACTCCTCAGGTGTACAAGACAACTCATCGAATACCCTAATGGTGTTTTCTAACCATAATTCTGCTTTCTCTGGGTCATCATCTATAATCGCTCTAAATTCCTCAGCCCCTTGCTTTCGAATTCTGTCTATAGGAGGTTTTTCTCTTCTAATCGTTTCCACTACTTAGGGAGTTGTAAGGGCAGGTTGGGGAATTGGAGGGGGTGGAGCGTTCGGGTTTGCACGAACAAACTCCGAATACCATACATTCATCATATGGAGGAACTCTTCTCTAGCCCCTACGCCCTGACTCAGTATCACGGGCCCACTTTTGGCTGGTGCGGTCCCTTCTGCGGGAGCCGGCGCATTACTTTCTACATCATCCGCCACTGCTCCGTCAGGATCCATTTACTATATAAAAACACATTTTAAATTGTCAGGAGTCGTCACACTATCCTAATTCATTTATGGCATGTATAGCTAGACTCGTACGCATGCTAAGTTAGTCCGAGAATCGACTAAACTATAGCTCTGATACCACTAAATGTAACATCCCTTACCCATAATAGACACCGTCACAGGGTACGAGGCGTTACTTAACTTAATAACGTACATACCAACATTTTCAGAATATGAAATTTCGTTCAAATTTAAAACTTTTCAAACTTCATCTTAAAAAACCTTAATATGGGCCTACGAGGCCCAAAACATACTTTAGAAATGGTTCGATACTAAACCAGGCACTTTAGAAAATTTAGGAAAACTTCTCTGAAAATAGGAGCACACACCCGTGTGGACACATGGCACGGCCGTGTGGCTAGCATGGCTATGTCTTTAGCCTGTGTACGAGCCTGACTAGAGCTTTGTGGAAATTCAGGATGTCACACGGCTTGGCACACGCCCGTGTACCCGGTCCGTGTGTAAATATGAGTTTTTACAATTTAGGTGCAGGGGACACACAGCCTCAACACATGTCCATGGGGCAACCGTGTGTCACACACGGCCTAGACACACGACCATGTGTTTGCCCGTGTGGACAGCTGTTAGGCTATTTTCCAAGCCTCTTTGTCACCCCTTTCAAGCACACATTTACACACATCATATAGTACCATCAAAAGCACAAACACATGACTAAATCAGTCACAACCAAGGCATCCACGCCTCAATTCCAAGCTATTTTTTTCTATCACCTACAACATTTCTTATTATCAACCAACCCATGTAATAACCTCATTCATGAAAACACCAACATTTGCATTTATCAACATTAAGTATTAACCATCAACTATGGTCTTATACAAAATGAATTTCACTTCAAGATAATCCAACACATTTGGCCGAAACATTATGACACATATCAAAATACCAAGTCCCTATACATGCCATACTCAAAATGATAAATCTAACTATACCAAATGTTTTGATTGATAGTGTGATCACGCCTCCGATGTCCTTTGATCCCTGAGCTAGCTTGGCAATACTATAAGAAAATGGAATGGAAAGGGAGTAAGCATAAAGCTTAGTAAGTCGCATGTAAATAATTAACAACAATTAACAGGCATTAACATACTAATAACATATTATAAACTTGCACCTGATTCTTGAATGATTAAAGGCATAACTTACTCATTTCCACCCTTACTAATCACACAACATAATTCGAGCTCATTTCTCATGAATCTCATGTAGGTACCTGTATCACTTACATCATAGTTGTAACTTTTCTCACTTTTGACACAATCTTTAATTTACCCGTTGAACCCATTGGAATACCAAAAGATATCTGATAAGCCTCACACAAAAGGGTAAAATGCCGATGCCATGTCCCAGACATGGCTTACACTGGCTCACATGTCGAGGCTGATGCCATGTCCCAGACATGGTCTTACACTAGCTCTCGTCTTAATGCCGATGCCATGTCCCGGACATGGTCTTACACTAGCACACATATCAACGCCGATGCCATGTTCCAAACATGGTCTTTCACTGGCTCTCATAATGTGGTCGATGCCATGTCCCAGACATGGTCTTACACTAGCACACCTATCAACTCAAATGTCGTGGCATGGATATCCAATCTATTCCTAAGGTTCAACTGGGAATTTTTACTACATCTATCCTCATCATACATATTCATAACAATAATCATACATTTTATGCAATATCAATAGTTTAATGCATAATTACAATAACGTTGTATTATTTGCATACAACTTACCTCGATACACAAAAAGTGGGCGACTAGAGTGAGTTAATCTACAAGCTTGGTTTCCCCCGGTCTAGGTCCAGACTCTGTTTTTCTTGATCTATATTGATAAAATTCACTCATTTAATCATCACATTAATCAAGACATTTCAAAATTCCTACTTTGGCAAAATTACCGTTTTACCCCTAAACTTTTGTAAAATTACGATTTTGCCCCTAGGCTCGTAAATTAATTTTCATCGAATTTTGTCATTAACCAAGTCTAGCTGAACCTTAACTACTCTTATAGAAATTTACAATTCCAATTATTTCACACATTTACCACCTATTTTACAACCTTTACAAAAAGGTCCCTTTTTAGGTGTTTTCATGAAAATCACTTAACAAAAGTTGTTTATTTAACAACCAAGACTCATTTTCTTCCATAAAAATTCAGCAAACAACACTAATGCTCTCATGGTAAAACCCTAGGCTTTCAACCATTTTGCAAAATAGTCCCTTCATTAGGTAGATTAAGCTTTAGGGGTTCCAAAAGTACAAAAATTATCGAAAATGACCATCAAAATCACTTACTTGCAAGGGTTGTAAGTTGCTGAAATTTTCAAGCTTCCATGGCCCTTTCTTGAGTGAAAAATTCGGTGGAGAAGAGAAATGAAAAAGATGATATCTCTTTTCTTCTTTAGTTTATGATTATTTATCAATTAAGTCACCAAACAATTCACCTAACCTTTGACCATGTCATTTCTTTGTCCCTATGGCCGGCCAAAACTCCCTAAAGGGCCTAATTGCACATTAAGGACCTCCAATTTAAGATTCTATAGCTATTTGACACCTT
Source organism: Gossypium sturtianum (assembly GCA_025698515.1). Classification (NCBI taxonomy): domain Eukaryota; kingdom Viridiplantae; phylum Streptophyta; class Magnoliopsida; order Malvales; family Malvaceae; genus Gossypium; species Gossypium sturtianum. The sequence continues at coordinate 96,728,772 of CM046945.1, read as the reverse complement.
TATTTTGTATAACAAAACTTTGCACTTTATGCGATTTAGTCTTTTTTCAAAATTAAGCATGCAATCACTAAAATTAATTCACCAAAATTCTCATGCACTCATATAATCATGCTATAACACATAAACTAATATTAAAAATAATTTTCTCCGACCTTGAATTAGTGGTCCCGAAACCACTGTTCCGACTAGCCCCAAAATCAGACTGTTACACTTAATATCAGTAATTCATCTGTATAAATAGTAATTCATCCGTAATAATAGTAATTCATCCGTATAACACATAGTTTTATCACATAACCAATAACAGAATTTATTCCCGTTGAACCTATTAGAATTTTAAGGGATACTCGGGTGATATGCATTACATATATAAATCAGTAAGCCTACAATTCATTATCATTTCTGCTCTTTCGAGCTATGATCGGTAAGCTCCTCCTGAGCTAATGGACAGTAAGCTCTATTGAGCTGAAACGGTAAGCTTTGACGAGCTGAAAACAGTAAGCTCTTACGAGCTGATACATCGGTAATCTCATACGATCTGCGGTGAGTCCGCAACACATGCAGGAATCTCAACCTAAACAGTAACCCTAGTGACATGTCACTCGTATCCTACGAATTCCTACGGTTCAAACGGGGCTCGGTAATCATCAGACTATATCAATAAGGCATTTGAATTTCAAGTAGATCATTTACTCAATTACATACATTCATTTCAAATAATTACAATAATTTAAAAGTTTGATTCTATTTATACGAACTTACCTCGAGTTGCTCGGATGAAAATTATCGACTATTTGTGCACTTTTCCTTTTCCCCGATCTAAACCCAATCTCAGCTTATCTTGATCTATTTATTATCAAAATTTACTTATTTAATCATCATTTCATTCAATTTAGCACAAAACACATATTAGGGCCATTTTACACATTTGCCCCTAAACTTTCACATTTTTACAATTTAGTCCTTATCACATAAAATTGCAAATTCATGCAATTTAGTACAAACCCATGCTTAGCCGAATTTAATACATATTACTAGCAGCCCATATTTTCAATTTATTCACACTTTTACCCACATAATTTTACAATTTCACAAATTAATCCCTTTTTTACATTTTTGTCAAAAATCAAATCTATCAACAACTATTCAAAATCCATCATCAACCATCAAATTACTCAAGCATTCAAAAATGGCAACATGATAAATCTTTAACAGTTTCAAAATTTAAGGTACGGGTTAGCTAGAATACGAAGCAACGATCACAAAAAAATAAAAATCATTAAAAACGAGACAAATTTGGACTTACAAATTAGCTCCAAAGTGACCGAATGCTTTCAAGCCCTAAAATGGATTTTCTCCATGCTTCATTCGGCTATGACAAAGATGATAACCTTTAATTCTTTGTTTGTTTTATTTATTTTATGTTATTAACCAAATTACCAAATTAACCTTACTAATAAACCATTTAAAACACCTATTAACGTGTCCATAAAAGTCTACTAACATTTAAAATGGTCTAATTACCATTTAAGGCCACCATAATTAAAATCCAAAGCTATTTTACACCTTTAACTAATAGAACATGCATTTTACATTTTACGCGATTTAGTCCTTTTTATAAAATTAACCATTCAAACAGTAAAATTTCTTTACGAAACTTTCATGAAATTAATCTATCATGCTGTAGACCTTATTAAAATAATAAAATAAATATTTTGACTTCAGATTTGTGGTCCCAAAACACTATTCTGATTTGACCAAAAAACGGGCTGTTACAAAAAGGGTTGTAAGTCTGATAATGCTCCATAACCCTATTTCAGTGTTGAATACGGGTGAGGGGTGTTAGATAGTGGACGGGGTATCCGATTTGGATCCCAAAATTAATTTCAAAAATTAAGGGCTTAAAATTTAGGTTCAAGGAATTTAGAGTTAAGTGTTCGAAAATAATATATCTTAAAACGAATTTTGAAAATGAAATTGGTTTAAAAAGGAATTAAGAAAAAGGGATTTTAATTAAAATAGGACTAATTTGTAAAATGGTCAAACTTGAGAGCTGCCCAAAAGCAATTAAACCAAGTTTTAGAATACATTTTTTTTCCAAGCAACTATAAAACCCCTTTCACGTCATTTCCCTCCCGCATCTTTCTCATTTGAAAAATTTCCCAAATCCAGATCTATACATCTTTCTCTCCAAACAACTAAACCATTTTGATTTTCTCACTTCCCAAACACTCGATTTCCTTCTAATTTTAAAGAAAACTCTCAAATTCTCCATCAATTTTCTCATTCTTCTTCAAAGGATTTTCAACAAATTCAAGCTTTAACTCATTTTTTTCTTCAATTAAGGTTAGAATATGATTCTTGATGATGTTTTCATACTTGTTACTTTTTCAAATCAAGATTTGATCCTTTATAATGAAATTTCTATGGATCTAGATATTTAAGCCAAATTTGAGCTCTAAAATGGTGAAATTCGGGTTTTTAAGTTAAACCTCTATTTTTAAATAATTTTCATCTTAATTTGAAATGGTTAAAAGGTTTTTAAACTTAATTTAACATATCATTAAGAGATTTTAAGGATTTGATGATTTTTTTCTCTTGAATGTTCATATTTAGTAATTTTTCCAAAAAATGGAAATATAAGATTTTAGGCATTTAAAATGGTTTAGGTCTACTCTAAAATGATGTATAAGGTGTTTATAATCATGTTTAAGCAATTGAAATAAGAATTTATTAAAGAAATCTAAGTTTTTGACAATCTAGTCAAATTTTTAGTTAAGAGGGGAGTGGATGGATCTGTGTTTTTATTGATGTTTGGATGTGATTGTGGCTATTAATGACCATATTACATTGCTTTTAATGTGTTTGTAAAGTTCCAGATCCATCGAAGCCCTCTACGAGTAAGGAGAAAGGTAATGAGAAGCTCATTTAAGCTTTCGACAAACAAGCGAAAGCTAATCGATGAGTGATCTAGAGTTTTTGCTTGTAAGCACGGTTCAGTGAGTTAATTGGGAGCTTAGGTTAGCCTAACCACCTATCCTAAGTTCCAAGTGTAAGCCTTCTTACTCAATATTGCTTTATTTTGCAAATAATATTTATGTGTTGTGTGATGTGTTATATGATGAACTATCATAGCAAAATGTGATGTGTTTATGACAATATATGACATGTGATTTGCTAGTTTTATGCACACATAGGAGATCTATAGTGATTGTGGCTCAGTGAGTATTGTGTTGGCACTTGAAAGTGCATTACATGTGATGTGATAGTGTTTTGAATATGATAAATGTTAACAAATAAGAATGTGCATAAAATAGTAAATAATTGTGCTTAAATGGATATGTTGGCCTTGTGATCCCTTGAAATCATTGGATATAGATGACATGCGACAGGATATGAGTACTCACATATGTGTTTCATATTTTGGACATGTTGGAGAGATAAGGGAATGTTGAGGTTTGACTCCATTCAATGGGATATGTTGGTGTGTTGGAGAGTGTTAGCTTTCTACCACACTTTGACTTAGGACATGCTTGAGACTTTGAGTCATTGGTGCGTTGGTGATTCGTTTATCCAATAAATGTCTTTTCGTATATGTTCATAGGCCACAAGTTGCCAATATATCAATTTTGAATTGTGCTAATAATGCCTAAATGTGTCATAGAGTGAATGCTTTTAGTATGCTCTCTTTTAACCTTTGAAAATGTGACTTCTTGTAGCATTCTTGAGCACTTACGGAGCTTTCTTAAGCTCACACTCGTGTTTAAATATTTTGCAAAGAAATAGCCCTACCGAGGAGTGGGAAGTGGGCAAGCAAAGTGATTCATTCAAGGCCTAGTGGTTGAGTATGTGTTGAGGTTCTTGCACTCTTTTAATAAAGGCAATGTAGGTTGCTTTTATGGGAATATTGTAACAGCCTATTTTTCAGTAAAATCAGAACAGTTGTTTCAGGACCATAAATCCGATCCGAAAATAAAATTTATTTTTATTTTGTTACATGGTCCATAATATGTTAGAAATGTCATGTGAAAATTCTGATAAGAAAATTTTATTGATTATGTGCTTAATTACGAGAAGGACTAAATCGCATAAAATGCAAAAGTTGAATTCTAGTATCTATAAGGATTAAATAGTTATGGAATTCAAAACTTGAGGTCCTTATATGGTAATTAGACCATTAAAGAAAATTATGTAGATATTTTGGTGACTCATCCATGGAAATTTAGAAAAAGGGCAAGGACTAAATTTGAAATTGAAATAATTAAATTAATTAAAAGGTGATAAAAGATATCATCTTATTTTTATGTCATCTTCAACCTAAAATACATGGAAACCCTAGGAGAGAGAGAAGAAACTTTCATGGCTTAATTGGGTAAGTTTTCTTGTCCCGTTTTTAGTAATTTTTATATTTTTGAAACCGGGATAGCTTAATCTATCTATTTGGGGGATCAATTTGAAAAGTTATCAAAGTATGAAATTTGGGTCATGGATGAATATGCTGAAAATTAGAAATTTATGGTAGAAAATGAAAGATTTTTGATAGATAAACAAGTTTTACAAAGTGATTTTTGATGAAAACATGATTTAGGGACTAAAATGTAAAGTTGTGAAAATTGATGAAAAATTCTGAAATTTATAGGAAATATGTGCTGTAAATTCTATATTGAAATTTTTGTTAGGCTTGGAATAGGGAGTAAATTGCATAAATTTCATTTTCCGAGCCTAGGGACGAAATTGGAATTTATGGAAAAGTTAGGGGCAAAATGGTAATTTTGCCTAGGACGTAAATTGAGTCCAAATGAATATGAAATGTGGGAAATTGATGATTAAAGTTATTTATATAGATCCAGACAACACAAATTCGAGGTTAGATCGAGGAAAAGAAAAGGTTTCGGATTAGTAGATTTTATACGCGAACAAGTGTCGAGGTAAGTTCGTGTAACTTAATCGAGCATGTAAATATGTTTAATTGAATGTTGTGTTTGTATGAAATGTGACTTATATTGATGTACATTATTGGAATGCTATAATGAAAAATTGAATATATGCTTGAAATGGTGAAAAAGGGTTAAGTCCCGATTGAATATTGAATTCTGATGAATATATGTGCTTTCCCAAAATGAATAAAGTCATGCATTTGTTGCGGACGGGATTTAGCTCGGATGAGTAATCCTATTGACCTCATTATAGAAAGGATTTAGCCCGAACGGATAATCCTGATATAATACCTCTCGAGTATACGTTATGATTAGGGTTTAGCTTGGACTGGTAATCCTAATTGAGCTCTTCTGAGTATACGTTAAATAAAGGATTTAGCCTGGACTGGTAATCCTGTTATACGAAATGTGGCTCGAGAGTGTGTTCCTTGATTAAGTGCCCTAATGGGTACTCTTGAAAAAGAATTGACGGGTTATTGAATCGTACACCTCGAGTGTACCACTTGAACATCCATTGGAACTTCAATGGTTCAACGGACAAAACTCTTGGCAAGATGAGAGAATTATGAGATGGAATGATAATGTCTTGAAAGAATATGGCATGATGAGCTCATCTATGTTTACTTGATGTATATGGAAATTTTGTGACAACATGTTTGATTGAATGTTTGTATTTAGGCAATTTTGCCAAGTTGATGGAAAACATCTTATTGTATGCTTACATTTAATAAATAGGACCGGTAAGTTTAGTTTTCCATTATACAAACTTACTAAGCATGTAATGCTTACTCCGTTTTATTTTTTTCCTATTTTATAGTGCTCGGAAGCTCGCGAAGGTTGGAGATCATTGGAGCATCGTCACACTATTTACTAGCTTATTTTGGGTATACATAGTAAAATCATTTTGGTATAATGGCATATATAGGACAACTTGGCCATTAGTGGCTTGATAATGATGTTTGTAATCTAGCCATTGGAATGGCTAGTAATGGCTTGTTTTGATGTACTTGTAATGTCATACTATGGTAGCTTCATATATGTTAAGAAATTGATCAAATTATGTCTAACATATGGATTAAACCAAGGTAAGATTATACACATGTATGCATTTAATGATATGCCTTTTGGAATGATAGAGTTTGCTTAGTTTGAATGCTTGAAATGGTTGGTATTTTGATGTGAGTTTTAATGCAGGACATTGGTGTGATTTTGGGTGAGAAATGAAGCTAGAAATGGCTTTATTTTGTCCACACGAGCAGACACACGGCCTAGTACATGGGCGTGTGGTTAGGCCGTGTGTCCCCTGCACCTAAATTTTGAGAAACAGAATGCTCAGAATTAAGCACACGGGCAGAGACACGGGCGTGTGTCTCAACCGTGTGTGCTACACGGCCTAGAACACGGGCGTGTGTCTTGGCCGAGTGAAACCTGTACCTAATTTTATGAAAGTTGAATTAACCACACGGCCTAGTACACGGGCATGTGGCATGGCCATGTTCACAAGTCAGAGAGTTACACGGGGTCGAACACGGCCTGTAGCACAGGCGTGTCCTAGGGTCACAAGGGCGTGTCCCTCGGACCACATGGGCGTGTGAACCCTGCAACTTGGAAAATTTTTGAAATTTCGCGAAAAATTCTTAGAGTTTTGGATTAAGTCCCGACTCGATTCTAATGCTCATATTGGGCCTCAAGGGTCCATTTAAGGGACGTTATGAATAAATATCAGGAAATAAATAATAATTGTTATTAATTATCTGAAAATATTCTGAAAGTTTCGGTAATACTCCGTAACTCTGTTTCCGGCGACAGACTCGGGTTAGGGGTGTTACAAATATACTTCACTTTTTGGACTGTTTTTAAGGACTTTGAACTTTGGTTTGTGATCTTTTAATGCTTGTGAATAATGATGTTGATGCATGACATGTCTTGGTTGAAGCCTAAGTGTTAGAATTGCATGAAGCTTAGTATTAAAGTGATATGAATGTTTGAATTGTATTCTAGAAGTTGTGGCAAGTCTAAAATGACCAAATGGTATAAAATGAACAAGTAGGACCTATAAAGAAGCATGATATGCAAATATGAACGATTAAATTTCTTAACGAAATTTTCATATGACACTATTAACATGCTATAGACATTAAAATAATAAAATAAATATTTTCACATTGAATTTGTGGTCCCAAAACCACTATTCCGATTTCACTAAAAATAGGCTGGTACACAAACTTCCAACGAATGGTTAACTTCAACTATTTCTTGGCATGAAGCTCTCATAGGTGAAGATCCATATCAGTACTTCAACTTTCATGAAGAAAGGTAGCACTCTAGGTTGCTTTAGATCTAGACCAATGAAATACTTCCTCAAGAAGGAGGAGGAAAAACTCCTCTTCTTTTCATTCCTGATTATGTAATATACAACCTTTATCCTTATAAGAACTTGACATGCGTCAAAATCCTATTATATTTGCCATATGGGTGGTTTATAGCTATAAGGGAAAAAAGTACAACAATCCACGGTTATATCTACAAATAAATGTTTCTGGGTCAGGCCCATGGTTTGTTCCTAACCATCTCATTAGAATATAGCCAGCACCTTAACTAGCCAAACTTGGCTTATAACGCCTTTCAGTGATATATCAATTTTCTCAAAATTTCTTAACATTTCATTTAGTTCCACTTCTAGAGATATCCCACCTTTTGAGACATTTTTCACTCGTTACCCCAATGTTAACGGTTTACCCAATCTAACTGCCAAAGTATCATTTGAGCGAATAGAACTACGCTACTACTTACCTTTGACTTGTTCACCTAACCAAGACTTTGTCCAAGGGTGGACCCGTAGACTTCGACCTCTTGGTTCAATCCAGCACCTTACTTACTCAAAACTTATTCCATAATTCTTATCCCTAAACAACACTAGAGCACTAGGGCTTTGCCGGCGGGATGCCACATTCTTACTGCTCGATATCGAACCACTGGTCTTACTTAATGCTTCCAACTATAGAGTACCTTGCACAGTTTCAAGCAAGAGCCTGATAAATTATTTACTTGAGGGGTCAAATTTTGCTATTAATTGTTATAATGTATTTGAGCATGTTTTAACTGATGAATTTATGTAAAATGACTTGTTAGAATTGAGAAATAGGCCTAAATGCACGTAATGGTATGCTAGGTAGTGTTTAAATTTGAAAAATGCAGGTTTTGGGTTGTTTTTGCAGAAAATTGCAGGTGATGTCGCGACAATGTTCGGGTGCTGTCGAGACGAGGGATCATCGTCGGGACGACCAAAATCGATTCATCGTGACAAGGTGGCTCTTTTATGCCACGTTGCAACGTGGTAAGTCGCGTGGTCGTGACGTGACTCACTGTCCATTTTGGTTTGTTTTCCTAACTGTGCAATTTAGTCCTAAGTTTTGGGTAATGAAATTAGAGACAAAAATGCAAAAAAAATGCTTTTAAAATTTGATTACTTGGTATGTAGATTTTTAATTTCATAATTTCATAAATAATTTTTTAATATGGTTATTTCGTATATTTTGTTGTTTCTATGATTTAGTCCCTAAAACTTTTATTTTAAAACTAGATAAGGAATATTAATCGGTTTAAACTGATTCCTTCAAATAATGTTTAAAATAGAATTCTAAGAACTGAATGTGTGTCTAATTTGTTGTTTTATGAGTGTTTTCGTATGTTGGTTGTAAAATGACAAAATTGCCCTCAAATACTGCTTGAATGATTTTGTTAGATAAGCATGTTTTCTTAAGGTTTGAATGGTTGTCCTTAACTGTTTAGTTGCTAATTATGCTTGCAAATGTTGGGGTGTGGTTGGTGGTCTGTAGTGTGGTCATGTAAGTGACTACTGTGATGTTTTGGATTCGTGTCGGACTGTCCTGGATAGGTTTGGGGCACCACACACTGGGCTTTCTGGTAATGTTTTTAATGAGGCGGCATGTTATGCGTATTATAGTTGTGTACTCTTTTTCCTTCACTGAGAATCTTTTTCCCACAAAGTTTTTATCTTAGTAAGGTTTGAACAAGGCACATTATCTACCAATGGACATCCAATAGTAGTGTTGTAAATATTTTATTATTTAGTGGGTGTCCATCAAGGTCAAGATAAGTTTGATATAATTTAGGACTCTAATATTAATTAGAAGTAGAGTTTTATCTAATTTATAGGTCTTATATCTATAAATATAAACTTTGGAGAAACATTGTATATATCTCAATCTATCAATAAAATATCGTAGTTCTTATGCTTTCCTAATTTCTTTGTTCTTTTATTCTGTCTATTAATTATTTCATAACTCAAACATTTTTTAGAATATAAAACACTACTAGAAAATATCTAAAGAGAGAAAAAAATTTCTGTTACAATTTTCTGTCACTATTGTTAGTGACGAACTAGTGACAAAAGTAACATTTAAGTTATTGGGACATAAGTTAGTGACATACTTGTAACGAGAATGTGACAAAATTCATATTCTGTCAGAAATTTTTGTCACAGGGATTTGGAATTATTAATTGGAAACACTTGTCACGAAAATTTTCATCACAAAAATTGAAATTATGAATAGTGACAGTGTTAGGTGATGGATGTGTTAAGGATTTTATTAATTAATTTTTTTATAAAAAATATTAATTAAGATAAATTGTGGCAGATTGAAATTATATATAGTGACCGGCATTTCTGTCAGAAAGATTAAAATTATAAATAATTCTTTTTAATAACCAATCCCAAAAATTATAAATTAAATAAAATGATTCAAGAAAATATGTAAATTAAATAAAACATGTTTGAATTTCATCAATATAAAATAAAATAAAAATTTGTTTGAAAAATTACACGACTGTTTGGCAAACTAAGAGGGGGGAATCTCGAGCTGCCCATGTCTTTAATTTGAGTGCTTATGCCCAAGAGATAAAACATAGTTATTGAATTGTTCCATTGTTAGCTCTGAGTATGGGCCTATATTTGGTTTAACACTGTAACATAAATGTTTTGACAAAATATGCAAATGCAGACTATTTTGGTTCCAAAGCAAGTTGATAAAATAAGAAATGTGTATAGACTATAGATACCATCAAATCTTATCGATTTGTATCACTTACTACTTTTTTTTATTTTATTTTATGAATTTACTTATTTGAATGTATTGTTGAAAGTCAGTGGAAAAGATCGGATTCGGTTTCTTCATAATCAAATGTCTGATCATTTGATAGATGAATTAAAGTTTGGATATCGTTTATCTTCGTATATAAATAAAATGTAATATCTTCTATTAATCTTTGTTTTGAGAATTGAATTTAATAATATTCTTTTATTGAATTTTAAATTTTATTGGATATTTTAATCTTTTTAATCTAAATTAGTTTTTGAGAAATGTTGTGAAATTTGACAGAATTCTAGTGATTGAAAAGGAACATAATTTATAGGAGACAACAAATTGTGATGAAAATTTGTGACCAAATCTAAAATTATGACAATTTAGCGACGGAATAGAACTCCAGTGATATAACTTTCAAAAATTACAGTGATGGAAAATGTAAAAAAATTATGATGGACATTTTGTCACGAGCCTTATTAGTGGAGGGTATCTGCGCAAAAATCTGTCATAAGTTCTGTCACAAAACATGAACGGGACAGAATTTATAGCAGGTTAAAAACAATTTCCGCTGGTGAAACTTTCCTTTTATTTAACAATTGCTACACATACTTCATTTAATCTAAATTTTTAAATAAACTACAATTACCTTATACAATATTTTTAAATATTATTTCATTGATTTTATTAATCCACATTTACTATTTAATTATCCCCCGACATCATTTTTAAACTTAAAAAATCTGATAAAATAACTTTTGATTAAAAATTAAAAATTAAAAATTTTCTTTTTTAAAATAAACATTTTTTATTTCGAGAAACTTTTAAAATTTTTATGTCGAAAATATCTTTTAATTACCCCAAAAATGAAACATTTTAAATATTTAATCATTATTTCCTTTAACAATATATAAAATGTTCTTATAAAATAAATTTTGAAATCTAAAAAACACTGTTTATATAATTAAAAATATTTTTAGGTATGTTTATAATTAATTTTTTTAAAATAATATTTCATGTAATAAATTATTAAACATGAAAATTTTAAATTTCATCAAATATTTAACTATTTAAAAATTTAAACAATGTTTAAGTAATGTTTTCAACTTTCAAATCATAATTTCTAATTAAAATTTGTTAATAATATTTCATCATTATTTAACTTTTAAAAATTGTTCCAAAATTCCTAAATTATTTAGAAATCCAGATCATACCATCAAGTTAATTATTAGATATGAGATAGACATATATTTACAACTTTGTCTATGTTTAATACTTCTTGGAACCATTCCATGCTTAATAAAGAATTTTAATCATTACTACAAAAAAAAAAACAAGATTATGATCCTAACATTTTAAATATAATATCTTGATATGCTAAAATTTTGTGTCAAGACTTCAACAAACAAAACCAAAAGCAATGTTATGTGCTGGCTCCACCTTGAAGAAAACAAAAGGCAGTGAGTTATTATTTTAATAATAAAAATAATTTCTTGTCAACTATTCATTCCGTGATAAATGCTGAGATCTGCGTACCTGATTAGTTGGCTATTAATACGATAAGAGAACAGTCCTTGTCTACACATAAATCCAAAAACGGCATAATTTAATCTCCCACGACATTTATATTTATATTTTTAATTCTTTTATATAATTTTTAGATTAAAAAATTAAAATTAGAAATTAAACTTGTATTTAATAGATTTATAAACAAATATGTTACCACTATATGAAACGATAGCCCACTTATTTCGAGATTCTAGCTTCACAAAAGATGTGCTATAGAAGGTAGGACTGTTAACCTTGCCCACAAATGAAAATTAGGAGTGGATACACTGGTTAGTTCACCTTTTTAACATCAACGGTATATCACAACGTGCAAACTTAACTATATCATTTTGGGCAATATGTAACTGGTCTAATTTTTTCTGTAATCTCATATGGTCCAATGAACCGTGGACTCAGTTTTCCCTTACGACCAAACCGAAGAACTTTCTTCCAAGGCGATACTTTCAAGAATACATTGTCACCGACTTGAAATTCTATTTCTTTTCGTTTGAGATCAGCATAGGACTTTTGACGATCAGAGGCTGCTTTCAAACTATCCCGAATCACTTTCACTTTTTCCTCGGTTTCACGGACTAAGTCAACTCCGTGTAACTTTTTCTCACTGAGTTCTGTCCAATACAATGGAGTTCTACATTTGCGACCATACAAAGCTTCATACGGTGCCATTTTGATGCTAGACCGATAACTGTTATTATAAGCAAATTCAACCAAAGGCAAATACCTTTCCCAGTTACCTTCAAACTCAAGTATACAACACCGAAGCATATCTTCCAAAATCTGTATTACCCGTTCAGATTGTCCATCTGTTTGGGGATGAAATGCAGTGCTAAAGTGTAACTGAGCACCCAAAGCTTCTTGCATTTTGCTCCAGAATCAAGATGTAAACCGAGGGTCTCTATCTGAAAAAATGGAGACAGGCACTCCATGCAATTTGACAATCTCAGAAACATATAATTCAGCCAATCTATCCAAGGAATAATCCATACGTATCGGAATAAAGTGTGCAGACTTTGTTAATCGATCAACAATCACCCAAATGACATCTTTCTTCCTTGGAGACAGGGGTAACCCCGATACAAAGTCCATAGTAATTCTTTCCTATTTCCGTTCCGGTATCGTAACTGGCTATAGTAGTCCAGAAGACAACTGATGTTCAGCGTTTACTTGCTGACATATCAAATATTTGGATACAAACTCAGAAATATCTCGTTTCATTCCCGGCCACCAGTATATCTTTTCAGATCGTTGTACATTTTATTACTACCAGGATGAATAGACATGTTACCATTATGAGCTTCATTCAGAATCTTCTGTACTAGTTCTGAACTTTTCAGTGCACACACTCTGCCTCTGAATAACAAACAACCATCAGTCCCGATCTAAAATTCTGAGTCAAAAGTCAATTCACTTTGTATCCGTTTTGCTTGCAAATTACTATCATTTTTCTAAGCTTCAGAGATTTGCTGTAAAAACGTTGGTCTAGCTTTTAACTCAGCTATGATTGAACCATCATCAGATAATGACAATCGGGTGTTCATTACTCGCAAGGTATACAGGGATTTTCTACTTAAAGCATCTGCCACTACATTGGCTTTTCCCGGATGATAGTCAATAACGAGATCATAATCTTTCAGTAATTCAAGCCATCTGCGCTATCTCAAATTCAAATCTTTCCGTGACATCAAATATTTTAGAATTTTATGATCAGTGAATATATGACATTTTTCACCAAATAAGTAATTCCGCCAGACTTTCAATGCAAACACTATGGCTGCTAATTCAAGATCGTGTGTCGGGTAGTTCTTTTCATGTGGCTTTAGCTGTCGTGAAGCATAGGCTACCACTTTACCTTTTTGCATCAAAACACAACCTAAACCATTTAATGATGCATCACTGTAAATTATAAATTCCTTACCCGATTCAGGCTGGACCAACACAGGTGCTTCTATCAATAAAGCCTTTAATCTGTCAAAACTTTGCTGGCATTTACCAGTTCACTCGAATTTTGCATCTTTCTACAATAAACGGGTCATCGGAGAAGCTATCATCGAAAAACTTTTTACAAACCTCCGATAATAACCAGCCAGTCCCAGAAAACTTCGGACTTCAGACACATTCCTCGCTGGCTTTCAATTAACAATGGCTGAAATTTTATTCGGGTCTACCCTGACATCTTCAGCAGATACTATATGCCTAAGAAAACTAACTTCCCGTAGCCAAAATTCACATTTACTGAATTTGGCATACAATTGTTTCTCTCGCAGAGTTTGCAATACTATTCTCAAATGCTCAGCATGTTCATTTTCATCTCGAGAGTAAACCAAAATATCATCTATAAATACCACCACAAACTTGTCCAAATACGGGCTGAAAATTCTATTCATCAGATCTATAAACACTGCAGGTGCATTCGTCAAACCGAATGGCATCATAAGAAACTCATAGTGTCCATACCTGGTTCTAAAAGATGTCTTTGGCACATCTGAATCTTTTACCCGTATTTGATAGTAACCAGAATGGAGATCGATCTTCAAAAACACAGTGGCACATTTTAACTGGTCAAACAAGTCATCAATACGAGGCAATCGATACTTGTTCTTTATTGTAACTTTGTTGAGCCGTCTGTAATCAATACACAGCCTCAACGATCCATCCTTCTTCTTTACAAATAGAACCGGAGCACCCCAATGTGAGAAACTAGGTCGAGCAAAACCTCTATCAATTAACTCTTTCAACTGTACTTTCAGCTCTTTCAATTCAGTAGGAGCCATTCTGTAAGGTGCTATGGATAGAGGTTTTGTTCCCAGAACAAGATCTATAGAGAATTCCACTTCTCTATCCGGTGGTAAACCAGGTAGTCCTTCTGGGAATACATCAGGAAATTCACATACAACCGGAACTGATTGAATTTTTGACTCAGATACTTTAGTATCCAGCACATATGCAAGGTAAGCATCATAACCCTTTCGGATGTCTCTCTGTGCCGATATTGCTGAAATCACATTAGGTAATCCATCCAGTTTATCAGATTCAATATGAAGTAATTCACTATTCTCACATTTCAATACAATATATTCCTGCTTACAATTCACCACTGCATCATATTGGGTTAACTAATCCATTCCCCATGATGAAATTTATTACAATGTTTACATTTCGGTTTGGGATTACCAACACTACCCACACTGGTCACAGATGGAGATGAAGACCTCGGGTTGGAACGTTGAGAGCCCCGCTCTCTTCCAGAATATCCTGTAGAGGTGGTCAGATGATCATAATACTTCTTTAATTTCTTAGAAGGAAATGATTGTGACTTACTCATAGTTATTTTTCCAGAAACCCGAGCCTCTCTTTCATCTTGTTTCTTTTCTTTACTCAATTCCTTAGCTTTGTGTGCTCGATCGGCTAACACCGCAAATTCCCTTATTTCAAGAATTCATCAATAACTTGATATCTTTATTTAAACCCTCTTCAAAGTGTTTACACATCTCAGCCTCGGTTAGAACCCATTCTCTGGCATATTTGCTCAACCGAACAAATTCTCGTTCATATTCGGATAGAGTCATGTTTCCCTGCTTGAGTTCTAAAAATTCTTTCTTTTTCTGATCCATAAATCTCTGACTAACATATTTCTTTCTGAATTCAGCCTGGAAGAATTCCCATACATTCTCTTTTGGTACAACTGAAGTTATGGTATTCCACCAATGATAAGTTGTATCTTTCAGTAGTGATACTACACATTTCAGGCATTCGGCAGATGTACAGGATAATTCATCAAAAACCCGGATAGTATTTTCTAGCCAAAACTCAGCCTTTTCCGGATCATCATCTGCGGTAGCTCTAAATTCTTCCACCCCATGCTTGGGGATTTTATCTACCGGAGGCTTACCAATTCTAACAGGTTCAGCACCCTATGGTACCTCAGGAATCGGTTGAGGAGCAGGTGGGGGAGGTTGTTGTACAGCGTGGTTTGTTCTTAAGTACTCGGTAAACCTTTCATTCATCAATTGAAAGAAGGCCTATTTTGCCTCCTCACCTCGGCCTCAGACACGAGCATTTCACTACCAGACGCAGACGCAACTCTTTGAACTGAAGCTGAAGTATTGCTCTCAGCTTCCTCGGATTCAGCTCTAGCTTGGTTGGATGACATTACTATATGAAAAACACATTTAAAATGATCAGGAGTCATCACACTATTACAAATTATATAATGGCATGTATGGCTAAACTCGTGTTTGCTACGTCAAATCTGAGAATCGGCTAAATCGTAGCTCTGATACCACTAAATGTAACACCCCTAACCTGTATTCGTCGTTAGAACAGGATTTTAGAGCATTACCAGAACTTTCAAAACATTTTACAAATAATTTATGTAAATTACTATTCATAAACCGAGATCATTCAAAACATCCTTTAATTGGACCCTCGAGGCCAAATACGAGCATTAGAATCGAGTCAAGACTTAATCGGGAACTCTAAGATTTTTTCGCGAAATTTCAAAAATTTTCCAAGGTGCAGGGCTCACACACCCGTGTGGTCCAAGCGACACGCCCGTGCTACAGGCCGTGTTCAAACCCGTGTAACTCTCTAACTAGTGCACACGGCCATGCCACACGCCCGTGTGCTAGGTCGTGTGGTTAATTAATACAATTTGAAGTTAGGTGCAGGTTTCACACGGCCAAGACACACGCCCGTGTTCTAGGCCGTGTAGCACATACGGCTGAGAGACACACCCGTGTCTTTACCCGTGTGCTCAATTCTGAGCATTCTGTTTCTCAAAATTTAGGGTGCAGGGGACACACGGCCTAACTACACGTCCATGTACCCGGCCGTGTGTCACACACGGTCTAGACACACGCCCGTGTGTCTGCCCGTGTGGAAAAAATAAATCCATTTCTAGCTTCATTTCTCACCCAAAATCACACCCCTGACCTGCACTTGAAACACACATCCAATGCCAACCATTCTAAGCATTAAAATTAAAAAAAATTCCATCATTCATCATGGCATACCTTTACATGCATACATTCTTACCTTGGTTCATTCCATGTATTAGACATAAATTGATCAACTACTTAACATATATTTAGCTACCATAGCATGACATTACAAGTATATCAAAACAACCATTACTAACCATTCCAATGGCTAGATTACAAGCATCATTATCAAGCCACTAATGGTCAAGTTGCCCTATACATGCCATTATACCAAAATGATTTTACTAAGAATACCCAAAATAAGCTAGTTGATAGTGTGACGATGCTCCAATGATCTCCAATGTAACACCCCAAACCCGGTCAATACACCACGACCGAATCTGGCATGTTACGGGGAAAATCGCATTTGAAGGGTTAGGTTTCTGGTTAAAGATTCGATGAGAAACTCCTTGTCATATTTTATACTTTTCGAAATCTTGGCATGATTGCTTTGTCATATTTTAATGTTTTAGAGTGATACCCGATGGTAAAGTTTAAAACACATTGCGTTATAATTTTGAAACCGTTGACCTTCCAAGTTTTTAGCAATTTTAACTCAATTAATTTGTTAAAGCATATTAGAAAGCTACTTTAAGCATAAACATAGTAAAACCTAATTTAAAGGCCATTTACAACCCAAAATAAAACCAAATAGTAATAAATAAACTAAAGTACCAAATTTTGTAAAGTCTGAGCAAATCTTTATTAAAGCATGGCATGAGCACCTTGAGTCCATCCCGGCTCCATGTCCGCGTCTAAGTGTCACCTGAAATGTCAAAGGAGAGGGTGAGTCGCAAGACTCAGTGCATAAATCCCCCTCCCGATAAAACAACATGCTAACACACATCATATCATAGCAACATTATCAATGCACCCCGATCCTAACCATCCATATCACCTTTCTACCCCGTGTGGTACCAAACCACTGGTGGTGCCAAACCACTGGTGACCCAAAGTCACGATATCCATAAGTGTGGTGCCAAACCACTGGTGACCCAAAGTCACGAATAATCCAATGATGGGGCCAACCCATCGTGTGATACCAAATCACTAGCAGACGATCCCATATCTCAAAGTGGGGCCAACCCACGGTGGTGTTAACCACAGGGACGAGTCGCAATGAGGTGCCAAACCTCTGGTGTCCCAAAGACACAGTGTGATACCAAATCACTGGTGACCGCAGTCACAAATCCGATGATGGGGCCAACCCATCGTGTGATACCAAATCACTAGCGAGAGCGATCCCATATCTCAAAGTGGGGCCAACCCACGGTGGTGTTAACCACGGGGACGAGTCGCAATGAGGTGCCAAACCTCTGGTGTCCCAAAGACACAAATGTGATACCAAATCACTTTGGTGACCAGAAGTCACAAAATCAAGCGTGGTACCAAACCACTTTGGAGGTGCCAAACCTCAGTGTCCCAAAGACACAAGTGTCCCAAAGACACGGATATCATATTCCCCCTCCTCTCATATCACCCACACATGTCATACTAATGCAAATGATATAAAACATGTAATCATGCTAACATGCTCAACATGGCATCTCATAATATTTACATCATAACATGATATCACATATAGCAATACAAATCTCATAATGAAACGGACTTACCCAGTATCCGTGCTTATACCCCATCGGTACCAAATCCATCAATCATATTGTTTCACTTTAATAAGTAATTAGGTTATCAATCATATTACCAAACGAAGTGTGTTAGTTTACACACCATTAAAACGCATGATCTTTAGTACCAAAAGAATCGATCTAAGGCCCCTTGATTACTTGCTCCTAATATTTGATTTGGTTTCCTACCAAATCTCGAACCAAGATGGCCAACTCCTATAACAACAACGGTCACACCTTTAATAACTTGGCTTAATAGAACTAAACGAATAAACCATGAACAACCTCTCACCATCACTTACCAATCAATCGAGTTCGGATAACGGCCTTGTTGGTTGCTTTCAATCCCGAAGGCCCTAAAAGAAATTGGTTACACAAGAGATTAGTTCTCTTCTAACAGAAGTTTAAAATCATCCTTTTGCCTTACCAAAATCGTTAGAGAAGTAGGGGAGAAGAGATAGCCTTTCGGCCAAATACTCACCTTCACTAACCGATTGCTCAACACAGGATGAACACCAACACTACACCAATATTCGGCCCTAGGTGTTTAACACTCCTACTTTCGGCTTTGAATGTAAAAGGAAAGAAGAAATATAGGTGGAAAGAAATGGAGGAATCGGCAATTGGGTTTAGGGAAAAGAAGGGGAATAAAGATGGAAAAGGTGTTTTGGAGAGGTGGAGTTTGAAACACAAGGTTTCAAAGAGAAAAGAAATGGAAGTGGGGTGATAGGTTAGAAGCAAACAAGGGATTTTGAGAGAAAACACAAAGCCAAATTCGGCAAGGATGAAGTTGCTTAAAGCTTTCGGTTTTGAAAAGGGAAAAGAGAGACTTACTTGGAGGAAATTCGGCTTAGGCTCTTGACAAAGAAAGAACTTTGTTTTGAAACAAAGTGACCGAATAAAAATGCCCAAAAATACCAAGATGAATTTATTCTAACACCTTCTCAAAAGGCAACACACAGGTTCGGCAATTGAGAGCTTACACTTTCGGTTTGGTATGGCAAAAGAGAGAATTTGCTTCTAAAGATTTTGACCGAAAAACACCAAAACTCAAAATGGATTTCGGCACTACCCCACACCCACACTACCAAGCCGTCCACTCCCCACTCCAAACTCCCTCAAATTCGTCCATAATCCCCCAATAGCTCCCAACCACACATTTCAAATGTGTTTACCAAGTCTTCCTCCTAAAATCCTCTCCACCCACCATTCAAATGGGTAGACCAAGTCCAAGCGAGTTTGAGCGCCTACAAACTCTTCCTTCCATGCCGTCAAAATGGAAGCCAAAATGTGAGGTCTTTGCGGATTGAACACAAGACCTCCAACTCATGCAGTTGACGCCACACCTAGCTCCCAAGTAGCGCATGCCTTGCCACTTTGCCGGCTCCTCACTTGTGCAACAAGCACCAAATAAAATACATATCCCTCAGGCTCCATCAGCTCCCTACACCTAAAGCTCAAAAACTAAATTTTCCCATTTCCTCGGGCATACTCCTAGCCTACAACTAAGCCCCTAAAACATAGAAATAGCAACATAGCACACCAACACATGCAATATCATGCAACAACAAAATAGCCCCCCAACCCGGGATATTACATCCAACCTCCGCGAGCTTTCGAGCACTATAAAACAGGGGAAAATAAAATGGAGTAAGCATTACATGCTTAGTAAGTTTGTATAACAGAAAAATAAACTTACCGATCCTGTTTATTAAATCTAAGCATACAACAACATGTTTTCCATCCATTTGGCAAAATTGCCTAAACACATGCATCCAATCAAACATGTTAGTCACAAGGTTTACATATACATCAAGTAAGGATAGATGAGCTCATCATGCAATACTCTTTCAAGACATTATCATTTCATCTCATAATTCTCATGCCATGTCAAGAGTTTTATGTCCGTTGAATCATTGAAATTTCGATGGATACTCAAGTCGTACACTCAAGGTGTACGATTCAATAACCCATCAATTCTTTTTCAAGAGTACCCATTAGGGCACTAAATCAAGGGAAACACTCTCGAGCCATATATCGTATAAAAGGATTACCAGTCCAGGCTAAATCCTTCATATAACGTATGCTCAAAAGAGCTCAATTAGGATTACCAGTCTAGGCTAAACCCTAATCGTAACATATACTCGAGAGGTATTATATCATGATTACCCGTCCGGGCTAAATCCTTTCTATAACAAGGTCAATAGGATTACTCGTCCGAGCTAAATCCCGTCCACAACAAATGCAGGACCTTATTCATTTCGGGAAAGCGCATATATTCATCGGAATTCAATATTCAATCGGGACTTAACCCCTTTTTCATCATTTTAAGCATGTATTAAAATTTTCCATTATAGCATTCAAGCAATGCATATCAATATAAGTCACATTACATACAAACACAACATTTAATTAACATAATTACATGCTCGATTAAGTTACACGAACTTACCTCGACACTTGTTCGCGTAAGTAATCTACTAATCCGAAACCTTTTCTTTTCCTCGATCTAACCTCGAATTTGTGTTGTTTGGATCTATATAAATAGCTTTAATCTTCAAGTTCTCATATTTTGTATTCATTGGGACTCAATTTACGTCCTAGGAAAAATTACCATTTTGCCCCTATCTTTTCCATAAATTCCAATTTTGTTCCTAGGCTCGGAAAATGAAACTTGTGCAATTTAATCCCTATTCAAAGCCTAACCAAAATCCCATTACAAAATTTACAGCACATGTATTCATAAAAAATCAAAATTTTTCATCAAATTTCACAACTTTACATTTTAGTCCCTAAATCATGTTTTCATCAAAAATCACTTTCTAAAAGTTGTTTATCTATCAACAACCTTTCATTTTCTCCCATAAATTTCAAATTATTAGCATATTCATCCATGACCCAAATTTTATACCTTGATAACTCTTCAAATTAATCCTCCAAATAGATAGATTAGACTACCCCGATTTCAAAAATATCAAAATTACTAAAAACGGGACAAGTAAACTTACCCAATTAAGCCTTGAAAGTTTTTTCTCTCTCTCCTAGGGTTTCTGTAACAGTCCGATTTTGGGGCTAGTCGGAATAGTGGTTTCGGGACCACTAATCCGAGGTTGAAGAAAATTATTTTGACATTATTTTATGTATTATGGAATAATTATATGGATGTATGAAAATTTTGGTGCATTAATTTTAGCAATTGCATGCTTAATTGTGAAAAAGGACTAAATCGCATAGAGTGCGAAAGTTCTATTTTGCAAGGTAGAGGTGTCTAATAGCCAGAGAATATTAAATTAGAGGTCCTTAAAGTGCAATTAGGCCATTAAGGGTGTGTTGGCCGGCCATATAGACTAAGGAGACAAGAACATTAAATTTTGGTCAAATTTGGTGGAATTAGGTGACAAAAAAATGAATAAAATAAGACAAAGGAGAAAGATATCATCTTTTACTATTCATTCTTCTTATACCACTGAAAATTGAAGAGGAAAAAAAGGTTCTTGGAGTTAAAATTCTCAGCAAAACAAATCTCTTTCAAGTAAGTGATTCTAGGGGTCTTTCTTGATAATTTTTGTACTTTTGGAATCCCCAAAGCTTAAGCTAGCTAATGAGGGGACTAATTTGCAATATGGTTGAAAGTTTGGGGATTTTCCATGAGATTTTTCATGTTGTTTGCTGAGTTTTTATGGAAGAAAATGAATGTTAGTGAGTTAAGAAACAACTTTTGTGAAGGGTGTTATCATGAAAACACCTAAATAGGACTTATTTGTAAATGTAGAAATTGTGTAATAAATGCATGAAATAATTGATTTTGTGAGTTGTTGTAAGAGGAATAAATGTTCATCTAGGCTTGCTTAATGAGAAAATGTGATGAAAAATGATTTACGAGCCTAGGGGTAAAATCGTAATTTTGCCAAAGTATAAGGGCAAAATGGTCATTTTTGCCTAAGTAGAAATTTTGGTGTAGCATGCATTATAAAGTGATTAAATGAGTGAATTTCATTATTATAGATCAAAAAGAGCGCGGAAACAACCTTGACCGGGGAAAGGGCAAGGTTACGGATTAAGCCTTCGTTTTAAAACATTTTGCACCAAGGTAAGTTTATGTGTAAACGATAAGTCTTTAATGCATATGTTGCTACTTATTGGTGCATTGTATGAATGAGATCATTTATGATGGAAATTGATAGATAGTGAGTAATTTCTGTATGAACCTCGGAATAGATATGTAAGTGCGAAAAAATATCCGTAATTATTCTTTTGGTGGGCTGTGTGCGATACCACCTTAATACTTATTCACGATGGGCTGAGTGCGATACCATCGTTTATACTATCATTTGGCGGGCTATGTGCGAAACCACCATAAATATTCTTATTGGTGGGCTAAGTGTGATACCACCCTATTATTGATTAATGGTGGGCTTGTGAGAAACCACCGGGTACTTAGTATTATTCTGAGAGGTTCATCGAGAGTTTATATAAGTGAATGTTTCATGTTGCCTTGTGGTGTTGAGTGCAGGGAATGTGTACAAGTGAATGTGAGCAATATAATTATTATGTGGTTGGATTGTGGTAAGAAATGAAATGAGTAAGCATGATTGTGGAATTGTGAATTGTTCTTGCTTAGCATATGATGTTATTGATTGTTTAGCATATGTTATGATGCTTATTGTTTACATGTAAACTTACTAAGCTTAAAGCTTACTCCCTTTCTTTTCCCTTGTCTTATAGTGTCAAAGAGCTAGTTCGGGATTCGAAGATAATCGGAAGATCACCCATACTATCGACTCATCTCGATATATTTAGACTTAGCATTTTGAGTATGGCATGTATAGGGGCTAGGCTTAATGAAATGTTTTGTTGTTTTGGCCAAGTGTGTTGGCTCTTTTAGAGATGAACTCTTTTGTATATTGCCATAGTTGATGGCTCATTAGTGCTAATTTATGAAAAGAAGAGGTTATTAATGAATGTGTTAGATGCTTGATCGGGTTGCTTGGTAAATGGTTGAATGGGATTTTATGTTATGTGAATTAGGGTGATAAAAGAGCTTGGCAAATAGCCTTGTTCTTGTCCACACGGGTAGGCACACGGGCGTGTGTCTAGGCCGTGTGTGACACACGGTCAGTCTCATGGGCATGTGACCAGGCCATGTGTCCCCTGCATGCTAGCGTTTGAAGTCAGTGTCAACCACGAGCTAGACACACGGGCGTGTGCCTAGGCCGTGTGCCCCTTATGAGGTTGCTGACGTCATAAATAGAATACCAAGGTTTTTCACACACGGGTGAGAACACGGGCGTGTCTAGGCCGTGTGAGGGATACGGGCCATTGACACGAGCGTGTGTCTGGCCGTGTGAAAACCCCTGTAGGTTCGAAATGAAAAATAAATCCCACGTGGGCTAGGGACATGGGCGTGTGTGACCACACAGCCTGCCCACACGGGCCAGCTAGCCCGTACCTTTATTTTTGAATCTGTTTAAAATTTTAGAAGTTGCCATTGATGAATCTTGAAATTTTTTGTTGATAACCATGTATTTGAGGCTTTGGTTGTGTTGTTTGATGATTTTTGAAGTGATTTTTGTTAGATTTTGATTTTAGGGCTAAATTATGGAAATGTAAAAATTTTAAGGTTTGATAGTGAATTTGATATTTAATAGGGACTGTTTAAGGGCCTAATATATTCAGCTAGAATATTGACTTGATAAAAATGGTTAATTTGATGATTTTTGGGTTAAGGGACTAAATTGTAAAAGTTGTAAATGTTAGGGGTAATTGTGGAAATTAAAAAAATAAAAGTGTATAAAATGTAAAGTGAATTGGAATGTGAAATGTAAGCTAATAATTGAAGAATTTTATATTTTAGATCAAGACCCAGTTGATACTCGAGGAAAAGGAAAAATTGCGGAATAGCCCCTAAACTTCTGCAACTACTACAATTTGGTCCAGGTAAGTTCGTAGAATTCATAACTTAACATCTTTATGAAAGGTTTGATGATAAGATGTAATGTGATAATTATATTTGATTATAAATGTTGTAAGTTATTTGATAAAAATTGTTGAAATTCTTTACTTGGATCGGATTGAATGCGGGATAGAGTACAGTCGAGATGTAACAACCCATTTTCGATAAAATCAGAACAGTGGTTTTGGGACCACAGATTCGAGTCTGGAAACAAAAATTATTTTAATACTATTTTATGATCTACAGTATGATAATAATATTATGTGAAAATTTCGTAAAGAAATTTTATCGATTACATGTTTAATTTGATAAAGGACCAAATTGCACAAAGTGCAAAAGTTAAGTTCTAATAACTAAAGGAATTAAATAGCTATAGAAATTTAAATTGGAGGTCCTTATATGGTAATTAGACAATTAAAAATGCTTAGTTGTTAAGGATGATGATTCATCTCTGGAAAATAAATTAAAGAAAAAAGACAAAATTGGAAAGATAAAAAAATAAAGATGATAAATAATAAAAAGATGAAAATATCATCATTTATCATCATCTTCCCCAAATATTTTGCATGGAAACCCTAGGAAAGATAAAGCAAGCTTTCTTGGCCAAATTAGGTAAGTATTCAAGTCCCGTTTTTAGTAATTTTTATATTTTTGAGATAGGGACAACTTAATCTATCTATTTGGGGGGTTAATTTGTAAAGTTATCAAAGTATGAAAATTTTTCCATGGATAAATATGCTGAAATTTTGAAATTTATGATAGAAAATGAAAGGTTGTTGTTAGATAAACAACTTTTACAAAGTGAATTTTAATGAAAACATGATTTAGGGACTAAATTGAAAAGTTGTAAAATTAATGGAAAAATTCTGAATTTTATGAAATACATGTGCTGTAAATATTACATGTAAAAAGAGGTTAGGCTTGGAACAAGGATTAAATTGCATGAATTTCATTTTCCGAGCCTAGGGGCGAAATCATCATTAATTAAAAGTTTAGGGGCAAAATGGTAATTTTTCCCAAGATGTGAATTGAACTGAATTGAGTTTAAATTGTATTAAATTGATGTTAAATTTACTCGTATAGATCCGGATAGACCAAATTCGGAGTTAGAACGAGGAAAAGAGAAAAATGTCAGATTAGTAGATTTTATGTACACGAACATTTGTCAAGGTAAGTTCGTGTAACCAAATTATATATATTTATATGCTTGAATTGAATGTGTTTATGTGAATTTTATAATGTCATAAATATATGAAATTATCATATATCCGACAAAACCTGATAAATGATAATGCTCGATAAATGATAAATGATAAAAATGTTATTTTTATGCTTGAAATGAATGTGGAATGTGTTTATTAAAATTATATGACTATTATAAATGTATGAAATAATCACATGCCTGATAATGCCTGAAAAATGTTAAATCCCATTTGAATAAATGAAAGTCAATGGATATGTGATTTCCCTTATTGAATGAGGTCCTGCATTTGTTGCTGATGGGATTTAGCTCGGATGAGTAATCCTATTGACCTCATTACAGAATGGATTTAGCCTAGACTGGTAATCCTGATATAAGCCCTCTTGAGCATATGTTACAGATATGATTTAGCCCGAACGGGTAATCCTGATTAAGCTCTTGTGAGCATATGTTGGAAATAGGATTTAGCTTGGACAAGTAATCCTGTTATATGATATGTGGCTCGAGAGTGTGCTTTCTGATTAAGTGCCCTAATGAGTACCTCTGAATATGAATTGATGATCTTGATTTGTACACCTCGAGTGTACTACCTGTGTATCCATCGATTTTTCGGATAAATTCAATAAGGAAAATCCTGACATGAGAAAATATGAACATGAAATTAATTAATACATGTATCTGCCTGAAATGCATGAAAATGATGATACATGATATATGGAAATATGAGATGATGATATATGTACATGGAATTTATCTTATGAATGCGTTTATTCATGATTATAGATTTGTACACGTTGAGTGTACCACTCATGTGATATTGATATTTTGAATGATTTAATGGGTAAAAGTTCTGACATGAAATAATTTGAACTCGAGATGAATTATTATGAAAATGTACTTGAATTACATGGATTTGAATTATACCTGTTACATGAACACATGATATGAGAAATATTTGAACATGGAAATTTGACTAGCGTTGAGAATTATATTTTCTGATATTCATGAAAAATATATGTTTAACATGAATTCAAAACAAACTATTACTGAAACAAGCCTGAGATACATGGAAATGATAGCATTTGTTATGTTGAAGTATGATGTACTTGATACAAGAATGTGTAACTTGCTTAATGTCTATGTACTTTTATGATATATTTAAAATATGTGATGGAAGACATATGTGTAACAGCCTAATTTTGGGTCTAGTCGGAACAGTGGTTTCGGGCCCACAAACTCGACGAAGTAGAATTTGATTTTATTATATTTTTATGGTCTACAGTTTTACGGAATGATTTCGTGAAAATTTTGTTCAAAAATTTTGACATTTGAGTACTCAATTTAGCAAAAAGAACTAAATTGTAAAAAGTGCAAAAGTTGAGTTCTACATGCTAGAGGTGTCTAATTGCTATGAAATTTTAAATTAAAGGTCCTTAGATGGTAATTAGACCATTTGTTAAGTTAGTGGACAAAAATGGACATGGTGAGATAAAATTCCAAAGTTTTAAGTGAAGGGCATTTTGGTCATTTAGTAATTAAATGAATTAAAAACCAAAAATCAAGCCAAAATTTAGCCCATCTTCTTCATGCTTGTGCCGAAAATTAGAAGGGAAGCCATAGCTAGGGTTTGGCCACTTTCAAGCTCGATTGTAAGTCCGTTCTTGTCTCGTTTTTAATGCTCTTTACATTTTTGAAGTCGTTATCATCTGATCTATCTATTTCTACCATTAATTTGAGTTATGGTTGATGTCTAGGGTTTGACCCATGTTAGACATGTATGTGTTTTGACGGCTAATGGTAGGTTATGCATATTTAATGTGTGATAGACAACTTTTACTAAGTGTTTTTTCATGAAAATACCTAAAAAAGACCTAATTGTAAAAAGTTGTAATATGTGTAGTAAAAATCTGATTTAATGGAAAATGTGGGCTACTATAAGCATGAAATTGTTTTGGCTAGGCTTGGGTCTTGAAGAAATCGAATAGATTTCATTTTACGAGCCTAGGGACTAATTTGTAAAAATGTGAAACTTTAGGGGTAAAAAGGTAATTTTACTATAAAGTGATGTTTGGACTGATTTGAGTAATGTGAATACTAAATAAGCTAAATTTGCTATTATAGATCAAGAAAAACGAAGTTCGGGCCTTGATCGGGGAAACAATAAGGTGTTTGACGATTAAATCCTTTTCTACTATTTTGTACCGAGGTAAGTTCGTGTGTAAATAATGGAAATGTTATATTTGTATTTTTATATGTTTTATTATGCATGAATTGTATAAATGTCAATGTGGATACGTTCGACGACGAAATGACAAGTGAGAAATCTCGTTTGAACCTTAGGAATAGATTAGGGTGCGAGTGACATGTCACTAGGAAACCATGTGATATATGTGATTTATGTGATCCGGGTGCTGGTCTCAAATCGTCTACCCGGTGGTGGGGTAGTCCGGCATGTGTTGCGGATACGGACGGCTTGTGTGAAGCGACGCTGCGTGAATTACGTCTTGGTCGACGGCTTGTGTGAGCAGGCCCGAGATTAGCTCGAGAGCGAGCCCCTATGTGTTATGAGATATGAGGTAGCATTGGCTACGTATGTGACACTTATGTGCAAGACTTTTCGTGTATCTGATTAGTATTCCAAGTGTTCAACGGGTATGTCAAAGACAAGAAAGAGTATGATATATTACGAGTTAGTACAGGTATGTACGAAAAACTCATAAGAATGAGCTCGGTATGTAATGAACACTTGGTAAGATTAAGAATGATTAAGTTATGTTTATGAACCTATGATGACAATTATGTAACTTGTGTTATACTAATTGTATGATATTCATGTTTAATGTTGCTCATTATTTGCATGTGAACTTACTAAGCTATAAAGCTTACTCCCCTTCCTTTCCTTTATCTTATAGTGTAACTAAGCCAGCTCGGGATTGGAGATTTGTCGGAGATCCATACACACTATCTACAACAATTATTTTGGTACCAATGAATTCAAGTATTTTGAGTTATGGCATGTATAGGGACTTGGTCATTTTGTTATGTGTCATAAATGATTTGGCCTAAATGTGTTGGCATTGTAATGGTTAATGATTCATTTTGTATATGGCCATTAGAAGTTGGCTAATATTAATTTTATTGGTCATTGGTATGTTTATGCGATGATGCCTATTATAAAGATGAAACTTGCATGAATGGAAAAGAAGATATGTGATGTTTATGCATGATAGATGTTAGTATGTGTAAATGATGTATTGATATCTTGTTTGTGGCTGATTTGGTTGTATGTATATGCTTGGATTGGTATTGCTTGTTGTTGTGTAGGTTGGTGCAAGTAAGGGTGGCAAAATGGCTTGGTAAATAGCCTTATTTTTGTCCACACGGGTAGACACACGGGCGTTTTTCTAACACACGGTCTGCCCCACGGGCATGTGTTTCAGCCGTGTGTCCCCTGTAACTTAATTGATGTAAAATAGAATGTCCAGAACTGAGCACACGGGCAGAGACACGGGTGTGTGTCTCGGCCTTGTGTGCTACACGGGCGTGTGTCTCGGCCGTGTGAAGTCTGCACATATTTTATGAAAAATTATGGAAATTAAATTTACCACACGGCCTAGCACACGGCCGTGTGGCACAAGCCAGAGAGCTCTCTATTTTGAACACGGCCTGTAGCACGGGCGTGTCTAAGGGTTACACGGGCGTGTCCCTGTAACATGAAAAATTTTCTAAGTTTTGTAAAATTTTCTAAAGTTATCAGTTTAGTCCCGAACCACTTCCAAAGCATGTATTGAGCCTCGTAGGCTCGTTTTAGGGACGATATGAATGTGTATGAAAATTTTTAAATTTGAATGGAAATTTATGACACGAAAATGTATGTTTGTTTGTGTTTAAGTCTGGTAATGCCTCGTACCCTGTTCCGGGGTTGAATACGGGTAAGGGGTGTTACAATATGAGTATGAAATTGTCTAAAAATTGTGTATATTCGTGATTATGAGTTATTACCCGGAATACATGACTGACATGGTTAATGAGGATATGTGTTTAGGCATTTGGCCAACATGACTAGGGACCTAAATTTAAGATAGTGGTAAGTTAAGTTCCAAGTTATACGAACTTACTAAGCACAATATGCTCACTCTGTTTTATTTTTCCCCTATCCTATAGTGATTTGGAAGCTCGTTGAATTGGAAGCTTGGCGGAGATCACTCACACTATCCATCGGCCTATTTCGGTATATATAGTAAATCAGTTATGGTTATAATGACATGTATAGGTTATTTAACGAATAATGGAATGTAAATGTTTTGAATGAAACTAGCCATTGGGATGGCTTGTGTTTGACATATTTTGATATGTTTATAAGTGGATCTATTATATTTGAAAATAAATGTGATCATGCATGTGTACATTTGGTAAATAGATAAATATGAAAGATAGATTAACATGATAATAAATTGTCATTTGTGGTACCTAAGGGTACATTGGTTGTATATGATATTATGTCATGTTTAAGACATGATTTGACTTGTTTTGAATGCTTTGAAATTGTTTGTGAATATGATTAAGTGTTGGTGTAGGTGAAAGACAAGATGGGTGAGAAATGTGGCTTGGAAAATAGCCTATTTTCGTCCATACGGGTAGAGACACGGGCGTGTGTCTCAGCCGTGTGTCATGGGCGTGTGGCCTAGCCATGTGTCCCCTACATCTTTAAAATATCAAAACAGAATGCTCAGAATTGATCACACGGCCTGGCACACGGGCGTATGGCTTGGCCGTGTGACCCCTGCACCTACACACGGCTTAGCACACAGGCGTGTGGCTTGGCCTTGTGACCGAAGTCAGAGAGTTACATGACCTAAGACACAGGCGTGTCCCTGGCTGTGTAAGCCACACAGCCTGTCCACACGGGAGTGTGACCCCTGTACCTAGGAAAATTTTTGAAATTTCACGAAAAATTTTCTAAGTACTCAGTTGAGTCCCGACCTAATTCTAATACATGATTTTGGCCTCGAGGGCTCATGTAAGGGACTATATGATTAAATTTGATTGAAATTTGATTTGAATGTTAAATGCTTGTGAAATGTCTGTTACTTGACCTGTAAACTCTGGTAATGCTCCGTAACCCTATTCCGGCGATGGATTTGGGTTAGGGGTGTTACATTTATTGGTATCAGAGCTACGGTTTAGTCGGTTTTCGGATTGAACGTAGCATATGTGGAGTCTAGAAATACATGTCATTATATAACCTGTGATAGTGTGATATCTCTCGACTCTGATAAAAAATATTTTACTAATAGACAGAGATGTTTTCCAACCGAGCTAATTCTGATAACGTTGAAAGCGATACTCAAGTATTTGAGTAAGAATGTTACTTATGATAAGTAGAGAATTGCAAAGGTATGAAATCAATATTTTATAATTAACATGTCGATGATAAAGGTTATATTATACATGTGTATATATGAAAGTTAAATTTGAGGCTTTACGATCTTCACCCCCTCACTAGTACAGTTTTATACAATAAAGTTCACAAGATTTATATTGATTAAGTTCACAAGTGTGAAATTGAGAATTTCAGTGACTGAATGATAAATAATGAAGTCAGGGCTGAGAATGGGTTAGTAAGTAAAGACGGTTTTAAAAGAGATATAAGATCTTTCTGAAGATTATTTGGGATACGCAATGTCACGGTTAAGGAATAAGTTATTCATGAATAATCGACTTATTTAGGTATGGTATCTACAGAACGGATTAACCAAAAATTTCTTCCGAATTGGCTCCTTTAGTGAACTGAATAATGTAAGATTATTGAAGACTTTATTAGTCAGTGGAATAGTGATGAAATTACAAAGATATTTGAATGCATCTGTTATAATCGGGTATATTACAGCAATCTCTTCTGAGTATTTTGTATGTTCTGTTATTCTCAGAGGCATATGAAATTGTTCATGTTCAGATGTGATATTTATCATATAGAAAGATTGGCAAATCATGATATTAGACAGAATTATTGTTAGTCTGGTTGATTTGTGATTGACATTGCTATATCTTTCTTGGGTTTTCTAATTCATCATGATTGATAGAAGACTTGATGACAAGATTCATATGATACTATTTTCTACTCCTACTGATTGAAGCCCTGAATTGTGAATATGCAATTAATATTGTCTTTATCACAGCTGTTTCTACTACGTATGCACGATATTACTTTTCTGGATTTTCTCTGAGATATCATCAATTTCTTTATTATTTTAAACATGGTTTAATTGTGAAAGATATTCATTGGTCGGAGGTAATTATATTTATTACTGTTATAAATCTTGAATCGGTTATGAGAGCTCAGTAATATGAATCTCAAATTATAGAAGTTGTACTACTACACTAGTTGTTATTGGGACTACTTTCGGTTTTCTCTTCTATTTGGAGAATACTATTGATGTTGAGGTATTATTTCATTAATACTGTTTTGAAATATCGGTCCTATTATGGTACTATGGTTTTTAATCTATTTGATGGTTGTGGCTTCGGAAAAACTCAAAGCTTCAATGTTAATAATTGAAATAGCTACATTAATGATACGGTTATTACAGAAAAGATATAAGATTTGAATAGACCGATAAATGTCAGTAAAGTTTTGACCAATTGGAAGCCCTGTTGATTGAAGCATCAGTTCTGGTTCAGCCTGAATTGGGTAAGGAATTTATGATTTACAGTGATTCATCATTAAATGGTTTAGATTTTGCTTTGATGTAGAAAGGCAAAGTAATATCCTATACTTCCAGACAGTTAAAACCGTATGACAAGAATTACTTGATACATGATCTAAAATTGACAGCTATTGTTTTTGCACTGAAAATTTGGTGACACTATTTGTTTGATGAAAATGCCATATATGTACTGATCATAAAAGTTAAATTTTCTGATGTTGTAAAAAGATTTGAATCTAAGTCGGTGTAGATGACTTGCATTGCTGAAAGACTTTGATTTGGTAATTGATTATCATCTGGAAGAAGCAAAGGTAGTTGTGTATACTTTAAACAGAAAGTCTCTATTTGCCTTATGAGTAATAAATATTAGATTATCATTGTCTGATAATGACTCAAATTTTGGTTGAGCTTAAAAATAAACCGAAGTTTCTACAATAGATCTGTGGAGCTCAGAAAAGTGATAATGAGTTGCAAATTAAATGGGTACAGAATGAGTCAACTTCTGATTTAGAATTTTAGAATGGATTTGATAATTTTCATTTATTCAGAGGCAAAGCCTGCGTATTGAAGAGTTCAGAACTTGTATAGAAATTTTTGCACGAAGCTTATAATAGTAATATGGCTGTCATTCGGAGAATAACAAAAGGTACAATGATTCAAAAAAGATATGCTAGTGACCCGCAATTTAATGTGATATTTCTAAAGTTGTATTTAAATGTTGGAGATATCAGCAAGTTAAAGATGATACTTGCAGGATGGTTATAGCAGGTGATGATACCAAAATGAAAATGGGATAAAGTTACTATGAATTTTATATCGAGATTACCACTGTCTCTGAAAAAGAAAGATGTTACTTGGGTAATCGTTGATCATTTGACGAAGCTTGTATATTTTATTCTAGTATGAATGGATTCTTCACTTAATAGATTGTTTGAATTATCTGTTTTTTAGATTGTCAGATTACATGATGTGCCAGTTTCTGTTATTTCTAAAAGAGATTTACAGTTCATATTCCGATTCTGAAACAAGTTGCAAGAAGCTCTGGGTATACGATTACATTTTAGTACCGCATTTCATTCTCAGACAGATGATCAATCTGAACATATGATTCAAATTTTTAGAAGATATGCTTCGGTGCTATGTTTTAGAATTTCTAATTGGTGACAAAATATCCTTGAAAATTTCGTCATGGAAGAAAGTTCTCCGGATTAACCGTAAAGGCAAATTAAGTTCCCGGTTTATTGGACCATATGAGATCATTGAAAAGGATCGGACTTGTTGTGTACTGATTTGCATTATTGCCAGAGCTTGATAGAATTCACAGTACTTTTCATATTTCTATGTTATGACGGTATCGATTAGATTCGTCACATGTTATTTCTCTGATAGATATTGAAATTCTGGCATGTGAAGTGAAAGAAACGAAAAATATAATGGTAGCTTTAGTCAAATTTCTTTGACAATGATATGATACAGAAAAAGCTACCTAGGAACTAGAAGAAATTATGAGAAAGTAATATCTAAATCTCTTTACTGGTAAGATTTTCGAGGACGAAAATTTTTTTAGGGGGGAGAGTTGTAATAGCCCATTTTCGATAAAATCAGAACAGTGGTTTCTGGACCACAGATCCGAGTCCAGAAAGAAAAATTATTTTAATACTATTTTATGGTCTACAGTATGATAATAATATTATGTGAAAATTTCGTAAAGAAATTTTATCGTTTACATGTTTAATTTGATAAAGGAACAAATTGCACAAAGTGCAAAAGTTGAGTTCTAATAGCTAAAGGGATTAAATAGCTATAGAACTTTAAATTGGAGGTGCTTATAAGGTAATTAGACCATTAAAAAATGCTTAGTTGTTAAGGATGATGATTCATCCATGGAAAATAAATTAAAGAAAAAGGACAAAATTGGAAAGATAAAAAAATAAAGATGATAAATAATAAAAAGATGAAAATATCATCATTTATCATCATCATCCCCAAATATTTTGCATGGAAACCCTAGGAAAGAGAAAGCAAGCTTTCTTGCCAAATTAGGTAAGTATTCAAGTCTAGTTTTTAGTAATTTTTATATTTTTGAGATTGGGACAGCTTAATCTATCTATTTGGTGGGGGTTAATTTGTAAAGTTATTGTAACAGCCCGGTTTAGAACCTAGTCGGAACAGTGGTTTTGAGACCAGAAATTCGAGGTCGGAAAAATATTTTAAAATTATTTTTGATGTTTATAATATGTGATTGACCCTGTGTGAAAGTTTCGTGTGAAAATTTTATCGACTGTGTGTCGAATTGTGAGAAAGGACTTAATCGCGTAGAATGCAAAAGTTGTGTGCTGATTTTTAAAGTGCCTAATTTTTGTTGTCTTTAACATTTGGGGGTTTTATGATGCAAATAGCCCATTATTAGGGATAGTGGGTGGCAATGGACTAGAATAACCTTAGTATAATAAAAGTTTATATGTTATATTATAAGGGTATATTGGTAAATGAATTATTAAAGCTTTTATGATAAAACAAAAAGAAAGATGAAACCATGTTCATCTTCTTGGTGCTGAAATTAGAAAAGAAAAAGGAGGAAGGAAAGCCTTGAATATTCGGCTAGGGTTAAGCTTGATTTAAGGTAAGTTTGAGCCCAGTTTTTGATAATTTCTACGTTTTTGTAATCGTTGCTTTGTGCTCTAGCTAGCCCATGCTTTAATTTTAGAAATTAATGGTGATTTTGAGATATGCCATTGATGAATGCTTGAGCTATGTGTTAGTTGATAGTGAAATATGGAAGATATGTGAAGGATGAACATGTTTTGTCTTTGAATTTTTAGTGAAATTGAGTAATTTGGGCTAAATTGAGAAAAGTGTAAATTGAAGGACTAAAATGTGAAATAAATGAAATGTGTGGACTTGTATTAGCATGGGAAGAATTTGGCTAAGCTTGTGTGAGTAGAAATTTGGTGTATTTTGTGATTTTGTGAAAGAGGGACTAAAGTGTCAAAATGTGAAAATAAAAGGGCTATTTTGTAAAATGCCCTAAATATGTGTGTGTGGACTAAATTGAATGAATTGGTGATTGAATGAGTTAAATTTGAATGTGTATAGACCAAGAAAGGAAAAGTTCGGATCGAGATCAAGGCAAAGACAAAATGCTCGATTAATCGACCGTTTCAGTATTTCAACGTCCGAGGTAAGTTCGGATATAATACTAGTTGTAAACTATATCTATGTGATGTGAATTGAATGAAAAAATATATATATAACTATGAGATTAGAAATGCTATGTGCGAAATTGAATTTAGAGGGCACTAAGTGTGCGAAATTAGAAACGAGACACAGATGATTAGCACTGTGTGTGTGAAAAGATAGAAGCTTCGGCTTATCGAATTGGCACTGTGTGTGCGATACTGATATAAGTTCGGTTTAACATATTGGCACTAAGTGTGCGATGACGATTATGTTTCGGTTATAAAATTGGCACTAAGTGTGCGAATAAATTAAAGGAATAGCAAAGGTTGAACGAGAGGTAATATCGAGAAATTGAGTAGTATGAATGGTGAGTAACTATGTGTTGATCAAGGTACGTTTGAACCTATGTGGTTGATGATAGCCTTAAAAGTTGAATGAATAGATACTTGAGCATATGGTTGAGATTGATGATGA
This sequence comes from Gossypium sturtianum, assembly GCA_025698515.1. Classification (NCBI taxonomy): domain Eukaryota; kingdom Viridiplantae; phylum Streptophyta; class Magnoliopsida; order Malvales; family Malvaceae; genus Gossypium; species Gossypium sturtianum. The sequence continues at coordinate 96,693,039 of CM046945.1, read as the reverse complement.
GCCTAGTTGTGCATTTATCTATGTGATGGTTTAATTATGTATTGATGTGGTGTTATTGAGTAATATGTATTATATTACGAACTTACTAAGCTTTTGAAAGCTTACTGTGTGATTTGTTTCTCTTTTTTACAGTGTCAGTAAAGCTAGCTCAGATTCGGGGATCGTCAGCATCTCTATCACACTATCGACAATGTATTTTGGTACTTTTGAAGATGTGTATATTTGAATATGGCATGTACAGGCTAATTGTGTTGAAACATGTTTGAGATGTGTAAATAGCCATGTGATGTGGCTAGATAAATGTTGGCAATATGCATGTGTGAATTTGGTATATGATACATGTTATGGTATGGCTTGATGGCAATGAAAATGTCTTATGAATGGTAAGTTTAGTGATGGATTGATGCCATTGTGATCTAGTGATATTGTGGATGAATCATGCTTGGTTATGCATGTGTTTTAGTTGTGCAATTTGGAATATAAGTTGACATGATTAGAAATGAGATTGGATGGGATGATATGTTGATCAATTGACATGTTTTCGGTTGACAAATTGTGTGTGAAATTAGGCTTGTAAGTGCTTGTAGGTATGACCCAAGTGTGGGTGGCATTTTGGCCTTGCAAATGGCCTATTTTGCATACACGGTTAAAGGACACGGGCGTGTGTCTCTGCCGTGTGGCTCAAGGGCCACTTCGAAGTGTGCCTGGGCAGGTTACACGGTCGTGGCACACGGGCGTGTCTGGTGGCCGTGTGACCAAGTCAGTAGCTAGCTTAATTTCACACGACCATGGCACACGGGCGTGTCTGGTGGCCGTGTGGACAAGTCAGTATGTATGCCCTGTTTTGGCACGGCCTGGACACATGGGTGTGTCTGGTAGCCGTGTGAGGCACACGGCCTGACCGCACGGGCATGTGACCTCTGCAGTGTTGAAAAATGTTTAAATTTCTAAAAAAATTTGTGAGTGTTTGGTTTTGTCCCAACCTCTTCCTAACACGTGTTTAAGGTCTCGTAGACCTCGATAAGGGACTATATGCTCGTATTTGCATAAGATTGATTGGTGATTGACTTTGTGTTGATTAAATGGATGTGAAATGTTTTGATTGTCCGAAAATGCCTCTTAATCCTATTCCGGTGACGATTTCGGGTTAGGGGTGTTACATTTTATTGGTATCAGAGCTACAGTGTAGTCGCTTCTCGGACTAACGTAGCGTGTGTGAGTCTAGCTATACATGCCATATATATAATTGCGATAGTGTGATGAATCCTGACAGTTGAAAATGTGTTTTCATATAGTAATGGATCCTGATCGAGCAGTTGCTGACGATTTTGAGAGTAACGCGCCTGCTCCCGCTCAAGGGATAGCGCCAACCACATCTAGGCCAAATGATAGCAGTGAGGGAGGAGAGGCTAAGCAAGCCTTCTTCCGAATGATGAGTGAGTGGTTTTCGGAGTTTGTTCGAACGAATCCGGCTGCTCCACAACCTCCACCCCCACCAGTACCTGTTGTACCACAAGTGATAGATCCGATCCGACTGAATAAGCCCCCTGTGGATAAAATTCATAAGTACGGGGCCGAAGAGTTTAGGGCCACAGCTGATGACGATGCTGAGCGAGCTGAGTTTTGGCTCGAGAATACAATTCGGGTATTCGATGAGATGTCGTTGACCCCTGATGAATGCATTAAGTGTGCAGTTTCTTTGTTGAGAGATACAACTTATAACTGGTGGAAAACGTTGACATCCGTGGTTTCGAGAGAGAGAATACCTGTGATTTCTTTTAAGCTGAATTTCAAAAGAAGTATATTAGTCAACGGTTCATAGATCAGAAACGTAAAGAGTTTATAGAGCTGAAACAAGGCCGCATGTCCGTTACTGAGTATGAACGGGAGTTTGTGAGATTGAGTCAGTATGCACGGGAATGTTTGTAACAGTTCGATTTAGACCCTAATCAGAACGGTGGTTTCGGGACCACAAATCTGAGTCAGAAAAATGTTTAAATATTAATTTCCGTGTTAATTATATGTGAATTAGCATGTGTGAAAGTTTCGTATAAAAATTTGATTGTTTGTTAGCTTAATTTAATAAAAAGGCCTTAATCGCGTAAATTATAAACTTGATAGTTTAATGTGTTAGGACTAAATTGAGGTTGTCTTTTTAAGTGGGAGCATTTAAAATGCAATAAACCCACTTTAAAAGATAGTGGACGGCTAAGGTCTATTATGCCCATTTATTTTATGTTTAAAATGTTATTAAGTTAAGGTTAAATTAGTAATATAATAATAACATATGTTATAATAAAACATAAAAGAAATATGTCATGTTCATATTTTTCTTAAGCTCTCATTGCGAAACTAAAATAAAGAAAAAGAAAGGGAAAAACAAGCTAGGTTCGGCCATTGTTGGTTTAAATTCAAGGTTAGTTTGGTTTCGGTTGTTGATAATTTTACGTTTTGAGATCGTTGCTATGAGATGCACAAAGCCCATGTTTTAATTTTTGATTTTGATGAATATTTTGAGTTGAGCCATTGATGATAGCTTGTTGTTTGTGTTGTTTGATGATGAAATATGATATATATGTATTAGATTAACAAGTTTTGTCTTTGAATTTTTGATGAAATTGAGTATGTTGGACTAAATTGCAAAAATAAATTTTTGAGGGACTAAAATCTAAAATAAATGAAATTTATAGACTTGTATGAGGACTAGGAATATTCGGCCCTTAGGGTGTATAGTCAAATTTTGTGTATTTTGTGTTTTGTGCAAATAGGACTAAATTGTAAAAAGTGTGAAATGTTAGGGGCAAAATGGTAATTTGCCCATTTATGTGTTTTTGGACTAAATTGAATGAAAATATGTTTGAATGAGCTTAATATGAATATGTTTAGATCAAGAACCAAAGAAATCAGACTTGGATCGGGGAAAAGCGAAAATAGTTGAATAGCCAGTTTTTGTCGTTCGACGATATCCGAGGTAAGTCTTTAAGCGATTAAATAATGTAAATTGTAAGGCCCCGAATTTGGGCCTAGAAGAATTGGGCTTTGGGCTTTGCGTCTCAGAAAATTTTTAAGTGAGCGAGAAAATGACAATTGGCATGTGGGCTTTGAGGGTTAATGAATTTAGAGTGTCTAGGGGTGTTAGAGATGTTCTGGGATCAAGTAAGGGTATAGGAAAAATTTTAGTTTTAGCCCAAGGGAACTGTGACTTTAGTTAGTAGGGCTTTTAAATAAATGAAGAAGAGAAATGACACAAAAGAGCTTGTGGTGTAGTGGCAAAGTGGCGCCACTTAGGAGCAGGAGGGTGGCGTCATTAGCGAGCAAAGGGAGTCCAAGGTTTGAGTAGTGGCATGGTATTTTGTTGGGGATTTAATTTTTGCCTTCTAGATGGTTAGTAGTGGCGTTGGATGTGAACTCTGAAGGAAATGTTCATGAGAGAAAATTAAGGAAGGGATAAAGAAGCTTATCTTAGAGAAAATTTAGGATGAGATTGAGGAGTTATCAGGGAGAAAAGTTAGGAGCTGAGAAGTGTGAAGAGTTGGTGCCGTTGTGGGAAGTGGGAAGTGTATAAATTCGGCTTAGGAGGGTAAATGAGTGCCGTTTTTGGGTCTTTTAGGGGGTATTACGAATTTTTATTGTGGCTTTCGGCATTTGGAGAGTTTTGTAAATAAGTTAGTCTTTCTTTTATTTACCGAATATCTTGTAGTTACCCTGACACAAGCACATTTGACCTTTTCTTTTATCCCCCTCATTTTGTTCTTCTGTTGCCGAATTCTTCCATTGTTGAAAAACCATCATTCCTTTATGCCGAATTCTCTCTTAGCCAAACTTTTTTATTGCTGAATTACCATCATCTTCTCTTGCCGAAATCCCCCATTAGTGCCGAATCTTTGTTGTTTTTCTCTACCACAAATCAGTTGGTATCTACTCTCAGTCAAGGTTAAAAGTTGAATCTCGTTTGGTAGGCCGCAGGATCTAAGGTTGGATTCGGTAAGTATTCTGTTAACTCCCCTTAGTACGTTTTGTTGAAAGCCGAAGGGCTATCTAACCCCTCTTTGCCATTACCATGTATTAACAAGGGTGAGGTTCAGCAATTGCAAGTGCGGTAGGTAAGGATTGCTATCAAGGCAGTAAGTATTCTCGACTCAGTTAGGGTTTAGTAAATGATCGAATCTATTGTGGCTCATTAGGGTGACTTATGATCAATATGGGTCACTTGGTTTTGACGATATAGGTGTTTGGGTGCAGATCCAGAGGTTAATCGCCAATAGTAGCAAAGGAAGGGCTACTAGAACGTGAGGCACTGTAATATTCGGGATTTCGAGGGGTATTGCATTTTAATTCATATCTATGTGTTAGTATGCTCTGTATGCTATTTGAGTGTGTTTGGGGGCTTCGGGAAACCTTGGGGCTAGGTAGGAGCCTTAGTAAAATTTTTGGTTCAAAGTTGTTAAGAGGAGAGCGAGGGGAGCTAGGCCTTAAGGGATTAAATGTGGTGAGCATGGACACAAGCAAATGAGGTGGTGGAGTGGCAAGGGAAGCTACTTTGGGTGCAGGGGAGTTTGCGTTAAAGGAGTTGCAAGGGAGGAGGAGGTTCGAGTAGCATGGACAGCATTTTGGGTTACTTTTTGCGTCAAGCAGGGAGGAGGTAGTGGATTCGGCTATGGCACTTGGAAGGTGGAAGTTTGAATGGGTCAAACATTTTGAATATGTGGTGGAGAGTGAGGCATGAGGTTTGAATGAGTCAAACTCATTTGAATGGGTGAAGGGGAGGAAATTTAGGAAGAAAAGAAAGGATGAGGAGAGGGGCTTGAGAGTTAGCCGAATGTGGGGTTCTAAGGGTGGCATTTTCGGCCAAGAGGAGAGTGGTCCGGTTAGGGGGCTTAGGTGCCGAAATAAGGTGTGTGGTAGAGTGTCTGTGGTCATTTTTCCTTCTTTTGAAATCATTTTTCTCTCTTCTCTAGTCTTGCCGAAAGTGTCAACAAGAGTAATTCATTTTCGGTCTTCTTCTTTTACTATAGTCTAAAGCCGAAGGTTATTCTTTCACTCTCTAAAAAGCCGAAATACACCCTCCATCTTCACCATAGCCGAACCTTTTCCTTCACTTTCTCCTATAGCCGAACCTCTTAACCTCAAACTTTCTCTTCTTTTCTTCCATCACTTGTTTCATCATCAAAGCCTAATAGTTTTTCTATACCTTGGCCGAATCTCCCATTCACCATTTCCTTTCTCTTTTTCGTTCATACTCTTTCTTCTCTTCTACTATTGTATTTATTTCTCCAGTTATATCTCTTGGCCGAATCTATTAGAGCCTGTAAAGGGGACGTTGTCGTTCATCTCCTACCAATCTTCTCAATTGGAATAGTAGTAGTGGAGTATTAAGGATCTTTCGGGACTTGATCAATCAAGGTAAGAAGGTATTTGGTTCGGCCAAAGGCCATTTCTTTTGTCCATAGATGTTAGGCCGAATCTAACATGGCTCGTGTAGGGATTTCGACAACCTTCAAGTTCAAGTAAGGGACTTCGGGATTTAGGTCAACTTTGGTAAGAGTGTTTTTTCGATTTTAGCATTCGTTTGGTTTCGTTTAGATCTGGATTAACGTATTAACCCGGGTCTTCTGACCAAAGACTTTGTTTGATGGATTCGAATATCGGCCAAGGAGAGAATGGGGTTGGACACGTAGTCCCTACCCCTAAGTTCAAGAAGCGATGCATGCTTGAATGATTCGGGATTGGCCACCGGGTGTGGGCGGCGTTGGAAAGAGACAAGCGGTCATTGTAGTCTCTTCGAGTGAGGACGTTAGGAAATCGAGAGTCTAGTGCTTCAGTTCTCGTGTGTGTAGTTAATACACTTTGTTTCTTTGTTTAATTAGTCAAATGCTTGTGATATGTGTGGCGGCCGATAAAGTGGTTTGTGGTGGTATTGTTACCCATATTGGGTAATCCGTGTCAGTTAGTACATTTCCTATATTAAAATGTGGATGGATATATGTGGATCTTTGTAAGCATGTTATATATGGATATCCGTTATGTTCATATGATTACATTGTCATTCCTTCACGGTATGCTGCATGTGCATGGGGTTCGGGATATATTGAATACGAGGAAGTGTGTACATCTATGTACGTGGATTAGTGATGGCCTCGAGCCTCACTGTGGATTGATGTTGGCCTTGAGTCTCATCGTGGATATTGGTGATTTTAATCACGTGGATCAGTGGCTAGACCACTAGGTGGACGGCATAACTGCCGAAAAGGTGTGTAGCGGATGGAGGGTCGATTTAGTAATCCCCAAGTGTGTGGTGGCTGGATATACGAGTGGTGTGTAGCGGTTGGATACTAGGTTGGGTTGGGTTAACATATTGCATTATTATGCGTGGTATGTGGTTTGATGTGGTTTTGGGGTCAAGCCCATTTGTGGATCATGTGGTCTAATTACGCACTGAGTCCGTTTGACTCACCCTATTTTTCTCAAAAACCATGCAGGTGAGACATGATTCGATGGACCGGGCTGGAGTGGATTCGAGGTGGCCATGCAAAAGCTGTTTATTTCTATTCACATATTAAACTTTGCATTACATTTTGGGACATTTTTATTGTAATAAGGCTGCTTAAAATGTTTCGGGATTTTTATTATGGTTTGAGTTAGAATTATTAGCGGATTAATAATTGGGAATGTTTTCGAGACATATACAACTTAAAAATCAAATTAAAGTTTTCAAACCCGGACTACTCACAAGCACTCGTTCTCTCAAATTTTTATACATATAATGATTTAAACTTTACACAACCTTCTAAGTTTTGTTTTCTCGGCAAACTACTATTTCCAGAATGACAAACCCCTTTGTAAATGAAGTAACTGTTTTAGAACTTAAAACTGATTCTCTTTCGTCTTCAAAGCTAAATTTTTTTCAAACATTTTTCCCCAGTAACATTCCGAATTCAGCCGTGGTGTTTTGGGCCGGGTTTGGGGTGTTACAATTTGGTATCAGAGCCCAGATTTTAAACTCGGCCTATGGGTTTTGAGGCCCACAACGTTTTCAAACTTGATATTTCAAAGTTAGTTAAAATAAATTTTCCGTGGAATAGACTTTTGAAGGCACGGCACTCGAATCTTCCGGCCCAGGTCTGCCAGGTAAGTCCCCTGACTGTATAAATGAATTGAGTGGAAGTGGATATATGATGCATTATTATGGATATTGTTGTGGATGATAGAATTTAGGGTATTCTCTCTAGAGACTGAAACTTTAGGGATGTGTGCTCTTTACGAAAGAATAACTCAAAATTCTATACCATAAAACCACTCCTTTAATCAATGGGTGGAAAGAAAGCTAATGCATAAAACTTCTTAATTCAGATTAAGACACGACGTTAGACATGAGTTCTAGGGGACGTGGTCATAATACCCGTGGGCGTGGTAGAGGCAGGATGGCTGTATCGGAACCAGTTGGGTCTGGTCAGGGATCAGAGAATGAGGCACCGCCATCGGTTGCGGGAGCGGAGTTTCAGGATCAAACGGGTGGAGATGACACGGTGTCGCAGGCTATGCTGTGGGTTTTGGAAAGAGTTGCAGGAGATAATATGGGTACTGGGGCTCGGAAGTCCGTGTCTGAGCGACTTCGAGCGAATGGAGCTGAGATATTTAGAGGTGTCTCTGGTGTAGCTCCGAATGTGGCGGAATATTGGTTAGAGGCAGTCGAGAGTATCATGGATGACTTGGACTGCACTGCTGAGGAGAAGTTGAAGGGCGCTGTTTCGTTACTTCGGGATGAGGCCTACCAGTGGTGGCTCACTTTGTCGAGAGAGGTACTCTAGCGATCGAGTGGATTGGGGTTTCTTTAAGATTAAGTTTGAGGGGAAATACGTAGGGGCTAGTTACGTGGATGCACAGAGGAAGGCATTCCTGAACTTAGTGCAAGGGGGTAAGACGGTAGCGGAGTACGAGGCAGAATTTTTGCGGCTGAGCCGGTATGCTCGGGGAATTGTTGCTCTCCGATTCTGAAAGCACTGTTAGATTTGAGGATGGGTCGCTGCGAGATGAGTGCGGGTGTTGATCGCTCCTCGTGAGAGAGGACTTTGCCACTTTGGTAGAAAAAGCTAGAATAGTGGAAGAGTTTAAGCGTACTGAGAGGCAGAATAGGGATAGGGACAGAGGCAGGAATAAGAGGAGTTTTGGACCGTCAGCATCATCTGGGGGTTTTCGGAAAAAGCCTAGGGTTGAGAGTTCTGCTCGTGTTTCTATGCCAGTTGCTGGGAATCAGTTTCGATCATTTGCCCAGTGTGGGAGGTCTCATGTAGGAGAGTGCTGGGGAAGGAACAAAGAGTGTTACAGGTGTGGGTCGAAGGATCACTTGGTTAGAACTGTCCTCGTGGACATGGATAGGACTCGAGCAATGAGGTCGTGGGTATGTGCAGCCCGGAAGGGGTGGTCAACAGGCGTCGAGGGGTCGTGGTCTGAACCGTAGAGGGAACGGTTCTGGTCAAGGTCGTGGAGCACCGGGTAGAGGTACTGGGAGTGCATATGCTAGGCAGCCAGGGTTGGTTTATGCAGCCAGACGTCGTGAGGAGGGGGATGCACCTGACATTATAACGGGTACGTTCCTTATTTCTGGGTTACCCTTTACAGCTTTAATTGATGTTGGATCGACACACTCATATATTGCTAGCATGGTGTCTGGAACGTTGAATGTGAGTCCTGAAATTGCCTCTAGGAAGATGACAGTACTTAGTCCTTTAGGGCAATCAGTAGTGGTAGATAAACTTTTTAGATACGTGCCTTTAGAAGTTCAGGGGTCAGTGTTTCCGGCTAACTTGATGGAGCTAACGTTCGGAGAATTTGACTTGATACTAGGCATGGACTGGCTAGTGGGGTATCGTGCGAATTTAGACCCGTCTTTGCTAAGCGCATGTCGTTGAGACTCTCAGGAGACAATAAGGTTGTGGTGATAGGTGAGAGGAGAGACTACACATCTCTCACCGTAGTGTCCGCTCTTAAGGCGGATAAGATGGTGAAGAAGAGGTGTATAGCATTCTTAATGTTTGTGAGTGCTCGGGATGCAAAGGAAGGCTGCTGGGGGGAGAGGTTAGAGCAGTGAGGGAGTTTGTGGATGTTTTTTGGAAGAACTTCCGGGGTTGCCTCCGGATCGTGAGGTGGAGTTTGGAATCGACTTGTTTGCCGGATCTGTGGCAGGGTGTCCATCGCTCCTTATAGGATGGCACCAAAGGAGTTGGTTGAACTGAAGGCCCAAATCCAAGAGTTGCTAGATCGCGGGTTTATCCGACCCAGTGTGTCTCCATGGGGAGCACCGGTTCTATTTGTGAAGAAGTAGGATGGATCTATGCGTATGTGCATAGATTATCGCCAGTTGGATAAACTGACGATCAAGATAAAATATCCGCTGCCAAGGATAGACGACTTGTTTGATCAGCTCAGAGGGCTGCGGTCTTCTCGAAGATAGATCTGGGGTCGGGATATCATCAGCTTAAGGTGAAGGAAGCGGATATCCATAAGACAGCTTTCCAGACTCGATACGGGCATTATGAATTCCTAGTAATGTCGTTCGGTTTGACGAACGCCCCAGCTGCGTTCATGGATATGATGAAGTTGGTTCCGGTTCTAATTCAGCCTGTGGTAGGGAAAGATTTTATGGTGTACTGTCTCATACGGGGTTAGGTTGTGTGCTGATGCAGGAAGGGAAGGTGGTTGCCTATGCGTCTCGGCAGTTGAGACCACATGAAGTTAACTATCCGATGCATGATTTGGAGTTGGCTGCAGTGGTTTTCGCTTTGAAAGTGTGGAGGCACTATTTGTATGGGGAGAATTCGGTGATCTACATGTACCATAAGAGTTTAAGGCATCTGCTGACTCAGAAGGAACTGAACTTGAGACAGCGGAGGTGGGTGGAATTATTAAAGGATTATGATTGCTCGATTGAGTACCATCCGGGTAAAGCGAATGTGGTGGCGGATGCGCTAAGCCGGAAAGTAGTGTCGGATTTGAGGGCGATGCTCGCTCATCTTAGTCTTTAGGACGACGGGAGTTTGTTAGCGGAGCTGTAGGTGAGGCCGACATGGTTAAGTCAGGTAAAAGAGAAACAGTTGGTGGATGAGGTTCTGAGTGCTAGACTTTTGCAAGTACAGAATGGGGGATTACAGGACTACAGTATGACCAGCGATGGAGTTTTGTGTTTCCGGGGTAGGGTTTATATGCCGAAGGATGTGGAATTAAGGCAGAAGATTCTCTGGGAATCGCATAGTAGCCCTTACGCTATGCATCCTGGAGGGAGTAAGTTGTATAGGGATCTGCGAGATCAGTTTTGGTGGCCTGGACTGAAGCGGGAAGTCACGAAATTTGTAGGGAAATGTTTGACGTGTCAGCAAGTCAAAGCCGAACACCAGGTGCCTTCGGGGTTGCTACAACCTGTAAAGATTCCACAATGGAATTGGGAGAGAATCACGATGGGTTTCATTAGTGGGCTTCCGCTTACGCCTACTAAGAAAGACTCAGTATGGGTGATTGTGGATCGGTTGACGAAGTCCGCACATTTCATACCAGTGCGAGTCGACTATTCTCTGCAAAGGTTGGCGAAGCTGTATGTGGCGAAAATTGAAAGGCTGCACGGGGTGCCAGTGTCAATAATATCAGATAGGGATGCTAGATTTACGTCGCAGTTTTGGAGGGCATTGCATCAGGCTTTGGGCACCAGATTGGACTTTAGCATGGCATTTCATCCGCAAACGGATGGCCAGTCTGAAAGGGTAATTCAGGTATTGGAAGATATGTTAAGGGGATGTGTTATCGACTTGAGAGGTAGCCGGGAGGAATTTCTACCCTTAGCGAGTTACGTGATACAACAACGATTATCAAGCTAGTATTAGGATGGCACCGTATGAAGCGTTGTATGGACAGAAGTGTCGCACTCCTACGTGTTGGACAGAGTTGGGTGAGCGTCATGTTTTGGGTCCAGAGATAATGGCGGAATCAGAAGAAAAGGTTAGGGTAATTCAGGCTCGGTTGAAGGAGGCATCTGACAGACATAAGTCGTATGCGGATCTTAAGCGAAAAGAGATAGAATTTAACGTGGGTGATCGGGTGTTTTTGAAAGTTTCACCGTGGAAGAAGGTGATGAGATTTGGACGTAAGGGTAAGCTGAGTCCTAGGTTTATAGGGCCTTATCGGATTTTGAAGCGAGTTGGACTAGTGGCGTATCAATTAGAGTTGCCTTCAGAATTGAAGCAGATGCATGATCTGTTCCACGTATCAATGCTACGTCATTACCGATCGGATCCATCTCACGTGGTGCCAGTTGAGGTAGTTGAATTGAGACCAGACTTGTCCTATAAGGAAGAGCCAATTCAGATTTTGGAGCATGATGTGAAGGTATTACGGAATAAATCAGTTCCTCTAGTCAAGGTGTTGTGCCGGAACCATGGATCAGAAGAAGCTTCGTGGGAGCCGGAGGAGGCAATGCAACAGCAATACCCTCACGTATTTTGACCAGGTAATTTCGAGGCCGAAATTTCTTTAAGAGGGGTAGAACTGTAATATCCGGGATTTTGAGGGGTCTTGCATTTTAATTCATATCTATGTGTTAGTATGCTCTGTATGCTATTTGAGTGTGTTTGGGGCTTGAAAACCTTGGGGCTAGGTAGGAGCCTTAGTAAAATTTTTGGTTCAAAGTTGTTAAGAGGAGAGCGGGGGGAGCTAGGCCTTAAGGGATTAAATGTGGTGAGCATGGACACAAGCAGCGAGGTGGTGGAGTGGCAAGGGGACGCTACTTTGGGTGCAGGGGAGTTTGCGTTAAAGGAGTTGCAAGGGAGGAGGAGGTTCAAGTAGCATGGATAGCATTTTGGGTTGCTTTTGTCAAGCAGGGAGGTGGTAGTGGATTCGGCTATGGCACTTGGAAGGTGGAAGTTTGAATGGGTCAAACATTTTGAATATGTGGTGGAGAGTGAGGCATGAGATTTGAATGAGTCAAACTCATTTGAATGGGTGAAGGGGAGGAAATTTAGGAGGAAAAGAAGGGATGAGGAGAGGGGCTTGAGAGTTAGCTGAATGTGGGGTTCTAGGGGTGGCATTTTCGACCAAGAGGAGAGTGGTTCGGTTAGGGGGCTTAGGTGCCGAAATAAGGTGTGTGGTAGAGTGTGTGTGGTCATTTTTCCTTCTTTTGAAATCATTTTTCTCTCTTCTCTAGTCTTGCCGAAAGTGTCAACAAGAGTAATTCATTTTCGGTCTTCTTCTTTTACTATAGTCTAAAGCCGAAGGTAATTCTTTCACTCTCTAAAAAGCCGAAATACACCCTCCATCTTCACTATAGCCGAACCTTTTCCTTCACTTTCTCCTATAGTCGAACCTCTTAACCTCAAACTTTCTCTTCTTTTCTTCCATCACTTGTTTCATCATCAAAGCCGAATAGTTTTTCTATACCTTGGCCGAATCTCCCATTCACCATTTCCTTTCTCTTTTTCGTTCATACTCTTTCTTCTCTTCTATTATTGTATTTATTTCTCCAGTTATATCTCTTGGCCGAATCTGTCAGAGCTTGTAAAGGGGACGTTGTCTTTCATCTCCTACGAATCTTCTCAATCGGAATAGTAGTAGTGGAGTATTAAGGATCTTTCAGGACTTGATCAATCAAGGTAAGAAGGTATTTGGTTCGGCCAAAGGCCATTTCTTTTGTCCATAGATGTTAGGCCGAATCTAACATGGCTCGTGTAGGGATTTCGACAACCTTCAAGTTCAAGTAAGGGCCTTCGGGATTTAGGTCGACTTTGGTAAGAGTGTTCTTTCGATTTTAGCATTCGTTTGGTTTCATTTAGATCTGAATTAACGTATTAACCCGGGTCTTCTGACCAAAGACTTTGTTTGATGGATTCAAATATCAGCCAAGGAGAGAAAGGGGTTGGACACGTAGTCCCTACCCAAGTTCAAGAAACGGTCTATTTCAATGGTTCGGGATTGGCCACCGAGGTGTGGGCCAGTCATCGGAAAGAGACAAGCGGTCGCGTAGTCTCTTCGTGAGTGAGGACGTTAGGGAAATCGAGAGTCTAGTGCTTGAGTTCTCGTGTGTGTAGTTAATACAATGTTTCTTTGTTTAATTAGTCAAATGCTTGTGATATGTGTGGTAGCCGATAAAGTGGCTGTGGTGGTATTGTTACCCATATTGGGTAATCCGTGTCGAGTTAGTACATTTCCTATATTAAAATGTGGATGGATATATGTGGATCTTTGTAAGCATGTTATATATGGATATCCGTTATGTTCACATGATTACATTGTCATTCCATCATGGTATCTTTGCATGTGCATGGGGTTCGGATATATTGAATACGGGAAGTGTGTACATCTATGTACGTGGATTAGTGATGGCCTCGAGCCTCACTTTGTGGATTGATGTTGGCCTTGAGTCTCATCGTGGATATTTGTGATTTTAATCACGTGGATCGATGGCTGAACCACTAGGTGGACTCGGCATTCTTGCCGAAAAGGTGTGTAGCGGATGGAGGGTCGATTTAGTAATCCCCGTGTGTGGTGGCTGGATATACGGGTGGTGTGTAGCGGTTGGATACTAGGTTGGGTTGGGTTAACATATTGCATTATTATGCGTGGTATGTGGTTTGATGTGGATTTGGGGTCAAGCCCATTTGTGGATCATGTGGTTTAATTACGCACTGAGTCGGTTTGACTCACCCTATTTTTCTCAAAAACCATGCAGGTGAGACATGGTTCGATGGACCGGGCTGGAGTGGATTCGAGGTGGCCATGCAAAAGCTGTTTATTTCTATTCACATATTAAACTTTGCATTACATTTTGGGAAATTTTTATTGTAATAAGGCAGCTTCGAATGTTTCGGGATTTTTATTATGGTTTGAGTTAGAATTATTAGCGGATTAATAATTGGAAATGTTTTCGAGACATATACAACTTAAAAATAAAATTAAAGTTTTCAAACCCGGACTACTCACAAGCACCCGTTCTCTCAAATTTTTCATATAATGATTTAAACTTTACACAACCTTCTAAGTGTTGTTTTCTCGGCAAACTACTATTTTCAGAACGAAAAACCCCTTTGTAAATGAAGTAACTATTTTAGAACTTAAAACTGATTCTCTTTCGTCTTCAAAGCCGAATTTTTTTCAAACATTTTTTCCCCAGTAACATTCCGAATTCGACCGTGGTGCTTTGGGCTGGGTTTAGGGTGTTACAGGCACACGGTAAGGGTACGATGAGGTTTTGGTTTTTGGTTAGTATGTGTTAACGCTTTGGTTAATCGCTAGTAATGTCAATTGTAGGTTCGTGACTAAGGGGTTTGCAGCACGCGAGGTTACCAGGTGTGTACAAACACTACACACACGATATCGACAATGCTGAAAAGCCGAAAAGCCGAAAGTGGCTAAACGGGCCCGATGGGCCCTGAGGCTAAGTTTGATAAAATGGTTTAGTTGATTATACGAATTAAGTTTGCCATGTTTGATACATGATTTGGTTATGTTTTGGGCCTAATAGGCCATATGATGAGATTTGGGCCTAACGGGCCGTAAGGACATGAAATGGGCTTGATGGGCTTATGGGGGCGTAGACAAGTATGTTAGGGTTAATGGACTTTAGGCCTAGTTTGAACAACTTTGTAATTTCATAAGACTTAAGCTAATTAAACATGTCTGTGGACAAGTCGATTATTTAGAGTGTGGTAACCGACATATGCATGTCTAGGATTGGATCTAGTGAGAGCTTGGTACTTAAGCGTTCCTAGTGACCCACCTCCTATTTTCTGAGATCCTACCTGGTGCATAGTGTTTGTTCACTTTAACCGCGAGGACTTGTTTATGGGCCAAAGTTCATAACTAAAACCCGAGAGGGACCAAATACCCTTATATTTGTAAAATTACTAAAATACCCCTAGATTTGTAAATTACCAAAATACCCCTATTTTGCAAAAGTACTAAAATACCCTTATTTTGTAAAAGTACCAAAATACCCCTGTCTTGCAAAATTACCAAGATACCCCTATTTTGCCAAATTACCAAAATACCCCTGTAGGGTAGAATTACAAAAATACCCCTAGGTAGTGAAATGACGAAAATACCCCTATGTGACGGATATGAGTTTATGGATGTTACTTGTGTGTTTGATGCATTCATATGATATTCTGCTTAGGACGCATATGGGTGGGAATTATGGTACGGAGAAAGATTTGAGGATCGCATGGCCGTATGGTATGGATCCACGGGAGGCTTTAAGCCCAATATATGATTAGCAGCTTTGCTGCAACGTTCGGTAGTACCGCAACTGGGCTACCCATGGTGTGTAGCGGAGGGGTGGGTCGAGCTAGAATTCCGCACAGGAGTCATAAGGTTGGAAGGGAAATGGTGTGTGTAGTGGATGGATTTTTGGGGTGGGTTTTGCATTATCTTGTTATATATGATGTGATATGATGTGATATGAGGTCATGGTGGGCTAAGGCCCAAGACCACCGATTTGTTAGGGCTTAGGCCCAATGTGAATATTTGTATGTGATTTGATTGCCAAGGGTTGTACACACTGAGTTTCGAAACTCACACCCTTTTATTTAATGTTTCAGGTGATCCTGCATAGACGGCTCGACGCAGGAGAGGACTCGGAGATGGCCATTGAATACTTTGTTTTTTTTTTCATTGCATTGTAATAAGGCCATATAACTCCTAAGTGACTTTAGATTTTGGGTTTTATTATTATTGTTTCATCTATCCGCTTATTAAATTTCATAAAATATCTAAATTTAACATAGTTTTCGAAATAACTTAACCTATGAATGTTTTCTAAAAAATGGGCTTTTTCAACTTAACTTAACAAGATACAAGGGTTGTGGGCTTTTGGGCCTTAAATTATTAAATGGTAAAATCGTTTTGAAGTGTGCCTTTGATGTGACATTCCAGACTCGGGCCTAACTTCTAGGCCGGGTTTGGGGTGTTACATTTAGTGGTATCAGAGCCAAGTTGCAAAGCTCGGGCTGTGAAATGGGCCTTGGATTTTGGGTTTTAAAAAGTTTTTGGCAGGATTCTTGAAGTGTGGTTCACCGAGCCCTCGACGTTGAGCCAAGTAAGTTTTATGTACTACATTTGTTTAAATTACGGAACTATATCTAGATATGGGCTGCTTTAAAATAGGTTTTTAGAGACTAAAGCCCGTAGGAAACTGAAGCCTGTAGTGGATCTTCGATCGCGAAAAAAAAACTTTTAAATTGTTACTTGCATAAGACATGTGTTTTAAACAGTGGAACTATGAACTAATTTCATAATATTCTAATTCAAATAATACGAGAATCAACGATGAGCGCTAGAAGAGGTGCAAGGGTTCAATTAGAATTAAAGTGTGTTAGTGTTATTAAAGTCAGAGTGCGCAGCAGTAGCGTAGTGGGGTAGTTGTTACACGACTACCCTGTTAGCTAGAAATTTTGGGGACGAAATTTCTTTAAGGGGGTAGAATTGTAACGCCCTGAATTTGGGCCTAGAAGAATTGGGCTTTGGGATTTGGGTCTCAGAAAATTTTTAAGTGAGCGAGAAAATGACAATTGGCATGTGAGCTTTGAGGGTTAATGAATTTGGAGTGTCTAGGGGTGTTAGAGATGTTTTGGGATCAAGTAAGGGTATAGGAAAAATTTTAGTTTTAGCCCAAGGGAACTGTGACTTCAGTTAGTAGGCCTTTTAAATAAATGAAGAAGAAAAATGACACAAAAGAGCTTGTGGTGTAGTGGCAAAGTGGCGCCACTTAGGGAGCAGGGAGGTGGCGTCATTAGCAGGCAAGGGAATCCAAGGTTCGAGTACTCGCATGGTATTTTGTTGGGGATTTAATTTTTGCCTTCTAGATGGTTAGTAGTGGCGTTGGATGTGAACTCTGAAGGAAGTGTTCATGAGAGAAAATTAAGGAAGGGATAAAGGAGCTTATCTTAGAGAAAATTTAGGATGAGATTGAGGAGTTATCAGGGAGAAAAGTTAGGAGCTGAAAAGTGTGAAGAGTTGGTGCCGTTGTGGGAAGTGGGAAGTGTATAAATTCGGCTTAGGAGGGTAAATGAGTGCCGTTTTTGGGTCTTTTAGGGGGTATTACGAATTTTCATTGTGGCTTTCGGCATTTGGAGAGTTTTGCAAATAAGTTAGTCTTTTTTTTCTTTACCGAATATTCTATAGTTACCCTCACACAAGCACATTTGATCTTTTCTTTTATCCCCCTCATTCTGTTCTTCTGTTGCCGAATTCTTCCATTGCCGAAAAACCATCATTCCTTTTTGCCAAATTCTCTCTTAGCCAAACTTTTCTATTGCCGAATTACCATCATCTTCTCTTGCCAAAATCCCCCATTAGTGCCGAATCTTTGTTGTTTTTCTCTATCACAAATCAGTTGGTATCTACTCTCAGTCAAGGTTAAAAGTCGAATCTCGTTTGGTAGGCCGCAGGATCTAAGGTTGGATTCGGTAAGTATTCTGTTAACCCCCCTTAGTATGTTTTGTTGAAAGCCGAAGGGCTATCTAACCCCTCTTTGCCGTTACCATGTATTAACAAGGGTGAGGTTCAGCAATCGCAAGTGCGGTAGGTAAGGATTGCTATCAAGGCAGTAAGTATTCTCGACTCAATTAGGGTTTAGTAAATGACCGAATCTATTGTGGCTCATAGGGGTGACTTATGATCAATATGGGTCACTTGGTTTTGAAGATATAGGTGTTTGGGTGTAGATTTAGAGGTTAATCGCCAATAGTAGCAAAGGAAGGGCTACTAGAACGTGAGGCACACGGTAAGGGTACGGTGAGGTTTTAGTTTTTGGTTAGTATGTGTTAACGCTTTGGTTAATCGCTAGTAATGTCAATTGTAGGTTCATGACTAAGGGGTTTGTAGCACGCGAGGTTACCAGGTGTGTACAAACACTACACACACGATATCGACAATGCCGAAAAGCCGAAAAGCCGAAAGTGGCTAAACGTGCCCGGTGGGCCCTGAGGCTAAGTTTGATAAAATGGTTTGGTTGATTATACGAATTAAGTTAGCCATGCTTGATACATGATCTGGATATGTTTTGGGCCTAATAGGCCATATGATGAGATTTGGGCCTAACGGGCCGTAAGGACATGAAATGTAACACCCCAAACCCGGCCCATACGCCACGGCCGAATTTAGAATGCCACTGCGGAAAACGTTTGAAAAATATTTTGACTTAGAGTGAAAACATAAAAATTTATTGTCTTTAATAAAACATTGTATATTTATAAATCCAAATAAAATCAAGTTGTTACAAATCCTTCGATTTGTAATTTTAACATATATCTTTAAGATATGAGTTGCTAAAAATAAAACATATCCAAATAATAAAAATTGTCAATCCACTTTAAAACATAATAATAAACTTCAAAACCTTTAAATGGCCCTTATTACAATAACCAAATATTCGCAAATTCTGAAAATATATATAATATATAAAATAAGGAAAATAACTTCTGCATGGGCCACCTCGCATCCACTCCAACTCGGTCCAAGCTTTATGCATCACCTGTAAGGTTTGAGAAAAATTGGGTGAGTCACACAGACTCAGTGCATAGTTATTACACATGTTCCCACATATGGGCTTGGCCCATATCCACACAGTCCACATACAAAATTATGCAAAATGAAGCCCAACCCAACCTAGTTCCATCCATTACACCAACCTCGGCACACCTGCCGCCCAAGGCTGTGGCTAATCCACCGATCACCTAAGTGATCCCACATAACTTACCTCAGCAGACTTGCTGCTCAAGGCCGTGGCTAAGCCACCGATGACATAATGATCCACATATCTGTATCCACAAGGTGACTCGAGGTCATCCTCAATCTACGGTGATGCACACACGCCTATCATCCGCCGATGGGCACCTAGCCAACACCTCTCTTGATGAAGCACATAGCCACCATCAAGCGCCAATGTAGCACAAGGCTAACATCGGACCACGTACATAATGTACACCCTTTCCTTCGATAGTCACATCCCAAGTCCCATGTATCATGCCACAATATCATTAAAATAAGCATATATCACATGCCATCACATTTTCATACATAGATCATATGTAAATTAAAATCATAAAATACTCGACCTTGTCAATTGATTACCCAACATAGGCATCCACCCTTTTTAGCCATTAATTCGGCTACCATGCACATCATATACATATTTATATATTAAAACACATACACACAACAAAAGAACAATCATGATAACTACGCACCTTTTTGGCACATCGGCTAAAACCCGAGATCACACGTTTGCACCTAAAAAAGTCTGCAAAATCCCTAAATGGAACCATATTAGTTTCGGCCTCTACACCAAAAAGCATTAGAAAGTGGCCTTTGCCCTCAAGAAAACGACATAGAAAAGAGAAAGGAAATGCGGCCATGTACACTTACCTATCTTCCAAAACCGATTGAAGAAAACCAAATGAAGATCTACCCTTATTGATATTAGGCTAAGACAATACAAAAAGAGTATGGGAAGTTTCGGCAATATGGTTGATTTGTAACAACAAAAAGGATTCGGCTAGAATGGAGAAAGAGAAAGGAAAAAGGAAGAGAAAGAAAGAAATTGAAATGAGAGAGAGATGTTTTCGGTTTTGAGCCAAAGTGGAAGAAAGAAAAGAGAAATGGGGAGAAGGAAGTTTCACCTAGGAGAAAATAAAAGAAAAGTGGGTTTTGAACAAGTATGACAAGAATAGAAAAGAAGTTGTGAACAAAAGAGATTCGGCCAAGCACTATGATGATTTCGGTTTTTGTTACACTTTGATGTACTAGGGAGAAATTTGCAAAAAACTAAAAAGGATTTTCGGTTATGACACCAAAACAAATATTGAAGGCCAAAACTAATACCAAAAACTCACCTTATGTCCAAGACACATTCGGCTATAGGGAGTGTTTGTGGAGAGAAAAGAAATTGGTGTTCAAATGCTTAGGAAAATGGCCAACTAGCTACTAACCTACCAAAGCCTCCATCAAAAATCGGTCAAGCCCTCCCTAGACCAAAATGCCGTCCACATACATGAACTAAAGGCCATAATAGAGTTTCCAAAACACTCTCCAACATTCAAGCCTTTTGTCCCCCCATCCTTCCTTAATTCTTAAGATTCTTATCCCCAATTTCATGCTTTCCTTAAACCAATATTCAACTTTCCAAAGTTGAGAGTTCAACCTATCATAAATAAAGGTTGACCGTCCATAAATACTAGGATGAAAATAATGTCTCCCAAAAAGTTAATCATGCTACTCGAACTTCTAACCTCAAGCAACCCTTCAAGCATCCTAACCATCTTGCCACTAACTCCTCTTGTGTTTAATTTAACACTTAACTTAACTTAAGTACTAAGTTCACTTAATCCACTTCATTAAATAAACCATACTAAAAATTATTCTATCTTCCTAAATAGAATCAAGCCTTCACAAGACTATGCTAACACACAAAAATTCATACCTGAATTAACAGAAGCAATAAGATGATACTCAATTTTTTCCTAAAGCCCAAGGCCCAATCTTAATAAGCCCAATTTCGGGATGTTACATGAAATGGGCTTGATGGGCTTATGGGGGCGTAGACAAGTATGTTAGGGTTAATGGACTTTAGGCCTAGTTTGAACAACTTTGTAATTTCATAAGACTTAAGCTAATTAAACATGTCTGTGGACAAGTCGATTAGTTAGAGTGTGGTAACCGATATATGCATGTCTAGGATTGGATCTAGTGAGAGCTTGGTACTTAAGTGGTCCTTGTGACACCCCTAACCCGTATCCGTCGCCGAATTAGGGTTACGAGGCATTACCGAACATAGCACGATTCGTAATGGTCATTTATTACAAATCCAAATTCGTAATTCAAAACTCATCAGAACACTTATCTTAATCACTTTTGAACTTAAATCTACTATATGACTTTCATTAGCATATTTTAAAAATTATTCAGATATAAATATATATATAAATATCTTTACACATCATATACCAATCATATAATAAATAAATAAAAATATCAAATGCTAATTATCACACATCACATTATAATCTAAGCATGTTCACATATTAAAATCAATTATCAACCATAAAATGCAATTTTGGTTATCATACATTATGGCCGGATATATTAATGGTTAATAACAAACATAATACACATTCACATCCAAACAAAATGAACCATAACTCAATTTAGGTATCACTCATTTATGCGGCATTGATTTCATTTAAACTAACATACTTTAATTCTAAACTTACTTCTTTCCTAATCACCAAAACCATGCGCATATGACCTTGATATTTTAAGCCATTTTACACATAGTTCGC
The DNA here is from genome assembly GCA_025698515.1 of Gossypium sturtianum. Taxonomy (NCBI): domain Eukaryota; kingdom Viridiplantae; phylum Streptophyta; class Magnoliopsida; order Malvales; family Malvaceae; genus Gossypium; species Gossypium sturtianum. The sequence continues at coordinate 96,671,725 of CM046945.1, read as the reverse complement.
ATGCCAATTTATATGCTTTAATATGTGCTAAAATTTCATTCACACAATCAAGCTGAATTGTTTCTTATTCGATCATTCTATAAAACATTCAATACATAAAATATATATTTAGATAAATATACTATAAACCAACTATCATGCTCATCATTATAGTTCCAACGCCATATTCATATATATACAAATACATTTACATTATCAAAGAAACTAAACCTCAAACATTAATAAACCACATCAACTTCATTTCATCGATATGCCATTATAAACCAATTACTAAACTAACTACACATATACAATTTTAACCTCATACCAAACTTATTTATTTCATTTTCGTTTAATAACAATCAAAACATATACATTCATGCCTTTATAAACCGAATTCTAAATAATTAAACAAAGATAACGGAACATACAACACAACCAAACCACATATTTAGCTATTTTAAATTCATCACATATCCGAATATACAAGCACATTATAACCAATTTTGTAACAACCCATAAGGCCGAACATGCATAAATTATTACATATCATATAACCTAATTCAATGAATATTCCATCAATAATATACTTAGCATCTCACTTATATTTTCAAATTCGCACCTCAAGACTTATACCTATCATGAACCATGGATTAATTCAAGCACTCATTAATAAAGCATATCAACCAAGTTACATATAAACTCACCTTAACCGAGATCATACACACAAACATAAACATAGCAACTATGTTTCACATATAATAAGCCAAGGCCAAATTGCTAAAACCAAACACATAAAGCACTTAACCAAGAACGCATAAAACTGAACTTAAACATAGTGATCAAGCCACTTTCGCATGGCTATATATATATACATGTTTCAAAATCAAACATTCTATCTATGCTATACATGACATAAGCCCAAATTCAACTTAGTAAAATACCGAAGGAAACCGTCGATAGTGTGATAAGCTTTGCTGACTATCCCCGAGCTCGTAACGAGACTCCAAAATCTATAAAACAGAGATAAACAAGAACACACACAGAGTAAGCTATTTAAGCTTAGTAAGTTATAAGCAAAAACAAATATATAAACACTTGCATAGTAACATTAGGTTAACAAGGCCGATTACCCCAAATATTAAGCACAATTATAATTTAGTACCAAGATCACATTTTACTTTCACACATAAATATTATATAGCCGAATACACAAATTAACTTCACAAGGCCGAATAAATAATGCTCACATATTCAATCACATAATTCACTTAACATTTTATCATTTCAAATAACCAACTTACCTTGTTTTCATATAAACAAATAACTGACACATACCTGAACCTTTGATTCAATTACACATTCGGTCTTTACTTCACATTGCCCGTTGAATCTCTTAAACATCATCAAAAGCACATTATTTCAAATCAATATCAATAAGTTTTACTATTCAATTCTTACTCATGAATCAATACCTATTTTCTTTTCTACCACTTTTCAAACTCATACACAAAAGTCAACAACCACATAGGTTCCGTGACGCACTGCACATGCCTCATCATACTTATCTATTACATTTCCCACGTCACCTTATTGATCGATACGTCATATCATACGATAATATTTTATATTCAATGAACTCGCACACTTAGTGCCAAATGGATAACCGAAGCTATATATATAGATATCGCACACACAGTGCCAAAACCTTGTAACGTATCGCACACTTAGTGCCGTCACATTTAACTTCTCGCACACTTAGTGCCAAATCCTTGTAACGTATCGCAAACTTAGTGCCGTCACATTTAATTTCTCGTACACTTAGTGCTATATTTCATACTATCATTTTCGTACATTAATTTCACATATTAAAAATCAGCATATAAATCTCATGTTTATATATAATTAACAACACATATATATGCTTATAAACTTAACTCGGATATCGACGAACGTAATCGACTACTCAACTACTTTTGACTTTCCCCTGATCTAATTTCGTTTTCTTCCATTCTTGATCTAAATAAATTAAAATTCAACTAATTTAACCACATATTCATTCAATTTAATCCAAAAACACATAAATAGGCAAATTACCATTTTGCCCCTGACATTTCACACTTTTTGCAATTTAATCCTTATTGCATAAAACACAAACTACACAAAATTTACACATACTATAGTTAGGCCGAATATTCACAAGCATTATACAAGTCCATATATTTCATTTTTTTCACATTTTAGTCCTTCAAAAATTTATTTTCACAATTTAGTCCAAATAACTCAAAATTATCCAAAAATCCAAAGATAAAACATGTTAATCTAACACATATATTTCATAATTCATCATCAAACATCATAAAAATCATAAACTCATCAATGGAAAAACACAAAATCATCATCAAATTCAAAAATTAAGACATGGGCTTTGAAGATAACTTAGCAACGATCTCAAAAACGTAAAAATTATCAAAAACCGAACAATTAACATACCTTAATTGAAGAAACACAAGGCCGAACCCTAGCTTGTTTTCTTATTTCTTTTCTTTTCTTTGTTTCAGTCATAAGATGAGAATATGACTTTGATTTTATGTTTTTGTTTTATTATACTAACTTATATTATAATATATATTATTTTAACCTTTATATATAATATATATATAAAACTATATAATATAAACATAATGCAAATGCTGTCCACTATCTTTATTAATGGCAAAATTGCAACATAAATCCCCCATATTAAAAAGACATCAACAATTAGGCACTTTCACAATTAACCATCAAATTTTCATTTTACGCGATTAAGCCCTTTTATTTAATCGGACACTCAAACAATAAAATTAAAACACGAAAATTTAACACAAGTAAATTCACATATAATAAAAATTAAAAATATTTTTAAAATATTTTTTGGACTCAAATTTGTGGTCCCGAAACCACTATTCCGATTAGGGTCAAATTTGAAGTATATTCTGATCCTAAGTGACCCACCTCCTCTTTCTCTCGAGATCCTACCCGGTGCATAGTGTTTGTTCACTTTAACCATGAGGACTTGTTTATGGGCCAAAGTTCATAACTAAAACCCGAGAGGGACCAAATACCCTTATATTTGTAAAATTACTAAAATACCCCTAGATTTGTAAATTACCAAAATACCCCTATTTTGCAAAAGTACTAAAATACCCCTATTTTGTAAAAGTACCAAAATACCCCTGTCTTGCAAAATTACCAAGATACCCCTATTTTCCAAATTACCAAAATACCCCTGTAGGGTAGAATTACGAAAATGCCCCTGGGTAGTGAAATGATGAAAATACCCCTATTTGACGGATATGAGTGTAACATACTAGAATTAGGGGTTCTACATCTTGTGCTATTCTATGTGTTTGGCTCGTTTAGCTTGTTATTTTGGTGCATTTGGGGGTCTTGGGGGAGGCTCGGGTTTGAGCCAAAACTTTGGTAAAATTTTACTTTTTAGGGCACTTTAGGGGGAGAGCTAGTGGATGCAGGCCTTAAGTATGTTTGGTTGTAATTTGATGTCACAAGGAGCAAGGTGGCTTAGTGGTTGGCGTCACAAGGGAGCATGGATGGGGGAGTGGGTTCGAATCCCACATGTTGTTTTTGAGAGTTCTTTTTGTGCCAGGAAGGGAGAGTGGTGGAGTTAGCGTTGGACTCTCCTAAGAAGAGTTTGAATTGGTCAAATAAATTCAAATGATGGATGGAGAGGACTTGGTGGAGTGAATTTTGGAGAAAATCAAGGGATGTGGTGGAGGGATGAAGTTGGCCGAAAGTGGGAGACTTGAGAAGGGGGAAAATTCGGTCAAAGTGTAAGGGAGTGTAGGGGATTTTGGGTGGCATTTTTGGTAATGGGAGAGTAGTGTGCCGTTTGTGTCAAGAGTGGCTAGGTGAGTTTTGTTTCCTTAGCATTTTCGGTTATAACATTTTGGGGATAACATTGCTCTCTTTCCTTTACCGAAACCTGGAGTGACTATTCTCTTTGTTTTCATCTCTTTTCTTTTGTCTCTCAAGCTGTGTAGCCGAAACTTCAACCTTCCCATCCTTCTCTTCTTTTTCTTTCCTTCCTACTTTTTCTGCTTCACCACAAGCCGAATTCTCTTGAAGCCACTCTTTGCCGAACCTCCTCTTACCATCCTCTTTTGATTTTCACCATAACCGAACCTTCATTCTTCTCTTTTACTTCTATATTTTCTCCATTAAACCAAAACCCCTACTCCTTTATTTTGTTTAGTTTTTCTCCAAAGCCGAATTGTGTTCTCCTTCTATACTTCTTCATTCTTTTCTATAATCATTTTCTTGTGCTAGCCGAATCCCCTCTTGTACCGAACTAAATCCATTCTTTCATCTTCTGTGTTAGCCGAACGTCAAGAAGCAAGGTGCTAGGATCTTTTTGTCTGTCGAAAGTCTCTCTTCAATCAGTTTGTGCTTGTTGCAAGGGCCAAATCTCTCTTCAGTCGACTTCAAGGTTTCCTTTGGTATAATCCATAGCTGAATTTGGTGTTGTGCGACTTCTTGTTAACCAAGGTAAGGAGTTCCTCTCTAGTTCTTTGCGATTAGACTCTATCCGTTTTATTCCGCCATAATCAAACCTCCCTGTTTGACAACCATCGTTTCTCTCTGAAAATATTGTACTGATCAAGACTCTCTTCATGGATGCGAGTGCTAGCCGATCCAAGGAGGGTGCGTTAAAAAAGCCTGAGGGGAGTGGACTCGTAGTCTCTGCTCCCAAGTTTAAATGTCGTGCTGTGTCGGTGGTTCGATACTTTCTGCCGGGTTGTGGTAGAGAGGCGACATCCACTTGGGATAGGCAGATAGATGTTATTCCTGCTAGTGAGAGTAGAGACGATCAAGAGTGTTTAGTTCTCCGCGTAATCAGGTGTGTAATTCTCACACCTTTCCTTGTTTGATTAGTAATAAATATGTGTATTGTTTAAAAGCTGAAATATCTATAACGGCTGTTGAGTTACCCTTGAGGGGTAAAATCGGAGATACCAGGTTAGTTACGTTTTGATTATGTCATTTAAATAACTCAGCATGAATATGTGTATGCTCCGATTATTAGATGTACATTGATATATATTGTACTCATCACATTATGATTATATGTTACATAGGATTGGGATATGATATTGATGAAAAGGGGCAGTGTATATCGGTGACTCTGTCACATTATTTTGGTGGCTAGGCCACATATATATCGGTGACTCTGTCACATTGTTTCAGTGGCTAGGCCACTTATATCGATGACTCATCACATTATATCGGCTTTGAGCAAAGATGACTATCAAAGATGACCGCCAATGAGGAGTGTAGAGGATGGAGGGTTGATTGTAGAAATCCCCACAGGTGTGTTGAGGTTGGACATATGGAGCGGTGTGTAGCGGATGGAACACTAGGTTGGGCTGGGTTGCATTACATTCACTATCTGATATGCCATGTTGTTAGGGCTACGGCCTAATTCGATACGTATGGGCTTCGGCCAAATTTGTGACTGTGGAGGCTAAGGCTCAATTTGTTTCCATGGGCTTAGACAAGTTTTCGTTCGTAAGGGGAATTACACACTAAGTTCTCGTAACTCACCCCTCTGCTTAATTTTGCAGGTAATCCCTAGTTTGAGGATTTGGAGCCGAGGAGGACTCTGCGGTGGCCATGCGTTACTTCTTTCGTAAACTCTATTTTTCTTTATTTTAAACTTATTTTAAATTTGGGAATTTGTTATGTAATAAGGCCTCCGGGATTTAATTTGGTTTTTGATTTAATACGGTTATTTTATATCATGAGATGTCAAATACGGAGTTCTTTCTAAAAAACTTTATAAACAATCTTTTTTTTCCAAAATATTAACAACGGAGCATAAGCAATAAATAATTAAACTCGGGTTTTTCTTAGAAGTACAAAAACTGTTTCAAAAAATAAAACTCGGAATTTTTAAATGATCACAAAGTTTCTTTAATAACCTTTTCATGCGACATGCCAGATCCGGTCGTAACGTCTAGGCCGGGTTTGGGGTGTTACAATTATGGTATCAGAGCCAGGTTACAAAACTCGGCTGTGAAATGGGTTCAAAAGTGTTTTCCAAATTTGTTTGTCTTTCTGGAAGTATGGCACCCGAGTCTCCGGCACCAAATCTGTATTGTAAGTTTTCTGACTTTTGTTGATTTTATGAAAAGAATTTTATTGTGTTGTGATTGCTAGTTATAAGAGATAAAATTTTAGAGATTGAGACCTTTAGAAATACGATTTTGAAAACTACTTCTAAATCTATCTTCATAAGCTATCCGTTAATAAACAGTGGAACGGTATACTAATTCATAAAATTTGTAATCAGATTAAGTCGATTCAGTAAACATGAGCACTAAAAGACGTGGACGTGGTGTACACGGTCGTGGTAGAGGCCGGAGTGTTGAGGCTGGATCCTCAGAATCAGGACATGGGCCGAATGGCGAAGTGCCAGCATCACCGAGAGTGGGAGAAGGATCTCAAGACCGAACTGGAGGGGACGATGCTTTGTCCCAAGCTATACTGCGTGTTTTGGAGCGGGTTGCTAGAGCAAGCACGAGATCGGTAGCTCGAAAATCTATTCCTGAGTGACTTCGAGCAAACGGGGCTGAGATATTTAGAGGTATTTCGGGTGTGGCCCCAAACGTAGCGGAATATTGGCTGGAGGTAGTTGAGCGGATTATGGATGATCTGGACTGCACGGCAGAGGAGAAGTTGAAAAGAGCAATGTCCCTCCTTCGAGATGAGACGTACCAGTGGTGGCTCGCGGTAAGGGAGGGTACTCCAGCGGATCGTATTACCTGGGATTTCTTTAAGACAGCATTCCGGGGAAAATATGTTAGGGCTAGTTATGTGGACGCCCAGAGGAAAGCATTTCTAAATTTAGTCCAAGGGAATAAGTCAGTGGCCGAATATGAGGCGTAGTTTCTGCGTTTAAGTCGTTATGCCCGAGGAATAGTTGCGACTGACTATGAGCATTGTGTTCGGTTCAAGGATGGTCTCATGGACGAGTGCGGTACTAATAGCTCAATGAATGGAAAGAGATTTTGCCATTCTGGTTGAGAAAGCAAAAATAGCTGAAGAGGTGAAGCGGTTTGAGAGGCAGAATTGGGATAAGGATAGGGGTAAGAATAAGAGGAGTTTTGAGTCGTCAGGATCTGCTGGAGGTTTCTAAAAGAGGCCTAGGTTTGAGGGGTCGGGTCGAGTTACGATGCCTGTTGCTGTTGGTCAGTCTCGACCGTGTGCTCAGTATGGGAAATTACATTCGGGGGAGTGTTGGGTAAGAAATAGAGGATGTTTCAAGTGTGGATCTATGGATCATCTGATAAAGAACTGTCCACAAGAGTTAGCCAGGGCACGATCGGTAGGTCAGGGATATACAGAGTCCGGAAGAGGTGGGCAGCAGCCACCGAGAGGTCGTGGTCCGGTTAGAGGAGGAAATAGATTTGGTCGAAGGCGTGGAGCACCAGGCAGAGGTGCTGGTAGTACAGACGCAAGACAGCCTAGATTGGTTTATGCGGCTAGACGTCGAGAGGATGGCGATGCACCGGACGTCATAACCGGTACGTTCCTTGTATTTAATGCACCCTTTTACAGCTTTGATAGATATTGGGTCTACACATTCATATGTTGCCTGTACTGTATCTGAGACTTTGAGCATTAAATCTGAGCTTGCTGCTAGAGAAATATCTGTGGTTAGCCCTCTAAGACAATCTGTAGTAGTGAACAAGTTGTTTAGGAATGTGCCTTTAGAAGTTCAAGGGGTAGTGTTTCTGGCAGACTTGATGGAACCGCCGTTACGAGTTCGATCCGATTTTAGGCATGGACTCGTTAGTTAAGCATCGTGCAAACTTGGATTGTCTTTGCTAAGCGTATGGTGTTAAGAACTCCAGAGGATAAGGAAATAATTATGATAGGGAAAGAAGAGATTATCATGTCCCATGTAATCTCTAAACACTTGAGGTCAAAGGATGGTGCAAAAAGGGTGTGAGGCGTTCCAAGTTTTCATTAGTGCTTTGGATGTCAAGGAATTGTCCGTAGGGGATATCAAAACGGTGAAGGAATTCTCGAACGTCTTTCCTGAAGAGCTTCCGGGGTTACCTCCAAATCGCGAGGTGGAGTTTGGCATTGAGCTACTTCCGGGAACAGCTCCGATGTCCATTGCCCCTTATAGGATGGCACCAAAGGAGCTGGTGGAACTTAAAGCGTAGATCCAAGAGCTGTTGGATCGTGGATTTATCCGACCAAGCATATCTCTGTGGGGAGCGCCGGTGTTATTTGTGAAGAAAAAGGACGGGTCGATGCGTATGTGCATTGACTATCGTCAGTTGAACAAGTTGACGATTAAGAACAAATACCCGTTGCCAAGGATTGACGATTTGTTCGATCAACTAAGAGGAGCTTCGGTGTTCTCGAAGATAGATTTAAGGTCGGGGTATCATTAGCTAAAGGTCAAGGAGGCAGATATTCATAAGACTACTTTTTGAACTCGTTATGGTCACTACGAATTTTTAGTGATGCCGTACGGGTTGACGAATGCACTAGCTACATTTATGGATATGATGAACTAGGTATTCCAACCCTACCTGGATCGGTTTGTCTTGGTGTTCATAGATGATATTTTGGTATATTCGAAGACTGATGAGGAGCATGATTCGCATCTTCGGATAGTTCTGCAGATTTTGAGAGAGAAGCAACTGTATGCCAAATTCAGCAAGTGTGAATTTTGGTTTAAGGAGGTGACCTTTTTGGGGCATGTTGTTTTCGCTGAGGGGATTAGGGTTGATCCCGAAAGATTGAAGCTGTTTTGGATTGGAAACCGTTGAAGTCAGTGTCAGAAATTTGAAGTTTCCTGGGTTTGGCTGGGTATTACAGAAGGTTCGTAGAAGGGTTTTCATTTATTGCTCCACCTCTAACCAAGCTACTATGAAAAGAAGTACCGTTTGTTTGGGCCGATAAGCAACAGGAAAGTTTTGAGAAGCTAAAGAAGATTCTGACTGAGGCGCTGGTTTTGATTTAGCCTGAGGCTGGTAAGGAATTTGTCGTCTATTGTGATGCATCGCACACAGGGTTAGGATGTGTGTTGATGCAAGAAGGGAAGGTGATAGCGTATGCGTCTCGGCAATTAAGGCCACATGAAGTGAATTATCCCACTCATGATTTGGAGCTAGCTACGGTAGTGTTCGCTCTGAAGATTTTGAGGCACTACCTGTATAGAGAAAAGTCGATTATCTACACCGACCATAAGAGCCTGAAATATGTCCTTACCCAGAAGGAGTTGAATTTAAGGCAGCGGAGGTGGATTGAGTTATTGAAGGATTATGACTGCTCGATCGAGTATCACCCGGGTAAAGCTAATGTGGTGGCGGATGCGTTGAGTCGTAAGGTGATATCAGATTTGAGGGCAATGTTTGCTCATCTCAGTTTGTATAAAGATGGAAGCTTGTTAGCCGAACTTCAAGTGAAGCCTTCATGGGTAGGTCAGATTAAAGAGAAACAGTTATTAGACGAATTGTTAAGTTCTCGACTTCAGCAAGTGAAAGGTGGTGAGACAGAAGATTTTCGTCTGAACAATGAAGGGGTATTATGCTTTCGTGGAAAGGTTTGTATGCCGAAGGACTCTGAGTTGAGACAGATGATTCTTCGGGAGACGCATAGTAGCCCATATGCTATGCATCCCGGTGGGAGTAAGATGTATCGAGATTTGTGTGAACAGTATTGGTGGCCAGGTTTGAAGCAAGAAGTTACCGAGTTTGTGAGTAAGTGTTTGGCGTGTCAACAGGTGAAGGCAAAACATCAGTTGCCTTCGGGGTTACTGCAACCAGTAAAGATTCCATTTTGGAAGTGGGAGAGGATAGCGATGGATTTTGTTAGTGGGCTACCTCTTACGCCTACTAGGAAAGATTCGGTGTGGGTGATTGTCGATCGGTTGACGAAGTCCGCTCACTTCATACCGGTTCGTATTGACTATTCACTGCAAATGTTGGCCAAGCTGTATTTAGCAGAGATTGTAAGGTTACATGGGGTACCAGTGTCTATCATATCAGATAGGGACCCTAGGTTTACATCGCGATTCTAGAAGGTATTACATAAAGCTTTAGGTACAAGACTGGATTTCAGCACGGCGTTCCATCCACAGACTGATGGTCAGTCAGAGAGAGTAATTCAGATTTTGGAAGACATGTTAAGAGGCTGTGTAATCGACTTTAGTGGTAGTTGGGAAGATTTTCTACCGTTGACAGAATTTGCGTACAACAATAGCTATCAATCTAGCATTCAGATGGCACCCTACGGGGCGTTGTATGGTCGTAGGTGTCGTACCCTTACCTGTTGGACAGATTTGGGTGAGCTACAGTTGTTGGGTTCGGAATTGATCTCAGAGACGGAGGAAAAGGTTAAGTTGATTCGGGTTCGATTGAAAGAAGCTTCCGATAGGCAGAAATCGTACGTAGATCTGAAGCGTAAAGAAATAGAATTCTCAGTGGGTGATCAGGTCTTTCTGAAGGTCTCACCTTGGAAGAAGGTTTTAAGGTTTGGACGGAAGGACAAGTTGAGCCCCAGATTTATCGGGCCTTATTGGATAGTCAAACGTGTGGGACCAGTGGCTTATCAGCTTGAGTTACCCCCAGAGTTGAGTCAGATCCATAATGTATTCCATGTCTCGATGTTAAGGCGCTATCGTTTGGATCTATCTCACATAGTGCCGGTGGAAGAAATTGAAGTAAGACCCGACTTGTCTTTTGAAGAAAAACCAGTGCGGATCTTAGATCGAGATGTTAAGGTGTTGAGAAGGAAGTTGGTTCTGTTGGTCAAAGTGTTATGGCGTAATCACGGTTCAGAAGAAGCCACGTGGGAGCCAGAAGATGTGATGCGGCAGTAGTACCCTCACCTCTTTTAATCAGGTAAATTTTGAGGCCGAAATTTCTCTAAGGGGGTAGAACTGTAACATCCTAGAATTAGGGGTTCTGCATCTTGTGCTATTCTATGTGTTTGGCTCGTTTAGCTTGTTATTTTGGTGTGTTTGGGGGTCTTGGGGGAGGCTCGGGTTCGAGCCAGAACTTTGGTAAAATTTTACTTTTTAGGGCACTTTAGGGGGAGAGCTAGTGGATGCAGGCCTTAAGTATGTTTGGTTGTAATTTGATGTCACAAGGAGCAAGGTGGCTTAGTGGTTGGCGTCACAAGGGAGCATGGATGGGGGAGTGGGTACGAATCCCACATGTTGTTTTTTAGAGTTCTTTTTGTGCCAGGAAGGGAGAGTGGTGGAGTTAGCGTTGGACTCTCCTAAGAAGAGTTTGAATTGGTCAAATAAATTCAAATTATGGATGGAGAGGACTTGTTGGAGTGAATTGTGGAGAAAATCAAGGGATGTGGTGGAGGGATGAAGTTGGCCGAAAGTGGGAGACTTGAGATGGGGGGAAAATTCGGTCAAAGTGTAAGGGAGTGTAGGGGATTTTGGGTGGCATTTTCGGTAATGGGAGAGTAGTGTGCCGTTTGTGTCAAGAGTGGCTAGGTGAGTTTTGTTTCCTTAGCATTTTTGGTTATAGCATTTTGGGGATAACATTGCTCTCTTTCCTTTACCAAAACCTGGAGTGACTATTCTCTTTGTTTTTATCTCTTTTCTTTTCTCTCTCAAGCTGTGTAGCCGAAACTTCAACCTTCTCATCCTTCTCTTCTTTTTCTTTCCTTCCTACTTTTTCTTCTTCACCACAAGTCGAATTCTCTTGAAGCCACTCTTTGCCGAACCATCCTCTTTTGATTTTCACCATAGCCGAGCCTTCATTCTTCTCCTTTACTTCTCTATTTTCTCCATTAAACCAAAACCCCTACTCCTTTGTTTTGTTTAGTTTTTCTCCAAAGCCGAATTGTGTTCTCCTTCTATACTTCTTCATTATTTTCTATAATCATTTTCTTGTGCTAGCCAAATCCCCTCTTGTACCAAACTAAATCCATTCTTTCATCTTCTGCTGTTAGCCGAACGTCAAGAAGCAAGGTGCTAGGATCTTTTTATCTACCGAAAGTCTCTCTTCAATCGGTTTGTGCTTATTGCAAGGGCCGAATCTCTCTTCAGTCGACTGCAAGGTTTCCTTTGGTATAATCCATAGCCGAGTCTGGTGTTGTGCGACTTCTTGTTAACCAAGGTAAGGAGTTCCTCTCTAGTTCTTTGCGATTAGACTCTATTCATTTTATTCCGCCATAATCAAACCTCCCTGTTTGACAACCATCGTTTCTCTCTGAAAATATTGTACTGATCAAGACTCTCTTCATGGATGCGAGTGCTAGCCGATCCAAGGAGGTTGCGTTAAAGGAGCCTGAGAGGAGTGGACTCGTAGTCTCTGCTCCCAAGTTCAAACATCGTGCTATGTCGACGGTTCGAGACTTTCTGTCGGGTTGTGGTAGAGAGCCGACATCCGCTTGGGATAGGCAGATAGTGGTTATTCCCGCTAGTGAGAGTAGAGACGATCAAGAGTGTTTAGTTCTTCGCGTAATCAGGTGTGTAATTCTCACACCTTTCCTTGTTTGATTAGTAATAAATATGTGTATTGTTTAAAAGCCAAAATATCTATAACGGCTGTTGAGTTACCCTTGGGGGGTAAAATCAGAGATACCAGGTTAGTTACCTTTTGATTATGTCATTTAAATAACTCAGCATGAATATGTGTATGCTCCGATTATTCGATGTACATTGATATTTGTTGCACTCATCACATTATGATTATATGTTGCATGGGATTGGGATATGATATTGATGAAAAGGGGCAGTGTATATCGGTGACTCTGTCACATTGTTTTGGTGGCTAGGCCACATATATATCGGTGACTCTGTCACATTGTTTCGGTGGCTAGGCCACTTATATCGGTGACTCTGTCATATTATATCGGCTTTAAGCAGCATGACTGTCAGCATGACTGCCAATGAGGAGTGTAGTGGATGGAGGGTTAATTGTAGAAATCCCCACAGATGTGTTGAGGTTGGACATATGGAGCGGTGTGTAGCGGATGGAATACTAGGTTGGGCTGGGTTGCATTGCATTCACTATTTGATATGCCATGTTGTTAGGGCTACGGCCCAATTTGATACGTATGGGCTTCGGCCAAATTTGTGACTGTGGGGGCTAAGGCCCAATTTGTTTCCGTGGGCTTAGACCAGTTTTCGTTCGTAAGGGGAATTACACACTGAGTTCTCGTAACTCACCCCTCTACTTAATTTTGCATGTAATCCCTAGTTCGAGGATTTGGAGCCGAAGAGGACTCTGTGGTAGCCATGCGTTACTTTTTTTGTAAACTCCGTTTTTCTTTATTTTAAACTTATTTTAAATTTGGGAATTTGTTATGTAATAAGGCCTCCGGGATTTAATTTGGTTTTTGATTTAATACGGTTATTTTATATCATGAGATGTTAAATACGGAGTTCTTTCTAAAAAACTTTATAAACAATCTTTTTTTCCAAAGTATTAACAATGGATCACAAGCTATAAATAATTAAACTCGGGTTTTTCTTAGAAGTACAAAAACTGTTTCCAAAAACAAAACTCGGAATTTTTAAACGATCACAAAGTTTCTTTAACAACCTTTCAATGTGACATGCCAGATCCGGTCGTAACGTCTAGGCTGGGTTTGGGGTGTTACAATTATGGTATCAGAGCCAGGTTACAAAACTCGGCTGTGAAATAGGTTCAAAATTGTTTTCCAAATTTGTTTGTCTTTCTTGAAGTATGGCACCCGAGTCTCTGGCACCAAATCCGTACTGTAAGTTTTCTGACTTTGGTTGATTTTATGAAAAGAATTTTATTGTGTTGTGATTGCTAGTTATAAGAGATTAAATTTTAGAGATTGAGACCTTTAGAAATATGATTTACGAAAACTACTTCTAAATCTATCTTCATAATCTGTCTTCATAATCTCAGAATTTTTAAACGATCACAAAGTTTCTTTAACAACCTTTCCATGTGACATGCCAGATCCAGTCGTAACGTCTAGGCCTAGTTTGGGGTGTTACAATGAGTTTATGGATGTTACTTGTGTGTTTGATGCATTCATATGATATTCTGCTTAGGATGTATATGGGTGGGAATTATGGTACGGAGGAAGATTTGAGGATCGCATGGCCGTATGGTATGGATCCACCGGAGGCTTTAAGCCCAATATATGATTAGCAGCTTTGCTGCAACGTTCGGTAGTACCGCAACCGGGCTGCCCATGGTGTGTAGCGGAGGGGTGGGTCGAGCTAGAATTCCCCACGGGAGTCATAAGGTTGGAAGGGAAATGGTGTGTGTAGTGGATGGATTTGTTGGGTGGGTTTTGCATTAGCTTGTTGTATATGATGCGATATGATGTGATATGAGGTCATGGTGGGCTAAGGCCCAAGACCACTGATTTGTTAGGGCTTAGGCCCAATGTGAATATTTGTATGTGATTTGATTGCCAAGGGTTGTACACACTGAGTTTCGAAACTCACACCCTTTTATTTAATGTTTCAGGTGATCCTGCATAGACGGCTCGGCGCGGAGAGGACTCGGAGATGGCCACACTACAAGGTGATCAAATGTTTTATTTTGTTCAAATGAATTTATTTTGAATACTTTGTTTTTTTCATTGGATTGTAATAAGGCCATGTAACTCCTAAGTGACTTTAGATTTTGGGTTTTATTATTATTGTTTCATTATCCGCTTATTAAATTTCATAAAATATCTAAAGTTAACATGGTTTTCGAAATAACTTAACCTATGAATGTTTTCTAAAAAATGGGCTTTTTCAACGTAACTTAACAAGATACAAGGGTTTTGGGCTTTTGGGCCTTAAATTGTTAAATGGTAAAATCATTTTGAAGTGTGCCTTTGATGTGACATTCCAGACTCGGGCCTAACTTCTAGGCTGGGTTTGGGGTGTTACATAAATTGTGTATATAATTTATTAATATGCTAATTTGGAAATTGTGGAATTAGTTTTGAATTAGCCGAATATGATTAATTATAGAATTAATATGTTTAATTTTAGTTCGATTGGGTTATAATATTCGAAAGTTCGAATGAAGATTATGAAGTACAAGAAAAGTTCGATATATAAATTGGTTGTGAGACAGCTTTATAAATATGATATTCAGGCTTTGAGCCTAGCAAGCCTCGTGCTGGTGAAAGAATTCGGGCTTTAAGCCTAGCAGGCTTTGTGCTTGGTGGATAATATCGGGCTTTAAGCCTAGCGGGCTTTGTGCTAAGGAAAGATATCGGGCTTTATGCCTAGCGTGCTTTATGCCTGAATTATTATAAATGTATGCTTAAATAGATTCTTGATGATGTGGGATTTAAATTGGTAAATGAGCTCAATGTTCGGTATGTGTAAGTCTATTGGTTGTTGGAGATAAGGTAAATTAGTAAATTGATATTTGTTACTAGTTATATGTGATACAATTGAAGAATATATGTGAATTTTAGTCAGTGTATTTGGCTTTGTAAATAAATAGTATGAATATTATGGAATTGATTTTAGATATGGGCATATATGTGTCCTTGTATATTCGGCCAAATAGGTATATACATATGTGATGTTTATTTGAGCTTGTATATTCGGCCAAATAGGTATGTGCATATGTGATGTTTTATTGAGCTTGTATGTTCAGACATATGTTATAACATATTGTGATTTGTATATTCGGCCATATGTGATAAAATAATAAACCATGTGTATTCGGCCTTATAAGTGAGTAATTTTAAGATGATATTTTGGATCATGATTATTCGATCGAATAGGTATGATTGTAAATATTATTGAGATAGTGTTATTTTGGGAATGAAAGATTGAATACAATTATATTAAATGAGAAATATTAGTATCCGGCCAAGGTAAAAATCTTTGTGTTAAAGTTTAATATTAATGATACAATTTGTTTTGTTTGAAATGTTTGATTGTTCATTTGAATTGTTTAATTTGCTTAAGGCTTACTAAGCTAAGTTAGCTTACTCTGTGTGTTTTTGTTATTACATTTTATAGATTTTGGTCATAAGTTACGAGCTCGGGGATCGTCGTCGAAGTTATCCACACTATCTTCAATCTTTGGTACTTTTAAAAGTTTATTTCCGAACTTATGGCATGTATAAGCTAGGCTAATATGTATATTTGTTCGACCTTGAATATGTATAATTTGAGCCATGCGAAAATGGCTTAATCTCCATGATAATTTCAGTAATATTTTGGTTATGGTTTGAGCCCATTTTGCTTATAATGCTATATATATTTGACATGAATGGTATATATGATAAATGCTATATGTATAGAAATGGCTTAATTATGTGGTATGCCATGGTTGATTATAGTTGTGTTATGTGATTATATTTTGAGGTTGGTTATTAATTTCAGTTGTGGTATAAAAGAATTGGTTATTCTGTATATATATGTGTGTTTGGTTTTGGGTTGAGCCTATAATGAAAGAGTAATTAAAAATATGATGGTTGTGAAAATGCTATGAGTTTCGGCCATTTGTATAAGTATATGAGCTTACAATATGATTGAAAGGTATATGTGCATGGTATTATAAATTCGTTTGATATTTGATTAAGTTATAATTATTAATGTGATTTAAATTTTGAATTGCATTGATTGTATAATTTGCATTTGTAATTCAGTTGTTAAATATTTATGATATGCATGAGATATACTTAATATCAATAGCTAGTGAACTCGGCAAATGATATTAAAAATAGATTTTTATGTGTAAGGTGATAATTGTTTAATGAGTCATTAATTATGAAATGGTCAGTTAGGTTTTAAATACATGTATTTAAATTGAATAAAGGTTGCATTGCAAGAAAAGTGATATTTGCATGTTTATATTTGGCTTAGATATTTTGTATTGTTAGACGAATGTTTGCTTTCGAATGTGATATGAGTGATTTATTTGAATGTATGAAAGTTGAATCTTTTCCGGTAATGCTTCGTAACCCATTCTGATCATGGATGCTGCTTAGGAGTGTTACAATGTGTTTCGACTAAAGCTACTATGTGTAAACGCTTCATTGAAGGGCTGAATGAAGACATTAAATTGTTGGTTGGGATGCTTGACATAAATGAATTTGTTGTGTTAGTTGAAAGAGCTTGCAAAGTCGAGGAGCTCAGTAAAGAAAAGAAGAAAGCCGATTTTGAAGCTCGTGATGAAAGAAAAAGATCGATGAGTAAGTTTTCTCAACCTTCGACGAAGAGATATAGAGATGCAAGCAATCGATCAAATGCTTCATTTGGACATACGAGTAGAGATCGTATGAGACCAAGTGTTGGTCCGAGAACTCAAGCTCCAATTGAATAAAGTGTTGGAAGTGCTAAAAGCAACAAACCTGAGTGTAGACAGTATGGAAGACGACATGTGGGAGAATGCTGGGGCAAGTATAACAATAGAGTTTGCTATAAATGTGGATCACGAGAACACTTTATTCTAGATTGCCCAAAATTAGCTGAGGAAGAAAATGTTCAGAATGTGAAATCGAGTAATGTGACGGCTAGGGGTAGACCACCCAGAAACACCGGGAATGTAAGTGGAAGTTAAAGAGGGACTACTGATACAGCTATGAGATCGGAGGCGAGAGCACCTGCCCGAGCCTATGCTATACGTCTTGCGAGAGAAGCGCGCCATCTCCAGATGTCATTACTGGTACTTTTACTTTATTTGATACTGATGTGATTGCATTGATAGATCCGGGTTCTACTCATTCGTATGTGTGTGTGAATCTAGTATCAAGTAAGACTCTACCTGTTAAGTCTACTGAATTTGTGATTAGAGTATCGAACCCCTTAGGCAAGTGTGTCTTGGTGGATAAGGTGTGCAAGAACTGTCCGTTGATGTTTCGAGATGTTTGCTTTCCGGCTAATTTGATGCTGTTACCATTCGATGAATTTGATATTATCCTGGGTATGGATTGGCTTACTTTACATAATGCTATTGTGAATTGTAAAAGAAATAGTATCGCTTTGAGAAGTCAGAATGGTAAGATGGTTCGAATTGAATCCAGTGATTTGAAAGGGTTACCAGCTGTTGTATCTGGGATGAAAGCTTTGAAATATGTGAGAAAGGGTTGCAAAGCTTATCTGGCATATGTGATTGATACAAAGGTGTCAGAAAAGAAAGTTGAATCGGTACCTGTGGTTTGTGAGTTTCTAGATGTGTTTCCCGAAGAGTTACCGGGATTACCTCCAATACGAGAAGTTGAATTTGGAATTAAATTAGTGCCGGGAACTACTCCTATCTCAATAGATTCGTATAGAATGGCACCAGTGGAATTGAAAGAGTTAAAGTCTCACTTGCAAGAGTTGACTGATAGAGGATTTACACGACCGAGTTTCTCACCCTGGGGTGCTCCTGTGTTGTTCGTGAAAAAGAAAGACGGCACTATGAGAATGTGTATCGATTATAGGCAGTTGAACAAAGTGACGGTAAAGAATAAATATCTATTATCCCGTATTGATGATTTGTTTGATCAGTTGAAAGGAGCTACAGTGTTTTCTAAGATAGATTTGAGATCGGGCTATTATCAGCTACGAGTTAAAGAGTCAGATGTACCGAAAACTGCTTTCAGAACGAGGTACGGACACTATGAATTCTTAGTTATGCCTTTTGGGCTAACGAATGCTCCTGCAGTGTTTATGGATCTGATGAATCAGATATTTAGACCGTATTTGGATCGTTTTGTTGTAGTGTTTATTGATGACATTCTGATTTATTCATGTGATGAGACACAACATGCCGAGCATTTGAGAGTTGTGTTACAGACTCTACGTGAGAAGCAATTGTATGCAAAATTTAGCAAATGTGAGTTTTGGTTGCGTAATGTTGGATTTTTGGGGCATATTGTATCAGCTGAGGGAATACGAGTTGACCAGAGTAAGATCTGAGCTATTTTAGAATGGAAGCCTCCGAGAAATGTGTCTGAAGTCCGTAGTTTTCTGGGACTAGTGGGATATTATAGACGGTTTGTGAAAGGCTTCTCGATGATTGTGACTTCGTTGACGAAGTTGCTACAGAAAGATGTTAAATTCGAGTGGTCAGAAAAGTGTCAGCAGAGTTTTGAACAATTAAAAGCATTGTTGACAGAAGCACCAGTGTTAGTACAACCTGAATCGGGCAAAGAATTCATAGTTTATAGTGATGCATCGTTGAATGGTTTGGGTTGTGTGCTGATGCAAGAAGGCAAATTCATTGCTTATGCTTCGAGGCAGTTAAAGCCGCATGAAAAGAACTATCCGACGCATGATCTTGAATTAGCCGCGATTGTATTTGCATTAAAAATTTGGCGTCACTACCTATTTGGTGAGAAATGTCATATTTATACCGATCATAAGAGTTTGAAGTATTTAATGACTCAGAAAGAATTGAATTTGCGACAGAGGAGATGGTTAGAATTGTTGAAAGATTACGAACTTGTAATTGATTACCATCCGGACAAAGCTAATGTGGCTGCTGATGCCTTGAGCCGAAAGTCTTTATGTGCTTTGCGAGCTATGAGTACTCAGATAGATCTATGTGATGATGATTCAGTTTTGGCCGAGTTGAAAGTAAGGCCGATGTTCGTATGTCAGATTTGTAATGCCTAGAAAAGTGATGAAGAAATGATAGCAAGACGAGCTCAATGTGATTTGAATTCTAATTCAGAATATCGAGTTGATAGTGATGATTGTTTGAGTTCAGAGATCGGATTTGTGTTCTGAGGAATTCAGAGTTGATTCAGATGATTCTGAATGAAGCTCACAATAGCCGTTTGACTATTCATCCGGGGAGTACAAAAATGTATAATGATTTGAAACAGTTTTATTTGTGGCATGGTATGAAACGGGACATCTCTGACTTTGTGTCGAAGTGTTTAATTTGTCAGCAAGTTAAAGCTGAACATCAGGTTCCGTCTGGATTGTTACAACCGATTATGATTCCTGAGTGGAAATGGGAGAGAATCATAATGGACTTTGTGTCGGGTTTGCCTTTATCTCTGGGAGAAAAAGATGCAATCTGGGTGATAGTTGACAAATTAATGAAATCAGCTCATTTTGTTCCGGTGAGAATAGATTATTCACTTGACAAATTAGCCGAATTGTATATTGCTGAGATTGTGAGATTGCACGGGGTGCCACTATCTATTGTATCTGACAAAGATCCAAGATTTACTTCACGATTTTGGAAGAAATTGCAAGAGGCTTTAGGCACAAAATTGCATTTTAGTACTGCATTTCATCCACAAACAGATGGTCAGTCCGAGCGGATTATTCAGATTCTCGAAGATATGTTGAGATGCTGTATACTTAAGTTTGAAAGTACGTAGGAAAAACATTTGTCGTTGATTGAGTTCGCGTACAATAATAGTTTTCAAACTAGTATCAAAATGGCACCATATTAGGCTCTTTACGGTCCAAAATGCCGAACTCCATTGTATTGGACTGAGCTGAGTGAGAATAAGATTCACGGGGTTGATCTAATAAAAGAGACTGAGCAGAAAGTGAAAGTGATTCGTGACAGTTTGAAAACGGCCTCAGATCGTCAAAAGTCTTATGCAGACTTGAAATGGAAGGATATCGAATTTGAGATTGGTGACAAAGTGTTTCTGAAAGTGTCTTCGTGGAAGAAAATACTTCGATTTGGCCGAAAGGGCAAGTTGAGTCCGAGGTTTATAGGACCGTATGAGATCATTGAACGAGTTGGGCCGGTTGCTTATAGATTGTTGTTGCCACCTGAATTAGAGAAAATTCATAATGTGTTTCATGTGTCGATGCTTCGACGGTACAGATCTGATCCGTCTCATGTGATTGCTCCTACTGAGGTTGAAATTCAGACAGATTTGTCATATAGTGAAGAACCGATTCGAATTTTGGCAGGAGAGACTAAAGAGTTGAGAAACAAAACAATTTCTTTAGTGAAAGTGTTGTGGCACAAGCATGGAGTAGAAGAGGCTACGTGGGAGCCTGAAGATACTATGAGAGAGCAATATCCACACCTATTCACTGGTAAGATTTTTGGGGATGAAAATCCCTAAGGGGGAGAGTTGTAACAGCCCGATTTAGACCCTAGTCGGAACAGTGGTTTTGAGACCACAAATCCGAGGTCGAAAAAATATTTTAAAATTATTTTTGATGTTTATAATATGCGATTGAGCCTGTGTGAAAGTTTCGTGTGAATTTTATCGACTGTGTGTCAAATTGTGAGAAAGGACTTAATCGCGTAGAATGCAAAAGCTGTGTGCTGATTTTTAAAGTGCCTAATTGTTGTTGTCTTTATAATTTGGAGGTTTTATGATGCAAATAGTCCATTATTAGGGATAGTGGGTGGCAATGGACTAGAATAACCTTAGTATAATAAAAGTTTATATGTTATATTATAAGGGTATATTGGTAAATGAATTATTAAAGCTTTTATGATAAAACAAAAAGAAAGATGAAACCATGTTCATCTTCTTGGTGCCGAAATTAGAAAAGAAAAAGGAGGAAGGAAAGCCTTGAATATTCGGCTAGGGTTAAGCTTGAATTAAGGTAAGTTTGAGCCCAGTTTTTGATAATTTCTACGTTTTTGTAATCGTTGCTTTGTGCTCTAGCTAGCCCATGCTTTAATTTTAGAAATTAATGATGATTTTGAGATATGCCATTGATGAATGCTTGAGCTATGTGTTAGTTGATAGTGAAATATGGAAGATATGTGAAGGATGAACATGTTTTGTCTTTGAATTTTTAGTGAAATTGAGTAATTTGGGCTAAATTGAGAAAAGTGTAAATTGAAGGACTAAAATGTGAAATAAATGAAATGTGTGGGCTTGTATTAGCATGGGAAGAATTCGGCTAAGCTTGTGTAAGTAGAAATTTGGTGTATTTTGTGATTTTGTGAAAGAGGGACTAAAGTGTCGAAATGTGAAAATATGAGGGCTATTTTGTGAAATGCCCTAAATATGTGTGTGTGGACTTAATTGAATGAATTGGTGATTGAATGAGTTGAATTTGAATGTGTATAGACCAAGAAAGGAAAATTTCAGATCGAGATCGAGACAAAGACAAAATGCTCGATTAATCGACTGTTTCGGTATTTCGACGTCCGAGGTAAGTTCGGATATAATACTAGTTGTAAACTATATCTAAGTGATGTGAATTGAATGAAAATATATATAACTATGAGATTAGAAATGCTATGTGCGGAATTGAATTTAGAGGGCACTAAGTGTGCGAAATTAGAAATGAGACAGAGATGATTAGCACTGTGTGTGCGATACTGATATAAGTTCGGTTTAACATATTGGAACTAAGTGTGCGATGACGATTATGTTTCGGTTATGAAATAGGCACTAAGTGTGCGAATAAATCAAAGGAATAGCAAAGGTTGAACGAGAGGTAATATCGAGAAATTGAGTAGCATGAATGGTGAGTAACTATGTGTTGATCAAGGTACGTTTGAACCTATGTGGTTGATGATAGCCTTAAAAGTTGAATGAATAGATACTTGAGCATATGGTTGAGATTGATGATGAGCCTAATTGTGCATTTATCTATGTGATGGTTTAATTATGTATTGATGTGGTGTTATTGAGTAATATGTATTATATTACAAACTTACTAAGCTTTTGAAAGCTTACTGTGTGATTTGTTTCTTTGTTTTACAGTGTCAGTAAAGCTTGCTCGGATCCGGGGATCGTCAGCATCTCTATCACACTATCGGTAATCTATTTTGGTACTTTTGAAGATGTGTATATTTGAATATTGCATGTATAGGCTAATTGTGTTGAAACATGTTTGAGATGTGTAAATAGCCATGTGATGTGGCTAGTTAAATGTTGGCAATATGCATGTGTTTTTGGTATATGATACATGTTATGGTATGGCTTGATGGCAATGAAAATGTCTTATGAATGGTAAGTTTAGTGATGGATTGATGCCATTGTGATCTAGTGATATTGTGGATGAATCATGCTTGGTTATGCATGTGCTTTAGTTGTGCAATTTGGAATATAAGTTGACATGATTAGGAATGAGATTGGATGGAATGATATGTTGATCAATTGACATGTTTTCGGTTGACAAATTGTGTGTGAAATTAGGCTTGTAAGTGCTTGTAGGTATGACCCAAGTGTGGGTGGCATTTTGGCCTTGCAAATGGCCTATTTTGCATACACAGTTAAGGGACACGGGCGTATGTCTCTGTCGTGTGGCTCAAGGGCCACTTTGAAGTGTGCCTGGGCAGGTTACACGGTCGTGGCACACGGGCGTGTCTGGTGGCCGTGTGACCAAGTCAGTAGCTAGCTTAATTTCACATGGCTATGGCACACGGGCGTGTCTGGTGGCTGTGTGGACAAGTTAGTATGTATGCCCTGTTTTGGCACGGCCTGGACACATGGGCGTGTCTGGTAGCCGTGTGAGGCACACGGCCTGACCGCATGGGCGTGTGACCTCTGCAGTGTTGAAAAATGTTTAAATTTCTGAAAATTTTCGTAAGTGTTCAGTTTGGTCCCAACCTCTTCCTAACACGTGTTTAAGGTCTCGTAGACCTCGATAAGGGACTATATGCTAGTATTTGCATAAGATTGATTGGTGATTAACTTTATGTTGATTAAATGGATGTGAAATGTTTTGATTGTCCGGTAATGCCTCTTAATCCTATTCCGATGACGGTTTCGAGTTAGGGGTGTTACAGTTATCAAAGTATGAAAATTTTGCCATGGATGAATATTCTGAAATTTTGAAATTTATGGTAGAAAATGAAAGGTTGTTGTTAGATAAACAACTTTTACAAAGTGAATTTTAATGAAAACATGATTTAGGGACTAAATTGAAAAGTTGTAAAATTAATGGAAAAATTCTAAATTTTATGAAATACATGTGCTATAAATATTACATGTAAAAATCGGTTAGGCTTGGAACAAGGATTAAATTGCATGAATTTCATTTTCCGAGCCTAGGGACGAAATCATCATTAATTAAATTGATGTTTAAACTGAATTGAGTTTAAATTGTATTAAATTGATGTTAAATTTACTCGTATAGATCCGGATAGATCAAATTCGGAGTTAGAACGAGGAAAAGAGAAAAATATCGGATTAGTAGATTTTACGTACACGAACATTTGTCAAGGTAAGTTCGTGTAACCAAATTATGTATATTTATATGCTTGAATTGAATGTGTTTATGTGAATTTTATAATGTCGTAAATATATGAAATTATCACATATCCGACAACCTGATAAATGATAATGTTCGATAAATGATAAATGATAAAAATGTTATTTTTATGCTTGAAATGAATGTGGTATGTGTTTATTAAAATTATATGAATATTATAAATGTATGAAATAATCACATGCCTGATAATGCCTGAAAAATGTTAAATCCCGTTTGAATAAATGAAAGTCGATGGATATGTGATTTACCTTATTGAATGAGGTCCTGCATTTGTTGCTGATGGGATTTAGCTTGGATGAGTAATCCCATTGACCTCATTACATAAAGGATTTAGCCTGGACTGGTATTCCTGATTAAGCTCTTGTGAGCATATGTTGGAAACAGGATTTAGCTTGGACAAGTAATCCTGTTATATGATATGTGGCTCGAGAGTGTGCTTTCTGATTAATTGCCCTAATGGGTACCTCTGAATATGAATTGACGGATCTTGATTTTTACACCTCGAGTGTACTACCTGTGTATCCATCGATATTTCGGATAAATTTAACGGGGAAAATCCTGAAATGAGAAAATATGAACATGAAATTAATTAATACACGTATCTGCCTAAAATACATGAAAATGACGATACATGATATATGGAAATATGAGATGATGATATATGTACATGGAATTTATCTGATGAATGCGTTCATTCATGATTATAGATTTGTACACTTTGAGTGTACTACTCATGTGATATTGATATTTTGAATGATTTAATGGGTAAAAGTTTTGACACGAAATAATTTGAACTCGAGATGAATTATTATGAAAATGTACTTGAATTACATGGATTTGAATTATACATGTTACATGAACACATGATATGAGAAATATTTGAACATGGAAATTTGACTAGTGTTGAGAATTATATTTTCTGATATTCATGAAAAATATAAGTTTAACATGAATTCAAAACAAACTATTACTGAAACAAGCCTGAGATACATGGAAATGATAGCATTTGTTATGTTGAAGTAAGATGTACTTGATACAAGAATGTGTAACATGCTTAATGTCTTTGTACTTTTGTCATATATTAAAAATATGTGATGGAAGACATATGTGTATGAAATTATCTGACAATTGTGTATATTCGTGATTATGAGTTATTACCCGGAATACATGACTGACATGGTTAATGAGGATATGTGTTTAGGCATTTGGCCAACATGACTTGGGAATAAATTAAATGCTTTGTAACACCCCATACCCACGTCCGAAACTGAGACAGGATACGAGACATTACCACACTTGATCTTAAGGAAACATGTACTTACGGGCTGTAAAATTTTGTTTTGAAACAGAAATTCCTCTTTCTTAATCAAAACATACGTTTCATGGGTTTACGAGGCCTTAAACATCTATCCGGAAACGTTCGGAACTCAATCGGGAACTTTTCCTTGAAACAGGGGTCACACGCCCATGTGACTTGGGACACGCCCGTGTACCCCTAAGACATGCCCGTGTCTTCCACCCGTGGTCGACACTGACTAATTTCACACGGCCTTGACACGCCCGTGGCTTTGTCCCGTGTGCTAAACTTTGGCATTATGACTTATCCACACAGTCCATACACATGCCCGTGTACTTCACCCGTGTGGCAATCCAAATTACAAGTGCAAGGTGCAGACTTCACATGGCCAGGGCACACGCCCATGTGCTAACCGTGTGTCACACACGGCCTAAACATACAGCGTGGGACTAACCCGTAGCCTATTCTGACTTAAGGTACTAAGGTACAGGGGACGCACGGCCTAGACACACGCCCGTGTGTCCCTTCGTGTGGGCACATGTGGGCTATTTACCAAGCCAATTGCCACCCTGAATCATGATCAATCTCATACTCAATTCAACAACTCGAATTACTACATCTTTCATGAACAACACTACATGATTCATTGATATCAATAAACATACATACTTAGTCAATCTTGGCAAATCGCTTAGCCATATACAAAAGAATAATGAACTTGATAGCCCATACTATTGCCCCTTTTTAAGACATATTCTCAAAATGAAATGTTTCCTATACATGCCATACTTAATATGAACAACTTGGCTATACCAAAATAGCGATTGATAGTGTGCTTCGAGCTCCGATGACGATGATCCACGAGATTAGCTTGGCGGGACTACATGGAAAGAAAGAAATAAAGACGTAGCATTTAGCTTAGTAAGTTTTCAAATAATGCACATAGAAACATACTCGCTTAACATAAACCATTTGGCATCATAAATTTCAGCTATTAAAGCTTACTTACTCTTATTGATTATTACATATCTCATGATTCTTACTAGTCTCATGCTCGTGAGGTAAACAAGGTACCTGTATCACTTGATCGCATAGATCAGTATACTTTACTATAATAATCATAATCTCTAATTCATCATTCATAACATGAATAATACTCATTTTCAACTTGATAATAGCTTTACTTATTTTGCCCGACGAATTACTATGAATAACCGAGGATACCAAATTTCATCTCACATATTTCTCGATGCCAAAGCCGTATCCTAGATATGGTCTTACATGGGATCTCTCATCTTGGTATCGATGCCATGCCTTGACATGGACTTACACAAAGTCTTACTTATATGTTCCCTTGGGAACTTACCATTGCCATGTCTTGACATGGTCTTATTTGGTATCTTTACTCGTGAACTGGTCAATGCCGAGCCTTGGCTTGGACTTACATGAAATCTCTATCTCATGATAACTTTTCAATGCCAAGACTTGTCTTGGACTTACATGACATCTTTGCTTGAGACTCACCAATGCCATGCCTTGGCTTGGGCTTATATGGGTCTTCATCTCATAATAACTCTTCAATGCCAAGACTTGTCTTGGTCTTACATGATAACTTGCTTGATTGCCGATGCCATGCACGGGCTTGGTCTTATACTGGACTTTTTGTCTCATGTGATAGATCAAGTATCCTAAGTAATTCAACTTCAATCGGGACTTTCTCATGCTTAATCTCATTGATTTCTTTGTTAACATATCATTAAACATTTTCATGGTAATATTGTACATTATACTAAACAATTCAATGATATTAATCATAAAGCTTAGAAATCATACAAACTTACCTCAATGTACAAAATATAGGTAGATATGCAATTTAGTCCTCGACTTTGTTCTTACCTCGGTTTCGGTCCGGGCTTCATTTTTCTTGATCTATAATAATAATTTAACTCATTTAATACTCATTTTGACTAAATTGACTCTTAACACATACTTTGGCAAAATTACTATTTTGCCCCTAAACTTTCTCATAATTACACTTTTACCCCAAGGCTCGTAAAGTGATTTTCATTCAACTTTCTAATACTTCATGCTTAGCTAATTAATAGTCTCAACTATTGCAATATCAAATTCTTACAATTTCTACCGTGTATGACAAATTTCATAAATTTTACAAACTAATCCCTACTAACATTTCTCATGAAATTCACTTAGAAAAAGATGTTTATCTAACATCAAACTCTCATAATCTTCCATAAAACATCATTTTACAAACATACCATACATGGGTAGATTTTTGAACATGCATCTTAGCTCATCTTATAGCTAAAAATAGCTAATTCATGTTACTAGAACTCCAAAAATACGAAGAATATTAAAAACGAGGCTAGGATGCACTTACTATGAGCTTGAAAAATTGAATAAACCCTAGCTATGGAGTTCTTCAAAGTTTCGGCCAAGCTTGAAGAAGATGAACATAAATTTTGACTTATTTCATCCATTTTAATCAATAAAAAGTCAAATGACCAAAATGCTCTTTTTACTAAACTTTCAAATATTACTAACTCATGTCCATTTTTGTCCAAAAATTATAATTTGGGAAAATTGCTACTTAAGGACTTCTAATTACCAATCCAAAGCTATTTTATACAAAAAGCTTCTAGAAACTCATATCTTGCAACTTTTGCAATTTAGTCCTAATGGACCCTTTAATGGAAATTTTCATAAAATTTCCACATGAAACTTTCATAATATCATGCAAACATTTCAAATACCTTAAAAGCTCATTTTACTAACTCGGATTTGTGGTCTCGCACCACTAATCTGACTAGACCCTAAATCGGGCTGTTACAATTCTCCCCCTTAGGGATTTTCGTCCACGAAAATCTTACCAGCAAATAGGTTTGGGTACTGGTTTCTCATGCTATCTTCTGGTTCCCATGTAGCTTTTTCTATCCCATGTCTTTGCCATTATACTTTTACTAGGGCAATACTTTTATTTCTTAGCTGCTTAACCTCCCGAGCTAAAATTTGAACTGGTTCTTCACCATAAGTCATGTCGGGACGAATCTCTATCTCTGACGGGGCAATTATATGTGAAGGATCGGATCAGTAGCGTCGTAACATAGATACGTGAAACACATCATGTATCTTTTCTAACTCAGATGGAAAAGCCAATCGGTAAGCTACCGGCCCAACTTTCTCGGTAATCTCATATAGTCCAATGAAACGTGGACTCGACTTTTGCCTTTCCTACTAATCGAGAACTTTTCTCCATGGTGACACTTTTAAGAAAACTTTATCCCCGACTTGATACTCTATCTCTTTTCTCTTTAAATCCAAGTAGGATTTCTGTCTATCTGCTGCGGCTTTTAAACACTCTCGTATCACTTTCACTTTCTCTTCAGCTTCTCTAACCAAATCAACCCCGTGAATTCGGTTTTCCTTGAGTTCATCCAATATAAAGGCGTTACGCACTTATGCCCATATAGAGCCTCATAAGGCGCCATCTTTAAGCTTGATAGAAAGCTATTATTGTAGGCAAATTCTACCAATGGGAGAAACTTTTCCCAACTGCCTTGAAATTTGAGAATACAACATCGGAGCATATCCTCAAGTACTTGTATTAACCTCTCTCGATCGTGCCGTCGGTTTGAGGATGAAAAGTCAGTACTAAAGTTCAACTTTGTACCTGGGGCCTCTTGTAACTTCTTCCAAAATCTGGATGTGAATCTCTGATCTCTATCCGATATGATTGACAAGGGAACTCAGTGAAGCCTTACTATTTCGAAAACATACAAGTTTGCCAACTTGTCGAGTCGATAATCCACTCGTCTGGGTAGAAAATGGGCTGACTTCATGAGTCTATCAACTACAACCCATATAGCATCTTTCTTACTCAGTGATAACGGTAAACCCGTTACAAAATCCATTGTGATCTGATCCCATTTCCATTCGGGAACCAAAATGGGTTGAAGCAAACCCGAAGGTACTTGGTGTTCGACCTTTACTTGTCGACAAATCATGCATTTGAAACAAATTCTCAATATCTTTCTTCATTCTCGCCACCAATCTTCGTTGTTTCAAGTCATTATACATCTTGGTACCACCCGGATGTATAGATAAACATCCGTTATGTGCCTCATGCAAAATTCTCTGAATAAGCTCTTTCTTTCTTGGTACACAAACTCTATCTTTAAACATCAACCATCCATCGGAATTAATCTGAAAGTCGGATTCAACACCTGACTCGCACTGAGCTCTCTTGGCTTACAATTCGCTATCTTCTTTCTGAGCCTCAAAGATCTCTTGGAGGAATACTGGCCCAGCTCTCAACTCAGCTAGAATAGAATCATCATTGAATAAAGTCATCCGTGAATTCATTACCCTTAATGCAAATAGGGACTTTCTACTTAAAGCGTCGGCGACCACATTCGCCTTTCCCGGATGGTAGTCAATGACCAACTCATAGTCTTTTATTAACTCTAACCATCTCCGTTGCCTCAAGTTCAACTCTTTTTGTGTCAACAAGTATTTTCAACTTTAGTGATTGGTGAAAATCTGACATCTCTTACCATATAGATGGTGTCTCCATATCTTCAATGCGAAGACTATGGCAGCCAACTCTAGATCGTGTATTGGATAATTCTTCTCATGAGGCTTCAACTGTCTTGAGGCATAAGAAATCACTTTCCCCTCTTGCATAAGCATACAGCCTAATCTATTTAAGGATGCATCGCTGTAAATTACAAATTCTTTCCCCATATCGGGTTGTACTAAAACTGGAGCTTCTGTTAACAATGCTTTCAGTTTCTTGAAACTTTGTTGGCATCTTTCTGTCCACTCAAACTTTACATTTTTTTGTAACAACTTCATCATTGGGGTTACAATCATAGAAAACCCCTTGACGAAACGTCTGTAATAGCCGGCTAGGCCTAGGAAACTTCTAATCTCAGAGATATTCTTCGGTGGCTTCCAGTCCATTATAGCTGAAATTTTACTTGGGTCTACTCGAACTCCTTCTCCCGAGACAATATGTCCGAGAAATCCTACTTCCTTGAGCCAAAATTCACTTTTACTGAATTTGGTATACAATTTTTTTTCTCATAGAGTCTGTAAAACCGTTCGTAGAAGCTCAGCATGCTCATTCTCATCTCGGGAATAAATCAATTTGTCGTCAATAAAAATGACTACAAACTTATCGAGGTATGGTCTAAAGATGCAGCTCATTAAGTCCATGAATATCGCAGGAGCATTAGTCAATCCAAAGGGCATGACTAAGAACTCGTAATGCCCATACCTTGTTCGAAAAGCGGTCTTGGATACATCGAATCCTTTACTCTCAATCTGGTAGTACTGATCTAAAATCTATTTTGGAGAACACATTAGCTCCCTTCAATTGATCGAATAAGTCGTCAATTCTAGGCAAGGGTACTTGTTCTTTCTCGTCACTTTATTAAGTCGACGGTAATCTATGCACAATCTCATGGTGCCATCTTTCTTTTTCACAAATAAAACTGGAGCACCCCATTGAGAACAACTTGATCTTGCAAAGCCTTTATCCGTTAACTCTTGCAACTGTGACTTCAACTCTCTCAACTCTGTTGGAGCCATTCTGTAAGGAGTAATAGATATTGGTGCGATGCAGAGCTAGCTCAATGTTGAATTCAACCTCTCTAATCGGTGGTAATCCCGGTAATTCCTCGGAAAAACATCCAGGTACTCACATACTATCGGTACTGACTCAATCTTTAATTCTATTTCTCTATCATTCATCACAAAGGCCAGATATGCCTCATACCCTTTTCTTATGTATTTCTGTGCCGTCATATGAGAAATCATTACCAGTGATCTACCTTGATCATCTGATTCTACATGGAGAATGTCCCCATTCTCACATCTCATCTCAATGTATTTCTTCCCACAATTAACTATTACATCATGGGTGGTCAACCAGTCCATACCAAGAATGATGTCAAACTCATTAAATGGTAACAACATAAGGTTTTCTTTAAAATAATGACCTCTAATCATCAATGGGCAATCACTACACACTTTATCAACTAAAACACTTTTGCCTAAAGGATTAGACACCTTAATCACGAATTCTATAAACTTTATAGGCATACTCATACTGGATACTAGTTTCATGCAAACATAAGAGTGTGTGGATCCAGGATCTATTAAAGTAATAACTTTAATATCATGAAGAGAAAAGGTACTCGTAATAACATCCGGGGAAGATGCCTCTTCGCGAGCGCGAATGGCATAAGTCCTTGCAGGTGCCCTACCCTCAAGTCTCGCGGCCTACTCTCTAGGGTTACCTCTTCTTCTTGCCCCACTTCCAGGGTTTCTCTGCGGTCTTCCTCTGACCATATTCTCGGATCTCGGGTTCTGAGTTCTCTCTTCTTTTGTCATCTCAAGACAATCTTTTATGTAGTGGTCTTAGGCACCACATCTAAAACATGCATTTTGATGCGCTCGGCATTCTCCAAGATGATGTCTGGCACACTGTGGGCATTCGGGTCTATCTGATCAGATGTTCCCCACACTAGCAACTGAAGTAGTCTGTGCCTTATTTCCCGAATATGATTTACTCTTGTTTCTACTTGAAAACCCGGTAGATGAAGCTGATCGGGGGGAAAATCTCTTGGCTTCTTGGAAAAAGATTGGAATGACTTATTCCACTGTCTCTTCTTCGAGTCACGAGACTCAATCTCAACCTTCTTTTTCTCTTTTACTAGTTCTTGGCTTTACAAGCCCTCTCTACTAGCTGTTGAATTCCTTCATTCTAGGACAACAACAAACAATTTGATGTCCTCATTTAGCCCATATTCGAATCTCTTGCTCATGATGGCCTCGGGGATACACACTCTCGGCGTATTTACTTGAGTCGCATAAACTCACGCTCATAATCGCTTTTGGACATCTTGCCTTGCTTGATTCTAGAAATTCTTTTCTCTTCTGATCGACAAATCTTTGAATGATATACTTCTTTCTGAACTCTTCTTGAAAGAACTCCCACGTGATCTTTTCTCGTGGTACCACTGACACTAAGGTGTTCCACCATTGGCGCGCGAGAATCTCTTAAAGGGAGACTACACACTTCATGCATTCCTCGACGTGCATGACAATTCATTGAATACCACGATGGTATTTTCCAACCAGAACTCGGCCTTTTCCGGATCATCATCCTTTCTGGCCCGAAATTCTTCTACCCTATGTTTCCTGATCCTATCAACCGGTGGCTTCTCTCCTCTTACCACCACTACTACTTGGGGGGCTACTGGGATAGGTTGAGGAATAGGCGAAGTGGAGGGTTTGAGCATTCGGGTTCGTGCGAATGAACTCCGTATACCACGTGTTCATCATATGGAGGAAGGCTTCTCTAGCCTCTTCTCCTCCCCTCTGACTCACCGTAGTGGGTCTATTCTTATTCTCATTAGGCACCGTCCCTTCAGCGGGAGCCGGCGCGTTACTTTCTACGTCATCCGCTATAGCTCTTTCGGGATCCATTTACTATATGTATAAACATAATTTAAGTCGTCCGGAGTCGTCACACTATCATTATAAAAACATTCTTACGTATGGCATGTATAGCTAGACTCGTGCTCGTGCTACGTTAGTCCTAGAACTGACTAAACTGTGGCTCTGATACCACTAAATGTAACACCCCATACCCACGTCCGAGACTGAGACTGGATACGAGATATTACCATACTTGATCTTAAGGAAACATGTACTTACGGGCTATAAAATTTTGTTTCGAAAAAGAAACTCCTCTTTCTTAATCAAAACATACGTTTCATGGGCCTACGAGGCCTTAAACATCTATCCGGAAACGTTCAGAAATCAGGAACTTTTCCTTGAAACAAGGGTCACACGCCCATGTGACTTGGGACACGCCCGTGTACCCCTAAGACATGCCCGTGTCTTCCACCTGTGGTCGACACTGACTAATTTCACACGGCCTTGACACGCCCGTGGCTTTGGCCCGTGTGCTAAAATTTGGCATTCTGACTTATCCACACAGTCCATACACATGCCCGTGTTCTTCACCCGTGTGCAATCCAAATTACAAGTGCAAGGTGCAGACTTCACACGGCCAGGGCACACGCCCATGTGCTAACCGTGTGTCACACACGGCCTAAACATACGACCGTGGGACTAACCCGTAACCTATTCTGACTTAAGGTACTAAGGTGCAGGGGACGCACGGCCTAGACACACGCCCGTGTGTCCCTTCGTGTGGGCACATGTGGGCTATTTACCAAGCCAATTGCCACCCTGAATCATGATCAATCTCATACTCAATTCAACAACTCGAATTACTACATCTTTCATGAACAACACTACATGATTCATTGATATCAATAAACATACATACTTAGTCAATCTTGGCAAATCGCTTAGTCATATACAAAAGAATAATGAACTTTGTAGCCCATATTATTGCCCCTTTTTAAGACATATTCTCAAAATGAAATGTTTCCTATACATGCCATACTTAATATGAGCAACTTGGCTATACCAAAATAGCGATTGATAGTGTGCTTCGAGCTCCGATGATGATGATCCATGAGATTAGCTTGGCGGGACTACATGGAAAGAAAGAAATAAAGACGTAGCATTTAGCTTAGTAAGTTTGCAAATAATGCACATAGAAACATACTCGCTTAACATAAACCATTTGGCATCATAAATTTCAGCTATTAAATCTTACTTACTCTTACTGATTATTACATATCTCATGATTCTTACTAGTCTCCTGCTCGTGAGGTAAACAAGGTACCTGTATCACTTGATCACATAGATCAGTATACTTTACTATAATAATCATAATCTCTAATTCATCATTCATAACATGAATAATACTCATTTTCAACTTGATAATAGCTTTACTTATTTTGCTCGATGAATTACTATGAATAACAGAGATCTTGAATCTCATCTCACATATTTCTCGATGCCAAAGCCGTATCCTAGATATGGTCTTACATGGGATCTCTCATCTTGGTATCGATGCCATGCCTTGACATGGACTTACACAAAGTCTTACTTATATGTTCCCTTGGGAACTTACCATTGCCATGTCTTGACATGGTCTTATTTGGTATCTTTACTCGTGAACTGGTCAATGCCGAGCCTTGGCTTGGACTTACATGAAATCTCTATCTCATGATAACTTTTCAGTGCCAAGACTTGTCTTGGACTTACATGGCATCTTTGCTTGGAGACTCACCAATGCCATGCCTTGGCTTGGGCTTATATGGGTCTTCATCTCATAATAACTCTTCAATGCCAAGACTTGTCTTGGTCTTACATGATAACTTACTTGATTGCCGATGCCATGCCTTGGCTTGGTCTTATACAGACTTTCTTGTCTCATGTGATAGATCGAGAATCCTAAGTAATTCAACTTCAATCGGGACTTTCTCATGCTTAATCTCATTGATTTCTTTGTTAACATATCATTAAACATTTTCATGGTAATATTATACATTATACTAAATAATTCAATGATATTAATCATAAAGCTTAGAAATCATACAAACTTACCTCAATGTACAAAATATAGGTAGATATGCAATTTAGTCCTCGACTTTGTTCTTGCCTCGGTTTCGGTCCGGGCTTCGTTTTTCTTGATCTATAATAATAATTTAACTCATTTAATACTCATATTGACTAAATTGACTCTTAACACATACTTTAGCAAAAATACTATTTTGCCCCTAAACTTTCTCATAATTACACTTTTACCTCAAGGCTCGTAAAGTGATTTTCATTCAGCTTTCTAATGCTTCATGCTTAGCTGATTAATAGTCTCAACTATTGCAATATCAAATTCTTACAATTTCTACCATGTATGACAAATTTCATAAATTTTACAAACTAGTCCCTACTAACATTTCTCATGAAATTCACTTAGAAAAAGATGTTTATCTAACATCAAACTCTCATAATCTTCCATAAAACATCATTTTACAAACATACCATACATGGGTAGATTTTTGAACATGCATCTTAGCTCATCTTATAGCTAAAAATAGCTAATTCATGTTACTAGAACTCCAAAAATACGAAAAATATTAAAAACGAGGCTAGGATGCACTTACTATGAGCTTGAAAAATTGAATAAACCCTAGCTATGGAGTTCTTCAAAGTTTCGGCCAAGCTTGAAGAAGATGAACATAAATTTTGACTTATTTCATCCATTTTAATCAATAAAAAGCCAAATGACCAAAATGCCCTTTTTACTAAACTTTCAAATATTACTAACTCATGTCCATTTTTGTCTAAAAATTATAATTTGGGCAAATTGCTACTTAAGGACTTCTAATTACCAATCCAAAGCTATTTTATACAAAAAGCTTCTAGAAACTCATATCTTGCAACTTTTGCAATTTAGTCCTAATGGACCCTTTAATGGAAATTTTCATAAAATTTCCACATGAAACTTTCATAATATCATGCAAACTTTTCAAATACCTTAAAAGCTCATTTTACTAACTCAGATTTGTGGTCTCGCACCACTAATCTGACTAGACCCTAAATCGGGCTGTTACATGCTTACCTAAATTTAAGATAGTGGTAAGTTAAGTTCCAAGTTATACGTGTAACACCCCTAACCCGTATCCGTCACCGGAGTTGGGTTACGAGGTATTACCGATCAATGCATATCATTTAACAAACATATCTCATACATTTATGCATTCATACTCAAATATCATTTAATCACAATCTCATTGTCCCTTATAAGGGCCTAGGAGGCCTTAAACATGCTTTAGAAGTGGTTCGGGACTAAACCGATAACTCGAGAAATTTTTGGAAACTTAGAAAAATTTTCATTCATACAGGGGTCACACGCCCGTGTGAACTGGCCGTGTGCCTCACACGGCTCCAGACACGCCCGTGTCTCAGACCGTATGGAAACAGGGCATACATACTGACTTGGGTCACACGTGTGTCCAGCCCGTGTGCCCTTCGAAGTGGTGACACACGCCCGTGTGCCAGACCGTGTGCTAGGCCATGCCAAACCTGTAGGGTATACTGACTTATGCAACACGGCCAAGTCACACGTCCGTGTGCCATCTAGGGGGTATACTGACTTGTACCACACGGCAAGTCACATGCCCGTGTGTGAGACCGTGTAGAGCATACTGACTTCAATTCAATTTCAACACCAGGGGACACACGGCCGTGTAACTTGACTGTGTGTCACACACGGTTGAGACACATGCCCGTGTCTCTGCCCGTGTGGACAAAAATAGGCCAGTTGCAAGGCCAATTTGCCACCCCATTTTTCACATACCTACACAAGTACAAATGGTACCATTTCAAGGCACAAATATTCAGCCAAATCAATCCCAAATCATGCACATTTCATGCTATACAAATACAACCATTTCACTTACTCAAATATAAACCAAAACAACATCAATAATATGGTTCATTTACCATAATTCACATATATGATTCAATTTACTAATTCATTTCAAACATGCATTATCAAGCATTAATTCACAAACACATAACTTCCAAATTATCAACTTCAATCACCTAACATAAGTGAATTTACCAAACTCAAAATAGAACCATTTGCACATTTATAACATCATCATGTTCATCATTTTATGCCAACCCAAATTGCCAAAATACATATCCATCAAACATACCAAAATGACACAAGCCTATACATGCCATATACCATATTTACACAACTCAAAAATACCAAATAGATGTCCAATAGTGCGATGAAGTTCCTGCGATCCCCGGCTCCGAGCTAGCTTTGATTAACTATAAAACATAGAAGGAAATAAACAAAGTAAGCTATAAAGCTTAGTAAGTTCGTATGTATATATGAAATAATCAACATCATTCATGAACAATTCCAAGTAGATACATAATTTGCAATTAAAACCTCAATCAATGAGATAACATGAAGTTTAACTATAAAGCAACTCATAAATTCTCATCTTCTTATAATTCATCATTCGAACAGATTTCTGTACATACCTATACTGATACATATCTATTCTCACCATTTTGCTTATCGAATCACTTTGAGTTTATAAATGCTTACAATATAAGTACGTCGATTTTCCGATGCCATAGTCCAACTATGGTCTTACACATATATTGCCAAGGCCCTGCCGTGGTCTTTCATTCACATGCCATAACTCAGTTATGGTCTTATTACTCGATTTTGTCGTAGACCAGCTATGGTCTTATTCAGCAACTCGTTAACTTAAGCTGTGCATTTAATCTAATATCTCCACATTTATTTAATAGAATAAATACTATCTCAATTTCATCCATCAAATAAATAGATACACATTTAAGTTCAGTTATACGAACTTACCTCGTATACGAAAATGACGGATCGGGTCGACTACTCGATAACCTTGCTTTTCCCCCCATCTAAATCTGAATTCTTTCTTTCTTGATCTATATGAATTCAAAATTAACTTATTCAATCGCATATTCTTTCAATTTAGCCCATATCACACTATAAAGTGCTTTTACACTTTTGCCCCAAGTATTTCACAACTTTTACAATTTAGTCCTTATTTCACAAAACACATAATTCACATAATTCAAGACTAACCCATGCTAGCCGAATTACCAATATACCCCTAGCCGCCCATATTTTCCATTTATTTCACATTTCAACCACTCAATTTGCACTTTTCACAATTTAATCCTTATTATGCATTTTCATCAAAAATCACTTAACAAAACATGTAAAACTATCATCAAGCTTTCATATTTCAACATTAAACATCAAAGAACATATATATTCAACAATGGCAACTCTCAAAATCTTTAACAATTTCGAAATTAAAGGTACGGGCTAGCTAGATTGAGCTACAACGATTACAAAAACATAGAATCATCAAAAACCGAGCTCAAAACACTTACCAATTAAGCTATGAAGATGCCGAATGTAAAAACCCTAGAATGGCTTTCTGTTCTCTTCAATTTCGGCAAGAGATGAAGATGAAAGCATTAAAATTTCTTTATTTGTTTTATTATTATTAACCTTTATTAATAATTTACATTTTTAACCTTAATAAACTTTAATAACTACTCCAAATGCCATGCCACTAACTTCCATTATCTTAAAAATAGGTTAATAACCACATAATGACCTTAACTTTAAGGTTCTATAGCTATTTAATACCTTTAGCTAATAGAACACTACTTTTGCATTTTACGCGATTTAGTCCTTTTTCTCAAATTAACCAACCAATCGATAAAATTTGCTCACGAAATTTTCACATATATCAAATAACATGCTATAAATACCGAAAATAATACTAAAATAATTTTTCGACATCACATTTGTGGTTCCAAAACCACTATTCTGATTTAGCTAAAACCAGGCTGTTGCAACTCTCCCCCTTAGGGATTTTCGTCCCCGAAAATCTTATCAGTGAATAGGTTCGGGTATTGTTTTCTCATAGCATCCTCGGGTTCCTATGTAGCTTCTTCAACCTCGTGTCGATGCCATAATACTTTCACTAACGCTATTTTCTTATTTCTCAGCTCTTTGATCTCACGAGCTAAAATTCGAATCGGTTCTTCAGCATATGACATATCAGACTGAATTTCAACCTCGATCGGGGAAATGACATGTGAAGGGTTGAATCGGTATCGTCGAAGCATCGACACATGAAACACATTATGTATCTTTTCTAACTTAGACGGTAAGGATAGCTGATATGCCACTGGCCCAACTCGCTCAGTAATTTCATACGGTCCGATGAATCGCAGACTCAATTTCCCTTTCCGACCAAACCGCAATATCTTTTTCCACTGTGACACTCTTAAAAACACTTTATCTCCAATCTTGAACTCAATATCTTTCCGTTTCAAGTCTGCGTATGATTTTTGTCGATCCGAAGCTGCTTTCAAACTATAGCAAATTACTTTTACTTTTTCTTCTGTTTCTCTGATCAGATCAACCCCGTGAATCTTATTCTCACTAAGCTCAGTCCAGTACAACAGTGTTCTACATTTACGACCGTATAGAGCTTCGTATGGTGCCATCTTTATACTCGATTGGAAGCTATTATTGTAAGCAAATTCAACCAGTGGTAGATATTTCTCCCAGCTACCTTCAAACTTAAGAATGCAACAACGCAACATATCCTCAAGTATTTGAATAACTCGTTCGGATTGACCATCTGTTTGCGGGTGAAATGCAGTGCTAAAATGCAGCTTAGTACCCAAAGCTTCTTGTAATTTCTTCCAAAATCTCGATGTAAACCTCGGATCCCTATCCGAAACAATAGATAGGGGAACACCATGTAATCTCACAATTTCAAAAATATATAACTCAGCTAATTTATCAAGCGAGAAATTTGTACATACCGGAATGAAATGAGCTAATTTCGTCAATCTGTCAACAACAACCCAGATCGCATCTTTCTTTTTTGGAGATAAGGGCAAACCCGATACGAAATCCATTGTTACTCTATCCCACTTCCACTCAGGAATCATAATAGGCTGTAATAAACCTGACGGCACTTGATGCTCAGCTTTAAATTGCTGAAAAATCAAACATTTTGAAACAAATTCTGATGTTTCAAATTGTTATACATTTTCGTGTCATGCCACCAATAAAGCTGTTTCAAATCGTTATACATTTTCGTGCTTCTCGGATGTACTGATAAATAACAACTATGTGCTTCATTTAAAATCTTCTGAATAAGCTTGGGATTTCTCGGTACGCAAATTCTACCTCTAAACATCAAATAGTCATCAGGCCCTATTCGAATTTCTGAATCAGAAGTCGACTCACACTGAGATCGTTTTACTTGTAATTCATTATCAAATTTTTTAGCCTCACAAATTTGCTGTAGAAATAACGGTCTCACTTTCAACTCGGCTACTATTGAACCGTCGTCAGACAAAGCTAATTGTGTGTTCAAAGCACGTAAAGCAAATAAGGACTTTCGACTCAAAGCATCAACAACTACGTTCGCTTTCCTTGGATGATAATCAATCACTAATTCATAGTCTTTTAGCAATTCTAGCCATCTCCCCTGTCGCAAATTCAAATCTTTCGGAGTCATCAAATATTTCAAGCTTTTGTGGTCAGTATAAATATAGCATTTCTCACCAAACAAATAATGGCGCCAAATTTTCAATGCGAACACTATCGCGGCTAACTCTAGATCATGCGTCGGATAATTCTTTTTGTGCGCCTTCAACTGTCTCGAGGCATAAGCTAGAACTTTGCCTTCCTGCATCAAAATACAGCCCAAGCCATTTTACGATGCATCACAAAAAACTAGGAATTCTTTACCCGACTCAGGCTGAACTAACACTGGTGCTTCTGTCAATAATGCTTTCAACTACTCGAAGCTCTGCTGACACTTTTCTGACCACTCAAATTTAACATCTTTTTGAAGCAATCGTATCATCGGAGTCGCAATAATTGAGAAGCCTTTCACAAATCGTCTATAATAGCCGGCTTGTAACACCCCTAACCTGTATCCATCGCCGGACAAAGGTTAAGAGGCATTACCGGACATAAAGCAAACATTTCATAATAAAATATACACATAGAATCCCTTTTGAAGGTCTACGAGACCTTAAACATACATTGGGAAGGGGTCAGAATTAAAATAAACACATACGAATTTTTCCAAACTTTAAACATTTTTCAAAGTTACAGAGATCATATGCCCGTGTGGTCCGGCCGTGTGCCTCACACGGCCACAAGACACGCCCAAGTCTAAGACCGTGTTAAACAGGGCATAC
Source organism: Gossypium sturtianum (assembly GCA_025698515.1). NCBI lineage: Eukaryota > Viridiplantae > Streptophyta > Magnoliopsida > Malvales > Malvaceae > Gossypium > Gossypium sturtianum. Next base: position 96,630,539 of record CM046945.1, on the reverse strand, counting down.
ATTCTGACTTGCACCACATGGCCGAAGACACGCCCGTGTGCTTGGCCCGTCTGCAACACTGACTTGATTCACACGGCCTGTCACACGCCCGTGTGTCTGACCCGTGTGCAAGTCTGACTTGCTTTGAATTACAACCTTAAGAGACACGGTCGAGAAACACGCCCGTGTGCTCAACCATGTGGGCAAATATAGACCATTTGCAAGGCCAATTTGCCACCCAAAATTGGGTCATACCTACAAGCATCATACAAGCCTCAATTCATGTCTCAAAGGCAACCAAAAACATACCAAATCATGCACAATTTGACTCTTAACAACATCATTCATTTCCATATATAAATCCAACTCAAACATACCAATTCAAAACACCAATTTCACATCAAAAACATGTGATTCTTACATCAATTTAATCCATAGCATTTCATAGCATTTCTCATCATATCAATTTTCCAAATTAACCATAAAACTTACCCAAATTGACCATTTCATTTGGCCATTCATGAGCATATTAAAACATACCAACCTTTGCATCATAAAGCATGGACTAAACTCATCCATAAGCCATATCACATGGCTATATTTACACATTTCAAAACATAATCAAAGTTCCTTAGCCTATACATGCCATACTTCATTATGTACATTTTCAAAAAGTACCAAAATATAGTTTGATAGTGTGGTGATGATCCTCGACGATCCCCGAGCTTCCCGTAGCTTTGATAATCTATAACACAATGAACAAACACACACACAAAGTAAGCTTTCATAGCTTAGTAAGTCATAAGTAAATAATTATTCAAATGAACATAAACATTATTTTCAATTAACGAATCAATCCAAACCTTAACTAAAGTACATATAACACACTCACAAATTTATATATCATCGAATATATATATATTAGTATTTTAACATCTTATGGCCGAATGCATAAATACTCATGAACATATATATACATATGATTCACTTTGTATCATGTATAATTTATAACACCATTTCAAATAATAAGCTTACCTTATTTTCAATAACATTAAACTTAGCACATACCTGAACCTTTTATCATGATTTCACATTCAGTCATAACTCGTTAATGCCCGTTGAACCATTCGGAATTAAAAAAGATACTCGGATAGTCAGAAATCTCGTGCAATGCCAACGTCCCAGACGTGGTCTTACATGTAATCACATATCGATGCCATTTGTCCCGCATGACGGTCTTTACGATTCAAATATGATGCCGATGTCCCAGACATGGTCTTACACGTAAACACAAGTCGATGACAACGTCCCAGACGTGGTCTTACACGAAAACACATATCGAAATCCTATGTCATGACATATGTATCCTAACTATTCCTAAGGTTCGTACGGGGCTTTCAGACGTTGTAACTCGATCGATTCAAGCTCGTAAATATTGCTCCCATGCTTAATTCAATTCGACATATACATATGCACAAGTAATAATTCAATTCGGCACTATTAAAATAAATACAATCGAATTTTAACGACATTTATTTACTTATGAACTTACCTCGGACAAAGATGAACGAACCGAGACAATTATTCGACAACTTCAGATTTCCCCCGATCCAATTCCGATTTATTCTTTTCTTGATCTAAATTAGTACAAATTTAACTTATTTAATCACATATTCAATCAAATTCATCCAAAAACACATAAATAGGCTAATTACACTTTTGCCCCTGACATTTCACATTTTTTACAATTTAGTTCCTATTTCACAAAACACAAAATTCACAAAATTTCTTTATACAAGTGCCTAGACGAATTTTCCTCTAGTTCATATAAGCCCACATATTTCATTTATTTCACATTTTAGTCCCTCAAAATAACATTTTCACAAATTAGTCCAATTTACTCAAATTCATCAAAAATCCAAAGACAAAACATATCAATCTATCACATATATTTTATTTTCCATCATCAAACAATAAAAATCACAAACTATCATCAATATCAATTCATGAATTCATCATCAAATTCAAAAATTCAAGCATGGGCTAGCTAGTATTCAAAGCAACGATCTCAAAAACATAAAAATTATCAAAAACTAAACAAAAACCTGGAAGTAGCCGAATACCAAAATGCAAGAACCTTAGGTTTTCTTTCTTCAATTTCGGCAAGAACCAAGATGAACTCCACTAAACTTTTGTTTTATTTTAGTTTATTACATATTAATACATTAATTACCATTTTAGCCTTTTTATTTTTATTTAAAATCCACTAACCATTGGTTTTTATGTCCATCCAATATTTCAATGGTATAATATCAACTTAAGGACCCCCACATTAAAAAAAACATAGCACTTTAGCACTTTAACAAATAATTAGCCACTTTTGCATTTAATGCGATTAAGTCCTTTTATCAAATTAAGCACACAAACAATAAAATTAAATCACGAAAATTTCACACATGTCAATTCACATACTATAAACACAGAAAATAATATTAAAATATTTTTTTGACTCAGATTTGTGGTCCCGAAACCATTATTCTGACTAGGGTCTAAACCGGACTGTTACAACTCTTCCCCCCTTAGGGATTTTCGTCCCCGAAAATCTTACCGGCGAATAGGTTTGGGTAACGTTCTATCATAGCATCTTCAGGCTCCCACGTAGCTTCTTCAACCCCGTGTCGATGCCATAAGACTTTTACTAAAGAAATTTTCTTATTTCTCAATTCTTTCACTTTGCGATCCAAAATCCGGATCGGTTCTTCCTCGTATGTCATATCGGATCGAATCTCAATCTTAGACGGCATGCAATGGGTCGGATCGATATCGTCGAAGCATCGAAACATGAAATACATTATGGATCTTTTCTAACTCAGGTGGCAACAACAGTCTGTAAGCAACCGGCCCGATACGCTCTATAATCTCATACGGCCCAATGAATCTTGGACTTAATTTGCCTTTACGACCAAATCGGAGTATTTTCTTCCACGGTGAGACTTTCAAAAACACTTTGTCCCCGATCTAAAACTCAATATCTTTTCGTTTCAAGTCTGCGTACGACTTCTAACAATCTGAAGCGGCTTTTAGACTATCACGAATTACTTTCACTTTCTGTTCAATCTCTTTGATCAAATCAACCCCGTGTATCTTATTCTCACTGAGTTCGGTCCAATACAAAGGTGTTCTACATTTGCGATCGTACAAAGCCTCGTAAGGTGCCATTTTGATACTCGATTGAAAGCTATTATTATACGTAAATTCAATCAATGGCAGGTATCGTTCCCACGTACCTTCAAACTCAAGAATGCAACATCTCAACATATCCTCGAGTATCTGAATAATTTGTTCAGACTGACCATCTGTCTGCGGATGGAAAGCAGTGCTGAAATGTAATTTTGTACCTAATGCATCTTGTAGTTTCTTCTAAAAACGCGATGTGAATCTCGGATCTCTATCCGAAACAATAGAAATAGGTACTCCGTGCAATCTCACAATCTGAGAAATGTACAACTCAGCAAGCTTATCAAGTGAATAATTCGTTCTCACCGAAATAAAATGAGTTGATTTTGTCAACCTATCAACTATAACCCAGATTGCATCTCTCTTGTTCGATGTCAAAGGTAAACCCGATACAAAATCCATCGTGAGTCTGTCCCATTTCCATTCGGGTATCATAATCGGCTGAAGTAACCCAGAAGGTACCTGATGCTCAGCTTTGACTTGTTGACAAATTAGACATTTCGAAAAAAATTCAGAGATGTCTCGTTTCATACCAGGCCACCAGTAAAATTGTTTTAAATCGTTATACATTTTCGTACTACCCGGGTGAACAGATAATCGACTACTATGAGCTTCATTCAAAATCATCTGAATCAACTCTGAATTTTTTGGAACACACATTCAGTCTTTGAACCTTAAACAACCTTCAGTATCAACTCGGAACTCTGAATCAATATTCGCATCACATTGAACCCGTTTTGCTATCAATTCATTATCAACTTTCTGAGCCTAACAAATTTGTTGAATAAATAACGGTTTCGCTTTCAACTCAGCTACTAATGAAACATCATCGGATAGGGCCAACTGAGTATTCATCGCATGAAGGGAAAACAACGATTTCTGACTCAAAGCATCAGCAACAACATTGGCTTTCCCCGGATGGTAGTCAATTATAAGCTCGTAATCTTTTAACAACTCTAACCATCTTCACTGTCGTAAATTCAGATCTTTCTGAGTCATCAAATATTTTAGGCTTTTATGATCTGAATAAACATGACATCTTTCACCGAACAGATAGTGACGCCAAATCTTCAAGGCGAATACAATCGCAGCCAACTCAAGGTCGTGCGTCGGATAATTCTTTTCATGCGGTTTCAATTGTCTCGAGGCATAAGCTATAACTTTTCCTTCCAGCATCAATACACATCCCCAACCATTCAACGAAGCATCACTATATATCACAAATTCTTTACCAGATTCTGGCTGTACTAGCACTGGAGCTTCAGTCAATAAGACTTTCAACTGATCAAAACTTTTCTGACATTTTTCAGACCATTCAAATTTCACATCTTTTTGAAGCAATCTTGTCAACGGAGTTGAAATCATCGAAAAGCCTTTTACAACCGTCAGTAATAACCGGCAAGTCCTAGAAAACTGCAGACTTCAGACACATTTTTCAGAGGCTTCCACTCTAAAATAGCTGAAATCTTGCTCGGATCAACTCGTATACCGGATGCTGACACAATATGCCCCAAAAATCTAACTTCATGCAACCAGAACTAACATTTACTAAAATTTGCATACAATTGCTTATCACGCAGAGTTTGTAACACAAATCTCAAATGTTCGGCATGCTCAATTTCATCACGCGAATAAATCAAAATGTCATCAATAAATACAACAACAAATTGATCTAAATACAGTCTGAAAATTCTGTTCATCAAGTCCATAAAGACAGCAGGAGCATTTGTTAGTCCGAAAGGCATAACTAAAAATTCATAGTGCCCGTACCTCGTTCTGAAAGTAGTTTTCGGAATGTCAGAATCTTTTACTCGCATTTGATAATAGCCTGATCTCAGGTCTATCTTTAAAAACACAGTAGCCCCTTTCAACTGGTCGAATAAGTCGTCAATCCGTGGCAAAGGATATTTATTCTTTATAGTCACCTTATTGAGCTGCCGGTAATCAATGCACATTCTCATAGTTCCGTCTTTCTTTTGCACAAACAAAATCGGTGCACCCCAGGGAGAAAAACTCAGTCGTGCGAAGCCTCTATCCATCAATTCTTGCAACTGAGCTTTTAATTCTTTTAATTCAGTCGGTGCCATTCTATACGGAGCTATTGAGATAGGGGTCATACCCGGCATTAATTCAATGCCAAACTCAACTTCTCGTATCGGAGGTAATCCCGATAATTCTTCAGGAAACACATCAGGGAATTCACAAACCACAGGCACAGATTCAACTTTCTTTTCTGCCATTTTAGTATCAATCACATACGCAAAATAAGCTTCACATCCCTTTTTCACATAATTCAGAGCTTTCATTGAAGATATTACAGCCGGTAATCCATTTAAATCATTAGATTCGATCCGAATTATCTCATCATTTTGGCATCTCAAATCAATAGTCTTTCATTTGCAGTTCACAATAGCATCATGCAATGTTAGCCAATCCATACTCAAAATTATATCAAACTCGTCGAATGGCAACAACATCAAATCAGTCGAAAAACATGAATCTCGAATCATCAACAGGCAACTCTTACATACTTTATCAACCAAAACACACCGGCCTAAGGGGTTCGATACTCTAATCACAAACTCAGTAGACTCTACAGGCAAAGTCTTACTTGATACTAAAGTCTCACATACATAAGAATGAGTCGAACCAGGATAATCAATGCAACAACACTAGTATCATAGAGAGTGAAAGTACCGGTAATAACATCTGGGGATGAAGCCTCTTCACGAGCGCGAATAGCATAAGCTCTTGCAGGTGTGCGAGCCTCAGATCTAACAGCTGTGTCTTTAGTTCCTTTCTGACTGCTACTCACATTACCCGTGTTTCTGGGTGGTCTACCTCGAGCTGACATGTTACTCGATCTCGTATTCTATACTATGTTTTGCTCAGCTAACTCAGGGCATTCACGGATGAAATGATCTAATGATCCACATTTGAAACAGGCCTGATCATTCAATCTACAACTGTCGAGATGTCGTTTACCATAATATTTGCACTCCGGTTGATTTGGTCTGACGTTACCAACACTAGCTACTGAGGTAGCTTTCTAACTCACAGGTGGTCTGTCCCGATCACGTCTAGAATAACCTGCAGTAGCCTTTGATAGGCTAAAATCATCCCTGAATTTCTTTGATGCTAACTGAAATGTCTTACTCGATGATCTCTTACGGAAATCTCTAGCTTCAAAATCAGCTTTTTTTTTCTCTTTCCCGAGCTCTTCAGCTTTGCATGCTCGCTCAACAAGTACAATGAACTATGTTATTTCAAGAATCCCAACGAGCAATTTAATATCTTCATTCAGCCCGTCTTCGAATCTTTTACACATAATTTCTTCTGTTGAAACACACTCTCGGGTATATCTACTAAGTCTCACAAATTCCCCCTCATATTTTGTTACGGTCATACGACCCTGTTTCAACTCAAGGAATTCTTTGCGATTTTGATCGATGAATCTCTGACTGATGTATTTCTTACGGAATTCAGTCTGAAAGAACTCCAAGGTAACCTGTTCTATTAGAACCACCGAAACCAGTGTACTCCACCAGTGATACGCAGAATCTCGAAGCAATGATACAACACATTTAATACACTCCTCAGGTGTACAGAATAGCTCATCAAACACACAGAGAGTATTATCGAGCCAGAATTCAGCTCGTTCAGCATCATTATCAACAGTAGCTCTGAATTCTTCAGCCCAGTATTTTCTAACTTTATCAACAGGGGGCGCATATGTGATCTCATCGGATCAAGTACTTGAGGTATTACAGGTATCAGAGGAGGATTAGGCGGGGGTGAGGGTTGTTGAACAGCCAAATTTGTACGAATGTACTATGTGAACCAATCATTCATCATCTAGTAGAAGGCTTGTTTAGCCTCACTCTCATGACTACTCGTATTTGGCCTAGAATCAGCCGGAGCTGCCCCTTGAGCAGGAGCGGGCGCATTACTTTTCACATCATCAGTTACGGCTCGATCGGGATCCATTTACTATATGAAAACACATTTCAATTGTCAGGAATCATCACACTATCGCAGTATAATAATATGGCATGTATAGCTAGACTCACACGCGCTACGTTAGTCCTAGAACCGACTAAATCGTAGCTCTGATACCAATCAAATGTAACACCCCTAACCCGTATCCATCGCTGGAAAAAGGTTAAGAGGCATTACCGGACATAACGCAAACATTTCATAATAAAATATACACATAGAGTCCCTTTTGAAGGTCTACGAGACCTTAAACATACATTGGAAAGGGATCGAAATTAAACTGAACACATACGAATTTTTCCAAAATTTAAACATTTTTCAAAGTTACAGAGACCACATGCCCGTGTGATCCGGCCGTGTGCCTCACACGGCCACAAGACACGCCTAAGTCTAAGACCGTGTGAAAGAGGGCATACATTCTGACTTGCACCACACAGCCGAAGACACGCCCGTATGCTTGGCCCGTCTGCAACACTGACTTGATTCACACGGCCTGTCACACGCCCGTGTGTCTAGCCCGTGTGCAAGTCTGACTTTCTTCGAATTACAACCTTAAGAGGCACGGTCGAGAAACACGCCCGTGTGCTCAACCATGTGGGCAAATATAGGCCATTTGCAAGGCCAATTTTCCACCCAAAATTGGGTCATACCTACAAGATCATACAAGCCTCAATTCATGTCTCAAAGGCAACCAAAAACATACCAAATCATGCACAATTTGACTCTTAACAACGTCATTCATTTCCATATATAAATCCAACTCAAACATACCAATTCAAAACACCAATTTCACATCAAAAACATGTGATTCTTACATCATTTTAATCTATAGCATTTCATAGCATTTCTCATCATATCAATTTTCCAAATTAACCATAAAACTTACCCAAATTGACCATTTCATTTGGCCATTCATGAGCATATCAAAACATACCAACCTTTGTATCATAAAGCATGGACTAAACTCATCCACAAGCACATTAATTAACAAGCCATATTTCATGGCTATATTTACACATTTCAAAACATAATCAAAGTTCTCTAGCCTATACATGCCATACTTCATTATGTACATTTTCACAAAAGTACCAAAATATAGTTTGATAGTGTAGTGATGATACTCGATGATCCCCGAGCTTTCCATAGCTTTGATAATCTATAAAATAATGAACAAACACCACAGAGTAAGCTTTTATAGCTTAGTAAGTCATAAGCAAATAATTATTCAAATGAACATAAACATTATTTTCAATTAACGAATCAATCCAAACCTTAACTAAAGTACATATAACACACTCACAAATTCATATATCATCAAATATATATATTAGTATTTTAACATCATATGGCCGAATGCATAAATACTTATGAACATATATATACATATGATTCACTTTGTATCATGTATAATTTATAACACCATTTCAAATAATAAGCTTACCTTATTTTCAATAACATTAAACTTGGCACATACCTGAACCTTTTATCACGATTTCACATTCAGTCATAACTCGTTAATGCCCGCTGAACCACTCAGAATTAAAAAACATACTCGGATAGTCAAAAATCTCGTACAATGCCAACGTCCCAGACGTGGTCTTACATGTAATCACATATCGATGCCACTGTCCCAGACAGGATCTTACACGATTCAAATACGATGCCGATGTCCCAGACATGGTCTTACACGTAAACACAAGTCAGTGCCAACGTCCCAGACGTGGTCTTACATGAAAACACATATTGAAATCCTATGTCATGACATATGTATCCTAACTATTCCTAAGGTTCGTACGGGGCTTTCGGACGTCGTAACTCAATCGATTCAAGCTCGTAAATATTGCTCCCATGCTTAATTCAATTCGACATATACATATAAACAAGTAATAATTCAATTCGGCACTATTAAAATAAATACAATCAAATTTTAACCACATTTATTTACTTATGAACTTACCTCGGACAAAGATGAACGAACCGAGACAACTATTCGACAACTTTAGATTTCCCACGATCCAATCCCGATCTCTTCTTTTCTTGATCTAAATTAGTACAAACTGAACTTATTTAATCACATATTCAATCAAATCCATCCAAAAACACATAAATGGGCTAATTACACTTTTGCCCCTGATATTTCACATTTTTCACAATTTAGTCTCTATTTCACAAAACACAAAATTCAAAAAATTTCTTTATACAAGTGCCTAGCCGAATTTTCCTCTAGTTCATATAAGCCCACATATTTCATTTATTTCACATTTTAGTCCCTCAAAATAACATTTTCACAAATTAGTCCAATTTACTCAAATTCATCAAAAATCCAAAGACAAAACATATTTATTCTATCACATATATTTTATTTTCCATCATCAAACAACAAAAATCACAAACTATCATCAATATCAATTCATGAATTCACCATCAAATTCAAAAATTCAAGCATGGGCTAGCTAGTATTCAAAGCAACAATCTCAAAAACATAAAAATTATCAAAAACCGAACAAAAACGAACCTTTAATCAAACTTGGAAGTAGCCGAATGTCAAAATGCAAGAACCTTAGGTTTTCTTTCTTCAATTTCGGCAAGAACCAAGATGAACTCCACTAAACTTTTGTTTTATTTTAGTTTATTACATATTAATACATTAATTATCATTTTAGCCTTTTTATTTTCATTTAAAATCCACTAACCATTGGTTTTTATGTCCATCCAATATTTCAATGGTATAATATCAACTTAAGGACCCCCACATTAAAAAAAAACATAGCACTTTATCACTTTAACAAATAATTAGCCACTTTTGCATTTAATGCGATTAAGTCCTTTTATCAAATTAAGCACACAAACAATCTTACTAGATACTCTAATCACAAATTCAGTAGACTCTACAGGCAAAGTCTTACTAGATACTAAATTCATACATATATAAGAATGAGTTGATCCTGGATATATCAGTGCAATCACATTAGTATCATAGAGAGTGAAAGTACCGGTGATAACATCTGGAGATGACCCCTCTTCGCGAGCGCGAATAGCATAGGCTCTAACAAGTGCTCTTGCCTCGGATCTCACAACAGTATCTCGTGTCGCACCTCCACCACCACACACATTTCCAACATTACGAAATGGTCTTCCTCTCGCAGTCGTGTTGCTTTGTCTTGCATTCTAAGATTTATCTTTATCATCTAACTCAGGACAATCTCGAATGAAGTGTTCGTGCGAACCACATCTAAAACAGGCTTTATCATTTAGTCTACACTCTCCAAAATGTCGTTTTCCATATCGTCCACATTCAAGTTTGTTCGATCTAACTTTACCCACACTTGCGACTGACATAGCTGGAGTTTCTAAACCCGTAAATTGCTTCCCGCGATCTCTATTAGAGTACTCCATTGGTGCATTTGATCGAATATACGAATCTCGAGATTTCTTTGATGAAGAGTGATAGGGTTTATGTAACACCCCTAACCCGTAACCATTGCTGGTCTAGGGTTAAAGGCGTTACCGGATGAATCAGAAACTTTTACAGACATTTCATAACATATTTTGACAAATCACATCAAAGTGTCCCTTAAATGGGTCTACGAGACCTTAAGTATGTTTTAAGAAGGGCTCGAGACTAAACCAAATACATATGGAAAACCTTCAGAAATTTAAAAAAAATTTCTAAGTTACAGAGGTCACACGCCCGTGTGGGCAGGCCGTGTGCCTCCCACGGCCTCAGACACGCCTGTGTGTCTAAGCCGTGTCAAAACAGGGCATACATATTGACTTGACCACACAGCCTGAGACACGCCCGTGTGCCTCACCCGTGGTCGAGCCTGACTTGCACCACACGGCCAGTCACACGCCCGTGTGTCCAGCCCGTGGTCGAGTCCGACTTGATTTTGAAATGCAACCACGAGGGACACGGTCGAGTCACACACCCGTGTACTCCATCGTGTAGGCAAGTATAGGCCATCTTCAAGGCTAAAATGCCACCCACACTTGGGTCATCCCTACAAGCATTCATACCAATACAATTCTTGTCAAAAACAACCAATTTTCCAAGCATACAAAGGCATCTCAAGCACAACATCTTATACAACAATTAGCTCATTCTATTCACAATCATTTTCAAGTGTAATTCATCACAAACATATCATTTCCTTACAACAACCATTCATCATATATATGCTTACCTTGCATAAATGATCTTACCAATATTTTGACCATTTCTTAACCATGAAACCATACCAAAACCAAGCATCTTATAGCATGACTCATCATTCATAAAACATTCATTTTATCTAGCCATATCACATGGCTATAAGTACATCTTAAACATATTTCAAAGTAACTAGCCTATACATACCATACTTAGTATATACACTTTCAAAAGGTACCAAAATAGGATTGAGTAGTGTGATGACGATCCTCGATGATCCCTGAGCCTTTTGTAACTTTGACGATCTATAAAACAGAACAAACACACACAAAGTAAGCTTTCAAACGCTTAGAAAGCCATATACAAATAAACTTAACATATAAGCATTCATTATTCATCTAAATATAGATCACTAATAGCTCATTTGCACATTCATAATTCTCCTTGGCTTATTTGATTAGCCATTTGCTTACCAACATATATGCATCACCTTGTATTTCATTAGATCATAGCTCATTCACACATATAACACATTTTACCTTATCAAATCTATTCACATATCTCATCTAGGTAAGTTCATATAAACACTTACCATTCATACACTTGCTTAGTGTACAATTCAAACATACCTGATTCGTTTATACATTTCATGTAGACGTTCATTTCTCAGATTTGCCTGTTGAACCATTTAGAATCTAATAGGATACTCGAAATAGTCGTACAATGCCAACGTCCCAGACGTGGTCTTACAAATACTCAGATATCGATGCCACTGTCCCAGATAGGGTCTTACTCAAATCAAATACGATGCCAATTTCCCAGACATGGTCTTACACATAAATCTCATATCGATGCCAACGTCCTAGATGTGGTCTTACACGATATTTCATATCAGAAAAACTTATGTCATGACATACGTTATCCTATCTATTCCTAGGTTCGTACGGGACTTCTCGGACGTTGATAACTTGTCGATATATCCTCAGATTTCATATACATTCCATCTCGAGAATTAATCATAACAATCTAAATCTCATAGATGCATAAATAACTCAATTCAAATACATTTATTTGTATTTCGACTTACCTCGGATTCGGATAATCGAAAATGAACTTGGCTACTCAATTACTTTTGATTTCCCGCGATCTAAGTTCGTTTTCTTCGGTTCTTGATCTATACATATTAAAATTTAACTCATTTATTCACTAATTCATTCAATTCAATCCAAAAACACATATTTATGGCAATTTACAAATTAGCCCTCACATTTTCACATTTTGACATTTTAGTCCCTATTTCACAAAATCACAAAATACACAAAATTTCATATTACCCATGCTTGGCTGAATATTCATGTAGTCCATACAAGTCCATACATTTCATTTATTTCTCAATTTAGTCCCTCAAAATATTGTTTTCTCAATTAAGTCCAAATTACTCAAATTCATCAAAAATTCAAAGACAAACTATGTTAATCTAACACATATCTTTCATAATTCATCTTCAAACATCACAAAACTCATGTGTTCATCAATGGCACATTTCAAAATCTTCATCAATTCAAAAAATTTAAGCATGGGTTTTGAAAAACACGAAGCAACGATCACAAAAACGTAGAAATTATCAAAAAACCGAACAAAAACTAACCTTGAATTAAGACTTGTAATAGCCGAATACCATGAAAGCTTAAAACCCCTCTTTTCTTTTCTATATTCGATGGTGGATGATGAATAAAACCATAATTTAGCTTTGTCTTTTATTTAATTATAACTTATTTACTATTTTACTTATTTAACCTTTATTAAACCATTTATAAATCATGTAAAGTATGGACATAATTGTCCACTAGCATAAGCAAAGGTATAATATCCACTTAAGGACTTTACCTTAATAAGCCATGTCAATTTAACACATCAACATATAAATTGCCACTTTTACCTTTTATGCAATTTAGTCCTTTTCTCAAATTAAACACACAAATAACCAAATTAAATCACAGAAATTTCACACATACTAATTCACACGCTTAAGACTCAAAAAATAATTATAAAATATTTTTCTGACTCAGATTTGTGGTCCCGAAACCACTATTCTGACTAGGGTCTAAACCAAACTGTTACAGTTTATTCATCAATCTCTTTCTCAAATCTCTAGCTTCTGAATCAGCCTTTCTTTTTTCTTTGCCCAGTTCTTCAGCTTTTCAAGCAAGTTCGACTAACAGAACGAATTCTTTTAAATCTAATATCTCGACCAGAAGTTTGATGTCTTCGTTCAGCCCATCAACAAACCGTTTGCACATTATCTCTTCGGTAGAAACATATTCTTAAGCATACTTGCTCAACCGTACAAATTCTCTTTCATATTCAGTTACGGTCATATGGCCCTGTTTCAATTCTAGAAATTCTTTATGCTTTTGGTCAAGGAACCGTTGACTGATGTATTTCTTTCGAAACTCGGTCTTAAATAATTCCCAGGTCACTCACTCTTCGGCACTATCGACACTAAAGTATTCCACCAATGATACGCAGAGTCTCTCAGAAGAGAAATAGCACACTTTAAGCATTCAGCTGGCGTACAAAAAAGTTCATCAAACACTCAGATAGTATTTTCAAGCCAAAACTCAACTCTCTCAGGGTCATCATCAACATTAGCCCTGAACTCTTCAGCCCCGTGTTTATGGATCTTATCAACTGGAGGCTTATTCAATCTTAAAAGCTCGACTCCTTAAGGAGCTACAAGTACAGTTTGGGAAATAGGAGGGGGTGGAGGTTGTTGAGCAGCCGGATTTGTCTGGACGTATTGAGTGAACCACTCATTCATCATCTGGAAAAAGGCTTCTTTAGCCTCACCTCCGTGACTACTAGACATGGGTCTAGATTAGGAAGGTGCTGTCCCTTAAGCGGGAGCGAGCGCATTACTCTCTACATCATCAGCTATCGCTCGTTCGGGATCCATTACTATACGAAAACACAATTTAAGCTGTCAGGAATCATCACACTATCTCAGAGTATATATGGCATGTATAGCTAGACTCTCACACATGCTACGTCAGTCCTAGAATCGACTAAATCGTAGCTCTGATACCAATAAATGTAACACCCCTAACCCGTATCCGTCACTCGAGTAGGGTTACGAGGTATTACCGATCAATACATATCATTTAACAAACATATCTCATACATTTATGCATTCATACTCAAATATCATTTAATCACAATCCCATTGTCCCTTATAAGGGCCTAGGAGGCCTTAAATATGCTTTAGAAGTGGTTCGGGACTAAACCGATAACTCGGGAAATTTTTGGAAACTTAGAAAAATTTTCAATCATACAAGGGTCTGTAACATCCTGAAATAGGGCCTAAACGGAACAGTGGTTACAAAACCATGAATTTGAGATAGAAAAGTTTATTACGATTAATTATTATGATTTACCGAGTGGTTAAATACATGTGTTAGAGTATCGATAAGAAATTTTATTAATTTCATGCTTAAATTGCCAATTAGGACTTGTTTGCAAAAGTTGCTAAATAGGGGTTCTAATTCATAGAGTACTTGATTGAAATGGGGGTTTGAAGTAGGAGTCCTTAAATGGTAATTAGACCATTATAATTTCCATGGACAAAAATGGACATACATAGATAAAAATAACTAAAGTTTTAATGAAGGGCATTTTAGTCATTTGGAATTAAAAAGGAATTAAAAGGGAAAAAGATGGAAAAATGTTGTCCATCTTCTTCATTTGGCCGAAATTTCAAAGGGGACACCATAGCTAGGGTTTCTTCAACTTCTCAAGCTCATAGTAAGTGCATCCAAGCCCCGTTTTTAATGTTCTTTACGTTTTTGGAGTCCCGGTAACTTGATTTATCTTATTCTAGCAATAATTTAACCTAGGGTTCATATTTGGAAAAATACCCATAGGTGAAATGTATTTATTTTGATGTTTTATGATAGAATATGAAGTCTGAAATTATGTTAAACAACTTTTGCTAAGCGGTTTTAAGTGAAAACGAGTAAAACGGCTTAATCGGTAAAAATACCTAATGTTCATAAGTACATGTTAGAGTGAGAATTTGATGTTGTCATAGAAGGGAAAAATAATCAGCATGTCATAAAACATAAGAATAATGGATAAAGTTTAATTTCTGAGCTTTGGGAAAAATGTGTAAATATATAAAAGTTTAGGGGCAAAAATCATAATTTTACCAAAGTTAGAGTCAAGGACTGTTTTAATAAATGTGAGTACTAAATAAGCTAAATTTTCTATTATAGGTCAAGAGGAATGAAATTCGGAGTTAGACCGGGGAAAGAAAAAGATAGTGGACTAAATCAATATAGTTGATCGTATTTTGTTCCGAGGTAAGTTTGCGGTAAATAAATGCAATATTCTATTATTTTACATTTAATACTATTAAATTCCAGCATTTACATATTTATTCTGTAAATTTATCATTTAAAGACTCAAGCATGAATTGACGGAGAAGCAATCTCAGAAAGTCCCGGTTGAACCTTAGGAATGTATAGGATACAAATGTCATGACATTAGGGTTTAAGGAAATCATGTAAGACCATGTCAAGACATGGCATTGATAAGTTACTATAAGGCAAAGATCCCATGTAAGACCATGCCAAGGCATGGCATTGGTGAGTTCATAAGGCAAGGAAACCACGTAAGACCATGCCAAGACATGGCAATGGTAAGTTTCAAAAGGAAAGGTACCCGTGTATCCTTAGTATTCCAAGTGGTTCAACGGAAAATTCAAAGAGTATACCAAAGGAAAGGTAAGACAAGTTCATGCTAAAAAGGTATAGGTAAGAATTCAAAACTTAAGCATATTGAGTTAAAGGCTTAAATGATCTTGATAAGAAAAGAATAAGATAATTCATTAAGAATGTTGTTATTCATTTACATGCAAACTTACTAAGCTTTATGCTTACTCCCATTCTTTTCTCTCTTTTTATATTATCGCAAGCCAACTCGGGGATCGCAAGGACGTCGGAGATCGTTTCACACTATCAAAGAATTATGTAACACCCCAAACCCGGCCCAAACACTACGACCGAATTTGGTGTGCTACAGAGAAAGTATTTTTAAAAATCCCTTTAAGCCGAATTAACTTTATGATAAAAGATAGTGTTCGATTTAAAACACTTGAGGTGTATATAAAAAAAAACATGCTTAGGTTTATTTTAAAAAAATATTCATTAAGTCAGATTGTTACCGATTCAGGTGTTCCCGATGGCACGATAAAATATTTTGCGATTTAAAATTTTAGAAACCACGTGTACTTAATTTAATGTTAGAAAATAGTTTAACAAATTAATCCAAACATAGAATAATAAAATTATGTCTAGGCCTTACTACAACTTAATTAAAATAAACCAACATTAAATAAAATAAAACAAAGTCCAAGTTCGTCTAATTAAAATTTCCACTGCATGGCCACCTCGAGTCCATCCAGCTCCATCTCCGCGATCTACCCATCTGCAAAATGTTAAGGGAAGGGGTGAGTCACCAAGACTCAGTGTGTAAATCCCCCACCCGGAAAATATATCTCATACACAATTCATTAATAAACATGCTCATGCAACCCAACTAGCCATCCATACTCCTTTTCTACCCCGTGTGGTCAAAACCACTGATGACTTAAAGTCACAATTTAAATGATGGGGCCAACCCATCGTGTGGTCAAAACCACTGATGACCATAGGTCACAATATATCAAGTGTGGTCAAAACCACTGGTGGTACCAAACCACTGGGACTTAGTCGCAAATAATCAATCGTTGTGGTCAAAACCACTGATGACCATAGGTCACAATAATCTGATGGGGCCAACCCATCTTGTGGTCAAAACCACTGACGACAGTCCATAGTTCATCCCCCTCCTCTCATCAATCCCACCATCACATGCTTACACATCAAATTTCATATATCATGTCATAGTATTAAACATCATGTGATGGCATGCAAACATATAAAAATTACAAGTTAGGGGACTTACCTGAAATCCATGATTATGCCACAAACTAACCACAACCAAAAGATCTAAGGCAAATAATAACAAAGATGTAAATTAATAAAGTGTGTATAGAGATCTTACACACCTATTTACTAGCAATCCCGAATATACTAGCGAAATCCCGAGACGTTGTTTCTTCCTACAATCGGTCAACATATGAATTCTTAGATCTATTAACCAAATGGCTAAACTAGAGATCCCGAAGAATCACTAGCGCTCAAAAATCGAACTATGGTCCAAGGCCGAATCTTACCATCACTTACCAAAATAATTCAAATCCCGTAAGCCTTTATTAGCCCCAAAACCGATTGCTAGAGGGTTGTATCGAGTACATCAAAATCTCGGAGTACCTTATGAGAAATTGGTTCCTATTGAATTCGGCAGCACCCTTGGTTAGGGGGGGGAAAGATTCGGCTTAAGCACAACTGGAAGGGCTGGAATTTTAGTGAAGGAGGAGGGTGTATTTGGCTTAGAAGAACCAACAATGCTGGAAATTTCTGAACAATTTTGGCTAAGAGTTTAAGGGAGAATTCGACAAAGACAATGAAGGGAGAAAGAAGAAAAGAATTTGCTGGAAATTTTGGGAACTTCTATGTCAGTAACAAAATCAAATATGGACACCCCAAGGAGTCCAATAATCGGCAAACACCCTCCTATTTTGGTGATAATTCCACTTAATTATCACCCAAAAGAATAATATTTATCTCTTACTTTTATCACCTCTTCAAATAATAAAATACTAATATTTATCTCCTATCCACCTCTTCAACAATTCAAAATAAAATTTTAAAAAAATAAATAATCCTTATTCCTTCATCACCTCTTTAAACAAAATAAATAAATAAAATAACAATATCAAGTCTTCCAGCTGAATTTAAAAACAAACATCAAGCTTATCCTTATCAATTTAAAAGTCCAAAATCGGGCCACTACTCCACCCTTTTCACGCCAGCATTGAGAAGAAGGAGAAGAAAGAAAAAAAATAAAACCCAAACTGCAGCTTCTAAGATTCGAACACAGGACCTGGTGGAACAAGCGACCAGGTAACGCCCCAGGCCACTCGGCCAAAGCGTTATTTTGTGACATAAACGCGCCATATTTCCTTTTAAGCCCTACTTCCTTAGTTCCCCCTTGCCTTAACGCCAAAACAAAAATAAAACCCCCATTTTCTGCTCACGCCACTCGAACCTAGGACCAGCTGGAACCTCCACACGCTGCCAGCCGCTTTGCCAAGGCGTCGTTTGTGTCATAGACTCGCCCCAACCTCTTTTAAGGCCTCCTTCCTTTTAACGCCAAAACCCAAAAAATAAAACACCTTGATTCGAACCCAAGTCCTTACTAGCGTTACTTCCAGGCCTTTCAGTGGTGCATGGGAGCCACTTTACCACCTGGACTTTCATGTCCAGAAAATTCCCAAATTTTTCCTTAAGGGCTCCTTCACCCAGCTCCCCCTTTTATACTTAAAATTCAACATTTTCCTAAAGCTTTCCCCTTCATCCTTGGGTTCTAAAAACTCCTAAAACACCTCCAAACATACTTAAAACCTACTAACACTTGAGTTATGCTCCAAACGCAAAACCCCTAATCTAGGATGTTACAATTCTACCCTCCTAAAAAAATAATTTCGTCCTCGAAATTACTTACTAACGATCATCCGTACATCCTAACTTACCACACTTACTTCACTGCTGCGCACTCTGATCTTATTAAAGCTGTTATTCCACCTTGACCACGTCCGCGACGACCACGTCCCCTCAAACTCATTTCTACAACGCGATTTAGTCTGATTAAAAAGTTTTATGCATCAGAATTTTGTTCCACTGATTATCCGCGAGAAATTTTATGAAATGAAGTTTTCAGAAGTTGTTCTTTCGATCACACAAAGGTTCAGTTCGAGTTCACTATTCTACTTCGGAATATCACATTCCCTAATACCTTTCATACACATTCACTCTTCGGGCATTTCTGCCCATTTCTAACCCAGGGGTATTTTTGGTAATTTTGTCAATCAGGGATAATTTTGTAAATTTCAAAAGTCAGGGTATTATTTTGAAATACAAAATTTGAGAATTTATTGAAATCGGGGTAATATGGTAAATTCTAAAACCAAGGGCATTTTCGTAATTTTTCCACTAGGGGCATTTTGGTAATTTTAATAAATCAAGAATATTTTGAAATTTTCCAAGAATAAATTTGTCCTACTATTTAAAAGAGATATTTTAGTGATTTTAAAACTAAAGTTTTCCTTAAAACATGGCTAATCCCTTTCGGGTTTTATTTAGCGTTTTTAGCCTATGACCGAGTCCTCTTGGTTAGGGTGAACCGGTTACGCACTGTAGGAATCCCGCGAAGAGGAGGTGAGTCACGAGGACCGCTAAGTACCAAGCTCTTCCGATCCAATCCTAGACATGCGCACCAAGGTTACCACACCCTAACTCGCGACTTGGCCGTAGGTTTGTTTATTTAGGCTTTTAAAGTTTTATGTATTCTGTTGGGGTAGTCTAGTCCTAAAGTTTAAAGCACTTATCACTATCTACGTTCCATGCTTCCTACCCTTCTATAAGTAATAATCCACAAAGAAGTCAGAAGTACTTACCTGGGCGGATTGGTGCCGGAGACTCGGGCCATGCTGTTCAAAAACCAAAAATATTTCAAAAAGGCTTACCAAAACATTTTGGGCCTTGGGCCCCCCACAGCCGAGCTTTGAACTGGGCTCTGATACCAATTTGTAACACCCCAAACCCGGCCCAAACACTACGACCGAATTTGGTGTGCTACAGAGAAAGTATTTTTAAAAATCCCTTTAAGCCGAATTAACTTTTTGATAAAAGATAGTGTTCGATTTAAAACACTTGAGGTGTATATAAAAAAAAACATGCTTAGGTTTATTTTAAAAAAATATTCATTAAGTCAGATTGTTACCGATTCAGGTGTGCCCGATGGCACGATAAAATATTTTGCGATTTAAAATTTTAGAAACCACGTGTACTTAATTTAATGTTAGAAAATAGTTTAACAAATTAATCCAAACATAGAATAATAAAATTATGTCTAGGCCTTACTACAACTTAATTAAAATAAACCAACATTAAATAAAATAAAACAAAGTCCAAGTTCGTCTAATTAAAATTTCCACTGGCATGGCCACCCGAGTCCATCCCACTCCATCTCCGCGATCTACCCATCCGCAAAATGTTAAGGGAAGGGTGAGTCACCAAGACTCAAAGGTGTAAATCCCCCACCCGGAAAATATATCTCATACACAATTCATTAATAAACATGCTCATGCAACCCAACTAGCCATCCATACTCCTTTTCTACCCCGTGTGGTCAAAACCACTGATGACTTAAAATCACAATTTAAATGATGGGGCAACCCATCGTGGTGGTCAAAACCACCGGCGATGACCATAGGTCACAATATATCAAGTGTGGTCAAAACCACTGGTGGTACCAAACCACTGGGACTTAGTCGCAAATAATCAATCGTTGTGGTCAAAACCACTGATGACCATAGGTCACAATAATCTGATGGGGCCAACCCATCTTGTGGTCAAAACCACTGACGACAGTCCATAGTTCATCCCCCTCCTCTCATCAATCCCACCATCACATGCTTACACATCAAATTTCATATATCATGTCATAGTATTAAACATCATGTGATGGCATGCAAACATATAAAAATTACAAGTTAGGGGACTTACCTGAAATCCATGATTATGCCACAAACTAACCACAACCAAAAGATCTAAGGCAAATAATAACAGCATGTAAATTAATAAAGTGTGTATAAAGATCTTACACACCTATTTACTAGCAATCCCGAATATATTAGCGAAATCCCGAGACGTTGTTTCTTCCTACAATCGGTCAACATATGAATTCTTAGATCTATTAACCAAATGGCTAAACTAGAGATCCCGAAGAATCACTAGCGCTCAAAAATCGAACTATGGTCCAAGGCCGAATCTTACCATCACTTACCAAAATAATTCGAAATCCCGTAAGCCTTTATTAGCCCCAAAACCGACTGCTAGAGGGTTGTATCGAGTACATCAAAATCTCGGAGTACCTTATGAGAAATTGGTTCCTATTGAATTCGGCAGCACCCTTGGTTAGGGGGCAAAGATTCGGCTTAAGCACAACTGGAAGGGCTGGAATTTTAGTGAAGGAGTAGGGTGTATTTGGCTTAGAAGAACCAACAATGCTGGAAATTTCTGAACAATTTTGGCTAAGAGTTTAAGGAGAATTCGAGACAATGAAGGGAGAAAGAAGAAAAGAATTTGCTGGAAATTTCGGGCACTTCTATGTCAGAACAAAATCAAATATGGACACCCCAAAGGAGTCCAATAATCGGCAAAACACCCTCCTATTTTGGTGATAATTCCACTTAATTATCACCCAAAAAGAATAATATTTATCTCTTACTTTTATCACCTCTTCAAATAATAAAATACTAATATTTATCTCCTATCCACCTCTTCAACAATTCAAAATAAAATTTTAAAAAAATAAATAATCCTTATTCCTTCATCACCTCTTTAAACAAAATAAATAAATAAAATAACAATATCAAGTCTTCCAAATTAATTTAAAAACAAACATCAAGCTTATCCTTATCAATTTAAAAGTCCAAAATCGGGCCACTACTCCACCCTTTTCACGCCAGCATTGAGAAGAAGGAGAAGAAAGAAAAAAAAATAAAACCCAAGCTGTAGCTTCTAAGATTCGAACACAGGACCTGTGGAACAAGCGACCAGTAACGCCCCTGTGCCACTCGGCAAAGCGTTATTTTGTGACATAAACGCGCCATATTTCCTTTTAAGCCCTACTTCCTTAGTTCCCCTTTGCCTTAACGCCAAAACAAAAATAAAACCCCATTTGCTGCTCACGCCACTCGAACCTAGGACCACCGGAACCTCCACACGCTGCCACCGCTTGCTTTGGCAAGCGCCGTTTGTGTCATAGACTCGCCCCAACCTCTTTTAAGGCCTCCTTCCTTTTAACGCCAAAACCAAAAAAAAAAAAACACCTTGCTGCCACCTTGATTCGAACCCAAGTCCTTACTAGCGTTACTTCCAGGCCTTTCAGTGGCGCATGGGAGCCACTTTACCACCTGGACTTTCATGTCCAAAAAATTCCCAAATTTTTCCTTAAGGGCTCCTTCACCCAGCTCCCCCTTTTATACTTAAAATTCAACATTTTCCCAAAGCTTTCCCCTTCATCCTTGGGTTCTAAAAACTCCTAAAACACCTCCAAACATACTTAAAACCTACTAACACTTGAGTTATGCTCCAAACGCATAACCCCTAATCTAGGATGTTACAAATTATATCGGTACTTTGTGACTCAAAACGTTTTAAGTTATGGCATGTATAGGGACTTAGCCATTTTGTGTGTATGTCCTTATGATATGGCTAAAGAATGGCTTGTAAATATTGATAATGATTAGCCATTAAAATGGCTAATTAAGAACATGTTTTGGGTGTTATGTATGCCTAAATGATAATTATTACAAAGAAATTATGAAAGAGTAAAATTTGCAAAGGAACAGTTTTTGGACAGCAATAGTGACGTGATTTTGGAAAATAACTAAGGATAGTAGAAATGGAATTAGGCTTTGAATGAGGTATAAAATTAAATCTTATTGAGTCTATTTTTATATGAAAGAAACGGTGTAGGCAAAAGAATTGTATATTATGAGATAATTGGTTTTTTAGTGAAGAGGGGTCAGAACCGCTGGACAGTGTAACAGGGGATACTTTAACTAATAAACTGTACTAATTGACCACACCAAAAATTCTAGAAAAATTATAGTAAGAATATATATGATTTTAGTTTCAAGGAAAATTTACGGATCTAAATTTTAAGTTTCGTAACTCGAGTTATAGTCAATTTAGTGACTATGACGCAAATAGACAATTTCATTATGAATAGGGAAATAAATTGTTTTGATTTGTTTAAGAAATCAGAAAATTTTTAATGTTTCCAGTTTGGTCCTGAACCGTTTCAATTTCATGTTTTAGGTCCTCGAAGGCCCTTTTTAGGAACATATTGGATGTATGTGAACGAATTAATTTTAAAAGCAAATTTTTATGCCCTAAACTAGTAAGTTAAATCTGGTAATGCCTCGTGCTCGACTCTGGCGACGGTCTCGGGTAAGGGGTGTTACTTTTATTGGTATCAGAGTGAGAGTTTAGTCGGTTCTAGGAATATTCAGTACGAGTAAGAGTCTAGCTATACATGCCATACTTATATTTTGATGGTGTGACGACTCCTGGCGATTTTAAAAATGTTTTTCTTTTATAGTTATGGATCCCGAATGAGCTGGTGCAGATGATGTAGAGAGTAACACGCCCACTCCCGCAGAAGGGACGGTGCCACCAGATAGTAGTGAAAGGCCCGTTACAATTAGTCAGGGAGGAGGGGCTCGAGAAGCCTTCTTCCAAGTTATGAATGAATGGTTTGCTGAGTTCGTTTGTATGAATCCGACTGTTAGACCTCCACCCCCTCATGATCCTCAGACCACCCATGTAGCTTCCCCAATCACAGATACAGTCAGAAGAGAGAAGCCATCCATTGACAAGATTAGAAAACAAGGGGCCGAAGAGTTTCGGGCTACCAAAGATGATGATGCAGAGAAAGATGAATTTTGGCTCGAGAATACTATCAGAGTCTTTGACGAGTTATCCTACACACTGGAAGAGTGTATTAAGTGTGTGGTGTCACTTCTTAGAGATTCAGCCTATCAGTGGTGGAAGACACTTGTGTCAGTGGTACCGAAAGAAAGAGTTACCTGGGATTTCTTTCAGGAGGAGTTCTATAAGAAATACATCAGTCAGAGGTTTATTGACCATTAAAGAAAAGAGTTCCTTGAGTTAAAACAGGGTAAGATGACTGTGACCGAGTATGAACGTGAATTTGTCAGACTCAGCAATTATGCTCGAGAGTGTGTGTCTACAGAGGCTATCATGTGCAAAAGATTTGAGGATGGGCTCAATGATGATATCCGACTGTCAGTTGGTGTTCTAGAGATAAAAGAGTTTGTTGTTTTAGTTGAACGAGCCTGTAAGGCAGAGGAGTTGTTGAAAGGAAAGGGTAAAGCTGAAATTGAGATGCAAGATACGAAGAAAAGACAGATGAGCAAGTCGTTTCAGTCTACATCCAAGAGGCCTAGAGAGTTCTCTACGAGATCTAATTTTTTAGTTGGGTATTCTAGCCGAAACAGAGGTAGAAGATTTATGGGTCCGAAAGATCAAACCACTTCGATTGCGAGTGTTGGCAGTATTCAGCCTGATAGACCCGAGTCTCCTCAATATGGTCGACGTCATCTAGGTCAATGTCGAGCAACTGAGACTGGTTGTTTCTGATGTGGTGCACCGGATCATTTCATTCGGGAGTGTCCTGAGATGGTTAAAAGAGAAGTAATACCGAGTGTAAGATTAGGCAATGCCCCCATTAGAGGCAGACCTCAGAGAAATCCGGGAATAGGGGCAGGTAGAGGTACATTTTGAGATTCAGCAATGAGATCAGATGTTAGAGCACCCGCAAGGACTATAAATAACAAGTATCCTTTGCCGAGGATTGATGACTTGTTTGATCAGTTGAAAGGAGCAACGGTATTCTCGAAGATTGATTTGAGATCTGGCTACTATCAGTTGAGAGTTAAAGAGTCGGATGTGCCGAAAACTGCTTTCAAGACAAGGTACGGGCATTATGAATTTCTTGTTATGCCTTTTGGATTAACTAATGCTCCTGCTATTTTTATGGACTTGATGAATCAAATTTTTTGATCGTATTTGGATAAGTTTGTGGTTGTGTTCATCGATGACATTCTGATTTATTCTCGAGATGACTCTGAGAGATAATAAATTATTTGCTAAATTCAGTAAAAGTGAGTTTTGGCTTCGAGAAGTCAGATTTTTGGGACATATTGTTTCAGGTGATGGTATTCGGGTTGATCCAAGTAAGATTTCAGCAATTGTTGATTGGAAACCGCTAAGGAATGTATCTGAAGTTAG
This sequence comes from Gossypium sturtianum, assembly GCA_025698515.1. Taxonomy (NCBI): domain Eukaryota; kingdom Viridiplantae; phylum Streptophyta; class Magnoliopsida; order Malvales; family Malvaceae; genus Gossypium; species Gossypium sturtianum. The sequence goes on along the minus strand of CM046945.1, from coordinate 96,605,132 downwards.
AAGCTTTTTGGGCTTAGCCGGTTATTACCGATGTTTTGTCAAAGGATTTTCAATGATTGCTACTCCTATGACCAAGTTGTTGCAAAAAGATGTTAAGTTTGAATTGTCTGAAAAATGTCATCAAAGTTTTGAGAAGTTGAAAGCATTATTGACTGAGGCACCAGTTTTAGTACAACCTAAATCAGGAAAAGAATTTGTAATTTATAGTGACGCGTCATTGAACGATTTGGGTTGTGTGTTGATGCAAGAGGGCAATGTGATAGCTTATGCCTCGAGACAGTTGAAATCGCACGAGAAGAATTATCCGACGCATGATTTAGAATTGGCCACCATTATTTTTGCTTTGAAAATTTGGTGTCACCATTTGTATGGTGAGAAATGCCATATCTTTATTGATCATAAGAGTTTGAAATATTTGATGACTTAGAAAGATCTGAACTTGCGACAACAGAGATGGCTCGAGTTACTGAAAGATTATGAACTAGTGATTGACTATCATCCTAGAAAGGCGAACGTAGTCGCAGATGCTTTGAGCAGAAAGTCATTGTTTGCCTTGAAAGCTATGAATACGAGGTTGACTTTATCTGATGATGGTTCATTTTTAGCTGAGTTGAGAGCTAGACCGTTATTTCTCCAGCAAATTTTTGAAGCTCAGAAGTGTGATGAAGAACTTCAAGTTAAGAGAAATCAGTGTGAATCGACTAGTGATTCAGATTTTCAAATTAGGGCTGATGATTGTTTGATGTTTCGAGGTAGGATTTCTGTACCGAGAGATTCTAAGCTTATTCAGAAAATTCTTCATAAAGCACATAGTGGTTGTCTGTCTGTTCATTCTGGAAGTACGAAGATGTACAATGACTTGAAGAAACTATATTGGTGGTCAGGTATGAAACGAGATATCTCTAAATTTCTATCGAAATATTTGATTTTTCAACAAGTAAAAGCCGAACACCAAGTACCTTCGGGTTTACTTCAGCCAGTGATGGTACCCGAATGGAAATGGGACAGAATTACGATGGATTTCGTAACTGGATTACCTCTGACTCCGAAAAAGAAAGATGTTGTTTGGGTCGTTGTTGATAGATTGACGAAATTGGCTCATTTTATTCCGATACGTACCGACTATTCACTTGATAAGTTAGCTGAATTATACATTGTCGAGATTGTTAGATTGCACGGGATGCCTGTTTCTATTATTTTGGACAGAGATCTGAGATTTACGTCAAGATTTTGGAAGAAGTTACAAGAAGCTTTGGGTACAAAGTTAAAATTTAGTACCGTGTTTCATCCGCAAACCGACGGTCAATCGGAAAGAATGATTCAGATTCTTGAAGATATGCTCCGATGTTGTCTTCTAGAATTTGAATGTTGTTGGGAGAAATATCTACCATTAGTCGAATTTGACTCTAACAATAGTTTTCAGTCGAGTATAAAGATGGCACCGTATGAGGCATTGTATGGCCACAAGTGTCGAACTCCGTTGTATTGGACAGAGCTTAGTGAGAAACATATTCATGGGGTTGACTTGGTTAGAGAAACTAAAGAAAAAGTAAAGGTAATTCGTGATTATTTGAAAGCCGCTTCAGATCGACAAAAGTCGTACGCAGATTTGAAAAGAAAAGAGATCGAATTTTAGATTGGTGATAAGGTATTTCTGAAAGTATCCCTGTGGAAGAAATTTCTGAGATTTGGTCGCAAAAGCAAGTTGAGTCTGCGTTTCATTGGGCCGTATGAGTTTATTGAAAGAAAAGGGCCAGTGGCATACCAGTTAGCTTTGCCGACAGAGTTGGAAAGGATTCACAATGTATTTCATGTGTCGATGTTGCGACGTTATCGATCAGACCCTTCGTATGTGATTTCTCCGACAGAGGTTGAGATTCAACCAGACATGACTTATGGTGAGTAACCGATAAAAATTTTGGCTCAGGAAGTCAAACAGTTGAGAAATAAAAGTATAGCTCTAGTGAAAGTTTTATGGAAACGACATGGGGTCGAAGAGGCTACGTGGGAACCTGAGGAAGCTATGAGAAAACAGTACCCAAACCTCTTTTCTGGTAAGATTTTCGGGGACGAAAATCCCTAAATGGAGGAGAGCTGTAATAGCCTGATTTTGGGTCTAGTCGAAACAATGGTTTCGGGACCACAAATTCGATGCAGTAAAATTTATTTTTATTATATTTTTATGGTCTACAATTTTATGGAATGATTTCGTGAAAATTTCGTTCGAAATTTTTGACGTTTGGACACTCAATTTAGTTAAAAGGACTAAATTACAATAGGTGCAAAATGTGTGTTCTAGAAGCTAGGGGTGTCTAATTGTTATGAAATTTTAAATTGGAGGTCCTTAGATGGTAATTAGACCATTATGCTTTAGTATGGACAAAAAAGGGCATGGTTAGTGAAAATTTTCAAAGTTTAGGTGAAGGGCATTTTGGTAATCTAGTAAATAAAGCCAAAATAACTAAATAAAAGTCTTCATCTTCATCAATTTAGTCCCCCATGGCCTAATATTGCAAGAGAAGACATAGCTAGGGTTTTGGCCACTTTCAAGCTCGATTGTAAGTCCGTTCTCGCCCCTTTTTAAATGATTTTTTATGTTTTTGAGATCATTGAAACCTAATCTAGCTTTTCCAAGGACTATTTTGAAGTATTTTCAAAGTCTAAAATTTTACCCATGATAGATATTTGTGTATTTTGATGTCTAATGGAAGATAATGTATGTTTGGTGTCAGATAAACAACTTTTACTAAGTGATTTTTGATGAAAATGTCAAAAAGGACCTATTTGTAAAAATTGTAAAATATGTAGTAGAAGTGTGATTTAATGAAAAATGTGGGTTGTTATGAGTATGAAAATGATTAGGTTAGGTTTGGGTTTTGAAGAAATTGACTATATTTCATTTTACGAGCCTAGGGGCTAAATTGTAAAAATGTGAAACATTAAGGGCAAAAATGTAATTTTTCCATAATATGATTTTTGGGCTAAATTGAATAATGTGAGTATTAAATGAGTTAAATTTGTTATTATAGATCAAGAAAAACGAGGTTCAGACCTAGACCGGGGGAAAAACAAAGTGTTTGACGATTAGGTCCAATTCTACTATTTTTTGTACCGAGGTAAGTACGTATGTAAATAATGCATTGTTATATTTATGTTTTAGATGCTTTAATATTGTATGAATTGTGATTGACTCTCTGGACATATTCAACAAAGTTTCGACAAATGAGAAATCCCAGTTGAACCTTAAGAATAGAATAGGATATGAGTGACATGTCACTAGGAACCCATGTGTATATGCGATTATGTGATCCGGGTGCTGATCTTGTACGTCCTACCAGTGGCTGGGTAGTTCGACATGTGTTGCGGATACCTGATAGCTTGTGTAAGCAACACTGTGTAGCTACGTCCTGACTGACAGCTTGTGTGAGCAGGGCCGTGAATAGCTCGAAAGCGAGCCTATATGTATTATGAGATATGAGGTAGCTTTAGCTACATATATGGCACTTATTTGCAAGATTTTCGAGTATCCGTTAATATTCCGAGTGTTCAATGGGAATGTTAAAGTTGTGAAAGGATATGACTATGATGCGTGTTGGTACAGGTTTGTACGTAAAACTCATAAGTAATGAGCTTGATATGTGATGAACCTTTGGTAAGGTGGTGATTGAGTAAGTTATGATTATAAGATTTTAATAACATTCATGCTAATTTTTATCATGTTAATTGTATGTTAAATGTGTGGTTATGATGCTTACTATTTGCATAGGAACTTACTAAGCTATATAGCTTACTCCCCTTTCTTTTCCTTATCTTATAATGTTACCAAGCTAGCTCGGGGTTCGAAGATCGTCGGAGATCCATACACACTATCAACAATTATTTTGGTATCAATGAATTCAACATTTTGAGTTATGGCATGTATAGGGGACTTGGTCATTTTGTTATGTGTCATAATTGATTTGGCCAAATGTGTTGGCTTATGTTGGTTAGAAGTTCATTTTGTATAAGGCAATTTGAAATTGGCTAATATTGGTATAAGTATATTCATATGATGATGTCTCTCATGAATATGGAAACTTGCATGATTTGAGTTGATAAGTTATGTGATGTTTATGTATGATAGATGTTAGCATGTGAATGATGTGTTGATGTCTTGGTTGTATGTATAAGCTTGAATTGGTTCTATGTTATGTTATGTTATGTTATGTAGGTGTGTGCATTAAAGGGGTGGAAAATGGCTTGGTAAATAACATTATTTTTGTCCACACGGGTAGACACACGGGGGTGTGTCTAGGCCGTGTGTGACACACAGCCTGCCCCATGGGCATGTGTTCCGGCCGTGTGTCCCCTGCACCTAAATTTTGAAAAATAGAATGTCCAGAATATAGCACACGAGCAGAGACACGGGCGTGTGTCTCAGCCGTGTGTGCTACACGGCCTAGAACACGGGCTTGTGTTTTGGCCGTGTGAAACTTGCACTTAATTCGAATTAAATTAATTTACCACACGGCCTAGCACACGAGCTTGTGGCACGGCCGTGTGGCACAAGTCAGAGAGCACCCTAAATTAAACACGGTCTGAAGCACGGGCGTGTCCCTTGGACCACACAGGTGTGTGAGCCCTGCAGTTAGAAAAAATTTTCTAAGTTTTGTAAAAATTTTCTGAGTTCTCAGTTTAGTCCCGAACCACTTTCAATGCATGTTTTGGGCCTCGTAGGCTCATATCAGGGACTTTATGATTGAATACAAGTGGTTTTAATTTGGGCGCAACTTTTATGTCTCGGAATTGTGTGATTGCTTGTGATGTGAGTCCGGTAATGCCTCGTACCCTGTTCTGGCTTCGAATACGGGTAAGGGGTGTTATAGTTTAGTTTGTAATTAAGCATGATTAATCAATTTAATCTTAGTTAATTATCCTTTAATCTTTAATTAATAAATACAAATGACATCCACCATTACGTTCCACTATCATCAATTTAAGACTGGTTTATTGGCCATTTTAGCCCCTTGGATAATTATTATCTATGTCCTCAAGCCTTTTCCTAATTAAAACTCTAAAACGATTAAACTTTTACAATTTAGTCCCTAGGCCTTAATTAACCATATTTTTGGCTAAATTATTTAATCAAATTTCAATATATATATAAACAAACTCCATAAATATCTCTATTTAATATTTACAGACTTGGGTTACGGAGACGAGGTTTTGAAACCGTATTTTTTTACATCACTAGAAATCGGGTCGTTGCAATTCTCCCTTCCTTAAGAAATTTTATCCCCAAAATTTATCTGGAAAGAGGTGGGGATACTGGGATCTCATTGTCTCTTCCAGTTCCCAAGTCGCTTCTTCAGCGCTATGTCTTCGCCATAGGACTTTCACCAATGGCACACGTTTATTTCTCAGCTTTTTCACTTCTCAAGCTAAAATCTCTACAGGCTCTTCTTCATATGATTATATTAAACTAAATTTCAATTGATTCCATCGGTAGATATGGGAAGGACCGGATCAATATCATCATAGTATAGATACATGGAATGTATCGTGAATCTTTTGCAACTCCTATGGTAGAGCTAGACGGTAGGCAACTGGTCCCACTCTCTCGATGATCTCATAAGGCCCGATATACCTGGGACTCAACTTTCTTTTGCAACTAAAGCGAAAGATATTTTTCCATAAAGAGACCTTCAAAAATACCTTACCACCCACAGCATATTCAATATCTTTCCATTTCAAATCAGCATATGATTTTTTCCTATCTGAGGTCACTTTCAATTTGTCTCTAATTAACTTTACCACATCTTCTGCTTTCTAAATCAATTCCGGCCCAATTACCTTTTTCTCGCTCAATTTTGTCTAACATAAGGACGCTCTACACTGTCAGCCATATAATGCTTCATACTGAGCTATTTGAATGGTCGGTGAAAAACTGTTATTATAAACAAATTCGGCTAGCGGTAAATAACGTCCCGATAAGGATTGAAGCGAAGGAAGTGGGAAAAGGATCAAATTCAAGTTGTTTGACTCAAGAAGGAAGGATTTGGATGTGACCTGAAAGGAAGAAACCAAACAAATTTAGAAAATAACAAAAGAAATAAGAAAAATTAAAAAATAAAGGATAAATATTCAAAATAAGATGGAACGATAAATCGATGGATATGATGGATAAAAGGATAAATGTCCAATTGAATCTTTTGATATATAAATCCCAACAAACTCAATTAATGGCTCTAATCAACCCTCCAAGAAATAATCATTGGCAAATTGAAGGGTGAAGAATGAATTCCCATGACTCCTTGAAGAAAATCGAGAAGAAAGTTATTTCTAAAAATCACAAGAAAGAAATCTTGCAAAAGAACAAACTCCCAGAGTTGAAAACTTTTTTAATGAAAAAAATTTTCTCTCTAATGAACAATGAAGAAGTCTTTATATAGGCTAACTAAGTACATCCAAATAAAACTATAAAGTATATTGAAACTCTAATTAATCTAAATAAGAAGTAGTTTTAAGCTAAACTTTCTTGTTTGACTAAGAAACAAAAACTCCTAAACAATTTAAAATACTTAAACAATACCCAAAATTTAGAATGAATAAATAATAAAATAATAAAACCTAATAAATACAATATTGGGCTCATATATAATAAAAATTAAGCTTAAAAATCGAACCCAATATGACTTAAACTTGAATTAAAAGCCCGAACCTCGTAATTCTCGTCATAATTCCGTGCAAAAATTTTACTCGCATAGTCTTCACTAAAACGATCATAACTTGAGCTCATGAACTCGAAATCGGGTGATTCAAAGTGCGTTTCAAAGCTAAGAGATAGGTATTTGAAAATCATGAGACATATCAACCTAAAAATGCTTGGATCCCATCCAAAAATTAATTGAAAGTCTAATTTTTTCCCAAACTTGAAAATTGGCAGCTTCAGTGAATGGAATTTAATAAATGTTACCTCATCCGTGCATGTATCACATTCCCATCCAAATTCAAATTCAATAACGCAAGCTCACAACATATCTTCTAGCACCTAAATAACTCACTCTAATTGGCCATCAGATGGAGGATGGAAAGTTGTGTTGAAATTCAACCTCATGCCCAACAATTTGTGCAATTGCTTCCCGAATATTGAGGTAAAACGAGGGTCTCAGTCGAAGATAATAGACACAGACACAGACACATCGTGAAGTCTAACTATCTTGTGAAAATATACTTCAACCAATTTCAGGAGTGACCAATTGGTTCTCAAGGCCAGAAAATGAGCAGATTTCGTTAATCAATCCACTATCACCCAAATAGTATTTCTTTTGCTTGGTGATGTCGGTAGACCAACTACGAAATCCATTGCAATCTTTTCCCACTCCTGCACTAGAACTGAAATAGGTTGAAGCAACCCAATGGGAACTTGATGCTCGACTTTTACCCACTGGCAGGTCAAAGATTTTGCAACATATTTAACAATCTATCTTTTCATTACGGGCCACTAATACGATTCTTGCAATTCACGATACATTTTCGCACCACCATGGTGCATAGCGAAATAACCGTCGTGAGCTTCGTGCAGAATTATTCTTTTCAGTTCAACATTATCAGGAACACAGATTCGATTGTGGAATCGAATGCAATAATTCACATCAATCCTGAAATTTTCATTATCACCTTGCTGAGCAAGCTTTATTTTCTCTACTAACTTAGCTTTGGCATATTGCGCCTCTCTGATTTGTTCAAACAACACTACTTAATTTTCAACTCAGCTAGTAGGTTATCATTATCGCAAATACGTAACTGAGCGAACATTGCTCTCGATTCAATTGCCAACTTCTAGGTCAAATCATCAACAACAACATTTGGTTTCCCAGGATGGTAATTGATTATACAATCATAATCTTTCAACAATTTGATTCAATGACTTTGTCTCAGATTTAGCTCCTTTTGAGAGAGAAGTTATTCATATGATCTGTATAAATATGACACCTTTCACCATACAAGCAGTGTCTCCAGATCTTTTGAGCAAACATCACAACAACCAACTTTAAATCGAGCGTCGGGTAATTGCATTCATGCGATTTAACTGTCAAGATGCATACACAATTACTTTATCATCCTGCATTAGGACACAACCTAAGCCATTCAACGAAGCATCACTGAATACCATAAATTCCTTCCCTGATTCAAGTAAGGTCAAGATCGATGCTTCTATCAACATGGCCTTCAACTTTCAAAACTCTCTTGACACTTCAAGAGGAGAGTTCCCCCGTTTACTCATATTTGGTTATGCGTTAGAAGATTGTGTAATACCTAGATATTTGGTTATTGCGTTAGGGATATTGGACTCCTTCAATGAAGTTGTTATTCTCAAATAAGCTTGTGTAGGCTGATAACAAAACAAAAAAAATATCCCTTGTAAAACTTTCAAATTTATTCAAGCACCACCATATCATCGTGCAACCCTTAACGATGGATTTTCCGGTTGCAGTGCGCTTGATTACCATCAGTCAGCAAGTGGAAAACCATTTCCAATAAGGAATTGCCCCATCTCACTCTATTCAATTTCACGTTAGAAGATTGTGTAACACCTAGATATTAGGTTATTGCGTTAGGGATATTAGACTCCTTCAAGGAAGTTATTATTCCTACATAAGCTTGTGTAGACTAATAACAAAACACAAAAATTTATAATGGGTACCAAAAGAGCTTGGGATTTGGGAATCTCCCTTGTATTGTAAAACTTTCAAATTTATTCAAGCACCACCTTATCACTATGCAACCCTCAACGATGGATTTTTCGATCATAGTGCCCTTGATTTCCATCGGTCAGCAAATGGAAAACCATTTTCAAGAGGGGAGTTACCCCATCTCACTTGTATTCGATTTTGCTTGGTTATTGTGTTAGGGATTTTGGACTATTTCATAAAAGTTGTCATTCCCTCATAAACTTGTGTAAACTGATAACAAAACAATATTTTGGTATTTGTTTTATATCATTTTGTTTCTCTTAAATTTTTGTATATTCAAAATAATTATTATACAGATACAAAATATTCTTCTTGTTTTTCAAAATATTTAAATCTTGTAGATTATTATTTGTACTTTCAGATTGACATTTCCATTTAGAATTTCATATTTTGTTATGGACTTTTAAAACATATTAATGTGTGTTTAATTTATTTGAAACCTATATAAACCATTTAAATTCCAATTTTCCATCTATTTTTCAATTTTTATAATTATATACAAAATTCTATATTTTTAATATATATTTTATTTTTATATTTAAATATATTAATTAAAATTCAAAATAGGAAATTATTTAAAATGTTTTTAAATTGTATATAAAACTTTGGTTTAAAATTATTAATAGATAAAATGTTGGAAATGTTTTTTTTAAAATTAATTGAAAATTTCTTTATTTATATTGTTAAGGGTAAAATTTTCTGAATCTAAAAATAGGACCCCACATAAACAACCTTTATGAATTTTGCTATTAAGATATCACCTACAGAGGTGATTATAGGTTGGGTCGGGTCAGGTCTTAATAGAATTTTAGGTTATTGTTTAGATTTGAGTTTGGCCTGGCTTGAAAAATGGGTTTAAATTTTTTTTAAAGTTTGACCTGGATAAAAATGCTAAAACTCAAATTCAGCCCGGCTGGCTTGTATTAAATTTTTATAATATTATTTTTATATAAAAGCAAATTTAAAAAATATAATATATCAACTACACTAAAAATATTAAAATAAATGTTTCCCAACAAATCGAAAATAAAATTAAAAAAAATATTTATACTTAATTAACACTAAAATAAATATAACTCAAGAGACAAGTGTCTCAAAAATAGTAATAATATAATAAAAACAAGAGCAAAATACATTAGCAGTTTTTTTCTATTTTTACAAATTCAAATTAAACTCGTATCAAACAAAATTTACCCGAAACCTGAACTATTTAAAAAACTGATTTTCATTTTTTATCAAACCCTTTTTTGGATTTATATTTTAATCTAAATACTCGCGGTTTAAACTTTTCCTAATATTTTATCTCCGGAGCTCACGGTAAAAACTCTCAGAAATTAGGGGCAAGGGGTTTTCCACTCGAAAGTTTTATCCCCAGAAAGAAAAAACCGAAGCAATGGTTGTTGAAAAATGCAATTCAACTGCTGTCTGGTCGTGAGAAATCAATCTCTGAAAAACACGATACAGAAACACAATTCTGAGGTTTTTCCGGTTTCCATAAGATTTTCCACGATTTCTTCCTTTGCTCTTTTGGGTCTGCAATTTTCTCAGAGTTTTTATTGCTCTCCATCGATATGGTTGCATCAAAATCTCCCGATCCTTACTCAGCCAAACACCCTTCTCCTAATTTCTTCTCTTTCTGGAGAAAAGCAAAGAAACCCAACGAAGATTCTCCACCATGGACCAGACTATATCGAAGGTTTACACTTAAAGAGCTCCGCCTTGCAACCGACAACTTTGGGTTGAAAATAGGCCAAGATAGTCATTATAGTGTTTACAAGGGTTTCATCAATGGCGGCTTTAATGAAACGGTTGCTATCAAGATGTATGATAATAATTCACTCATTAGCCACCGGTATTTTCTGAGCGAGATGGAATTGCCATGGAAGCGAGATCACCCCAATGTCCTTTCTCTCATCGGTTACTGCATCCAGGGATCCCATAGGTATACTGTGTTTGAATATATGCCCCATGGAACCCTCCATGGCCAACTTCATAGCAAAAACGACTCAAAGACCCTGTTATCTTGGAAAAAAAGGCTTGAAATTTGCATTGGAGCTGCTCGTGGAATAGAGTTCTTACATTCAGGTAACCCCTTGATCATCCACAGGGCCATTAAACCTTCCAACATTCTTCTAGACAATAATTGGTTTGCTAAGATTTCCGACTTCAACTTTTCCAAGATGGTGCCAACAAGGTTGTCAGATTCGGATAGTCATGTCAGCACCGTCATATGTGGCACTCTGGGGTATATAGACCCTGAATATATAGTGAGTGGTCTTCTCACACTGAAATCTGATGTTTATAGCTTTGGGGTTGTTTTGTTTGAGGTTTTATCTGCTAGAAAACCAATGGAAAGAAGCATGCTAGAGGAACAAGGGATAAACGTAATGCAATGGTGGAGACAGTGCGTAGAAGATGATAGGGTTGGTGAAATCATGGATCCTCGCATGAAGGTTGAGGTGGCACCAGATTGTCTAAAAGCATACGCTGATATAGCGTATAAATGCTCAAACGAACGAGGAAGTGAACGACCATCAATGGCGGATGTGGTGAAAAGGCTTGAGCTGATATTGTTGTTCCAGGAATGTTTTGAAGCTGATTTACCTTTCTCACCATCTTGGCTAGCATCTATTGCACCTTCCCCAAAGAAGAATGAGCCTCTGTCTGGGGTTGAGTTCCAAGACTCGGACATCTCCGTATCCGATTACGACTCCGAAGAGCTTCTTCGTGATTGAAAAGTTTCAATATTGTTGCCCGAAAATGGTGCAACTATCAACAATTATTTATGAATTGAGCTATTTGGTTGTTTAGGAGCTTAATTTGCAAAAATTGGATTTAGATTCATTACAGTTGATGCAGTCCTTTAAACTTCTGAGTAGCATTCCAATGCTTCTAAAAGCTAAAATTTGATCAAGAGAGAAATGGAATCTTTTGTGGAATGGAAGAGCTAAAATTCCAAACTTTGGGGACTGGGTTTAGCTCAGTCGCTTTACGGTGGCATTTTCTGTTCCTTAAATTTGGGGATTTCCCTTTGATGACACTGAGGCTATTCTGTTCTTCAACCTGCAATCATTTGTAGAACATTGTCAAAAAGGAATCTCGTGTCCTGTGAAGATATAACCTTTTAAGAATCTTTAAAGGATTATTATCCTCCCATCGAAAAATCCGTTTATAATCTTATCATCCATTCAAAAATTTCAGGCATGGAAAAGCTGCAGGGGTCTGCTAAACACGAAATTGATGAAGACTCGAGTGAAAGGAACATCAACTTGGTGTATCATTTATGATTGTAGTAAGGAAAGTGGAGATACTTTAGTTGTCATTTTCCAACTCCTTCCAAGATGGATTGCATTAAGACAGATTATATGTAGTTTCCCACAGCTACTAATTCATCTCGAATCTGTGTAATGTAGAAAACAATCGACTTTCAATATTTACATTGGAGTCAAGTTTCTACACTTGGACTTTGTCTCTTGCAATTATAAATGGAGGAGATAAAAATTCTTGTTATTCGTTTAATCTTGATTTATACGTATGAAAATGGAGCAATATTGTGAAAGGAAAATGAAGGACGAACAGAAAGATTAGGCAGGCTTAATGAGATTTAGAATTTTGTTACAATCAGAGTAAGACAAGGAATAAAAAAAAGCTGCATACATGAAGATCGCGTTTACTTGCCCTAACTTTTGGTGTGTGATTTATGTAAAAAGAAGTTGTTGGCTAGCCTATTTGGAATCAAACTCTACCACACTGCACAATTATTCAAGTTATGCTTATTTTTTGGCAAAATTAATGAAAAGTGCCAATTAAAAAAAAAAAAAAACCATTTTTCACATTATTTAGGAAAATAAATTGATTTTGAGACTGATGATAAAACGCGCGTGTTTTCTTTTAATAGTTTAGTTTTCTTTGACATGTTGATTAAATGCTTGTATTTTCTACCATTGGATTTCAAATTCAAATCCCCTCCACTAAATGTTTATTTGGGTTTTTTTCCAATAAATTATTCAAAAAAATTTATTTTTAATTAACAAACATGTTTTTAAATTTTTTACTTTATTTTTAATTAATATTTTTTTTATATATAAACAAATTAATAAATATGTAATTATATAATGAAAATAATTTTTTATATATATCATTATATTAAATATATTTTATTTTTTTAAAACATCAACTAATTTATTTATATATTTTTTATATATAATTTTTATTTGTTAAAATTTATTTTCTTCATGTACATTGTGGGTATGGTAAATCTAATATATAAAATCAATTAACTATTTCAAATATAATTATTTTTAGTAAATATAATTTTTATATGTGAAATATATTTTTTTCATCCATATCATGGGTTTGGCGAAATTTAGTATTATATATTTTTGTATGTGTATTTTAAATAGTTGTTTTTATAATATTAGAATTTACCATACTCGCAATGCAGGTGAAAAAATATTGATATTTGAATTAATTATTTGAAATATTTCACATATAAAAATAATGATATTTGAAATAATTTTTTTGAAATATTTCACATGTAAAAATAATTGTGATATTTGAAATAATTATTTGATTTTATAATATTAGAATATACCATACCCATAATGTAGGTAGAAAAAATAAATATTTCACATATAAAAAATTATATTTACTAAATGTAACACCCCTCACCCGACTCGATCACCAGGTCCGAGCTACGAAATGTCACATCCGTTTCCGGAACAACTATTGTTGATTTCTCTGTAGATAAGTCATTAATACATCCAATCATATTATAAATTCATACACATTATGATATATAATTGAAACTAAGCTTTAATCGAGTTGAAACTGAGCTTTAATCGAGCTTATGAAAGCTCTTATGACCTGAGCATGAAGTAGGACCTATTTGCAGATTTTTCAAAATTACATAACAGGTATCGATACCCTTGGGTAGGAAACGATATCATTTTTAGCCTTAATGTTTAAAAATTCTTCATTTAATTTTCTGGTATCGATACGGGTTATATGGTATAGATACCTATTTAAGTATTGATACCGTTTTAAGATTCAATTTCTTTTGTAAAAACCAAACAAAGATCAAATGTATTGATACCCTTGAAAAGTATTGGTACTCTGATATAAGTATCGATACTTTAGTCTGATATCGGTATCGTGCTGAGATACGATGTTTCAAAAAAATAAGGAATATCATTGAAGTATCAGTACCTTTCCCTTGGTATTAATACCTCCTGAGTTAAAGTTCAAAATATGCATTTGGTACCTATTTCATGCCATACCTATAATCAACTCATACCAAAACCATTCCAAATTATACAATCAATCATATTTTCCCTCCCAACAACATCCAATTCAAGCACTCAACCAACTCAATGAAAGTTTTCAAGAGAGCATTTAATAAAATTGTTCTGTCTTTTATTAACTAAACAACTTTAAATAGAGAAAAGAGTCATAACTTAATTGGGAAAATAATTCCCTTATTCTAATAAACTACTAAAAGATAAAATAAAATATTCCTAGAATATCTCAAATTATTTATTCTAAGATTTATCTACCTAAATAACTTTAAAATATATCCCCAAAATATATGGGTTTCACATATTTCAACACCCTCCCTCAAGTTGGTGCATATATATCAATCATGACCAACTTGCTTACAAGAAAATCAAAGCTTGTCTTAAAGAGCCATTTGGTGAATATGTTTTGAAGAAACAAACGGCATGCACACTTGGTCTTCTTCAATCTTCTCCTTGATAAAGTGTCTATCAATCTCAACATGTTTAGTTCTGTCATGCTGAACTAGGTTGTGAGCAATATTAATGGCATCTTTGCTATCACATTACAACTTCATTGGTGAAGTTATTGGTTTCCTCAGCTCTTCCATAATTCTTTTTAACCACATCATTTCACAAATTCCTTGAGCCATTAATCTAAACTTAGCCCCTGCACTACTTCTTGCTACAACATTTTGTTTTTTGCTTCGCCAAGTCATAAGGTTTCCCCAAACAAATGTACAGTATCCTGATGTAGATCTTCTATTTGCTATTAAGCCTACCCAGTCTGCATCTGTATAAGCTTCAATTCATTTTTGTTTGGATTTCTTGAAGAATAAGCCCTTTCCAGGTGAACTCTTCAAGTATCTCAGAATCCGAAATACTGCTTCTTCATGTTCCTCCATTGGGGAGTGCATAAATTGACTCACCAAGCTCACTGCAAAAGCTATGTCTGGCCTTGTATGTGATAAGTAAATTAACTTACCGACTAATCTTTGATACTGCCCTTTATCAACTAATCGACCTTCTTTATTTCCAAATTTTACATTTGGATCAATTGGGGTTGATACATGTACGGGAACGATTGAAGTGCATTCGAGTTTATTATGTGGACCAAACTCCAAGTTGCTCATTTCAAGAGAGGATCCAATTGAAATTCTCATCGAGATTATAACACGTGCTAGATTAAAGAAGTTTAAAGAGGCGATAATGGGCCTGGTTCAGCAAGTTTGGGCTGAACATGAGATGTCCAACCCTTATTGGACCCAAAATAACGTCTGAAGTCCGTGCAATGTTTTGCATGTGGTTGTTTGTTTAATTTAATTAATTCTACATATTTTAATTATGTCTTGATCATTAAGTGTTTGCGTTTTTTAATTATGACATGCATTATGTGTTTTGCATTAAATAAAGTCATGCATTATGTAACTCTCATGTTAGTTAAGTTTGCATCATAAATTATGACATGCTTTATGTAACTCTCATGTTAGTTAAAGTTTGCATAATTAAATTAAGTCATGCATTAAGTAACTTATTTGTTCATTTAGTTTGCATCTTAAACCATGCATTTAAGCATCTTAGTTGTTAAATATGTTTGAGTTTGTTTATATAAGTATGTTTTTTAATTTGGTTGTTACTTTTTACTACATAAATTAAAGTGTGTTTATTTTCATTTTAAATAAGGTGATTTAAGTTGCATGTTCATTTAATTTGTGTGCATGAGAGTTATTAAATATGTTGTTTTATTAGTGTTTTAAGTTATTATTTAATCTTAAATATCTATTTTGCAAGTGACTTTTCATATGATTAAAGACTCTTCAAAGTTGGACAGTTTCAAAGCTTTTAAAAGAACATTAAGGAGGCTATTTAATGGACCAAAAGAGACTCTTCAAGTCTAAACGTTTTTGGAGTCTTAAGTCTTCATCATGGTGCCATTCAAGAGGATGTTACACAAGCTTTTATCATGTGGTTACAAGGGAGCTGAAGGGACATCAATCAAACACATTAAGGATACTTTAAGTCTTCATTAAGGAGAATTGATATGCCTTTTCAACAACATCAGATTCCAATGAAGAGACATGACTCATTGGCTTCCTTACATGAGTTTCAAACGAAATTAATGCTTGTAATAACCTTAGTTAATTGCTGAAGATGAAAGGTCTCACATAGGCATTCGAATAGTCACAATGCTGCCTATAAATAATTTGTGAAAAGAGCCTTTGTAAGATAATGAATGTTGAATTTGAATTTTTCTGAGTTTTGTGTGAGAATTCTATCTCTTTGTTCTTGGTCTAACTTACTTGGACTTATCACGTTTCTCCTTGTGGCATCAAACCCTTTCTTTTTTGAACTTATCACTTCCATCCTTTCTTTCTTTTTTCTGAAGTGGGGCGTTCTAACATACTGTTGGTTCCTATTTTGCTAAATAGTGGGTCACAGTTTACTTCTTCTTCAAAGACTTGTTTGTTATTTCACTATATAGAAATTGGGTCACGATCAGGGATTTAAATTGCGGTCGCGGTCGCGTTTTCAGTCGCGTTGCGTTTATCGCGGTTGCGGACATAACGGATACTATTGCGGTCACTGCGGGTATCGCGGCCGTGAATTTTTTTTAAATTCGCAAAACTTATTGTAAAACATAATAATTATAAAAAGTTACTTTTAGTGATTTTTAGAGTGTTTTCTAACACTTATGAACTTTTATTAATATGAAATGAGAACACAACTTTTATAATCATTAATTATTCTTACATTTATTTACAAATTTTCTAAGAATGTTATATTAACTAATAACAAAGTAAAAAAAAAATGGAAATATTAAACATTTATCATATTTAATAAGTTTGAAAGTTTTTATAGATAAAATAATTGAAAATTCATACCTGAGAGATGTCTACAATATTTCTTGACAGCTTTGAAGATGGTGAAGATATAAACATTCTATGCTGCAAAAGGAAAAAAGGAATAGATAAATGTATATATTCTCATTAATTATTTCTATTTCCTACCACTTATTCTCACTCTCATTCTACTTTCATATATAGTTTAACATGCTTCGATTCTTAATTATCTTTTCATAAAATATACTCCATTCATTTATCTAAAGATATATTTTAAATGTTTTAATATCATCAAAATTAAGAACATTAACAAAAGTTTTCTTTAAAAAAAACATACCTTACATATAATGGTAGTGGTACGATTTAGTTTTCACCAATTAGTGGAATGACGAGGAAGATCAGATCCTTCACCTTCACTTTGAGAGCGTTCTTGACTTGATTCTCTTGGCCTTTGTCCAAAAATATATCCAAAAAAAGTAACATTTTCACCTTGGTTTTCATATAATTGATATGGAGAATATATTTGAGGAGGAGGATACATGAAAGGTGGAGGTGGGTGATACATTGGTGGTGGAGGATGCATTTGAGGCTGGTATGGCACACCATAATTAGGAAATGGTGGATAATAACCATATGGTTGTGGATAATCATGTGAAGGTTGAAAATATGAAGGCTGTTCTGGTGGATAAAAACCTTGAGTGCTAGTAGATGAATCACTATACCC
This sequence comes from Gossypium sturtianum, assembly GCA_025698515.1. Taxonomy (NCBI): domain Eukaryota; kingdom Viridiplantae; phylum Streptophyta; class Magnoliopsida; order Malvales; family Malvaceae; genus Gossypium; species Gossypium sturtianum. Next base: position 96,587,560 of record CM046945.1, on the reverse strand, counting down.
AAGGTTACTAGAACTCGATCTCCTATCAGATGAAGAGCCTATAGAAGTATGCTTTTTGCCTTTTCCTTTTGATGGAGCTCTAGGTTCACTTCTATCTCTCCTAGGTTCAGGAAACATATTTCCATCAAACTCTGATCTATCACGAAAATGTCCACTAGTGGTACCAACCCCATATTCTCCTCCATACTGACTAGAAGACCTAATTTCACCTCTATCACCACTATATCCATCATCCTTATCAATTGGACTTAAACCAACACCATCAGGTCCATCGCCACTCCGACTTGGCGTTGAACTAGAACTTGAATGAGACAACTTTTGTTGTTGAGATTGATTAACATCTGATGCGAACCCGGTCGCATCATGTTTCGACACATCTCGCCGACAACAAGAATGGCCTAAACTTGAGGGGCCCAAGTGCAAGATGAAACATCTCATAGGCCTGATTGATTATTGGGCCAATGTTTTAAGGACTTTTTAATTTAATATAGTTTTATTTAAATTAATAAGTTTGCATATTTTTTAATTTTAGATTTTCACTTTGTGTGTTCTGCATTTAATAAAGTTATGCATTATGTAACTTCCATGCTAGTTAAGTATGCATCATAAATAATGACATGCATTATGTAACTCCCATGTTAGTTTAAGTTTGCATCATTAAATTAAGTCTTGCATTTGTTCATTTAGTTTGCATTTCAAACCATGCATTTAAACATCTTAGTTTAATAAATGAGTTGTTGGACATTTATTCAACTCATCTTAGTTTAATTAATAAGTGTTTTTATTTAACTTCATTTAATAAGATGCTTATTTAATTACTCTAGTTACTAGGATAATTTAATGGAGCATGAGTTTAAGTTTATTTAATCCTGCTTCTTTAATTAAACTAGTTGTTGCATTAATTGATGTCTTTACTTTTAGTTCATTTATTGAATTCAAGTGTTTAATGTGTTTGAGTTTAATTAGTGTTTAATTGTGTTTAATAAGTTCATTTTAATGTGTTTATTGCAGGTGTCTCTTCAGCTTACAACCGTTACATTTCAAGGCTGTTACAACTTAATTGAAGTGACTTTTTAGGTGATTTTCGGTTACAAATGAAGTGGTTGTTACAAGGGATATTTAATACATCAATTAAGGAGTTTTAAGGAGCATTTTAACTCCTCTTAAATTCGGCAGCAACCTCTTTCACCTACTAGCAGTTTTTGCTCTTTTAAAGATGAAAACAAGCATTCAAAACACCATTTAGTTGCTGGTGTCTTTTCGGCTAGCCAAGGGACAACTCAAGAGACATTTAAGCATTCAAGGATGATCATTCAAGCTGAATTAAAGTGAATTCAAGCATGGAATAAATTGTTACAAGAATATCAAGAGTCTTGAGTTTAATTTCAGTTTTAATTAGCACATTAAGATGTGACCTTTCAGCTAGCTTTTCTATCTTTATAAATAGGTGTAACCAGCCATTTTGAAAGGGAACTTTTGGACTTTTTGAACTTGGATAAAATTTTATGAACTTTTGTTCTTGTAAGGTTTTCCCTCTCATATTTCGTGTGAGTCTCGAATTAACTTATCTAGCGTGCTAGTGGCGTCAACTGAACTCCTTCCGAACTTACCACCAACCTGGTGTGGCGTTCATCCATTCAATTATACCTTAGGTTCTTACTTTGCTAAGTAACGGGTCGAGGTCCATCAACTACTTCTCCATCTTACCACCTTAACGACATAAGAAACGGGGTGACACTACGATATAGTGTTGAATCTTTCTTCTGTTAAGTCCGTTTTCCATATCCACCATTTATCCAAACTATCTATCTTTATTTTATTTCTTAAACCGAGCCTACTACATTTCATACTAAAACCATCTTTCATCTCCAAACCACTTCATTAGCTTCCGCATATTTTTCCACCAAACTTACAATTTCAACGCACCGAACAATCTCCTCGTCGACGATTGGGCAAACAAGTGAAACAACTCGATTAACCCGGGCCGGATCACATCAACATCCATTTCATCATCAGAGGTATCCACAGGCAACACACCGGCATTTTCACCATCTAATAATGGATTCTCTTTCTCATGAAGCCATTCTGATAGTGGATCAACATCTTCAAAGATATGATCAAGGCTGATAGGATTAAAACTAGCGTTTATATCATCAGTGCTTATTCTTTTTTGATGCCTTATCTGAAGCCTCATATTATAATAGGTAAACACTAGTTTCTCAAGTTTTTTATACTTTAACCTATTTCTTGCCTTGGTGTGAATATAACTAAATGTGGTCCAATTTTGTTCGCAATTTGATGCTGAAGTTGTTTGACTAAGCACTTTAATTGCTAATTTTTATAATTCGGGGAACACATGTGCCGTATATTATCCCCCACTCAGCTGCATAATATTATTTAAATTTCAAAATAACTTCAAAATGTACAATATAATTAAATAATATAAATTAAATTAAATAATTTAATTAATCAAGCTTACCCGATTCATTTGCTTCCAAGCTCTTTGTGCTTGTGGAGTCTGTAATGTCTCATGTTTATCTCTAAATAGTAACAACTGCATAAATAAAAGATAGAGTAAAAATAAAAATAAAAAATTCTATTTCAAATTATGTAACTAAGTTACAAATAATAGTACTTGAATCTAACTCGATTAACCATTCGACTTGAGTATCAAGAGAAGGTTCTAATCTTTCAATTCTTGATCGTGTACCTTCTAATGTTTCTATTAGTACATTCTCGAATGCTCCACCCCAAATTGAAACTGAGGATTGAGAAAATAACCTAAGTATAATTTATAAGAATATCATCAAATAATAATAATCTAAAGTTTAAAATAATAAAATATAAAAATATTTCTTAATTATATGAAACATTTTATCTTACTAGCTGAATGCAAGTCGGAATGCATAAAATTCCATCTATTGTCAATAATTTTTTCGTACTCGGTGAAATATCGACAATCTTGTTGAATTGCTCGTCTAGCTCTATCAAGAGCCTCATAAATAAAGCCCATTGTTGGTTTTTCATCGCTATCCACTAGTCTCAATACTTTTACTAGGGGCTCGTAAACTTTTATGAGGTCATTGGCTTTTTTCCAAAAAAAATTTCCCAAAACAATTTTTTTGGCTTCATAAGCAGGCCCTGACTTTTGCTGTCCCCATTTTGATTCTTTAAATTCCTATATATTTATAAGAAAAATTTTAAAATAATATAATTTAAATTATTTGGAACTAATAAAATCATTAAAGGTTGCTATATTTAAGTAATTATATTAACTAATTATAAAATACTAACCTTTGAATTAAACATTTCTCTCGCACCTTGCTTTTGTCTTGTTATCTCTTCAAGTTGAATGAAATGAGTTGCAAATCGAGTAAGAGCGGGTCAAGTATTTGTTTCCCTTGTGTATACTTCTTCATCAAATCAACAGTCCAAATGTGATTGTATATAAAGCAAGTCACTTTCTTTGCCTCATCTAACACTTTTGCTACACCGGGCTTTTTCCCAATATCTTCAAGGCATAAATCTAAACAAAGGAGCTGCATATGAGGTCCAATATAGGTGTTTTCTTTTCAACATTAATTTTTTCCAGCAGCTTTTCATTGTCGCCTCATTATCGATCACTATTTGGACAATGTAATTTTCTCCAATTTCTTCTACAACTGAATCTAACAAACTGTAGTAGAATTCAGCATCTCTACTATGAACACTTGAGACATCTATCGATTTCCAAAAAATGGTTCTTTTACTGCAATAAACAAGGAAATTAATGATGTGCTTTGATTCAAACTGTTGGTCCAACCATCACATATTAGAGTTGCATCCAATTCTTTCCAATGAGTCTTTAGTCCATTTACCCAATCATGAACTCGTTGATACTCTCACTCCAAATACACATCTGAAACCTCATAAGGTGTTGGGAGCTTTACAGCTTGTCCAACTTCTGTTGACACTTGAATTAAGTTATACAACCATGGAGAGCTTGCTAATTGAAAAGGAAGTCTTTCATATATTAAAAATTTAGATACTCGCTTTCACTGTCTTCCTTCGAAACTCTTTTAAAAAGAGTCATTGACCTTTGGTTGCTTTGAACTTTTGCTTTAACCAATTCTGTATAGCTCCCCTTAAGGTAAACTCGCACTCACTTGGGATGGATTTACTTGTTCTTTCTCTATGATATTCTCTAGTTGATCCATGAGAAGATCGCCCTTCTTCATAAATGTTATCCCAACCACCAGTACTTCGTCTGAATTCTTCCCTTCTATGCCACTCGTGTTGTGATTTGATACTTTCTCGAGTTGCTTGCCTTATAGCAGAAACCTCATCAATAAATTCCTCGTGTTCATCCTCCTCTTGTAATATCCTAAATATAGGCCTGTGCATTTATAAGTGGTACTTGATTAATTTGTAATTTAAGAATTTAAGGTTGAACTGAGGCCTTGATTAAAATATTTGGATTAGTCACCTTAGGGTTTAAAAATAGTGTTTTGGGTAATTTAATTGATATATTGGGCTTGTGGCCCAAAGAGCTAGCACAGAGAGGGGAGCTTAAAGTGGCGTCACAAGTACTTGGGAAGGGGCCAAATTTGGCGCTTGGAGCCCAAAAGATTGGGTCAAAAATTAGTGACCAGAGAAAGTTAGGTGGACAAAGACACTTGCTAAAATTTAGGGATTTAATTCTTTTATTTTGGTGATAAAGTGTCGATAATAGAAAGATAATGAAGAGAAAGATTATGGCTATTTTTTTTTTTGAGGAGCTAAGGGATTAAGATAATAGGTGGGATAAAAGCTATCGGATGATGTAGAGAGTTGGCCAAAAATCCAACTCGGGAGGGGGATTGTATTGCCGAAATCTATATAAGCCAAGTGATCATCCTTTCTTTCAATTTTTCTCTCTTCTTCCTCACCTAGCCGAAATTCTCTTCTTCCATTTGTTTTAATTTCTTTTCAAAACTGAAACTCCCTAGATATTTTCTCTTCTCCTCTGTATTTTCCCTAAAAGCTGAATTCTCTTTTGTTCATATTTTCCTTCTCCTATAACCGAATCTTCAAGGCTAATTTTCCCGAAGGTGCACCATAGTTGCATACTCCACTTTAATCTAGTAAGTTTCGGGATTTTGCTCCTTTGCAATTTCTTCAATTCTCTTTTAATCCGAATCAGTTTTTTAAGGCCCTGTCGATTTTACTCTCTTGTTTGAAGCCGAATCCTTTCTTGCTTTGAGATCTCAGTAGTGCTTAGATTTGTGGAAAAGTCGAAGGTAGGAAGGTGACGTTTTCTTAAGGACTTTCGGGATTCGACAAAATTAGGTAAGTGATCTATTAGTAGTTAACGTGTAAATTGAGATTTTATTAACCTTGGCCGAATATTGAAGGGCTAAATCTTCGTGTGATTTTTCGACTTTTGAGCAAGGCTTTACATTAAGGATAATAGATCCGGATAGCAAGGACATCGACTAAGAATATTGGATTTCGCGATATCAGGTGTGTAATACTTCCCCACCATCTAGATCTGATTATTAATGTATGCTCATAAGTTTATATGTTGTGATAAATACCGATATCTCGGTCTAATGTTGGAAACCCGAGAAGGGAGAAGCAAATTACCAGGTCAGTGAATGTTTGACTTTATATGATAAAAGCATATTGATTTTATGACTGCATGGGTTGGGTTGATGAAAGGAGGAAGTTATACGTTTTATGTGTAGCGGTTTATACCGTGATCTCATTATATGTTGTAGCGGCTAATGCCGTGATTCATTATAAGGGCTTCGGCCATAATATGTTGATGAGCGCATGACGGCCATCTTGGCGTGTAGCGGTGTGGGTCGATTGTAGAAATCCCCAATGGCGTGAATGGTCGAGTGCGGGGCGTGTAGCGGATGGAAACCTAGGCAAATGGGTTGGGCCTTGCATATTATTTGTTATTTTTTTATAAATGGAATTATTAATCTGTTTTATGGGCCTAAGGCCAAAATCTAGTGGTGCATGAGGGTTGCACACTCGAGTCTCGCGACTCACCCTATTAATTAACCTTTCGTGTGATACCTAGTGCTTGGACCGAAATGAGAGGAATGCAAGGTGGCCATGCAAAAGACCAACTGGATCCAAAGAAAAAGTCTCAAGTTAATACTTTATATTTTTAATTAATGGATTTTAAATCTCGTTGTAATAAGGCTATGGGCCACTAGTTTATGTTTTGTTTTATTTTGGGCTTTAATTACTTTTAGTTATTTAAATTCTTATTGAACTAATGTATCTATTTAAATTTGGGGTTTTTAATTTATAAAGGCATATTTTATTTAAACTATCAACTATTAAATTTCTCTCGAATAAGAAGATAAACTTTAGAAAAACATTTTTCTGAAAATACGACATGTTCTTCCAAAATTTTCTTAGTGACATACCGGATCCGGTTGTGTGTGTTTGGGCTGGTTTGGGGTGTTACAAATTGCATCGAGCCAGTTCAAAACTCGGCTCTGGGGTTTTTTTTGTGCTCAAAACGTTCTCTAAAATGGGCTTTTGAAATATGGATGTCTTTAAGTAATAACAGATCTGTTAGCTCGGCATGGCACCTGCGTCTTCGGCCCAAGTCCGCCAGGTAAGTACTCTGAACCATTGTATGATCTTTGTATATGTGGGCTTAATGGGCCTAGTGGGACGTAGATTAGTTAGAATTAGAACTTGATGGACTCTAGGCTTAGTTCAAACCACTTCTTAAAATGTCATAAAACTTAATTTCACTAAACAAACCCGTTAACGAGCCGCAAGACTAGGGTGTGGTAACCGCCATACGCATGTCTAGGAAGGATCCTAAGAGCACCGGTATTTAAGCAAATCCTAGTGACTCACCTCCTCTTGGCACTGGAATCCTACCCGTGCGTGCGTAGGACTGCTCACCTTAGCCGAGGGTTAGGGTGTGGCAATGGGCATACGTATGCCTAGGAGTGGATTCGAGGAGAGCTTGGTACTTAAGCGGTCCTAGCGACTCACCTCCTCTTCACCGGAATCCTACCAGGTGCGTAGTGACTATTCACCCTAGTTACGAGGGCTTGATGATGGGCTAAACTTTATAACTAAAACCCGAAAGGGACCAGCCACCCTAGTTTGAAAAAAATTACCAAACTACCCTTATTTTGTAAAATTACCAGGAAACCCTTACTTCACAAAATCATCAAGGATCTTATTTTGAAAAATTACGAAAATACCCCTGTAAGACAAAATTACGAAAATACCCCTGGGTAGTGGAAACAACAACAACAACAAACAACACTTTTCTGTAATGAACGCGAGTTCATGAATGTTGATGATTGAATGAATAAACTTGAGACTGTATTGTGTATGAACTCGAAAGAACCACTCTTAAAACTATTATTCATAAGACTGTTAGTGGACTAACTAGTGAAAGAAAACTAATGATCCATAAAATTCTTAATCAGATAAACGCCAATCGGAGAAATGAGTTCAAGGGGTCGAGGACGTCCGCCGCGTGGACGCGGTAGGGTTAGAATGACCGCGTCAGAGCCAGTAGGGTCTGGCCACGGGTCGGGAAATGAGATGCCGGAACTGCCGGCTGTAGAAGGAAAATTTCGGGATGAGGCGACGTGGGAGCCAGAGGATGTTATGCGACAGCAGTATCCCCATCTCTTTCGATCAGGTAAATTTCGAGGACGAAATTTATTTTAAGGGGGGTAGAACTGTAATATCCTAAATATAGGCCTGTGCATTTATATGTGGTACTTGATTAATTTGTAATTTAAGAATTTGAGGTTGAACTGAGGCCTTGATTAAAATATTTGGATTAGTCACCTTAGGATTTAAAAATAGTGTTTTGGGTAATTTAATTGATATATTGGGCTTGTGGCCCAAAGAGCTAGGGAGCACAGATGAGAGGGGAGCTTAAAGTGGCGTCACAAGCACTTGGGAAGGGGCCAAATTTGGCGCTTGGAGCCCAAAAGATTGGGTCAAAAATTCTACAACCAGAAAGTTAGGTGGACGGCACAATTGCTAAAATTTAGGGGATTTAATTCTTTTATTTTGGTGATAAAGTGTCGATAATAGAAAGATAATGAAGAGAAAGATTAGGGCTATTTTTTTTTTTTTGAGGAGCTAAGGGATTAAGATAATAGGTGGGATAAAAGCTATCGATGACAAAGCAGAGTTGGTAGAAAATCCAACTCGGGAGGGGATTGTATTGCCGAAATCTATATAAGCCAAGTGATCATCCTTTCTTTCAATTTTTCTCTCTTCTTCCTCACCTAGCCAAATTCTCTTCTTCCATTTGTTTTAATTTCTTTTCAAAACCGAAACTCCCTAGATATTTTCTCCTCTCCTCGGTATTTACTCTAAAAGCCGAATTCTCTTTTGTTCATATTTTCCTTCTCCTATAACCGAATCTTCAAGGCTAATTTTCCCGAAGGTGCACCATAGTTGCATACTCATCTTTAATCTAGTAAGTTTCGGGATTTTGCTCCTTTGCAATTTCTTTAATTCTCTTTTAATCCGAATCAGTTTTTTAAGGCCCTGTCGATTTTACTCTCTTGTTTGAAGCCGAATCCTTTCTTGCTGAGATCTGTAGTGCCGATTTGTGGAAAAGCCGAAGGTAGGAAGGTGACGTTTTCTTAAGGACTTTCGGGATTCGACAAAATTAGGTAAGTGATCTATTAGTAGTTAACGTGTAAATTGAGATTTTATTAACCTTGGCCGAATATTGAAGGGCTAAATCTTCGTGTGATTTTCCGGCTTTTGAGCAAGGCTTTACATTGAGGATAATAGATCCGGATAGCAATGATATCGACTAAGAATATTGGATTTCGCGATATCAGGTGTGTAATACTTCCCCACCATCTAGATCTGATTATTAATGTATGCTCATAAGTTTATATGTTGTGATAAATACCGATATCTCGGTCTAATGTTGGAAACCCGAGAAGGGTGAAGTAAATCACCAGGTCAGTGAATGTTTGACTTTATATGATAAAAGCATATTGATTTTATGACTGCATGGGTTGGGTTGATGAAAGGAGGAAGTTATACGTTTTATGTGTAGCGGTTTATACCGTGATCTGTTATATGTTGTAGCGGCTAATGCCGTGATCTGTTATAAGGGATTCAGCCATAATATGTTGATGAGCAGCATGACTGCCATCTTGGCGTGTAGCGGTGTAGGTCGATTGTAGAAATCCCCAATGGCGTGAATGGTCGGTGCACGGGGCGTGTAGCGGATGGAAACCTAGGCAAATGGGTTGGGCCTTGCATATTATTTGTTATTTTTTTTATAAATGGAATTATTAATCTGCTTTTATGGGCCTAAGGCCAAAATCTAGTGGTGCATGAGGTTTGCACACTCGAGTCTCGCGACTCACCCTATTAATTAACCTTTCGGTGATACCTAGTGCTTCTGACCGGCCGAGAGGAACGCAAGGTGGCCATGCAAAAGACCAACTGGATCCAAAAAAAGTCTCAAGTTAATACTTTATATTTTTAATTAATGGATTTTAAATCTCGTTGTAATAAGGCTATGGGCCACTAGTTTATGTTTTATTTTATTTTGGGCTTTAATTACTTTTAGTTATTTAAATTCTTATTGAACTAATGTATCTATTTAAATTTGGGGTTTTTAATTTATAAAGGCATATTTTATTTAAACTATCAACTATTAAATTTTTCTCGAATAAGAAGATAAACTTTAGAAAAATATTTTTCTGAAAATACGACATGTTCTTCCAAAATTTTTTTAGTGACATACCAGATCCGGTCGTGGTGTTTGGGCCGGGTTTGGGGTGTTACACCTCTTCTATTAATTGAGATAAGAATTTATCTTTTCTCCTCTTTTTGTCTATTTTCTTTTTGTTGCTTTCCTTCATTATATTCATCATACTTTCTCTAATGACACCTGTTAAGAAAATAAAAATAATTCACACTTTATATTATTATCAATTATATATAATCTTTATTGATAAATTTACAATAATATTTAAAAATAATAATAAAGTATCACATACCAATAACATTAGGGCATGGTGCAACATTGCCGGTTTTATGAGCAATGTGCTCTTTAAATCGTGTTATTCCTCCTTTCACAACTTTACCACAAAGTTTACATACGATATTTCCTTTCGCATTTGGCACTGGAGTTCCAAAGTGCCAACCTATATCATTACTTGGTGCACCCTCCAATCCTTTAGTCGGGAACTCTTCACGTGGTGGCATGCTTTATTTTTATTTATATATAAGAAACATAAAATTATATTTAGAAATATAAGCAACTCATTACTTATATTATCAACAATATAATACAAAAAAAAAAGTAAACATCATTAACATGGAAAATATTTATTTTTTTAAAAACAACAATACACCATAACCCATTATTACTTGGTTCCAAAGTTTTTGGTATAAATAGTTTGTTTTGTTCCATCTTAATAAAATTTAAATTCAAATTGGATCAAATTTAAAAATTCAAGTTTTTCATATTATGTAAACTAAAATCAATAGAGATTTATCTAATGTTGAATTGAAGTCATCAATCGGATTTGATAAAGAAAAACACAATGAATTAATTTGTCTTGATTTTTTACCTTTTATAATACAAGTCATAAGTGATGGAGGCTATAATTTTTTCATTAATTTTGTGTGTAACCTTAAGCAAACCTCAAGCAACAGAGGTTATAATTTTTCATTAAAAACAAACCCTGAGTAATGAAAGTTATGAAATTTTAAAATAATAATAAATAATAAATAATTATCATTATAAATTATAATTACAATATTAATTAAAAATAACATATATAAAGTAAAATTATAAATCGATAAGATTGAAGCTTTCATATTAAAAATATAATAATATGATTGTCGTCAAAGTAATTTTCATTTTCAAGTAAAATCTCTCCAAACAATTCTAACTTATTAATCTATAATTTTTAGTGAATTTTTTTGAAATAAAAATCAATGCATTAAAAGAGGATATTTAATATCAAGACACTAAAGTATTTCAGCTCCCCAATTACAAATACCCAACTATACAACTTGGGGAAATTTGTATCTTTGTGGGTTCAAAAATAGTGGGGAAAGTCGATCAAAGGATCCAAAGCAAGAAACCGATTACATATGTGTGGTTGGGTTTTACAGGGTTTTGGGATTGATCCAAGTGGTATTCTTATGACTTGGAGATGTTCCCATTAGCTTTCAACGGGATATGTAGGAGTCTATTTACAGAAGCATTTTCCTCAACTCAACGTTATGCAATGTATAATTGTGACAGAATTTTATCAATATATGGCATTGTCTCTTCCCAAAATGCTATTTTTCTCATTTAATCCATATCCATACCCAAGCCCAAATAAATACCCAGTATTCATAAAATTAAACCCAACTCAACGACCCAATTATCTATCAACAAATTGATCCCTAAGAGTAAATGAAACGGTTTTGCCTAAGAGTAAATGAAAATAAAAATGAAAAAATAAAGGAAAAAGGAAATGAAACGGCAGAAACGCCTCTGTTCTAAAATCCCTAAACACACAAAACTTAGAAAGAAGAAAAACTGAAGAGAAACTCTATCATCATCCTCTCCTCTAAAAACTCATATCCTCTACTTTGCATATCAAATTCTTGGAATATGCTGGTTGTGCCTTCTCCCTTCATCCCTAAAGTCTAAAGAACATATTTGCACTGCAGATTGAAGACATGCAAGCAAGAATCAAGACAAAATTTCAGGTACTTACTTGAAAATTATCAATCTCTAAATGTGCAAGTGATCAGGGCAGGGTTTGCTTTTAGATTCAAGTCCTCACTTTCATCTGCTGCTGTGTTGTTTGCCGAAATATGAGAAATAGAATTTCATATTTTCTATTGCTTTTGAGTTTTGATTGCTTTTTTCTGTTTATTTGGACTTCTTTTTACTTTTTTTGATTGAAAACTCTCTGATTTTGCAGGTAGGGGAATATATTCCCTTTTGTTTTATTGTGTTTATGTTGATTTTTATTTAGAGGAGATGGATTTTTTTTTAATTTACTGTAACGGAAAATAACGGGAATAGTGGCCCGTTATTGTCGTAATTGGCCATTACCCGTTAAATTGCGACTGCAATCCACCGCTATCGGTGTGACTCCACTTCACACAGCTATTTTCAGCATTAGCGGTTTTGGACGGAGCCGCTACCGCTATATAGCGACCGCTATTCCGATATCAGACCGCTATTTAAATCCCTGGTCACGATCATATATATCGTTGGTTCTTTTCTAAGTGTTTAATTCGTACAAGTCATCCTTCCGAAACCTTATTTGTTGTTTTCATTCAACCTATTTTCCATTACTCACAATTTCATTTTGAATTTCAACTTGAAACGATACTGAAATTAGATGATCGGGAAATTCAGCGTCTTGTAATTGAATTCACGAATACGAGCACGCATCAGGTGTGTCAACTGGGCGGCAACCACTCATCCCAGCCTATTTTAAAAGATCAATCACATATTTTTTCTGAGAGACCACAAGACCCTTATTTAATCGAGCAACTTCCATTCCAAGAAAGTATTTCAAAGGACCCAAGCCTTTGATCTCAAACTCCAATGCTAGATTCTCCTTGAGACGCTTTATTTTATCCACATCATCTCAAATAAGAATGATACCATCTACATAAACGATAATAACTGCTATTCTACCTCTTTGTGAGTGTCGATACAACATTGTGTGATCAGCTTGCCCTTGTGAGTAACCTTGTTTTTTAACAACTTGAGTGAACCGTTCAAACCAAGCTCAAGGAGACTGTTTTAGACCATACAAATATTTCCTGAGCTTACATACTCGAGTTCCAAATTTTTCTTCAAAACCTAGAGGAGGATCCATGTAAACTTCTTCTTCAAGTTTCCTATTTAGGAAATCATTCTTCACATCTAGCTGCTGTAAGGACTAATCAAGATTAACAGCAATTGATAAAAGAACTCTAACAGAATTTAATTTGGCTACTAGAGCAAATGTTTCAAGATAATCTATCCGTATGTTTGAGTGTACCCTTTAGCCACCAGTTGGGCTTTGTATCTATCTAGAGATCCATCCGGTTTGAATAAATGGTTATGAACACCCATTTACAGCCCATAGTTTTTTTCCCTACAGGTAATTCCACTGTTTTCCATGTACCTGTTTTTTCAAGAGCGCGCATCTCCTCTAAAATAGCCTATTTCCACTCAAGAACCTGTAAAGCATCTTTCATATTTTTGGGTATTTTCACAGTATCGAGACATGAAACAAAGGCTGAGAATGTCGAAGACAAGGCTTTATAGAACACAAAGTTAGACATGGGATATTTGACAACATTTCTAACACCTTTTCTTTTAGCAATTGGAATATCTAAATAAAAAAACTCATTGGTTGGATTATGAGCTTTACCTAGACATTTGACAAGATCTTGCAGGTCGGATTCTTGGTGATGAATCTGGTGGATTCCACTTTCTTGATTTCAGTTTCTTCTTAAGTAAACAATTAACTCCGTTGTTTGTTCTTTATTCTCATGATCCGACTCTACACCTTCATACTCATTTTCATTAACAACATTAACATCATTAATTTCTGTGTTAATCATAAATTCACCTTCCCCATTATTAGAATCCCTATATTGTATATTCCTAGTGTTTTCTTGATCAATTATAGAATCTTCCTTACTATAATTCCCTCCCTAAAGATTAGAATCAAAGTAATATTGTGTTTCAACAAATGTGACATCCATGGTAACAATAATCTTCCTATCAATTGGATCATAACATTTGTAACCCTTTTTATTAGAAGCATAGCCAACAAAGACGCATTTTTTCTCTAGGATCTAGTTTACCTTGGTTGTGAAGATGAACAAAAACACTACACCCAAAAACTCGAAGGGATAAATCTGTGATCAATTTAGAGTTAGGAAAGTAATCTTTAAAGAGACGGAAAGGAGTTCTATAGTTTAGAGTTTTACTAAGCATTCTATTAATAAGATATGTAGCTGTTAACAAGGCTTGACCCCAAAGATAATGTGGTACCTGACTAGTGAATATTAAGGCTCTAGTTACTTCCAAAAGATGTCAGTTTTTTCTATCTGCAACCCCATTTTGTTGTGGTGTATTTGTACAAGAGCTTTAGTGGACTATACCATATTTAGTTAAGAAAAAACCTAATTGGTCACTAAAAAATTCCCCACCATTGTCACTCCGAAGTACTTCTATTCTCACACCAAATTGTGTTTTCACCATAGCATAAAAAGTCTGAAACACATTTTTAACTTCAGACTTCTCTTTTAATAAAAACACCCAACAAATGCGAGTATGATCATCAATAAATGTGACAAACCAACGTTTTCCTGAAAAAGTTGAGAATCTCGAAGGTCCCCAAACATCACTATGAATTAACGAAAAAGGTTTGGAAGCTTTATATTTTTGAGGTGGGAAGAATGACCGATGATGTTTAGCCAATTCACAAGATTCACAGTGATATGAAGAAGGACTTTTATTTTTAAATAGATCAGGTAACAAATATCTTAAATAGTAAAAATTAGGATGTCCAAGCTTATAATGCCAAATCATAACCTTATCAAAACTAGAAGCATAATTTAAACATAAAGTAGTTGTTGGTTGACTCAGATGGTCGTCGTCAAGAAAGTAAATTCCACCAGATTCTTTTGCATTGCCAATCATCCTCCCCGAGACTATGTCCTGAAATTTACACATAGAGGAGTCAAATATAACATGACAATTCGATGATTGGGATAATTTACTGACCGATATGAGATTACAAGCTAGATTTGGCACATGTAAAACATCATGTAAAACCATGGAAGGCGAAATTTTAACAGTGCCTTTCCTAGCTATTGCCGAGAACGACCCATCTGCTACTTTGATTTTTTTGTTTCCTACACAAGGTGTGTAAGTTGAAAAAAGATAATGACTACTAGTCATGTGATCACTAGCTCCAGAATCAACGATCCACGTGTTTGTTTTACAAGGCTTGACACTGAAAAAAATAGAAAAATTAAGACCTGATTAGGCAAAGGAGGAAGAAAGATTATTGGATGAGTTAGGAACAAAAGAATTCATCCAAAATTGTGGTGATTGAAAAAGCTTGTGTAGATGCTCTAATTGTTCCTTACTGAATGGAGACCCTTCTAGAGAACTTTGGCCCTCATAATTTTCAGGCTTGACACTGAAAAAAACAGAAAAATCAAGACCTAATTAGGCAAAGGAGGAAGAAAGATTATTGGATGAGTTAGGAACAAGAGAATTCATATGAAATTGTGGTGATTGAAAAAGCTTGTGTAGATGCTCTAATTGTTCCTTAGTGAATGGAGACCCTTCTAGAGAACTTTGGCCCTCATAATTTTCATTAGTTGTTTCAACGGTAAAACTTTCTTCCTCTATTTGATTGCTGGAGCTCTTATCTCCAGTGAAGGTTGTTTTAACCATGATGCTACTAGAGATTTAACCTAGCTCAGATGCCATGAAAGTTTTCAAGAGAGCATTTAATAAAACTGTTCTGTCTTTTATTAACTAAACAACTGAATTTAAATAGAGAAAAGAGTCATAACCTAATTGGGAAAATAATTCCCTTATTCTAATAAACTACTAAAAGATAAGGGAAATAATTTCCTTATTCTAATAAACTACTAAAAATAAAATAAAATATTCCTAGAATATCTCAAATGATTTATTTTAAGATTTATCTACCTAAATAACTTTAAAATATATCCCAAAATATATGGGTTTCACATATTTCAACACTCAACCCTTTTCACTTACTAAAATCTCAGTCAAATGAACTCAACACTTTTCACTTACTAAAATATCAATCAAGCCATTTGACCAATTAATAGATAGTTCCATACTAATTCACATTTCAAATACCAAAACATATACACTAAATGCATTCAAACCACACCTTTCACTATGTATCAAGTTATCGTTTGTCAACATCTAACATATATTGAAAGCATACCAACTTCAAATGCAAATCTTGCAAAACATAATTACATGCCTTATCAACAAGCAATAACCTTTCATACCATATCAACCACATACAAACCTATTTACCAAATTACTTTCATTTGACCAAAACATACATCATTAGTATAGCATAGATACAAGCATAAAAACATAATTTATAGCAAGATGACCCTAATAGGTACGTGCCATTAACTGACAAAAGAAATTTCACTAACATTGCTGAGTCATGGATTATAGTTGGATGCTGATGTCGATAAGAGAATCACGATTGAAACCTAACCCGTACACAAAAAACAAAACCCTACACTAATACTAAATCCAATGATATTTCTATAATTCAAATGTTATAATGCAACTCAATTTAATATATGACATTTAAAACAATAACAAACATTATAATAAATTCATCATTTATAACATATAAAGAAATCTTAATATGTTCTATTAACTAATTCGACATACATTTCATTCACAATCTGAATCATTTCGGTCATTTATTTCAATTTCATTCCAGTCTTCTGAAATTATAAACCCGGTGTACATAATTTCTCATAGTAGAAATAATTCCGTATATCAATATCCATTTCACTTTTTAATTCCCTATTAACTTGATTCGAACTCGAACAAATACACGGATCCAACCAATCATACCAAATTGGCACCCAATGCCTCATAGGTATA
Source organism: Gossypium sturtianum (assembly GCA_025698515.1). NCBI lineage: Eukaryota > Viridiplantae > Streptophyta > Magnoliopsida > Malvales > Malvaceae > Gossypium > Gossypium sturtianum. Next base: position 96,570,912 of record CM046945.1, on the reverse strand, counting down.
ATTGAAGTAAAAGTTGTACCCAACACTCAATGACTCGTAGTCGAAGTAACCCATACTCAATCTATCCTATGGCATGCCAACTATATCCGTCTCTGCCCCAACAGTTAATAGGGTAACAATTATCCAATTATCCAATTTCACATATAGTTCAATTTCACAATTCATCAATTTAATTTCATCATTCATTCATCAAATCACATGTATCATAACATGGTTCAACCCAATTTAAAGTCAATTTTACATTTGCATGAAGTTACAATATTTTCAATTCTATTCAATTTAGTCATCTATCTTAATACACATTCAAAACATATAATTTCACTTCAAATTATCAATTTTAGCTCACCTCATAATCTTACCATGCAACACAAAATAGAATGTGACAATCGAAGTGATTCGAATTATAGAAAGACAAATCTTAAACTTTGAGCTATTCGTCAACGACTTTAACTTTCCCCTTCCCTCTTGAGGAATCTGGGTCAACGTTAGCAATTAAAGCTTCAAATTTAAAACCCTTATGGCCGAAAGTTTCTTCCCCCTTACAATGGAGAATCGGCTGCATGAAGATGATGAAGAGAAAATGTTTTCTCGTTCTCTCCCCCATGCTAGTTTTATTACTTCATAATTTAATTGAGTTAATTTTTTATAACATATATATAGTTACATAATGTCCACTATTATTTCTCAAATGGTATAATTTCCACTTTAGGCCTTAGTCCATGTTCTAATTAAAATTTTATAGCAATTAAACTTTTACCACTTTTACAATTTAGTCCATGTACCTTAAGTAATCATTAATTCAACAAAATTACCTATCCAAAATTTAATTCACCTATAATATAACACCGTAAATATTTAATAAAAATGTTTACAGACTCGGTACAAAATCAGGATTTCAAAACCGCACTTTTCGACACTACTGACTTTCAGGACGTTACACTAAAAGTAAATGATATTTGAAATGATTAATTGATTTTTTATATTAGAATTTATCATATCCATAATGTATATGAAAAAAATGAATATTTTACATATAAAGTTTATACATAAAAATATATATAAAAAAATTAGTTGATGTTTTTAAAAAATAAAATATATTTAACATAATGATATATAAAAATATATTTTCATTACATCCACAATATAAGTGAAAAAAAAAATATTTTACATAAAAAAATTATATATAAAGAAAAATATATATAAAAATAAGTGATGTTTTTAAAAGATAAAATATATTTAATATAATAATATATATATAAAATATTTCCATTATATAATTACATATTTATTATTTTGTTTATATAAAAAAATAAGTTATTCAAAAATAAAATAAAAACTTAAAAATATGTTTATTAATTATTAAAAAAAACTTAAACAACATTCATTAAAAAAAGGGGTAAACTACTAAAATAGTCACTTTTATTTACTTCAGGTTACATTTTAGTTACTTATGTTTGAAATGTTGCGTTTCAGTCACTCACGTTATTGCGTTGTAACATTTTAGTTACTGATTCGTTAATTGCTATTAATAGTGTAAAGGTAAGCTAACGTAGCACGCTAAATCATCATTTCAAATAAAAATTTTAGGCTTATTTATACAATTGGTCCCTATATTTTTTCATTTTAAACAATTTAATTTTTTTTGTTTCTTTTATGTTCTTTTAACTTTCTTTCTTTTTTCTTTATTTTTCATTCTCTTATGCTTCTCCTCCTGTTTTTCTCCCTTCCCCATTTTTTAAACGTAGTTTTTCTATGTTTGTCATTTGTTAAACATAGTTTTAACAAATTATAGTCCACAAATGAATAATATAGAAAAAACTAAAAAACAAAAGGAGAAACAGAAGAGAATGAAAAATAAAGAAAAAAAAAGAAATTTAAAAGAATATAAAAGAAAAAATTAAATTGCTCAAAATAAAAATATATAGGGACCAATTGTAGAATTTAACCTAAAATTTTCGTTTAAAATGATGATTTAATTCATGTCAGCTTACCGTTACACCAGTAACGATAATTAACGGCTCAGTGACTAAAATATTACAATATGATAATATAAGTGACTAAAACATAACATTTCAAATATAAATAACTAAAATTTAACATAAGGTAAATAAAAGTAACTATTTTAATAATTTATTCTTTAAAAAAATAAATAAACACGAGAGGGAACCCGTGGTAGAAAATGCAAGCATTAAACGCTTTTTATATGACAAGCTTTTGATTCAAAAAATGATAAATAATGTAAAATTTCACTTATCTTTTATTAGATAAAGAAAAATAATCCAAAACCCTTACATAAATAAAGGGGTTTCTCAAAAGATAAAATCCGTAAAAAGTATCACTATACGGCGGATGTACGTAGTTGAACAAATTTAATTTGTTGTATAGGGTATAACAAAATTCAAGGGAGCCCTAAAACAGAGTGCTTCAAAGAAAAAGAATCCATATGTTTGGGGCTTTGGCGGGCAATTGTCTCCACTCTCCACTCTTCACTTTCATCCAATCCAGTTTCCAGGTGCACAGAAACCAAACTTCATTCTAAATTCCCCCCCCCCCTTTTATGCTCCTACTTCTAATGACTATTTACTCTCTCTCTCTCTCTTTTAAAGAAAAATTAATTTCCCACTATATTATTTCTTATTTATGTGTTTTTGCAGTCTCATTTATTAGGGTTGTATTTTTCAAATGGAATGTGAAAATCTTCCAAAGAAAAAAGCTTAAAAAGAATGTTTTATTTTTGGTTAAGAGCATCTATGTTTTAGTTAAACCCTTGGATGGTGATTGCGGATGCAAATATTGTCTTAGTTAAGAGCTTCTATGTTTGAATTATTATTTTCTCTGATGCCATTGACGGAGGTTCAATGTAATGCTTTTTTTTTTTTTTTAATTTTATTATTTTAATGAAAGATTGAAAAAAAATATTTTGGAAAGAATTTATTTCATTGCAGGCTGAAAATTCTTTTTCTTTTTTGTTTTTCATTCCAGTTATTTCGTTTAATCATGCCATTTCCATTGCAGGAGAATTGACATCAATCGGCTTTCTGGTTAAATTCATCTTTGAAGGCTCTTGTATGCATATATCATAATAAGAGAAAAGGAATGCTATGAATTAATGGCGTGTTTTCATTCTTTGAATCTTCGCACTCCTTGCTTATGGACGAGTCTACCTTGCATTCGGAGACACTTCTCAAGGAATCTGAAGGATGGAAGTAAATTATTGAGTTTTAACAGATTATATGTGATCCGTCCTTCACCATTTCAAACCCTGAAGGTACTGCTCAAGAATGTTTGTAGGGCAAGGAGAATAAGAACCTTAGAAGAGTTTTTTTTTCTCTTGTTTATTGGCTGCATATTCTTGATTAGAAAACAGTGTCAATTGTTTGAATTTTAGTTAGGACAGTATTCTCGTTTATGCATATAGCCCATTATTGTATCTTCAGTGCCCCTTTAGTAGATTTTGGTTCCAGACCAATCAATACATTCTTGTACGAATGCTGTTGTTACTATAATTACATTGTTTGAACTTAGCTTTTGAAACTGAAATATACCATTTATGTGGGGAAATGAGGATACATAGATTGCCTGCAAACTTAAAAATAGTATAGTTAAATAGCATGCATCATGTTGGTGGTTGACGGATTGCAAATGGTTTTTTTTGCTTTTGCAGTCTTTTTATTTTTATTGTGGGAGATAGTATGCATATCCTACAGGGAGATTATGTAACTTTTTCTTGATGTTATTCGTGCACTTTTTCTTTGACAGCAGTACTGTAGCTTATCTGGTAACTTAAGTTCTACTGTACCTGGTGATCTTCATGCAATTCCCCATGGGAATGCAGTGATTTCTTCGAAAAAGGAACAAATATTTCACCAAGAGGCAGCTCTAGGGAGAGCCAACCTTCAAGAAACTGTGGTGAATGCTAAATCCTCAAATGGTAGAGTAATGCTTATTGATGGCACATCAGTCATTTATAGGGCCTACTACAAACTTCTAGGTAATTCATGCCGATCATGTTTTCTGCTGCTAGTCTTAGGTGTTTCCTTGTTGCTGCCTGGTTTTCGTTTTTGGTGTCAATGGGTAAATTATTTCTTAAATTAAACATGAACAAAACAAAAGGCTTAGGTATATAATTCGTTTTCTAAAAGTGTAGTCGTCATAATAACTACCTTCCAAGTTCCAACATAATTATTCTTCTTTGTGCCTATAACTGTGTATAAGTTACTTTTACAAATAACTTTTCTCCCTATCATGTGTCTCTTATGTTACACTGATTTTACGTTTTACTTTATTTCCCCCCATGCTTTCATGTAATGTTGGGAGTAGCAAAACTGCACCATGGGTACCTATCACATGCTGATGGCAACGGTGACTGGGTTTTAACTATATTTACAGCTTTATCACTTGTAAGTTATACATGCGTCATTAAGGGAAGTACTTTGTTTTACTTTCTATTGTATTTATGCTGAAGGCATTCATTTGATGTAGTTTCATTGTTGCCTGCTATCTGTTTTACGTATTCATTGGTAATAGAATACACAGTGGAATTATGGGATTTGCTGATATATGCATTATTTTCATGATGGAAGTACTTGATTCTTTGTTAAGCTATCAGAGGTGGCATGATTCTTATCAGTGGTTCCAGAAGATCTGGATGTCACTTTTTACAGGCTCTGTTTCATGGAAAATACTTTTCCGTGGGAAAATGTATTTCATAGAAGGCATTTTCCTTAACAGATTATTTTGCTCTCCTTTTTAGGCGACTCTGTTTAAAGTATTTTATATTGTTTGAAAAATAACAAAAATCTTGAAATTTTATATACTTGTTCAGAATCTTTTTAAGATTTTAATTTTCAATTTTTTTGTATTGGTTAAGGCATTTCTAATTATTGTTATCTTGCAGATAATTGATGTTCTGGAATTTGTTCCTTCACATGTAGCGGTATGTATGCTTTTTATTTTTCCGTTTAATTGTCTTGTTTTTTCTTAACAACATTTTTAGAGATGCTTGTCTGTTTACTTCTCCACTGTCCCAGATTGGCTTGAAGGCATTACATTTTATATTAGAATTTGGAAGTTCTGTAAACAAGCGGAGTCTGACGTTATTGATGGAAAGGCATAAAGACATTTTTATTAATAGGAGGCATTTCTATATTGAATTTTCTCTCGCTAATAAAAAGAAAAGAAAAGATCCATAAAACTGATAAAAAATATTTTCAAATATTGTCTGTTTGGGCTATATTTATAACCACTAGCAAACTATTTCACTAAAAGTAGGGGCCACTGAATTTTTATAGAAGAAAGCACTTTTAATCTCCAACTGATGTTGTTTGATCTTAAAGTTGAAATCTGCCTACATTGCCTTCATGGGAGTAGCAAACTGAAAAGTTTATGATTTATCAATCATTAGTTACATACTAATTTGGTTTGTCTCACTGGCTGTAAACTTGATTATTATTCTAATAAAGCATGTTTTTTTTGTATGTTAGTATCCTGTCAAAAATTAATTTTAAGTACTTGCTGATCTACCATGTTAGTATACCTATAGCATTTGGTTAGGTAGAAATACAGATATTTTGGTCTGATATTCATACATAGGATTAACTAGTTTGATGAGTTAATTGAGTTACAGTTTTTTACTGTATACTGCCGTTAAGATTGCCTTTAGAGCTTGTATAACATAATAATGTGTAGTATTCTTTTCTCTTGAAAAGGAAAAGGCTAAATGGAAAACTCATATGAATTTCTTCACATGAAGCTTCTTAATTTTAAGTACAAACGTGTTAAACTTATTATCATCCATATGGCAACAGAAAAACAAGGAACTTAAAGTAATGAACTTTATGATTTTTTTCCCACTAAGTTAACACAAATATATGGAGTATATGTTGACTATTCAGTTATTTTTTCTCTTGGAAAGTTGTTAATTGCATAACCTGCATAGTCTTTTAAGCTGTATCACTGGAATTTTCTTTCTTATGGCTTTGTGCTAGGCTGTCCATAGGTATTCCTTGCTGTGATTTTATAGCTTATCATTGCAGTTGTTTTGCATTTTCACTTTACTGTTTATATAGCTGTATAATTTTCCAAATACAGTGTTTCTTATGCATTTCCCCCCTTTCTCATGCAGGTGGTGTTTGACCATGATGGTTAGTTTTAAAAATTCAGTATTATTGTTTCCTTATATTACTTAATTTTTAAATCATTATATGTGTGGCTCTCATTCCAACAGATAATTTTACCTTTTGTCCTTATAAGCGTGGTTTATTACTATTTAAATAGATCTTTGAGCTTTTGGAAATGGATTTTAAATGGAACTGATTTTAACTAGTTTTGCTCTTGTTGCCCTGGTGAACATTTTCCATACTTAATCTACTTTTTTTTCATATACATTTCTGTTGATGGTAGGAGTGATCATGTTAAGTCTTGGGGAGAAACCTAAACTGGACTAATCAAATTGGCCTGAATTAAACATATTACTTGAAAGCCTAACTAAAAGAGTGAAAATTGGTTCAGTTGCCACTTACCACTATTTCTTGAAATTTCCAAAATTATGATAAAACAGTACACTTTCTTGTTCTATTTCATAAATTATATAAAAAATCATGTGTGACAATTTTGTGCTGTGGGTTTCATTAGGTTGATCATGTTTTAATAATACTACCTAAATCTAACTGAAGGCTAGAAAAAAAAATCAAATACATTTGATCTGACCTATCTAACTTATATATTTTGTTTCTGTTTCTCCTGGTCCTTTTCTTTCCTTCTTTCAGGAACCTAAATTTAAACAATCTAAAGCATAGGTTCCATTGAGCTAGTGGACTTTTATGCGAACATCCTGATATGTACTCATGCCTGCTGTTAACCTTACTTGCTCTCTTCTTTTGTGCTATCACATGCTTGTTTAGTTTTTCAAATTCTGTTCAAAAGTTGAGGCCTTTCCCTTTATTTAGTCTTTAAGGCATGAGTTGATGCTGACTACCAAAGAAGGGCCAGCTTTCTATCAAAATCCGTTTAGACATATAGAGTATCAATTATACTTTCTTCATTACCATTTAGTTCTTCAAGGAACATTTATTCCTCTAATGTTGCCTGTGCAAATCAATATTTCCTACTGGGATTCTGAAATTTGTAATTTTTCTTAGCTTAACAGAAATATGTTTTCTAGTGCAGTGCTACTTTTGAAAGATTTAACAAGTTATTTTTCTTTTTGTTGTGCAATAGGTTTGTGCTTTTTTTTTATCCATTACTTCTGAAGTACTCAGATAAACGGTGGATCCATAATCAAAATTTAACTTCAAAGCAGTCCTAATTTTAAATAATTAATAGTATGGTATTACAAATTAGAAACATGTTGTTGGATGCTAATTTTATTGAGTTATATTTTTCTTTATATGTATCTATTTTGCTTTCATATACACATCTACATAGGTATGAAGCTTGTTCTCATAAGCGTATTTGTATGAATTCTGTTGTTCAACTATACTATTGGGAAATACCAAGTTTATCCTCAACTTTCAGACTGTTGGCTACTTGGGGTTGAGATCTGTTTAGAAACTCCGACTAATCTTTGATGCTTTTGAGAAAATTTTTTGGTTTCAAATATCTTTCTTAGTGATTGTTGGGCTAGTTCATATAGAAGTTCTCATGTTTGATCCAAATGTTAGTGCTAGGTGTTATGTAAGTATAGTACCAGTTCGAAATGTTCCCCGTCTCTCTCGCACTCTCTCTCACCTTTTAGCATGTTGATATCAAGGGATTTGGAAGTCATTCACCCACACTTCAGTTGAAAGCCCCCATTAGTTCTTCACTACCTTTCACTATTGAGCATAGACAATACATTTTTTTGAGCTCGTTTTTGTGCCTATAAGCACTATTATATGCTAAAAGAAACTTTGTATACTTATGTCATTTGTAGTGTAAAAGTCTTTTAGCTTAAATATATGTAGGAAGATCTGAAACTCTTTCCAATCTTAATTTTGTTTCCTAAAAAATATATGCAGATTTTGAATTCAATTGGATGTATCATTTAATAAAAGAGGTAGAAATTTTGTCTAAGACGAGTTTCCTGTTTTTGCTCAAAATATTGCTTAAAGACTGATGAAATCTGAATCGTTTTGTTCATTGAAGTTTTACGAACCACTTTAGCATCTCTAAGATGTCCAATATGATCAAAACGAAACCTTTTAATGTTATTTGACGCTACCGTGGATTGCTATGCACCTGAATTGATTTTATTTTTGGGCGCTTTATGCTCTTTATGTGCTGGATATGATCTAGTATGGTGATCCCTTTTGTAGTCAGTGGCATGGAGTTCCATGGCTTCTGAAGCTCTTCCTTCAAGTAATTTTTAATAAAAAGGACCTCTTCTTTTCAGGAATTCCATTTGGTCATACGTCTATTTCTTCAAAAGAAAATGTCATGGGAAAAGGTATGCTTTTTGATGCAATTTTTTTTCAATTGTGTGGTCAAATTGCTGACATAGACTAATCTCATAGAAATCAATCGTGAAATTTGGGATAGTATGAGTCTGCGAAACTGGATAAGTTATGATGAAGCCTTGTGGGTGTAACACAAGCAAAGACACATTACATATGTGTATATATATCATACTGAAGGCCTGATCTTCCATGTAAAAGTGAAGGCCAGATCTTTAAGTCCTTGGTTCTTTCAGATTGAGGGGGTTTTGCATGTCCTTAGTTGTTTAAAGTGAGAATTTTGAAGTCCAATATGCGTATTATACCCCATCCATCAACTAGAAACAAAAACTTAAATGAATGAAATATAATCATATAACACCACTTCTGGTTGACTATGACTGCCTAATAATCGCACTTTCTTTCTTCTTTTCAAATATAAACACCAATAATGCCACTCTAATGACTTCCTCACTCTCTTGATATCTTGTAAATTAGAAGTCCTGTCAGTTTACTTTTACTGTCATTTCTGCTTCTGCTTCACAAGCAGGTTTCACATGGGAAAGCTTATTTCCAATTTATTTGACAATCTTTGACAGGTTTCTTGCTTCTATCCCTATTTCGCCATCAAAGAACTAGTAGTCCGTTTAACTGTGGTTATTTAGAAAGCAACATGTTACGGGCAATACTATGACGGCTTTAACTTCTATCTTTAGGAGGTTTCATCACATTGGAATTAGGTTTAGTTAAACTTGCTATGACTGACTTAGAGAAAGACTTTAAGAAATAAGAATTTCTTGAATGAGATGAATAGACAGAGCAATTCTTGCTTAGTATAAATTCTCATTTACTGAGATTTAAAAACTAAAAGAATGCATATATTTAAGAAATGTGTTTACTAATTAACAAATTTCCGAGAAAGTGAGGAAAAAGCAGTGGCCATTTTAACCAACTGCTTGACTGTTATAATATGTAATTGATGGATTGGGGTCATTGTGAAGTTTAGGCATAACCATAGTTATCTTGATTGTGTGCTATCACATTTTCTATAGTGCTGCATTAGTCCTTTTCCCAGTCTCTGTTCGTATGATAAACAGGAAATCTCTGCTAACATGGACGATGTATGAGCTTCTGTAGAGAGGCGAAGCTAAACCATTAGATCTGCCTTTCTAAGCTACTGTCTTCCTGGTCAATGACTTTTAGACCTAAAGTACTTCTGGGAGAGCCTTTTCTAATTGTATCACTAGCTTTATACACGGACTTATTTCTTATAAGAAGCATTAACTGATATAAAATATTGTCATATTCTGATGTAGGTTTCAATGCTTTATCTTTATTGTATCTTTTTAAAAGGCCTGCGATGTGGTCCTTTTTCCTATTTGCATCGGTGCATTTGACTCTTATTAAACTTTCTTTTGACTTTGGGTATTAATTGTAGTATTTGCAAGTAAAGAAACATGCTTTGTGTTATATCACTTTTTGACTGGAAATATACATGTTTTCATCTGAATAAATGTCTGAAAACATATTATCAATTTTTGAAGGTTTAAATTTTCGTCATACTCTATTTCCTTCATACAAGAGCAACCGCCCTCCTACACCGGATACCATAGTGCAGGGACTTCAATATTTGAAGGCATCCATCAAAGCTATGTCCATTAAGGTGATAGAGGTATAACTGATTAGACGCTAGAGATGCTTATGAATTTGTTGATCCTTTTGGTGTGTAGCAAGTAATTAAGAATTTAGTCTAAGGCAGGTACCTGGTGTAGAAGCTGATGATGTGATTGGGACACTGGCTGCAAGGAGTGTTGATGCAGGGTTTAAGGTAATTTTCTTAAGACTTATTTGGGAAAACATGAGCATGCCCTTTGATATGGACCTTTAGTTTTGTTTGGAGTAAAAGAGGTTTCACCAGTTCAAAGGTACTTCCTTTCGCATGTGACCAGTTGTTCAATTTATTGTGTGATATCACATTTATTAATAACAATTATAAGAAAAAAGGGTGTACAATTTCAAAATTGGCAATCGTTTTATTGAACATGCTTCTTTTACACGAATTAAGGAAAGACATATATTTACCTGATGCTGGAGCTATATTAAGAGTTTACTTTTTCAAAAGTTTGAAGTGGTCTGAAGTTTCTCTTGTTGACTCTCTGGTTACTTGGTAGCTACTGTTACTCCACTTATGACTTATGGTGGAGGTATGTTGATTGAAATAACTGGAGATGTTTTTGGCCAGTTTCAGTTTTTATGGTATTAAAATCTGTTTCTGTAAAAAAAAAAAAATTAGAATCACATTAATGATTTAAATTTTCAAAAAGTTAAGCATTTCAAAATAATTCTTGACGTTATATAATCAGTTAATGACAATTAAGCGATACCTTCTTAAAATGGCTGAATGATTAATGATATCAATGGAAATATTTCCTTTCTTTTAATCCTTGTCCATCTATATGTGAGTAAAGAGGTAGAGCATGTATATCACAATGGAATAGGAAGAAAGTAGTTGTCTTATAAATATCAGGGCTGAAGTCAACAGGCTTTGATTTTTGTAAATAAGTTTGCTCATAGGATTTGACTAAGTATTATGCAACCAAGAAATCATTTTATTAAAAATATCTATGATTTATTATTCCTAAGGACACAAATTTAGTATCATATAAATACTCAGTTTTTTAGTACTTTGCCTTTCTGATTAGGTGCTTTGGATTTAACTTTTTTCCTGACAGGTTCGAGTTGTCTCCCCAGACAAGGATTTCTTTCAGATCCTATGTCCTTCATTACGCCTACTACGAATTGCACCACGTGGTTATGAGTTAGTATACATTCTTTGATACATTATCGTTCTTAACCTCAATTGAAAAAGGGTAATGAAGACCTTGTTTTTCATATAGTGGGCAGCTTGCTTATTTCTTTGTATACATAATGCACATTTTCCATATATATATGTATAAATATACGTCTCTCTTTGTGTATGTATGCTTCTTTTGTACAAATTTGTGCTGTACATATGTTTGGGTATCCTAAAGGACTTTTGGTCTAGTATATGGGTTCTAAATATTTCTACAGGAGACTTTCTAATTTGGCTATCATTTTTGATGTGTGTGTACCCCTGCTAATGTAACTCTCAATGCTATATCTGAATTCATGGATATTGATAGATTAGGCTTATCCCTTGTCGTTTGACTATTTTCCTACTAAATATAGTGGAAGCTGCCAATTTGGGACAGTTAAAATATAAGTTTTACAATGTTATATCCGAAGAATCCTCTTGTTATTTTTTTCATTTTCATTGTAAGTTATGATGATGTTATTAGTAATAAACTAGTAATTAAAAGTTTGACTATTTTTTACTAGTTTAGTTTCCTTAATTATATGCTGAAATATTTTAGGAAATTTGGTACCCATATCAAGATATTTAATTTTAGGCCAGAGCTATTTGGGGTTATAAAAGTAAAACTAGATGTGCACCACTATCTTATTTTCCCAGCAAATCTTGTTTTACCTGCAGATTATTCATTATAGAGTAGATTCCTTGACATCACACACTGGCTATTTCTGTCAGTTGTTTAGATTATAATTTGATGTTTACTAGTAATTATATTGAGAAGTTGAACTGATAAAATTTACTAATATGTTGAAAATTCAGAACTTTAAGATATTAGTTATGGTGGTTTCTTCTGCCAAAGATAACGAAGTTTGTTTTACTTTTCAGTTTTAGATTTTCTGCCTTGGTTCTTAAGTATCTGATATTTCATTTTTATTGCTTTGCTTTCCCAGGATGGTTTCATTCGGAATGGAGGATTTCTCAAAAAGATACGGAGATCTGAAACCTTCTCAGTTTGTTGATGTAGTCTCTCTTGTGGGTGATAGATGTGATAATATCCCAGGTTGTCATAATATTAGTTTCAAATATGTTCAGTAAAATAAGAAAGAAAATATTCACCATTTTTTGTCCAGCAATTTTTATTATTCCCTTAAGTTACTTCATGGCATGGAGACGCACCAACAAATTGATTTGAGCAATATTTTTATACTTGAACCTGGTTCCTTTTATCTAGCCATTTGTAGAAGCTATACATTTTCTATTTATACATCATATAGAAGTTTAAAGTTATTTGTGATATAAAGCATCTCCTGTTTAAGTTTCTTGTCAAGTTTGCATTCACCATCTCTTGGATGAGCTATGTTTCATGTAAATGATTCATCTGGTTTTTGGGTGTGGAAATGTGAATACATGATAGAGATGGAGAGGATGGAAAGGAGGATTGGCAAAGACCTAGGGCTAAGTGATGAAGAAGTAGGATTTGGATGTGACAAATGGGATCTGGGAATTAGGGAGTAGGGAATACAGAATAGGATGTTATAATTATGAAATAACTAGTTAGAAGTGAGAACTAGGATCTGGAATCAGAGCTTGAAACACGAGAGAGATGAGGTGTATGAGAAGTCTTTTCCTTCCAAAATGATGTTTGGTTTTATTAACCATGAGGTATCAGCTAGCTTTATATACTAAAGAAAACTGTATTTAGGGTGATGGCCGGTGTCCGGTGTATAATTATGTAACTAGTGGAAGAGATGATATCATGTGTGGAATGACCTATGGAACCTGCCAAGTCTCTTTTATTTATTTGTTTATTTATTTGTCACTTCAGGAACCTAAAATTAATTTAGGAATGACCATGCCACTTGTTGTGGGGTTAAACCTGTTATATTATTAATCATACCAGGGGGAGGTATTTGCTGGAGACCCTGGGAAATAAAGGTAAATTGGAAAATGTAATTGACAAGAAATAAGCATATTCGCATCTCCTATATGACAGGTTAGGACATTACCTGATTATTTTAGAAATACGGTACAGTGGAAATGGGACTAAGGACGTTTGGATCAAGGACATTGTATACACTTGAATCCTTCTTCATGATTGTTCAATAGAGAAAATAGTTGGTGCATGTTCATTGGTGTTGAGACTCTGGATTGGGATTTTCTCTTTATTTGGAAGTGGATGTCCTATTCATTTTGGTTCAGCAGGGTCCTATATGATGGTCATGCCTGGAGTGAAAGCATAGCTTTTTAGTATTAGAGTTTGTAGGAAGTATAAAATGGAGAAATGAAGTTCTTATATTTTTTCACTGCTTTGGCCGTGTACATATATAAAAGTTGGTTTCCAGAAAGACACAAACCATAGCATAAGTCTGACATATCTGATTATAGTGGAAATTTTACGTGAATTAAAAGATTAGTTGCTGCATTTAATAGAGACTACGTTTTACCTTTTCTTGTGTTCGTATTTATGAGGCTTGAACGTTTTGTTTCTGAAATTTTGGATGCAACATGCATAGCTGCAGCGATAGAATGCAACTATGTTGTTTAGATAGAGTATGGGTGAGTTGGAGTGGCTTACATTTTACCTGATGTTTTTTCTACACTACTTGAGCTTGAAAATTGAGTTCTTTCCAAGGTTAACATAAGCATGCTTATCTATTCATTACCTTGAATCACACTACAGAATTTTCCATCCTAATTTACTTCTCAATCAGATTGCGCCTCAGATTATTGATGTCAATGCATTTTAAGTGCAGGAGTTGATGGAATTGGGAATGTCCATGCTGTTCAACTTATCACTAAGTTTGGTATGTTATTTTGTTAAGAACTGAAAATCTGCAGTTATTTTTCTATTAGATGAAACTATCCACCCCTTTTCATGTTAGTAATGAGTATGCTAGTCGTCCTGGAATAATAATGAACAAATTAATAGTTTTATTTCACCCTGGATATAAGCAAGGAAGTTGGTGTTGTTTCACAGGATTTGAGCAATGTTTTAAATTGTCGTTTCTGGAGGTTTTGTTGGGTATATGATGCCTCTGGGTGACCTTTATTTGATAAATGTTGATCCTCTGCTAGTTTTATGTTTCTATATTGTTAGAATCCCTAGAATTAGGGATAGATTATTGAGGAAATCTTGTAAATAGAAATTAATCATAGTTACTGATTCTTAGGATAATTACAGTCTTTTAGGGATTATTTCCTTTCTTAGAGTAGTTTATCTCTTTTTATACCTGTAACCTAATTAGCTAAAGTAAGTATCTGATTTCTACAGTTTTTACTTGGTATCGGAGCTTTAGGAATTTTTCGATCCTCTCATTCATCTTCTTAAAAATTCCTCCGAGTTCTCTTCCATTTTCCTAAAAATCCTCATTTTTTTCTCCCATGGGTGACCTTAATGAAGCCTTGTCTCAAATCGATGTCACAAATGTCTCGAGAATATTAACCAATCACATCAATCAAAGTGATCTTAATTCTTCACTTATGATCACTAGTCATCGACTAGATGGGAAGAATTTTCTACAATGGTCTCAATCTGTTCTTATGGTGATCCGTGGTCGAGGCAAATTAGGATACATCAATGGAGAACTTCCACGACCGAACGTAGCGCACCCTACTTATGCTACTTGGGAACTCAATAACTCCATTGTTATGGCATGGTGATCAATTCGATGGAAGGCCATATAAGCGAACTTACCTTCTCTTCAAGACCGCAAAAGACATGTGGGATGCAATCAAAGAGAACTACTCGATATTGGAAACGCTTCCCGTGTTTTTTGAGATCAAACTCAAGTTGAGAGACACTCGACAAAGGGACACTTGAGGTAACTCACTACTACAACAATCTGAAAATATTGTGGCGGGGAGTTAGACATGTACTATGAAGCTAATTGGGGAAGGCCTAGAACACACTAGGTTTATGACTCACCTCAACAACGAGCGTCTCTATGAGTTTCTAGTCAAAGTGAGGCATGAGTTAGACGAGGTTCGTGGCGGAATTTTAGGCGATCACCTCTCCCAACCATTAGTGAAGCTTTTGCAGAAGTGAGGAGAGAAGAGACACGTCGTCTCGTCATGATGGGAGAACACAAACCAATAATCTCTACTGACCAGCCTGTTGAATCTGCTGCTCTTGTGTCCAAAGGTCCTCAAACACAAAAAACTCGTGCTGGGAATGAGTCCGGATCAAACAGACCATGGTGTAGTCACTGCAATCGTGTTGGACACACAAAGGAAAAATGTTTTAAACTCCATGGTTATCCAGATAAAAAACAGAAAGGCAAGAAAACTGCTCTGTTATCTTCCAATACGGCTGATGAGGTGCTAGATGTGCGCCTAACCAAGACACAACTCGAAAATCTCCATAAAATTACGAGTACTCTCTACTAGTCATGGGAATTTAGCCACTCAAGGTCACGCCCTCAATATTGCTCTTGAATCTAATAACCACTCTCCTTGGATACTAGATTCGGGTGCTTCGGACCACATGACAGGTAACCTCACTCTATTCCAAACTTACACCACCTGTCATAACAAGTCCCGAATCAGGATTGCTGATGGTTCATACTCACCTGTGGCTGGAGTAGGGAAAGTAAAAGTAGCTGAGAATTTTTCCCTTGATAATGTTCTACATGTTCCAAAATTATCTTGTAATTTACTTTCAATAAGTAAACTTACTAAAGATGGGAAAATGCTTGCTGAATTTTCTGCATTTGGTTGTGTAATACAGGAACAGGCAAATCGGGGAAGATGATTGGCACTGCTAAGGTTGATGATGGATCAGTGTGTGGAATAAAGACAGCACACAAGGGGGATTAGCTCTATCTCTTGGCAAAAGAGGATACTATTATGCTATGGCACCGTAGGTTAGGACATCCAAATCTTTTGTACCTAAAAAAGCATCTTCCGCTGTTATTTTGAAATAAAAAGATAAATTTCTTGAAGTGTGATATTTGTGAATTGTCCAAACATACCCGTGTTCCATATCCTTTCAAACCATATACACAGTCCAAACCTTTTTCGTTAATACACAGTGACTTATGGGGAGCTAGCCGAGTGAAAAACATTACTTGGTGAGAAGTGGTTTATTACTTTTATTGATGATCACACTAGGGTATGTTGGGTCTATCTTTTAAAAGACAAATCTGAAACTCCCAAAGTTTTTCAAAATTCCACTCAATGGTTCGAACCCAATTCAACTCTACCATCCAAACTCTCCATCTTGACAACGGGAGAGAATACTTTAATTCATCCCTAAGGTCATACCTTTCAAACCAAGGAATTATACACCTGAGTTCATGCCCAAACACCCCTCAACAGAATGGGATCGCCGAGAGAAAAAACCGACACCTCCTTGCTGTTGCTCGAGCCTTAATGTTCACAATGAACGTCCCTAAATATTTATGGGGCGAAGCTGTTCTTACTGCTTGCTACCTAATAAATAGGATGCCTTCAAAAGTCCTAAATTTCCAAACACCTCTAAACACTCTTCACAAATCATTTCCTCTATTTCATATTCCTACTATTCCAACAAAAATAT
The DNA here is from genome assembly GCA_025698515.1 of Gossypium sturtianum. Lineage (NCBI taxonomy): Eukaryota > Viridiplantae > Streptophyta > Magnoliopsida > Malvales > Malvaceae > Gossypium > Gossypium sturtianum. The sequence goes on along the minus strand of CM046945.1, from coordinate 96,554,132 downwards.
TCGGGTGCAAAGCCTTTGTCCATAATCATCAACCCAACCAATCCAAGCTTGATCCTCGAGCCCACCTCTGTATATTTGTTGGGTATTCTCCTACTCAAAAAGGCTACAAATGCTACTCACCAACCTTACACCTGGCTTATTTGTCTCTCGGGATGTCACCTTCTTTGAAACCGAACCTTTCTTTAGACCTTCTCATCTTCAAGGGGAGATTCTTAATGAAGATGAGAACCTTAATACCCTCCTTATTATACCTTCCGACCCTACTACCACTACTATCACTAAACCTCCCAATATTGATACTGTTATTTCTCCTCACATGCCGCAAGAAATTAACACTATACTTCCCGATACCAACACCATCACTGAACAGTCCCTTGATCAAGGAAAACAGCAGCAACAACAGGTGCAACAGGTGCCCGAACTGCAGGTTTATTCCAGACGGAATCGACGTCCTGAAACCCGTCTGGCGAGTGCCACTCACATCTTCAACCGAGGACTGTTCTGAAAACGAAGTCTCACCTCCATCACCATCCATCTATCTTCCAATTGCAATGCGAAAGGGGACAAGGAGCTGCACTCAACATCCTATCTCTCGGTTTGTATCCTATGGTAACTTATCTAAGTCTTATCAAACCTTTGTGACTAATGTTGATTCTATAAAACTCCAAAACCATAGAAGAAGCATTTGAATCAATGAGAATGGAGACAAGCCGTGATGGAGGAAATGGAGGCCCTCAAAAATAATGGAACGTGGGAAGTTTCGGATCTACCTAAAGGAAAGAAAACAGTAGGCTGCAAATGGATTTTTACTACCAAATTCAAGCCTGATGGCCAGGTTGATCGATACAAGGCTCGTCCCTAGTGGCTAAGGGCTTCACTCAAACTTATGGGTTTGGATTATGAGGAGACATTTGCACCAGCTTGCCAAACTTAACACAATTAGAGTCCTTTTGTCCATTGCTGTCAATCTTAATTGGCAATTGACTCAATTGGATGTTAAAAATGCTTTTCTCAATGGAGAGTTAAATGAAGAAGTTTACATGGACTTCCTACCGGATTTGAAGAAAGAAAGGGTCAAGTGTGTAAGTTGAAAAAGTCTTTGTATGCAGGCTGAAACAATCTCCAAGAGCGTGGTTTAGTCGATTTGCGCAAGCCATGATGAGCGAGGAGTATACTCAAGGTCGAGCAAACCACACCATGTTCTACAAGCATTCGGAACAAGGAAAATGTTGCATCCTAATTGTCTATGTGGACGATATAATAGTGACAGGAGATGATACACAGTGAAATTGGGAGATTGAAAGAGTTTCTTGGAACAATTTGAACTTAAAGATTTGGGAAATCTTAAATATTTTCTCGGGTATGGAGATAGCAAGGTCTCAAAAGGGTATTTTTATCTCCCAAAGGAAATATGTCCTCGATTTGCTATCGAAGTTGGGATGATGGGTTGTAAACCAAATTGAAACTCCTATGGAGTTTAATCTCAAGTTAGGTACTAATGAAGATGGAGAAGAAGTCGACGGGGAGAGATATCAACGCCTAGTAGGGAGACTTATCTACTTGGCTCACACTCGTCCCGACATTGCTTTTAGTGTCGTCATATAAGTCAATATATGCATGCTCCAAGGGAAAAACACCTAGAAGTCGCATATCGGATACTAAGGTACCTAAAGGGAACTCTGGTAAGGGCCTATACATCAAGAAAAATGACAGGTAGAAATGTGGAAGTGTATACCGATCTTGATCAAGGCGAGTTCTATTAATGACAGACGATCAACCAGATGGTTATTGCAGCTATGTTTGGGGTAATCTAGTGACATGGAGGAGTAAGAAATGCATGCAGTAGTACGCAGCAGTGCGGCGTGTGCAGTATCGAGCACTTGCACAAGGTATTTGTGAAGGAATTTGGATACAAAGGCTGATGAGAGAACTAAAGGTTCCTTATAATAGACCTATACAAATGCATTGTGACAACCAAAGCTCTTTGTCAATATAGCTCACAACCACATGCATCATGATCGTACCAAACATGTCGAGATAGACCGACACTTCATAAAAGAGAAGATACACTCGGGGGAAGTGAGCGTCACCTATCTATCTACCGCACAGCGAGGTTGCGGATATGTTGACAAAAGTTTAAACAAAAACATGTTTGAACAACATGTTGGCAAGTGGGTTTAATAAACATCTACACTCCAGCTTGAGGGGGAGTGTTAGAATCCCTAGAATTAGGGATAGATTATTGAGGAAATCTTGTAAATAGAAATTAATCATAGTTACTGATTCTTAGGATAATTACAGTCTTTTAGGGATTATTTCCTTTCTTAGAGTAGTTTATCTCTTTTTATACCTGTAACCTAATTAGCTAAAGTAAGTATCTGATTTCTACAGTTTTTACATATATCCTTTTGATGGGTTTAGCAAAATGGCTGTCATATGCAAAACCGATTGAATGCCTCATTCTATTTGTATTTATACTCATTAAGAATATGAGAATCATTTGTACCTTCTCTCTTTTGTGAGTTACATTCCTATCAAAGATGCAATATCACCATGATTTGTGGCAAGCCTTGAGCCACTACTAGACCAAGACATAGCTATCAGTGGCAACTGATAATCCCTTGCCAGAATAATTTAATCTTCTTTTACCTGGTTCCATTGAAAAGATAGGAGGTAAAAAACTACAGTTGCCTGAGTAGCAAGTGAAAACTTCATAAATGCTTTTCATGTCTTGTCACCTAAATGGAGTGAAGTACACTTGTGAATAAAATCTTTTAGTATTAGAAAAAAATGTACAACATCATCATCATATATCTGGCTGAGCATACACATGGCAAATATATATGCCCTATCAAATTAGATATTTATCAATGTTTGTATGAATAAAAGATATTGGTATGGAATGGGTTATGGAATAATCTATTAGGGTAGCTATTAGTATCTGTTTTCCTTTTATGAGTAATCATTTGTCAAATTATAGCATACTTGAGTCAATTGTTGATTCCAGCACGTGCTTGGATTGTAGAGATTTAGAGAAGCTTCTATTTCAATGCTAATAGATTTATGCTTCTTTCCCTTGGAAAAGTTAAGAAATATTGTTAATACTGATTTTAATACTGTTATTGAAGATTCCAACTTGTGCATATACTGATTGTAGCATGTTTGTGGATATTGGAACCCATATGACTATCATATCAATCTGTCCAATTAATCATCCTTGAAATACTGGTTTCAACTTAATGTGATATGGACCATTTCATGCTCTAAAGATTGTAGATATGTTTTTTCAAAACTGTCTTGTGGACTTCATTATGCTCTAATTTTCTAATATTTTATTTAAGTACATTAAATTAGCTGGGGTTGCGCTTTTATATTTGCTTTAAAGCTACTGATTTTCATGCATTGTGTATTCTCTTCTATTCTACGCCACTGTTAACTTTTTTCCTAATCTGTTTTTGTTTTGTTGTATATGTTTATGATCTTTGTGTGTAGGCACATTGGAGAATTTACTGAAGTGTGTTGATGAAGTTGAAGTGGACCACATCAGGAAGGTAGAATAAGCTCAGGATGAAAATAAAATGAATATGTGCATGCTACTAAAAGATTGTTTCATGTACAATCTTTTGCGGTCAGATGCATTATATTTAAGTTGGGTCAATTGCATAAGCACAAGTTGTAGACTTGGTTGGGGTGTGATTTGAATATATATATTCAAGGACGTCCTGATTCCCAATAATTACATAAACTGGCCTATAAATAAGGTTTACTTGGACCAATTGTTGTTTCTTTTTATTCAATCATTCATTTTCAGGATTCATTCTAGTTTTGAACCTAAATCGGCTCTAGCATGTGAGAAATTTTGATCTTATGGGTTAAGTTCTAGCCACATATTAAGAGCAATTACTGCCCTAAAGCTGAAGCTGCTAGAAATGATTCATTAATTTAGGGTCATGTTTGATGGGTGAGTTAGTTTGTTGATATAAAACTTCTCCTTTTTGAAAGAACAGGTTCAAATAGTTTGTTTTAAACTTCTTGAAGATTTGTAAATATGAAAGCATTATGACCTAACATGGATATTCTGAACTACGTGCTTTTTTCCTTGAGGTTAATCAAAAGACTTTTCGTGAGTTTCTATAGGGAGGGACTAAATATCCTGAATTCACAAACAACTCCATGGGCCATACTGCATTATGGTGAATAGTAGTTAATTCTTACCCACAAAGGGAAATTTTGGGATTATCATTTTGGGATTTGATGGAAGAAAATGAGGCGTGGTTTCCATTTATTGCTCTGTGAGAATCTTCTGCATGCTTGCTTTGATGTTTTAAAAGTTTTAATTTTAATGTGAAATAAGGTTCCTTAGCCTCCTCTCTCTCTTTATTTATTTTTTCTTTTCTGTTATATATTATAAATCAACTGACGAACTAAAGTTCTATGTAATGTTTTGCAGGCCTTGATAGCAAATGCTGATCAAGCCGTCTTAAGCAAAAACTTGGTGATATTTTCACCCTGCTTGTGGACAACTAGCATTGAAGTGATTACAAGTTCCTTTATCTTATGCATCTATCCTGACACTTGAAGTTTGATGTTATTGTAGGCAATGCTGAGATGTGATCTTCCATTCTATATGGTACCATTTTCCACCAGAGATCTCACATTTAATAAACCCGAGGTTTGTGGACTGATTTAGTTTCAAAAGATTTACACTCTATATATACGATTTGCTGAAGTTCACTCTTGGATTGGTGAAAAGATTGGCTATGACTGGCATATGATGTTGTAGACACCTGAATGTTGCATGTTTGGTAACCTATAGTGAAAGGAATGTCCTTATAGTTAAGGGTCATTTGCATTGCATGATATATTCATATTATATCACAAAATGGAGAAACCTTAAAAACTGTAAATTATGATGGTTGAAAACAGGACAATGGGGAGAAATTCACAAGCCTTTTGAATGCCATAAGTGCATATGCAGAAGGATTCTCAGCTGATCCAATTATCAGAAGAGCGTTCTATTTGTGGAAGAAGCTCGAAGCACCTTGATTTTTGAGATTCAAGTTATTAAGGGAAAGAGGGCCAAGAAAATGGCATTTCTTCTTTTGTTTGGTTCTGAGTGTATAGAACTGCAAAAACAGGAAGAATTAAAGTGAGCTTAGAATTTAATTCAGCTATTAATGTAATTATTCATAACATATTAATTTAATAAATTTAGAATTTTAATTTCTATTTTTCTACGCTTTTTTTTCCTTTTATCTTAGCTATAATCGTCTTTGTTAAAAAGAAAAGAAAAATGAACTCAGATATGGTAGAATCTGTGGTGTTTTGCAATGTGAGTAAGGGCTAGTTTGGATGGGCGGTGTGTTTACCTCTGGTGAGTTTAAAAATAACGGTGGCGGTGAGATTAGTTACTGTAGCGGTGAGATTAGACACTGTAGCAGTGAGATTAAAAATAGCGGTAGAGTGTGTGTTTAGATTCAAACGCAGCTGTAGCGGTGAGGTGGAGATAAAAAATGACCATTAAGGATATCATATTAGAATTGATATATAATAGTTTTTTTAAATTATTTTACTTTTATAAAATTATTAAAATATGTGAATTTATAAATTCATTTAATAAAATATTAAAATATATTTTTAATATTTTATTTATTATCCTATAAATAATTATATTTGTATTTATTTAAATGATAATTATAACATTAAAATACCTCAATTGTTATTCACTTATTATCCTATAAATAAAAAACCTAACAAATAAATGAATTTACATCAAATGCCCCAAAAAATCTGAAAAAGAAAGTGAAAGGACGTAACAAATAAATTAACCTAATCCTATAGCCCATCTTCTTTATTTCTTTCTTTTTATCAGACTCTTTGACTCTTCTTCAACCCATCTTCTTTATTTCTTTCTTTTCATCAGACTCTTTTACTCTTCTTCCATTTTCGAAATTTCTTCTTTTACTTCAAAGGACGTTTCTTCTTTACTAGCATTTCAAATCGCTCCAGGACTTTCTTCTTCCTTCTCGGTCTAAAAATCTCACCTTAAGCTTAATCGTTTCTATCTGTCAGAATGGAATCTGCAATCTCTCCCTCTAGGTAAAACTCTTCTCTTTTATAAAGCATTTCTCTTGCTATTAAATCGGCACAAGTATTTTCTTTCCTTGGATAAACCGAAATCTGATTTCTTGAGACATTAAAAGGGAAAGAAAAAAAAATAGAAAGGGCCATGGGTAAAATTGGAAAAAATGGTTGTGGTGAGTGCACTGAAGCAAAAATCATCAGTGAGCAACTAGAGGTGCAGCACGGTGGGAATCAGTCCATTGAGCAACTGGAGGTATTATCCAAACACCCCATCAGTGAGATTGAGTTAAAAAAAGTGGTTTAAACGTACTGAAATAGAGCTCACTGGTCATCCAAAGGAAGCCTAAGGCTAAGGGTGAATCGATTGGAGTTATGGTTCAATTGGATCATCTAGATGGTTTAACCACTTCAAAAAAATATTAAAAGCTAAATAATATCATATTTAAATATAAGCCAAAATGTTAAAAATAAAAATAAAAATAAAAATCCAAATTTGTTTTTGTTAAAAAAAAAATAAAAACAAGCGTCTCATTTGGTTGCTTTGTTATTGGCGTGTTGTGTAATTTTAATACGTGAATACTATGCAACTTACGTAGAAGGTAAATTATGATATTTATCAACTTACAGGTTTTGTGACTTGGCTATATTTTTTTTCCAATTAAATAAAGTACGTTTGACTATACACATCCAATACAAATTAATTTCATTTATGCTTAAAAGATTATTATTTTTTCTTTGAATATAAACAACTTTCATTTCGCAGATCTACAAAATATATTAACTGCATTTGTCTGCTACACGATTCAAGATTTCCTTCCATATCGGTATTTGTTGACTCGTAGCAATATGCCAAAAATTGGGAAAAACACTGTAAATTTGATACATTGTTTGCACAAGAAGACTCCTTTTTTACTATAGCAAGACCGAAGTTAATTTAAATGCTAAATGAAAATAGGCAATTGGAGACAACATTAAAAATGATCATATTAGTAAAGGGGAATCCATTTAAAATACCACACACACACAAACAGAAGTCTATTTTATCTTTTCTCTGAGGGTTTGTAATAATATGCACCAATTCCACATAAAGACTATACCATTGAATCAAAGTAAATTCACATCGAATACCTATTCCATAATAGGTAACTCTCGAAAAATTAACAAAAAAACTTGACAGCTCTTATGGTAAACACAGCACATCAAAGCCAAGAGTTGAACTCCCTTATGTTCCTGGAGCTGCTAAAACCATCAACCCATCAGTGTGACACAACAAATTGAATACATAAACGAAAATTGGTCGGATAAATCGACATGGTTTTCTAATCAACAACTGAACACAATACATAAACCATGTCCATTACCTGCTACAATACTATATGCTGTTCATAAAGCCAAATATAAAAATCAAACAACATTCCATATTTAAACAGGGACGGCAAAAAATGATCAACTGATGTGGCAAAATAAGCAGACTGATATCGAATTGATTACCTTTGGCTGATGGTTCATCCTGAGGTTTCATGGCTGGGAAGAGAAGAACCTCCTGTTTGAATAGCATGCAAGAGATTATGAGTGACCATTAACAAGTCAATTACAGAATCTAATTAAGTGTTTTGCCAAAGAAAATCTCATGGTGCAAGCATGGCAGAGTTGATATATATATTACTCGGACTCTGGTGTGGCTATCTGATACAGATAAGTATCTGACATGGAAATGTAAATTTTTCTGTGTTTTAATGTATTTAAAGGGTTCTCGGAGGGTAATATTCTCAAATACTTATAGAAAAAAAAAAAACCTTGAGAGCACACCCACAGAGATGAGAAAGAGAGAACCTTGATATTCTGTGAATCTGTTAATAACATAGCTAGCCGATCAATGCCCAGTCCCCAACCACCTGTTGGTGGCAATCCGTACTCAAGTGCAGTACAGAATGTTTCATCCAAAGCCATTGCTTCATCATCACCTGATTGCCGATCCTAATATTCCAACATCTCTATGAGAAAAAGTCCCTATATAATCTTAATTAAAGTTACCACCATGCACAAGACTTGTGACAATGTTTGATACCTTCAGTTGTTCAGCGAATCGTTGACGTTGTACAACAGGATCATTCAACTCAGTGTATGCATTGCAGAGCTGAACAGTTGGAAAATAATATTTTTTAAAAAATAAACCTCATAGGCCAAATTAAATTACAGAGAAACTAAACTAGATTTATGATGTCGAATAAACTTACTTCATGTTTGTTGATAAAAAGTTCAAAACGTTCAGTCAGTCCTGGTTTTGACCTATGCCACTTAGCCAAAGGACTCATTATTTCAGGATGGTTGATTATGAAAGTAGGATTCACACACGTCTCTTCTAGAAAATGCCCAACAAGCTGCAAACAAGGAAAACAAAAATGAAACTTCTATTAGAAGATGGGCATGTGTGGCCCCACGTCTAAACTGTGTTCCCAGTGAAAGGTGATAATAGACATGTTCTATCCGGTTCTGATGGTTAAAAGCCCCAATAATATCACTGAAAAATCCCATTACAATGCACACAAATAAGCCAAAAACGAGTTCACATTTACAAGAATCAAATTAGTCGTAGATACAATCACAATGTAAACAAATTAAGGGGACCAGGGACTGAGATTATCATTAAACAATGGGTTCTGCCAAGGCCACTGCTGCACTCTTAAAGTTTACCATATTAAGTTACTATTTTCGAAGCCTTTGAATGCAGCAATTTAACTACTGCATTAAATAAAAGATATTATTATAATAGTAACTCAATAAACTTAGATATTTACTCGGTATGGATTCTAGATTGCCTAAGCAGCTAGCCATCTCTCGACTGGAGTTAAAGTTGCAGCTCTTATGGTTATAAGTCTTTCAATGGTATAACTTGACCAGTAATATAATACAATTATAGAAAAGTCCAACCAATGATAGAATGTAGAACAGAAAATATCACATCAATCGGCACTCCATATGATCCATCATGTCAAGACAAATTCTGTTCTCTTACATGAACCTTTCATTTCAATTTATTGGAAAATAAACCAGTTGAAAGATTAGGTCACATCCTGCTCAGTAGTAAACTAGCAAAAGTTCAACACTTGGACGCTGGAACTCCCTCAGTGAGGAACATTAGATGCTGAGCACCATCCATATTACATAAAGCTTAAGCTCAATGAGCACCAAGTACCTTGATTCACATAAAAAATATTCAAAGAGAAAGAGCAAAGACAGGAGACATACTTTATCTAATAAACGTGCTGTTGTTTGAGGAGGAGGGCATTTGATCTCAAGCTTTGCACATGCATCCACCAAATATTTGTTAGCTTCATCACTGGAAAAGTCCTTGGGTATGTTGAGGTTAGCCATCTTCTCCAACTCCTCGACCATGTCAAGCCTCCTGTGAAAATTAGTAACAAATTTATTAGCAACAGTGACTACAAAGGACATTTTCAGTTTTGTTCACAATTCTTATCATGGTAAAAGCAATCCATAAACCTGAAAGGCGGAGTGAAATCAATCTCTATTGGATCATTTTCAAGGCCATTTGAGTGATATTTAATCTTATAGCCACCTGTAAGTTCCTTGACCATTCCTGTTGTAGATAAATCAAGAAAACCCAACAAATTTAGAAATGAACAGAAAATGAACAGAAAGGTATATTCCAATGACAGGTCATTTTAGTTGTGCTTACCACTCAACATTTTTTCAGTGAGCTCCATCAGGTCATTATAGTCTGCAAAAGCCATATAGAACTCGCAAGTAGTGAATTCAGGATTGTGAGTCAAATCAATACCCTCATTTCTAAACTGTTTTCCAATTTCATAAACACGATCCAGTCCACCAACTACAAGCTCCTTAAGATATAACTCCGGTGCAATACGCATGTAGAGCTTCATGTTTAATTCATTGTGATGGGTTACAAATGGACGGGCAGCTGCACCTCCAGCAATCATGTTCATCATGGGAGTTTCAACCTAATGATGAAATATTCACATTAATGGAACATTAAAAAAGAAATGACTTATAAAGAAACTGATAATTTGATATAATGAATAGATGACTAACCTCCAAGAAATCAAGATTGTCAAGAAAACTCCTTACATAAGAAATGATCTTAGATCTGGTCTTGAATATTTGACGAACCTCCAGGTTTAACATCAAATCAAGATACCGTTGGCGATATCGAGTTTCCTAACATTTAAAAAATTCAAATATAAACCAAATGAATTCCAAGGATCAGGGACTGTCATAAAAGACAGATATAATGGCTTCCAGACTTGCATCATACAGTTTTTCAGTAATATTAGCCAACGGGATGCAATCACAAATAGAAAGGCAAGAGTAAAAATGTAATAACTAATATATCTGAAAAGATCAGTTCCTAATAAGCATCCCATTCTTCATTTAATAAAAATTATGAAAAATTCTTGATGTGAGTTTGAATTGCTGTTGCAGCTTAAAGCAAGCTACATTAACATGCATTAGCATTTAAGATGGTAGATGGCAGGAAACCAATTATCCAGTAAAGCTTCTATGATTAAATACAAAATATTACCTGATCCTTCAAAATATATGCTTCAGGGTTCCTGGTACTTCCTGGGACCCATAAATCAGTTCTCTGTGAAGAAATGAAAAACATTTTCATTATCAGGATCTTAACAAACATCAGACAGTCACACTGAACACTGGTTTACCTTCACACTGGCATCAGGACCTGCTTTTTGCCTTGGCATCATATGGAGACAATGGGATAAAACAGTAAATGACTTAGGAAAGATGCTCAACTCCCCTCTCTTTGTTTTTCCTAGAAGAAGCAACGAACAAAATTAAAAAGTGAAAGACAGCTATGAGAAGAAAGCTTCTAGAAATTTGTTAATTTTAAACCCCCCAAAAAAAGATGATTGTCAATAGTCAGAGGAGATTCCACACCATCTTTTACAAAATGCTGTAAGAAATGTTAACTAATAAAGCTCACTATAATGAAATTTAAAATATGGATACATACTAAGAACTCATCCACCAAAGAAATGAAGACTACAAAAATGGCTAGAATATCATGAAGGACAGCCGAAATTAAAAAATTTTCGCTCCCAGTTTAAGAGAAATTTACTTTCTGCCTCCCATGCCAGCATAACTTTAAGAGAAGGCATTTAATACATATTTTAAACCTTTTATGGTTTCATTAATAATAAATTTTAATAAAAAGAAGAAGAAAAATAAGAGTTTTATGAGAAAATACCCAAAAAAATGAAAAACATTTTGGAAAAAGAAAGAGTGATGTATAATTTCCCCAACCTGGAAACCCAGTGACACCAACTATATCACCACGCTTCACACTGGAATGGAATTTTGCAAATTCTGCTTCATCCAAGCCTGACTTGCTGCAGTAATAGTAGAAAAAAAATTATATAAAAAGATAAGAGAACCGGAGCTGGGCAGTGGAAAGGAAAAGAGACAAAAGGCACATAATCAATCACTAATCTCAACTAGAACATATTCACAGGGGCCAAGGTAATGCCTCCGAAATATTTAGCTTGTATGTGTTTAAAATAATGATATTCAGTTACTCTATTCATATGCATACAGATTTACAGTAGATTACAATATCTGAATTCTTAAAATTGAGACAGATATATGAATTATGAACTGGAAAATTTTTAGTGCATTTTCAGAGCAAATAAAACACTCTATCATAATCAATTTTCAAACACTGCTATAACTGGAGAGAGAGACACTGAAATATCAACCATAGCATTTCCCAGTGGTTAATATAAGCCGTCCTTAACTTGAATGTGAACAATATATCTAATAAAAAAACAGACAACGTAATGTTAAAAATAAATAAATAAAAAATACACCACATGCTCAATTATTTAACTGGAAAATGCACCTATAAATGTAGTTTTTTTGTTGTGATAACAATAAAATGCATAAAATGTTCACGACGTGCTCAACAGTTTAGTTGGATGATGCACCTAAAATGTAGTTCTTTTCTAATGAATATAAAATCTCAGAAAATTTAACATTGAGTATAGAGTACATTGTTTTTGCCTCGAATTTCTCATAAACCTTCCAATAAGAGAAAACTTGGAAAACAAAAAGGGGGAGGGCATACAAATTTATGATAAAAATGGACATATATACCTTGCATCAGCCATAACTTGGACTTTGGCACCATCACCATGCAAGTCATAAAAGAAAAGCTTTGAACTTGATGATCTTTTGCTCATAATTCGACCTAGCATAAAAGAAACATGAGTCATTTCCAAAACTAAATAAATGAATGTATCCAGGACACAAATGATGATACGACTGGAGTAAGAGTAGCTCATATAAATACCAGCCAAAGATACTGCGACATCCTCAATATGCTCCCCATTGGCTAAGCTTCCATATTTATCTATATATTCAATAATAGACATCGATGCAAAAAACTTATGAGGATATGGATTTTTTCCTTCTGCTTTCTGGGCTGCAAGAAATTTCAGCCTATTCTCATGGAATTGCTGACAAGAGAAGGTTAATTAACATTAGGTCCAAGAAGTTCACCGCAATCTTTATGTAATTTTCATTCATTCATTCATTGTGAAAAGTACTTTTACAGCAATCATTGAACTATACCGTGGGATCCATATCTTCATCATCAGCTCCAGCAGATTTCTGACTATGTGAGCTTGCCTTGGCTGCAGCCTGAATAAAAAAAATACAATTAGGTCGCCAAAGAGGTCATAATGAAATAGTAAAATTCCAGCAATGATAAATGACAAAATGAGGAAAATAGTCTTGGTCTTCTTATCCAATACTTAAAATTAACTAAAAGACCAACAATTATTGAGTCCTTTCTTCAGCTACCAACAATGATCAGTACAGCCATAGATGTTTGCCTTTGTGCCTAAAACCCCACATTGAACGCATTCTTATATTAGTATACATATCTAACATTTATGCACGAGTACAGTTAACTGCCTGTTACCACCAAAAGAGAGAATAAAAAGCTGAGACATGTTTACTTTTATACAAATCGATCAAGTAAATATTATTTTTCAAACATTCCTTGAAGAACCAGACAAGAATCTTCCAATATGTCACACACGCATCTAGCACTATCCTTGCATTCTTTCTGCTATGCTTTATAGACATAAAGGAATGAACTGATCAAAACAAAGGCTTCAACTTCATTACATTGTTACTTTTACTACAAGCATTGAATTGTTTACGTTTTAATTTCTAGAAAAAATGGATAAAACCAAAAAGAAACTACTAAAAGATATAACTTTTTAAGTTCTATTTTACAATTTATTTCTTGTTTTACGAAATCAAAATTTTAATCAAACAGCTACAAGAATAATATCACGCATTCAATAGAAATAATATACTATGTTAGTTTTCTTGAGAAATTATAATCTAGTTATCATTATTTAGCCAAATTTGAACGTATATTATTGTTTAAGGTAGCAAATAGTTAAAAGCAAGATGGATCTAATACATAATCATTCCAAAAAAAAAAAAAAAAAAAAAAAAGCTCGCAAATTTTAATTCCAAACGAAAATAAGCAAGTAAATATCACATTAAGTACCTGTTTGGCTGCTTTTTCCTCCTCCTTACGGCGACGCTCCTCTTCCCGCTGCTTATTTTTAAGTTCCTTCTTACGAGCACTGGCAACACATTTTACATAAATAAATAAATAATCAGATTTATAATAAAAAAATCCAACTGTTTCTCTTTCAGCTTGCTTCTCAAGAATCAAACGAGTAGCAAGAAAGAGAGAGAGAGAGGGAAGGAGATATACTTTTTGCTCTGAGTTTCTGCGGGGGAAGCCGAATCCACTGCTAAATCGGAAATTCCCTTGGCCGTTTCTTCGACGGAGCCTTCCATTTTGAGATAGCGAGATAGAGAGAATGTGGCTTCCGAACAAAGCCAAAGCCCAAAGGTTAAGAAAGAAACAGTGAGACGGATTAACTATTGAGCTTTTTAGGGTTTTAAAACAAACAAAAACCCTGGGTCAGATTTTCAACTAGAATCGATTAATCTTTATTTTATTTTCTGGAAAATGAATTCGTTTCCATTTTTTTATTTCTTAGAGTAAAGTATATAATTAACATTTAATCACAGGTCATCGAATTATACAATAATTTCATTCTCACCACTAACATTATCATTTGTTTCTGTGTCACCCTCTGTTAAATCACAAACGGAGTGTTCCATTTTTAATTGGTATATTTGCACTTTTAATTCTCAATACTTAAGCATTCTATCAATTTAATCCTAATTCTAAATAATCCAACAAATTTAACCCACAAAGAAAATAAATCAAGCACTCCTATTAATAGTTGAAAATCATAAAAATATATAGGGTAAACTATTCAAATAGTCACCCAACTATTAATTTTTTTGATTTAGCCACTCGACTTTTTGAAATCAAATATTTTAATCACTCTCCCATTAGTTGCCATTAGATGAGTAATGGAAAGTTGACGTGAGTCTTTTTTATTTGTCTAATAACAAATTTAGCCCTAAATGTTTATAAAATTAAACATTTTATTCCAATTCTAAAAAACTCAATAAAATTAGTCCTCAACATTTACAAAATTTGTCACTTTTTAAAAAAAATGATATTTAAAAAAATCATTTTTGGATAAAAAATATAGAAATGATTTAAAAATCTAAAAAGTGTACATAAATTATAAATAAAAAAAACCAAAACATATATATTAAAAATAAAAAATACAAAAAAATATATAACTATTGATTCAAAAAGAAATGGACATAGAATAGATTGATGAGTACTAGAGAAAGATGAAGTTGGACATACCCATAGACATGAAATCGACAAAGTTATCTCCCTTGGTTCAGTTCAACTCATACCTTCAATCTCTGGGCTAGATTTTCTAAGACTTCGGTCGTTTGATTAACTTATTTGGGCTATCCAAGTTTAGAAGTTATTGATAACATGTCCAACTCGGGAAAAAAAAACAAGGCGAAAAAATATTTTCAATGTTTTTCATTTCATGAAAGATTTCACATTGCATTGTTTTCTCTACTTGAAGATTAGGTCTATGTATATTTTTAAAATAAGAAAAAAATTGAGAATAATTGTTTTATAATAGTTTAAAAAATTATTAATTCTTTAGGAGGAATTTAATTAAATAATATGATATTAATTTAAAATATGACACTTAGTTGGATTCAAGCCAACTTTATTTTTTTACCATATTCACGAAGATGACATTAGTTTAAAATGAGCATAGTTCAAATGGTGTTAAATACTCTTCTTATTCAACGGGTTCTAGAGGTATAAGGAATATTAGAACTAAATTGACAAATTTTGTAAATGTTGAGGGTTAAATTTATTGAATTTTTAGAATTCAAACTAAAATAACAGATTTTGTAAACATTGAGGGCTAAATTTGTTGATTTTTTTTAGATTTAAGATAAAATTGATAGAATGTGTAAAACATTGGAGGGCTAAATTTGTTATTAGACCAATAAAAAAGGTTTATGTCAGCTTTCTATCACTTATCTAATAGCAACTAATGGGAGAGTGACTAAAATATTTTATTTCGAAAAGTTAAGTCACTAAATCGAAAAAATTAATAGTTGGGTGACTAAAATAGAACTAAAGGTATAGTTGGATGACTATTTTTGTAGTTTACCCAAATATATATCAAAATGAAATGTGAAAAATTTATATGTACTCCACTTATATATTTTAATTCTTAAATCCTAAAACATATTAGGTAGCTAAACAAAAAAGTAAATTATATCAATGGAGTACATACGATAGGTAACTGGTCCAACTCTTTCAGTCATTTCATACGACTCGATATACTTGTGACTTAGCTTCACTTTGTGGCCAAAGCGCAAAATTTTCTTCCATGGAAAGACCTTTAGAAATACTTTCTCGCCTATGACATATTCAATTTCCTTCCGCTTCAAATCAACATACGACTTTCTCCTATCTGAGGTTGCTTTTAATCCGTCTTTATCAAATTCACTTTATCTTTTGTTTTTTGCATCAATTCCAGCCCAACCATATTCCTCTCACTCAATTCTGACCAACATAAAGGTGTTCTACATCGTCGGCTATACAAGGGTTAATATGGAGCTATTCGAATGCTTGATTGGAAATTGTTATTATAAAAAAATTCTGCTAGAGGAAGATAACGTTCCCAACTAGCTTCAAACTCAATGATATAGGCTTGCAACATGTCTTCCAATATCTGGATAACAAGCTCTGGTTGGCCATCTGATCAGGGATGGAAAACAATGTTGAAATTCAACCTCGTACCCAAAGACTCATGCAATTGCTTCTAGAATCTCAAAGTGAAACGAGAATCTTAATCCAAGATAATAGACATAGGTATACCATGAAGTCTAATTATCTCAAGAATATACACTTCAACAAGCTTCTAAAGTGACTAATCTGTTCTCATAGCCCATAAAAAAGTTGATTTCATTAATCGATCAAATATTACCCATATGACATTTCTTTTATTTGGCGAAGTTGGTAGACTAACAACAAAATCCATTACAATTCGTTCTCATTTCCATAACAGGAATTGAAATAGATTGCAGCAACCTAGAGGGGCCTTGATGTTCAAATTTCACTCGTTGGAAAGTCAAACACTTTGCGACATATTCAACAATTTCTCTTTTCATACCTGACCATCAATATGTTTCTCGCAAATCAATATGCATTTTTGCACCACCAAGATGCATAGCAAGATAACCATCATAAGCTTCACTTAGAATCAATTACTTCAATTCAACATTGTTAGGTACAGAAATTCGATTATGAAATTGAAGGCAAATATTCTTATCGATGTTGAGGTTCTCATTATTATCTTGTTGAGCAAACTTTCATTTCTCTACTAGCTTAGCATCTGCAGATTGTCTCTTTTTTAATTTGATCAATCAACACAGGCTTTACTTTTAATTTAGCTAACAGACTATCGTCATCACATACACTTAGTTGAGTGAACATTGATCTCAGCTCAACTATTAACTTTCGGTTCAAAGTATTAGCCACTGCATTCGCTTTTTCAAGATGATAATCAATTATACAATCATAATCTTTCAACAATTCAATCTAATGTCGCTACCCCAAAATTTTCTCCTTTTGGGTGAGAAGATATTTGAGACTTTTATGATCCGTATAAATATAACACTTTTCACCATACAAATAGTGCCTCTAGATCTTTAGAGTAAACACCACAGTGGTAAGCTTTAAATCATGTGTGGGATAATTACTTTCATGCGGCTTTAACTGTCAAGACACATAAGCAATCACCTTACCATCTTGCATTAAGACATAACCCAATCCACTTAGTGAAGCACAATTGAATACTATATATTCTTTCCAAGATTCGGGCAAGGTCAAAATCGACACTTCTGTCAACATTGCTTTCAATTTCTTGAAAATTTCCTGGCACTGGTCATTCCACATGATTGACACATTCTTTTGCAAAAAATTTGTCACAGTCAAAGCTACTTTGGAAAATCCATTTACAAATATTCTGTAATAACCTGCTAGACCCAGGAAGTTTCGAATTTCTGACGCATTTTTTTAGCAATTTCCATTGCAATATGGCTTTAATCTCCCTCGGCCAATATAACATGCCCTAGAAATACAACTTCTGATAACCAAAATTCGCATTTATTGAGTTTCCCATATAGTTGCTTCTCCCGCAATACTTGTAACACAATTCTCATATGCTTATCATCCTCCTCTAACTTTGAATATATCAAGATATCATCAATAAAGACTACCACGAACTAATTCAAATACAACTAAAAAATGCGGTTCGTGAGATCTATGAACAGTATAAGAGCATTCAGTAGCCCAAATGGCATCACTAGAAATTTATAGTGGCCATATCGCGTACAAAATGTTGTTTTCAGCACATCACTATCTTTCACTTTCAACTAATAATATCCAAATCTCAAATCAATATTGGAGAATATCGATGCACCTTTCAACTGGTCAAACAAATCGTCCATACGCAGTAACAAATATTTGTTCTTGATTGTCAACTTATTCAACTATCGATAATCAATATAGAGCCGCATCGATCAATCTTTCTTTTGACAAAAGATATTGGAGCTCCCCAAGGCGATATATTGGGATGTATAAAGCCTCGGTCCAGAAGATCTTGCAACTTAACTTTCAGCTCTTTTATCTCTGTTGACGCCATACAATAAGGAGCAATAGATACTGGAGTTATACCCATGTAAAATTCAATTGTTTATTCAACCTCACGATCAAGAGGTAATCCTAGATATTCTTCTGGTTGGAAATTTGCATACTAATCGAATATTATCTATCTTGCTTTCACTCGAATTCAAGTTAATAAAATAGGCCAAATATGCCTTATAGCCCTGATTCAAAAGCTTATTAGCTCGAACCACCCTCGCTCGGTTCAGTCGCCGGACCCGAGCTATATGATACTACAACAGTACAACTTGCACTTTTACTACAACACACATGTTGGCGCAGCTCACATATTGACATAGCTCACACATCAATACAACTTATAGATTTACCTATCACACATATTATTACTTTACAAACCAACTCACACTTATATACTTTATAGGTAGCTTACACATACACACCATACAAAGTTAGTTCACATATAAAAACTTTAGTAAATCAATTCGCACACACTTGACAAAGCTAGCTCGCATATAAACACAACTCATATATAAACATAGCTCACATGTAAACACAACTCACATATAAACATAGTTAGCATATAAACATAACTAGCACATTTTCATAGTTTGCCTCATAACTACCTATATAGAGTTCGCATATAATTATCTTACATGTCAAATACAGTGATAGTTCACACATTGACACAGCCTACACATTGTCATAGGTCGCATATTTACACGGTCCACACATTGACACAGTTTGCTTATAAACACAACACGCACATTGTCACAGCTCACATATTTACACGGTCCACACATTGACACAGTTTGCATATAAACACATATATGTATATGACACATAGTTATTCAAAATCCAAGCCACATTCATGATCCAAAATAAGTACTTACTCACATCAAAACCTATACACATGCCACATAACCGAGTCTAGAACGATTTAAAAGTCTATCGAGACTAAAGCTGGATAGTGTGAGCTCTGGGGTGATCTGATAAACATGTTTCACAAAATGCCAACTACAGAAACAAAAAAATGAAATGGAGTAAGCATTTCGTATGCTTAGTGTAATAGCCATTTTTAGTGAAATCGGAACAGTGGTTTTAGGACCACAAATTTGGAGTCAAAAAATATATTTTATTATTATTTTATTTCTTAAAGCATGAAAAAAATACCGTATAAAAATTTTGTTAAGAAATTTTACCGTTTACATGCTCAATTTGATAAAAAGGACTAAATCGCATAAAGTGCAAAAGTAGTGTTCTAGTAGCTAAAGGTATTAAATAGCTATAGAACCTTAAAGTATGAGTCCTTATGTGGTAATTAGACCATTTATTATTTAAGTGGACAAATATGGACATTAAATTAAGTGATTTGGATGTTAATTAATAAGGTTAAAAAGGTAAATAATTAAAAGAACTTAAATTAAATAAAAGTAAAAGAAAGATATCATCTTTCTTCTTCTTCACCAAACAAAAATAGGGCTTAAGGAAGCCATAGCCAAGCTCAAACATTCGGCCATCTCTCTCTTTGTGCATGTAATTGCATTTTTGTCTCGTTTTTAATGATTTTTATGTTTTTGGAGTCGTTGTAGCTTAATCTAGCTAGCCCGTGGACTAATTTGTAAAACTGTTTAAGGATTTGAGTTTTACCATGGATGAATATAGGTTTATTTTGTTTTTTTTATGGTAGAAAATGGATAGTTGTTGACAGATAAACAACTTTTGTTAAGTGATTTTTGGTAAAAATGTCAAATAAGGATTAAATTGAAAAATGGAAATTTTACATGGTATAATTTGTGAATTTATGAAATATATGGGCTGCTATAAGTATGTAGAATAATCGGCTAGGCTTGGTTAAGGAAAAAATTGCATGAATATTATTTTTCGAGCCTAGGGTCTAAATTGCAAAGAATTAAAAGTATAGGGGCAAAATGGTAAATTTTCCAAAAATATGTTTTGGATCAAATTGAATAAATTACATGTTGAATTGAGTTAAATTTATATGTATAGATCCAGTTAGACCTCGTAAGGAGTTAGATCGGGGCAAAGAGAAAGTCTCGGATTAATCGCCTCTGTATCTACGTACTCGTCGAGGTAAGTTTGTGTAATTAAATTGTGTTTATATATTTTAATGGAATTATATAAATGTTATGATTTGTCATATATAATTACCGAGTGCATATCCAATGACGTACGATGATTACCGAGCCCCGTTTGAACCTTAGGAATCTGTAGGATACAAATGACATGTCATTAGGGTTACCGATTTATAGCTCGTAAGAGCATACTGATTTATAGCTCGTAAGAGCATATTGATTTATAGATCATAAGAGCATACTGATTTATAGCTCGTGAGAGCATACCGATCTTCAGCTCAAATGAGCATACCGATTCACAGCTCGTATGAGCATACATGTACATGAATTGACGGATTACAGTTATATGAGCTAGCACATTATGTGTGAGCTATATCGGGTATCCGACGATATTCTAAACGGTTCAACGGGCAATATTCTAGTATGAAATGATATGAGTTTGATATGAACTATTACAGGTATATACATGAAATACTTGGAAAGGATGTTACATGATATTTAGATATATGAAATGGATGATACATGTATATGGAACTTGATTAATTGTTGAGCTCATTCATGAGTATCGGTTCATATATGTATTTACATGGCTAATATTAGTTGGTGTATATGTGCTTAGGCATTTGGCCAAAATGTGTTGGGATATTGTAACAGCCCGGTTTAGACCCTAGTCGGAACAGTGGTTTCGAGATCACAAATCCGAGGTCAGAATAATATTATAATATTATTCTTGGTGTTTATTATATGTGATATAGCCTGTGTGAAAATTCTGTGTGGTAATTTTATCGACTGTGTGTCAAATTATGAGAAAGGATTTAATCGCATAAAGTGTAAAATGCTGTGTGCTAATTGTTAAGTGTTTAATTGCTATTGTCTTTATAATAGGATGGCGTTATGAGGCAATTAAGCCATTTCTAAGTTAGTGGATGGATAAAGGATATTAATGCCCTTAATATATATATGTATACATGTTTAGTAAAAGGGTTAATATAGTAAATAGATTAATAATATGATTATTATTCAAACAAAAGGCTAAAATAAGATGAATATGCTCATCTTTGTCCATCGAAAAACACAAAAGAAAAGAAGGAAGAAAAGCTTTGTTATATTCGGCTATTACAAGCCTTAATTAAGGTATGTTTTGATTTTGGTTTTTGATGATTTTTATGTTTTTGAGATTGTTGCTTAGTCTACTATCAAGCCCATGTTGTAATTTGAAGAATTGATGATGTTTATGAGATGTACCATTGATGAAATGGTGAGCTTTGGGATGATTATTGGTGTTAAATGAAAGATATGTGTTTAATGAACATGTTTTGTTCTTGAATCTTTGATGAATTTAGCTAATTAGGGCTAAATTGTGATAATAATATTTTGAAGGACTAAAATGTGAAATAAATGAAATATTTGGGCTTGTATGAGTATAGTGAGAATTCGTCTAGGCATGGGTACAAGAAAATTATGTATATTTGATGATTTTATGAAATAAGGACTAAAGTGTCGAAATGTGAAAATGTGAGGGCTATTTTGTAAAATGCCCTAAATAAATGTATGTGGACTAAATTGAATGAATTGGTGATTGAATGGAGTGAATTTGAATGTGTATAGACCAAGAAAGAAGAGGTTCAGATCGAGATCGAGGCAAAGACAAAGTGCTCGATTAATCGACCGTTTTGGTACTTCGACGTTCGAGGTAAGTTCGAACATAATATGTGTATTTAACCATGTTTAATGTTATGAAATGAATGTATGATATTATTGAATTGTGAATGCTATGTGAGGATTCGAGTTATGTGGCACTAAGTGTGCGTATTCGAAAATGTGACCGGGATGATTAACACTGTGTGTGCGAAATAATATAAGCTTCGGCTTTGTGGATGGCACTGTATGTGCGATACTGATTTAAGATCGGTTTAATATAGATGCACTAAGTGTGCGATGTTAATTAAGCTTCGGCTAATGATTTGGGCACTAAGTGTGTGATTGAATTGAAGAAGGGACGAAAGTTGATCGAAATGAAACATTGAGTATTGAGTAGCATATGTGAACGATAACTAAGTGTTGGCTAAGGTACGTTCGGAACCTATGTGGTTGATGAAATTATGAGTGAGCTTATGAAAGGTTAATTGAACATATTAGTTATAGATGGTATGGTATAAGTGGATATGAATTAATTTATGTGATGGTTGTTTTGATATAATGTATTATGTTACGACCTTACTAAGCTTTTGAAAGCTTACTGTGTGATTGTTTCTCTGTTTTACAGTGTCAGTAAAGCTAGCTCGGATCCGAGAATCGTCAGCATCTTTATCACACTATCGACAAATCTATTGTGGTACTTTTGAAGATGTGTATAGTTGAATATGGCATGTATAGGCTAATTAATTGAAACATGTTTAAGATGTGTAAATAGCCATGTGATATGGCTAGACAAAATGTTGGTAATATGCTTGAATGATTATGGTATGTGAAGTATGTTTTGGTATGGTTTGTTAGTAATGAAAATGTCTTAAGAATGGTAAGCTTAGTGATGGATTGATGCTAATATGATCTAGTGATATTGAGGATAAATCATGTTTGGTAATGTATGTGTTCTAGTTGTGCAATTTGGTTTATAAGTTAACATGATTAGAAATGAGATTGGATGGGATGATATGTTGACTATTTGACATGTATTTGGTTGCCAAATTGTGTGAGAAAACATGCTTAATTGTGCTTGTAGGGTTGACCCTTGTGTGGGTGGCAAATTGGCCTTACAAATGGCCTATTTTACATACATGGCTAAGAGACACAGGCGTGTGTTCCGTGTGGTTTAAGGATCACTTCTAGGTGTGTCTGGACAGGTTATACGGCCGAGGCCCACGGGCGTGCACGGTGGCCGTGTGACCAAGTCAGTAGCAAGCTTAATTTCACATGGCCATGGCACACGGGTGTGTCTGGTGGCCGTGTGAACAAGTCAGTATGTATGCTCTATTTTGGCACGGTCTGGAAAACATGGGTGTGTCTGGTAGCCATGTGAGGTACACGGCCTGACTGCACGGGTGTGTGACCTCAACAGTGTTGAAAAATGTTTGAATTTTTGAAAACTTTCGTAAGTGTTCAGTTTAGTCCCGACCTCTTTCTAACACGTGTTTATGGTCTTGTAGACCTAGATAAGGGACTATATGCTCGTATTTGAGTATGTTTGATTGATGATTGACTTTGTGTCGTGAAATGGATGTGAAAGGTTCCGATTGATCGGTAACGCCTCTTAACCCTATTTCGACGACGATTTTGGGTTAGGGGTGTTACATTTTATTGGTATCAGAGCTACGGTTTAGTCGATTCTCGGACTAACGTAGCGCGTATGAGTCTAGCTATACATGCCATATATATAATTGCGATAGTGTGATGAATCCTAACAGTTATAAATGTGTTTTCGTATAGTAATGGATCCCGATTGAGCAGTTGCTGACGATGTAGAGAGTAATGTGCCTGCTCCCGCTTAAGGGACATCGCCGGCCACATCTAGGCCGAATGAATGTAGCGAGGGAGGAGAGGCTAAGCAAGCCTTCTTCTGAATGATGAGTGAGTGGTTTTCGGAGTTCGTTCGAATGAATCTGACTGCTCCACAACCTCCACCCCCACAAGTACCTGTTGTGCCTCAAGTTGTAGATCCGAATTGATTGAATAAGCCTCCTATGGATAAGATCAGAAAGTACGGGGCCGAAGAGTTTAGGGCCATAGCTGATGATGATGCTGAGCGAGCCGAGTTTTGGCTCGAGAATACAATCTGAGTGTTCGATGAGATGTCGTTGACCCCTGATGAATGTATTAAATGTGTAATTTCTTTGTTGAGAGATACGACATATAACTGGTGGAAAACATTGATTTCTATGGTTCCGAGAGAGAGGATCACTTGGGATTTCTTTCAAGTCGAATTCAGAAAGAAGTATATTAGTCAATGATTCATTGATCAGAAACGTAAAGAGTTCCTTGAGCTGAAACAAGGCCGTTTGTCAGTTACTGAGTACGAGTGAGAATTTGTGAGATTGAGCCAATATGCACGAGAATGTGTTTCGACTGAAGCTACTATGTGTAAACGCTTCATAGAAGGGCTGAATGAAGATATTAAGTTGTTGGTTGGGATACTTGATATAAACGAATTTGTTGTGTTAGTCGAAAGAGCCTGCAAAACTGAAGAGCTTAGTAAAAAAAAGAAGAAAGCCGATTCTGAAGCTTGTGATGAAAGAAAAAGATCGATGATTAAGTTTTCTCAACCACCAATGAAGAGATATAGAGATGCAAGCAACCGATCAAATGCTTCGTTTGGACATCTGAGTAGAGATCGTCTGAGACAGAGTGTTGGTCCAAAAGCTCAAGCTCCAATTGAATCAAGTGTCGGCAGTATTAAAAGTAGCAAGCCTGAGTGTAGACAGTGTGGAAAGCGACATGTGGGAGAATGCTGGGGCAAGTATAATAATCAAACTTGCTATAAGTGTGGATCACGAGATCACTTCATTAGAGATTGCCCAAAGTTAGCTGAAGAAGAAAATGCTCAGAATGTGAGATCGAGTAATATGACGGTTAGGGGTAGACCACCCAGAAACACTGGAAATGAGAGTGAAAGTCAAAGAGGGACTACCGATACAGCTGTGAGATCAGAGGCGAGAGCACCTGCCCGAGCCTATGCTATACGCGCGCGAGAAGAAGCGTCATCTCCAGACGTCATTGCTGGTACTTTTACTCTATTTTATATTGATGTGATTGCATTGATAGACCCAGGATCTACTCATTCGTATGTGTGTGTGAATCTAGTATCAAGTAAGACTCTACCTGTTGAGTCTACTGAAGTTGTGGTTAGAGTATCGAACCCCTTAGGCAAGTGTGTCTTGGTGAAAAAAGTGTGCAAAATTTGCCCATTGGTGTTTCGAGACATATGCTTTCCGGCTAACTTGATGTTACTACCATTCGATGAATTTGATATAATTCTAGGTATGGATTGGCTCAATTTGCATAATGCTATTGTGAATTGTAGAAGAAAGAGTATTGAATTGAGAAGTCAGAACGGTGAGATAGTTCGAATTGAATCCAGTGATTTGAAAGGGTTACCAGCTGTTGTATCTGCGATGAAAGCTTTGAACTATGTGAAAATGGGTTGCAAAGCTTATTTGGCATATGTGATTGATACAAAGGTGTCAGAAAAGAAAGTCGAATTGGTATCTGTGTTTTGTGAGTTTCCAGATGTGTTTCCCGAAGAGTTATCAGGATTACCTCCAATAAGAGAAGTTTAATTTGGAATTGAGTTAGTGCCGGGGACTACTCCTATCTCAATAGCTCCGTATAGAATGGCACCAACAGAATTGAAAGAGTTTGTAATAGTCCAGTTTAGACCCTAGTCGGAACAGTGGTTTCGGGACCACAAATTTGAGTTAGAAAAATATTTTAATATTATTTTTTGTGCCTCTGATATGTGATTAAGCATGTGTTAAAGTTCCGTAAGTTAATTTGTCTGTTTGCGTGCTTAATTTGAGAAAAGGATTAAATTGCATTAAATGCAAAACTAGCATGATATTTGTAAAAGTGCCTATTGATGTGGCTTTTAAATATGGAGGATTTATATTGCAATTAGGCCATTTTATTTAGTAGTGGACGGTAACATGTATATATTATATGCTTTTATATGTTTAATTTTATAAGTAAAATTAATATTATATATTATAAATTATTATAATAAAACAAAGGCATTAAAAAGCCATTAACCTTGTGTTCATCTTTCTACTATGACCGAAACAAAGAAAAGAAAAAGAAAATAAGAAAGAGCTAGGGCATTCGACCATTTCTAAGCTCAATTCAAGGTATGTTTGATTTCGGTTTTGATAATTTCTACGTTTTAAATCGTCGTTGCCAGACTCTACAAAACCCATGCTTCAATTTTGTGAATTGATAATGTTTTTGAAATGTGTCTTTGATGAACATATGTGATTTGTGATGTTTAATAGTGAAAAATGAAAGATATGTGTTAAATGAACATGTTTTGTTCTTGAATTTTTGATGAATTTGGCTAATTAGGGCTAAATTGTGAAAATAGCATTTTGAGGGATTAAATTGTGAAATAAATGAAATGTTTGGATTTGTATGAGATACATGAGTATTCGGCTAAGCATGGGTATATGGTAATTTGGTGTATTTTGTGATTCTGTGATAGGACTAAATTGTCCAAATGTGAAAATGTGAGGGCTAAATTGCAAATTGCCCTAAATATATGTATTTGGATTGAATTGGATAAGTTGGTGATTAAAAAGGGTTAAATTTGAATATGTATAGATCAAGAACCGAAGAAAACGAATTTAGATCACGGGAAAGCGAAAGTAACCGAGTAGCTATATCCATTTTCGTAAAACCGAACTCGAGGTAAGTCGATATACAAATAAGTGTATTTGAATTGAATTATTTGTGTATATATGAAATTTGGATTGCGATGAATATCAATTGTAATGGAATGTATGCGAAATCCGAATATATATATAAAGATCGACAAGTTGACAATGTCCGAGAAGTTCCGTTTGAACCTAGGAGTAGATAGAGTTATATATATCATGACATAGGTGTTCGATATGAGATTTACGTGTAAGACCACGTCTGGGACGTTGGCATCGATATGAGATTTATGTGTAAGACCACGTCTGGGACATTGGCATCGATATGAGATTTACATGTAAGACCACGTCTGGGACGTTGGCATCGATATGAGATTTACGTGTAAGACCACGTCTGGGACGTTGGCATCGATATGAGGTTTACGTGTAAGACCACGTCTGGGACGTTGGCATCGATATGGGATTTACGTGTAAGACCACGTCTGGGACGTTGGCATCGTATTGATTTGTGTAAGACCCTGTCTGGGACAGTGGCATCGATATCTGATTACATTTAAGACCACTTCTGGGACGTTGGCGTTGTATGACTATTCCGAGCACTCTGAGTATCCGATTTAGTTTCAAACAGTTCAACGGGCAAGTCCAAGAAATGAATAACTATGTGAGTTGTATACTCGTTTTAGGTACGTTTGATGTATGTGCTTTGAATAGCCATGAAAGGTGAGAAAATATGCTTATAGATGCAATGAGCTAAAATGTGATATATGAATGAATGTGACATGAGTAAATGAGATAGATGGAGAATATGATGGTTGGTAAGCAATGGCTAAATAATGAGCCAATGGAGAATTATAAATTTACCATTGAGATATGTTAATGATTCATGTATTGATATGATAATGTAATTTATATGTTAAGTATTTGTATATGGCTTACTAAGCTTTTGGAAAGCTTACTTTGTATGTATATGATCTGTTTTATAGGTCGTCAAAGCTACTGAAGGCTCAGAAACCGTCGAGGATCGTCATCACACTACTCAACTCATTTTGGTATCTTTTGAAAATGTATATTATAAGTATGACATGTATAGTCTAGTTATTTGGTATAAGTTTGAGATATGAACTTAGCCATGTGATGTGGCTAGTTATATGTTAGTATTATGCATTTGTGAATATGGTATATGATGATGGTTTTGGTATGTTTATATGTCCATGATATGGTAAAATTTGTGATAAGTAAATTGATGCTATATGGGCATATATTTGTGATCAATGAAGTGGTTATATGTTTGGTAAAATGTGAATGTACCATGTATGGTTATACATGTGAATTGGCTATGCAAATTAGTATATGAGTTGACATGAATAGAAATGAGATTGAATGAGATGTTATGTTGTTTTATTGATATGATTTTGGTTGTCAAATGTGTATGGAAATAGGTTTGTTTGAGATTGTAAAGTAGACCCAAGTGTGGGTGGCATTATGGCCTAGCAAATGGCCTGTTTTGCCTACACGGTCGTGGCACACGGGCGTGCCTAGTGGCCGTGGGATTAAGTCAGTAGCTAGTCTAAGTGTGCACGGCCTTGGCACACGGACGCGCCTGGTAGCCGTGTTAATAAGTCAGTATCTAGCCTAAGAGCACACGGCCTTGGTACACGAGCGTGTCTAGTGGCCGTGTGGATAAGTCAGTATACATGCTCTGTTTTGACACGGCCAGGACGCATGGGTGTGTCTAGTAGTCGTGGGAGGCACACGGCCTACCCACACGGGCGTGTGACCTCTGTGACTTAGAAAAAGTTTTAAATTTCCAAGAATTTTACTAAGTGTTCGGTTTAGTCCCGACCCTATTCTAAAGCATGATTAAGGTCTCGATGACCTAATTAAGGGACGCTTTGATGTGAAACGATGATTAAGTTATGAATTATCTGTAAAAGTCTCCGATCTGTCTGGTAACGCCTGTAACCCTAATCCGGCGACGGATACGGGTTAGGGGTGTTACAGAGTTAAAGTCTCAGTTGCAAGAGTTGACTGATAGAGGATTTGCACGACCGAGTTTCTCGCCCTGGGGTGCTCCTGTGTTGTTTGTGAAAAAGAAAGACGGTACTATGAGAATGTGTATTGATTACCGACAATTGAACAAAGTGACGATAAAGAACAAATATCCGTTGCCTCGTATCGATGATTTGTTTGATCAACTGAAAGGAGCTACAGTGTTTTCTAAGATAGATTTGAGATCAGGCTACTACCAGTTGAGAGTAAAAGATTCTGACATTCCGAAAACCGCTTTCAGAACAAGGTACGGACATTACGAATTCTTAGTGATGCCTTTCGGACTAACAAATGCTCCTGCAATGTTTATGGATTTGATGAATCGGATATTCAGACCATATTTGGATCGTTTTGTTGTGGTATTCATTGATGATATTCTGATTTATTCCTGTGATGAGACACAACATGCCGAGCATTTGAGAATCGTGTTACAGACTCTGTGTGAGAAGCAATTGTATTCTAAGTTTAGCAAATGTGAATTTTGGTTGCGTGAGGTTGGTTTTCTGGGACATATTGTGTCAGTTGCGGGAATACGAGTTGACCAGAGTAAAATCTCAGCTATTTTAGAATGGAAGCCTCCGAGAAATGTGTCTGAAGTCCGTAGTTTTTTGGGACTAGCGGGATATTATAGAAGGTTTGTAAAAGGCTTCTTGATGATTGCGACTCCGTTGACGAAGTTGCTATAGAAAGATGTTAAATTCGAGTGGTCAGAAAAGTGCCATTAGAGTTTTGAGCAATTGAAAGCGTTGTTGACGGAAGCACCAGTGTTAGTTCAACCTGAATCGGGCAAAGAATTCATAGTATACAGTGATGCTTCATTGAATGATTTGGGCTGTGTGCTGATGCAAGAAGGCAAAGTCAATGCTTATGCTTCGAGACAGTTAAAGCCGCATGAAAAGAACTATCCAACGCATGACCTTGAATTAGTCGCGATTGTGTTTGCATTGAAGATTTGGCGTCACTATCTATTTGGTGAGAAATGTCATATTTATACTGATCACAAGAGCTTGAAGTACTTGATGACTCATAAAGAATTGAATTTGCGATAGAGAAGATGGTTAGAATTGCTGAAAGACTATGAATTGGTGATTGATTATCATCCGGGTAAAGCTAATGTTGTAGCTGATGCTTTGAGCCGAAAGTCTATATGTGCTTTGCGAGCAATGAATGCTCAGAAAGATCTGTGTGATGATAGTGCGGTTTTGGCTGAGTTGAAAGTAAAGCTGATGTTTGTACATCAGATTTGTGATGCCCAGAAAAGTGATGATGAAATGATGGCTAAACGAACTCAGTGTGAATTGAATGTTGATTCAGAATTTCGAGTTGATAGTGATGATTGTTTGAGATTTAGAGATCGGATTTGTGTTCCGAAGAATTCAGAGTTGATTTAGATGATTTTGAATGAAGCTCACAATAGTCGTTTGACTATTCACCCGGGGAGTACAAAAATGTACAATGATTTAAAACAATTTTATTGGTGGCATGGTATGAAACGAGACATCTCTGACTTTGTGCCGAAATGTTTAATTTGTCAGCAAGTTAAAGCTGAACATCAGGTTCCATCCGGTTTGTTACAGCCGATCATGATTCCTGAGTGGAAATGGGAGAGGATTACGATGGACTTTGTGTCGGGGTTACCTTTATCTCCAGGAAAGAAAGATGCAATCTGGGTGATAGTTGACAGATTGACGAAATCGACTCATTTCATTCCGGTGAGAACAGATTATTCACTCGATAGATTGGCTGAATTATACATTGCTGAGATTGTGAGATTGCACGGGGTGCCACTATCTATAGTGTCTGACAGAGATCCGAGATTTACCTCGCGATTTTGGAAGAAATTGCAAGAGGCTTTAGGCACAAAATTGCATTTCAGTACTGCATTTCATCCGCAAACGGATGGTCAGTCCGAGCGGATCATTCAGATTCTCGAAGATATGTTGAGATGCTGTATACTTGCGTTTGAAAGTACGTGGGAAAAACATTTGTCATTGATTGAGTTTGCATACAATAATAGTTTTCAAACTAGTATCAAAATGGCACCTTATGAGGCTCTTTATGGTCGAAAATGTCGAACTCCATTGTATTGGACTGAACTGAGTGAGAATAAGATTCACGGGGTTGATCTAATAAAAGAGACTGAGCAGAAAGTGAAAGTGATTTGTGATAGTTTGAAAGTGGCCTCTGATCGTCAGAAGTCTCATGCAGATTTGAAACGGTAGGATATCGAATTTGAAGTGGGTGACAAAGTGTTTTTGAAAGTGTCTCCGTGGAAGAAAATACTTCGATTTGGCCGGAAAGGCAAGCTGAGTCCGAGGTTCATTGGACTGTATGAAATCATCGAGAGAAGTGGACCAGTTTCTTATAGGATGTTGTTGCCATCTGAGTTAGAAAAGATTCATAACGTGTTTCATGTGTCGATGCTTCGACGATACCGATCTAATCCGTCTCATGTGATTGCTCCTACTGAGGTTGAAATTCAGTCAAATTTGTCGTATAATGAAGAACCGATTCAAATCTTGACACGAGAGACCAAAGAGTTGAGAAACAAAAGAATTTCCTTAGTGAAAGTGTTGTGCCACAAACATGGAGTAGAAGAGGCTACGTGGGAGCCTGAAGATGTTATGAGAGAGCAATATCCAAACGTATTCATTGGTAAGATTTTCGGGGACGAAAATCCCTAAGGAGGGGAGAGTTGTAACAGCCCGGTTTAGACCCTAGTCAGAACAGTGGTTTCGAGACCACAAATCCGAGGTCAGAATAATATTATAATATTATTCTTGGTGTTTATTATATGTGATATAGCCTGTGTGAAAATTCTGTGTGGTAATTTTATCGACTGTGTGCCGAATTATGAGAAAGGATTTAATCGCATAAAGTGTAAAATGCTGTGTGCTAATTGTTAAGTGTTTAATTGCTATTGTCTTTATAATAGGATGGCGTTATGAGGCAATTAAGCCATTTCTAAGTTAGTGGATGGATAAAGGATATTAATGCCCTTAATGTATATATGTATACATGTTTAGTAAAATGGTTAATATAGTAAATAGATTAGCAATATGATTATTATTCAAACAAAAGGCTAAAATAAGATGAATATGCTCATCTTTGTCCACCGAAAAACACAAAAGAAAAGAATGAAGAAAAGCTTTGTTATATTCGGCTATTACAAGCCTTAATTAAGGTATGTTTTGACTTTGGTTTTTGATTATGTTTTGACTTTGGTTTTTGATGATTTTTATTTTTTTTGAGATTGTTGCTTAGTCTACTATCAAGCCCATGTTGTAATATGAAGAATTGATGATGTTTATGAGATGTGCCATTGATGAAATGGTGAGCTTTGGGATGAGTATTGGTGTTAAATGAAAGATATGTGTTTAATGAACATGTTTTGTTCTTGAATCTTTGATGAATTTAGCTAATTAGGGCTAAATTGTGATAATAATATTTTGGACTAAAATGTGAAATAAATGAAATATTTGGGCTTGTATGAGTATAGTGAGAATTCGGCTAGGCGTGGGTACAAGCAAATTATGTATATTTGATGATTTTATGAAATAAGGACTAAAGTGTCGAAATGTGAAAATGTGAGGGCTATTTTGTAAAATGCCCTAAATAAATGTATGTAGACTAAATTGAATGAATTGGTGATTGAATGGAGTGAATTTAAATGTGTATAGACCAAGAAAGAAGAGGTTCGGATCGAGATTGAGGCAAAGATAAAGTGCTCGATTAATCGACCGTTTCGGTACTTCAACGTCCGAGGTAAGTTCGGACATAATCGAGTCACTTGGGAGTTCTTCAAGTCCACATTTCAAAGGAGGTACGTGGGCGCAAGCTATGTGGATGCCCGGAGGAGGGAATTCTTGAACTTGACTCAGAGAGACAGATCTGTGGCAGAATACGAGGCAGAGTTCATACGACTCAGTCGGTATGCTAAAGGAATAGTGGCAACAGATTATGAACGTTGTGTTCGGTTCGAAGATGGCCTCAGAGACAGTCTTCGAGTACTGATTGCTCCCTAAAGGGAGCGGAATGTTGCAGCATTGATGGAGAAAGAAAAAATCGCTGAGGATGTGAAGCGCTCTGAGCGCCTAAACCGAGAAAGAGAAAGGGGCAGAAACAAAAGGGATTCTGAGCACTCCAATTCTGATCAGAGACCTAAGAGAAGGGCCAGAGTGGATGGGCCAGTCAGAGCTGGGCCCCCTGTTGCTACTACTGGGTTACCACCTTGTGCTATTTGTGGGAAAGGTCATGGGGCGAAAGTCTTTGGAGGAGGACGGGAGCTTGTCTGAGTTGTGGTTCCATGGAACACCGTCTCAGAGAGTGTCCCAGAGGACCGGATCAGATACAAGTTTTTGGTAGGGATGATGTACAACCACCTAGGGGTGGACAGCAGCCGCCTAGAGGCTGTGGACAGGCCAGGGGTGGAAACGGTTTGGGTCGTGGAGCTCCAAGTAGAGGTGTTGGTCATGCGGAGGCAAGGCAGCCAGCTTTGGTTTATGCAGCACGTCGCCGAGAAGACGGAGACGCTCCAGATGTGAATACTGGTACGTACTTTACCCATAGTATACTATTTACCTAATTTGCAATTAGGATTAGAGTGCGCAGCAAAAGCGTAGTGGTATAACCTGTGTTGTGCGACTATTAGATAGTTAGAAATTTCGAGGACGAAATTTCTTTAAGGAGGGTAGAGTTGTAACGCATCGAATTTTGGGCCTAGAAGAATTAGGCCTTGGGCATGTGAGCGTTTAAAATTTTTGAGAACAAGAGAACGACACAATTGCATGTTAGATCTGTTGGGTGAGTGATTTTGGAAGGTTAAGGGGCTTCTATGAAGTCCTGGGTCCAAGCCATGTCATATGGAAAATTTTTATTTTTAAGCATTAGGGGAACCATGACTCCTGGTTTTAAACCTTTTAAATAATTGCGATTTAAAAGAGACACAAAAGAGCCTGTGGTGTAGTTGCAAGGTGGCGACACAGGTGTGGCAAGGAGGTGGCGTCACAGGTGTGGCAAGGAGGTCAGAGGTTCAAGTCTCACTGCATACAAATGGGATTATTTATTTTGCTCATCTGTGGGCAAGAGTTTGTGTTGGATTTGAACTCTGTGTTGGAGAGTTTGAATGGGTCAAATGAGTGATTTAAGGAGTGGATCATGGAGGAAATTAAGGAGGGGATCATGGAAAGGTAAGGGGAGGAAATCAAGGAGATTTGTGGTTGGAGAAGAGTTGGTGCCGAATGGGATTTGTGGCACTCAAGACTTTCGGTTTTGAGGAGTTTAGCCTGTAACACCCCTTACCCGAGTTCTACGCCGGAATCGGGCCCGAGGCGTTACCGTACTAAAACCTCATGATCGCCACTTAGGCTCATCGTGACTACTCACTTAAGTCACCTTTACAACTTCATTCTCAACTTACGAGGCCCCACTTTTACTTACGAAGACTCTCGAGACTATACCGAAACTTTTCCATTTTTAAAATTCTTCTCTTTTACTCAGGGCTCACACGCCCGTGTAAAATGTGACTCGCCCGTGCACCCCTAAACACGCCCGTGTCTCCCAACCGTGGGAAGCTACTGACTTGATCCACACGGCCTTGACACACCCGTGTCTTCCAACCATGGGGAGCTACTGACTTGATTCACACGGTCTTGACACGCCCGTGTCATCCAACCGTGGGGAGCTACTGACTTGATTCACACGGCCTTGACACGCCCGTGTCACCCTTCCGTGGGGAGCTACTGACTTGATCCACACGGCCTGGGCACACGCCCATGCTCAAACCGTGTGTCTTACACGGCTCATGTGTATGGCCGTGGGATTTACCCGTGGCGTATTCTAACTAATAATGATAAGGTGCAGGGTACACACGGTTTAGACACACGCCCATGTGTCTAACCGTGTGGGCACTTAGAGGCTATCTACCAAGCCTTTTTCTACTCTCAATTTTACACATTCATATACTAAATCAATGGAACTAAAATCATCAACTAAGACACATGAATTTATACATTTGATTCATGAAAATAAAGTTTTCCTCCCATACAATTACAACAACTTAAGCCATCATCAATGGCTATACACATTTAAACTATAAACCCTCTCAGGCCAACACAATTAGGCACATTAACAGCAACTTAATCAACCTTAAATTCTAGTCCTATACATGCCATGACTCTTAAGGACTCGATACCTCATACCAAGTGTCTGCTCGATAGTGTGAAAACATCTCCGGCGATCTCCAACTCGAGCTAGCTACATTAGCCTATAAGAGATGAGAAAGGAAGAGGAGTAAGCAATAATGCTTAGTAAGTTCATCTGCATACAACTGATAAACCTTAATATTCAATGAATATGCATGACTACAAGTTATTACAACGAGCTTTTCTCATGAACTCATGGTTACTTACTCAATCTTCCTTAAAGCTTACTCATTCTACCTCTTACCATATTCTTACCATGCCACAAGCCAAATGTTCGTTTAATTAGCATACACTCCTGCACTAATCATCACAAGATCTATAAAACAACACATCAAGCATTTTCAATAATTCATCCACACAGCTACTTTACTCAGTATTGCAACCACACAGTCAATTCACACAGCTAATTCACACATAGTTAATGCTAAATCACTTAGCTTATCCACACAACCAATATCTCAGTGGTTTCGCACTTAGCTTACCACAATCAATTATAGGGTGGTATTGCACACAGCCCACCAATCATTTATACCCCTGGTGATTTCGCACTTAGCTCACCAATCATTTATAAGCGATGGTATCACACACAGCTCATAAATTAATAATATATCAGGTGGTAACGCACACATCCCACCGATAATAATATGGTTGATCGTATCGCACACAGCCCATCAATTAATAATATATCTGGTGGTAACGCACACAGCCCACCGATAACAATATGGTTGATGGCATTGCACACAGCCCATCACTAACCATTAATATGGTGATATCGTACATAGCTCACCATTATCATACATTCATGAATAGTCATTCACATGTAACTCTTTATTTCAAATGTTCATCCAAGAACATCTTCACACTACTATTCTTACTTAACTTTTCCACAATATTTATTCGCATTCACACAATACAACAATAAATCTAACTCATGCAACTAAGGTGCATTAATTACACTTATCCCACTAGGGTTTATCATACATTGAATTCATATCAATTCAATCGTAACACATACTTGCTCTTCTCATGATACAACCACATACATTTAACACGTCCATTGAATCACTCAAATTGTTAAATAACTCTCTTGAGTCTCATGCACATAGTTCTCATTAACATCATACCCTCAATAGGGTCTTACATACATTAACATATCGATGCCATGTCCCTGACATGGTCTTATACGAACTCTTACATCGAGGCCATATTCCAATATGGTCTTACTCGAGACTTTAACCATCATCCTATCATGCTATACACCTTTCCCGTTACACTAATTTCAATTCCATTGACATCTCATCAAGAGATATTCCATACATTCATATAGTGAACATACATTCCATACAACATTGGAATACTTACATTAACTCATACATAATTGCAATAATTGCACATGAACTTACCTCGATGACGAAAAGGGCCGGAATAGATCTTTTTGCCCACATTTCTCTTTTCACCCGTTCTAGGTCCGAAATTCATTTTCTTTGATCTAGAACAATGAAATTCAGTGATTTAATCACTTATAAATCATAATTCACCATAAACTACACTTTAGGCAAAAATGACTATTTTGCCCCTACACTTTGGCAAAATTATGATTTTGCCCCTAGGCTCATAAATAAATTTTTATCACATTTTCTTATTAAACAAGCCTAGCTGAACATTTAATCCTCTTACAACTATCCATAATTCCAACTATTTCATGCCTTAATGAACAATTTACAACTTTTGCATTTTAGCCCAAATTAGGTGTTTTCACAACAACACCTTTCACAAAAGTTGTTTATCATCATCCTATCATTCATTTTCTTCCATAAAAACTCATCAAACAGCATAAAATCTCTAATGGAAAGTCCCTAGACTCTCAACCATATTGCAAAATAGTCCCCTCATTAGCTAGCTTAAGCTTTGGGGACTCCAAAAGTACAATTTTTATCAAGAAAAGTCATCAAAATCACTTACTAGAGTGGAATAAAGCTTGCTAAAATTTTGAGATTTCAAACACCCCTCCATGGCTAATATTTTCGGTGGAGAACAGAAGAAAAATAAAAAGATGATAGCTTTTTGCCTATTTCATCTTATTTTATTCATTTATTCAACAAAAGTCACCAACTCTTGTCAAACTTTTAATTTCTTGTCCCCTTGACCGTTCATCTCTCTTAGGTAGGTGAAATTGCACTTTAAAGACCTCCAATTTACACTTCATGGCTATTTGGTACCTTTAGCCTATAGAATGGAACATTCGCACTTTATGCGATTTTGTCATTTTTCACAATTTAGCTAGAAATTGCTAAAATTAAGGAACCAAAATTTTCATGCATCCTTAAAAACATGTTATAACTCATAACATAACATGAAAATAATTTTCTCTAAACTCAAATTAGTGATTCCGAGATCACTGTTCCGACCAGGCCCTAAATCGGGCTGTTACATAGCCACTCTAGTTTCGAGAGCTATGAGCATATTGGCTCCATCTTTTTTTCTGTTGAGGCCGAATAATGCTAGGGAGTTTTTGGTAGTATCATTCGTTTTGCTGGCGGTTTGGCACTTCTCCTGAGGTCTCTCATTTTTTTGACTCTTTTTCCCTCCTTTTTAGCCGAATTCTCTCCTTCCTCACTCTCTCAGTTCTTTTGACTCTACCAATCCTTCTTTTCTGCATCTTGTGCTTGGCCGATTATTCCCTATTTCGTCCTCTTTCAAATTTTCCTTTTTCTTTCAGTGATAGCCGAGTACCCCTTCTCCCTTTTCTCTCTTTTCCTTCGACTCTTTTCGAGTGTCCCTCCTTGTATTGCTAAAATCGAATACTCTTTCCCTCATTTCGTTCTGCCGGTTCTCTACGTTTTGTGTTAGCCAAACATTCCATCTTAGGGGTGCGATTATTCCATTTTGCCTCTATCATTCTCTGTACTTTCGGCTTTTGTGTGGGTATGGCGATTGTTCTTTTCTTATAATCTGGACGTTGCATTTTCGGTAAGTGACTTCTCATTTAGTTCAAACTGTTCAATTGTTTGATGGTTGATAACTGTTGGTTGGAATGCAGATAACCCCTAAGGCCTATTAATCAATCTCTTACGACGGTTTAAGTGAGTGATCCTCAATCGTTCGATCAAGGCAAGTAATAAATCATATCTTGGATAGTGATATAGAAAGGGATTGTTTAATCCTGTTGTTAAAGGACTGATGGTGTATCGTGTCAAATATAGGTTCTACGCTCGTGGGCTACTGCGTTCTTCTCCAACAAGGTGTGTACACACACCACTCAAATTGTAGATCGGCGAATGCCAAAATCTCGAAATGCCAAAAAGCCGAAAGGCCAAAAGTACGGCTACGGCTATCCACGAGCGTATGAACGAGCGTGTGGATAAGTCGATACAACGACAGAGGTCACCATGAGCATCTCGTGGACTTAGGTCGTCTTTGGGGCCAAATGGATCGGAATGGGCCGAGTGGCCCCAATGGGCCCGTGGGCCCTACGTAAGTAATTTTCATTGATGGATAGGAAATAATGAGCCGGCCATGACGATCACATGGCCAAAGGCAGTTTTGGGCTTAGTGGGCCACACGAGCGTGTGGGCCCACTTGGGCCGAATATTGGACCTTGGGCCCATTTACACCGTTATGACCATTTAGGTTATCTGTGTCGCTCGAGGCAACTGTAGACCTTCGGAAAGGTTGTTATCTGTACTGAAATGCCCCCATAGGGTAAAATGACCGTAATGCCCCCATAGGGTGAAATGACCGTTATGCCCCTGAAGGGCAAAATGACTAAAATGTCCTACATGTTATATTATTGTTATTGTGTGCCATTTATGGTATGTTTGCATTGAGGTGATATTATGCTGCATGGGGGATGGGATCATTGATTTGGAGGAAGTATATGATTTGCTAGGGTCGCATGGTCGCTTGACGACTGTGGATCCATCGATGGCTTTAAGCCGATTATGTGACTGGCAGCTCTGCTGCAATATTAGTTGGTGCCACAACAGGTGCTACATAAGGAGTGTAGGGATGGGTGGGTCGATTTAATCCCCACAGGAGTGTAGGGTTGGACGGGATTCGGAGTGCAGGGTTGGTTGGGTATTTTTGCATTGCATGATCTGATTTAATTGAGATATGGGCGCAGGCCCAGCTGAGGCTATTATGGGCTTAGGCCTGGATTGATGTGTTGCATTCTTTATGATCGATGAGGGTTGTACACACTGAGTTTTCGTAAACTCACCCAATCTTTTTAATTTTTCAGGTAATCCTCAATAAGCGGTTCGACGTACTAGAGGACTCGGAGGTGGCCACACTACGAACAGCTTTAAATTTT
Organism: Gossypium sturtianum; assembly: GCA_025698515.1. NCBI lineage: Eukaryota > Viridiplantae > Streptophyta > Magnoliopsida > Malvales > Malvaceae > Gossypium > Gossypium sturtianum. The sequence continues at coordinate 96,514,848 of CM046945.1, read as the reverse complement.
AGTATTCTATTTTATCTTACTTAAACTACTTTCTTATTGGGTTGTAATAAGGCCTCTTTTAATTTCTGGTTTTCAATTTGGGAGTTTCAGTTTATTACGTATTCTATCTGTTAGAAGTAGATCGCGGTTTTCCAAAACAATAACCATTTTCTAACACTACTTTTTCACAATTCAATTTTTAAATATCACATTTTCGTAAATCATTTTGTTTTAACTTAGGCTTCCGCAACAATAAGGTTTTAAAGGGAATAACTTTTTAATAAACCACGATTGGAAAAAAAAAACAAATGCAACTGATGTTTTGTACGAGTTTTGAATGGCACGAAGTTTTAAATTTCAAGAAGGGTTTTCAATGAAAACATGGTTTTCGAAAAACACTTCAATGTGACACGCCAGATTCAGCCGTAACGTCTGGGATGGGTTTGGGGTGTTACAGGTAGAGCTATTAACAGAACTTTGAGATATTGTTAGTCTGCAGTAAAATAGAGAGATTTTATTCTCAACTGTTACATGTATTTTTCTAGAATAACAATTTTACCGGTTTCTATTAAGAAGAGAGAATTTTTTTTTCACTCCAAAAGGAGAGAATTTTTTTTAATTCAGTGTTCCGATTTAATTGGTTTGAGCCACACTCGAAGCAGTTCGTGGTACGAGAATAGTAGAGAAGAACGTTTGGTTGAAAGACAAGAACAACGAACATCCGCTAAGACGAAAACATAGGTACAAATTTGGTTAAGGTTTATTGCTGTAAATATCACAAACCGGGTTGGTTTTCAAAATTTAATTTTTCGCTGTTCAAGAAAACTATTTTCAAACCGAGATTTTTCCAGCATGAAACACATAGAGTGGAAATGGAGCTACAAGAGAAAAACAAATTCGGATGGAAAAATGGAACTTATAAGGAGAGACTTGTAGTAAAAGGTTATACTCAGAAAGAAGGTTTTGATTACGAAGAAATCTTCTCTCCAATTGCCATGCTCAAGTCAATCCGCATATTGTTATCCATTGTGGCAACTTTCAATTATGAGATCTTGCAATTGGATTTTAAGACAACATTTTTGAACGACTATCTTGAAGAGAGAATCTATATGATTCAACCCATCGAATATATAGTGAAAGGAAACAAGTATAAAGTTTGCAAACTACTTAGATCCATATATGTACTTAAGCAAGCATCCCACTCATGGAATCAAAGATTTGATCAAGCTATCAAGACTTTTGGATTTGAGCAAACCATAGATGAAATATTTAGTGGATGGAAATATGGTCTTTCTCATTCTATATGTCGATGACATTCTACTCATTGAGAATGATTTAGGGACATTGTCATCAGTTAAACTGTGGTTAACCCAATAATTTAGCATGAAGGACTTGGGAGAAGCTAATTTTGTTCTAGGCATTCAAATCTTAAGGGATAAAAAAAACAAAGTGATAGCACTGTCTCAGGCTTCATACATAGACAAGATATTGGAGAGTTATTCAACAACCGATTCCAAGAAGGGAAATTAACCGCCTCCAGATGTACTAACGTTTAGAGTGTAAATCTTGCAACCAAATATTATTGTTATGCTGTTTCTGCAAGTATATGGGTTAAGTTGTAATATAGATTTATACAACGAAGTATTGGAGTAGTCCGAGGATTCTTCCCAAGGGAGACGAAACTAAAATAATTCTAACTTCGACGTTAATAGATCTAAATGAAGTATTGGAGTAGTCCGAGGATTGTTCCCAAGGGAGACAAAATGTAACACCCCTAACCCGTATCCATCGTCGGACTAGGGTTAAGAGGCATTACCGGACATATCGGATCATTTTACACTCATTTCACAACATAAATCATACAACATCATTTCATAATAATTCATACTTATATAGTCCCTTTAGAAGGTCTACGAGACCTTAAACATGCTTTAGAGAAGGTTAAGGACTAAACTGATCTCATACGAAAACTTTGCAGAACTTAGAAATTTTTTCTTTCAAAACAGGGCACACGCCCATGTGGCTAGGCCATGTGCCTCACACGGCCGTGCCTTGGACCATGTCTCAGCCCGTGTGCAACAATGACTTGGGTCACACGGTCTGGTACACGCCTGTGCTTCTTGCCCATGTGGCATACTTGTAACACCCCATACCCAAGTCCTAGACTGAGACTGGATACGAGACATTACCATACTTGAACTTAAGTAAACATGTACTTACGGGCTGTAATTTTTTGTTTCGAAACAGAAACTTCTCTTTCTTAATCAAAACATACGTTTCATGGGACTACGAGGCCTTAAACACCTATCTAGAAACTTTCGAAACTCAATCGGGAACTTTTCCTCGAAACAGGGGTCACACGCCCATGTGACTTGGGACACGCCCGTGGCTTTGGCCCGTGTGCTAAACTTTGGCATTCTGAGTTATCCACACGGTCCATACACACGCCCGTGTACTTCAGCCGTGTGACAATTCAAATTACAAGTGCAAGGTGCAGACTTCACACGGCCAGGGCACACGCCCATGTGCTAACCGTGTGTCACACACGGCCTAAACAAACGACCGTGTGATTAGCCCGTGGTCTATTCTGACTTAAAACACTAATGTGCAGGGGGCACACGCCCGTGTGCCTATCCGTGTGGGCACCTAGAGGCTATTTTCTAAGCCAATTGCCACCCTGAGATCAAGATCAATCCAATACTCAATTCAATAACTCAAGTATTACATCTAACATGAACAAGGATGCATACTTAATTGATAAATAAAAACATACATACTTAATCATTCATGACCCATCTCTTTGGCCATATACAAAAAGAATACTAAGCTTGATAGCCAACACTTTGGCTAATTTTAAAACATAACTCAAAATGAAATGCTTCCTATTCATGCCATACTTAATATAAACAACTTGGCTATACCAAAATAGCGATTGATAGTGTGCTCCGAGCTCCGATGACGATGATCTACGAGATTAGCTTGGCGGGACTACATGGAAAGAAAGAAGTAAAGACGTAAGCATTTTGCTTACTAAGTTTGCATGTAAAGCATATAACAACGTATATATATATATATACTTAACATACTCATTCATCATAAGCAAAGGCATTGCTAAGTTCACATGCTTGAGCTTACTTACTCTTAATGATTCTTACACTTATCATGGTACTTACTAGTCTCGTGCTTGTAAGGTAAACAAGGCACCTGTATCACTTAATCATATAGATTAGCATACTTTGTTAAGATAAGCATAATCTTAACTTCATCATTCATAACATGAATAATACTCTTAGTTAACTTTGACTAGCATACTTTGATGATAGCTTTACTTGCTTAACTTTCTTGCTTTCTCATTTATTCTTTACTCTTTTGCCCGATGAATTACTATGAATAACCGAGGATACTGAATCTCATCTCACATATATCTCGATGCCAAAGCCATATCCTAGATATGGTCTTACATGGGATCTCTCAACTTGGTATCGATGCCATGTCTTGACATGGACTTACACGAAGTCTTCCTTGTGTGTTCCATTGGGAACTTACCATTTCCATGTCTTGACATGGTCTTACTTGGTATCTTTACTCATGAACGGGTCAATGCCGAGCCTTGGATTGGACTTACATGAAATCTTCCTTGTTACTCACCAATGCCATGCCTTGGCTTGGACTTACATGGGATCTCTATCTCATGATAGCTTTTCAATGCCAAGACTTGTCTTGGACTTACATGACATCTTTACTTAGAGACTCACCAATGCCATGCCTTGGCTTGGGCTTATGTGGGTCTTCATCTCATGATAACTCTTCAATGCCAAGACTTTTCTTAGTCTTACATGATAACTTGCTTGATTGCCAATGCCATGCCTTGGCTTGGTCTTATACGGACTTCCTTGTCTCATGTGATAGATCGAGTATCCTAAGTAATTCAACTTCAATCGGGACTTTCTCATGCTTAATCTCATTGATTTCTATGTTTAACATAGCATCAAAAATCTCATGGAATTAAGATATATTCTACATCATACTAAGCAATTCAATGATATTAATCATAAAGCTTAGAAATCATACAAACTTACCTTAATGTACAAAATGTATGTAGAAATGCAATTTAGTCCTCGACATTGTTCTTGCCTCGGTTTCGATCCAGGCTTTGTTTTTCTTGATCTATAATAATAATTTAGCTCATTTAATACACACATTGACTAAATTGACTCTTAACTCATACTTCGACAAAATTACCATTTTGCCCCTAAACTTTCTCATAATTACACTTTTGCCCCAAGGCTCGTAAAGTGATTTTTATTCAACTTTCGTGAACTTCATGCTTAGCTGATTCATTCTCTTAACTATAGCAACAATCAATTCTCACTATTTCTATCATGTATGAAAAATTTCACAACTTTTACAAACTAGTCCTTACTAGCATTTTTCATGAAATTCATTTAGGAAAAGAAGTTTATCTAACATCAAACTCTCATAATCTTTCATAAAACATCATTTTACAAGCATGTCATACATGGGTAGATTTATGAACATGAATTCTAGCTCAACTTATAGCTATAAATAGCTAATTCATAATACGAGGACTCCAAAAATACGAAGAATATTAAAAACGGGGCTAGGATGCACTTACTAGCAAGCTTCAAAAATTGAAGAACCCTAGCTATGGAGTCTCTCAAATTTTCGGCACAAGGAAGAAGAAGACGAATAAGATTTTTATCATCTTTTCCCATTTTAATCATTTAATTGATAAATGACTAAAATGCCATTCTCTTTAAAAATTCACAATTTACTAACTCATGTCCATTTTTGTCCAAAAATTATAATTTGGGAAAATTGCTATTTAAGGACTTCTAATTAATAATCCAAAGCTATTTTATACAAAAAGCTTCTAGAATCTCATATTTTGCAACTTTTGCAATTTAGTCCTAATGGACCCCTTTAATAGAAATTTTCACAAAATTTCTACATAGAACTTTCATACTATCATGAAAACATCTCTTAAACCTTAAAAACTCAATTTTTTACTAACTCGGATTTGTGGTCTCGCACCACTATTCTGACTAGGCCCTAAATCAGGCTGTTACAATTCTCCCCCTTAGGGATTTTCGTCCTCAAAAATCTTACCAACAAATAGGTTTGGGTACTAGTTTCTCATGCTCTCTTCTGGTTCCCACGTAGCTTCCTCTATCCCATGTCTTTGCCACAATAATTTCACTAGGGCAATACTTTTATTTCTTAGCTGTTTGACTTCCCGAGCTAAAATCTTAACTGGTTCTTCACCATAAGTCATGTCGGGATAAATCTCTATCTCTGACGGGGCAATTATATGTGAAGGGTCTGATCGGTAGCGTCGCAACATGGACACGTGAAACACATCATGTATCTTTTCTAACTCTGATGGAAAAGCCAATCGATAAGCTACCGGCCCAACTCTCTCAGTAATCTCGTATGGTCCGATAAAACGTTGACTCAACTTGCCTTTACGGCCAAATCTGAGAACCTTTCTCCATGGTGACACTTTCAAGAAAACTTTATCCCCGACTTGATACTCTATCTCTTTTCTTCGTAAACCAGTAGGATTTACATCATCTCGAGGCGACTTTTAAACATTCTCGGATCGCTTTCACTTTCTCTTGATTTCTCTAACCAAATCAACCCCGTGAATTCGGTTTTCCTTGAGTTCATCCAATACAAAGGCGTTCGGCACTTACGCCCGTATAAAGCCTCATAAGGCGCCATCTTTAAGCTCGACTGAAAGCTATTATTGTAGGCAAATTCTACTAATGGGAGAAACTTTTCCCAACTGCCTTAGAATTCAAGAATACAACACCGGAGCATATCTTCGAGTACTTGTATTAACCTCTCCGATTGACCATCGGTTTGAGGATGAAAAGATGTACTAAAGTTCAACTTTGTACCCAAGGCCTCTTGTAACCTCTTCCAAAATCTAGAGGTGAATCTTGGATCTCTATCCGATATGATTGACAAAGGAACTCCATGAAGCCTTACTATTTCTGAAACATACAAGTTTGCCAACTTGTCGAGTGAGTAATCCACTCGTACAGGTATGAAATGGACCGACTTCATAAGTCTGTCAACCACAACCCATACAACATCTTTCTTGCTTGGTGACAACGGTAAACTCGTTACAAAATCAATGGTGATACGGTCCCATTTCTACTCAAAAACCGAAATGGGTTGAAGCAAACCCGAAGGTACTTGGTGTTCAGCCTTTACTTGCTGACAAATCATGCACAATCTCATGGTGCCATCTTTTTTTTTCACAAATAAAACAGGAGCACCCCATGGAGAACAACTTGATCTTGCAAAACCTTTATCTGTCAAGTCTTGCAACTATGACTTCAACTCTCTCAACTCCGTTGGAGCCATTCTGTAAGGAGTAATAGATATTGGTACAGTACCAGGAGCTAGCTCAATGCTGAACTCAACCTCTCTAACTGGTGGTAGTCCTGGTAATTCCTCGGGAAAAACATCCAAGTACTCACATACTATCGGTACTGACTCAATCTTTAACTCTGTTTCTCTATCATTCATCACGAAGGCCAAATATGCCTCATACCCTTTTCTTATGTATTTCTGTGTCGTTCATATGAGAAATCATTACCGACGATCTACCTTGTTCGTCGATTCTACATGGAGAGTGTCCCCATTCTCACATCTCATCTTAATGTATTTCTTCCCACAATTTACTATTACATCATGGGTGGTCAACCAGTCCATACCAAGAATGAGGTCAAACTCATCAAATAGTAACAATATAAGGTTTGCTTTAAAACAATGACCTCTAATAATCAATGGGCAGTCTTTACATACTTCAGTAACTACAACACTCTTACCTAAAGGATTAGACACCTTAATCACAAATTCTGTAGAATCTATAAGCATACTCATACCAGATACTAATTTCATACAAATGTAAGAGTGCGTGGATCCGGGATCTATTAAAGCAATAACTTTAATATCATGAAGGGAAAAGGTACTCGTAATAACATCTGGAGAAGACGCCTCTTCGTGAGCGCGAATGACATAAGTCCTCGCAGGCGCCCTACCCTCGGGTCTCGCGGCCTGCTCTCTAAGGTTACCTTTCCCACTCGCCCCACTTCCTGGGTTCCTCTGCGGTCTTCCTCTGACCATACTCCCAGATCTCGGGTTTTGAGCTCTCTCTTCCTTCATCGTCTCAGGGCAATCTTTTATAAAGTGGTCTTGGGAACCACATCTGAAACAAGCATTTTCATGTGCTTGGCATTCTCCGAGATGACGTCTACCGCACTGTGGGCATTCAGGTCTATCTGATCAAATGTTCCCCACACTACCAATTGAAGTAGTCTGCGCCTTATTTCCCGAATACTGCTTATTCTTGTCTTTCCTCAAAAACCCAGTGGAAGTAGCCGATCTAGTAGAAAAATCTCTTGACTTCTTGGATGAGGATTGGAATGACTTACCCCACTGTCTCTTTCTAAAGTCACGAGACTCCATTTCAGATTTTCTTTTCTCTTTTACTAGTTCTTCGGCTTTACAAGCCCGCTCTACTAGCACAACAAATTCTTTTAATTCTAGGACAGCAACAAACAACTTAATGTCCTCATTTAGTCCATCTTCGAATTTTTTGCTCATGATAGCCTCGGTGGATACACACTCTCGAGCGTATTTACTGAGTCGTACAAACTCACGCTCATAATCAGTCACAGACATCTTGCCTTGCTTCAGTTCTAGAAATTCTTTTCTCTTCTGATCGACAAATCTTTGGCTGATATACTTCTTTCTGAACTCTTCTTGAAAGAACTCCCACGTGATCTTTTCTCGTGGTACCACTAATACTAAGATGTTCCACCATTGGTAAGCAAAATCTCTTAAAAGAGAGACTACACACTTCATGCATTCCTCAGACGTGCATGACAACTCATTGAATACCCTGATGGTATTCTCTAACCAGAACTCGACCTTTTTCGGATCATCATCCTTTTTAGCCCGAAATTCTTCTGCCCCATGTTTCCTGATCTTATCAACCAGAGGCTTCTCTCCTCTTACCACCTCTACTACTTGAGGGGCTACCGGGATAGGTTGAGGAATAGGCGGGGGTGGAGGGGTTTGAGCATTCGGGTTTGTACGAACGAACTCCGTATACCACATGTTCATCATATGGAGGAAGGCTTCTCTAGCCTCTTTTCCTCCTCTCTGACTCACCATAGTGGGTCTATTCTCATTCTCGTTAGGCACCATCCCTTCAATGAGAGCCGGCGCGTTACTTTCTACGTCATCCGCTACAGCTCTTTCGGGATCCATTTACTATATGTATAAATATAATTTAAGTCGTCAGGAGTCGTCACACTATCATTATAAAAATATTCTTACGTATGGCATGTATAGCTAGACTTGTGCTCGTGCTACGTTAGTCCTAGAATCGACTAAATCGTAGCTCTGATACCACTAAATGTAACACCCCATACCCAAGTCCTAGACTGAGACTAGATACGAGACATTACCATACTTGAACTTAAGTAAACATGTACTTACGGGCTGTAAAATTTTGTTTCGAAACAGAAACTTCTCTTTCTTAATCAAAACATACATTTCATGGGCCTACGAGGCCTTAAACACCTATTCGGAAACTTTCAGAACTCAATCGGGAACTTTTCCTCGAAACAGGGGTCACACGCCCATGTGACTTGGGACACGCCTGTGTACCCCTAAAACATGCCCTTGTCTTCCACCCGTGGTCGACACTGACTAATTTCACACAGCCTTGACACGCCCGTGGCTTTGGCCCGTATGCTAAACTTTGGCATTCTGACTTATCCACACGGTCCATACACACGCTTGTGTACTTCAGTCGTGTGGCAATTCAAATTACAAGTGCAAGGTGCAGACTTCACACGGCCAGGGCACACGCCCATGTGCTAACCGTGTGTCACACACAACCTAAACATACGGCCGTGTGATTAGCCCGTGGTCTATTCTGACTTAAAACACTAATGTGCAGGGGACACACGCCCGTGTGTCTATCCGTGTGGGCACCTAGAGGCTATTTTCCAAGCCAATTGCCACCCTGAGATCAAGATCAATCCAATACTCAATTCAATAACCCAAGTATTACATCTAACATGAACAAGGATGCATACTTCATTGATAAAGAAAAACATACATACTTAATCATTCATGACCCATCTCTTTGGCCATATACAAAATGAATACTAAGCTTGATAGCCAACACTTTGGCTAATTTTAAAACATAACTCAAAATGAAATGCTTCCTATACATGCCATACTTAATATAAACAACTTGGCTATACCAAAATAGCGATTGATAGTGTGCTCCGAGCTCTGATGACGATGATCCACAAGATTTGCTTGGCGGGACTACATGGAAAGAAAGAATTAAAGGCGTAAGCATTTTGCTTAGTAAGTTTGCATGTAATGCATATAACAACATATATATATATACTTAACATACTCATTCATCATAAGCAAAGGCATTGCTAAGTTCACATGCTTGAGCTTACCTACTCTTAATGATTCTTACACTTATCATGGTACTTACTAGTATCGTGCTTGTAAGGTAAACAAGGTACTTGTATCACTTAATCATATAGATTAGCATACTTTGTTAAGATAAGCATAATCTTAACTTCATCATTCATAACATGAATAATACTCTTAGTTAACTTTGACTAGCATACTTTGATGATAGCTTTACTTGCTTAACTTTCTTGCTTTCTCATTTATTCTTTACTCTTTTGCCCAATGAATTACTATGAATAACCGAGGATACTGAATCTCATCTCACATATATCTCGATGCCAAAGCCATATCCTAGATATGGTCTTACATGGGATCTCTCAACTTGGTATCGATGCCATGTCTTGACATGGACTTACACGAAGTCTTCCTTATGTGTTCCATTAGGAACTTACCTGTAACACCCCTATCCTGTATCCGTCGCCGGATTAGGGTTAAGAGCATTACCTAACAGATCAAAAACTTTAACATACAATTCATCAAGTAGCTCATCAATTACAATCATAGTGTCCCCTTTTGTAGATCATCGAGACCTAAAACATGCATAGAAATAGAGTCGGGACTAAACCGAAACATATAAAGAAATTCTCAGAAAATTAAAACTTTTCTAAGTTTCAGGGGTTACACGCCCGTGTGGACAGGCCATGTACCTCCCACGGCAGCTAGACACACCTGTGTGTCCTCCCCGTGGTCGAACCTGACTTATCTCCACGGCCACCAAGCACGCCCATGTACCCTGGCCGTGGTCGATCCTGACTTGTCTCCACGGCCACCAAGAACCCCCGTGTGCTAAGGCCGTGTACTCTTAGGCCATATACTGACTTATTGACATGGCTACTAGGCACGCCCGTGTACCTAGGCCGTGTGCTCCTAAGTTAGCTACTGACCTAGTGCCACAGTCACTAGGCACGCCCGTGTGCCACAACCGTGTGACATTATAGGCCATTTGTAAGGCCAAAATGCCACCCATTAAGGGTTAAACCTACAAGCCAATACCAATACATTTTATACATATTTGGCATCTAAGAACCTACTAAAATAACCATTCAATCTATACATTCACTACCAATTTCAATCATGTCAAATTTTCAAGACTAAGACTTACACATATTCAAGCATAATTCATCCATATACTAACCCAAAAACTTGACCATTTCCAAGTCATTTAACCAAACCAAAACATACACCACATATATCATAATCTCAAAAGCATATAACTAACATATAACTAGCCAAATCACATGGCTAAGTTCACATCTCATACTTATACAAATAACTAGCTTATACATGCCATATCTAGCTATATACATTTCCAAAATGTACCAAAATAAGTTGAGTAGTGTGATGACGATCCTTGACGGTCCCGAGCCTTCAGTAGCTTTGACGACCTATAAAACAGAGAAAAACACATACACAAAGTAAGCTTTCCAAAAGCTTAGTAAGTCATAATACAAATAAACTCAACATGTAGAGCATATAAGCATGTAGAAACATTGGTACAATTCATATTCATAGCAAATTTCTCACATATATGCTTTGGTCCATATTCTTGGCCATATTTGCCACATTCATCAATTCAAGAATCATATAAAAATTATACATAGCTCTTTCATAACCATTCTTGCATCTCATTCACATTCTCATATTCAAACATACTTTTCTTCAAATCCAAGTCATATAGGTACTTACCTTTTATACACACTTAGTGTACATACCAAACGTACCTGAAACGAATATACATTCACGTAATTATTTATAGCTCAAATTTGCCCATTGAACCGTTCGGAATCTAATAGGATACTCGAAAACTCAGAATAATCGTACAATGCCAACGTCCCAGACGAGGTCTTACATGTAATTGGATATCAATGCCACTGTTCCAAACAGGGTCTTACACGAATCAATACGATGTCGATGTCCCAGACATGGTCTTACACGTAAAGCTCATATCGACACCAACGTCCCAGACGTGGTCTTACACATAAAGCTCATATCGATGCCAATGTCCCAGACGTGGTCTTACTCGAATATCAAATCAATGCCAATGTCCCGGACGTGGTCTTACATGATAAAACAGAACAGATCCATTTGTATTCCTAAGTTCATATGGGACTTCTCAGACTTATCACTATATCGACCTTATCCCAAAATTCATATACATAGCATCTCATAAGCAGTCATTATCATTGATAGTCATGTAAATAAACTCAATTCAATACAATTACATTTATTTGCAATATGACTTACCTCGAATTCGATTTAACAGAAATGGAAACGGCTACTCGGTTATTTTCGCTTTTCCGCGATCTAAATCCGTTTTCCTCGGTTCTTGATCTATACAAATCCAGAATTAACTCTTTTATTCGGTAACTCATTCAATTCAATCCAAGGACACACATTTAGGGCTATTTTCAATTTAACCCTCACATTTGCACAATTTATCAATTTAGTCCATTTTTCTCAAAACATCAAATTCACAAAATCATCACATACTCATGCTTAGCCGAATGTTCATACATCTCATACAAGCCCATATTTTCCATCAAATTTGCAATTTAGTCCTCCAAGTTGCTATTTTCTCAATTTAGCCCTAATTATCAAAATACATCAAAACTTCAAGAACAAAGCATGTTCATCTAACACCTATCTTTCATTTAACACCATAAATCATCATAAAACATATGAGTTTATCTAAGTCTCATCTCAAAAACATCATCAATTCTCAAAATTGAAGCATGGGTTACAAAGCTTACAAAGCAACGATTGCAAAAACGTATAAATTATCAAAAACGGATCACAAACTAACCTTGAATTAAACCAAAACCATAGCCAAACCTTTTAAGCTTTTGTTCTTTCTTTTTCTTTGTGTTTTCGGTGGAAAAAATGGATGAACTAATGTCCATTTTCATGCTTTATTTTATCAAATAATCATTTAATACATAAAATACATTTTTAACCTTTAATCAAATATATTAAAACATATAGTTCAAGGTCATTTATGACCTTAGCCGTCCACTAACTATGGTAGTGGCTTAATTGCCACATGAGTCCTTACTCTTACAAAGACATAACAAATAAGCATCCTTCATAAAACATGCAAATTTGCATTTCAATGCAATTCAATCCTTTTATCAAATTAAACACACGGACATATAAATTAACTTACAGAAATTTACCACATGCTTAGTCACATATCAACGGCACAGAAAATAATATTAAAATATTATACAGACTCGGATTTGTGGTCCTGAAACCACTGTTCCAACTAGGGTATAAATCGGACTGTTACATTACCATTGCCATGTCTTGACATGGTCTTACTTGGTATCTTTACTCATGAACGGGTCAATGCCGAGCTTTGGCTTGGACTTACATGAAATCTTCCTTGTTACTTACCAATGCCATGCCTTGGCTTGGACTTACATGGGATCTCTATCTCATGATAGCTTTTCAATGCCAAGACTTGTCTTGGACTTACATGACATCTTTACTTGGAGATTCACCAATGCCATGCCTTGGCTTGGGCTTATGTGGGTCTTCATCTCATGATAACTCTTCAATGCCAAGACTTGTCTTGGTCTTACATGATAACTTGCTTGATTGCCGATGCCATGCCTTGGCTTGGTCTTATACGGACTTCCTTGTCTCATGTGATAGATCGAGTATCCTAAGTAATTCAACTTCAATCGGGACTTTCTCATGCTTAATCTCATTGATTTCTTTGTTTAACATAGCATCAAAAATCTCATTGAATTAAGATATATTCTACATCATACTAAGCAATTCAATGATATTAATCATAAAGCTTAGAAATCATACAAACTTACCTCAATGTACAAAATGTATGTAGAAATGCAATTTAGTCCTCGACATTGTTCTTGCCTCGGTTTCGATCCGGGCTTCGTTTTTCTTGATCTATAATAATAATTTAGCTCATTTAATACACACATTGACTAAATTGACTCTTAACTCATACTTCGACAAAATTACCATTTTGCCCCTAAACTTTCTCATAATTACACTTTTGCCCCAAGGCTCGTAAAGTGATTTTTATTCAACTTTCGTGAACTTCATGCTTAGCTGATTCATTCTCTTAACTATAGTAACAATCAGTTCTCACTATTTCTATCATGTATGACAAATTTCACAACTTTTACAAACTAGTCCTTATTAGCATTTTTCATGAAATTCATTTAGGAAAAGATGTTTATCTAACATCAAACTCTCATAATCATTCATAAAACATCATTTTACAAGCATGTCATACATGGGTAGATTTATGAACATGAATTCTAGCTCAACTTATAGCTATAAATAGCTAATTCATAATATGAGGACTCCAAAAATACGAAGAATATTAAAAACGGGGCTAGGATGCACTTACTAGCAAGCTTCAAAAATTGAAGAACCCTAGCTATGGAGTCTCTCAAATTTTCGGCACAAGGAAGAAGAAGACGAATAAGATTTTTATCATCTTTTCCCATTTTAATAATTTAATTGATAAATGACCAAAATGCCCTTCTCTTTAAAAATTCACAATTTACTAACTCATGTCCATTTTTGTTCAAAAATTATAATTTGGGAAAATTGCTATTTAAGGACTTCTAATTAATAATCCAAAGCTATTTTATACAAAAAGCTTCTAGAATCTCATATTTTGCAACTTTTGCAATTTAGTCCTAATGGACCCCTTTAATAGAAATTTTCACAAAATTTCTACATAGAACTTTCATACTATCATGAAAACATCTCTTAAACCTTAAAAACTCAATTTTTTACTAACTTGGATTTGTGGTCTCGCACCACTATTCCGACTAGGCCCTAAATCGGGCTGTTACAATACTGACTTACTTCGAATTACAACCTTGAGAGACACGGTCGAGGCACACATCCGTGTGCTCAATCATGTGGGCAAATATAGGCCATTTGCAAGGCCAAATTGCCACCCAAAATTGGGTCATACCTACAAGCATCAGACAAGCATCAATTCATGCCCCAAAGGCAGCCAAAAACATATCAAATCATGCACAATTGGACCCGTAATAACATCATTCCTTTCCATATACAAAACCAACTCAAACATACCAATTCAAAGTACCAACTTCACATCAAAAAATGTGATTCATACATCATATTTCTTTTGGCCGTTCATGAGCACATCATGAGCACATCAATACATACCAAATTTTGCATCACATAGCATGCACTAAATTCACTCCATAATCATATTCATTATCAAGCCATGTCACATGGCTATATTTACTCATTTCAAAACATAATCAAAGTTCTCTAGCCTATACATGCCATACTATAATATGTACATTTTCAAAAGGTACCAAAATATAGTTCGATAGTGTGGTGATGATCCTTGACGATCCCCGAGCTCCCAGTTGCTTCGATAATCTATAAAACAATGCAAACACACACAAAAAGTAAGCTTTCAAAAGCTTAATAAGCCATATACAAATACACTTGTCTCATAAACAATTACAAACTATTTCATACATATGGTTCATGGCATATCACAATCACAAGTCATATTTCTCTTATATCTCAATTGATCACGTTCACTTACTCATAATCGCATATCATGTAATGTAGCTCACTTATCAAATGATCATATACATACATACCTTTCATTGCCAAATTTCATATACATACATACGTACCAGAATTCGGATACACATTTGTATACTCATTCATTTCTTGGAATGCCCGTTGAACCGTTCGGAATCAAACAGGATACTCGGATAGCTCGAAAAGCTCGTACAATGCCAACGTCCCAGATGTGGTCTTACATGTAATCAATATCGATGCCACTGTCCCAGACAGGGTCTTACACGAAATTAAATACGATGCTGATGTCCCAGACATGGTCTTACACGTAAATCACAAATCGATGCCAACGTCCCAGACGTGGTCTTACACGATAACTCATTTTGGAATCCTATGTCATGACATATGTATCCTAACTATTCCTATGGTTCATACGGGGCTTTTCGGATGTCATCGCATTATCGGAACTTTCCCAGATTTCACATATTCAGCTCAAATAACCATACATCACAATTCATTAAGATATAAGTAATAATAATTCAGTTCATACACATTTATTTGTATATCGACTTACCTCGCACGGGAAAGAACGGAAACGAACAGCTATTCAACTACTTTCGATTTCCCCCGATCTAATTCCATTTTCTTTGGTTCTTGATCTATACACATTCAAATTTAACTCTTTTATTCACTAAATCATTCAGTTCAATCCATATACACATAATTAGGGCATTTTACAAATTAGCCCTCACATTTTCACATTTTGACATTTTAGTCCCTATTTCATAAAATCACAAAATACACATAATTTAACAATATCATAGCTTGGCCGAATATTCCTTTAGCTCATATAAGCCCACATATTTCATTTATTTCACATTTTAGCTCATCAATTTCTCATTCTCATAATTTAGTCCACAATAATTAAATTCATCAAAAAATACAATACAAAACATGTAAACCCAACACATATATTTAATTATTCATCAATTAACATCATTAAACTCACAAATTCATCAATGAGACCTTTCAAAATCACTAACAATTTCAAAAATCATGACATGGGCTAGCTAGAATACTTAACAACGATCCCAAAAATGTAAAAATCATCAAGAATCGAACAAAACTCATACCTTGATTAAGCTTGAATAAGGCCGGATATTTGAAAGCTTTGAACCCTTGTTTTGTTTTTGATTTTCGGCAAAATGATGAAAAGATGAAGAAAAAATCATGTTTTGTTTAATTAATAAACATTAATTCATCATTTACTAAAATAGCCTTATTAAACACATTTAAAAACCACTAACCCTTGGCATATATGTCCATTCATTAATTCAGTGGTCTATTTACAACATAAGGACCTCACATTTAATATACTATGTCAATTTGGCACTTTATTAAATAGAAGGCTACTTTTGCATTTTCTACAATTTAGTCCTTTTTACAAATTAAGCACACAAACGATCAAATTAAATCACGGAAATTTCACACATACCAATTCACATGCTGTAGACTCAGAAAATAATATTAAAATATTTTCCAGACTCGGATTTGTGGTCCCAAAACCACTATTCTGACTAGAGTCTAAACCAGGCTGTTACAACTCTCCCCCCTTAGGGATTTTCGTCCCTGAAAATCTTACCATTGAATAGTTTCAGATATTGCTATCTCATAACATCTTCGGGTTCCCACGTAGCTTCTTCGACCCCGTGTCGATGCCATAATACTTTTACTAATGGGATTTTCCTATTTCGCAATTCTTTAACTTCGCGAGCTAAGATACGGATCGGTTCTTCTTCATAAGTCGTATCAGACTAAATCTCTATCTCATACGGAGAAATCATATGCGAGGGATCGAATCTGTATCGTTGAAGCATCGATACATGAAACACATTATGGATCTTTTCTAACTCAGATGGTAGCAACAGTCTATAAGCAACCGGCCCAATATGCTCGATAATCTCATACGGCCCGATGAATCTTGAACTCAATTTGCCTTTTGTGCCAAACCGGAGTATTTTCTTCCACGGAGACACTTTCAAAAATACTTTATCACCGATCTCAAATTCAATATCTTTTCATTTCAAATCTGCGTATGATTTCTGTCGATCAGACGCCGCTTTCAAACTATTTCGTATCACTTTTACTTTCTGTTCAGTCTCTTTAATAAAATCAATCCCGTGGATTTTATTTTCACTAAGTTCAGACCAGTACAGAGGTGTTCGGCATTTCCTACCATACAAGGCTTTGTACAGTGCCATTTTAATGCTCGATTAAAAACTATTATTATACGCGAATTCAATCAATGGCAAATACTGTTCCCACGTACCATCAAACTCAAGAATGCAACATCTCAACATATCCTCGAGTATCTGAATAATCTGCTCAGATTGACCATCCGTCTGCGGGTGAAAAGCAGTACTGAAGTGTAATTTCATACCTAAAGCCTCTTGCAGTTTCTTCCAAAACCGCGAAGTAAACCTCGGATCTTTGTCAGAAACAATAGATAGTGGCACCCCGTGCAATCTCACAATATCAGAAATGTATAACTCAGCTAACTTATCAAGCGAATAATCCGTTCTCACCGGAATAAAATGAGCTGATTTTTTCAATCTATCAACTATAACCCAGATTACATCTTTCTTCCTCAGAGTTAAAGGCAAACCTGAAACAAAATCCATCGTCACTCTATCCCATTTCCACTCAGGAATCATAATCAATTGTAACAAACTGGATGGCACCTGATGTTCAGCTTTAACTTGCTGACAGATCAAACATTTCAAAACAAAATCAGAGATATCTCTTTTCATTCTAGGCCACCAGTAAAGTTGTTTCAAATCATTATACATCTTTGAACTTCCCAGATGAACCGATAAGCGACTGCTATGAGCTTCTTCCAAAATTAACTGAATCAACTCTGGATTTCTCGGAACACAAATCTGATCTCAAAATTTCAGACAATCATCATCATCAACTTGAAATTCTGAATCAGAGTTCAAATCACACTGAGCTCGTTTCGCTAGCATTTCATTTTCAACTTTTTGAGCATCACAAATCTGCTGTAAGAACAACGGTCTTGCTTTCAATTCGGCAAAAACTGAACCATCATCAGACAGAACTAAATGAGCATTCATCGCAAGTAAGGCAAACAACGATTTTTGACTCAAAGCATCAGCAACAACATTTGCTTTTCCCGGATGATAATCAATCACAAGCTCGTAGTCTTTTAACAGTTCTAACCATCTTCTCTGTCGCAGATTCAAATCTTTCTGAGTCATCAGATATTTTAGGCTTTTATGATCTGAAAACACATGACATTTCTCACCGAAAAGATAGTGGCGCCAAATTTTTAGAGCAAACACGATCGCAGCTAACTCAAGGTCGTGCGTCGAATAATTTTTTTCATGCGATTTCAATTGTCTCGAGGCATAAGCTATAACTTTGCCTTCCTGCATCAAAACACATCCCAGACCGTTCAACGAAGCATCATTATATATCACAAATTCTTTACCAGATTTTGGCTGTACTAGCACTGGAGCTTCAGTCAATAGGGCTTTCAACTGATCAAAGCTTTTCGGACACTTTTCAGACCATTCAAATTTCACATATTTCTAAAGCAATCTCGTCAAAGGAGATTCAATCACCGAAAAGCCTTTTACGAACCGTCGGTAGTAACCAGCAAGTCCCAAAAAACTGCAGACTTCAGACACATTTTTCAGAGGCTTCCACTCTAAAATAGCTGAAATCTTGCTCGGATCAACTCGTATACCGGATGCTGACACTATGCCCCCAAAAGCCAACTTCGCCCAACCAGAACTCACATTTACTAAACTTTGCATATAATTGCTTATCACGCAGAGTTTGTAGTACAATTCTCAAATGTTCGGCATGCTCAATTTCATCACGCGAATAAATCAAAATGTCGTCAATGAATACAACAACAAATCGATCTAAATACAATCTAAAAATTCTGTTCATCAAGTCCATAAAGACAGTATGAGCATTTGTTAGTCTGAAAGGCATAACTAAAAATTCATAATGCCCATACCTCATTCGGAAGACAGTTTTCAGAATGTCTGAATGTTTTACTCACAACTGATAGTATCCCGATCTCAGATATATATTTGAAAACACAGTAGCTCCTTTCAGTTGATCGAACAAATCATCGATTCTGGGCAGAGGATATTTGTTCTTAATAGTCACTTTGTTTAACTGACGGTAATCAATGCACATTCTCATCGTGCCATCTTTCTTTCTCACAAACAGAACTGGAGCGCCCCAAGGAGAAAAGCTCGGTCGTGCGAAACCTCTGTCTGTCAATTCTTCTTTCAATTCTGTCGGAGCCATTCTATACGGAGCTATTGAGATAGGGGTCGTCCCCGGCACTAACTCAATGCCAAACTCAACTTCTCGTATCGGAGGTAATCCCGGTAATTCTTCAAGAAACACGTCAGAAAACTCACAAACAACTGGCACAGATTCAACTTTCTTTTCTGTCATTTTCGTATCAATCACATACACAAGATAAGCTTCACATCCCTTTTTCACATAATTCAGAGCTTTCATCAAAGATATTATGGCCGGTAACCCATTTAAATCACTGGACTCAATCCGTATTATTTCATCATTCTGACATCTCAAATCAATAGTCTTCCGTTTGCAATTTACTACAGCATCATGCAATGTTAGCCAATCCATACCCAGAATTATATCAAACTCATCAAAGGGTAATAACATTAGATCAGCCGGGAAACAGATATCTCGAAACATCAACGGACAATTCTTGCACACTTTATCAACCAGAACACACTTGCTTAAGGGGTTCGATACTCTAATTACAAATTTAGTAGACTCTATAGGCAAAGTCTTACTTGATACTAAGTTCATGCATATATATGAATGAGTAGACCCTGGATCTATCAATGCAATCACAGAAGTATCATAAAGAATAAAAGTACCGGTAATGACGTCCGGAGACGAAGCTTCTTCGCGAGCGTGAATAGCATAAGCTCTGGCAGGTGCTCTCGCCTCAGATCTCGCAGCTGTATCTTTCGTAGCTCTTTGGCTACCACTCACATTTCCCATGTTTCTGGGAGGTCTACCCCTAGCTGAAGTATTATTCGACTTCGGATTCTGTACAATCTCTTGCTCAACAGACTCGGGACAATCTCGAATAAAGTGATCTAAAGATCCACATTTGAAACAAGCTCGATCATTTAATCGACAATTGCCCGGATGTCTTTTACCACAATGTCTACACTCGGGTCGCTCAGATCTTGTAACGCCCCTCACCCGGGTCCATCGCTGGAACATGGTACGAGGCATTACCGAACATGATTCAAGCAATTTCACAAAATTTAAAATGTAAAATCCATATAAATTAAAACTTTTCCATACATAGTCATCACACTCTCATTCGACCAATTCAAGCATTATCATAAACATATAACTTGATTAATATTGAACATTATCAATACCCATAAACAAAATAAACCATCAAATTTTTAAAGGCCAGTATTTTAGTCTAATTCGTGACTACAAGTAACAAAACAATTAAGCCTTCTATACATGCCATAATTCCCAAAATATTGTTTTCAAAATACCAAAAGAAGGCTGATAGTGTGGATGGATCTCCGACGATCACCGAATCCCGAGCTAGCTTGGTGACACTATAGGACAAGGAAAAGAAAAGAGAGTAAGCATATAGCTTAGTAAGTAAGTATATAAATAATAAATAATGGATTTAACATATTTACAATATAACACAATCATATCTACATTCAAATTTACTATTTATTCAAGTTCGAAGCATGCTATCTATTCGAGTCACAGTCACTAAATTATTTTTAACCGGAGCTAAAAAACTCCAAATTAAGGTCCTTTAATTTTTCCTGAAACTAGACTCATTTATCTTCTTACCATAAAATTTTTAGAATTTTTGGTTTAGCCAATAAGTACAGTTTATTCATTAAAATTTCCCCTATTTCACTGTTCGACTATTCTGACCTCTCTTCACTACGAATCAATTTTCTCCTCGTACAGAATTCAGATGACCTTATTGTTTAGTTCATTTGAAACTAGACTCATTCAGAATTTCAGGAATATAAATTATATATCATAATTATTTTTGTACAATTTTTAATGATTTTTCCAAGACAGAACAGGGGATCACATAATCATTCTGAATCAGTCTCACAAAAATTCAAATATATCAAAATATACAAATCATTTGTTTGCTATGTTTCTTTTATATGAAAATAGACTCAATAAGATTTAAATCAATATCTCATACAACTTATAATTCAATTTCTACTACTTTTGGTGATTTTTCAAATTCACGTCACTGCTACTGTCCAAAGCAGTTCTATTGTAAATATTTGCTCTCTCTCACTTTAGTTGTGTTCATCACTTGCCTATACCAATCTTTCCAATTTCCGATTACATATCGAGCATATTGCTCATACATTATACATGCATATACCCACACTCATTACTACAAATTCATACATAATTTCACTTAATCGATTTTCCCATTGAACGCTTCGAAATAATAACGGATACACGGTGGTTTCGCACACAGCCCACCTTTGAAATTGAAGCTCTCTTGTACACATAGTGGCCTTCACTTAGTACCACTCATGTGACCTAGCTCGATTGTACACATAATTCTGGCTCTCTTGTACACATAGTGGCCTTCACTTAGTACCACTCATGTGACCTAGCCATCTCGTAGCTTTCTTGTCTACATGGCGTCCAACACTAGGAACCACTCATGCGACCTAGCTACTCATAACCTGTAGCTTTCTTGCACACATGGTGAAAGTCCCTTATCATCCATGTGGCCTAGCTACATATCAAAATTTGCCATCTCGTAGCTTTCTTGTGCACACGGTGAAGGTCCCTTATCACTCGTGTGACCTAACTACATATTGTCCGTATCTCTCGATTTTCCGAAGGTTCAAACGGGAAGTACTTCACTTTCTAATAGTTTATTTCATTACTTCAATAGTCAATTTTGATTCAAAAATCAGTTACAATACATAAAATATGCTGAATTATAAAAACGTCAATAAAAGTAATGAATTATTTACATACTACTTACCTCGGTGCAAAATATGGCCAAATTTACAATTTAGTCCTTAACCTTGCATTTACCTCGTTCAAGGTCGATTCCACGTTCTTCTCGATTATGGAGCTTGGAAGCTTGAAAACCCTAGCTATGGAGTCCCCCCCTTGAAGATTCGGCCTAAGGAAGAAGATGACAACCTTTTTCCATCTTTTTCCCATTTAATTTCTTTTATTTGACATTTTACTAAAATACATTTCATTAAAATTTTAGTTATTTCTACCTATGCATGTCCCTTTTTTTCCATGAAAATATAATGGTCTAATTACCATTTAAGGACCCCTACTTTAGATATACACTTCAATTTTATCCTTTATCATCTAGAACTCTCATTTATCAACTTTTACAATTAAGCCCTAATAAGCAAATTAGACATGAAATTCATAAAATTTTCTATCGATACTCTAACACATGCATCCAAC
The DNA here is from genome assembly GCA_025698515.1 of Gossypium sturtianum. NCBI lineage: Eukaryota > Viridiplantae > Streptophyta > Magnoliopsida > Malvales > Malvaceae > Gossypium > Gossypium sturtianum. The sequence continues at coordinate 96,492,222 of CM046945.1, read as the reverse complement.
CAATCGGTAAATCATAAAAATTAATCAAAATAAACTTTTCTATCTCAGATTCGTGGTTTCGCAACCACTGTTCCATTTAGGCCCTATTTCGAGATGTTACAGATCTGGCATTTCCAACACTTACAATCGAAGTAGCTGGAGCTCGGAAGCTCGAATGTGATCTCGCACAATCTCTACTCGAATGTCCCACGTTAGCCTTTGAACGGCTATAATCATCTCGAAATTTCTTTGATACTGACTGATATGACTTACTCTTTGTTCGTTTTCGCACCTCTCTAGCTTCCGAATCATCTTTTCTTTTCTTTTTCCCGAGTTCTTCAGCTTTACACGCTCGGTCAACAAGCACAATGAATTCTTTTATTTCCAGAATTCTGACTAACAAACGGATATCTTCATTCAAGCCGTCTTTGAACCTTTTACACATTATTGCCTCAGTCAAGACACATTCTCGTGCATACTGGCTTAGTCTCACAAATTCTCGCTCGTATTCTGTAACAGACATACGGCCCTGTTTCAATTCAAGGAACTCTTTGCGTTTCTGATCTATAAATCTCTCACTGATGTATTTCTTTCGAAATTCGGTCTGGAAGAAATCCCAAGTAATTCGTTCTCTCGGAACAACAGAAGTCAGAGTTTTCTACCATTGGTAAGCTGTGTCTCTCAACAAAGAAACGACACATTTAACACATTCATCAGGGGTACATGGCAACTTATCAAATACTCGAATCGTATTCTCAAGCCAGAACTCGGCTCTCTTAGCATCATCATCAGTGGTAGCACAGAATTCTTCAGCCCCATATTTTCTAATCTTATCAACTGGAGGTTTATTCAGACGAATCAGATCTATAACTTGGGGAGCTACGGGAACTTGCGGGGGCGGAGGTTGAGGAACAGCCGGATTCGCTCTAACATACTAGGTGAACCACTCATTCATCATTTGGAAGAAGACTTGTTTAGCCTCTCCTTCCTGACCGCTAGTAACCGGTCTAGAATCAGACGGCGCTGTCCCTTGAGCGGGAGCAGGCGCATTACTTTCAACATCGTCAGCTACGGCTCGTTTAGGATCCATTTACTATACAAAAAACACATTTTATCTGTCAGGATTCATCACACTATCACAGTTCGTATATATGGCATGTATAGCTAGACTCACATACGCTAAGTTAGTCTTAGAATCGACTAAACCGTAGCTCTGATACCAACAAATTGTAACACCCCTAACCCGTATCTGTCACCGGACTAGGGTTAAGAGGCATTACCGAAAATACCGAAACATTTTACACTCATTTCACAACATCAATCATACAACATCATTTCATAATAATTCATACTCATATAGTCCCTTTAGAAGGTCTACGAGACCTTAAACATGCTTTAGAGAAGGTTCGAGACTAAACCGATCTCATACAGAAACTTTTCAGAACTTAGAAAATTTTTCTTTCAAAACAGGGCACACGCCCATGTGGCTAGGCCGTGTGCCTCACACGGCCGTACCTTGGACCATGTCTCAGCCCGTGTGCAACACTGACTTGGGCCACACGGTCTGGTATATGCCCCTGCTTCTTGCCCATGTGGCATACTGACTTACTTCGAATTACAACCTTGAGATACACGGTCGAGACACACGCCCGTGTGCTCAACCGTGTGGGCAAATATAGGCCATTTGCAAGGCTAAATTGCCACCCAAAATTGAGTCATACCTACAAGCATCAAACAAGCATCAATTCATGCCCCAAAGGCAGCCAAAAACATATCAAATCATGCACAATTTGACCCGTAATAACATCATTCCTTTCCATATACAAAACCAACTCAAACATACCAATTCAAAGTACCAACTTCACATCAAAACATGTGATTCATACATCATATTAATCCATTTCAATTCATAGCATTTCTCATCATATCAATTTCCCAAATCAACATGAAACTTACCAAAATTGACCATTTCTTTTGGCCATTCATGAGCACATCAATACATACCAAATTTTGCATCACATAGCATGCACTAAATTCACTCCATAATCACATTCATTATCAAGCCATGTCACATGGCTATATTTACACATTTCAAAACATAATCAAAGTTCTCTAGCCTATACATGCCATACTATAATATGTACATTTTCAAAAGGTACCAAAATATAGTTCGATAGTGTGGTGATGATCCTTGACAATCCCCGAGCTCCCAGTAGCTTCGATAATCTATAAAACAATGCAAACACACACAAAAAGTAAGCTTTCAAAATCTTAATAAGCCATATACAAATAAACTTGTCTCATAAACAATTACAAACTATTTCATACATATGGTTCATGGCATATCACAATCACAAGTCATTTCTCTTATATCTCAATTGATCATGTTCACTTACTCATAATCGCATATCATGTAATGTAGCTCACTTATAACATGATCATATACATGCATTGTAACACCCTGAAAATTTGAGTAATTTATTTTCTATGTGTGCTTTGAGTAATTATTCTAGAAAGTAAAATTTTCTGATTTATTTTCGTGGTTAGTATAGTCCTGAAGAAGGGTTTAAAATTTTTTTTAGAAGGAATAATATTAATTTTGAGAATTTATGGAAATAGACTAAGAGGCATTGACACATAAATTAATTTAAGTGTCAATGTGTAGCATAAGATGAGTAGTTGGACAAGTGGTGTTGGCGCATGAGCTAGTACATGGGGGTGAAGGTTCGAATCCCTAAATAGCATCTAGGTGAATTTTATTTTTGATTTTTCTGCCCATGTATAGCAAGTGTCGGCCAAGAGCATATATGGAAGGTGTTGACTTATTATTTTTGGTTAGTATATCAAAGGAATAAGGAAAATTTGAACTTAAGGAAGGGTATCAAAAGAATAAGGAAAATGTGAGGATATGAGGCATGAATCAAGGAGTTGTTTAAGGAAACAATATCTTGGCCTAAAGACCAAGCATATGGACTGGCATTATGGCTAGGGGAGCCGAATTTGGTGATAGTTTGGCTAGGAATTTTAGTCTTTGGTTTTGGTCATTTTGTTTAGTTTGTGCAAGTTTTGAAAATTCTCTCAAACTCTCTTTTCCTTGGCCGAAATTGTGCACTTGGTAAGCCTAGTTTCTTTTGTCAAATTGGTCATTTTGTTTTACACTTTGGTGTCAATTTTGTGCCTTTCTCTTTGTGCCGATTTTACCAATACCTAAAGAGACCATTCTTTTCTTTTCTTCTCCCCATTGCCGATTATACATTGCTCTCAAAACTTATCTTTTCTTTCTTTTCTTTTCCATTCTATTTGGAAACCAAACATCATCACCATCTCTCTCCTATTTGATTTCTTTCAATCGAAATTCTCTCCACCTACACTTTCATGGCCGAATGTTAAAGTGCCTATAACCGATTTTATTTTCTCTTTTCTTTGTTTCTTCATAGCCGAATTCTTCTTAGATCCATATTATTCTCAAATCCTATCTTTTCGACGTGGAAATAGGTAAGAATCCTTTTCGTTTCGATTAGTTAATAGTGGTTATGGCGAATATTGATGATGGTTTGAAAGCTTTATTAGATCAAAATAAACGTTCCTTCTTTTAACGCTTATTTTGTTATACTTTAGTGCGATAACGGAAGTTTGGGATCAAGAAGTCGTGGGTGACAAAACGTTGGAATCAATTTTGTGGTAAGGAAATCATATCTTTAAAACCTTAGGATTATTTTGATATCATTGGATTAACGATCTTTGTCCTTGAAGACATTCAAAATAGGGAAGAAAAGGGCGGTGTTTAGCCTTCTGAAGAAGGGAGGTTCTCGTTATTCCCCTAAGTACAAGCAAAGGATCTGTTTTTGAAGAATCCGGGATTTTCCACCGGGTTGTGGACGCTCAACCGAGGAAAATCAATCGTTCGAAGTCGTTCGTACTCCAAACCATTATTTGTTCGTGGATTCGATTCGATTAGCGAACCATCGATCGGAGAAAAATCGCAAGTAGAAGTCTTACGAAAATCCGAGGTAAATTTCTAGATCGCTATAGTTAGATCGGTTTTATTATAGATTATAGTGTTTTAATTAACACAATACGTATAGGTGTTGAAGAGCGGGAAAGTTTAGTTCTCTCCATAACCGGTGTGTAACTTCACACTCATTTTCGGTTGGACATCATGTTGTAAGTTACGTGATAAATTCGTAAAATAGTAAAAACGGGAAAAATACGTAGTAACTCATATTTTTGAGTAAATGCATGAAAACGGTTAAAACCGAGAAAATAAAATCCGATAATACTCTAGTTCGATAAAATGGGCCGATAATACTCTAGTTTGATAAATTGGGCGATAATACTCTAGTTCGATAAAATGGGCCGATAATACTCTAGTTCGATAAAATGGGCCGATAATACTCTAGTTCGATAAAATGGGCCGATAAAACTCTAGTTCGATAAAATGGGCCGATAATACTCTAGTTCGATAAAATGGGCCGATAATACTATAGTTCGATAAATTGGGCTAAAATGGGCCAAAGTCACTAAACTACTAAATGGGCTAGTTGATAAATTGTTTATATGAGCCTAATGAAGGGTTAATTGATAAGCCCACCGATGATATGGATTAATGAAAATCTGATATATGATTATATTTGTTATATACGCATGATTGCATGGGGTGGGTTATATGAAGAGAAGAATGGCCAGTTGCCACAAATTTGGCTCATTGCCTCTAGTTCGGTGGCTCTGCCACAAATTTGGCTCATTGCCTCTAGTTCGGTGGCTCTGCCACAATATGGCTAAATGCCTCTAGTTCGGTGGCTCTGCCACAAATTCGGCTAAATGCCTCTAGTTCGGTGACAATGTCACAATCTAGTTCTGATGAGTGCACTACAAAATTATTTAAGGGCTTTAAGCCCATGATTGGTGTGTTTGGCGGGGTGGGTTGACTTGATCCCCACAGTGTGTTGGTTGGTGCGGGGTGTTAGCGGATGGATACTAGGTTGGTTTGGGAAATTCATATTTCATGCATTCTTCTCTTTAAATTATGTTACTTTACGATGTATGGTTGAAATCATTAATGGGCTCAAGCCCAAAGATGATATCTTGACGATTTGACCTAAAAATGGTGGTAAGTGAGTTGCACACCGAGTTCTTTGTAACTCACCCAAATTTTATTAACCATTTCGTAAATGGAAATTGACGTGGACTTGGGCCGAGATGACTTGGTGGAGGCCATACTACAAACTTGGGTTTTAATAAACTATGACTTTATTTAAGTTTTTATTTTAATTGCTATTATTGGGTTGATGTAATAAGGCCTCTTATTATGTTTTATGGTTTTATTGTGTGGATGATTTAAATTTTATTTCTAAACTCTTAATATGGTTTTATCTCAATATGTTAAGTTTTCTTAAGAACATTGGTTTTATAACAAAAGTTTTGTAGCACTATTTTATCTTAACCCTATGAAAATAAACGAATGTATGATTGGTGTGACAAACCAAATCTTGTCTAAACGCATAGACCGGGTTTGGGGTGTTACATTTAGTGGTACCAGAGCCCAGCTTCAAAACTCCTACTGTGGTTTGGGTTCAATAAAGAAATTTGTTTGAAAATAATTTCTAGAGTTTTGAGTAAAGGTAGTATGGCACCATGAGCATCCCGCGCCAAGTCAAGTAAGTATCTCAGATAATTTGTATGTTTATTATCATTGTGATATGATTATAAGAAACACTCTAGAACTTCTAGTTTTAGGTGCTAAACTGTAGAGATTGAGACAATAGGATATTGATGCGAAAACACTCTATCTCTTTCATATCATAAGACATCGTTAATAAACAATTGAAATATTATTCGATTCATAAAACTCTTAATCGATTAAATCGAATTATTCGCCATGAGCACTAGAGGACGTGGTCGTGGACGCCAGTAGGCGTGGCCGTGGTAGAGGACGAGGTGTTAGGGCGCAAATCGATGTGCCGGGTTATATGTCGGAAATGGATGCACTGCGTCACTCGAGAGTGAGACGGATCGCACGCACCATATGGAAGAGGATAATGCCGTGACACGAGCAATGCCGCGAGTACTTGAAAGGGTCGCTGATCCGTAATCGACCAACCGCTCGTGGGTCGATATCGAGCGATCAAATCCAAAGGGAGCCGAGGTTTTCGAGAGGTGTCTCGTGTAGCTCCCAATGTCGCTGAATATTGGCTTGAGGCGAGAGAGCGAATTATGGACGATCTTGAGTGCACTGTGGAACAAAAGTTAAGAGGAGCGGTATCTTTGTTGAGAGAAGCTTACCAATGGTGGCTTACTATCCGAGATGGCACCGATGTCGCTTTAATTAATCGGGAATTTTCAAGGCTTCCTTTCAAGGGAAATATGTGGAACAAGCTATGTGGATGCCCGAAGGAAGGAATTCTTGAACTCGGTGCAAGGAAATAAGACGGTGGCGAAGATATGAGGCCGAAGTTCTTACGTTTGAGTCGCTATGCTCGAACGATAGTGGCAACGGACCATGAGCGTTGTGTGCGCTTCGAGGACGGTTTGAAAGACGAAGGCGGGTTCGATAGCCCCACAACAAGTTAGAACTTTTGCCGCTCTTGTGGAGAAGGCCAAGATAGCCAAGAGGCTAAGAACTCGGAACGCCAAAATCGGGAGCAAATTCGAGGCAAGAAAGATCTCAAGCATTCGGGTTCTTCGAGAAGATTCTCAAGAGGCCCTGAATGAGGAACCAGCTCAAGGAAGAGCACCAGATGAGTCGTTAATCGTAGTCGGGATTGTGCCTTTGAATGTGGGAAAAGACATTCGGAGAATGTTGGAGGAAAACGGGTGCTTGCTATAAATGTGGATCGACGAGCATCAATATAGGAGTTGCCCTCGACGTATGGATACAACTCAAGAAGTTCGTACTACCGATGCACCACCGCAAGAGAGTTCAAAGCAACCACCGAGAGGTCGGGGACCAGTCGTGGTGGTAATGGGGCCGGGCGTGGTCAAGGTGCGCTGGTCGAGGCAATGGTCCTAGAGGCAACGCGATGCAAGACGGCCCAGATTGGTGTATGCGGTCGACGTCGTGAGGATGGCAATGCACTGATGTGATAACTGCACGCTTCTTCATTTCGATGTACCCGTTATTGCCTTGATAGATATTGGTTCTACTCATTCGTACATTGCTAGCACCATAATCGAAACTTGAAATTAGACTCAAATTTCCGATAAAGAGATGAGGGTGATTAGTCCCTTAGGTCGATCGGTGGTGGTTAATAAACTGCTTAGAGACGTGCCCTTAGTTATTCAAGGAGAAACATTCTTGGCAAATTTGATGGAATTGCCTTTTGGCGAATTCGATATCATTCGGGCATGGATTGGTTGGTTAAGCACCGCGCAATTGGATCGTACTAAAAGCGGATGTTGATAAGAATCATGGAGGATAAGGAGATAGTTATGATAGGCGAGCGGAGAAATTTCTTGACAAACGTGATTTCTGCGTTAAAGGCGAGAAGTTGGTACGAAAAGGATATGGAGCATTTTTAGCATTTATTAGTGCTTTAGATGCCAAAGAGTCATCGATGGAAGATGTGAGAACGGTGAAGGAATTTTCTGGATGTTTTTCTGAAGAACTTCCCGTGTACCTCCAGATCGGGAAGTGGAATTTGGTATTGAGCTTTTGCCCGAATCGCTCCAAAGGTCCATTGCTCCTTATAGAATGACACCGAAGGAGTTGTCTGAGCTTAAAGCCCAAATTCAAGAACCGCTAGATCGGGGTTTTATTCGACCGAGTGTGTCTCCGTGGGGAGCACCGGTTTTGTTTGTTAAGAAGAAGGATGGGTCAATGCGTATGTGTATCGATTATAGGCAATTGAATAAGTGACGATCAAGAATCGGCACCCTCTGCCGAGGATTGACGACTGTTTGATCAATTGAAGGGAGCTTCGCTTTCTCCAAGATTGATTTAAGGTCGGGTTACCACCACTTTAAGGTGAAAGAAGCGGATATTCACAAGACAAATGTTCCAACCCGCTACTGGACACTATGAGTTTTTAGTGATGCCGTTTGGGTTGACCAATGCACCAAATGCATTTATGGATATGATGAACCGGTCTTTCAACCATTCTTAGATCGGTTTGTGGTGGTATTCATAGATGACATTCGGTTTATTCGAGGAGCGAAGAAGAACATGACTCGCATTTGCGGATTGTATTGCAAGTGCTTCGAGATAATCAGTTGTATGCCAAATTCAATGAAATGTGAATTTTGGTTAAGAGAAGTGACTTTCTTGGGTCATGTGGTATCACCAAGGAATAAGGGTGGATCCTCGGAAGATTGAGGCGGTATTGGATTGGAAACCACCAAGTCTGTAGAATGAGATCTCGAGTTTCTTGGGTTTGGCCGGATATTATAGACGCTTTGTTGAGGGGTTCTCATTGATTGCTGCACCTCTAACTAAGCTTTTGCGGAAGGGAGTGTTGTTTATCGACTTCAAAGGTAGTTGGGAGGATTTTCTACCGTTAGCGGAATTTGCGTGCAACAACAACTACCGATCTAGCGTTCAGATGGCACCCTACGAGGCATTGTATGGTCGTAGGTGTCGTTCTCCTATTTGTTGGACCGAGTTGGGTGATCGGCAGCTGTTAGGACTGAGATGATTTCAAACGGAAGAAAAAGTGAAAGTTATTCGCACGGTTAAAGGAAGCTTCGGATAGCAGACGTAAGTCGATGCGGATCTCAAGCGTAAGGATATCGAGTATGCCGTAGGAGATCAAGTTTTCTTGAAGGTCTCACCTTGGAAAAGATATTCATTTCGGAAGAAGGGCAAGTTGAGTCCTAGATACATTGGACCATATCGTGTGGTGAAACGAGTTGGTCCAAAGGCCTATCGATTGAGTTACCTCCGAATTGAGCCAAATTCATAATGTTTTCCACGTGTCCATGTTGAGGCGCTATAGATCGGATCCTTCGCACATAGTACCGGTAGAAGAAGTGGAGTTGAATTTGGATTTGTCTTTTGAGGAGGAACCAAAGTGGAAATCTTAGACCGAGACGTGAAGGTGCTAAGAAAGAAGACTGTGCCGTTGGTCAAAGTGTTGTGGCGTAACCACGGAGTGGAGGAAGCTACGTGGGAGCCCGAGGATGCAATTCGGCAACAATACCCTCACCTTTTTCAGCCAGTAAATTTCGAGGACGAAATTTTCTTTTAGGGGTAGAGTTGTAACACCACTGAAAATTTGAGTAATTTATTTTCTATGTGTGCTTTGAGTAATTATTCTAGAAAGTAAAATTTTCTCGATTTATTTTCGTGGTTAGTATAGTCCTGAAGAAGGGTTTAAAATTTTTTTAGAAGGAATAATATTAATTTTGAGAATTTATGGAAATAGATTAAGAGGCATTGACACATAAATTAATTTAAGTGTCAATGTGTAGCATAAGATGAGTAGTTGGACAAGTGGTGTTGGCGCATGAGCTAGTACATGGGGGTGAAGGTTCAATCCCTAAATAGCATCTAGGTGAATTTTATTTTTGATTTTTCTGCCATGTATAGCAAGTGTCGGCCAAGAGCATATATGGAAGGTGTTGACTTATTATTTTTGGTTAGTATATCAAAGGAATAAGGAAAATTTGAACTTAAGGAAGGGTATCAAAAGAATAAGGAAAATGTGAGGATATGAGGCATGAATCAAGGAGTTGTTTAAGGAAACAATATCTTGGCCTAAAGACCAAGCATATGGACTGGCATTATGGCTAGGGGAGCCAATTTTGGTGATAGTTTGGCTAGGAATTTTAGTCTTTGGTTTTGGTCATTTTGTTTAGTTTGTGCAAGTTTTGAAAATTCTCTCAAACTCTCTTTTCCTTGGCCGAAATTGTGCACTTGGTAAGCCTAGTTTCTTTTGTCAAATTGGTCATTTTTGTTTTACACTTTGGTGTCAATTTTGTGCCTTTCTCTTTGTGCCGATTTTACCAATACCTAAAGAGACCATTCTTTTCTTTTCTTCTCCCCATTGCCGATTATACATTGCTCTCAAAACTTATCTTTTCTTTCTTTTCTTTTCCATTCTATTTGGAAACCAAACATCATCACCATCTCTCTCCTATTTGATTTCTTTCAATCGAAATTCTCTCCACCTACACTTTCATGGCCGAATGTTAAAGTGCCTATAACCGATTTTATTTTCTCTTTTTCTTTGTTTCTTCATAGCCGAATTCTTCTTAGATCCATATTATTCTCAAATCCTATCTTTTCGACGTGGAAATAGGTAAGAATCCTTTTCGCTTCGATTAGTTAATAGTGGTTATGGCGAATATTGATGATGGTTTGAAAGCTTTATTAGATCAAAATAAACGCTCCTTCTTTTAACGCTTATTTTGTTATACTTTAGTGCGATAACGGAAGTTTGGGATCAAGAAGTCGTGGGTGACAAAACGTTGGAATCAATTTTGTGGTAAGGAAATCATATCTTTAAAACCTTAGGATTATTTTGATATCATTGGATTAACGATCTTTGTCCTTGAAGACATTCAAAATAGGGAAGAAAAGGGCGGTGTTTAGCCTTCGGAAGAAGGGAGGTTCTCGTTATTCCCCTAAGTACAAGCAAAGGATCTGTTTTGAAGAATCCGGGATTTTCCACCGGGTTGTGGACGTTCAACCGAGGAAAATCAATCGCTCGAAGTCGTTCGTACTCCCGAACCATTATTTGTTCGTGGATTCGATTCGCTTAGCGAACCATCGATCGGAGAAAATCGCAAGTAGAAGTCTTACATAAAAATCCGAGGGTAAATTTCTAGATCGCTATAGTTAGATCGGTTTTATTATAGATTATAGTGTTTTAATTAACACAATACGTATAGGTGTTGAAGAGCGGGAAAGTTTAGTTCTCTCCATAACCAGGTGTGTAACTTCACACTCATTTTCGGGTTGGACATCATGTTGTAAGTTCTGTGATAAATTCGTAAAATAGTAAAAACGGGAAAAATACGTAGTAACTCATATTTTTGAGTAAATGCATGAAAACGGTTAAAACCGAGAAAATAAAATCCGATAATACTCTAGTTCGATAAAATGGGCCGATAATACTCTAGTTTGATAAATGGGCCGATAATACTCTAGTTCGATAAAATGGGCCGATAATACTCTAGTTCGATAAAATGGGCCGATAATACTCTAGTTCGATAAAATGGGCCGATAAAACTCTAGTTCGATAAAATGGGCCGATAATACTCTAGTTCGATAAAATGGGCCGATAATACTATAGTTCGATAAATTGGGCTAAAATGGGCCAAAGTCACTAAACTACTAAATGGGCTAGTTGATAAATTGTTTATATGAGCCTAATGAAGGGTTAATTGATAAGCCCACCGATGATATGGATTAATGAAAATCTGATATATGATTATATTTGTTATATACGCATGATTGCATGGGGTGGGTTATATGAAGAGAAGAATGGCCAGTTGCCACAAATTTGGCTCATTGCCTCTAGTTCGGTGGCTCTGCCACAAATTTGGCTCATTGCCTCTAGTTCGGTGGCTCTGCCACAATATGGCTAAATGCCTCTAGTTCGGTGGCTCTGCCACAAATTCGGCTAAATGCCTCTAGTTCCATGTGACAATGTCACAATCTAGTTCGGTAGTGCACTACAAAATTATTTAAGGGCTTTAAGCCCATGATTGGTGTGTTTGGCGGGGTGGGTTGACTTGATCCCCACAGTGTGTTGGTTGGTACGGGGTGTTAGCGGATGGATACTAGGTTGGTTTGGGAAATTCATATTTCATGCATTCTTCTCTTTAAATTATGTTACTTTACGATGTATGGTTGAAATCATTAATGGGCTCAAGCCCAAAGATGATATCTTGACGATTTGACCTAAAAATGGTGGTAAGTGAGTTGCACACTCGAGTTCTTTGTAACTCACCCAAATTTTATTAACCATTTCGTAATGGAAATTGACGTGGACTTGGGCCGTAGAGATGACTTGGTGGAGGCCATACTACAAACTTGGGTTTTAATAAACTATGACTTTATTTAAGTTTTTATTTTAATTGCTATTATTGGGTTGATGTAATAAGGCCTCTTATTATGTTTTATGGTTTTATTGTGTGGATGATTTAAATTTTATTTCTAAACTCTTAATATGGTTTTATCTCAATATGTTAAGTTTTCTTAAGAACATTGGTTTTATAACAAAAAGTTTTGTAGCACTATTTTATCTTAACCCTATGAAAATAAACGAATGTATGATTGGTGTGACAAACCAAATCTTGTCTAAACGCATAGACCGGGTTTGGGGTGTTACATGCATACCTTTCATTGCCAAATTTCATATACATACATACGTACTAGAATTCAGATACACATTTGTATACTCATTCATTTCTCGGAATGCCCGTTGAACCTTTTAGAATCAAACAGGATACTCAGATAGCTCGAAAAGCTCGTACAATGCCAACGTCCCAGACGTGGTCTTACATGTAATCAATATCGATGCCACTGTCCCAGACAGGGTCTTACACGAAATTAAATACGATGCCGATGTCCCAGACATGGTCTTACACGTAAATCACAAATCGATGCCAACGTCCCAGACATGGTCTTACACGATAACTCATTTTGGAATCCTATGCCATGACATATGTATCCTAACTATTCCTATGGTTCATATGGGGCTTTTCGGACGTCATCGCATTATCGAAACTTTCCCAGATTTCACATATTCAGCTCAAATAACCATACATCACAATTCATTCACATATAAGTAATAATAATTCAATTTATACACATTTATTTGTATATCGACTTACCTCGTACGGGAAAGAACGAAAACAAACGGCTATTCAACTACTTTCGATTTCCCCCGATCTAATTCCGTTTTCTTTGGTTCTTGATCTATACACATTCAAATTTAACTCTTTCATTCACCAAATCATTCAATTCAATCCATATACACATATTTAGGGAATTTTACAAATTAGCCTTCACATTTTCACATTTTAACATTTTAGTCCCTATTTCATAAAATCACAAAATACACATAATTTAACAATATCATAGCTTGGCCGAATATTCCTTTAGCTCATATAAGCCCACATATTTCATTTATTTCACATTTTAGCTCATCAATTTCCCATTTTCATATTTTAGTCCATAATAATTAAATTTATCAAAAATCACAATACAAAACATGTAAACCCAACACATATCTTTCATTATTCATCAATTAACATCATTAAACTCACAAAATCATCAATGGGACTTTTCAAAATCACTAACAATTTCAAAAATCATGACACGGGCTAGCTAGAATACTTAACAACGATCACAAAAATGTAAAAATCATCAAGAACCGAACAAAACTCATACCTTGATTAGGCTTGAACAAGGCCGAATATTTGAAAGCTTTGAACCCTTGTTTTCTTTTTGATTTTTGGCAAAATGATGAAAAGATGAAGAAAAAATCATGTTTTGTTTAATTAATAAACATTATTTCATCATTTACCAAAATAGCCTTATTAAACACATTTAAAAACCACTAACCCTTGGCATATATGTCCATTCATTAATTCAATGGTCCATTTACAACATAAGGACCTCACATTTAATATACTATGTCAATTCGACACTTTATTAAATAGAAGGCTACTTTTGCATTTTCTACAATTTAGTCCTTTTTGCAAATTAAGCACACAAACGATCAAAATAAATCACGAAAATTTCACACATACCAATTCACATGCTGTAGACTCATAAAATAATACTAAAATATTTTTCAGACTCAGATTTGTGGTCTCGAAACCACTATTCTGACTAGGGTCTAAACTGGGCTGTTACACGAAACTAAACTAATTCTAACTTCGACGTTAATAGATCTAATTAGTAATTTAATTAAAATATATTACGATAAATCCTAAGGTGATGAAAATTCATAATTTATAAAAATAATCAAAATGCATAAAACAAAGACGGAAAACTAATTTGTAGATTTGATTAATTCTAGGGATAGAGGACTAACTCGCTTCGGTGTTCATAACTAACTCCTATTTCAGGTGTTATTCAATCAACTAGTCATTAACCTAGCAGGATCTTTCGATCTTCTACTAAACTAATGAGTCAGAAAGAACTACTTATCTCTCAACCTTACAGTCCAGACCAGATTGGGGTAAGGTGTTCACGGATAGACAATACCAATTTTGGTTTTATTCCCACCTAGATGAGTTTCTAAGGTTGTTAGGCCTAGTAGTTTTAAGTTCTTTCTATCCAATCAGCTGATCCGCTAAGAAGCCCTAACATAAAAGTTAATTACTCTTATGTCCACTCGCTATTCTCCCATAAAAGGATCTAATAAACATTACAAACTTGACTGAAAAGATGAACATGAATAATAAATAAAGAATAAAGTTTAAGAAGAATCCTGATATATATTGATAAGTGTGAAAACACAATCCACAAAGAGTTGATGAATCCCCAAATCAAATTGTCCGAAGAATGAAATAGAAGTGAAAGTAAATTACAATGATAAAAGAAACCTAAGTACAAAATAAACTAAAGAAAATTGAAAACTAAAACTAAGTGAAGTCGTGAACCAAAACTAAAATAAAAATTGATTATGAAGTTTTTAGAGATGTCTATTTATAGGATTAGGGTTGGTCGTCATCCATTGACCTAATTTGGCTTACATTTTTGTGATAAAGTTTGTTGTGCAGATGAAAACACCCTTGGCTCTTTAATTCCCCTTATCAAGGTTGTGTCGTGACACCCTTTGGTCTATGTCGCGACACTAATGGCAGTTTTAAGCTAAGGCTTGATTTCAGGGTTGTGTTGGGACACCTTTTGGCTATGTCACAACAGTGAAGGCAATTTTCTCCTTTTGAGTGCTCTGCTCACTATGTTACGACATCGGCACTCCATGTTGCAACATTGCGGCCAATTTTGTGTTTCTATGCCTCCGAATGATGTCTTGTACACTCACCGAATAAGTTAACCTTCCTTTAGGCATATTCTGGACCCTAAGGTCATATAAATAACTCAAATCACACTTTTAATTATTTATTACCTAAAGATGAAAACTAAGTAAAAACATAATTAAATTGCTTTCATACAAGCTCCTTAAGTACAGAAAATGGTTTAATCTGCTACAATGAATTGCGGTAGATCAGAAATCAACCATTCGTATCGAGATTTCATCTCTTTTTTAAGGACTGCCCTATGATAGTGGAAGAGACAGAGAAAATGAGAAAGGTTCCTTATGCTTTGGTAGTAGGAAATCTCATGTATGCTATGTTATGCACACGCCCAGATATCTATTTTGCAGTGGGGTTGGTAAGTCGATATTAGACAAATCTAGGATCAGGGCACTGTCAAATAGTTAACCATGAACTCAAGTATTTATGGAGAATGAGGGATTATATGCTCATGTATTCTGAAGGACATCTTACTCCTATAAGATATACTGATTCTAACTTCCAAACATGTCGAGATTTGAGAAAATCGACATCGGGTTGTGCTTATGTCCTAAATGACCGACCTATAGTGTGAATAAGTGTCAAGCAGGGTTACACTGCTAACTTCAATATGGTGGGCTGCATATGAGGTATGGAAAAGCTATGGCATTATAATAGTGTGGATATAGATAAACGTAAAGAAACCATATAAGAACAAAACATATTAAATGAGACTGTAGTGTTTGACGAAATAGTGGATGTAGTCAAAGACCGCATCTGAAGACAAACCCCGGGGATTTGTTTTCCTAAGACTCTTGTAGCTAGAGAGCTCATTGGGAAACGTATGGAGGGGCATAAGAATACGAAACATGACTCATCTACTTCTCTAGGGCAAGTGGGAGACTGTTGGATCTTGTAATAGCCCGGTTTAGACCCTAGTCAGAATAGTGGTTTCAAGACCACAAGTTTTAGGTCGGAATAATATTTTAATATTATTTTCTGTGTTTACAGTATGTGATTTAGTCTGTGTGAAATTTTTGTGTGAAAATTTTATCGATTGTGTGTTTAATTTGCGAAAAGGACTTAATTGTATAAGGTGTAAAAGCTGTGTGCTGATTTTTAAGTGTTAAATTGTGGATGGCTTTTTAAGGTGGAGGCTTTATGAGGCAAATAGTCCATTTTTAAGTTAGTGGATGGTTAAATGACTTATAAACCATAATGTTAATTTGTCCTTTATGATAATAAAAAGGTTAGATATGTCAATTATGTATTAAAATGTAATATTAATAAAACACAAAGATGAAAGTGGTCATCTTTTATGCATCCATTTTTGACCGAATTAGCAAAAAAGAAGAAAGGAAAAAGAAAGCTAGGTTTCGGTTGATGTTAAGCTTGATTCAAGGCATGTTTGAGCTCGGTTTTTGATAATTTCTACGTTTTTGTAATCGTTGCTTTGTGCTCTACAAAACCCATGCTTAAATTTTGTGAATTGATGATTTTTATAAAATGTGCCATTGATGAAAGGGTAAGATTTGTGATGAGTGTTGGTGTTAAATGAAAGATATGTGTTTAATGAACATGTTTTATTCTTGAACTTTTGATGAATTTAGCTAATTAGGGCTAAATTGAGAAAATAGCATTTTGAAGGATTAAAATGTGAAATAAATGAAAGGTGTGGGCTTGTATGAATATAGTGAGAATTCGGCTAGGCATGGGTGCAAGCTAATTATGTGAATTTGATGGTTTTGTGAAAGAGGGACTAAAGTGTCAAAATGTAAAAATGTGAGGGCTATTTTGTAAAATGCCCTAAATATGTGTGTTTGGACTAAAATGAATGATTTGGTGACTGAATGGATTGAATTTGAATGTGTATAGACCAAGAAAGGAGAGGTTCGGATCGAGATCGAGGCAAAGATAAAGTGCTCGATTGACCGACCGTTTCGATAGTTTAACGTCTGAGGTAAGTTCGGACACAATACGAACATTTAGTTATGTTAAATGTTATGAAATGAATGTTATAATGATATTGAAATGTGGATGCTATGTGAGAGTTGAGTTTGAGTTATGTGGCACTAAGTGTGCGTATTCGAAAACGTGATCGAGATGATCAGCACTGTGTGTGTGAAATAATATAAGCTTCGACTTTGTGGTTGGCACTGTATGTGCGATACCGATTGAAGAGCGGTTTAATATAAATACACTATGTGTGCGATGATAATTAAGCTTCGGCTAAATATCGGGGCACTAAGTGTACGATTGAATTAAAGAAGAGACGGAAGTGGATCGAAAGGGAAAAGTGAGTATTGAGTAGCAAATGTAATTGACTACTAGGTGTTGACTAAGGTACGCTCGAAACCTATGTGGTTGATGAATCCATGAATGAAATTATGAAATGTTAAATGAGCATTTTAGTTTTGGATGGCATCATATATATATGTATATGTGGAATAATCTATGTGATGATTTGTTATATTATAATGTATCATGTTACGAACTTACTAAGCTTTGAAAGCTTCTCAGTGTGATTTGTTTCTCTGCTTTGCAAAGTGTTAGTAAAGCTTGCTCAGATCCAAGAATCGTCAGCATCTCAATCACACTATCGACATTCTATTTTGGTACTTTTGGAAAGATGTACATAGTTGAAATATGGCATGTATAGGCTAGTTGTTTTGAATCATATTTGAGATGTGTAAATAGCCATGTGATGTGGCTAGCTAAGTGTTGGTAATGTGCATGAGTGAATATGGTATTTGGTGCATATTTTGATATGGCATGATGGTAATGAATTAGCATATAAATGGTGAATTCAATGATGAATTAATGCCTTAGTGATTTAGTGAGGTTATGGATGATTTATACCTAGATTTACATGTAATTTGGTTGTATAAAATGGCATGCTTAGAAATGACATTCTATGTGATGATATGATGATTGTTGGACATGAAATTGGTTGCCAAACTGTGTGTATAAAGATGCTCAAATGTGCTTGTAGGATTGACCCATGTGGGTGGCATTTTGGCCTTGCAAATGGCCTAATTGAGCCACACGGTTGTGGCACACGGGCGTGCCTAGTGACCGTGGGGCTAAGTCAGTAGCTAGCCTATTAGCACACGACCAAGCCTAGTCGTCGTGTGAGAAAGTTAGAATATGGCCTAAGAGTACACGGCCTTAGCACACGGGGTACTGGGTGGCCGTGGGTGTAAAGTCAGATTCGACCACGGCCAAGGCACATGGGCGTGCTTGGTGGCCGTGGATGGGAAGTCAGATTCGACCACGGCCAAGGCACACGGGCGTGCTTGGTGGTCGTGGATGTGAGGTCAGATTCGACCATGGGGAGGACACATGGGGGTGTCCAGCTACCGTGGGAGGCACACGGTTTGCCCACACGGGCGTGCATCCCCTAAAACCTAGAAAAGTTTTTTTAAATTTTGAAAAGTTTCTGTATGTGTTTCGGTTTAGTCCCGATCCCTCCTTAGCATGTGTTTAAGGTCTTATACGCCTTAAAAAGGGACTAATTTTTTATGTTTGATGTATTATGATGATGATTGACTTTGTGTCTTAAATGGGTTGTGAAATGATTCTATTGTCCGGTAATGCCTCGTAACCCTATTCTGGCGATGGTTTCAGGTTAGGGGTGTTACAGATCTGGTGCCCTAAGTGTAGTATTTTTGTCAATATACACTTGTAATTTTTCGAATAGGTTGGTTAATAAAATAAATTCATTAAATTAATATACTTTGTATAAATTTTTCTCAAATAGTTTTTGCGTGTAAAAAAAAATAAAAGCAAATTTTGCTCATTAGTTGTTTAATGTTTAAATTAATACTAAGCGGTATTATATGGTCGGATCATGGTACGAAAAGACAACTTGTATTAAGTGAATCTAAACATGTCCTTAGTCTAATAGGAAATGAGCAAACCAATTGAAAGACTAATATGCCGTCTATCAGGTCCAAATTGGGGAGATGCCTTGTCTTAGGCATCGGAGGGGATAACTCCTAGAAGATAGAGACATAGATGTGACTGACTGGATTGACAGTACATCGGACTGGACCCAAGTGGAATAGATCCTGAATCTGCTTGTAGATTTATTCACTTGTGATATTCATAATGTGGCATATCTAAATCCTAAGTGGATGATGGATTATGTATGCGTGACTCGTACACTTTGGTGTAAGTAAAAGCTTGAGTTCGAATAGATAAAGAATCAAAAGCTAGTGTATTGGGTGTATGGCTTCTGCAGTTCGTAGCGTCATTCACAATAGTGGAATTCATAACTCAAGACATGGTTAAATGATATCCTTTCATTAGCATTACATGGTTAATGAAAAGTAAACATTGTCATGGTTCTTTCGTCTTTGTGATGAATGACTTAATTACTATTCGATAGTAATTGACTTTTCATGAAGGAAGATGTAATGCTTGTCATGAGATAAAATGGGATTATATTGAGAGAACAAATTTTATCTCAAAGAGATTAAGGATATCCTATAAGGGTAACACACTTATGGCAAGGTCATTGGACGGGCACTAAGTAGTTGCTTTCATAATGCTATGCCGTTGGGGAGAGCTTAGTCACGATACTATAGTGAAATGACTTCGTGACTAAATGAGTTTATAAAGGCGAAAAGCTGAAACTTAATTATAAATCATTTGAGCCCTAATTACATTTCCAATCGGTCCCTCCACTAGCTTGTTGAAACCAAAAATAAATTGCGAGCTTGACTATAAATGAATAGAATGAATAGGAAAAAAGAAATGGAAAACATTCATGAATGATTATGGTTTTTTCCAAACTGGAAATGGAAATGGAAATGGAAATGGAAATGATTCATTTGCAATTCTATATGGATTACTAAAAAATGATCGGAAGAATGAGTTTATGTTTTTGAGCTGTTTTGAAACCCAAAAAAGAAAATAAACCATTCTGTCACAGTGAACATATTAAGTTATGAAATACATAACATATTTTCTCAAAATTTTACTAGGGGTAAAATTGTCAAAAAAGTTACCAAGGGTAAAATCGTCAAAATTTTACTGGGGGTAGAAAAGGGATTATAATTTTTTTAATGTAGAATATTAAAGTTTATTTTGGAAATACAAAAAACCCAATCGGGTTAGATCACATTATAGAGTACCAGGTCAAAAAGGCCCATGAAGTACTTGCAATTTGACCCGATGTGAGAGAGACCCAAAACCTCTCATATAACATGAAGGGGGTGACAACCCTAGTAGGAACTAGGGTGTGCCATCCACCCCACTCCTACTCAAAATAGGAAGTTGTTTTTTTTATTTGATATAAATTACTACAACTCAATAAGGGTTCTACCTTCTGTTCCTATAAATAGATGGCACTGGTAGAGCTATTTACACAACTTTGAAGATATTGTTACTCTACCGAAAATAGAGAAAATTTATTCTCAACTATCAAATATATTTCTCCAGAATAACAATTCTACCGGTTTCTATTAAGAAGAAAAAATTTTTGTTTCACCCCAAATAAAAGGGAGAAATTTTTTCTAGTTCTATGTTTCTATTCAATTAGTTTGAGCCCACACACAAAATAGTTCGTGGTACTAGAAAAAAGTTGGATGCACACACAGAATTGTGCATGTTTGCAAGATATCCGAAAGAAAAAAAATGGTGGATTATTCTACAAATCGAGAGATAATATGATTAAAATTTTTACTCATGTTACTTGCTTGAGGAAAGTTACATGGATAACTTTAAGCCTCGAAATAAAATGGTACTCGAGGAAATTTCGAGAGTTGTATAACAATCACCAAGTTCAATTCTCGAGAAAGTTGTGGAAAGGCCTGCAAATGATCAACAACATAGGATAATTCATCTTAGTGGGAGAGTTTCTAAGAAACTAGACTTATTCATCTATGATGGTAGTATTTATAATACATAAGCCAATCATGAGGGCGATGATCCACTCACTTATGAGGAGGTTATGCGGGAAGTTGATTCCAAGCTCTAGAAACAGACCATGGATGCTGAGACGAATTCTATGAAATCCAATACGGTGTGTGAACTTGTAGACTTATCAGTTGGGATTAAACCCATAGAGTGTTAGTGGATCTATAAGAAGAAGAGATGCGAAAGTGAAAGTGGAAACACATAAAGCTAGAATTGTAGGGAAAGGCTATATACAGAAAGAAGGCATCGATTACGATGAGACATTCTCTCCGGTAGCTATGCTCAATTCTATCTGCATACTTTTACCCATTGCCATTGCTCTCAATTATGATATTTGAAAAATGGATGTCAAGACAACATTCTTGAATGGATATCTTGATGAGACCATTACAAGGCTCAAACTATTGGCAATGTTGTCAAAGGAAAGGAACAGAAAGTTTGCAAACTATAAAGATCCATTTATGGACTTAAGCAGACATTCCGCTGATGGAATAAAATATCTGATCAAAAGATCAAGACTTTTGGGTTAGAGCAAAATGCTGATGAGCCTTATGTTTATAAGCGTATAAAGGACAAAAAGGTGGTTTTCCTTATTCTTTATGTCGATGATATTCTATTTAACGGAAATGACGTAAAGGAATTATCATCGGTGAAACTGTGGTTAACTCAATAGTTTAGCATGAAGGACTTGAGTCAAGCTAGTTATATTTTTGGAATTCGAATCCTTACAGATCGAAAGAATAAAATGATAGCTATATCACAAGCTTCATACATTGATATGGTACTAGAATAGTTTGCAATTACCGATGCAAAGCTAGGCGTTCAACTGACTGCATCAAATTTCATCTTTCTTTGGTTGACTGTCCCAAGACAGTAAAAGAAAGAGAGCATATAAGTAAGGTTCCATATGCTTCGGTATTTGGAAGCCTTATGTATACGACGTTTTGCACACATCCAGATATCTGTTTCGCAGTGGGAATGGTTAGTCGATATCAAACTAATCCTGGTCTCAGGCATTGGCAATTTGTAAAACATATATTAAGGTATCTTAAAAGAACCAGGGATTATATGCTTGTGTGTTCTGGGGAGAAC
Organism: Gossypium sturtianum; assembly: GCA_025698515.1. Lineage (NCBI taxonomy): Eukaryota > Viridiplantae > Streptophyta > Magnoliopsida > Malvales > Malvaceae > Gossypium > Gossypium sturtianum. The sequence goes on along the minus strand of CM046945.1, from coordinate 96,470,316 downwards.
CTTACTCCTATTGGATACATAGACTCAGAATTCCAAACCTGTAAAGATTCGAGGAAATCAGCATCAGGAAATGTATACATCGTAGGTAGTGGAACCATAGTATGAAGAGTTGTAAAGTAAACTTACACTGCTGACTCTACTATGGAGGTCGAATATGTGGTTGCTTCTGAGGCAACGAAAGAAGCGATATGGCTTCAAAAGTTCTTAATCGATCTTGAAGTCATTCCTGGTATAGAAATAGCTATAACATTGTATTGTGATAATAGTGCTGCAATAGATAATACCAAGGAAATGAGACGTCACAAGAGGACTAAACACATTGACTAGAAGTATCACTTGATACGAGACGAGTAGCCGTAGAAATAGTAGATGTGATGAAAGTAGCTTCTTAAGATAACCTTGCGGATCCGTTTTCTAATACTCTTGTAATTAGGAGTTTTAACAAACATGTCGAGGATATGAGAATGCAAAACATGAAACATTTACTTCACTAGGGCAAGTGGGAGATTGTTGGGAAATATGCCCATATTGTAGTAAAAATGTAACTATTTTCTATGTATTTGAATGATGAATAAATAAATAAAGTTAATTTCACATTTCAGTTTTATATCTTGTGTGTTTCTATCTTTAATATTTTGCATACATAACAAAATTGTGACAAGAAAATATAAGCTTATTGATTATCTAAGTTCAAATTGATGATAAGTGGCACTGAAAGAACATTTACATTGCGAGAAAGACAACTTACTTTAGTAGATAATCTAAATGAGTCTGGAATCTCGTAAAAGAACCAAAGTGAGCATTTCATTAAAATAATTAGAAGGATTATTATGTCTTATACAATTCCAATTGAGGAGATGACTAGTATTGGCTATCGGAACAATTGACTCCACGGGTAGAGACATAAATGTATTAATTGGAAGAACGATACATTGGATTGAACCTAAGATGAATTAATTCTGAATCCAGTTATGAATTAATTCACTTGTGACATTCATGGTGTGATCTACCTAAATCCCAAGTTAGTCACTGACCATGAGTATGTAATTCATGTGCTTTGATATAAGTGGAGACTTATTCTCTAAAGATGATCGAGCCCAGGGCCAGTATGTTAGGTACATGACTTGTGTATGGCATGACTTTACTAGCCACAATGGAATTCATAGCTCAATTAAAGAGTTAAAAATATCCTCTCATTGACATTGTGTGGATTAATAAATATGTAACATGTCCACGGGTTGCTTGTTCTCAAATAAGCAATTTATTACAGTCATTTGTTGATAGTGATCATAGTAATCATTAACAAGACACAATTGTGACAATGAGATAAAATAATATTGTATTGAGTGAATGGATTTAACTCAAAAGAATCAAGGATATCATATGAGGGTAACACACACACGACGAGGTCATTGGACAAAGCAGTTGAATGAATTGCTTTCGTAAAGAGCATACAATAATGAGTTTTCAATCATGGTACTTCTTGTGGACTGACTCTATGATTAAGTAAATAGCAAATTTTTAGAGTGATGCATTTGGACATAATTACAATTACTAGAGCCTAATTGTATATGTCCGATTGGTCCCTCCACTAGCTTAACAAAAGCTCGATCGGACTACACTTGAATTAGAAGAAAAATCTACGACTTTGGAAATAATTTAATTGAGTGGATTTATTCAATGTGGAATTAAATTAGATAGTCGTGAGAATTGTTCAACTAGAGAATTTGATTAAAGAGTTTTCTTGAAAAATTAATTTGAAAAATCTTAGTAATTTTTGGGAAAATTAATTTTGATCAAGTAAAATTAAATTAATCAAATTAATTAAAATTAATATGCTTTTTGGAAATTAATTTTTAAGTTAGAAAATTGACCCAATGAGTAATTGAACTTGAAAATTGGACCTGAGATCGAAAATTGGGCATGAGAACCCCAAACTGAGATCGAGACCTAAAAACTGGTCGAACCGAGCTCGGTATGTGAAATTAGGTCGATGATCCAATCAATGGTTGGATTGAACCGGCCGAGCCGTCACTAGTTCAGATAGAACTGGCAACTATCAAACCGGCTCGGGATGCTGTGAGGGTGTCACACTTACGATGGCATCACCGGACACAACGGTGCCGACGATGGTGATGTTAGTATTCCGGTGGCCAGTGGGTGGTTCTTCTGCGGTTGAGCAGTGGAAGAATCACACTCCTACTGGGACACTACCAGATAATTTGATTTCAAATTAACTTGGCCCAGAAGTTTAGAGAAATTATGAAATTACCCTATTGGTAATTTTATGGAAAATTTTCTAATTTGAAGCAAGCCCACACTTGGCAGACGTGAGCTTGAGGATAGTGGAGGAGACTACTCGGTCGAAGCGTTCATTCTAGACGAATCGAAAAGGTACAATTTTTTGATTAAAGGGTCTGTTTGTTTGCCAGTAAAATGTTTTCCGGAAAATGATTTCTGGAAAATGATTTACTTTTCTGGAAAATGATTTACTGAAAATATTTTCTGGTGTTTGGATGAATCTGTAAAATATTTTCATTGTTTGGCGATTTCAAAAAATTTTCCTAAAAGTTGTTTTTACATATATTAATAAATATATATACATATTAATAAATTTTTATATTTTAAATTGTTTTTACATATATTGCAATGATTTATTTATAAATAAATAAATAAAATTAAATATATAATAATACTCAATTATTAAGCTACATTATTAACCGTCATAAATTGAAAACAACCAAAGTCAAATAAATTATTTGTAATTGTGTTAAAAAAAATAAAAAACAAGGATTGAATAATTATAAATTAGCTTCCAAACCACAATTAATACTAGAAATTAATAATATTATCCAAATGCGTAATTAGTAGTACACCACATAATAACAACAATATTGTCCAAGTGCATAACTAATATTACACCACATAAAAGTATCAATATCTTCAGCCTTGAGAAAATTTTTGAAGCCAAATTTTTTTATGCTTCTTACTTTTAACTAAAAAAGCTTTGGCCTCGGATTCATGACTCACTAGATAATCAAACACAGAACACAAGAAGTCATCATCAAATCCTTCTTCCTCCATCGACATCACTTGTTCGTAAAGCTGTGGTGTCTTATCCGTAGTAAATTGTTCCAAAGCATTAGCAATTTTGCCAAGTTGTTCACCCACAAATTTAATTTGTTCATCAATGACACTTTCTTGAACTTTTTTTTCTTTTACGTTTGGATGTGCCAGATGAAGATACATTTGTTCTTACCTCTTCAGCCTCTTCATTGTCGCAGTCTAGAGTCACTGAATCTTGGTTACCATCATCCAAATCTATGTCAGCAAATGTTCTGGAAAAGCTCCCTGTTACCATATCTTTGCCAACAACCAAAGCCATTTCATCATAATGATCAATGCTTTTATTCAAAAATGGTTCATACTTCTTGTGTGCCTGTTGGATATTATACACAATTAGAATAACAAGTAAAAAACAATTGAAATATACTTAACATATATATACATATATTACCATCACTTTTGCATCATATGTCGCTCTATCACATGTGATCATTTTCATGTTATCATCCCATCCAAAACCACTTTCACCTCAAATTTTGCATATAATCTGCCACTGGATTTTTACAGTCCTCAAATGATTTTCCACATGCTTCGCATCGCATTGGACTTGGAATCTTAAAGAAATAGCTTCGACAACTCGATTAATAAAAACTGCTTTGAAAGTATTAGAAGGCTTATTTCCTTTCTAGGCCTCCTCTGCTAGAATTTCAAGAAAAACATGTTCCATCGGTTTTGTCCACCTGAATTGCTTAGAGGTCCCTTCTTTGTTGCCCTTACCCATTCTACATTACTAATTGTCATTGTCAATCATTTCAATATCTAACAAGCTTAAAACATAATAAATTCAATATCTAACAAGTTTAAAACATAATCAATATCTAACAAATTCAAGACATAATAATTTCAAAATCCAACAAACTAAAATTTCAATATCATTATCCAACCAACATTAACAAAAAAAAAACAATTTTAATACTAAAACATACATAACATAGAAACAATGACCCTAAGCCCTAAACCTACCTAATATTTCTAGCCATATAATCAGTCTACATAGTTTGTGCAATTTCGTCTCTCTTGGCAGACCATTCTCTTCATTCTTCTCTTTCTTCTCTCTCCGTAAGAGTTGGTATTATCAAATCAGACTCAGGCTCCTTGTAAAATCCTTGATTAAGTAAATCACTAGGATCAACTCCCATTATTTGATTATGAATAATACAACAAGCCAAAACTATATCTACTTGAGTTTGAAAATTCCAAAATGGTTCAGCATCTAATACACGAAACCGTTTCTTCAAAATCCCAAAAACACGTTCAATAGTGATTCGTAATGATGAATGATGAAGATTAAAGAGTTCCTTTGCATTTTCAGGCCCTTGAGCACTAATGTAACACCCCTAACCCGTATCTGTCATCGGATTAGGGTTAAAGGCGTTACTGGACAGATCAGAACCCTTTACAGACATTTCATATTAAAAAAATCATTCAATGCAATCAAAATGACCCTTAAATAAGTCAACGGGACCTTAAGCATACTTTAGAATAGGGCCGGAACTAAACCGAACATATACGGAAATTCTCGGAAATTTAAAACTTTTTCTAAGTTACAGAGGTCACACGCCCGTGTGGGCAGGCCGTGTGCCTCTCACAGCCTCAGACACTCCCGTGTGTCTAAGCCGTGTCAAAACAGAGCATACATACTGACTTGTCCATACGACCACCAGACACGCCCGTGTGCCATGGCCGTGTGAAATTAAGCTAGCTACTGACTTGGTCACACGGCCACCAGGCACGCCCGTGTGCCACGGCCGTGTAACCTGCCCAGGCACACTTCAAAGTAGCCCTTGAGCCACACGACAGAGATACACGCCTGTGTCCCTTTACCGTGTATGCAAAATAGGCCATTTGCAAGGCCACAAATGCCACCCACACTTGGGTCACCCCTACAAGCAATATACCAAATCATTTCATTAGCAAATGACAACCAAATATATGTCCAATAATCAACAAATCTTCACATTCAATCTCGTTTTTAATTATGTCAACTTATAAGTCAATTTGCATAACTAAGTCACAGGTACAAACAAGCATAATTCATCCACATTTAACCTTTCATATAACCATTTCTTTGATCAAAGATACATTCTCATAATGCATTCATATGCTTACAATAACCTTGACCATTTCATATGCCATTAAGCTATATCAAAGCAAGCTTCATATACCATATTCACTCATGCATATTACTGACATTTAATCTAGCCACATCACATGGCTATTTACACACCTCATATATGTACCAAAACATCTAGCCTATACATGCCATATTTAACTATATACGTTTCCAAAAGGTACCAAAATGAGCTTAGGTTGTGTGATGATGACCCTAGACGGTCCCGAGCCTTCAGTAGCTTTGACGATCTATAAAACAAAACAAATACACACAAAGTAAGCTTTCAAAAGCTTAGTAAGCCATATACAAATAAAATTAGCATAAAATGCTCATAACCATATTGATACAATGACATTAATGTTTTCTCAATGCAAATTCATCACATATTCTTTGGCCCATTTGTTTAGCCATAGCTTGCCACAATTCTCAATTCAATTATCACATATACACATAGCTCATTCAAGCATATATTCACATATTATCTCATCATTTCCATATACATATTCATCTTAGTAAGTTCATATAAACACTTACCTTTCATACACACATAGTGTACTATTCAAACGTACCTGAAACGGATATACAACTCACATAGTCGTTCATTTCTCGGACTTGCCCGTTGAACCGTTCGAAACTAAATAGGATGCTCAGAGTGCTCGGAATAGTCGTACAATGCCAACGTCCCAGATGTGGTCTTATATGTAATCAGATATTGATGCCACTATCCCAGACAGGGTGTTACACGAATCAAATACGATATCAATGTCCCAGACATGGTCTTACACGTAAATCTCATATAGATGCCAACGTCCCAGACGTGGTCTTACATGAAATCTCGAATCAATGCCAACGCCCCAGACGTGGTCTTACATGATATCTCATAACGGACACCTATGTCATGACATATACTATCCTATCTATTCCTAGGTTCAGACGAGACTTCTCGGACATTAACCATCTCTCGATACTTTCTCATAATCCATATATTCATCATTTCGAGTATTATTCATAGCAATTCAAATTTCATATATTCACAAATAAGTCAATTCAAATACATTTATTTGTATATCGACTTACCTCGGATTCGGATAGTTGATCGGATTCTGTTATTCGACTACTTTCGCCTTCCCGCGATCTAAGTTTGTTTTATTCTATTCTTGATCTATACATATTCAAATTTAATCCATTTATTCATCAACGCATTCAATTCAATCCAAAAACACATATTTAGGGCAATTTTCAAATTAGCCCTCACATTTTCACATTTGGACAATTTAGTCCCTATTTCACAAAATCACAAAATACATCAAATTCCACATTACCCATGCCTAGTCGAATTTCACTCATGCTCATTTGAGTCCATACATTTCATTTATTTCACAAATTTGTCCTTCAAAATTTCATTTTCTCAATTAAATCCAAATACATCAAATTCATCAAAAACTCAAGAACAAACTATGTTAATCAAACACATATCTTTCATTTTTCACCATCAAACATCACAAAACACATAAGTTCATCAATGGCACATTTCAAAAACATCATCAATTCACAAAATTGAGACATGGGTTTTGAAGTATACGAAGCAACGATTACGAAAACATAGAAATTATCAAAAACGGATCAAAAACACATACCCGATTATGCATAGACCATGGCCGAATGTAACAAGCTTTTCTTCTTTTCTTTCTTTTGTGTTTTCGGTAGAAGGATGAACATTATGGCTTAATTTCATGTTATTTTATCATATTAAACATAATAATACACTTTTTACTATATTACCCTTTATCAGTTAACATTTGAAACGTATAAACATCAAGGTTATATTTGTCCTTTGTCATCCACTAACTCAAATAATGGGCTTATTGCCTTTTAAGGACTCCACATTCAAAAGCCACATTGATTAGGTCATTAATCAAATAAAAAAACCACTTTTACGAATTATGCGATTTAATCCTTTTCTAAAATTAAGCACACAAATGGAAAAATTAACTTACGGAACTTTATCACATGCATAATCACATATTAAAGGCACAGAAAATAATATTAAAATATTTTACTGACTCGGATTTGTGGTCCCGAAACCACTGTTCTGACTAGGGTCTAAATTGGACTATTACAATTCTCCCTCTTAGGGATTTTCTTCCCCAAAAATCTTACCGTTGAACAGATTCAGTTATTGTTGTCTCATTGAATCTTCAGGCTTCCACGTAGCCTCTTCCACTCCGTCTCGATGCCACAATACTTTTACTAACGAAATTTTCTTGTTTCTCAATTTTTTCACTTCACAAGCTAGGATACGAATCGGTTCTTCCTCATATGTCATATCAGATCGGATTTCAATCTCAGACAGAGTAATCGCATGTGACAGATCAGATCTGTATCGTCTAAGCATCGATACATGAAATACATTATGAATCTTTTCTAGCTCAGGTGGCAATAACAATCTATACGCAACTGGCCCAACACGTTCGATAATATCATATGGCCCGACGAACCTTGGACTCAACTTGCCTTTACGTCCGAATCGAAGTACTTTCTTCCACGGAGACACTTTTAAGAACACTTTGTCACCGATCTCAAATGCTATATCTTTTCGCTTCAAGTCTGCATAGGACTTCTGTCGATCAGACGCTGCTTTCAAACTATCACGGATCACTCTCACTTTCTGTTTTGTATCTTTTATCAAATCGACCCCGTGTATCTTATTTTCACTGAGCTCAGTCCAATACAAAGGTGTACAACATTTACGTCCGTACAAAGCTTCATAAGGTTCCATTTTAATGCTCGAATGGAAACTATTATTATATGCAAATTCAATCAATGGCAGGTACTGTTCCCATGTACCATTAAACTCAAGGATACAACATCTCAACATGTGAATTTGAATAATCCGTTCAGACTGACCATCCGTTTGCGGATGAAAAGCGGTACTGAAATGTAATTTTGTACCCAAAGCTTCTTGTAGTTTCTTCCAGAACCGTGATGTAAACCTCGGATCTCTGTCTGACACAATGGAAAATGGTACCCCATGCAATCTCACAATATCAAAAATGTAAAGCTCGACTAATCTATCAAGTGAGTAATCAGATCGTACCGAAATGAAATGGGCTGATTTCGTCAATCTGTCAACCACAACCCAAATTTCATCTTTCTTTCTCAGAGTCAGAGGCAATCCAGAAACAAAGTCCATTGTCACTTTATCCCATTTCCACTCGGGAATCAGAATCGGTTGTAGCAAACCAGACGGAACTTGATGTTTAACTTTAACTTGTTGACAGACTAAACATTTCGAAACAAAGTCAGAAATGTCCCGTTTCATACCAGACCACCAATAGTGTTGTTTCAGATCATGGTACATCTTCGTACTTCCTGGATGAACAGATAGACGACTGTTATGAGCTTCGTTTAAAATCAACTGAATCAACTCTGAATTTCTTGGAACATAAATTCAATCTCGAAACCTCAAGCAATCATCAACATCAACTCGGAATTCAGAATCAGAGTTTAAATCACACTGAGCTCGTTTCGCTAGCATTTCATTATCCACTTTCTGAGCATCACATGTCTGTTGTAAAAACAACAGTTTCATTTTCAATTCAGCTAACACTGAACCATCATCAGACAGATCTAAATGAGTATTCATTGCACATAATGTAAACAGTGATTTTCGACTCAATGCATCAGCAATGACATTTGCTTTACCCGGATGATAATCTATCGCAAGCTCATAGTCCTTCAACAGCTCTAGCCATCTTCTCTGTCGCAAATTCAAATCTTTTTGAGTCATCAGATATTTCAGACTTTTATGATCTGAAAACACATGATATTTCTCACCGAACAGATAATGACGCCAAATCTTTAATGCGAATACAATTGTAGCTAGCTCAAGGTCATGTGTCGAATAATTCTTTTCATGCAGCTTAGTTGTCTCGAGGCATAAGCTATAACTTTTCCTTCTTGCATCAGTACGCATCCCAGACCATTCATCGAAGCATCACTGTAAATTACAAACTCTTTGCCTGATTCTGGTTGTGTCAAAACTGGAGTTTCAGTCAAAAGAGTTTTCAATCTATCAAAACTTTTATGACATTTATCAGACCATTCAAACCCATATCTTTCTGAAGCAATCTAGTCAACGGAGTAGCTATCATCGAACATCCTTTTACAAACCGTCGATAATAACCAGCAAGTCCCAAAAAACTGCGAACTTCAGACACATTCTTCGGAGGTTTCCATTCCAGAATAGCAGAAATCTTACTCGGATTAACTTGTATTCCAGAGGCTGATACAATATGTCCCAGAAAACTGACTTCATGCAACTAGAATTCACATTTGCTGAATTTCACATACAATTGCTTTTCTCTCAGAGTTTGCAACACGATTCTCAGATGTTCAGCATGTTCAATTTCATCACGTGAATAAATCAAAATGTTATCAATGAATACGACAACAAATCGATCTAGGTACGGTCTGAAAATTCTGTTCATCAAATCCATAAAAACAACAGGAGCATTTGTTAGTCCGAAGGGCATAACTAAAAACTCATAGTGCCCGTACCTCGTTCTGAAATCAGTTTTCGAAATGTCTGAATCTTTTACTCTCAACTAGTAATATCCCGATCTCAGATCTATCTTAGAAAACACAGTGGCTCCTTTTAACTGATCAAACAAATCGTCAATCCTGGGCAACGAATATTTGTTCTTTATGGTCACTTTGTTCAACTGACGATAATCAATGCACATTCTCATCGTGCTATCTTTCTTTTTCCCAAACAGAACAGGAGCACCCCAAGGTGAGAAACTTGGTATTGCGAACCCTTTGTCAGTCAACTCTTGCAACTGTGATTTTAAATTTTTCAACTCTGTTGGCGCCATTCTATACGGAGCTATCAAAATAGGTGTTGTACCAGGAAACAGATCAATACCAAATTCAACTTCACGTATCGGAGGTAATCCCAGTAGTTCTTCAGGGAATACATCAGAAAACTCACAAACAACTGACACTAATTCAACTTTTTTTTTCAGACACTTTCGAATCAATTACATAAGCAAAATATGTTTCATACGCCTTTTTCACATATCTTTGAGCTTTCAATACAGATATCACATCAGGCAAACTATTCAAATCATTAGACTCAACCCGAACTATTTCATCATTCAGACATCTCAAATCAATAGTCTTTCTTTTATAGTTCACAACAGCATCATGCAATGTCAACCAATCCATACCCAGAATGATATCAAACTCATCAAATGGTAATAGCATCAGATCAACAGGAAAACAGATATCTCGAAACATTAACGGATAGTTCTTGCATACTTTATCAACCAGAACACTTTTACCTAAGGGGTTCGATACTTTTATAACAAACTCAGTAGACTCTACAAGCAAAGTCTTATTGGATACTAAGTTCATGCATATATACGAATGTGTAGAACCAGGGTCTATCAATGCAATTATAGAAGTATCATAAAGTGTAAATGTACCCGTTATAACATCTGGAGATGAAGCTTCTTCCCGAGCTCGGATAGCATACGCTTTGGCAGGTGCTCTAACTTCGGATCTCGCAATAGTATCTCTCGTAGTTCTCTGACTACCACTGACATTTCTTACATTTTGGGAAGGTCTACCTCTCACTGGAGCATTATCAGATCTCGAATTCTGTGCAGTCTCTGGCTCGACAGACTCTGGGCAATCACGGATGAAATGATCTAATGATCCACATCTGAAGCAAGTTCCGTCATTCAATCTACAATTTCCCGGATGCCTTTTACCATAATGTTTACATTCAGGTCTCTCGGATCGTACATTTCCAACACTTGCCATTGAAGTTGCCAGAGCTTTAGAGCTCAACTGTGATCTAGCTCGATCTCTACTAGAATATCCCACATTAACTCTTGAACGACTTTTTTCATCTCTAAATTTCTTTGAAGCAGACTGAAATGCTTTACCCGGAAATCTCTTTCTCACATCTCTAGCTTCAGACTCAGCTTTTCTTTTATCTTTTCCGAGTGCCTCAGCTTTGCATGCTCGATCAACAAGTACAACAAACTCTTTTATCTCCAAAATCCTAACTAACAAATGGATATATTCATTAAGGCCATCTTCAAATCTCTTACACATTATCGCTTCAGACGATACACATTCCCGAGCACACTGACTCAATCTCACAAATTCTCGTTCGTATTCAGTGACAGACATGCGGCCTTGTTTAAATTCCAGAAATTCCTTTCGTTTCTGATCTATAAATCTCTGACTGATATATTTCTTCCTAATTGATGAAAAGAAATCCCATGTAACCCATTCCTTTGGAACAACAGAAATCAGAGTCTTCCACCACTGATAAGCCGCGTCTCGTAACAAAGAAACAACACATTTAATACTTTCTTCCGGAGTCAAAGACATCTCATCAAATACTCAAATAGTGTTTTCTAACCAAAACTCGACTTTTTTCAAAGATCATCATCACTTTGGTAGCCACAACTCTTCAGTCCATACTTACGTTTTGTCTACCGGAGGCTTGTTCAACAGATTCGGATACATAACCGGAGGCACAACTGAAGTTTGAGGGGGATTAACCGGGGGCGGAGGTTGTGAAACAGTCGGGTTATTTCTCACAAACTAAGTGAACCACTCACTCATCATCTGGAAGAAAGCTTGTTTAGCTTCTCCCTCTTGACCTCTCGTAGTCGGTCTCGAATCAGATGGCGCTGTCCCTTGCGCGGGAGCAGGCGCATTGCTTTCTACATCGTCAGCTACGGCTCTTTTGGGATCCATTACTATACGTAAATCACATTTTACACGTCAGGATTCATCACACTATCACAATTCAGATATATGGCATTTATAGCTAGACTCTCACACGCTACGTTAGTCCGAGAATCGGCTAAACCGTAGCTCTAATACAAACCAAATGTAATACCCCTAACCCGTATCTATCGCCGAATTAGGGTTAAAGGCATTACCGGACAGATCAGAACCCTTTACAGACATTTCATATTAAAAATCATTCAATGCAATCAAAACGTCCCTTAAATAGGTCAACGGGACCTTAAGCATGCTTTAGAATAGGGCCGGAACTAAACAGAACATATACAAAAATTCTCGGAAATTTAAAACTTTTTCTAAGTTACAGAGGTCACACGCCCGTGTGGGCAGGCCGTGTGCCTCTCACAGCCTCAGACACTCCCGTGTGTTTAAACCGTGTCAAAACAGAGCATACATACTGACTTGTCCATACGACCACCAGACACGCCCGTGTGAAATTAAGCTAGCTACTGACTTGGTCACACGGTCACCAGGCACGCCCGTGTAACCTGCCCATGCACACTTCGAAGTGGCGCTTGAGCCACGCGGCAGAGATACACGCCCGTGTCCCTTTACTGTGTATGCAAAATAGGTCATTTGCAAAGCCCAAAATGCCACCCACACTTGGGTCATCCCTACAAGCAATATACCAATTCATTTCATGAGTAAATGTGAAACACCTCCAAACCCGGCCCACGAGCCCAGACCGGATTTGGTATGTTCCTCGAGTAAAACGTTTTAATTTCATGTTTATTACTTGGAAAATTTGGGGTGGTTTTGTAATATCCCGGGTTAGGGGCTATTTTGTTGTGGCATGTTTTGCATGTGTTTAGTGTGCTGTGTTGCTGTTTGTGTAGTTTCGGGGCTTAATTGTAGTCTAAGGGTGTGCACAGGTTAGGTAGAAAAATTTGTGTTTTAGGCTTAAGTCGGGAGCCGTTGGAGCTGGGGTATAAGAGTTTTCTTTGGTGTTTCATAGCACAAAAAGTGAGTGGCAAAGTGGCAAGCATGCGTTACTTGGGAGCTAGGTGTGGCGTCATCTACAAGGGGAGAGATCCTGAGTTCAAGTGCTGCAGAGTTCCCCATTTTGGCTTCATTTTGGGCGGCATGGAGGAAGAGGTAGAAGACAAGTAGAATTCTTCCTTGGACTTGGTCTCCACATTCAAATGAAAGGTGGAGAGCAAATAGTGGAGGAAGACTTGGTCATGGTTGTTTGAATGTGTGGTATGGAGTGATTGGGGGGGATTTTGGCCAAATTTAGGGAGTTGGAGGGGGTGGACGGCTTTGTGTGGGAGAGGGGGAGGCCGAATGAACTTTTGCTTTTGGTACATTTTCATCTTCTTTTTGGTAAGCAAAAGTTCTTTTTTTGGTTTTTTTGTTAGCCGAATGTCAATAGAACTTCTTCACATTTTCTTGTTTTCTTTTTTTTGTCAAACCGATAGTCCATGTGTTTGTTGCCGAAACTTTGCTAGTTTTCTTCTAACTCTATTGGCTAGCCAGAATGCTCCTCCCCACTCTTTCTTCTTTCTTTCATTTGAGTTGAGCCAAACTTTCACTTCCCAAACACCTTTAACATTCTTTTTCTTGCTCAAAACCGAAAGTTCCCACCTCCTATCCATCTTTTGTTTCTTTCTTTTTCCAAAACCCTTAGCCGTTTTCTCCATTTGCTTTCCTCATTTCTTTTGTGCCGAACCTATATTTCCATCTTCCATTCTCTTTCTTTTCTTTTCACTAAGAATTGAACATAAGTGTGTGTTAAACACTTAGGCCGAATCTTCTTTTATTCTTGGGTTGCATCTTAGCTGAATCTCTCCTCTCCTTGAAGTCCTCTCTTGGCCGAATATCAGTGAAGGGTGGATCTTGGTTGGTTGTTCAATCCTTGAACAAGGTAAGTGGGGTGGCCGAATGGCCATTTGTCCCTCTCTTATCTTTTCTTTGGTTATGGTTTGGTTAAGGGCCGAATATGGTTTTTTGGAAGGGTATTAATCTCTTCGTTATAGGGTCATTGGAGTGTGGAAGCAAGCAGGAGGAGCCGTTTTTCTGTTAACCGATTGATAAGTGGTGCCGATTGTTGGAAGGAGAACCATTGTGGTTCGGGTTTGATAAGAAATCAAACCAATAGCAAGGTGAGGGATCAACATTAACCCCTTTGGTTAATTGATGTTGGCCGAATGTGGTTTGTCTAATGCTTTTTCTTTTGGCCGATTATAGGAGCCAGTGATCAAGAAGCCTTAGATCGTTTCTTGTGGTATTAGGGTTGCGCTTTAGCAGGTGTGTAAACTAACACACTTCTATTTAGTAATGTGATTGATAACCTTGTTGTGATTAATGAAACAATGAATGATTGATATGATACCCTATTGGGTATGATCTTGAACTCGGGTAAGTCGGCATTATTATTATAAGTTTCTTGATGATCTATATGATACCATGACTATGGATATATGCGATATGGGATATGATGTTAAACATATTAGCATGATATGCATGACTTGTATGATATGCATGATCACATGAGTATGGTATGTTGATGGGTGATATGAGTGGAGGGAGAATGATGATATCCGTGTCTTTGGGACACTTTGTGTCTTTGGGACACGGAGGTTTGGCACCTCCGGTGGTTTGGTACCACGATTGATTTTGTGACTTCGGTCACGGTGATTTGGTATCACACTTGTGTCTTTGGGACACGGAGGTTTGGCACCTCATTGCGACTCGTCCACCGTGGTTAACACCACCGTAGGTTGGCCCCACTTTGAGATATGGGATCGTCTGCTAGTGATTTGGTATCACCACGATGGGTTGGCCCCATCATCGGATTTGTATTTGCGGTCACCAAAGTGATTTGGTATCACACTTGTGTCTTTGGGACACCGAGAGGTTTGGCACCTCATTGCGACTCGTCCCCGTGGTTAACACCACCGTGGGTTGGCCCCACTTTGAGATATGGGATCGTCTGCGCTAGTGATTTGGTATCACCACGATGGGTTGGCCCCATCATTGGATTATTCGTGACTTTGGGTCACCAAAGTGGTTTGGCACCACACTTATGGATATCGTGACTTTGGGTCACTAGTGGTTTGGCACCACCGGTGGTTTGGTACCACACGGGGGTAGAAAAGGCGATATGGATGGTTAGGATCGGGTTGCATTAATCATGTTGATATGTATGATGTGTGTTAGCATGTTGTTTATCGGGAGCGGGATTTATGCACCGAGTCATTCGACTCACCCTCTCCTTTGACATTTCAGTGACACTTAGACGCGGACATGGGCCGGGATGGACTCGGGGTGCTCATGCCACGCCTAATAAAGTTTTACTCGGACTTTATAATTTGGGTACTTTAGCTTGCTTTTTATTATTTGGGTTTTGTTTTGGGTTGTAAAAGGCCTTTAAATTATGTTTTATGATGTTTATGCTTTAAAACAGACTTTAATATGCCTTAACAAAATAAGTGGGTTGGAATTTTACTAAAATTTGGAAAGACAATGATTTAAAAACTATAACGCAAAGTGTTTTAAACTATACCATCGGGTATCTCACCATGACTTGCATTAGAAACTCAAACGATTTCCAAATCAAAACTCGATTTTCTACCAAGTTAAAATGTCTTAAGTAACACTAAGAAACTATTTGAATAATGAAATGGAATAAACTCGTTTTAACTACATCTCTTGGTTAAGCTTTCAAATTTTTTTTGGGTTTTGAATACACCACGATTTCAAACAAGCCTACTCAAATTTTCTTCAAATACCCTAGATAGTGAAGTGTTTACATCCTCGCTTTTAAACGAAAAACCTAAACCTCTCAAGTACGTTTTCCCAGTAATATACCGTTCGGTCGTGGTGTATTGACCGGGTTTGGGGTGTTACAATTGTGGTATCGAGCCAAGATCAAAGGCTCATTTGTGGGCCCGAGGCCCAAAATGCTTTCAAAAGTTTGTTTGATAGTCTTTGTTTTTAAATAAATGGTTTGAAGGGCATGACACCGAGTCTCCTACACCGATTCGCCTGGTAAGTACCCTTTACTATTGCTTGTGATTTATTGATGTGATCGGATGATTGCAATAGTGGATTACTTTAGAAACCGAAATCGATAGGATTACGTGAACTCGCGAAAACAAAGCTTCTTTACTATTCATAAGACTTTGCTTTAAAACAATGTGGAATAAATATCGATGCATAAAACTCCTAAATCGGATCGTAGAGAATTTAGTCATGAGCGCTAGAGGTGGGCGTGGTCGTGGACGCAGGTCGTGGTAGGATGATCGCTTACGAACCCGTAGGAGTCCAGTCGAAGGTCGAGAAAATGAGATACCGGCTTCCACCACCGGTGGAGGTGGTGAGTTTCAAGATCGGGCCGGGGATGACGCAGTGTCACGAGCGATGCTACGAGTGTTGGAAAGGGTAGCCGGTGTAGGTGGTGGTGCGGGAGTTAGGAAATGCTGTTCTGGCGACTTCGCAAAAGCGGGGCGAATTCTTTCGAGGTGTATCCGGTGTTGCTCCTAGCATCTGCTTGAATATTGGTGGAGGCAATCGAGAGCGGATCATGGATGATCTGGACTTGACTAGCCAAGAGAAGCCAAGGGCATCGTGATCGTTTCTCGGGATGAGTCATATCAATAGTGGCTCACGGTTCGGGACGAGTGTGGCGTGAGAGGATCGACATGGGATTATTTCAGTGCGCGTATCAAAAGAAGTACATTGGGGCTAGTTATATTGACTCCCAGTGAAAGGCATTTCGAGAGGCTTGTTCAGGGAGTAAGTGCTTTCTTTAGTCACGAGGCCGAGTTCTTGAAGCCGAGTAGGTATGCCGGGGTATTGTAGCCACCGAACATGAGAGGTGTGTTCGTTCGAGGATGGTCCGAGAGACGAGTTGAGGTCTCTTGATTGCTCCTCGGCGGGGCGTGAGTTTGTCTGTCTGGTTGAGAAGGCTAAGGTAGCCGAGGGTGTTAAGGAGTCCGTGAGGCGGGGTATGGGCAGGAACAGGCATAAGAGGAGCTTTGGGTCTTCTCGGATCGTCGGGTAATCCACGAGAAAAGGGCTAGACCGAGTGGGTCAAATTAGCCGAGTAGGTTTGTTGTTTGCTAGGCGGACCGCCGCAGCGATGTAACCATTGTGGGAGATATCATTGGGGAGGCTTTCTTGGACCGGTGGAAAAGGTTGTTTTGAGTGTGGTTCTCTGGATCATCGCGTGAGGGACTGTCCGCGTAAGTTGGCCAGGATTCAGTCTGAGAGTCAGGGCCGTACTCAGTTCAGGAGTAGTGGACCGCCACCGCAGAGGGGCCGTGGTAATGGCGGTAGTAATGGATCTGTCAGGCCGTGGAGCACCGCGCGAAGGTGCGGTAGTTCGATGCCGAGACCGGCTGGATTAGTGTATGCAGCGAGGCGCCGAGAGGAGGGCGACGCACCGGACGTCATAACCGGTACGTTTCTGATCTTTGGTTCTCCTTATACTGCTTTGATTGATGTGGGTTCAACGCACTCTTATGTTGCCAGTAGTATAGTAGAGACCATGGATCTAGACTCGAGATATCTTCTAGGCGGATGACCGTGATTAGCCCTCTAGGTCACTCAGTAGTAGTAGATAAAAAGCTGTTTAGGAATGTACCCTAGAACTCCAAGGGTAGTGTTTGTCAGCTTGATCTGATGGAACCGCCGTTTGGGAGTTCGATATGATTCTTGGGATGGATTGGTTGGTCAAGTACCAGGCGAGGTTGGATTAGCGGCTAAGCGCATGGGTTCTAAGGGCACCGAGGGTGATGAAGTGGCTATGATAGGTAATAGGAGAGATTACTTATCTAATGTGGTATCTGCTCTGAAGGCAGAGAAGATGGTCAGGAAGGGCTGTGAGGCGTATGTGGTTCATGTGTATGCCTTGGAGGCTAAAGAGTCTGCTGTAGAGAAGGTCCGTGCTGTTAAGGAATTTGCTGATGTGTTTCCTGAGGAGCTTCCGGGTTTGCCGCCGGATCGTGAGGTAGAGTTCGGGATAGATCTATTACCCGGAACTGCGCCAGTGTCTATTGCTCCGTATAGGATGGCGCCAAAGGAATTGGTGGAGCTTAAGGCTCGGTCGGGGAGTTATTGGATCGAGGTTTTATCGGGCCAAGTGTTTCGCCGTAAGAAGTGCGCGGTACTCTTTGTTAAGAAGAAAGATGGTACGATGCGGATGTGCATAGACTACCGCCAGTTGAATAAGCTGACGATCAAAAACAAGTATCCGTTGCCACGGATAGATGACTTGTTTGATCACCAAGAGTGCGCGGTATTTTCTAAGATTGACCTGAGGTCTGGGTATCACCAGTTAAAGGTGAAAGAAGCGGATATTCACAAGACAGCGTTTCGGACTCGGTATGGGCACTACGAATTTCTGGTAATGCCGTTCGGGTTGACTAACGCACCGGCAGCATTTATGGATATGATGAATAGAGTGTTTCAGCAGTATCTGGATCAGTTCGTCGTGGTTTTCATAGACGACATCTTAGTGTACTCAAGGACAGAAGAAGAGCATGATGCGCATTTGCGAGTGGTGCTGCAGATTTTGAGGGAAAAGCAGCTCTATGCTAAGTTCAGTAAGTGCGAGTTCTGGCTTAGAGAAGTGACTTTCTTGGGTCATGTAGTGTCGGCTGAGGGGATTCGAGTAGATCCTCGTAAGATTGAGGCAGTTTTGGATTGGAAGCCGCCTAGGTCAGTGGCGGAGATTCGGAGTTTTCTGGGTTTGGCCGGATACTACCGAAGGTTTGTTGAGGGTTTCTCGTTGATAGCAGCGCCAATGACCAAGTTGTTAAGGAAAGAGGTTCCGTTTGTTTGACCGAGAAACAATGAGGAGAGTTTCGACAAGCTTAAGAAGATTCTAACGAAGCTCAGGTCCGCTTTAATTCAACTTTGGCCGGTAAGGAATTCCACGGTGTATTGTGACGCATCACATACGGGTTTGGGTTGTGTCTTTGATGCGGAAGGTAAGGTTGTGGCTTACGCTTCTCGGCGGTGAGGCCACATGAGGTCAACTATCCGACGCACGATCCGGAGTTAGCGGTTTTAGTCTTTGCGTTGAAGATTTGGAGGCACTACTTGTATGCGAGAGAGATCGATAGTCTACACGGATCATAAGAGTCCAAGTATCTCTTCGACTCGGAAGGATTTGAATTTGAGGCGTATGAGATGGGTTGAGTTGCTTGAAAGATTACGACTGCTCGATTGAGTATCATCCGGGCAAGGCTAACGTGGTGGCGACGCGCGTTGAGCCGTAAGGTTGTTTCGGACTTAAGAGCGATGTTTGCCCACTTGAGTTTGTATGACGACGGGAGTATTCAGCGAGTTGCGAGTTAAGCCTACTTGGGTTGAGCGGATCGAGAGAAAAACAGCTAGAGGATGAGGTTACGAGTGCGCGAAGGTTGCAAAGTGCGTGGATGGTGGTTTGGAGGGTTACTGACTTGTCTAGTGATGAGGTTCGTGTTTCCAAGGTAAGGCTTGTATGCCTAAAGATGTTGAGTGAGGCAAAGGATTCTTCAGGGCCACATAGTAGCCCTTATGCTATGCATCCCGGAGGTAGTAAGATGTATAGGGATCTCGAGAGAGCGCTTTTGGTGGCACAGTCCAAGAAAGAAGTGACAGAGTGTGTTGGGAAGTGTCGACATGTCAAGCAGTCAAGGCCGAACATCGATTCTTGCGTCGGTGTTTGCTTCACTGTGAAGATTCCTCGATGGAAGTGGGAAAGGATAACCACGGATTTTGTCGGTGGGTTACCGCTTCGCCAAGCAAGAAGGATTCGATTTGGGTAGTGGTGGATCGTCGACTAAATCACTCACTTTATTCGGTGAGGGTTGACTATTCACTTGAAGTGGCGGCGAAGCTGTATGTTTCGAGAGATAGTAAGGTTGCACGGTGTGCGGTTTGATAATCTCGGATAGGGATCCCGTGATTTACGTCAAGGTTTTGGAAAGCGTTGCATCGGAGCTCGGAGTGCGCGGTTGGATTTCAAAGACGGCTTTTCACCCGCATCGACGCGCGTCGAGAAGAGTTATTCGAGATCTTAGAGGATATCTTTGAGAGGTTGTGTCCTGGATTTTAGAGGTAGTTGGGAAGAGTTTCTACCATTAGGTGAGTTTGCCTACAACAACGATTACTGCTTAGCATCAAGATGGCACCATATGAGGCGTTGTATGGTAGGAAGTGTCGATCACCTACGTGTTGGGCGGAGTTAGGTGAACGCCAGTTGTTAGGACCCGAGTTGGTTGGTTTGAGACCGAAAACAAGGTTAAGTTGATTCGAGCTCTCGGTTGAAGGAAGCTTCGGACCGGCGAGAAGTCTTATGCCGATCTTAAACGGAGAGACATAGAGTTTCTTTGTGGGGATCAAGTTTTTCTCGAAGGTCTCGCCATGGAAGAAGGTTTTGAGGTTCGGAAGAAAGGCAAGCTAAGTCCGAGGTTTATTGGGCGTATAAGGTTTTGAGACGAGTGGGACCGATGGCGTATCGCCTTGAGTTGCCGTGAGAGCTCGGTCGATTCACGGCGTATTTCACGTTTGATGCTTGGCGTTACTGCTCGGATCCGTCACATGTGGTAGCGATGGAAGAGATCGAGGTAAATCCGGACTTGACTATGGAAGAGGAACCATGCGATTCTTGATCGGGATGTGAAGGTTCTGCGTAGGAAGTCTGTGCCTTTGGTTAAGGTACTTTGGCGGAATCATGGCGTAGAAGAAGCTACGTGGGAACCCGAGGATATAATGAGACAAAGAATACCCGCAACTCTTTTGACCGGGTAATTTCGAGGTCGAAATTATTTTTAAGGGGGTAGAACCGTAATATCCCGGGTTAGGGGCTATTTTGTTGTGGCATGTTTTGCATGTGTTTAGTGTCTTTGTGTTCTTTGTTTGTGTAGTTTCGGGGCTTAATTGTAGTCTAAGGGTGTGCACTGGTTAGGTAGAAAAAATTTGTGTTTTAGGCTTAAGTCGGGAGCCATTGGAGCCGGGGTATAAGAGTTTTCTTTGGTGTTTCATAGCACAAAAAGTGAGCTGGCAAAGTGGCAAGCATGCGTTACTTGGGGAGCTAGGTGTGGCGTCATCTACAAGGGGGAGAGATCCTGAGTTCAAGCTGCAGAGTTCCCCATTTTGGCTTCATTTTGGACGGCATGGAGGAAGAGGTAGAAGACAAGTAGAATTCTTCCTTGGACTTGGTCTCCACATTCAAATGAAAGGTGGAGAGCAAATAGTGGAGGAAGACTTGGTCATGGTTGTTTGAATGTGTGGTATGGAGTGATTGGGGGGGGATTTTGGCCGCAATTTAGGGGAGTTGGAGGGGGGGAGTGGACGGCTTTGTGTGGGAGAGGGGGGAGGCCGAATGAACTTTTACTTTTTGGTACATTTTCGGTCTTCTTTTTGGTAAGCAAAAGTTCTTTTGTTTGGTTTTTTTTGTTAGCCGAATGTCAATAGAACTTCTTCACATTTTCTTGTTTTCTTTTTTTTGTCAAACCGATAGTCCATGTGTTTGTTGCCGAAACTTTGCTAGTTTTCTTCTAACTCTATTGGCTAGCCGAATGCTCCTCCCCACTCTTTCTTCTTTCTTTCATTTGAGTTGAGCCGAAACTTTCACTTCCCAAACACCTTTAACATTCTTTTTCTTGCTCAAAACCGAAAGTTCCCACCTCCTATCCATCTTTTGTTTCTTTCTTTTTCCAAAACCCTTAGCCGTTTTCTCCATTTGCTTTCCTCATTTCTTTTGTGCCGAACCTATATTTCCATCTTCCATTCTCTTTCTTTTCTTTTCACTAAGAATTGAACATAAGTGTGTGTTAAACACTTAGGCCGAATCTTCTTTTATTCTTGGGTTGCATCTTAGCTGAATCTCTCCTCTCCTTGAAGTCCTCTCTTGGCCGAATATCAGTGAAGGGTGGATCTTGGTTGGTTGTTCAATCCTTGAACAAGGTAAGTGGGGTGGCCGAATGGCCATTTGTCCCTCTCTTGTCTTTTCTTTGGTTATGGTTTGGTTAAGGGCCGAATATGGTTTTTGGAAGGGTATTAATCTCTTCGTTATAGGGTCATTGGAGTGTGGAAGCAAGCGGGAGGAGCCGTTTTTCTGTTAACCGATTGATAAGTGGTGCCGATTGTTGGAAGGAGAACCATTGTGGTTCGGGTTTGATAAGAAATCAAACCAATAGCAAGGTGAGGGATCAACATTAACCCCTTTGGTTAATTGATGTTGGCCGAATGTGGTTTGTCTAATGCTTTTTCTTTTGGCCGATTATAGGAGCGAGTGATCAAGAAGCCTTAGATCGTTTCTTGTGGTATTAGGGTTGCGCTTTAGCAGTGTGTAAACTAACACACTTCTATTTAGTAATGTGATTGATAACCTTGTTGTGATTAATGAAACAATAATGATTGATATGATACCCTATTGGGTATGATCTTGGACTCGGGTAAGTCAGCATTATTATTATAAGTTTACTGATGATCTATATGATACCATGACTATGGATATATGCGATATGGGATATGATGTTAAACATATTAGCATGATATGCATGACTTGTATGATATGCATGATCACATGAGTATGGTATGTTGATGGGTGATATGAGTGGAGGGAGAATGATGATATCCGTGTCTTTGGGACACTGTGTCTTTGGGACACGGAGGTTTGGCACCTCCAGGTGGTTTGGTACCACAGATTGATTTTGTGACTTCGGTCACCAAAGGATTTGGTATCACACTTGTGTCTTTGGGACACCGGAGGTTTGGCACCTCATTGCGACTCGTCCCCCGTGGTTAACACCACCGTGGGTTGGCCCCACTTTGAGATATGGGATCGTCGCTAGTGATTTGGTATCACACGATGGGTTGGCCCCATCATCGATTTGTGATCGCGGTCACCAAAGTGATTTGGTATCACACTGTGTCTTTGGGACACGGAGGTTTGGCACCTCATTGCGACTCGTCCTGTGGTTAACACCACCGTGGGTTGGCCCCACTTTGAGATATGGGATCGTCTGCGCTAGTGATTTGGTATCACACGATGGGTTGGCCCCATCATTGGATTATTCGTGACTTTGGGTCACCAAAGGTTTGGCACCACACTTATGGATATCGTGACTTTAGGTCACCAGTGGTTTGGCACCACCAGTGGTTTGGTACCACACGGGGTAGAAAAGGCGATATGGATGGTTAGGATCGGGTTGCATTAATCATGTTGATATGTATGATGTGTGTTAGCATGTTGTTTATCGGGAGCGGGATTTATGCACTGAGTCATTCGACTCACCCTCTCCTTTGGCATTTCAGGTGACACTTAGACGCGGACATGGAGCCGGGATGGACTCGGGGTGCTCATGCCACGCCTAATAAAGTTTTACTCAGACTTTATAATTTGGGCACTTTAGCTTGCTTTTTATTATTTGGGTTTTGTTTTGGGTTGTAAAAGGCCTTTAAATTATGTTTTATGATGTTTATGCTTTAAACAGACTTTAATATGCCTTAACAAAATAAGTGGGTTGGAATTTTACTAAAATTTGGAAAGACAATGATTTAAAAACTATAACGCAAAGTGTTTTAAACTATACCATCGGGTATCTCACCATGACTTGCATTAGAAACTCAAACGATTTCCAAATCAAAACTCGATTTTCTACCAAGTTAAAATGTCTTAAGTAACACTAAGAAACTATTTGAATAATGAAATGGAATAAACTCGTTTTAACTACATCTCTTGGTTAAGCTTTCAAAATTTTTTTGGGTTTTCTGAATACACCACCTGATTTCAAACAAGCCTACTCAAATTTTCTTCAAATACCCTAGATAGTGAAGTGTTTACATCCTGCTTTTAAAAGCGAAAAACCTAAACCTCTCAAATACGTTTCCCCGTAACATACCGTGATTCGGTCGTGGTGTATTGACCAGGTTTGGGGTGTTACAGGTTTTATAAAAATATCGAGTTGTTTTGGGGTTAATCTTTAATTCGAAAATCGTTTGTGTTTAGGTGTCTAAACATTTACATTTATTTTTAAGAAGAGTTGCTTAAACTTTAGATTGATAAAAATTGTATCATAATAAAATAATTAAAATGCATGCATAAACAGTTCCATACTAGTGGCCTTATTACATCGAAGCAAAACCAAAATAAATCCAAGATACTTATAAGAAAATGAAGAGTCCAAATTGAAAATAATCTTTGTCTTTGAGCATGGCCACCACTAAGCTCCTGCCGACCCGGTCCATCACTTTGAATGTCACCTGAAAAATATTCCCCAACGGGTGAGTCAAACAGACTCAATGTGTAACCAACACTAAATCCCAATAGTTTAGGCATATCGGTCATACATATGCATATAATTAAATAATAAAATGATGCAAACCCGAACCCAAACCTAGTTACCATCCGCTACACATCACCCGTACCAACCTCGCACACCGTGGGGACTATTAAGTCAACCCTCCATCCGCTACACATCATCGAAGCGCGTCGATCGCTGCGATCGACGTGCTCATCGCCCTTATAATATTCGTGGCATAGCCACCAGATAATTATTTTGTGTCATGAGACACCACATTCGAATAACGTGACCAAGTCACCATCTTGAATATTGTGACCAAAGCCACCACATTCATATAATGGGGTATATAACCACCAATCACTTCCCTTTCCATATAACCCATATGCCCATGCCATACAAAACATGCAATATCATGCCATATTCTTTATTCACATTCTTATAGTTTCACATGTGTGCCATAACAAATCATATTATACTCATAGTAGGAGTGGGTAAACGTACCTGAGTACTTTGTACCATTGCATGGTACCTTTGACCACATTCATATTATTATAACCACACATAACTAATTTAAGCCGTAATCTAATAAGGTTTAGTGTGGGGTACACACTGATATACTTATCGCTTCCACTTTGAGATCCCGAAGAATCCGGATTTAATGTTCTAGATCTTAGTCCCTACATTCGGCCAACACTTAATATTTTAACAAAGCCTATTCGGCTATAAAACCAAATCCCAAGAATCAATGCAACCAAAATCTTACCTTCTTTGCGGATTTGATCACTAATCAAATCCCGAAACTCCGAGATAATCCCTCTTGCAATCGGCTAGCACTAAATCACTTCACGGATTAGTTTTCGGCTTCTAAGTAAATAAGAATTAAATCTAAGTCACTAAATCGGCCTTGGCCGAATGTGTATATGCACTTACCTTGCGATTTTGAATCCCGAAATCCTTGAATACCACTGTCGACTGCCCCTAAATAACCATGGTCAGATTCGGCTAACATAATAACCAATATGGCCGAATATTACACCTCCTTACCTTGCAAATCTTAAATCCCGAAAGTGGTCTCCCTAGAAGTTGGCTACTATGGAAATCCCGAAACTCACCTTCAAGGTTTCGGCCAAAGAGCATAAATGGGATTAAAATCTTGATTTCGACAGACCAAAATAGAGAAAAGAGCTTTTTAAACCCAAGAGAGATCTCTTACCAAATAGAAAGATCAAGACGCAATTGGTTCACCCACTCTATGTATCGACAAGAGGAAAGAGATGTTGGGTTTTCGGCTTTTAATGTTTATAATCAAATCGACTCTACCAGGGTAGAGGAGCAATCGGTTATGGCCACAAAATAGAGGATTCGACTTTTGAAAGATTCGTGAGAAGAGAAAGTAAATGATGGAATGTGGTGCGATTTATCTTGGTGACAAAAGGAGATTCGGCTTGAACAAAAGAAATGAGAGATGGAAGGTTTGAGGTGTTGCGGCAATGGTGGGAATGAGAGAGGAATATTCGGCTTGGTCAATTGAAGAGGAAGGGAAGAAGAAACAAAGAGAGCAAATTGAATTCCTAAGGACTTTTCGGCACAAAAGAGAGAGATGAGAAGAGAAGAAATTTCGGTACATAACCTCCCTTGTATGACCGATTGCCTCACTTACTCCCCCCTCCTGAATTCGGCTAGCATTCAAACACTAGCTACTCCTTGCTTTTCTCCTATTTTCTCTCTTCTTCATCTATTCAAAATAATTAAAAATAATTCAACATTTATCCTCTATCTTAGCTGAATTTTAAAAGGGATTGACCAAGTCCAATCCTCATCTAAATAAAGTCCCTATGCCGTCCACCACTGCTTCCCATTGTCCCAAAATTAAAAGCCCCAAAATGTTGCTTGTGCTGCTCGAACCTAGGCCCCCCTTTTACTGCTTGTGGCGTCACTTACTAGGGCTTTAAGTGGCGCCTCCAAGCCACTTAAACAAGTCCATTTTTGTGTCATATTTCCCCTACTAATTTTCTTAAGGCCTCCTCTGCCTAGCTTCCTCTTTTAAACTTTAAATTGAATAATTTCTAAGGTATTCACCTACACTCTAAGGTTCACACAATTCATACAACACAATCAGAACACACATAGGCATGCTACTTCATACAATTTAGCATTAATGCATAAGCTATAAATCCGGATATTACGGTTTCTACCCCCCAAAATAATTTCGTCCTCGAAATTACACAGCTGAAATAAGTGAGGGTATTCTTTGTCGCATTGCTTCTTCTCAGCTCCCACGAAGCTTCTTCCGATCCGTGATTACGCCATAACACTTTGACCAAAGGAACCGACTTCCTTCGCAACACTTTTACATCTCGTTCCAAGATCTGAATCGGCTCTTCCTCATAGGACAAATCGGCCTTAATTCCACCTCTTCAACCGGAACTACATGAGATGGATCCGAACGATAACGACGTAGCATGGACACATGGAATACGTCGTGTATCTCGCTTCAATTCAAGGCAACTCTAACCGGTATGCCATTTGGTCCAACTTGCTTCAATACCGATATGGTCCTATAAACCTTGGACTTAACTTCCTTTGCGACCAAATCTCATCACCTTCTTCCAAGGCGATACCTTAAGAAACACTTGATCTCCCACATCAAATTCTATTTCTTTCCTCTTAAGATCTGTATGCGACTTACGCTGTCGGATGCTTCCTTCAACCGTCGCGAATTATCTCAACTTTCTCTTGATTACGCCACAATCTGGACCCAAGACTCGTCGTTCCCCAATTCCGTCCAACACGTAGGAGTGCGATACTTTCGTCCCATACAGACGCTTCATACGGTGCCATCCGAATCTTGGCTTGATAGCTTTGTTGTTGTATGCAAATTTCGCTAACGGCAAATATTCTTCCCAACTTCCTCTAAAGTCTATCACCACGACCTCTCGGCATATCTTCCAACACTTGGATTACTCGTTCGAATGACCGTCCGATTGTGGATGAAAAGCCAGAGTGAAATCCAATTTAGTGCCCAAAGCTTTGATGTAGAGCCTTCCAAAACCGAGACGTAAACCTTGGATCCCTATCTGAAATAATTGATAGTGGCACTCCATGCAACCTCACAATTTTCGCCACATATAACTTTGCTAACTTCGCAAAGAATAATCAACTCTTCACAGGAATGAAGTGCGCGGACTTGGTCAACCGGTCCACTATCACCCATACCGAGTCCTTCTTAGTAGGCGTGAAACCCACTAACGAAGTCCATGGTAATTCTCTCCCATTTCCATGCGAAATATTTATCGGCTGAAGCAATCCTGACGGAACTTGATGTTCGGCCTTGACTTGTGACACGTCAAGCACTTGCCGACAAATTCAGTAACTTCCTTCTTCGAGACTGTGCCACCAAAATCGTTCCTTTAGATCCTCAGCAATTTAGTACCTCGGGATGCATAGCATAGGGGCTACCATGCGATTCTGAAGAATCCTCTGCCTTAACTCCTTGTTCCTCGGCATCTGGACCTTACCCTTAAAACACAACACTCCTTCGTTATTAATACCATAATCTTCTAACTCTCCACTTTGCACTTGCGCAACTTTGCACTAAGTCCTCATCCACTAACCGACTTTCCTTTACCTCATTCGACCATGACGAACAACTTGCAACTCGCGGCGGACTTCCATCGTCATACAAGCTCGGATGTGCAAACATTGCCCTCGAATCGACACCACTTTCCGACTTAAGGCATACGCCACTACATTCGCCTTGCCGGATGATACTCTATGGAACAATCATAATCCTTGATAATTCCACCCACCTTCGCTGCTGTCTCAAGTTCAGCTCCTTCGAGTCGATAGATACTTAAGGCTCTTGTGGTCCATGTAGATCACCGACTTTTCTCCATAAAGGTAGTGCCTCCACACCTTAAGAGCAAAGACCACTTGCGCCAGATTCCAAGTCATGCGTCGGGTAGTTAACCTCATGTGGCCTCGGTTGTCGAGATGCATAAGCTACAACCTTCCCGTCTGCATTAGAACACATCCTAATCCGTGTGAGAAGCATCACAAGACACCACAAAGTCCTTCCCTCGCCTCCTATTGAATCAAACCGAGCTTGATTAAAACTCTCTTAAGCTTCTCAAAGCTCTCCTGTTGCCTATCTGTCCAAATGAAAGGTACCTCCTTTCTCAACAACTTTGTCAACAGTGCGGCTATTGAAGAAAATCCTTCCACAAACCTTACAGTAGTAGCTTTGCCAATCCCAAGAAACTTGAATCTCGACCCACAGGACTTAGGTGGTTTCCAATCTAATCTTGCCTCAATCTTCTTAGGTCCACCCTTATTCCTTCCTGCAGACACCACATGCCCTAAGAATGCAACCTCATTAAGCCAAAACTCGCACTTGCTGAATTTGGCATATAGCTTCTTCTCCTTAACACTTGCAACACTTTTCGAGATGCTCGTCATGTTCTTCCTCGGACTTGGAGTATACTAGGATATCGTCGATGAAAACAATGACGAACCGATCCAAATAGGGTTGAAAAACCGGTTTCATCATATCCATGAACGCGGTGGGGCGTTAAATCAAACCAAATGGCATCACTACGAACTCATAATGCCCGTATCTTGTCCGAAAAAGCCGTCTTATGGATATCCGCTTCCTTCACCTTAAGGCGATGATATCCGGACCTTAGGTCTATCTTTGAGAATACCACTTTGCCCCTTAAGGTGATCGAACAAGTCATCTATCCTTGGCAAAGGGTACTTGTTCTTGATGGTCGACTTATTCAATCGACGATAATCTATGCACATACGCATAGTCCCATCTTTCTTCTTCACAAACAAGACCGGTGCTCCCCATGGAGACATCTGGGTCGAATGAACCCACGATCAAGCAACTCTTGGATTTGAGCCTTGAGCTCAACCAACTCTTTCGGTGCCATTCTATACGGAGCGATAGATACGGCACCGTTCGAGCAACAAGTCAATTCCAAACTCCACCTCCTGTCGAGGGTATTCTAGGTAACTCCTCCTGAAAGACATCCACAAACTCCTTTCTTGTTCTAACTTCACTAACTCCCCTTCTTTGGCATCCAACGCCCTAGAAAAAGTCATAAATGCCTTGCACCCTTTCCAAACCATTTTATCAGCCTTTAAGGCAGAGACTACGTTAGACAAGTAGTTTCTTCTTTCTCCTATCATAATTATCGCCTCATCCTCCAGTAGCTTTAACTCCATTTGTTTAGTCTGCACAATCCAATATAGCTCGGTGTTCTACTAGCCATCCATGCCAAGTATGAGATCGAATTCTCAGAAGGAAGTTCCATTAAGTCGGCGAAAAAAATATCACTCCACAATTTCTAAGTGCGCTCCAAAAGATCTTATTCACCACTACGATTTGGCCTAATGGGCTTACTACGATCATCTCCCTATCGGATAGTTCGAGTCTATGCCTAGTGTTTCAACTACACTACATGCAACATAGGAATGGGTCGAGCCCACATCAATCAAAGCAAAATAAGGCTTGTTCGCTACAAGGAATGTACTGGTTATGACGTCGCACGTCTTTGTCCTCCCCTCTCCTGAACCGCATACACTAGACCGGCTGTCTTGCCTCGGCATTGCCAACACCTCGGCCGGGGTCCCACGTCCTCTTCCAAAGACCATTACCTCTGTTATTCGGACCACGACCCCCGGCGAGGCTAGTGTCCCCTCTTCCACTGATTAGAACCTTGACACATTGGTGGCCCCGTCTATTTTTATAGGGCGATCCTTAATCATGTGGTCCTTGGACCCACACTTGAAACATCCCCTGTCTTCTTCCAACACTCTCCTAGGTGCCTCTTCCCACACCGATCACAAGTGCGATCTTGCCTCCTGTCACAACTTGCGACCTCGCGCCCATCAACTCTAGGCCTCTTCATGCATTCCCGGATGACCCGAGACGATCAAATCCTCTCTTTTGCCTATTCTGATCGAGTTACGCGCTTACAGAGTCCTTAACTCCTTCGGCCACTTTAGCCTTCTCCACTAATATGGCAAATTCACCTCGCTCATTGCGGAGCTACCAACAACCTTAGGTCATCGCTAAGTCCGTCCTCAAACCGGACACACCGTTCATGCTCCGTAGCCACTATCCCTCGAGCATACTGACTCAGCCTTAAGAATTCAGCCTCGTACTCCGCCACGGATTTGTTCCCTTGAACCAGCCCTAGAAATGCTTTCCTCTGCGCATCAATATAACTGGTACCAACATACTTCTTCTGATACGTCGCCTTAACATATTCCCAAGTAAGATTCTCAGCTGTGGCACCATCCCGGACTGTGAGCCACCATTGATATGCTTCGTTGCGAAGTAGTGCCACCATCCTTTCGCCCTCAGCCCGCTTAAATCCACTCGTCCATAATTACGCTCGGTTGCCTCCAACCAATACTCAGTCGTACTGGGTGCCACACCAGATACACCACGAAACACCTCAGCCCCAATAGCTCGGAGTCGCTCGGGTACAGATTTCTGAGCTCCCATACCTCCACCTGCTCCAGCCACCATCTCAAGAACTCACAAAGATTACACCGCGATCTCGCATCCTCCCCGTCCCGATCTTGCTGCTCAACACCAACAGCTGGTGGTGGGGGTGGTGGTACCTCATTTTCGGACCTTGTCCAGACCTAACGGGTTCCGATACGGTCATTCTGCCTCTACCACGTCCTCACACATTACGACCACGTCCCCTAGAACTCATGTCTACGATCGCGCTTTAACTCGATTAAGAAATTTTTATGCATTAGTATTTTGTTCCACTTGATTATCCATGCGAAGAAATTTTATGAAAGAAGTTTAGAAGTAGTTCTTTCGATTGATCAAAGTTTCAAGTCTTCTATCCTAATTTAAAGGAGCATATTCATTCAACACACATTCATCATTCAAACATTTTCGTCCTATTCCTATCCCAGGGGTATTTTCGTCATTTCACCTACAGGGGTATTTTGGTAATAAATCGGGGTTAATTTAAAAATTTGTAAATCGGGGTAATTTCGTAAATTTTCCAATTCAGGGTTCCTTGGTGATTTTATGAAATAAGGGTATTTCGGTAAATTTTTTTTTCAAAGTAGGGTGCCTGGCCCCTTTCGGGTTTTAATTATAGGGTTTAGCCCATCAACGAGTCCTCATAACTAGGGTGAATAGTCACCACGCACTGGGTAGGATTCCAAATAAGAGGAGGTGAGTCGCTAGGGTAGCTTAAATACCAAGCTCTCCCCGAATCCACTCCTAGGCATGCGTGCGCCTGTTGCCACACCCTAACTCGACTAAGGTGAGCAGTCCTCGCTACGCACTGTAAGATTCCAGTGAAGAGGAGGTGAGTCACTAGGACCGCTTAAATACCAAGCTCTTAGGATCCAATCCTAGACATGCGTCACGATGGTTACCACACCCTAGTCTTGTGGCTCGTTAACGGGTTTATTTAGTGAAATTAAGTCTTATGAAAGTTTAAGAAGTGGTTTAAACTAAGCCTATAGTCCATCAGAGTCTATTTAAACTAGTCTACGTCCCATAAAGCCCATAAAGCCCACATGTATATCACACAATGGTTTAGGGTACTTACCTGGCAGACTTGGGTCGGAGACGCAGGTGCCATGCTGAGCTAACAGACCTGTTATCCTTTAAAAAGCCCATTTTTTAGAAAACGTCTTGGAGCCCAAAAACCCCAGAGCCGAGTTTTGAATCGAGCTCTGATACCAATTTGAAACACCCCAAACCCGGCCCACGAGCCCAGACTGGATCTGGTATGTTCCTCGAGTAAAACGTTTTAATTTCATGTTTATTACTTGGAAAATTTGGGATGGTTTTATAAAAATACCGAGTTGTTTTGGGGTTAATCTTTAATTCAGAAATCGTTTGTGTTTAGGTGTCTAAACATTTACATTTATTTTTAAGAAGAGTTGCTTAAACTTTAGATTGATAAAAATTGTATCATAATAAAATAATTAAAATGCATGCATAAACAGTTTCATACTAGTGGCCTTATTACATCAAGCAAAACCCAAATAAATCCAAGATACTTATAAGAAAATGAAGAGTCCAAATTGAAAATAATCTTTGTGCTTTGAGCATGGCCACCACTAAGCTCCTGCCGACCCGGTCCATCACCGAGAGTGTCACTGAAAAATATTCCCCAACGAGTGAGTCAAACAGACTCAATGTGTAACCAACACTAAATCCCAATAGTTTAGGCATATCAGTTCATACATATGCATATAATTAAATAATAAAATGATGCAAACCCGAACCTAAACCTAGTTACCATCCGCTACACATCACCCGTACCAACTTTTTGCACACCGTGGGACTACTAAGTCAACCCTCCATCCGCTACACATCATCGAAGGCGATCATTTGCGATCCACGTGCTCATCGCCCTTATAATATTCGTGGCATAGCCACCGGATAATTATTTTGTGTCATGAGACACCACATTCGAATAACGTGACCGAAGTCACCACATTCGAGTATTGTGACCGAAGCCACCACATTCATATATTGGGGTATATAACCACCAATCACTTCCCTTTCCATATAACCCATATGCCCATGCCATACAAAACATGCAATATCATGCCATATTCTTTATTCACATTCTTATAGTTTCACATGTATGCCATAACGGATCATATTATACTCATAGTAGGAGTGGGTAAACGTGCACAGTACTTTGTACCATTGCATGGTACCTTTGGCCACATTCATATTATTATAACCACACATAACTAATTTAAGCCGTAATCTAATAAGGTTTAGTGTGGGGTAAACACCTGATATACTTATCGCTTCCACTGAGATCCCGAAGAATCCCGATTTAAAGTTCTAGATCTTAGTCCCCTACATTCGGCCAACACTTAATATTTTAACAAAGCCTATTCGGCTATAAAACCAAATCCCGAAGAATCAATGCGACCAAAATCTTACCTTGCTGCCGATTTGATCACTAATCAAATCCCAAAACTTTGAGATAATCCCTCTTGCAATCGGCTAGCACTAAATCACTTCACGGATTAGTTTTCGGCTTTTAAGTAAATAAGAATTAAATCTAAGTCACTAAATAGGCCTTGGCCGAATGTGTATATGCACTTACCTTGCGATTTTGAATCCCGAAATCCTTGTATACCACTGTCGACTACCCCTAAATAACCATGGTCAGATTCGGCTAACATAATAACCAATATGGCCGAATATTACACCTCCTTATCTTGTGAATCTTAAATCCCAAAAGTGGTCTCCCTAGAAGTCGGCTACTATGGAAATCCGAAAACTCACCTTCAAGGTTTCGGCCAAAGAGCATAAATGGGATTAGAATCTTGATTTCGACAGACCAAAATAGAGAAAAGAGCTTTTAAACCCAAGAGAGATCTCTTACCAAATAGAAAGATCAAGACGCATAATGGTTCACCCACTCTATGTATCGACAAGAGGAAAGAGATGTTGGGTTTTCGGCTTTTAATGTTTATAATCAAATCGGCTCTACCAGGGTAGAGGAGCAATCGGTTATGGCCACAAAATAGAGGATTCAGCTTTTGAAAGATTCGTGAGAAGAGAAAGTAAATGATGGAATGTGGTGCGATTTATCTTGGTGACAAAAGGAGATTCGGCTTGAACAAAAGAAATGAGAGATGGAAGGTTTGAGGTGTTGCGGAAATGGTGGGATTGAGAGAGGAATATTCGGCTTGGTCAATTGAAGAGGAAGGGAAGAAGAAACAAAGAGAGCAAATTGAATTCCTAAGGACTTTTCGGCACAAAAGAGAGAGATGAGAAGAGAAGAAATTTCGGTACATAACCTCCCTTGTATGACCGATTGCCTCACTTACTCCCGCCTCCTGAATTCGGCTAGCATTCAAACACTAGCTACTCCTTGCTTTTCTCCTATTTTCTCTCTTCTTCATCTATTCAAAATAATTAAAAATAATTCAACATTTATCCTCTATCTTTGCCGAATTTTAAAAGGGATTGACCAAGTCCAATCCTCATCTAAATAAAGTCCCTATGCCGTCCACCACTGCTTCCCATTACCGCAAAAATAAAAGCCCCAAAATGTTGCTTGTGCTGCTCGAACCTAGGCCCCCCTTGTACTACTTGTGGCATCACTTACTAGGGCTTTAAGTGGCGCCTCCAAGCCACTTAAACAAGCCCATTTTTGTGTCATATTTCCCCTACTAATTTTCTTAAGGCCTCATCTGCCTAGCTTCCTCTTTTAAACTTTAAATCGAATAATTTCTAAGGTATTCACCTACACTCTAAGGTTCACACAATTCATACAACACAATCAGAACACACATAGGCATGCTACTTCATACAATTTAGCATTAATGCATAAGCTATAAATCCCGGATATTACAAAATGACAACCAAAGATATGTCCAATAATCAACAAATCTTCACATTCAATCTCGTTTTTAATTATGTCAATTTATAAGTCAATTTGCATAACTAAGTCATATGTACAAACAAGCATAATTCATCCACATTTAACCTTTCATATAACCATTTCTTTGATCAAACATACATTCTCATAATGCATTCATATGCTTACCATAACCTTGACCATTTCATATGCCATCAAGCTATATCAAAGCAAGCTTCATATACCATATTCACTCATGCATATTACTGACATTTAATCTAGCCACATCACATGGCTATTTACTCACCTCATATATGTACCAAAACATCTAGCCTATACATGCCATATTTAACTATATACGTTTCCAAAAGGTACCAAAATGAGCTTAGGTAGTGTGATGACGATCCTCAACGGTCCCGAGCCTTCAGTAGCTTTGACGATCTATAAAACAGAACAAATACACACAAAGTATCTTTCAAAAGCTTAGTAAGCCATATAAAAATAAACTTAGCATAAAATGCTCATAACCATATTGATACAATGACATTAATGTTTTCTCAATGCAAATTCATCACATATTCTTTGGCCCATTTGCTTAGCCATAGCTTGCAACAATTCTCAACTCAATTATCACATATACACATAGCTCATTCAAGCATATATTCACATATTATCTCATCATTTCCATATACATATTCATCTTAGTAAGTTCATATAAACACTTACCTTTCATACACACATAGTGTACTATTCAAACGTACCTGAAACGGATATACAACTCACATAGTCGTTCATTTCTCGGACTTGCCCGTTGAACTGTTCGAAACTAAATAGGATACTCAGAGTGCTCGGAATAGTCATACAATGCCAACGTCCCAGACGTGGTCTTATATGTAATCAGATATCGATGCCACTATCCCAGACAGGGTCTTACACGAATCAAATACGATGCCAATGTCCCAGACATGGTCTTACACGTAAATCTCATATCGATGCCAACGTTCCAGACATGGTCTTACACGAAATCTCGAATCAATGGCAACGTCCCAGACGTGGTCTTACATGATATCTCATAACGAACACCTATGTCATGACATATACTATCCTATCTATTCCTAGGTTCAGACGGGACTTCTCGAACATTAACCATCTCTCGATACTTTCTCATAATCCATATATTCATCATTTCGAGTATTATTCATAGCAATTCAAATTTCATATATTCACAAATAAGTCAATTCAAATACATTTATTTGTATATCGACTTACCTCAGATTCGGATAGTTGATCGGATTCGGTTATTCGACTACTTTCGCCTTCCCGCGATCTAAGTCCGTTTTCTTCGGTTCTTGATCTATACATATTCAAATTTAATCCATTTATTCATCAACACATTCAATTCAATCCAAAAACACATATTTAGGGCAATTTTCAAATTAGCCCTCACATTTTCACATTTGGACAATTTAGTCCCTATTTCACAAAATCACAAAATACATCAAATTCCACATTACCCATGCCTAGCCAAATTTCACTCATGATCATTTGAGTCCATACATTTAATTTATTTCACTAATTAGTCCTTCAAAATTTCATTTTCTCAATTAAATCCAAATACATCAAATTCATCAAAAACTCAAGAACAAACTATGTTAATCAAACACATATCTTTCATTTTTCACCATCAAACATCATAAAACACATTAGTTCATCAATGGCACATTTCAAACACATCATCAATTCACAAAATTGAGACATGGGTTTTGAAGTATATGAAGCAACGATTACGAAAACGTAGAAATTATCAAAAACGGATCAAAAACACATACCCGATTATGCATAGACCATGGCCGAATGTAACAAGCTTTTCTTCTTTTCTTTCTTTTGTGTTTTCGGTAGAAGGATGAACATTATGTCTTAATTTCATGTTATTTTATCATATTAAACATAATAATACACTTTTTACTATATTACCCTTTATTAATTCACATTTGAAACATATAAACATCAAGGTTATATTTGTCCTTTGTCATCCACTAACTCAAATAATGGGCTGATTGCCTTTTAAGGACTCCAAATTCAAAAGCCACATCAATTAGGCCATTAATCAAATAAAAAAACCACTTTTACGAATTATGCGATTTAATCATTTTCTCAAATTAAGCACACAAACGGACAAATTAACTTACGAAACTTTATCACATGCATAATCACATATCAAAGGCACAAAAAATAATATTAAGATATTTTACTGACACGGATTTGTGGTCCTGAAACCACTGTTCTGACTAGGGTCTAAATCGGACTGTTACAACTAAACTCTTTTAAATGATATCAGACACCACGATATGGGGTAATATATCCATTTCGGATGCCATATCCAGCACCAGTAAGATAATATTTACCTACAATTTTACAAAACATAATTAATACTAATAAATTATGAGCTTACTAGAACTATTTGGTATTTAATGATAATTATTACCTTCCAGAATTCTTAATCCTCCTGGGCGTGAAAGTGCATCACTTAAAATAAGAGAATCATGTGCACTACCTTCCCAACCAGCTAGAACATAGGAAAATTTCAAATCAAATGTAATGGCAGCCAATACATTTTTTGTCGTCTGCCTTTTATGGCTACGAAATCTTCCTTGAATGCTAAGTGGAACGGATGCACGAATATGAGTTCCATCTAATGCTCTAATACAATCTTTAAAATAAGGATAAAACCTTGGATTGTTTCAGATTTCACTAGGAGTTGACTCATCAGGTAATCTAATAACTAGTTTATACAATTTCAAAATAGCTCTCAATACAACCCTAAAGTAACGGTGAACTGTCTCAGTTGATCTATAATATCTAGATCCAATCACTCGAAACCTTACATTATGACCAATTATATGTAAAAATATAACTACTTGCTCCCTAATATTGACAGATTTAGATGATTGTAACAAATTATTCCTACTAAGAATATCACACAAATTAAAAAAAGGCGATCGGTCTCATCCTTATCACATCAATACAATGCTGGTCACCACTATATAAAATACTATTAATATAATTTTCTCTTTCATAATCTCAATTCACACGAGGGTGAGAAGTAATTTCCTTCCTAGTTTTTAATTTTTTAATCCAAATAGCCCCAAAAGCTAAAACTGAAGCCACGACTCGGACAATTGCATTTTGATCTTGATTACGATCCATCTACAGAAAATAACGACACACAAATATGAAAATCACTATAAAAAAGATGCAAGCTTTTCATAAGATCACATATATGAATAAAGTTACCATGACTAAAGTGCATACATACATATAAGATAGGAGATGGCATATTCTATTATATCCATAACCAACCCTACTAGCTTTGGAAGAGCATGTACATGGAAATGCAATTTATTCACCCTTTTATGACTACCTATATGACTACCTATTTGTTAATTAATGTGGGGATAAATGCCTTCACTAAAACAATGGGTTCTTGTTTAATGGTGCTATTCTGGGGCCAAATATTTTAGCTTTTATTAGATTTACTTTTTGTAAAGAAAATTGCTAAAAATTTAATGGAAGAAAAATGACAAAAAATCTATACAGAGTTATTTTTTTAGAGGGCAGGGAACTTAAATTTTGCATCTTCCTCTGGTTTTCTCACGCTGAAAGATTCATTGAATGATTATTTGGACTGCTTCTACTGATTCAACCTATTTGTTCAAGATGCTATAATTTAAGTTGTGGCTGCCAACTTGGTTGTGTTTAATATGTCTAGATTTTGATTCTTTTTAATTACATTTTGGTTCCTTTAGCAGTTAAAAAAATCTAAATATGTTTTAAAATCTGAAAGGTTGTATTTTCATGAGTATTTTGACCAGTGTAGCTTTGGTCTAAGTTCTTGGGAAAGTCAAGGTTTTGTTCTGAATGTTATTTTTTTCTCCTTTTGTTAAAGGGTTGGAGTTTAAACATCATTTATTGATTAGTTGAGTTAAGTTGGTTTATTTTTCTTGTTTTTGGCTTGTTGATATAAGTCCATCAAACTTAACAGTAAATCATTGAGAAGCTTAATGATTTTTTAATGATTTTTGGAGTGTATTTTCTTGTGTAAGAAAAAGTGTGTTTTTCCTTAAAACTCCATGTAGGACAAAGAAAGAGCTGGAGATTAGTTAGGTATGGGCTGTATTTAGCTTGCTCCTCTTATTTATTTTCCTTATTGTATCCAATACATATTATCTTACATCCCTGTCCAACATATTTATATAACTAGAAGCAAATTGCTCATGGTTGCAATTTTTAATCTTTTATGCATCTTTTCAATGTTGAATTGATTGTCCTCTGTTAAAAGTTATGTGAATCCCTTTTGCTCTTAGAACTTTTGACAAAGTATGTTACATACATTTCAAACAGGATTATATCATTTTGGGGTTATATCATTTGGTATAATTTGTTTAATCCTTTCCTTTAAAACAATCATTAATGCATAGCTGTCTCATAAATTGAATTGTAAGCTTTTACAAAGGCCTAAAAGCTAATCTACATCAAATTTTAACTTTTACTAGTAAATCAAAGCAAAAAAAGAAGTCATAGCTTCTTTAAAAGTTAAAAATTTAACATCCAATTAAACAAACGCAGCAGCAGCATCAATCAAAATACACTCTTTACATAATAAAAACAAAACAAAAATTCAAGTATTCGTTACCTTGACTTTTTCACCGCTCAAACAACATAGATCCTGACTTAATTTGATCTCCACCAACTCAACAATAGATCCAGAATTTTCCACTCAAACAACATTTAACTATGTTCAACATAGAACTAGAATTAGGTATAGATTGTTTGCCTAAAAAGACCCAACTCGACAGCCTAGTTATTGCCTAACATCACAACAGAGTTTCAGTCTTGATTCTTTTATAAAGAACTATTTTAATTGTAAACCTTATAAATATCTTTTATGATTTTTGCATGACATTGTTATGAAATTGATCCTTGACAATAAATAGAAAAATTTCGCAGAAATGTATAAATGGCATGACTGCATCAAGAAAATAAAAATTTATCACAAAAAGGAAGAGATGGGGGAACCTTTGACTCTTGAGGCTCCTTGCAAATTGCTTTCTGCAAAATAAACACACATTTCAAAAGGATTTTTAAATTGCAGTAATCAAGATAAAAAGATCATAACATAAACATCTAGAATATACAAACAGAAGATTTGAAAGCTATAATGTTCAACATAGAACTAAAAACCATAAACTAGAGCTGGATGGTTAGCAACAAATAGAACAAAACTCCTGCTTTTATTGAATATTATAGGGTGAGCAAACTAAAATTATTATGCTTCAAGTTACACCACTTTTTCCATCACAGAAACTTTATATTCTAAATAAACAACATAGATCTACCTTATCCATCTCATTGGATTATAAAAAGCTATCCCAACTTAAACAACATAGATCTACCTTATCCATCTCATTTTCACCGCTCCACCATTTTTAACTTTTTCAAAAACAGGGTAAAAAAGATATAAAATCCACCTACCTTTCAATTAAATCAATATATCCCGACTTAATTTGATCTCCACCAACTCAACGACAGATCCAGAATTTTCCACTTACAATTTCAAGATTAAGTTCCCTTTTACCTAATTTTTAACTAAAAAATAAAACCAAGGATCTGGAACTATACAGCAAGAAGAAAATCTCAGAAGATCCATGGAAGACAGTTAAGAACAGATCTATATAAAAATAAAACAGAAGAGTAAGAAAATTAGGTAAGGTTTACCGATTTTACTTACAAACTGCAGGAAATGATGAAACAAAAAGGATTGAAGAAAGGTAAGAAAATGGAGAGGAAGTGCTGGAAATCAGTGGAATGGGAGGAATTGAAAAGATTTTTCATTATTAAAATACAGAGAAAATTCAAAATCTTTCCAACTCCTCCATTCCAAAAATTTCCAGAAACGGTCTCTCCATTTCCTCCTTCACAACAGTCTAAAAAATTACAAGCCACAGAGAATTACACATCTAAAAAATGAGTAGAAATGAAGGTGGAAATATAAAATATACCTTTCTAAAGGAAGTCTGCGAAAACTTTTTTGAAGCTGAGACGATGAGAGTATAGAGAAGGGAATGGAAAATGTCTTACTGATTCCAAATCGGTAAGACATTTTCCAGAACCAAGGAAGTGATTTTACCCGTGTTTGGAAAATGTTTTCCTTTAGGAATTAATTTTCCACCAAACAAACGCTGGAAAATCTGGAAAATGTTTTTCGGAAAACATTTTCCACCAAACAAACGGAGCCTAAGTGTTTATTACTTTAGTTATCACAACCAAGTTCTTATTTTTGGAAAAAAAATTAAAGTTCTAATTTTTCCTTAAATCTATTTTTCATTGCATTTTCCAAACCCGATTTTCCAGCAATTTAGACTTCACATTGCATGTTTTTCCTTCTTTTTAATTCAATTTTAGTTCATACCTCTTTTGGGTACGATCATCGGAATACTTCCATATTTCTTTATAACTAAAAAATATATTATAATTTGACCTATATACTTGTAGAACAACACATTTCTCTATATTTGTTGGCATTATTTGTAACAGCCCGATTCTGACCCTAATCAGAACAGTGGTTTCGGGACCACAAATCTGAGTTAGTAGAGTATTTTTATAATATATTTGGTGTCTATGATCTATGATTGAGCATGTGTTAAAATTTCGTGAATTAATTTGTCCATTTGTGTGTTTAATTTAAGAAAAAGGACTAAATC
The DNA here is from genome assembly GCA_025698515.1 of Gossypium sturtianum. Lineage (NCBI taxonomy): Eukaryota > Viridiplantae > Streptophyta > Magnoliopsida > Malvales > Malvaceae > Gossypium > Gossypium sturtianum. The sequence goes on along the minus strand of CM046945.1, from coordinate 96,428,858 downwards.
ACATAAGTGGTAAAATTAGCTTTTTATTAAATTGAGTGTTTAATTGATTTATCTTCTTTTATATTTGGACTTAAGTTGTAAATTAACCATTTAGCATGTTAGTGGATGGCATTTGGCTTTAATTTTATAATAATATGTTTTTATATACATAAATTATATGTTAAAGTTTACATTTTATAATATAAGTTAATAATAAATAAAACATCAAAAGAAAAAGCCATTATAACTCATCTTGGTGCCGAAAAACACAAGAAAAAGAAAGAAGGAAAAACTCTTAGGTTTCAGCTAGCTTGAAGAAAAATTAAGGTATGATTCGATTTTAGTTTTTGATAATTTTTACGTTTTTGAGATCGTTGCTTTGAGTTTTAGCTAGCCCATGTGTAAATTTTTGAATTGGTTGTGTTTTTCATGAGATGCCATTGAAGGAAGCTTGATATTATTGTTGTTTGATGATGAAATGTTAATTATATGTGATAGATTAACAAGTGTAGTTCTTGAATTTTTGATGAAATTGAGTGATTTGGATTAAATTGCAAAAATAAATGTTGGATGGGCTAAAATGCAAAATAAATGGATTGTATGGACTTGTATGGGCATGAGTAACATTCGGCCCTAAAGGAGTGTGTGCAAATTTTGAGTATTTTGTGTTTTGTGCAATAGGGACTAAATTGTAAAAAATTATAAATGTCAGGGGTAAAATAGTAATTTGCCCATTTATGTGTTTTTGAATTAAATTGAATGAAAATATATTTGAATGAGCTTAATTTGAAATTATTTAGATCAAGAACAAAAAGAATCGGGGTTGGATCGGGGAAAAGCAAAGTTGAACGAATAACCGGGAAACCTAATCCGTCAATTTCTGAGGTAAGTTTTTAAGCAATTGGGTTGAAATGAATTTTAGTCTATATCATTGTGCATATGTTAAATAGAAGTAAGTATGTTTAATTTCATAGTGACGAATGTGACATTGAATGAATTATGTATTAGCCGAATGTAAGGTTGGTATATATATATATATAAGCTTTGATTATTTGAGTTGAATGAATATATATATGTATTAAGAGAAAGTTGAATGCGAGAATGAAAGGAGAGATGGTTGTAGTTGAATAAGTGGGTATATATGTGTATTGAATGTTGCCGAATGTGATGGTATTTGGTAGGAGAAATGAGTTGTTTTGAACATGTACATATATGTGTATATATGAATGAAACTGAAATCATATGTGTTTATATGAATGAAGAAAAGATCGATTAATGGGCATGATGTGTGTGAGCTTAAATACCGAGCACTGTGTGTGTGAAATCGGTCGTTTGGCACTAAGTGTGCGGAAAATAAGTGATGGCACTAAGTGTGCGATACATTACAAGTAAATGGCACTATGTGTGCACTTTATCAAAGTAACGGCACTAAGTGTGCGATACGTTACATGATTTGCACTATGTGTGCGGGTTTACGAATCCTTCGAGGATATCAAATAGTGAATTGTGATAAATGAAATGAAATAAATAGGTATGTGATTCATGGTAGTAGGGAAATTTAGTACTAATGTGGTAAGTTATATTAGCTTATGAAACTAAAGAAATGAGATGTGAACATTAGTTTTTGAATTTGTTGAGATGAAATAATGATGCTTAGTTTAAAATAAAATCTAATATGGAAATGTTGAGTATTTGGTTTGAGATTACTATATATGATAGCTAATGAGTGGTAAAATGTTCTATACATATTGATATGAGCTTCGTTGATGATTGTGTTAAATTGATTTAATTTGTAAAATATTCAATTTTATACTTTAGAATTGCTTATAACTTACTAAGCTATGTTAGCTTACTATATGTGTGTTCATTTGACTATTTTATAGATTTTGAAGTCTAAGTTCGAGCTCGGGGATCATCGTCAAAGTCAATCACACTATCAACTATTTTTGGTACCTTTTTACAAGTTGAACTTTTGAGACTATGGCATGTATAGGCTAATTTATGTTTTTGGTTAGTTTTAAAGTTGTAAATATATATAAAGCCTTGCGAAAATGGCTTGACTATTAGGTTTAAACTTGGTTTTATATGTTCTTAATTAAATGTTTGAGTGTTTGGTTTTGATGATTCAGATATGATATATATATATTTGGTATGGATCATAACTCGTATGATTGGTATCTTGATCATATGTATTGATGGGTTTTGCCGTAAATAACTTATGATTTAGTTCATATTAGTAAGTTTAAATCATAGTATGAATGCTTGTGAGATTTTCCTTTATAATTCGGCTAAAGAGTATGAAAGAGCATGGTGTATTTTTGATCATGAACTAACTTTATTTGAATTTGTGGATATGCTATAATTTGATTGAGAGATAGATTTCGGTTGTGGTATGATGTTGGCTCAATGGGAATGTATGCTAATTGTAGTTATGTGCATAATTATATATGCGCAAGTGTCATAACGGATAATGTAATGAATTGGTTGAGTAAAGACAAGTTGATTTGTTATTTGGACTTGCTAATACGTTAATAAACTAGGTGTACTATGAATTTATTGATTATGATTGAAAATGATGATTGGTATCTTAGTAAAATAATATAGCCATTTGCGAATGATCTTGTAAATAGAAAATAAGTATGTTTAGTCTTTAATAAACAGGTTAAATATGTTTGTTCATAATGACCATATCCAATGCCGTATATAATATTGATTATTAAGTTCATGTTTTATGTATATGTGATTTAAGGCATTATGTGTGGCTTTGAGATATGATTCGTATATTTAGTGTGACTAATAATTTAAGTTAAATATTGAGTTAGCAAAATGTTACTTATATAAATAATTGCGAATAAGAACTATGTGATTATGTAATTGTACGAAAGTTGTATTTCCTCTGGTAATACCTCGTAACCCTAATCCGGCGACAGATACAGGTTAGGGGTGTTACATTTGATTGGTATCAGAGCTACGATTTAGTCGATTCTCGGACTAACGTAGCGCGTGTGAGTCTAGCTATACATGCCATATTTATACTTTGATAGTGTGATGACTTCTGACAGTGAAATGTGTTTTCTTCTTTCGTATAGTAAATGGATCCTGATCCCGAGCAAGTTGTAGCTGACGATGTCGAGAGTGTAGCGCCTACTCCCGCGCAAGGGACCGTGCCGGATGAATCTCGACCAGCTACGAGTAATGATAAACCAAAATGGTAACATATTTTAGGCCCACATTTAGTATGCTTTTGGATGATTTATCCCTTATTTTATGTAAAAAGGTGCTCTTAATCCTTTCTTTTCATGTCTTATACCCAGGAAAGCACCTAAGGACAAAAAGAACGAGAAACGGGCTCAAAACGGACCAAAACAGACCAATGAGAAAATCGACACGGCCTGGACTTAGACCCACACGTCCGTGCCAAGTCAATCATCCAGAACACGGTCTAACCCGACTCGACTCACACTAGTGTCTCATTAAAAAATTCGAACACGGCTTTGACCACGATTCACACGGGCGTGCGCCATGGCGTGCCTCTGCCGTGGAGAAGAGCAATTTCATTCGGGAAAGGATACTTAGGAGAAAGAAACGTATTTCAAAAGCCTATAAATACACCTAAGTATGACCTAAGAGGGGAGCCCAAAGCCATCGTCTAGGGCGTCGTGCTAGGCCGTAGAAGGCAAATTTGTGGGGATTGACTCGGGGATAGCCGTTGATCCATCTCAAGAAGCCGAATTCTACTCAAGACGGAGGACCTCTCCTTCAATTCCTTCAGGGGTTTTAGGGATTTCTTATGTTTTGTTTTATCTTTTCTCTTGAGATGTTTCCCTTTATTGTTATGAACTAAACCCTTCGGATACAGAAGGGATGAAACCTATGATGAATCTTGTTATTGTTTTCTCAATTATATGATAAATACTTAGTTTGTTCTTAATTATGTGAGCTTAATCCAAATTTAATGTGCTTAGGTGGAGGAGGAATAGACCACGCCAAGAGTAGATCCAACATAATTAAGCGGAGTTGATCGCACGCCTAGAGATAGGGTGACGAGATTTTTCCGGATTAGGGTGAAACCTAATATGGGAATCCATAGATCGATTTACTGCTATTCTAGGGGGTTATTATAAGAGAACAATAGTTCCACTAATTAACCTAGGGTTAGACGTTATTCGCCTCGATAGAGGGTTTAATATACGTTAGGGAGTCTTACGGATCAAACTAAGTGAATAAATCGTATGGTTCAGTGTTAGATAACAAGTGAAGTCTAGGTGGATTCTTCCTAGGGTATCATCTAAATCAACTGAGTTTTTCCCAAGTTATTTTCCAAATTCATTCTTCTTTGTCTTAGAGTCTTTAGTTTAATAGTTCGTTAATTTTAGATTAAAAGCAACTTCACTTATTTAGGTTAAATAATAAAAATAAAGTTAGTATTAGTACTTTTAGTTCCTTTGGGTTCGATAATCCGGTCTTGCCTAAGCTATACTACTATTCGATAGGTGCACTTGCCGCAATCGTTGTCAGAGTTAGTTTCCAGGTTCGATCATTCTTTTTATAAATTTTAAAGCTCTGATTCACAAAGTGCTCAAGTTTTTAAGCGCAGTTCTTGGAACTAAAATAAAATATTAAGAAAGCTCTATTTTTATTACTTTAGCCATTATATTTTTATTTTCCGCAATTTATTTTTAGTTTTAGTTTTAATTTTGCTAAAAAAAATTTCTTTCTTTTCCTAGCAGGTACCTCTAGTTTATGACTAGAAGGAATCCGAGAGGACCTTTAGAATACGACAGTGATATTGAAGCTACCGCTCGGAGAAATCGCAGGGAAATTAGGCGAGCCCTAAAGTACAAAGAAAAAAAGAGTGATAAGACAGATCCAATCCTACTGAAGGGATGGGCGAAAATAATCTTCCACCACAAGATGTGGCAGAAAATAATGCTCCTCGTACTATGTTTGATTATGCTAAACCTCATTTAACAGGAGCCGAATCTAGTATTGTTAGGCCTGCTATAGTTGCTAATAATTTTGAATTAAAGCCTAACACTATACAAATGATTCAACAGTTTGTTCAATTTGATGGTTTGCAGGACGAAGATCCAAATACTCATATAGCTAACTTTTTAGAGTTCTGTGATACCTTCAAAATAAATGGCGTTTCTGATGATGCCATACGACTTCGGTTATTTCCCTTTTCATTAAGGAATAAAGCTAAACAGTGGTTAACTCGCTACCACGAGGGTCAATCACTACATGGGAACAAATGACCGAAAAATTCTTATTAAAATATTTCCCACTGGCCAAAACGGCCAAATTACGAAATGATATATCTTCTTTTGTGCAGATGGATTTAGAGACATTATACGATGCATGGGAGAGATATAAGGATCTCTTGAGAAGGTGTCCACACCATGGTTTACCTTTGTGGCTCCAAGACCAGACTTTTTATAACGGTGTAAACCCCTCAACGAGGCAACTAATCGACTCAGCCGCCAGTGGAACCCTGAATAATAGAACTCCTAAGGTAGCCTATGAATTTATAGAAGAGATGTCACTGAATAACTATCAGTGGCAGGTTACAAGAACAAGGCCAACAAAAACAGCCGGAGTTTACAACCTCGATGAAGTAACCATGCTATCAAATTAGGTAGAGTTGATGAATAAGAAGCTTGATAGTTGGTGTTCTTCGCAGGTACATCCAGTCATGCAGTGCGACGCAAGTGGAACTGTGGCGAATCTTGAGTACCCAGCCTACCAACCGGGCACTGTAATATCCAAGATTTTGGGCTTATGAATTATTGCTGAATTTTACGTGAAAGCATGCCTATGTGTATTATAAGTATGTTTTATGAATTTTGTGAACCCTAGTGTGTAGTCAAATGCCTTAGAAATTATTTGACTTTAAGTCTAAAAAGGGGGAGCTAAGCTTGATAGGCCTTAAGAGAATTTGTAGGAGAAATTAGACATAAAAATGGGCTTGTTAAAGTGGCAAGGAGGCGCCACTTAAAGCCTTAGTAAGTGACGCCACAAGCAGTTAAAAGGGCCTAGGTTAGAATCACAAGGGAAGCAAAAAGGGGGCTTTTATTTTACGGCAATAGGGAGCAGTAATGGACGGCATTGGGAGACTGAGGGAGGAGCTTTAGATGTGATTAAATTATTTTTAAATTTCGACTAGGGGCAAAGGATAATTGTTGATTATTCAAATTATTTTTTTTGAATGGGTAAAGAAGAGAAATTTTAGGAGAAAAAGAAGGAGTTGATAGGGGAGGAAGAGTTGGCCGAATATGGGGCATTGGAGGATGGTATTTTCGGCTTTGGTATAGTAGGAAGGGTGTGCCGAAATTCATTCTTTTTCTCATCTTGTCATGTGTGCCGAAAATCCCAAAGAAATCTACTTGTGTTTGTTTTCTTTTCTTCCTTTCTGCTACTCACTTCCATGTCCAAAACTTCTCAAATTACATTCTCTTTTTCTTTTAAATCGAGGCCGAATATCTCTCTCTCAAAACTCATCATAACCGATTCTCCCTAAGTCCCATACTCTTCCTTTTAATTCTTGTTGAAGCCAAATCTCCCTATCTTGTCCATCAAATCGAATCCATAACTCCTTACTATTCAATCAAAAGCCAAAAGTAAGTCTTCTTAGCCATAGCCGATTGTCAAGCAAGGATATTCGACTAAGTGGGTAAGAAGTTCTTTGTCATTTAATTTTCTATACCTTCGATTAAGACGACGTTAGGAGACTGATCTCTTTTATTTTCTTTGGCCGAAACTTGGAAGGTGAGTTTGAGATTTCCATTGTAGTCGACTTTCTAGGGATCATTCGGGATTTCGGATCTAAGGTAAGTAAAGTGAAATATTAGGCGAAGGCCATTTATTAAAATATTGGAATCAGATCTAACATAGATCATATAGGTATTTCGACATCTTCATAGACAGACAGCGATTTCAGGATTTAGATCCACAAGGTAAGGAAGTGTCCACATTCGGCCAAGGCCATATTAAATGCTAGTAATGGGCCGATTCTGACTTTAATTGTTTAGGGAGGAGTACAATCCGATTCGATAGACTTTTCAGGATTTCAGTGAATTCGTTAAGTAAACCAGGTGTGTAGCCCTACCCTAAGTTTTAATAGATTTATGGTGTTGTTTTAATGCATGTGTTATTAAGAATGTGAAAATTATGGCTAAGGTACCATGCAATGGTACAAAGTACTCAGGTACGTTTACCCACTCCTACTATGAGTATAATATGATCTGTTATGGCACATATGTGAAACTATAAGAATGTGAATAAGGAATATGAGATGGTTTATGCATATTTGTTTGACATGGGGCATATGGGTGATTATGAAAGGGGAAGTGATTTGGTGGTTTATACCACATAATCCGAATGTGGTGACTTCGGTCACATAATCTGAATGTGGTGACTTATGTCACAAAATATATTATCTGGTGGCTATGCCACGAATTTATAAGAGCGATGTGCTAGTCGTGCAGCGATCGCCGATGATGTGTGTAGCGGATGGGTGGGTCGATTTAGTAATCCCCACGGTGTGATGGTTGGTACGGGTGATGTGTAGCGGATGGTTATCTAGGTTTGGGTTCGGGATTGCATCATTATTTATATTCATTATATGTGTACGATTCGATGTGCCTAAATCGTTGGGATTGGTGTTGGTTATACACACTGAGTCTGTTTGACTCACCCCGTTGTGGGAATATTTTTCAGGTGACACTCAGTGATGGACCGGGTCGGCAGGAGCTTAGTGGTGGCCATGCTTAGCACAGGATTTATTTTATTTTGCGCTTTTTATTGTTTTTAGTATTTCGAATTTATTTTTGGTTTTGTTTTGATGTAATAAGGCCACTAGTATGAAACTGTTTATGCATGCACTTTTAATTATTTTATTATGACACGATTCTTATCAAATTAAAGTTTAAGTAACTTTTCTTAAAATTAAACCTTAAAATGTTTAGACACCTAAACACAAACGATTTTCGAATTAAAGATTAACCCCAAAACAACTCGGTATTTTTTATTTATAAAACCACCCCAAATTTTCCAAGGTAATAAACATGAAATTGAAACGTTTTACTCGAGGAACATACCAGATCCGTCTGGGCTCGTGGGCCGGGTTTGGGGTGTTTCAGCTTGGTATCAGAGCCCAGTTTTAAAACTCTTGGCCTTGGGTTTAAAGCCCATAACGTTTTCAAAATTAAGCCCAAATGAATTTTGTGAAAGATTTTGTGACATGAGCAGGTTTTCTGGCATGGCACCTAAGTCTCCGGCCCGAAGTCCACCAGGTAAGTACCCCTAACCGTTGTGTGAATTAATGTATGATTCGTATATGGGTATAACGGGAACGTAGATTAGTATATTAAGTTATGGAACCCTAGGATTAGTTTACCCCAATACAAGAACTACATAAGACTTAATGCCTAACTAAACAAACCTGTGACTAAGTCGCCGAGTTAGGGTGTGGCAACCATTATGCGCATGTCTAGGATTGGATTCAAGAAGAGCCTGGTATTTAAGCAGTCCTAGTGACTCACCTCCTCTTCGCTCGAATCCTACAGTGCGTAGCTACTGGTTCACCCTAACCAAGAGGACTCATTCACGAGCTAAACTCAATAATTAAAACCCGAAAGGGACTAGCCGTATTTTTATAAAGACCCTAGTTTTAAAAATCAACAAATTACCCCTTTGATTCATAGCGAAATTATTTTGAAAATTTCTCCAAAATATTTTCGACTTACAAAATTTACTAAAATACCCCTGGGTTGAGAAATTACTAAAATACCCTTGGTTTATGAAATTACCACACTACCCTTAATTTTTTAAAAATATTCTTATTTTACAAAAATACCAAAAACCCCTATTTTGCAAAATATTAAGATACCTGATTGGAAAATTTACGAAATTACCCCGATTTACAAAATTACCAAAATGACCCCGATTTTCAAAATTTCTCACATACCTCGATTTGAGAAAATTTTCAAAAGTACCCTCGAGTTTTGAAAATTTCAAAGTGCCCCTGATTTATTAATATTTTGAATTGACCTCCTTTATTACCCAAAATACCCTCAGAGGAGAAATGACGAAAATACCCCAGGATAGGAATGGACGAAAATGTTTGAATAGTGGAATGTGTGCGAGAGGTACTCAAATGATTGTGTTTCTATGAATTAGGATAGAAAACTTGGAACGAAAACTTTGAAATGATCGAAAGAACTCGCTATTAAACTTCTTTTCATAAAATTTCTTTGCGGATAATCGGTGGAACAAAGACTAATGCATAAAATTCCTTAAAATGCATTAAAGCGCGATCGTAGAAATGAGTTCTAGGGGGCGTGGTCGTAATGTGCGAGGACGTGGTAGAGGCAGAATGACCGTATCGGAACCCGTTAGGTCTGGACAAGGGTCCGAAAATGAGGTACCACCACCCCCCACCACCACCGTTGGTGTTGGCGACAAGATCGGACGGGGATGATACGATGCAGCGAGCGATCTTTGTGGGTTCTTGAGATGGTAGCTGGAGTAGGTGGAGGTGGGGGAGCTCAGAAATCTGTACCCGAGCGACTCCGAGCAAATGGAGCTGAAGTATTCCGTGGCGTATCTGGTGTGGCACCCAGCACGGCTGAGTATTGGCTGGAGGCGACGGAACAAATTATGGATGAGCTGGATCTGACCGCTAAGGAGAAACTGAAAGGAATGGTGTCGCTACTTCGCGATGAGTCATATCAATGGTGGCTCACAGTTCGGGATGGTGCCACAACTGAGGATCTCACTTGGGACTATGTTAAGGCGGCATACCAGAAGAAGTATGTTGGAACTAGTTATCACGATGCTCGAGAGGAAGGTATTTCGGGTGGGTTCAAGGAACAAGTCCGTAGCGAGTCTGAGGCTGAATTCTTAAGATTGAGCCGGTATGCTCGAGGTATCGTGGCTACGAGCATGAGCGATGTGTCCGGTTTGAGGACGGACCGAGGATGACTCGAGGTTGTTGATAGCTCCACAGCGGAGGCGAGAGTTTGCAAAGGTTGGTGGAAAAGGCTAAGGTAGCGAAGGAGTTAAGGAATCAGTAAGGCGAATATAGATCGAAACAGGCATAAGAGAGGGCTTGGATCGTCAGGGTCATCTGGGAATGCACAGAAGAGGCCTAGAGTTGATGGGCTGCGAGGTCAGCAAGTTGTGACAGGAGGGGAGTGTCGTACTTGTGATCAGTGTGGGAAGAGGCACCTAGGAGAGTGTTGGAAGAAGGCAGGGGGATGTTTCAAGTGTGGGTCTAAGGAACACATGATTAAGGACTGTCCTATTAAGATAGACGGGGGCCACCAACAGTCAAGGTTCTAATCAGCCGGAAGAGGGGGACAAGCGACCTCGGCGGGTCGTGGTCCGATTGGCGGAGAAACGGTCTTTGAAGAGGGCGTGGAACACCGAGCGAGAGGTGTTGGTAATGCTTGAGGCTAGACAGCAGGATCGGTATATGCGGTTCGTCGGAGGAAGACAAAGTGATGCACTGATGATGTTATAACGTGCGTTCCTTATATCGGAGTTACCCTTTATTGCTTTGATAGACATAGGGTCAACTCATTCCTATGTTGCTAGTGAAGTATCCAAACTTTGCATGTGAACTTTGAGATCTGTACCTAGGAAGATGACTGTACTTAGTCCTTTAGGGCGATCGTGATAGTAGATAAACTCTTTAAGGAAGTGCCTTTAGAAGTTCGGGGGCGCAGTTCCTCAAATGACTTAGTGGAACTACCATTCGGGAATTTGATCTAATCTTAGGCATGGATTGGTTAGTGAAGTATCGTGCGAATGTGGATTGCGCCGCTAAACGCATGTCGTTGAGAACTCCTGACGATAAGGAAGTTGTGGTGACGGAACTACTTGTCAAATGTAGTATCCGCCCTTAAGGCGGAGAAGATGGTAAGGAAAGGATGTCCGGTTTTTCTGATGTGGGTCAGTGCCTTGGACACTAAGGAAACAAGTGTGGAAGGGGTTAGAACGGTAAGGGAATTTGTGGATGTCTTTTCGGAGGAATTACCTGGAATACCCCCTGACAGAGAGGTGGAGTTTGGAATTGACTTGCTGCCTGGAACGACACCAGTATCTATCGCTCCGTATAGAATGGCACCGAAGGAGTTGGTTGAGCTCAAGGCTCAAATCCAAGAGTTGCTTGATCGTGGGTTTATCCGACCCAGTGTGTCTCCATGGGGAGCACCGGTCTTGTTTGTGAGGAAGAAGGACGGAACTATGCGCATGTGCATAGATTATCGTCAGCTGAATAAGCTGACCATCAAGAACAAGTACCCTTTGCCGAGGATAGACGACTTGTTCAATCAGCTTAAGGGGGCAGCGGTATTCTCAAAGATAGACCTAAGGTCTGGATATCATCAGCTTGAGGTGAAGGAAAGTCAGTTAATGGATGAGGATCTGAGTGCTAAGCTACGGCAAGTGCAGAGTGGAGAGTTGGAAGATTATAGTATTAATGATGAGGGAGTATTGTGTTTCAAGGGTAAGGTTTGTATGCCGAAAACTAAGGAGTTAAGGCAGAGGATTCTTTAGGAATCGCATAGTAGCCCCTATGCTATGCATCCTGGAGGTATTAAGATGTATAGAGACCTAAGGGAACAGTTTTGGTGGCCTGGTCTTAAAAGGGAAGTTACCGAATTTGTAGGGAAGTGCTTGACGTGTCGACAAGTTAAGGCTGAACACCAAGTTCCGTCAGGATTGCTTCAGCCGATAAAGATTCCGCAGTGGAAGTGGGAGAGAATCACCATGGACTTCGTTAGTGGGCTTCCCTTTACGCCTACTAAGAAGGACTCGGTATGGGTGATAGTGGATCGGTTGACAAAGTTCGCGCATTTCATTCCAGTGCGGGTTGATTATTCTTTGCAGAAGTTGGCAAAGTTGTATGTGGCAGAGATTGTAAGGTTGCATGGAGTATCGGTGTCAATTATTTCAGATAGGGATCCAAGGTTTACGTCTCGGTTTTGGAAAGCTCTGCATCAAGCTTTAGGCACCAGATTGGATTTCACTACGGCTTTTCATCTGCAGTCAGACGGTCAGTCGGAACGAGTGATCCAAGTGTTGGAAGATATGTTGAGGGGTTGTGTAATAGACTTTAGAGGAAGTTGGGAAGAATACTTGCCTTTAGCTGAGTTCGCATATAATAACAGCTATCAATCCAGTATTCGGATGGCACCGTATGAAGCGCTGTATAGACGGAAGTGTCGCACTCCTACGTGTTGGACAGAATTGGGGGAACGACGAGTTTTAGGTCCAGAGATTGTGGCAGAATCCGAGGAGAAGGTTGAGGTAATTCGGGCACGATTAAAGGAAGCATCTGACAGGCAGAAGTCATATGCAGATATTAAACGGAAGGAAATAGAATTTGATGTGGGGGATCAAGTGTTTCTTAAAGTTTTGCCTTGGAAGAAGGTGATGAGATTTGGTCGCAAAGGGAAGTTAAGTCCAAGGTTTATAGGACCTTATCAGGTATTGAAGCGAGTGGGACCAGTGGCATACCAGCTAGAGTTGCCACCGGAGTTGAAACAGATGCACGACGTATTCCATGTGTCTATGCTACGTCGTTATCGATCGAATCCATCTCACGTAGTTCGGTTGAAGAGGTGGAGCTAAGGCCGGTTTGTCCTACGAGGAAGAGCCGACTCGTGATTTTGGAACGAGATGTGAAAGTGCTACGGAGAAATCAGTTCCTCTAGTTAAAGTATTATGGCGCAATCATGGATCGGAGGAAGCTTCGTGGGAGCCAGAAGAAGCAATGCGACAGCAATACCCTCACTTATTTTAGCCAGGTAATTTCGAGGTCAAAATTATTTTAAGGGGGTAGAACTGTGATATCCGGGATTTTGGGCTTATGAATTATTGCTGAATTTTACGTGAAAGCATGCCTATGTGTATTATAAGTATGTTTTATGAATTTTGTGAACCCTAGTGTGTAGTCAAATGCCTTAGAAATTATTTGACTTTAAGTCTAAAAAGGGGGAGCTAAGCTTGATAGGCCTTAAGAGAATTTGTAGGAGAAATTAGACATAAAAATGGGCTTGTTAAAGTGGCAAGGAGGCGACACTTAAAGCCTTAGTAAGTGACGCCACAAGCAGTTAAAAGGGCCTAGGTTCGAATCACAAGTGAAGCAAAAAAGGGGCTTTTATTTTGCGGCAATAGGGAGCAGTTGTAACACCCCAAACCTGTAACATCCCCAAACCCGGCCCATTCACTACGACCGAATCTGGTTATGTCACTGGGAAAGACGGTTGGAAATCTTTGTTTTTAGAACTAAACTTGAAAATTTGTTATCGCTGAAAATCGTGTCCATTTAAAATTTAATAAAAAAAAATAAGTTTGTTGAAAATTTGAATTACAACATTATTATAAGTTGCTATAATATGAATCCTTTTGCGAAATTATTACTAAGCGTAGTGTAAACTTCAACTTTAATAAATAGAGTACTTTTAAACCAAAGAGGCCCTTATTACATCAATAAAATCCCAAAATACGATAATATAAAATACTTAAATAAAGTGAAACATCTTCTTCTGCATGGGCCACCTTGTATCCACTCCAACCCGTCCACTAATCACGACTCACCTGCGATGATTAAAAAGTTGGGTGAGTCATACAGACTCAGTGTGTAAGATAACCACTGAAATCCACCCACATGCTTAGCCACATAGTATCCCAATTATCAAAGGCAACAAGTATATATATATATTCATTTATTCATCATCACAATGCTGGCTTGGCCCACATTCAAATCATACTTAAATCTTTGGCTAGGCCCATTTCCCAATAAACCACATATCCACTGGGCTTGGCCCATGTCCACGTATGTTCCCAAACATACCTATCCACATGTCATATTGGGCTTGGCCCATTTCCATATCATTACAAAAATAATGCAACATGATTCCCAACCCAACCTAGGGTCCATCCGCTACACACCCCTTATCCAAATTTACCACACACCAGGGGACCATCAAGTCACCCTCTCCTTTTCCCTCCAAAAGGCAACCAATGCCATCCACGATGTAGCGTATAGCCAACATCAAACCACGATGGAGCACACAAAGATCCATCAAGCCACGATATGGCATAAAGCTCATATCAATCAAGGTAACCACGCGAACTAAATCGCAAAGATCCACAACGCGACCTCAGTCAGCGCCAATCCACGATGTAGCACAAAGCTGACATCAACCACGTACTCGAAGTACACCCGTACCTTCTTTTCATAACCCACCCATGCACATGCCACATAAAATATATTCGTGATCATGCATGCACATGCTTATTAATGTCCATAAACATACTCATAAACAAATAATACACTGCAATAGATCCGACACTAACCTGGTCATCGCTATACCCTTTAGGGGTATATATAGCACACTTATTACTGCACTTGTTAGTAAAACATATAACACATAAAAACAGAAACGATGGGTTAGTTACACACCTTCTTCGCTAGGAGTTCTAGACTCTCGATCCTCGATGCTATCGTCTAGCGAAACTACGACTTATTTGCTTAACGTTTTACACTGCCCACACACGTGGCCAATCTCGTCTGTGCAGCAGAAACCGCTCTTTTCTTAAACTTCTAATAGGGACCTTCCCTTGCCCACTTTGGTAGGTTGTGGCCTCCATGCAAAAGCTTAATCAGTAAACAGTTTAACCCTCAAAACACCACTTAAGCATTTAACCTTAATAAATAACCTTACCTCCACTTGATCAAACCGATTGCTACAAACGGAGGCTTGGCCAACCACTAAAACCCCAAGTATCTCGATCCACGGAACCCGAAAGATCTAAGTTAACACTCGACCCAAGTGCTATCAAGTTGAGAGAAGGAAATTCGGCAAAGGGGTGATGGATGTAGATTCGGCTATTAATTAAATCAAGGGGTAGGGAACATTGGTTTCAGCCAAAGAGAGGAGAAAGAAAGGTGTGGGGTGTATTTTCGGTTTTGAAGTGAAAAGGAAGGGAAATAGGGAGAGTGGAGGTTCGGCCACTTGGAGAAAATGTGAGAGAAGAAGAAAGGAGAGAAGGCGGATGGTGAATGAGTAATGAGCACTCCCCTATTTATACTAAAAGGCCAAGCTCCAACCCCAAAAATAGTCCCCAAAATCCTCCTAAAATATCTCCCTACCACCCATTCAAAAGTTTGAATGAGTCAAACTTTACCTAGCCAAATTCAAAAAAAATGACCAAGTCTTCTCCACCTTTTAAGCCTTTCAAACCGTCCATCCACCCCACCAAGATGACGCAAAAAAGAATGCCCATCTGCTGCTCTTGCGAATCGAACCTGAGCCTCCTCCCCCCTGCAAATGGCGTCACACACAAGGCCTTAGTGGCGCCTATCCTGCCACTCCACCAGCTCCTTTCTTGTGTCAAAAACTCCCAAATAATTCTCTTAAGACACCCCTCGCCAAGCTCCCCTTTTAACCCCTAAAACTAAAAATTTTCTAAGGCAACCTACCACCACCTAGGGTTCTCAGGACTCCTAAAACTTACCCAACCACACACTAGAGTGTGCCAACACCCGAGCTAAGCACCAAATGCCTAACCCCTAAAACTAGGGTGTTACAATTCTACCCTCCTTAGAATAATTTCGTCCTCGAAATTACTTTACTAACAACGTCCATACAACCTATCTCACCACCTTACGCTTATGCTTGCGCTCTGATCTCTCACTAAGGCTAACGTACCTACACAATCTCCAAATTCGCGCTCAAAATTCGAAACGCCTCTCTTAGCAACACAGGAAAGGCTAACTTATAAGCAAACAAAGTAATTAACGCAAGTACCCAAGCAAAGGAGCTTACCTAGAATCACATCCTTGGTTGACTCAGGACTAGAACCATTCCTTCCATGACTTGAACCACGACCCTCGCCGCTTGAGGACAATTCTTAACCGGATGTGCCTTAGATCCACACCGAAAACATTCTTTACTATTCCCCAAAGACTCTCCTGTGTGAGGTCTTCCACATCGAGCACGAGACAATTCCGATCCATTGATACAAGTACACTTGCGGGATTCTCGATCTTTGGTCTTTTCTCGGACATTACCAAACGATCTTTGGACGGTCCAATATTTCTCTTATTCTCGTTTCTATTCTTTTCTCGGTTTCCCCTTACCGTCCTCTTAACTTCTTCTGCTATATCGAGCTTTCTCCACTAGCACCGCGAAGTCTCTTTCCCTCTGCATGGAGCGATCAAGACTCGAAGCTCATCTCGCAATCCGTCTTCAAACCGGGACGCACCTCTCATAGTCGGTGGCCACAATTCCCTTAGCATACCGACTTAGCCGCACAAACTACGCCGTATTCCGCTATCGACTTATTTCCTTGCACCAGATTTAGAAACGCCTTCCTTTGCGCATCTAAGTAGCTTGCTCTAACGTATTTTCCTTCAAACTTTTCCTTAAAGTAGTCCCAATCTAATCGATCTGCCGGTACACCTTGTTTGATAGTGAGCCACCAACGATAAGCTTCATCCCGAAGAAGCGAAACAGCACCTTTTAGCTTTTCCTCTGGGGCACAATCCAAGTCGTCCATAATTCTCTCGACTCCCTCCAACCAATATTCCGCTACATTCGGGGCCACTCCAGATACTCCCCTAAAAACTTCAGCCCCGTTAGACCTAAGCCTCTCGCACCGACTTAGAGTTCCATTTCCCTACTAGCTCTTGCCACTGTGAAGCACGCGTAACATAGCCTGCGACACTGCGTTCTCCTCACTTATCGGATCTTGTTCCTCTACATCCACTGCTGGCGGCACTTCGCTTTCTGACCCATAGCCAGACCCTACTGGTTCCGAAGCTGTCATTCTACCTCTACCGCGTCCCCTAGAACTCATCTCTAGCGCTTTGATTTAATCTGTTTAGAAAGTTTTATGAATTAGAAATTATTGTTTCACTGTTTTATTCACGAGCAATTTTATGCAATGAAGGTTCCAAGAGTAGTTCTTTCGATCAATCAAAGTTTCCTTCCTACCCAGGGGTAATTTCGTCATTTTCCTACAGAGGTATTTTTGGTAATTCTGTAAATCGAGAAAACATCTTTCAAAATCAGATTTAGAGCTTACAAACCCAAGGAGTAGAGTTGAAAATTTTAAAACAGGGAATTTTAAAAAAAAAGCAAGACTAATTCCCTTTCGGGTTTTAATAACTGGTTTAGCCTATGAACAAGTCCTCTTGGTTAAGGTGAACCGTAGCTACGCACTGTAGGATTCTGCGAAGAGGAGGTGAGTCACGAGGATCGCAAGTACCGTGCTCTTCCGATCCACTCCTGAACATGCGCACCAAGGTTACCACACCTTAACTCGGCGACTTACTTCACAGGTTTGTTTATTAGGCACTTTAAATCTTATGCACATGTTTGAGTAGACTAATCTTAGGGTCCAACAGATCCTAGTATTCTATTCTACGAGCCCAAATAAACCCATAACAATTCATACAAACAAATCACTTCAAAAGTCCGAAGTACTTACATGGTGGACTTCGGGTTGGAGGTACAGTGCCATGCCGAGTAACACAAAACCTTTTATAAAAGCCCATTGAAAAGCCCATTTTGAAAACGTTTTTGGGCCCCAAAACCCTCAAAGCCGAGTTTTTGAACCGGCTCGATACCAAATCAGAACATCCCCAAACCCGCCCATTCACTACGACCGATCTGGTTATGTCACTTTGGGAAAGACGGTTGGAAATCTTTGTTTTTAGAACTAAACTTGAAAATTTGTTATCGCTGAAAATCGTGTCCATTTAAAATTTAATAAAAAAAAATATAAGTTTGTTGAAAATTTCGAATTACAACATTATTATAAGTTGCTATAATATGAATCCTTTTTGCGAAATTATTACTAAGCGTAGTGTAAACTTCAACTTTAATAAATAGAGTACTTTAAACCAAAGAGGCCCTTATTACATCAATAAAATCCCAAAATACCGATAATATAAAATACTTAAATAAAGTGAAACATCTTCTTCTCGCATGGGCCACCTTGTATCCACTCCAACCCGTCCCACTAATCACGACTCACCGCGATGATTAAAAAGTTGGGTGAGTCATACATTCGACTCAAGGTGTAAGATAACCACCTGAAATCCACCCACATGCTTAGCCACATAGTATCCCAATTATCAAAGGCAACAAGTATATATATATTCATTTATTCATCATCACAATCTGGGCTTGGCCCACATTCAAATCATACTTAAATACTGGGCTAGGCCCATTTCCCAATAAACCACATATCCACTGGGCTTGGCCCATGTCCACGTATGTTCCCAAACATACCTATCCACATGTCATATTGGGCTTGGCCCATTTCCATATCATTACAAAAATAATGCAACATGATTCCCAACCCAACCTAGGGTCCATCCGCTACACACCCCCTTATCCAGCCTACCACACACCAGGGGACCATCAAGTCACCCTCTCCTTTTCCCTCCAAAAAGGCAACCAATGCCATCCACGATGTAGCGTATAGCCAACATCAAACCACGATGGAGCACACAGCAATCCATCAAGCCATGATATGGCATAAAGCTCATATCAATCAAGGTAACCACGCGAACTAAATCGCAAAGATCCACAACGCGACCTCAGTCAGCGCCAATCCACGATGTAGCACAAAGCTGACATCAACCACGTACTCGAAGTACACCCGTACCTTCTTTTCATAACCCACCCATGCACATGCCACATAAAATATATTCGTGATCATGCATGCACATGCTTATTAATGTCCATAAACATACTCATAAACAAATAATACACTGCAATAGATCCGACACTAACCTGGTCATCGCTATACCCTTTAGGGGTATATATAGCACACTTATTACTGCACTTGTTAGTAAAACATATAACACATAAAACCCGAAACAAAGGGTTAGTTACACACCTTCTTGCTAGGAGTTCTAGACTCTCGATCCTCGATGCTATCGTCTAGCGAAACTACGGCTATTTGCTTAACGTTTTCTGCTGCCCCCACCACGGTGGCCAATCTCGCATGTGCGAAACCGCTCTTTCTTAAACTTGAATAGGGACCTTCCTTGCCCACTCGATTGGTTGTGGCCTCCATGCAAAAGCTTAATCAGTAAGCAGTTAACCCTCAAAACACCACTTAAGCATTTAACCTTAATAAATAACCTTACCTCCACTTGATCAAACCGATCACTACAAACGGAGGCTTGGCCAACCACTAAAACCCCAAGTATCTCAATCCACGGAACCCGAAAAGATCTAAGTTAACACTCGACCCAAGTGCTATCAAGTTGAGAGAAGGAAATTCGGCAAAAGGGGTGATGGATGTAGATTCAGCTATTAATTAAATCAAGGGGTAGGGAACATTGGTTTCAGCCAAAGAGAGGAGAAAGAAAGGTGTGGGGTGTATTTTCGGTTTTGAAGTGAAAAGGAAGGGAAATAGGGAGAGTGGAGGGTTCGGCCACTTGGAGAAAATGTGAGAGAAGAAGAAAGGAGAGAAGGCAGATGGTGAATGAGTAATGAGCACTCCCCCCCCTATTTATACTAAAAGGCCAAGCTCCAACCCCCCAAAAATAGTCCCCAAAATCCTCCTAAAATATCTCCCTACCACCCATTCAAAAAGTTTGAATGAGTCAAACTTTTACCTAGCCAAATTCAAAAAAAAATGACCAAGTCTTCTCCACCTTTTAAGCCTTTCAAACCGTCCATCCACCCCACCAAGATGACGCAAAAAGGAATGCCCATCTGCTGCTCTTGCGAATCGAACCTGAGCCTCCTCCCCCCTGCAAATGGCGTCACACACACAAGGCCTTAGTGGCGCCTATCCTGCCACTCCACCAGCTCCTTTCTTGTGTCAAAAACTCCCAAATAATTCTCTTAAGACACCCCTCGCCAAGCTCCCCTTTTAACCCCTAAAACTAAAAATTTTCTAAGGCAACCTACCACCACCTAGGGTTCTCAGGACTCCTAAAACTTACCCAACCACACACTAGAGTGTGCCAACACCCGAGCTAAGCACCAAATGCCTAACCCCTAAAACTAGGGTGTTACAAAACCCGGACAGGACACCACGTCCGAATCTGGTATGCTACGGGGAAAACGTTTTCGAGAGATAAGATTTTTCGTTTAAAAGCGGGTCGAAAACATAGTGAACTTGAGGAAAATTTGAGTAGGCCTGTTTGATTAGATTTTGGAAACTTATCCAAGTATATAGTTAAAAACGAGTTGATTTCATTTAGCATTTCCAATAGTTTCTTAGTGCTATTTTGAAACCTTTCTGACTTGTCGAATATCGAGTTTGGTTTGAAAATCACTTGAGTTTACTTTATAGCAAAACATAGTGAGATACCCGATGGTATGTTTTAAAACACATTATGTTATAGTTTTGAAAACATTATCTTACCAAATTTTTAGTAAAATTTCATACCAAATTATTTGTTAAGTAGGTTGAGAATCTAATTAAAACATAACCATCATAAAACATAATTTAAAAGGCCTTTTACAAATCCAAATTAAATCTCAAATAAAAATAAATAAGCTAAAGTACCCAAAGTGAATAGTCCGAGCAAGACTTTTATTAAAGCATGGCATGTGCACCCCGAGTCCACCCCACTCCATGTGTCCGCGTCTACGGTCGCTGAAATGTCAAAGGAGAGGGTGAGTCGAGTGACTCGATGCATAAATCCCGCTCCCGATGAAACAACATGCTAACACACATCATACATAGCAACATAATTAATGCAACCCGATCCTAACCATCCGTATCTCCTTTTTCTACCCCGTGTGGTACCAAACCACCGGTGGTGCCAAACCACCGTGACGTATAGTCACAATGTGTTACCAAAACAACTGGTGTCCCAAAGACACAATGTGCTACCCAAGCACCGTGACCGAAGTCACAAATCCAATGATGGGGCCAACCCATCGTGTGATACCCAATCACTAGCGAGACGATCCCATATCTCATGTGGGGCCAACCCACGGTGGTGTTAACCACGGGGACAAGTCGCAATGAGGTGCCCAACCTCTGGTGTCCCAAAGACACAAATGTGCTACCAAAGCACTGGTGACCTAAGTCACAAATCCAATGATGGGGCCAACCCATCGTGTGATACCCAATCACTAGCGACGATCCCATATCTCAAAGTGGGGCCAACCCACGGTGGTGTTAACCACGAGGGACAAGTCGCAATGAGGTGCCCAACCTCCGGTGTCCCAAAGACACAAATGTGCTACCAAAGCAACTTGTGACCCAAAGTCACAAAGTGTGTTACCAAAACACTGGTGCTCGTCAGCACAAATCATCACTGCCCCCTCCACTCATATCACCCATCAACAAACCAACTCATGTAATCATGCATATCATACAAATTATGCATATCATGCTAATATGTTTGACTCATGCCCCATATCACATACATACATAGTCATGATACCATATAGATCATCGGTAATCTAGTAACAATCTTGACTTACCGGATATACGTACACATACCCCGTTTGGGTATCCAATAATCCATCATACTGTCATGATTTTAATAGGCAAACAGGTTTAATAACAATATCACTAAGTATGGGTGTGTTAGTTACACACCTGGTAATTATGAGTCTAGAAATCCAACGAAAACGATCTAAGACCCTTGATTACTAGCTCCTACACTCGGCCAACACATAGGGGTTAGGCATCTATAACATTCGGCCATCATCAATTAACCAAAGGGGGTCAATATCCATCCCTTACCTTGAAGATGATTTGGTTTCCAACCAAACCTCGAACCAACAGTGGTTCTTTTGATAATCGGCCACCACCTAATAAGAAGAACCATTAATCCCTAATTAACTTGGCTTAACAAGATAAAAGAATCAACTAATAGAACTGGCCCTTACCAATACTTACCCCAAATGGTTAACCAAAGGACGAAGGCTCCACTTGATTGTATCCAAAATCCGAATGACCTATAATGAAATCGGTTCCAAAACTAAAGATTAACTCTCCACCTCAAGGCCACATTCGGCTCTTAATTAACCAACATCGGCAAAGCAAAAGAAGAAGGAAATGGCCATTTGGTCCAACACTTACCAATCCCAAATGATCAAGCAAGACCCCAACACTTATCGATATTCGGCCAAGACTACAATAGGAGAGAGCCACAAAAGATTCGGCCAAGGGAGACTACTAGGAGAGGAGAGATTCGGCCTAAGTGTTTAACACACATTTATATTCGGTTTTAAATGGAGAAGGAAGGAAAAGAAAATAGGAAATGAGGATGAAGTTTCGGCAATAATGAATAAGAAAAGAAAACAAAGGTTTGAGATGCAAGTGGTTGTGGTTTCGGCACAAAGAAATGAGGGGAACAAATGAGTAATTCGGCTAGTACGGCTTAAAGAAGAAAAAGAGAATTTGAGTAAGGAAGAAACTAGTTTCGAAACACCTACATGAAAAGAAAAGGAGAGAGAGAGCATATGGCTACCAAAAATAATTGAGAAAAAACAAAGCACAAAATCAGCAAAGTTGCTTGGACTTTCGGTTTGTGAAGGAAATGATGGAGAACTCACTTGGAATTTCGGTTTTAACAAATGAAGAAAATTGAGAGAAAACCTTGGTAAAATTCCGGCTAACAAAACCAAAATGAACACTTTTGCTTACCAAAAAGAAAACCGAAAATGTACCAAAATGCAAAGGTAAATTCGGCCTTCCCCTCTCCCACACCAAGCCGTCACTTCCCCCCTCCCCCACTCCCTCAAAATTCGGCCATATCCTCCTTGCACTCACATCCACACATTTCAAATGTGTTTACCAAGTCACACTCCACTTTTTGCTCTCCACCATCCAAGTCACCACTTGACCAAGTCCAAGGAGGAATTCAAATTGCTCTCAACCTCTTCCTCCATGCCGTCCCAAAAAGAAGCCAAAATGGGAACTCTGCAGGCTCGAACACTAGACCTCCACCTCATGTAGATGACGCCACACCAAGCTCCCCATGTAGCGCATGCTTTGCCACTAAGCTAGCTCCTTACTTGTGCAACAAAACAACAAATAATTTTCTTAAACCCCACTTCCTCGGCTCCCTTCACCTAGCACCCAAAAACCAAAATTTTCCTACCTACCCGGCACACTCCTAACCCACAATTAAGCCCCTAAAACACCGAAATAGCAACACAGCACACTAAACACATGCAAAAACATGCAACAACAAAATAGCCCCTAACCCGGGATATTACAGTTCTACCCCTTAAAAATAATTTCGACCTCGAAATTACGATCAAAAGAGTTGCGGGTATTCTTTGTCTCATCATATCCTCGGGTTCCCACGTAGCTTCTTCTACGCCATGATTCCGCCAAAGAACCTTAACCAAAGGCACAGACTTCTTACGCAGAACCTTCACATCTCGATCAAGAATCTGCACAGGTTCCTCCTCCATGGTCAAGTCTGGATTTACCTCGATCTTTTCCACTGCTACCACATGCGACGGATCTGAACGATACCTCCGAAGCATCGAAACGTGGAAAACGTCGTGAATCTGACTAAGCTCTGCTGGCAACTCAAGCTGATACGCCACTGGTCCAACTCGTCTCAGTACCTTATACGGTCCAATAAACCTCGGACTTAGCTTGCCTTTCTTCCCGAACCTCAACA
The DNA here is from genome assembly GCA_025698515.1 of Gossypium sturtianum. Classification (NCBI taxonomy): domain Eukaryota; kingdom Viridiplantae; phylum Streptophyta; class Magnoliopsida; order Malvales; family Malvaceae; genus Gossypium; species Gossypium sturtianum. The sequence continues at coordinate 96,405,232 of CM046945.1, read as the reverse complement.
CCTTTTTCCAAGGCGAGACCTTCAGGAACACTCGATCCCCCACAGCGAACTCTATATCTCTTCGCTTAAGATCGGCATAAGACTTCTGCCGGTCCGAAGCTTCCTTCAATCTAGACTGAATCAACTTAACCTTGTCTTCGGTCTCAGCAACCAACTCGGGTCCCAACAACTGACGTTTACCCAACTCCGTCCAACACGTAGGTGAGCGACATTTCCTACCATACAACGCCTCATACGGTGCCATCCACGATGCTCGCTTGGTAATCGTTGTTGTAGGCAAACTCGACTAATGGTAGAAACTCCTCCCAACTACCTCTGAAATCCAAGATACAACCTCTCAAAGATATCCTCTAAGACTGAATAACCCTTTCTCGATTGACCGTCGATTTGCGGGTGAAAAGCCGTCTTTGAAATCCAAACGAGTACCCGAGCTTGATGCAACGCTTTCGAACCTTGACGTGAACACAGGATCCCTATCCGAGATGATCGAGGCGGCACGCCGTGCAACCTCACTATCTCGACACATATAGCTTCGCTAGCTTCAAGTGAGTAGTCAACCCTCACCGGAATAAAGTGAGTGATTTAGTCGATCGATCCACCATGCCCAAATGAATCCTTCTTGCTTGGCGTAAGCGGTAACCCACCGACGAAATCCATGGTTATCCTTTCCCACTTCCATCGAGGAATCTTCACAGTGAAGCAAACCCGACGGCAACAATCGATGTTCGGCCTTGACTGTGACAAAGTCGGACACTTCCCAACAAACTCTGTCACCTCTTTCTTCAAGCCAGGCCACCAAAATCGCTCTCTAAGATCCCTATACATCTTACTACCTCCGGGATGCATAGCATAAGGATCGCTATGTGCGTCTGAAGAATCTTCTGCCTCGACTCAACATCTTTAGGCATACAAGCCTTACCACGAAAACACAGAACCCCATCACGGCACAAGTCAGTAACCCTCCAAACCACCATCCTGCACTGCAACCTTCGCGCACTCGGAACCTCATCCAATAAATCTGCTTCTCTCTAATCTGCTCAACCCAAGTAGGCTTAACTCGCAACTCTGCGAGAATACTCCGTGTCGCCATACAAACTCAAATGGGCAAACAATGCTCTTAAGTCCGAAAGCGACCTTACGGCTCAACGCGTCGCCCACCACGTTAGCCTTGCTCGGATGATACTCAATCGAGCAGTCATAATCTTTCAAAGAACTCAACCCATCTGTGCGCCTCAAATTCAAATCCTTACGAGTCGGTAGATACTTGGACTCTTATGATCCGTGTAGACTATCGATCTCTCCCCGTATAAGTAGTGCCTCCAAATCTTTAAGGCGAAGACCACGGCCGCTAGCTCCAAATCGTCGTCGGATAGTTGACCTCATGCGGCCTCGGTGTCGAGAAGCGTAAGCCACAACCTTACCTTCTTGCATCAAACACAACCCAAGCCCGTATGTGATGCATCGCAATAGACGTGAATTCCTTACCACCTCGGGTTGAATTAGAACGGAGCCTCGGTCAAAAACTTCTTTAACTTATCGAAGCTTTCCTGCTTTCTTCTCGGTCCATACAAACGGAACTTCTTTCCTCAAGAACTTGGTCATCGGCACTATCATCGAGAAACCCTCAACAAACCTTCGGTGAGTATCCGGCAAACCAGAAAACTCCGAATCTCCCCTTTCGACCTAGGCGGCTTCAATCCAAAATCGCCTCAATCTTACGAGGATCTACTCGAATCCTCACCGTGACACTACATGACCCAAGAAAGTCACTTCTCTAAGCGAACTCGCACTTACTTGAACTTAGCATGAAGTCGCTTTTCCCTCAAAATCTGCAACACCACTCGCAAATGCTTAACATGCTCTTCCTCTGTCCTTGAGTACACCAAGATGTCGTCTATGAAAACCACGACGAATCGATCCGAGATCTTTGTTGAAACACCCTATTCATCATATCCATAAACGCTGCCAGGTCGTTAGTCAACCCGACGGCATTACGAGAAATTGTAGTGCCCATACCGAGTCCAAGCGCTGTTTTATGGATATCGACCTCCTTAACTCTTAGCGGTGATACCCGGATCTCAAGTCGATCTTGAAAATACCGCAAAGACACCCAAATGATCAAACAAGTCATCTATCCGTGGCAGCGGATACTTGTTTTTAATCGTCGGCTTGTTCAATCGGCGATGAGTCTATACACATCCGCATCGTGCCATCTTTCTTCTTGACAAAGAGTACCGCGCGCCCCATGGATGGAGAAACACTTGGCACGATGAAACCTCTATCCAATAACTCCTGGATCTCGAGCCTTAAGCTCCACCAACTCCTTTGGCGCCATCCTATACGGAGCAATAGACACCGGGCGCGCGATTCGGGTGTGAGATCAATCCCGAACTCCACCTCGCGATCTGGCGGCAAACACGAAGCTCCTCGGGAAAAACATCAAAGAACTCCTTAACAGTGCGAACCTTCTCCACAGCAGACTCTTTAGCCTCCAAGGCATACACATGAATCTGCATATGCTTCACGACCCTTCGACCATCTTCTCCGCTTTCGGAGCGGATACCACATTAGATAAGTAATCTCTCCTATTACCTATCATAGCCACCTCTTCACCCTCAACCGTCTTAAGAACCATGCGCTTGGCGCGCAATCCAACCTCGCTTTGGTACTTAACCAACCAATCCATCCCAAGAATCGGATCGAACTCCCCAAGCGGCGGTTCCATCGGATCGGCGTGAACACTACCCCTTGGAGTTCTAGGGGTACCTCTCTAAACAGTTTATCTACTACTACTGAGTGACCTAGAGGGCTAATCACGGTCACCGCCTAGAAGATATCTCGAGTCTAAATCCATGGTCTCTACTATACTCGGCAACATAAGAGTGCGTTGAACCCACATCAATCAAAGCGGTATAGGAGAACCAAAAATCAAAAACGTCACCGGTTATGACGTCCGGTGCGTCGCCCTCCTCTCTCGGTGCCTCGCGGCATACACTAATCGGTGTCTAGCATCAGCATCGTACTACCGCGCCTGCCGCCGGTGCTCCACGGCCCCACGAACCATTACCACCTCTGCCATTACCACGGCCCCTCTGCGGTGGCGGTCCATTACCTCTCGAACCCGGTACGGCCACGACTCTCGGGCCCGAATCTGGCCAACCTACGCGGGCGGTCCCTCACACGGTGCTCAGAAGAACCACACTCGAAGCAACCTTTTCCTCCACCCAAAGCAACCACCCCAATGAGATTTTCCACACCGATCACATCAAGCGGCGGTCCACCTAGCGACAACAAACCTAGCGGTGGTTCGGCCCACTCGGCCTAGCTCTCTTCTGCGGGATTACGGACGATCCGAAGACCCAAAGCTCCTCTTATGCCTATTTCTATCCATGCCCCGCCTCGCGACTCCTTAACACCCTCGGCTACCTTAGCCTTCTCAACTAAGACAGCGAACTCGCGCTCCCTGGCGAGGAGCAATCAGCGATCTCAAGTCGTCTCGCGAGACCATCCTCGAAACGAACACACCTCTCATGCTCGGTGGCCACAATGCCCTTGGCATACCTACTCAACCGAACTCGGCCTCGTACTCAAGAACAACCGATTTACTCCCTGAACAAGCCTCGGAAAAGCCTTTTCATTTGGAGTCGATATAACTAGCTCCGATGTATTTCCTTTGATATGCTTTTGCCTGAAATAATCCCATGTTAGATCCTCATCGCCACACTGTCTCGAACCGTGAGCCACCAGCGATATGACTCATCACGGAGAAGCGTCGATGCCCTTCGACTTCTTCTTCACCGTCAAGTCCGGATCATCCATGATCCGCTCGGTTGCCTCCAGCCAATATTCAAGCGATCTTTGGGAGCAACACCGAAAACACCTCGGAAGAATTCGGCCCCATTGGCCCGAAGTCGCTCGAGCATTTCCTAACTCCTCGCACTGCACCACCTACACCACGGCTACCCTTTCTAACACTCGCGGCGATCGCTCAGCGACATCGCTGCGTCGTCCCGATCGATCTTGGAACTCACCACCTCCACCAAGCGGCGGAATGGTATCTCATTTTCGAACCCCGACCAGGATCCTACGGGCTCAGAAACTGTCATCCTACCACGACCTCGTCCACGACCACGTCCACCTCTAGCGCTCATGACTAATCTTTCTACGTATCTGATTAAGAATTTTTATGCATCAGTATTTATTCCACTTGTTTAAAAGCAAGTCTTATGAATATTTTAAGAGGATTTGTTCTCGCGAGTTCACAGAATCCTATCAGTTTCAATCTCTAAAGTAGTATACTATTGCTATTCATCAAATCATATCACATCCAATCAATTCACAAGCAATAGTACGGGGTACTTACCTGGGCGAACTGGTGCCGGAGACTCGGTGCCATGCCTTTCAAACCATACTTTAAGAATAAAGACTAACAAAACAACCTTTTGAAAACATTTTGGGCCTCAGGCCCACAGCCGAGCCTTTGAACTTGGCTCTGATACCACAATTGTAACACCCCAAACCGGACGGGACACCACGTCCGAATGCGGTATGCTTTACGGGAAAACGTTTTGAGAGATAAGATTTTTCGTTTAAAAGCGGGGCGAAAACATAGTGAACTTGAGGAAAATTTGAGTAGGCCTGTTTGATTAGATTTTGGAAACTTATCCGAAGTATATAGTTAAAAACGAGTTGATTTCATTTAGCATTTCCAATAGTTTCTTAGTGCTATTTTGAAACCTTTCTGACTTAGTCGAATATCGAGTTTGGTTTGAAAATCACATGAGTTTACTTTATAGCAAAACATAGTGAGATACCCGATGGTATGTTTTAAAGCACATTGCGTTATAGTTTTGAAAACATTATCTTACCAAATTTTTAGTAAAATTTCATACCAAATTATTTGTTAAGCAGGTTGAGAATCTAATTAAAACATAACCATCATAAAACATAATTTAAAAGGCCTTTTACAAATCCAAATTAAATCTCAAATAAAAATAAATAAGCTAAAGTACCCAAAGTGAATAGTCTGAGCAAGACTTTTATTAAAGCATGGCATGTGCACCCCGAGTCCACCCCAGCTCCATGTCCGCGTCTACGGGTCGCCTGAAATGTCAAAGGAGAGGGTGAGTCGAGTGACTCAGTGCATAAATCCCGCTCCCGATGAAACAACATGCTAACACACATCATACATAGCAACATAATTAATGCAACCCGATCCTAACCATCCGTATCTCCTTTTTCTACCCGTGTGGTACCAAACCACCGGTGGTGCCAAACCACCGGTGACGTATAGTCACAATGTGTTACCAAAACACTGGTGTCCCAAAGACACAATGTGCTACCCAAGCAACGGTGACCAAAGTCACAAATCCAATGATGGGGCCAACCCATCGTGTGATACCCAATCACTAGCGAGACGATCCCATATCTCATGTGGGGCCAACCCACGGTGGTGTTAACCACGAGGGACAAGTCGCAATGAGGTGCCCAACCTCTGTGTCCCAAAGACACAAATGTGCTACCAAAGCACTTTGGTGACCTAAGTCACAAATCCAATGATGGGGCCAACCCATCGTGTGATACCCAATCACTAGCGAGCGATCCCATATCTCAAAGTGGGGCCAACCCACGGTGGTGTTAACCACAGGGGACAAGTCGCAATGAGGTGCCCAACCTCTGGTGTCCCAAAGACACAAATGTGCTACCAAAGCACTGGTGACCCAAAGTCACAAAGTGTGTTACCAAAACATTTGGTGCTCACAAGACAAATCATCACTTGCCCCTCCACTCATATCACCCATCAACAAACCAACTCATGTAATCATGCATATCATACAAATTATGCATATCATGCTAATATGTTTGACTCATGCCCCATATCACATACATACATAGTCATGATACCATATAGATCATCAAGAATCTAGTAACAATACTTGACTTACCCGGATACGTACACATACCCCGTTTGGGTATCCAATAATCCATCATCTTGTCATGATTTTAATAGGCAAACAGGTTTAATAACAATATCACTAAGTATGGGTGTGTTAGTTACACACACAGTAATTATGAGTCTAGAAATCCAACGAAACGATCTAAGACCCTTGATTACTAGCTCCTACACTCGGCCAAAACATAGGGTTTAGGCATCTATAACATTCGGCCATCATCAATTAACCAAAGGGGGTCAATATCCATCCCTTACCTTGAAGATGATTTGGTTTCCAACCAAACCTCGAACCAACAATGGGTTCTTTTGATAATCGGCCACCACCTAATAAGAAGAACCATTAATCCCTAATTAACTTGGCTTAACAAGATAAAAGAATCAACTAATAGAACTGCCCTTACCAATACTTACCCCAAATGGTTAACCAAAGGACGAAGGCTCCACTTGATTGTATCCAAAATCCGAATGACCTATAATGAAATCGGTTCCAAAACTAAAGATTAACTCTCCACCTCAAGGCCATATTCGGCTCTTAATTAACCAACATCGGCAAAGCAAAAGAAGAAGGAAATGGCCATTCGGTCCAACACTTACCAATCCCAAATGATCAAGCAAGACCCCAACACTTACGATATTCACCAAGACTACAATAGGAGAGAGCCACAAAGGATTCGGCCAAGGGAGACTACTAGGAGAGGAGAGATTCGGCCTAAGTGTTTAACACACATTTATATTCGGTTTTAAATGGAGAAGGAAGGAAAAGAAAATAGGAAATGAGGATGAAGTTTCGGCAATAATGAATAAGAAAAGAAAACAAAGGTTTGAGATGCAAGTGGTTGTGGTTTCGGCACAAAGAAATGAGGGGAACAAATGAGTAATTCGGCTAGTACGGCTTAAAGAAGAAAAAGAGAATTTGAGTAAGGAAGAAACTAGTTTCGGCTTACCTACATGAAAAGAAAAGGGAGAGAGAGAGCATATGGCTACCAAAAATAATTGAGAAAAAACAAAGCACAAAATCAGCAAAGTTGCCTGGACTTTCGGTTTGTGAAGGAAATGATGGAGAACTCACTTGGAATTTCGGTTTTAACAAATGAAGAAAATTGAGAGAAAACCTTGGTAAAATTCCGGCTAACAAAACCAAAATGAACACTTTTGCTTACCAAAAAGAAAACCGAAAATGTACCAAAATGCAAAGGTACATTCGGCCTTCCCCTCTCCCACACCAAGCCGTCACTTCCCCACTCCCCACTCCCTCAAATTCGGCCATATCCCTCCTTGCACTCACATCCACACATTTCAAATGTGTTTACCAAGTCACACTCCACTTTTTGCTCTCCACCATCCAAGTCACCACTTGACCAAGTCCAAGGAGGAATTCAAATTGCTCTCAACCTCTTCCTCCATGCCGTCCCAAAAAGAAGCCAAAATGGGAACTCTGCAGCTCGAACACTAGACCTCCACCTCATGTAGATGACGCCACACCAAGCTCCCCCATGTAGCGCATGCTTTGCCACTAAGCTAGCTCCTTACTTGTGCAACAAAACAACAAATTATTTTCTTAAACCCCAGACTTCCTCGGCTCCTTCACCTAGCACCCAAAAACCAAAATTTTCCTACCTACCTGGCACACTCCTAACCCACAATTAAGCCCCTAAAACACCGAAATAGCAACACAAAGACACTAAACACATGCAAAAACATGCAACAACAAAATAGCCCCTAACCCGGGATATTACAGCAGTAATGGACGGCATTGGGAGACTGAGGGAGGAGCTTTAGATGTGATTAAATTCTTTTTAAATTTTGGCTAGGGGCAAAGGATAATTGTTGATTATTCAAATTATTTTTTTTGAATGGGTAAAGAAGAGAAATTTTAGGAGAAAAAGAAGGAGTTGATAGGGGAGGAAGAGTTGGCGAATATGGGGCATTGGAGGATGGTATTTTCGGCCTCGTAAAGTAGGAAGGGTGTGCGAAATTCATTCTTTTTCTCATCTTGTCATGTGTGCCGAAAATCCCAAAGAAATCTACTTGTGTTTGTTTTCTTTTCTTCCTTTTGCTACTCACTTCCATAAGCGAAACTTCTCAAATTACATTCTCTTTTCTTTTAAATCGAGGCCGAATATCTCTCTCTCAAAACTCATCATAATCGATTCTCCCTAAGTCCCATACTCTTCCTTTTAATTCTTGTTGAAGCCGAATCTCCCTCTTTGTCCATCAAATCTGAATCCATAACTCCTTACTATTCAATCAAAAGCCAAAAGTAAGTCTTCTTAGCCATAGCCGATTGTCAAGCAAGGATATTCGACTAAGTGGGTAAGAAGTTCTTTGTCATTTAATTTTCTATACCTTCGATTAAGGCGACGTTAGAGAGAGTGATCTCTTTTATTTTTCTTTGGCCGAAACTTGGAAGGTGAGTTTGGGATTTCCATTGTAGTCGACTTCTAGGGAGATCATTCGGGATTTCAAATCTAAGGTAAGTAAAGTGAAATATTAGGCCGAAGGCCATTTATTAAAATATTGGAATCAGATCTAACATAGATCATGTAGGTATTTCGACATCTTCATAGACAGACAGCGATTTCAGGATTTAGATCCACAAGGTAAGGAAGTGTCCACATTCGGCCAAGGCCATATTAAATGCTAGTAATGGGCCGATTCTGACTTTAATTGTTTAGGCAGGAGTACAATCCGATTCGATAGACTTTTCGGGATTTCAGTGAATTCATTAAGTAAACCAGGTGTGTAGCCCTACCCTAAGTTTTAATAGATTTATGGTGTTGTTTTAATGCATGTGTTATTAAGAATGTGAAAATTATGGCTAAGGTACCATGCAATGGTACAAAGTACTCAGGTACGTTTACCCACTCCTACTATGAGTATAATATGATCTGTTATGGCACATATGTGAAACTATAAGAATGTGAATAAGGAATATGAGATGGTTTATGCATATTTGTTTGACATGGGGCATATGGGTGATTATGAAAGGGGAAGTGATTTGGTGGTTTATACCACATAATCCGAATGTGGTGACTTTGGTCACATAATCTGAATGTGGTGACTTATGTCACAAAATATATTATCTGGTGGCTATGCCACGAATTTATAAGGGCGATGTGCTAGTCGTCTGCAGCGACTGCCTTCGATGATGTGTAGCGGATGGGTGGGTCGATTTAGTAATCCCCACAGTGTGATGGTTGGTACGGGTGATGTGTAGCGGATGGTTATCTAGGTTTAGGTTCGGGATTGCATAATTATTTATATTCATTATATGTGTACGATTCGATGTGCCTAAATCGTTGGGATTGGTGTTGGTTATGCACACTGAGTCTGTTTGACTCACCCCGTTGTGGGAATATTTTTCAGGTGACACTCAGTGATGGACCGGGTCGGCAGGAGCTTAGTGGTGGCCATACTCAAAGACAGATTTATTTTATTTTGGACTTTTATTGTTTTTAGTATTTGAATTTATTTTGGGTTTTGTTTTGATGTAATAAGGCCACTAGTATGAAACTGTTTATGCATGCACTTTTAATTATTTTATTATGACACGATTCTTATCAAATTAAAGTTTAAGTAACTTTTCTTAAAAATAAACCTTAAAATGTTTAGACACCTAAACACAAACGATTTTCGAATTAAAGATTAACCCCAAAACAACTCGGTGTTTTTTTTTATAAAACCACCCCAAATTTTCCAAGGTAATAAACATGAAATTGAAATGTTTTACTCGAGGAACATACCGGTTCTCGCAGGCTCGTGGCGTAGGTTTGGGGTGTTTCAGACGCAAAGCGAATGATGAACTATATAGGTAACAATTTCAGATCTAATAATAACCCATATAGTAATAATTATAATCCAGGTTGGAGGAACCACCCAAATTTTTCGTGGGGAGGTCAAGGAAATGAAGGAAATCAAAGACAACAACCTCCTCAAAACTTCCAAAATCAGCCTTATCCACGGAAAATAAGTCGAATCTTGAAGAGACGTTGAACAAATTCATAGCATCCACGAAGCCCGTCTACAAAAAGCGAGGTAACACTCGACACCCAACAAACATCGATCAAAACGATCGAGAACCAAGTTGGAGGACTTACAAAGGCAATCGTGAAATTACCCGATCGATCGGACAAATTGCAAAGCTATTATCCGAACGACCGCAAGGGCGTCTACCGAGTAATCTTCGAAATTAATCCAAAGGAGCAAATCCAAGCCATAACACTCAAGAAAGCGAAAAAGTAGACGAACCCTACCCAACACAAGGAAACGAGGTAGAAAAAGGTAAGGTTGAGGTAACACAAGACAAGCCAAAATCGGTAATCAAGAAGTACCAACCTCGCATACCATATCCCGGCGTTAACGAGAGACGATACAGAGAGAACGATTCGGTAAGTTTCTTAAACTTTTAAATAAGTTACATATTAACTTACCGCTACTTGAAGCTCTTTCACAGATGCCAGATTCGAGGAAATTTTTAAAACATCTCTTGATGAATAAGCGCAAGTTAGACGAGGATCCACATGTGGAATTAAACGCAATGTGCTCAAAGAATGTTCTGAGAATAGACTACCACAAAAGCTAAAAGATCCAGGGAGTTTTACAATTCCATGTTTAATTGGTAGACTAACTGTTAATAATGCGTTAGCTGATTTATGGGCAAGCATAAATGTCATGCCTTACAAATTGTTTAAACAACTAGGTCTAGGGAAAACCAAGCAAACTAGGATGAGCATTCAATTAGCTGATAAAATTGTTAGAATTCCTAGGGGTATTATCGAAGATGTTCTTGTAAAAATTGACTGATTCGTTTTCCCAATAGATTTTGTTGTCTTAGACATGGATAAGGATAATTCGATTCCCCTAATTTTAGGAAGACCCTTTTTAGTGACTGCCAGGACTAAAATTGATGTTGATGCAGGAGAACTCATACTTTGTGTAGGTAATGAGATAGTCACCATCAAGGCTCTCGACTCGACTAGAACATCGAATAATCAAGGTGAGAACGTAAATTCTACTGATAACCATTCGGTTAACCCCTATTTTCAGGAAGCACCACCAAAGAATACAACTGAACCCGATCCTAAACTCCAAGCCAACAAGGAAGTAGTTTATGAAGATCGAAGGATTCAGTTCGATGATCTAGACGAGTGGAAGACACACTTCAAGGAGAAATTAGGGATACACGACGAAGAACCGGAACCACACAAGATAAAACTGAAAGAGCCCCCAAAAGAGCTAATAGGAACAACAAACCACTTCAAAATAGGGGACTAGGTACTGTTAGATCAGACAAATCCTCGAATATCTCCTCCGGACCCTAACACAAACAAAGAAATACCTTTTAGGGTAACCAGTGTTTTCCCATACGGAACAGTCGAGGTAAGTAATCCTATTTTTGGTACTTTTACTATAAACACATCTCGACTTAAATCTTTTCACGAGGATACAAATGATGGCATGAGGAAGGACTTCCAACTCCTCAAACCACCCTGAAAATGCAAATGAGAGGAGAGTCTAGCTTAAGACTATAAACGAACGCTTCTCGGGAGGTAACCCGAGTACTAACACAATTTATTTTTACATTTTGCTTTAAATTTATTTTTCTTTTTCTTCTTTTCTTTACACCTAGTTATAAACTAACGGAAGTGCAGATTTCTAAGACACGGCCTTGCACACGCAGCGGTGGCGTGGCCGTGTGGACCATAAAAATCCCCGCTTGACATAGCGCGAGGCCGCGTGCGAATCGGTTCCAACCACTTTTCGACGTCACGAATCCAACCACTACACCACGGGCACCGAAAAAGGGGCACGGCCGTGCCCCATGACCGTGTGAAGCTACTGACTTTCCAACCACGGGCAGTACACGCCCGTGCCTGAAAATTGTGCGAACATACTGATTTGTCGAACACAAGCTTGACACGAGCGTTGGGTAACCAACACACCCAGGAACACGGCCGTGCGAGTCGGCCGTGTGAATCGACACACCCTCTGTCTACGGGCGTGGGAGAGCCTTACATACAAAATTTTATTTAAACCCCACAGCCCTCCCCCTTCACCCCACCTTCTTCCATATTCTTTTTCTTTCAAAAATATCTCTCCTTTCCTTAGAAACAAAGCCTCTATCACTCTTGAGCTACAACAAAATCATATCCATGGAAAAGAAGCGTAAAAGGCCAATCTCCTCAAGAGAGACCGATTCACATGAGTTCATGCCGGCAGCTTCATCCAAACGACAAGCCAAGGATATTTGAGGCTATCTAGTTTTTATTTCATTTTTCTCTTTTGCTTCAATTTCCTTCCCTTAAACAATCTTATGCTTAATATAGTTTATTTTATCTTAGTTTCTTAGTTTTAGATTCTAAAGGCTGCTTGGGAATCACACTACCTCAACCACCGCCAGCACCACCACAGCCGTAGAAATCACACTCACCTCGCGAACCATCTACCAATAAGGATTCTCAAGCCCCTTTATCTTTTAGCATTAGTTTAATCCAATTTCTATTTTCTTTCTCTTTACCTTTCTTGTCTTTAATTATATATTTAGTTTATTTTAAATTTGTCTTAATAAATCCTGGCTAATCCCCCACGAGTCTCCCAATTTCTTCATCTAGCGCAGAACTCGTGGGCAACCACCACATCTAGACCGGCCCTCCAACTTATCTCTCACCATGACCACCGCCAACTCAAGAAGCCCATCCATAATTCAGGGAGTTTCACATATCCCCATATCTTCTGATCTGAACATTACATTTATATTATCTAACTTTGTACATTGAGGGCAATGTACATCTTGAGTGTGGGGGGGTGAACAACTTAAAAAGGTGGCCTAACTTTTTTCATTATTCTCAAATTTCTAAAATTAGGTACCAATCTTTTTGCATTATTCTCAAATCCCTGAATTTAGTCTTGTTTTTAAGTAAATTTCTCATATTACTAATTAGGATGAAATTTCTGATGATTTATGATTTTTATTGATATGTTTTAGAGTAAGTCATTGATAATTGTGCATTGATGATTAAATTCTAAGAATACTAGAGAATCAAGCATGATAAGTCTATTTTTCAATAAAAAAATTTTTCTAGGTCGTCTCTACCTGAATTTAAATATTACCTTGAAATTTGATATTTACAAGGTTGATGTCAAAAATACCCATAATTTTTGTGAGTTTTTGAGCCTTATAGAGCATAAATTCTTTTTCTTGCTCACTTTATTGATTATGAGTATGTCAACACTGATTTGTTATTCTAGAACTTGCATCGATTATACATGTCGAGACCACACTTTTGATTTGATATACAGAGATGATAAAGGCACCTAGGTTTTAACCCACTAACTCCATTAAAAGCCTACCTTCACAAATTAACCCCTAGTGAACCCCTTTTAATCCTAACAACCCTTTTATTGACTCACCCACTAATATTAACCCTAAACCCTTTGTAATTGTTAACATCATTCTTTCTAACTACCCCTATATCGAGATTTGATCTGATTAGTTGCCTAATTATGAATTTTAGTAATTTATCCTTTATTATGTATTTATTATGTTCTTAAAAAAAACGACGAAGTATATTCATTATTAGTTATGTGATTAAATGAGCTTATACATTTATTTAAATTCCAAATATCAAAGAAGAAGCTCGTATTATTAGTATTATTAGTTTTAAATTGATGTAATTATTATTATTAGTTCATTAGTTCTTAGTTAGGTAATTTGTCAATTCAATCTCGATTCTAACGCTCTAATTCAGCCTTATTCCACACCTTAACCCTAGCCCCGTTACAACCCTAACAAAGACCTTTTGATTTGTGTTTCATCTCATATTTCAGTGGTGGAGATTTGATTTTCATGCAAGCCTATGGGATTAACTCTTCATGTTTGACTTTTGAGTGCCTAAATTTTGAACCTTAAACACTCTGAGTGATTTGAGTGAATCTTTAGTGAGGATGTCAATCCTTGACAATTTCGAATTAGAGGTAATTATTTAGATGAAGGGAAACACCTATGTTTTGTGCTACAAAATATAAGGCTTATAGTGTTTGAATTTTTAGGACTCTTTGAGTTGAATTATCCATGTATAAATTATCCCTGAATTATGATGAGACACTATCAATGACTATTATGAATTATAGAAAGTTCATTTTAATTGTAAGTTGAGAATTTTGCTTGAGGACAAGCAAAAGCTTAAGTGTGGGGGTATTTGATAAACCGAAATAGTAACATATTTTAGGCCCACATTTAGTATGCTTTTGGATGATTTATCCCTTATTTTATGTAAAAAGGTGCTCTTAATCCTTTCTTTTCATGTCTTATACCCAGGAAAGCACCTAAGGACAAAAAAAACGAGAAACGGGCTCAAAACGGGCCAAAATGGACCAATGAGGAAATTGACATGGCCTGGACTTGGACCCACACGGCGTTGCCAAGTCAATCATCCAAAACACGGTCTAACCCCGACTCACACGGCTGTGTCTCATTAAATAAATCCGAACACGGCTTGACCACGATTCACACGGGCGTACGCCATGGCCGTGCCTCTGCCGTGGAGAAGAGCAATTTCATTCGGGAAATGATACTTAAGGAGAAAGAAACGTATTTCAAAAGCCTATAAATACACCCTAAGTATGACCTAAGAGGGGGAGCCCAAAGCCATCGTCTAGGGGCGTCATGCTAGGCCAGAGAAGGCAGATTTGTGGGGATTCACTCGGGGATAGCCAGTTGATCCATCTCAAGAAGCTGGAATTCTACTCAAGACGGAGGATCTCTCCTTCAATTCCTTCAGGGGGTTTTAGGGATTTCTTATATTTTGTTTTATCTTTTCTCTTGAGATGTTTCCCTTTATTGTTATGAACTAAACCCTTCGGATACCCGAAGGGGATGAAACCTATGATGAATCTTGTTATTGTTTTCTAAATTATATGATAAAAATTTAGTTTGTTCTTAATTATGTGAGCTTAATCCAAATTTAATGTGCTTAGGTGGAGGAGGAATAGACCCTGCCTAAGAGTAGATCCAACATAATTAAGCGGAGTTGATCGCACGCCTAGAGATAGGGTGACTAGATTTTGCCGGATTAGGGTGAAACCTAATATGGGAATCCATAGATCAATTTACTGCTATTCTAGGGGGTTATTATAAGAGAACGAGAGTTCCACTAATTAACCTAGGGTTAGACGTTATTCGCCTCGAGAGAGGGTTTAATATACGTTAGGGAGTCTTACGGATCAAACTAAGTGAATAAATCGTATGGTTCAGTGTTAGATAACAAGTGAGGTCTAGGTGGATTCTTCCTAGGGTATCATCTAAATCAACTGAGTTTTTCCCAAGTTATTTTCCAAATTCATTCTTCTTTGTCTTAGAGTCTTTAGTTTAATAGTTCGTTAATTTTAGATTAAAAGCAACTTCACTTATTTAGGTTAAATAATAAAAATAAAGTTAGTATTAGTACTTTTAGTTCCTTTGGGTTCGATAATCCGGTCTTGCCTAAGCTATACTACTGTTCGATAGGTGCACTTGCCTCAATCATTGTCAGAGTTAGTTTCCAGGTTCGATCATTCTTTTTATAAATTTTAAAGCTCTGATTCACAGTGATCAAGTTTTTGGCGCCGTTGCCGGGGAAATAAAACATTGCTTGTTTTTCCTTCTTTTTAATTCAATTTTAGTTCATACCTCTTTTGGGTACGATCATCAGAATACTTCCATATTTCTTTATAACTAAAAATTATATTATAATTTGACCTATATACTTGTAGAACAACACATTTCTCTATATTTGTTGGCATTATTTGTAACAGCCTGATTCTGACCCTAATCGGAATAGTGGTTTCGGGACCACAAATCCGAGTTAGTAGATTATTTTTATAATATATTTGGTGTCTATGATCTATGATTGAGCATGTGTTAATTTTCGTGAATTAATTTGTCCGTTTGTGTGTTTAATTTAAGAAAAATGACTAAATCGCATAAGTGGTAAAAGTAGCTTTTTTATTAAATTGAGTGTTTAATTGATTTGTCTTCTTCTATATGTGGACTTAAGTTGTAAATTAACCATTTAGCATGTTAGTGGATGGCATTTGGCTTTAATTTTATAATAATATGTTTTTATATACATAAATTATATGTTAAAGTTTACATTTTATAATATAAGTTAATAATAAATAAAACATCAAAAGAAAAAGCCATTATCACTCATCTTGGTGCCAAAAAATACAAGAAAAAGAAAGAAGGAAAAACTCTTAGGTTTCGGCTAGCTTGAAGCAAAATTAAGGTATGATTCAGTTTTAGTTTTTGATAATTTTTACGTTTTTGAGATCGTTGCTTTGAGTTTTAGCTAGCCCATGTGTAAATTTTTGAATTGGTTGTGTTTTTCGTGAGATGCCATTGAAGGAAGCTTGATATTCTTGTTGTTTGATGATGAAATGTTAATTATATGTGATAGATTAACAAGTGTTGTTCTTGAATTTTTGATGAAATTGAGTGATTTGGATTAAATTGCAAAAATAAATGTTGGAGGGACTAAAATGCAAAATAAATGGATTGTATAGACTTGTATGGGCATGAGTAACATTCGGCCCTAAAGGAGTGTGTGCAAATTTTGAGTATTTTGTGTTTTGTGTAATAGGGACTAAATTGTAAAAAATTATAAATGTCAGGGGTAAAATAGTAATTTGCCCATTTATGTGTTTTTGAATTAAATTGAATGAAAATATATTTGAATGATCTTAATTTGAAATTATTTAGATCAAGAACAAAAAGAATCGGGGTTGGATCGGAGAAAAGCAAAGTTGAACGAATAACCGAGAAACCTAATCCGTCAATTTCCGAGGTAAGTTTTTAAGCAATTGGGTTGAAATGAATTTTATTCTATATCATTGTGCATATGTTAAATAGAAGTAAGTATGTTTAATTTCATAGTGCCGAATGTGACATTGAATGAATTATGTATTAGCCGAATGTAAGGTTGGTATATATATGTATAAGCTTTGATTATTTGAGTTGAATGAATATATATATGTATTAAGAGAAATTTGAATGCGAGAATGAAAGGAGAGATGGTTGTAGTTGAATAAGTGGGTATATATGTGTATTGAATGTTGCCGAATGTGATGGTATTTGGTAGGAGAAATGAGTTGTTTTGAACATGTACATATATGTGTATATATGAATGAAAATGAAATCATATGTGTTTATATGAATGAAGAAAAGATCGGTTACTAGGCATGATGTGTGCGAGCTTAAATATCGAGCACTGTGTGTGCGAAATCGGTCGTTTGGCACTAAGTGTGCGGAAAATAAGTAATGGCACTAAGTGTGTGATACATTACAAGTAAATGGCACTATGTGTGCACTTTATCAAAGTAATGGCACTAAGTGTGCGATACGTTACATGGTTTGCACTATGTGTGCGGGTTTACGGATCCTTCGAGGATATCAACTAGTGAATTGTGATAAATGAAATGAAATAAACAGGTATGTGATTCATGTTAGTAGGGAAATTTAGTACTAATGTGGTAAGTTATATTAGCTTATGAAACTAAAGAAATGAGATGTGAACATTAGTTTTTGAATTTGTTGAGATGAAATAATGATGCTTAGTTTAAAATAAAATCTAATATGGAAATGTTGAGTATTCGGTTTGAGATTACTAAATATGATAGCTAATGAGTGGTAAAATGTTCTATACATATTGATATGAGCTTCGTTCATGATTGTGTTAAATTGATTTAATTTGTAAAATTTCAATTTTATACTTTACAATTGCTTATAACTTACTAAGCTATGTTAGCTTACTATGTGTGTGTTCATTTGACTATTTTATAGATTTTGAAGTCTAAGTTCGAGCTCGGGGATCATCGTCAAAGTCAATCACACTATCAACTATTTTTGGTACCTTTTTACAAGTTGAACTTTTGAGACTATGGCATGTATAGGCTAATTTATGTTTTTGGTTAGTTTTAAAGTTGTAAATATATATAAAGCCATGCGAAAATGGCTTGACTATTAGCTTTAACCTTGGTTTTATATGTTCTTAATTAAATGTTTGAGTGTTTGGTTTTGATGATTCGGATATGATATATATATTTGGTATGGATCATAACTCGTATGATTGGTATCTTGATCATATGTATTGATGGGTTTTGCCGTAAATAACTTATGATTTAGTTCATATTAGTAAGTTTAAATCATAGTATGAATGCTTGTGAGATTTTCCTTTATAATTCGGCTAAAGAGTATGAAAGAGCATGATGTATTTTTGATCATGAACTTACTTTATTTGAAGTTGCAGATATGCTATAATTTGATTGAGAGATAGGTTTCGGTTGTGGTATGATGTTGGCTCAATGGGAATGTATGCTAATTGTAGTTATGTGCATAATTATATATGCGCATGTGTCATAACGGCTAATGTAATGAATTGGTTGAGTAAAGACAAGTTGATTTGTTATTTGGACTTGCTAATACGTTAATAAACTAGGTGTACTATGAATTTATTGATTATGATTGAAAATGATGATTGGTATCTTAGTAAAATAATATAGTCATTTGCGAATGATCTTGTAAATAGAAAATAAGTATGTTTAGTCTTTAATAAACGGGTTAAATATGTTTGTTCATAATGACCATATCCAATGCCGTATATAATATTAATTATTAAGTTCATGTTTTATGTATATGTGTTTTAAGGCATTATGTGTGGCTTTGAGATATGATTCGTATATTTAGTGTGACTAATAATTTAAGTTAAATATTGAGTTAGCAAAATGTTACTTATATAAATAATTGCGAATAAGAACTATGTGATTATGTAATTGTACGAAAGTTGTATTTCCTCTGGTAATACCTCGTAACCCTAATCCGGCGACAGATACGGGTTAGAGGTGTTACATTATTTATATACCTCAGTGAACACACACCGAGAAGCGGTCAAGTTGGTAACGTAGTTGCTGGGGAGGTTTTGGTGCTTAGGATTGAATTATTTAGTAGTAATGCATGCTTAGGAAGATAAGTAGTGAACTCTAACATTATAGATATGTTGACTTAGTTTCTGATTTTTTTTATGTTGTTCATTGGCTTTTGGTGTGATAGTTGTGGATATCTAGGATTGTTAGTTCTCGATAGTTAGGATTTTGTGTGTGATTAGTATCTTGTTAATTTGCAGGATGAGTTTTCTCTTTGATCAAGTCTTTTTGATAGAAGCCGGCTTCGATCTAGCATTGTTATCCCACAAATAAATCTCTCATTTTGAGATAAATCTTGCGCTATTGGTCTGGGTATCAGAGAAATTACAATTTTGAAGTGTTGAAGTGACAGATTCTGTAATATTTCTCCACTAGCTTGAACAATTGTGTCATACTTTTTTCCATGTGTGGGTTTCAAATGAGGTAATAAGGCTTTTGTTAATCCTGTTTTCTTTGGGGGGAAAGCTAAATCTTGGTTAGAAACATCGCCTCTGAACACTATAATGATGTGGGAAGAGTTTGTGTAGTTATTTCTTTTGCGGAATATCTCAATGGCTACAGTGGTTAATGCATATGATGGATTATTTGAGTTTAAACAAAAACCTACAAAAACTATTGGCCAAGCGTGGGACAGGTTTAAGAAAATACTACAAAGATTAATTGGAAATGGTGTGACATGGCTGTTCAGTTACAATACTACTATGAAGGATTGGAAAACACTAGTAAGGCTCAATTTGATGTCATATTGGGGGAGATATCTGGGCTAAAACTACGTACAAGATGATTGTTCTCTTCGAAAATGTGAGTGGGAATGATGTAGCTTAGGGAAAAAATCAAGTACATAGACTAGAACGAGGGACAAAAACAATTGAGAAAGTTAATGTGATTAAGTTTGTCAATGCAATAGGTGTAACGCATATAACCATGGGTGAAAAAAATAGAAGAAATTTCAGAGGAAGACTTTCTGGAATGCGAAGTTGGGCAACTAGTCTAAACAGGGAGTGAAGAGTCAGATGAAGATGACGCAACGAGTGTTAAGCTAGTTGGGAAAGATATAGATGTTGTCATTGAGCAAGAACACGTACACCAATTGGATTGGTAGAGGCACTGTAAAGAAACGTTAGGACCATTGGAGGTTGTATCCGGAAAGATAATTCTATCAATATTTAAAACCTTTATCGGAGAATTTAAAATACAAATATTTGGGGGAGAATAACACACTACCAGTGATTATTACAGGTCATCTGCCTACAGAACGAGAACTGGCATTGAATGTGTTTGAAAAGCATAAGAAGGCAATTGGTTGGACGATTTTTGATGTTAAACATATCAGCCTTACACTTTGTCAGCATAAAATTTGGTTGGAGGAAGGGAAGAAACCTATAGTGGATGCTCAACATCGTTTGAATCCTACTGTGAAAGAGGTACTGAAAATGAATTGATGAAGTGGTTAGATGCTGACATAGTATACACGATTTTCGATAGTGAATGGGTTAGTCTAACATAATGTGTTCCAAGAAATGGTGGTTTGACTGTCATGTTAATGAGAATAATGAACTTATTCCTACCAAAATAGTGATTGGATGACGCGTATGTATCGGTTATAGGAAACTTAATGATACAACATGGAAAGAAAATTTTTTGCTTCCTTTTATCGACCAAATGTTACATAGGTTGGTGGGGAAAGAATATTATTGCTTCTTGGATGGTTATTCTAGGTATCATTAGATTCTGATCCATCATGATGATCAAGAGAAGATGACATATACTTGCCCGTTTGGAATATATGCTTTCTGGCGAATGCCTTTTCACTTAGGTAACTCTTTGGCTACATTCATGCAGTGCATGAAGTCTATTTTTCCAACATGATAGAAGTGATGGATATTTTCATGGATGGGTTTTCGATTTATGGAGACTCATTTATTGAATGTTTTTCCAATTTAGAGAGTGTTTTGGAGAGATGTGAAGACACAAATTTGACTCTTAATTGGGAAAAATGCCACTTTATCTTAAATGAAGGGATTTTTCTAGGACATTGAATTTTGAAGAAAAGGTTAGAAGTTGATAAAGCTAAGATTGAGGTTATAGAAAAACTACCACCTCCAACTTTTGTTCGAGGGATTAGAAATTTTCTTGTACTTTTCCCAAATTGCGAAATCATTGAATCACCTTCTTCTGATAGATAATCCATTTGTGTTTGACGAAGCGCGTGCATAAGCATTTGAGGTGTTGAAAAAGAAATTAGACACAACTCCGATTATAACTAGCTCAGATTGTAGGAACCCTTTGTGATCATGTGTGATGCAAGTGGCTATGCTATCGATGTAGTGCTGTGGTATAAAAAGGAAAAAAAAATTCATGCAATCCATTATGTGAGAAAAAATAATAAATTCAACTCAATGCAATTACATTACCATTGAAAAGGAAATGCTAGCAGTGGTATTTGGGTGTGAAAAATTCAGGTCGTACCTAATGGCAAAACGAGTGTATGTGTACACTGATTATTCAACTCTGAAATACATCATGAAGAAAAAAGAAACCAAATTCATATTGATGTGATGGGTGTTACTTTTCAAGAATTTGATCTTTGGATTTTGGATCAAAGAAGGAAGAAAAATCAAATCACATACCATCTTTCGAGATTAGAAATAGATGGTGAAGAGGGAGGAAACCAGACGATCAATGAGAAATTTGTAGTCGAGCACCTATTTCAACTTGAGCATAACCATGTAATGACTAGAAAGAAAAAAATGCCTTGGTACACGAATATAGTCAATTATTTGGTACATGGAGTTTTCCCTGCAAATGTTTTAGGCCAGCAGAAGAAAAATAGTATGCACGACACACGAGATTACATTTGGGAGGAACCGTATGCTTTTTGGCGATGTGCAGACCAATTAATTAGACGATGTGTAGTTAAGAAAGAAGTTAATGATATTTTGAATGGATGTCATACTTCACCTTGTGGAGGCCACTTCAAAGGTAAAAGAATAGCACAAAAGGTTTTGCAATTGGAATTTTATTGGCCAACAATGATTCGGGAAGCTTACGAGTTAGCAAGAAAGTGTGATCGATATCAAAGGACTGTAAATATTTCTAAACGTGACAAGATGCCAAGAAAGGAATTTTGGAGTTGAGGTCTTTGATATCCAGGGAATAGATTTTATGGGCCCATTCCCAAACTTGTTTGGAAATTAGTACATACTGTTAGCATTAAATTACATTTCAAAATGGGTGGAAGCTATTGTAACACCTACAAATGACACTAAATTGATGGTAAATTTTTTGAGAGAGAATATTTTCTCAAGATTTAGAACATCGAGATCACTCATTAGTGATGAAGAATCACATTTTTGTAGTAAACAATTGGAGACTACATTAGCAAAACATAGTGTCAAACATTGCATTACTATTACATATCACCCGAAAGCTAGTAGCCAAGCAAAGGTTTTTAATCGCGAGGAAAAACAAATATTGGAAAATACTTTGAATCCAACTCGAAAGAAATGGTAAGTGAGGTTAGATGATGCACTATGGACCTATAGGACAACTTACAAAATTCCGTTGGGAATGTAACAGCCCGATTTAGGGGCTAGCCAGAACAGTGATCTCGAGATCACTAATCTGAGATTTGAGAAATTTATTTTCATGTCATATTATGAGTCAGAGCATGATAGTATATGTGCATGAGAATTTTGGTGCTTTAATTTTAGCGATTTCATGCTTAATCGCGAAAAAGGACTAAATCGTATAAAGTGCGAAAGTTCCATTCTATAAGCTAAAGATACCAAATAGCCATAGATTCATAATTGGAGGTCTTTAAAGGGCAATTATACCCCTAATATTTGCTTGGCTGGCCATAGACTAGAATAGGAGACAAAGATGGACAAAAAAATTGGTCAAAGTAGTTGATAGTTGGTGACTTGTTTGACTAGTTTAATATTAGAATAAAGAAAGAGAAAATATCATCTTTCTCCACCAAAATTTGCAAGCAAAATAGGGGTTTGAAAGCTCAAAATTTTCAGCAAGCTCTCCTCCATTCTAGTAAGTGATTTTGATGATTTTTCTTTATGATAATTGTACTTTTAAAACCCCTAGAACTTAAGCTTTCAAATGAGGGGACTATTGTGCAATATGATGCAAAGTTTAGAGTTTTGCCATGAGAGGATTCATTGCTATTTACTGCATTTTTATGGAAGAAATTGATTCTTAGTTGTTAGATGAACAACTTTTGTGAAAGGTGTTGTCTTGAAAACACCTAATTGGACCTTGATGAAAAGGTTAAAAATTTGTAGTAATTATGTGAAATGTTGAGTTTTGATAATAGCTATAAGAGTATTAAATGTTCACCTAGGCTTGTTGAAGGTAGAAATGTGATTAGAATTTAATTCCGAGCCTAGGGGCAAAAGGGTCATTTTGCCAAAGTCTAGGGGCAAAATAGTAATTTTTCCTAAGCATGATTAGTGAAATGCTTTTATTAATATGATGAATGAAATGAGCTAAATTGCTATTATAGAGCAAGAAGAACCGAGAATCCGCCTCGATCAGGGAAAGAACAAAGTCTTGGACTAGACCGACGAGTTGGCTCATTTTGAAATTGAGGTAAGTTTGTATGTAATTAATGCAACATTCATGTTAGCATAATTGAGAATTCTTAGTAACATATTGATGCATGATACTCTACTAAATTGAGTGACTAATGTTGAATATGATGTTGAAGTCCTAGTGGACTATAATGAATATGAAAAGGCTATCATCGAGATATGAAATAGATAAGGTCCCGTATAAGACCATGTCAGGGACATGGCCTCAAACCTTGAGTTGAGATCCCGTATAAGACCATATCCGGGATATGGCTTCGGTAATGGATATGGGAAATCGTATAAGACCATATCCGGGATATGGCATCAATATTTGATGTGAAAGACCATATAAGACCTTATCCAGGATAGGGCATTGGCATTTAGAAGTGACTCCATGTAAGACCACATCGGGGATGTGGCATTGGCTTCATACCTACATGAATGACAATGAATATGCATCTTTGACTATCCCTAATGATTAATGGGATAAGTAGATGAGTTTAGAAGTAGAAATGAGAATTGTACTAAAGTCATATGAATGAGTGAATACAGGTATTCGTGAATGAGTCACGAAGAAACGATTGCGATATGTGGCACGACATGTGCTAAATAAGGGCAAGTATGAGTAAGTATGGCAAGAAGCCTATGAATTGTGTATGGTTAATTAATGCCATGGATGGATTATATATCGAGCTTATTGTTGCTATTTATTTTCACGCAAACTTACTAAGCTTTATGCTTACCCCTTTCATCGCCCTTTTTCCCTTGTAGTATTGCCAAGATAACTCGAGGAACGTGGACGTAGGAGTTCGAAAATCACACTATCGACATCACTTTGGTATAATAATTTAGACTTATTTTGAGTATGGCATGTATAGGACTTGGTTATTTTTTTAAGTTGTAATTGTTAGTCAAAGTGTTGGCTATGTATGTTATTAAAGTCATTTTGTAAATGGCCTTACAAGTTAGGCAAATACTTGGCAAATTCTATTGCTTAATGAAGATGAATTTCATGAAGTGTATGCCCTTGTGTATGTTTTGGTTCTTTGAGTTCCTAGAGATACCTTTTGGTTATCTTTTATATTGGAATGTTTTGGAATGAGTTCTTAGAGGTGCCTTTGGGTTAGGAGTTGTGTTGTTTTGAATTAGAGTATGTATGTGTGTAATGTAGGGGCTTGGTAGATAGCCATCTAATTGTCCACATGGGTAGACACACGGGCGTGTGTCTAGGCCGTGTGTGACACACGGTCGCCCTATGGGTGTGTGGATCGATCGTGTGTCCCATTACATGTTGGGTTTACAAGTCAGTATACTCCACGGGGCATAGAAACGACCGTGTGTCTCAGCCGTGTGGGGGACACGGCCTAAGGACATGGGCGTGTGCCCAGGTTGTGTGAAGTCTGCACATTAATTTTGGAATTTAATTCGACACACGGGCTAAGGACACGGGCGTGTGCCTTGGCCGTGTGACCTTAGTGAGACGATGACATCATAGTCAGGATCCACCACGGCTGGAAGACACGGGCATGTCTTAGGGGCACACGGGCGTGTCCCTAGACCCACACGGGCGTGTGGCCCCTGTTTTGTTGAAAAGTTTCTTGAGTTCGTAAAAATTCCCGGAATAGTTCTGATACTTCTCGGAGGTATGTTTAGGGCCTCTTAGGCCGAGTATGTGCAAGTGATGGGTTTAAACAAAATTTTATAACCCTATTCGAGACGTTTAAGCAAGATTAGTTAGGTAATGCCTCAAACCTGGTTCCGGCTTGAATACAGGTAAGGGGTGTAACATTTTTTTGTATCAGAGCTACAATTTAGTCGATTCTAGAACTAACGTAGCGTAAGTACGAGTCTAGCTATTCATGCCATATGTAAGAGTGTCTGAGTAATGATAGTGTGATGGCTCCTGATGTATAAAATTGTGTTTTATGTAGTATATGGATTCTGATCCAGACCGAATTACAGCCGATGATACTGCGAGTAACACACCGGCTCCCGCTCAAGGGACCGCTCCAGCTAATAGTAGACCCGAGACCTTGAGTCAGGGGTAAGAGGCTCGAGAAGCCTTTCTCCACATGATGAGCAACTGGTATACTGAGTATACCCGAGTAAATCCTAACGCTCAACCCCCTCCACCCCCACCAATTCCTCAACTCGCTCCAGTAGCTCTCAAGTGGTTGAGGTGGTGAGAAGAGAAAGGCCTCTGGTTGATAAGAGCCGGAAGCAAGGAGCCAAGGAATTTCGGGTAAATAAGGACGATGACCCGGAGAGAGCAGAATTCTGGCTCGAGAATACCATCAGGGTATTCGATGATTTATCCTGCACTCATGAGGAGTGCTTAAAGTGTTCAGTATCTCTCCTGAGAGATTCAGCCTACCGATGGTTGAACACCCTGGTGTCAGTGGTGCCAAGGGAGATAGTTAGCTGGGAATTCTTCCAAGAGGAATACCGAAAGAAGTACATCAGCCAGAGATTTATCAACCATAAGAGAAAGGAGTTTTTAGAACTGAAGCAAGGCCGTATGTCAGTAACTGATTACGAACGGGAGTTCGTAAGGCTTAGCAAGTATGCTCGGGAGTGCGTGTCTACCGAGGCTGTCATGTGCAAAAGATTCGAGGATGGATTAAATAAAGATATCCATTTATACGTGGGAGCCCTCGAACTAAAAGAGTTTGTAGTGTTGGTAGATAGAGCCTTTAAAGCCGAAGAGTTGGCTAAGGAGAAGAAAAGAGCTGAGAATGAGTCTCGTGACTCGAGGAAGAGACAATTGAATAAGTCTCACCAATCCTCATCTAAGAAATCGAGGGATTTCACTACTCGATCAGTCACTTCAGTGGGGTTTTCAACTCAAAGTAAAGGCAAGCAATTTTCGGGGTCGAAAGGGCAGACCACATCGGTTGCTAGTGTGGGCAACGTCTGACCAAGTAGACCGGAATGCCCTCAGTGTGGCAGGCGCCATTCTGGTGAGTGTCGAGCTAATGAGAAAGCTTGTTTCAGATGTGGGTCCTTAGACCACTTTATCAGAGACTGCCCCGAGGTGGACGAGAAAGAAAAGCCTCAGAATGCAAGATCGATAAGTACTGCAAGGGGAAAACCACTGAGAAACCCGAGAAATGAGATGGGTAGCAAGAATCCATTTAGAGAGCAAGCTGCTAGAGTCGAGGGTAAAGCACCGGCGAGGACATATGCCATTCGTGCTCGTGAAGAGGCATCTTCCCCCGACGTAATCACGGGTACCTTTTCTCTCCATAATACTCGTGTTATAGCTTTAATTGATCTGGGATCTACCCACTCATACATATGCATGAAATTAGTCTCTAGCACGAGCATGCCTATAGAGTCTACCGAATTCATCATAAGAGTGTCTAACCCTCTAGGCAAGTGTGTGTTGGTTGATAGAGTTTGCAAAGGTTTCCCTTGGATGATTAAGGGTCATTGTTTCCCTGTTGATCTTATGCTATTGCCATTTGACGAGTTTGATGTCATCATTGGGATGGATTGGTTAGTTACTCATGGAGTAATTGTGAATTGTGGGATGAAGCTTATTGAGTTGAAAAATGAAAATGGGAATCTTATTCGTGTTGAATCAGATAAGCAAGATAGATCACCAGTAGTGATATCAGCTTTGTCGACTCAGAGGTATTTAAAGAAGGGATACGAGGCCTATCTTACCTTTGTGTTGAACACTAAAGAGACTGATTCGAGAATTGGGTCGGTACCCATAGTATGCGAGTACCCAGATGTTTTCCTGGAAGAGTTACCGGGGCTACCTCCGGTTAGAGAAATTGAATTTGGAATTAGAGTAGACCCGAGTAAGATTTTAGCAAATGTTGAATGGAAACCTCCGAGGAGCGTAACTGAAGTAAGGAGTTTTCTGGGCCTAGCTAGTTATTACAGGCGATTTGTCAAGGGGTTTTCCATGATAGCTACCCCGATGACGAGACTTTTGCAAAAAGATGTGAAGTTTGTTTGGACAGAAGAGTGCCAACAGAGTTTTGAGAAATTGAAGACACTGTTGACTGAGGCTCCTGTTTTGGTGCAACCCGAATCGAGAAGAGAATTTGTAGTTTACAGTGATGCATCATTGAATGGATTGGGTTGTGTACTTATGCAAGAGGGTAAGGTGGTTGCTTATGCCTCTAGGCAATTAAAGCCGCACGAGAAGAATTACCCGACTCATGATTTGGAGTTGGCCGCAATTGTGTTTGCGTTGAAGATTTGGAGACATCATTTATATGGTGAAAGGTGTCGGATTTTCACTGACCATAAAAGCCTAAAATATTTGATGACTCAAAAGGAACTGAATTTGAGGCAACGAAGGTGGTTAGAGTTGATTAAGGATTATGAGTTGGTAATTGACTACCATCCGAGAAAGGCGAACGTAGTCGCCGATGCTTTGAGCAGAAAATCATTGTTCGCGCTAAGAGCCGTGAGTACTCAGATGACTTTGTTCGATGATGGTTCCATTTTAGCCGAATTGAGGGCTAAACCATTATTTCTCCAAGAGATTTGTGAAGCTCAGAAAGATGATAACAGTTTGCAAGACAAGAGAGTTTTATGTGGGTCGAATGTTGAGTCAGACTTTCGAGTAAATCCTGATGGATATCTGACATTTCGAGATAGGGTCTGTGTACCCAAAAATGATGAGCTTATTCGTAAGATCTTGCATGAAGCGCATTGCGGATGTTTGAATGTGCACCCAGGCAGCACGAAGATATACAATGATTTGAAGAAATGGTATTGGTGGCTTGGTATGAAGAAAGACATTTCCGAGTTTGTATCGAGATGCCTGATTTGTCAGCAAGTAAAAGCTGAACATCAAGTACCTTCGGGCTTACTTCAGCCCATTATGGTTCCTGAGTGGAAATGGGACCGTATGACCATGGACTTCGTGACGGGCTTACCGTTGACTCCAAAGAAGAAAGATGCAGTATGGGTTGTGGTTGATAGACTCACAAAGTCAGCCCATTTCATACCAGTGCGAGTGGACTATTCGCTTGATAAATTGGCAGACTTGTACATGTCAGAGATAGTAAGACTTCATGGTGTACCGTTGTCGATCATTTCAGATAGAGATCCGAGATTCACGTCACAGTTTTGGAAAAAGTTGTAAGAGGCCTTGGGCACGAAATTAAGTTTCAGTACAGCCTTCCATCCACAAACCGATGGGCAGTCGGAGAGGGTAATTTAGATACTCGAAGACATGCTTCGATGTTGTGTTTTTGAATTCCAAGGTAATTGGGAGAAATACTTACCGTTGGTGGAATTCGCCTACAACAACAGTTTTTAGTCAAGTTTGAAAATGGCACCTTATGAGGCATTGTATGAGCGTAAGTGTCGAACGCCCTTGTATTGGTCAGAACTCAAAGAGAAACAGATACACGGGGTCAATTTGGTTAAGGAAACTGAAGGGAAAGTGAAAGTGATACGTGACTGTCTGAAAGTCGCCTCAGATAGACAAAAGTCCTACTCGGATTTGAAAAGGAAAGAGATTGAATTCCAAGTCGGGGATAAAGTGTTCTTGAGAGTATCACCTTGGAGAAAAGTCCTTAGATTTGGCCGGAAGGGCAAATTGAGTCTGCATTTTATCGGACCCTATGAAGTTACCGAGAGGATAGGACTGGTAGCTTATCGGTTGGCCTTGCCACCTGAGCTAGAAAAGATTCATGACATTTTTCATGTATCTATGTTGCGCCGATACCGTTCAGACCCTTTACATGTCATAGTACAAACAGAGGTAGAGATACAACCGGATTTGACTTATGGTGAAGAGCCGGTTAAGATTTTGGCGCGAGAGGTCAAGCAGTTAAGAAACAAAAGCATAGCCCTCGTGAAAGTTTTATGGCAAAGGCACGGAATAGAAGAGGCTAAATGGGATCCCGAGGAAACGATGAGAAACCAATATCCCAACCTCTTTACCGGTAAGATTTTCGGGATGAAAATCCTTAAGGGGGAGAATTGTAACAGCCCGATTTAGGGGCTAGCCAGAACAATGATCTTGAGATCACTAATTCAAGATTTGAGAAATTTATTTTCATATCATATTATGAGTCAGAGCATGATAGTATATGTGCATGAGAATTTTGGTGCTTTAATTTTAGCGATTTCATGCTTAATCGCGAAAAAGGACTAAATCGCATAAAGTGCGAAAGTTCCATTCTATAAGCTAAAGATACCAAATAGCCATAGATTGATAATTGGAGGTATTTAAAGGGCAATTAGACCCCCAATATTTTCTTGGCCGGCCATAGACTAGCATAGGAGACAAAGATGGACAAAAAAATTTGTCACAGTAGTTGATAGTTGGTGACTTGTTTGACTAGTTTAATATTAGAATAAAGAAAGAGAAAATATCATCTTTCTCTCCATCTTTCTCCACCAAAATTTGCAAGCAAAATAGGGGTTTGAAAGCTCAAAATTTTTAGCAAGCTCTTCTCCATTCTAGTAAGTGATTTTGATGATTTTTCTTTATGATAATTGTACTTTTAAGACCCCTAGAACTTAAGCTTTCAAATGAGGGGACTATTGTGCAATATGTTGCAAAGTTTAGAGTTTTACCATGAGAGATTTCATTGATATTTGCTACATTTTTATGGAATAAATTGAGTCTTAGTTGTTAGATGAACAACTTTTGTGAAAGGTGTTGTCTTGAAAACACCTAATTGGACCTTGATGAAAAGGTTACAAATTTGTAGTAATTATGTGAAATGTTGAGTTTTGATGATAGCTATAAGAGTATTAAATGTTCACCTAGGCTTGTTGAAGGTAGAAATGTGATTAGAATTTAATTCTGAGCCTAGGGGCAAAATGGTTATTTTGCCAAAGTCTAGGGGCAAAATAGTAATTTTTCCTAAGCATGATTAGTGAAATGCTTTTACTAATATGGTGATTGAAATGAGCTAAATTGCTATTATAGAGCAAGAAGAACCGAGAATCCGCCTCGATCGGGGAAAGAACAAAGTCTTGGACTAGACTGACGAGTTGGCTCATTTTGAAATCGAGGTAAGTTTGTATGTGATTAATGCAACATTCATGTTAGCATAATTGAGAATGCTTAGTAACATATTGATGCATGATACTCTACTAAATTGAGTGACTAATGTTGAATATGATGTTGAAGTCCTAGTGGACTATAATGAATATGAAAAGGCTATCATCGAGATATGAAATAGATAAGGTCCCGTATAAGATCATGTCAGGGACATGGCCTCAGCATCGAGTTGAGATCCCGTATAAGACCATATCCGGGATATGGCTTCGGTAATGGATATTGGAAATTGTATAAGACCATATCTGGGATATGGCATCGATATTTGATGTGAAAGACCATATAAGACCTTATCCGGGATAGGGCATTGGCATTTAGAAGTGACTCCATGTAAGACCACCTCGGGGATGTGGCATTGGCTTCATACCTACATGAATGACAATGAATATGCGTCTTTGACTATTCCTAATGATTAATGGGATAAGTAGATGTGTTTAGAAGTAGAAATCAGAATTGTACTAAAGTCATATGAATGAGTGAATACAGGTACTCGTGAATGAGTCACGAAGAAACGATTGCGATATGTGGCATGATATGTGCTAAATAAGGGCAAGTATGAGTAAGTATGGCAAGAAGCCCATGAATTGTGTATGGTTAATTAATTCCATGGATGGATTATATATCGAGCTTATTGTTGCTATTTATTTTCACGCAAACTTACTAAGCTTTATGCTTACCCCTTTCATCGCCCTTTTTCCTTATAGTATTGCCAAGATAAATCGAGGAATGTGGACGTAGGAGTTCGGAAATCACACTATCGACATCACTTTGGTATAACAATTTAGACTTATTTTGAGTATGGCATGTATAGGACTTGGGTATTTTGTTAAGTTGTAATTGTAACGCCACGAATTTGGGCCTAGTAGAATTGGGCCCATTGGGCCTTGGGCGTGGGAGCGTTTAAATTTTTTTTGAGAACAAGAGAACGGCTTTAATGCAAGTTGGACCTATTAGGTGAGGGATTTTGGAAGGTTAGGGGGCTTCCATGAAGTCCCGGGATCAAACCTGGGCTCTAGGAAAAATTTTGGTTTTAGGTGAATAAAACCCTGTGAGTTAGAAGGTAGGCTTTAAGAATAAAATGTGGAGAAAAATGACACAACAAGGAGTTGTGGTGAAGTGGCAAAGTGACGCCACTTAGGGAGCAAGGAAGTGATGCCACACAAGGAAGCAAGGGGTCCAAGGTTCAAGTCTTGGCGCTTGCATTTCATTTTGATTTCTTTTTAGATGAACTTAGACTTTGGGCCATAGGCTTATATTTAGTTGCGCATGTTTTAAGACAACAATGAGCTAGTTGGTAAAGTGGATAGCGGCGTGGATTTTGTTACAGGGGAGCCTGAGTTTGAATCCCATTGCAAGCAAAAAGGGATATTTATTTTGTTAAGTGGGGACGGCCAGAGTTTGTGTTGGATTTAAACTCTACTGAAGGAGGGATCCCACATCAGAAAGCTAGCAAGAGGGAAGGTGAGAAGCTGGCTTTAAATAGAGCAACCTATGAGGAGAGTAAGCATACATTGGTGGGCGTTTGGGCACAAGAGTGGTCAGAGAGCAGATTAACTCCAGATTCCTATCAGGTGTGTATTTCGCCCTACTCTAGCTGTAGAGCGGCAAATGCCGAAATGCCGGTTAGACGGTGATGGTAGCCACATGAGCGTGCGAGCGCACGTGTAGGAGCTTCGACGCGATAGTTGAGGCCATCATGAGTATTCTTATGGGTTCAGGCTGTTTGGGCCACGATGGGCCGAAAGAGGCCAAGTGGGCCCAATGGGCCCGTAGACCCATATGAATAAATTGTAAGATTGTATAGTAGATATTGTATTGGACTAGGTGAAGCTCATGTCTGTGGCTAGATTTGGGCTAAATGGGCCACACGAGAGTGTGGGCCCGCTTGGGCCGAAATTGGGCTTTAGGCCCAATTGCATCGTTTTAACCAAAAAGAGAACCTGTGTCGCTCGAAGCGACAGTAGGCCTCCGAAAAGGCCGTTAGATGGCCCAATTACCGAAATACCCTTGGTGGGTATAATTACCAAAATACCCTTGGTGGGTGAATTACCGAAATACGCTCAATGGGTGGTGAAAATTACCGTATAGTGACAAAATGACCGTTATACCCTCGATTATGGTTAAATATCATGTATGTGATTTTATTTATGCTGTTTATATTTGTAAAATACTGCATTCATATCATGTTGCATGGGTTGGGATTTTTGATACGGAGGAAGTACTGATAGGATCGCATGGTCGCTTGACGACTGTGGATCCATCGAAGGCTTTAAGCCAATTATATGACTGGCAGCTCTGCTGTAATATTGGTTAGTGACGCAACCGGTGCTACATAAGGAGTGTAGGGATGGGTGGGTCGATTAAATCCCCACAGGAGTGCAGGGTTGGACAGGAGACGGAGTGCAGGGTTGGTATGGGCATTAATGCATTGAACATATGGATTTTAATATTGAGATGGACTTAAGCCCAGATAAATATGATATGTGACATTTGATATGGGCTAAGGCCCAACCAAGGCTATTTTGGGCTAAGTCCCAATTGCCACTGTTACTGTAATGGGCTTAGGCTCGGATTGATTTGATGCATGCCTTATGACCGATGAGGGTTGTACACACTGAGTTTTCATAAACTCACCCCCTCGTTTTATTAAATGTTTCAGGTAATCCTCAGTAGGCGGTTCGACGTACTGGAGGACTCGGAGGTGGCCACACTACGAGCAGCTTTGAATTTTAGTATTCTATTCTACTTTATTTAAACCGTTTTCTTATTGGGTTGTAATAAGGCGTCTCTTAAATTCTGGTTTTTAATTTGAGATTTTCAGTTTATTATGATTTAAATCTGCTAAAAGTTGAACACGGTTTTTTTTCAAAACGATAACTATTTTTCTAAACACTACGTTTCCGCAACTCAATTTTTGGATAACTCGTCTTCGTAAATCATTATTTTAAATTAAGCTTCCGCAACAACGAGGTTTTGAAATTAATAAATTTTAATAAACATTGATTAAAAATAAACAAATGCAAACTGAGACTTTAGTTTTTAAATATCAAGAAGAGTTTTCAATGAAAACATGGTTTTCGAAAAACACTTCAATGTGACACGCCAGATTCGGGCCTAACTTCTAGGCTGGGTTTGAGGTGTTACAGTAATTGTTAGTCAAAGTGTTGGCTATGTATGTTATTAAAGTCATTTTGTAAATGGCCTTACAAGTTAGGCAAATACTTGGCAAATTCTATTGCTTAATGAAGATGAATTTCATGAAGTGTGTGCCCTTGTGTATGTTTTGATTCTTTGAGTTCCTAGAGATACCTTTTGGTTATCTTTTATATTGGAATGTTTTGGAATGAGTTCTTAGAGGTGCCTTTGGGTTAGGAGTTGTGTTGTTTTGAATTGGAGTATGTATGTGTGTAATGTAGGGTGGAAAAGGGCTTGGTAGATAGCCATCTAATTGTCCACACGAGTAGCCACACGGGCGTGTGTCTAGACCGTGTGTGACACACGGTCAGCCCTATGGGCGTGTGGATCGATCGTGTGTCCCATTACATGTTGGGTTTGCAAGTCAGTATGCTCCATGGGGCATAGACATGGCCGTGTGTCTCAGCCGTGTGGGAGACTCGGCCTAAGAACATGGGCGTGTGCCCAGGCTGTGTGAAGTCTGCACATTAATTGTGGAATTTAATTCGACACACGGGCTAAGGACACGGGCGTGTGCCTTGGCCGTGTGACCTTAGTGAGACGATGACGTCATCGTCAGAATCGACCACGGGTGGAAGACACGGGCATGTCTTAGGGGCACACGGGCGTGCCCGTAGACCCACACGGGCATGTGGCCCCTATTTTGTTGAAAAGTTTCTCGAGTTCGTAAAAGTTCCCGGAATAGTTCCAATACTTCTCGGAGGTATGATTAGGGCCTCTTAGGCCGAGTATGTGCAAGTGACGGGTTTAAACGAAATTTTATAACCCTTTTCGAGACGTTTAAGCAAGATTAGTTAGGTAATGCCTCAAACCTAGTTCCGGCTTGGATACGGGTAAGGGGTGTTACAGGGAATGTCTCCTCACCATTTGGTTTATGTGAATTTTTTCCATTAACCAATCAAGTTGGAAAAGCGTGCATATTAGGCAATAAAAAAACTTAATTTAGATCCTACCTTGACCAAGGACGCAAGATTGTTCAAACTTTATAAGCTAGAGGAATTTTGATTTGTGGCATACGAAAATGCAAAGTTATATAACCAGAAAAGTAAACTGCGTCATGATGCCATGATAAAAAAAAGAAGAGATTTGTGCTGGGACAACAAGTACTTTTATTTAACTCTAGGTTAAAGTTGTTTCCAGGAAAGTTGCGATCACAATGGTCGAGCCCTTATACTGTTAACTGTGCACTCGCTAATGGAGCCGTAGAATTGAGAGCAAAATACATCTAAATATTCTTAGTCAACGGGCAACAAGTAAAACACTATTTTGGCGGAACTGTCGAGAACTTTTGTGAAATATAGTATTTAGATTGTACTATTCCGAAAAGTGAAAAAGCTAAGATAGTTGATGAACAAGATGATGATGCAAGAGTCTAGTACTTAGATATGATCGAAGTTTAGATATTTACTTTAAAAAAAAAAAACCTTGTTGATCTATGTTTTCATTTTCTATGTAGGTCACCTGCACAAAGGTTGCACAACATTTTTGAGCGTTCAAGGAAAAGAGGAGTAGGTCCCTAGCTTACATCACAACACGTCAGAGATAAAGGGAAGTCCTAAAACTCTTTCTATTAGGATGGGAACACATTGAAGACAATGTGCATTCTAAAGTGCGGGGGTGCATACCTAGAATTTAATTATTTTGTTTGCATCTAGTTTTTTTTGTTTGCTTTGGTTGATGCTTTTGAATGTTTAATTTTAGTTTCAAAAATTTCAAATTTTCTTTTAAAAAAATCATTGTTATTTCATTTTCATGTGATTTCATGGTGGTTGAACTTGCAATGGTGCAAGTGATTGGGTTTTGGTGTGATGGTATTAGTCAATTTTTTTTACGCATTCAAAATTGTTATGATAGTAGATGAATTTTATTCTTTTACAGTTCAATTAGTTAGTTCAAGTTCTTACAAAATGCAATGGGTTAGAGGTAATCATTATATGCTGAAACTCATACCATATGATAAACATGCCATATAGATGAGTATATATACATGTTTTGAACTTTAAGATAGTCGTGGAATCATAAAAAGAGCATGTATGGAATTGGAAACACGAAAATTTATACACTTTTTTAGGCCCTTTTTAACTCAAATTCATGCAGTTTCGATTAAATTCTTGTCAAAAAATAATTAATTTTTATAAAATAATTAAATCGTACTTAAAATATGAACATGTCAAATTTTATTCAATTTTATAATTAATTTTGATGAATTTTGGTTATTTTCGACAGATTTGCACAAAGGGCGAAAAACGGCTAGACAGACACTGCTAGAAGCGCAAAACTGAGAAGCAATTTGAAGCATCAAGGAAAATTAATTCCCAGCCTAAGACAGTCCAATTATGAATATTAAATCATAATATAATTAATTTTAATTTATACCCAATTTAATTTGGGCTAAATAAATTATTATTAATTAATTATGGAAAAAGTTGTCCAGTTGAACCAAACCGATTGAATCGAACCGACCAAGAATTGGGCAGCCCAAACCGTCCATATGCTGACCCAAATCAGCTTATTAACTGATTAATTAAGCTTGCAAAGAGGCCCTTGAAGACTTGTCAAAGTTGCATTCAACCCCCTCCACAATTAGTGGCTTTGTAGATTTGCCCCAAGCCATATTTAGCAAAGTTGAAGCCATCAACTTTGCCACATAGGTGGCCGTCCAAGGGGTGGCTCTTTGGCTGCTATTTTTAGAAAATTTCACCTGCCACATTCAGCTATAAAAACCCCCCTTGGCTGATCATTCAAAGCATCCCTCATTCACATCTCTTCTCTCACAACTCTTCTCTCCTCTCTCACTTTTTCTCTCATTTTCCCATTCAAAGTTCCTTGCTCTTGTGCCGATTTCTCCTCTTGGGAAAGGAGTCTTCTTCAGCCATTTTGGAGCAGCAATTGAGTGTTCATAGCAGCCTTGATCGGCAAGGAAAATAAAGAAGGAAGAACGAAGCAACCTAGTAAAGCCACGGAAAAACACCGGATTTGATTCTTGTTCCCTATCTCTTTAATTTTTGTTTTTTTTATGATGAACATATCTATGAATTTTTATGTTGTTGGAATGGTTAATTTAATCAGCTTAGCTTGAATTTAATTCGTGTTGGGTTGATTGCATTTAGTCCTCTTAAATTATTAAAATTGTGTTTATGTTGTTATAGGCCTCGGTAAAGTGCTTGATTAAGTAAAATCATGCCTAAGTTATTGTGGCATTATAATTGTTTAGATAACTAAAGAATTAATTATTTAAACGCATTGAAATTGTAATTAATGGACACAGTACTTAATCAGTGTATGTTTAATTCTTCTAAGGTAGCTGAAGATTAGATTAGCATTGTATTTGGCGATACATATGCCTTGCATAACTTGCAAGATTATTGTGATTAAACTGTTTCAAGGTAAGGATACTTTGTTACCTCACATAGTCTTTTATATGCTTATTAGGTTGAATTAATCGTTTGAATCGACATAGGAATATGCGAGAGATTGTTTAATTTAATAAGTATGTATGTGCAATAACATGTTTACCTTTATAAATCTATTTAATCGGTCGAATTGACATAGAAATATGTACAAGAGATGAATGGATTTTTGATTTGTAAATATGTTCATAAGTTAGCAAATTACCAAGTTGCCGTGAATTTATTCGTAACAACATAAACATGAGTTTAATAATTCTAAGTTAAGAAATGTAATTAATCTAACACAATTATGTCATCTTGATTAAAATCAGCTTTTGAAATCGTGCATTAGAACTTTATTTTATTTTATTTATTTTACTTTGTTTTCTAGTTTTTAATCATTTCTCAATCCAAATATTTTTCCTTCACCAAAGTGTTTAAAATTACTTTCATATATAATTCTTTTACAGTCCCTGTGGGTATGATAACTCGACATTTACTTGTCACTTTATTACTTGTTGCGATTATGTACACTTGCACATTTCCATCGTTCCATGTTTTTGGTGCCGTTGCCGAGGACTTCTTTTCAAAAGCCATTATTTGTGAATTTGTTAGTCTTACATTTTGGTTTAATTTTCTGTTTAATTTTTAACTTAATTAATTTTTTTCTGTGAATATTTCAGGTGTTTATGAGTATTGACCGAATTATCGATTTACTACCTGTAGACCTTGAGATAGAACGAACCTTTCGACAACGTAAAAGACAAGCAAATCAAAGGAGGATCGAAGAGATGAATTTCAAGAATATGAATCAAGAAAATGGAGAAAACCTTGCTCAAAATCCTATCCTTATTGCTGATGATAGGGATAGAGCCTTAAGACAATATGCCGTGCCAGTGTTCAATGATCTTAATCCGGGTATTAGAAGACCCAAAATCGAGGCGCAACAATTTGGTGAAGCCACCATGTTCCGGATGCTTGAGACGGTGGGGCCAATTCGATGGGAATGCCTACCAAGACCTTCATCCGCACTTGAGGCTATTCATGGAGGTGAGCGACTGCGTTCAAATTAGTCGGAGTACCCGAAGATGCATTTCGATTGAAGTTGTTCCCATATTCGCTAAGGGACAGAGCTCGAGCCTGGTTGAACTCATTGCCATCGAACTCAATTTCCACATGGAAAGAGTTAGCAGAGAGATTTCTTATGAAGTATTTCCCGCCTAGCAAGAATGCTAAGTTGAGGAACGAGATCACTGCCTTCCAACAAATGGATGACGAATCCTTGTATGAGGCATGTGAAAGATTTAAAGAGTTATTACGAAAGTGCCCTCATCATGGAATTCCACATTGCATCCAACTTGAGACGTTTTACAATGGTCTCAATGATCACACGAGGATGGTAGTGGACGCTTCTACTAATGGTGCTCTCCTTTCTAAGTCTTATAATGAGGCTTATGAAATTATCGAGAGGATCGCCAGCAACAACTATCAATGGCCAACCATTCGATCAGTGTCAGGAAGACTAGTCGCTGGAATACATGAAGTAGACGCTCTTACTTCACTCGCATCTCAGGTATCATCAATATCCTCAATGCTTAAAAATCTTACTACTAATGGGTCTAATAGTTTTGTAGCACAGCCGCCTAATCAATTTGAGAATATAGCCTGTGTCTATTGTGGGGAAGGACATTTGTTTGAAGAATGTCTGTCGAACCCAGAATTTGTATACTACATGGGTAATCAGAACCAAAACCGAGGAAGGTAAGGGCTGCAATCCAATTTTTATAACCCATCGTGGAGAAACCACCCGAATTTGTCCTGGAGTAACCAAGGGGCTGGAACCAGTA
Source organism: Gossypium sturtianum (assembly GCA_025698515.1). Taxonomy (NCBI): domain Eukaryota; kingdom Viridiplantae; phylum Streptophyta; class Magnoliopsida; order Malvales; family Malvaceae; genus Gossypium; species Gossypium sturtianum. The sequence goes on along the minus strand of CM046945.1, from coordinate 96,366,263 downwards.
ACACTTACACCTAACCCAGACCAACCCAGCTGCCTAGTTTCCCTCAACAAGTTCAGAAACCAGTTCAAGCTGAAGCATCCAATAGCTTGGAGAGTTTGCTGAAGGCATACATGGCAAAGAATGATGCCTTAATCCAAAGCCAAGCAGCTACATTGAAGAATCTAGAAAACCAAATGGGCCAGCTTGCAACTGAACTTTGGAACCAACCACAGGGTACCTTACCTAGTGATACAGAAAATCTGAGAAATCCGGGAAAGGAGCACTGCAAAGCTTTGACATTGAGGAGTGGAAAGACGATAGAGCCCAATACCATTGAAGCTGAAAAGGAGCAAGCTGATGCTCAAGACTCAGAGGAAGTTCAATAGAGTGTTGAAATTCCAGTTTCACAAGAACCAAAATCTGTAAAACCTGACAAGGTAACCTCGTAACCAAATAAACTCGATAAACTAACAACCGTTAGATGCGATGCATTACCACGAGAAGACGAATCAACCATTACCAGTTCCAGTAAAGGAACCATTACCACCCTACCCTCAAAGACTTCAGAAGCAGAGTCAGGAGATTCAATTCAAGAAGTTCCTTGATGTACTTAAGCAACTTCACATCAACATCCCGTTGGTTGAAGCACTTGAGAAAATGCCAAATTATGTCAAGTTCATGAAAGATATCCTGTCTAAGAAATGAAAACTTGGAGAATTTGAGACGGTAGCCCTGACGAAGGAATGCAGTGCATATCTTCAGGACAAACTACCCTCAAAATTGAAGGATCCTGTATGTTTTACCATACCGTGCAATATTGGATCAACTTATTGTGGTAAGGCATTATGTGACTTAGGTGCGAGTATCAACTTGATGCCTACGTCAATATTTAGAAAGTTGGGGATAGGTGAAGTTAGACCCACTACGGTTACACTTCAACTAGCAGATCGATCCTTAGCGCATCCAGAAGGAAAAATTGAAGATGAATTGGTACGTGTAGATAAATTTATCTTTCCTACTGACTTTGTAATTCTAGACTTTGAAGCAGACAAAGAAATGCCAATTATCCTAGGAAGACCATTCTTAGAAACTGGTAGGACCCTTATTGATGTGCAGAAGGGCAAGCTGACTATGCGTGTTCAGGATGATCAGGTAACATTTAATGTTTTTAAGTCAATGCAATTTTCTGACACAATTGATGATTGTTCTGCAGTATCCGATTTAGCGAAATTAATAGTGGAGAAGGAACTCAACTATGTTGAGGATCCATTGGAACGAATTCTGACATCAGCCCTTCCAAATGATAAAGAGGAGAATGAATACTTAGCTCTGCTAGAAGCTAATCAAAAGGGATTTAATCCACAATCTCGTTTTGAATCTTTGGAATTAGAGAAAAGGGATTACACCCAGCCAAAAGCATCAATCGAGGAGCCACCTAAGTTAGAACTCAAGGTATTACCTACACACTTAAAATATGTTTATTTAGGTAACGCTTCTACTCTACCTGTGATTGTTTCAGCAGAATTAACTACTGAACAAGAAGAGAAACTTATCATAGTTTTGAAACAATTCAAGAAGGCTATCGGATGGAACATGGCTGATATTCGCGGTATTAGCCCATCTGTATGCATGCACAAGATCATATTAGAAGATGGCGAGAGAGGAACGATTGATGGACAATTTGAGACTGAACCCCATCATGAAGGATGTAGTAAAGAAGGAAATTATCAAGTGGTTGAATACGGGTATAATTTACCCCATCTCAAACAGTTCATGGGTAAGTCCAGTCCAGCGCGTGCCGAAGAAATGAGGTATCACGGTCATTGAGAACGAGAATAACGAGTTGATACCGACCAGAATGGTTACGGGATGGAGAATTTGCATCGATTACTGAAAGCTGAACAAGGCGACCAGGAAAGATCACTTTCCTTTGTCGTTCTTGGACCAGATGCTTGATAGACTCGCGGGGCGAGACTATTACTATTTTCTCGATGGATACTCAGGGTATAATCAGATTATAGTAGCACCGAAAGATCAGCACAAGACGATATTCACCTGCCCGTACGGTACGTTTGCATTTAGACGTATGCCATTTGGTTTATGTAATGCACCTGCTACATTTCAAAGATGTATGATGTCAATTTTTACTGACATGGTTGAGAAGTGTTTGGAAGTTTTTATGGATGACTTTTCAGTATTTGGAGACACTTATGATGATTATTTAGCCAATCTAGCTAAGGTACTAAGACGATATGAAGAAACAAACCTAGTACTCAAATGGGAAAAGTGCCATTTCATGGTACAAGAAGGGATTGTTCTAGGGCATCGAATATCGAGACATGGAATTGAGGTAGACAAAGCAAAGGTAGACGTTATTGAGAAACTCCTACCTCTAACATCTGTAAAGGGTGTTAGGAGTTTCTTGGGCCACGTCGATTTTTATCGTAGATTTATCAAAGACTTCTCCAAAATTGCAAAACCTTTGTGAAAATTATTGGAGAAGGACGCGACATTCAAGTTTGATGATGAATGTTTAAGAGCATTCAAAGAGTTGAAGAATCAATTAGTTACGACACCCATCATCGTCACACCAGATTGGGATCTGCTATTCGAATTGATGTGTGACGCAAGTGACTTCGCAATTGGAGCTGTCATGGGCCAGCGAAGGAACAAAGTTTTTCACCCCATCTACTACGTAATTCGGACTCTAGCAGGAGCACAACTGAATTATACGGTAACAGAAAAAGAGTTACTTGCTATTGTATCTTCTTTCGAAAAGTTTCGATCTTATCTTATAGGTACCAAAGTGACTATTTATACGGACCACTCGACAATTAAATATTTACTGGCCAAGAAAGACGCTAAGCCGAGATTGATCTGGTGGGTACTTCTACTTCAAGAGTTCGATCTAGAAATTCAAGATCGAAAGGGAGTGGAAAACCAAGTAGCAGATCACTTGTCCAGATTAGAGCCGCAAGAGGGAAATTCTCCACTTGTACCGATTCAGGAGACATTTCCAGATGAACACATACTAAAGGTAAATCATGTCCATAATATTCCTTGATTTGCTGATATTGCTAACTATTTAGCTTGTGGTTTGATGCCGACTGATAAAACGTATCAATAAAGGAAAAAGTTTCTTCACGATGCGAAGTACTATTTCTGGGAAGAGCCATATTTGTTTAAAAAGTATGCAGATCAGATGATCAGGAGATGTGTGGCAGAAGATGAAATACCAAAGAATTTATACCACTGTCACTCAGCTCCGAGTGGGGGACACTTTGGAGGTACTCGCACTGCAGCCAAAGTATTACAAGCTAGATTCTTTTGGCCCACACTATTCAAGGATGCATACGCTTACATAAAGAGTTGTGATCGATGTCAGAGGGTTGGAAATGTCACCAACAGAAATGAGATGCCTCGAACAAATATCATTGAGGTAGAATTATTCGATGTTTGGGGTATTGACTTTCTTGGTCCTTTCCCTCCGTCTTTTGGTCACAGGTACATATTGGTAGCAATAGATTATGTGTCCAAGTCGGTCGAGGCTGAAGCTTATCCGACGAACGATGCTAAGGTTGTGATGAAGTTCTTGCAGAAACACGTGTTCACAAGGTTTGGAACCCCAAGAGCTATTATCAGCGATGAAGGGACCCAATTTGTGAACAAGTGGTTAAAATGGTTGTTAGATAAACATGGAGTGAAACATAAGGTTGCTACAGCTTACCATCCGCAGACGAATGGGCAAGCTGAGCTGGTGAATAAGGAGATCAAAGGCATACTTGAGAAGGTAGTTTGCCCGAATCGACGAGATTGGTCCAAGAGACTAGATGATGCTTTATGGGCTTACAGAACAGCATACAAGACACCTTTAGGAATGTCACCCTACATGTTGGTCTTTGGGAAAGCCTGTCATCTACCTCTGGACTTAGAGCACAAAGCTTAATGGGCTCTTCGACGACTCAACTTGGATCTTAAGCTTGCTAGAGAGAAACGGATGCTTCAACTCAACGAGCTAGAGGAATTCCGAATGTTCTCATACGAAAATGCCAAATTACTCAAAGAAAGACTCAAGAAATGGCATGACAAGCACATTCGAGTTAGAGAATTTGAAGCAAGTCAGCAAGTCTTGTTATTTAATTCCATATTGAAGTTCTTCCCAGGTAAGTTAAAATCATGTTGGTCCAGTCCATTTACGATTCATCGCGTCTATCCATATGGAGTTGTTGAACTCCAAGGTAAGGGAGGTAATTTTCAAGTCAATGCTCAGCATTTGAAACATTACTACGGAGAAAAACCTGAACGGGATCAAATCTTGTTCAGTTTATCATATATTTAAATTTTCTTGTTTTTAATAAATTATTTAGGGTATATTTTTGGGTTTATTATGTTCAAATAAATTCTGTCTAGGAGATTGGAACTTAAGCGGGACCGCTTGTGACCCCTCCAATCTTCCTGGGAATTGATTTTTACATAATTTTCCGAGAAATTATTCCCTAAATGACAAAATAAATTTTTGGTTTTTCAAATAAAAAGGTCAATTTTGACCCAAGCTTTAAATTGCAACTAAATTTCAAATTTTCATTAAGTCTAGGGACTTAATTGAATTATTTTTAAATTTTGGTTGCTATTTCCGTAAATAATAAAAACTAGGTGCCTCTTTTTGTAAATATTTCCAACAGGCATCTAAAATAAATATTTTTACTTAATATATATTCATATAAATATGATAAACTTTAATATATAATTATATCTCTTATAATTTATATATTAATTTTTATCAACTTAGCATAGAATTAGGATTAGTTTAATTTTAATCATATTTTATTTTTGTTTTAATAAATTAATAGCATTAATAATTTAATATGCATTTATTTAATTATTAATTGTTATTAACTTTGAATAGAATTAGAATTAGAATATTTTAAGTGTTAAATTCTACTAAGAATTCTACTCTAATTCCTACTACTCTCACTATAAATTCTACCTTTACTTCCCTCCATTCATTCATCACTCAAAACCCAAAACACCAAATCCCTTAAGTGCCGCAAGCCCTAGCCACAACATCACCCAGCAGTCGGCCAACACACGCCCAACAGACCGCGCGCATACACTGGTCCATCACGCTACCGCATTGCGCGCTGACCCTCTTCGCTCCAAATTTCACTACCCAGTGTCGTGTTACGCACTGCGCTAGAGCCCGCGCACGTCCCAGTGCAGACCGCACTGCTTGCGAAGGTCGCTGTAAGGTCTCGTGACGCTTGCCGAAGCCCGACCGACTGTTACGCATTGTTTCCTGTTCCCACACCATCTGCCCGCGCGCCTAGCTGCCTTCCAAGCACTTGTGCGACACACACCTTCACCCATCCTTAGCCAAATCCTCCAACCTACCTTAAATCGACCTCTTTTGCTTTTAATTATTTTTTAGGAGTTCTTAAAAAAAGGGTGGTAAGACCGAATTTTCTCTTGAATTTTAATTTTATTCAATTATTTAATTTTTCAAATTATTGAATTATTAATAATTTTTATTAATTAAATTTTTGAGAAAATAATTTTTCCCATCTTATGTTCAGGTTAATCATGCCTCGCAAGAGAACTCGTGCCTCCGCCCAAATCGATGAAAGGCAAAATAAGTTCCACTGTGAGGAAGCCAAAGTAAGATACGAAAGTATTTTCAAAAATCAACAGATGCATCCAGAGAAAGGCTTCACATTGAAGGAAAGCAACTACAGAGACTCTATGGCACGTATTCGTCAAGTTGCTGAAGCCCTCAATTGGGAATTGTTTTGTGAAAAGAGACCAAGTGTGGATGAGGAACTAGTTCATGAATTCTATGCAAACTTAACCTCAAGCGAATTGACCGAAGTTCCAGTTCGCGGAATCAAGGTACCAATAAATTCAAATGCTATTAATGAGTTCTTTGAATTACCTGATTTCGAAAACGATGAATATTCTTCTTTGTTGAGCAACATTAAGCCTGAAAATTTGCAAGAAATTCTCGAGGAACTTACACTTCCAGGTTCTAAGTGGACTGGGTCAAAGCAAGGAATCCACACGTGTCGAAGAGAATATTTGACACCACTTGCAAATGTATGGTTCTATTTCATCCGTTTCAGCCTTATGCCTAGTTCGCATGGGACTAAATCTCATTAGAGCGAATGGTCCTATTATACTCGATTCTAACTGGAAAGACCATTGATGTGGGCAAAATCATTCTAAGAGAAATGTGAAATTGTGCCGTTAGACGTTCTGGCCCAGCCTATTTCCCCTTTACGATAACAATTCTGTGCTTAAAAGCAAAAATTCTTGCGAACGTAAAGAAGGCAAGGTATAGTCAGGGCACAATCACCGGTTGGGACCTCTACCGAGTAGCTGGAGATTTGGTTCTACAGCAACGAGTTGAAGAGAGTGAGGATCCCAAAGAAGCAGAAGATGACCCCACAGAGATCCTACCAGAGCAATCAACTGAAGTCCCTAATGAGGCAGAACCAATGGAACCGAAAGCTGAACCTGATACCGAAACCTCAATGTTTGGAGCTCTACCGCCTAGCCCAGATCTTTGAGATGAGCTGTCAAAGCTGATGGACTTAATGCAACACATGCAATGGCAGCAACAAGCCTACTAGAGATACTCAAAAATAAGGGATGACTCGATGAGGAGTGCCCTTAGGAAAATTTATAATGACCCATTTATTTTTGTGCCTGAGTTTTCAGATTTCATATTTGAACCATGGAGTTCATTATCGAAGAGGGAGCAAAGCGATTCATACAAAGGCAATAATGATGGACCAAAAGATGAGTTGAATTCGGAAGGATCGGTAAACAAATAAAAAAGGAAGGCCTCAACTTTATTTTATTTTTATTCTTAAGTTATTTTAGGATTAGGTTAATTAGGAATTTTTATTTTTGCACAATAAAACAAGAGATAGGAATCATGAATAAAATCTGAACAAGTCACAAAGGTTAAAGTGTGGCAATAGGTATATACATGTTTAGGATTGGATTTAGAGAGAGCTTGGTACTTAAGCAGTCAATTTGACTCACCTCCTCTTTTCTAAAATCCTACCTGGTGTATAGTATCTATTCACTTTAAACAATGAGGACATTGTTCACTTTAAGTAGGGGGACCGAAAATTTGAATTAATTCCACTCAGAACAAAATTTTCTTTTAATTATGATTAGGATATATTTTGTTCAAAAAGTTGAAATTGTGTTAAGTATGCTAAACTTCAGTATTAATAAAGTTCTCTTATTTCAATAAGTTATTCTTTTAGCTTAATAATGATATGAATGTATTTTTAATAAAGAATGCAAATTCGTACCATAAAATTTTTAGTTCCCTACGAAAAAAATTAGGCATGCATGAAAGTTTAAGTCTTTAGAATTGACCTAGTAATTTCTTGAGGTGAAATCCTAGGAAGCATGGAATATTGAAAATGATTTAGGCAATTATTGTTTGGACCGTTTGAGCCTTTCAAGCCGACCATGATAAAAATATCCTTTGAAACCCAACATTGAGACTATATGGCCTAGTTTTATTTAGACCTTTGCAATATTTAGCCATCACTTTTCTCTTCATTATCTTTAAAATTATCCCAAACACTAGACTCAGTACTATTCAGAATATCATTTGAAAATAAGTTTGGGGGAATTGAAAAGAAGTATCAATTGCTCGAAAATTGTAGTACATGAAGCAAGTGCTCAAATTTGAATAAAAAAAATTTACTCGAAAGAAAATAGATGTACAAAAGAGCATGTGAAAGTAAAATAAGTTGATGTATCGAGGGTAAAAATTCTGAAGGTTCAATTTTACGCTGAGTCTAGGGTTTTAAGCCAAAAATTTATCTATCTTTTACCTACCCATAGCCTAGCCACGTTACAACCTTAATAAAGACCTATTGATTCAAGTTTTTATGCTACCTACATTAGTGGAGAGAAATTGCTAAGATCAACATATGAAGATATAAGCTAAACTTAATGATTGCAGCTTAGTCTTGAATAAGGGAATACAAAAATCAAATTGGTAAGGGTTAACATGTCTTTGTTAAGGAGGCATTTATTCTAATTTTGCTATTATAATAGTTGTTGGATATAATTTGAACAATATGTATACTTAAGTAGCATAATTATCAAATTTCTTATTTTTGAGCCTAAGTATATTAAATTCATAATTTTGAGAAGAAAGTTGTTTTGAAGGAGTTTTTCAAAAGTGTTACCGAGAAATTTTTTCCGAAATTTGTGCATTACTCGGGACGAGCAATGAATTAAGTTTGGGGGTGTGGAAACACGAAAATATATACACTTATTCAGGCCCTTTTTAACTCAAATTCATGCAGTTTCGGTTAAATTCTTGTCGGAAAATAATTAAATCGTACTTAAAATATGAACATGTCAAATTTTAGTCAATTTTATAATTAATTTTGATGAATTTTAGTTATTTTTGAAAGATTTGCACAAAGGGCGAAAAACGGCTCGACAGACACTGTTAGAAGCGCAAAACTGAGAAGTAATTTGAAGCATCAAGGCAAATTAATTTCTAGCCTAAGACGGTCCAATTATGAATATTAAATCATAATATAATTAATTTTAATTTATACCCAATTTAGTTTGGGCTAAATAAATTATTATTAATTAATTATGGAAAAAGTGGTCCAGTTGAACCAAACCGATTGAATCGAACCGACCAAGAATTGGGCAGCCCAAACCGTCCATATGCTGACCCAAATCAGCTTATTAGCTGATTAATTAATCTTGCAAAGAGGCCCTTGAAGACTTGTCAAAGTTGCATTCATCCCCCTCCACAATTAGTGGCTTTGTAGATTTGCCCCAAGCCATATTTAGCAAAGTTGAAGCCATCAACTTTGCCACATAGGTGGCCAGCCAAGGGGTGGCTCTTTGGCTGCTATTTTTAGCAAATTTCAGCTGCCACATTCAGCTATAAAAACCCCCATTGGCTGATCATTCAAAGCATCCCTTATTCACATCTCTTCTCTCATAACTCTTCTCTCCTCTCTCACTTTTCTCTCATTTTCCCATTCAAAGTTCCTTGCTCTTGTGCCGATTTCTCCTCCTGGGAAAGGGGTCTTCTTCAGCCATTTTGGAGCAGTAATTGAGTGTTCATAGCAGCCTTGATCGGCAAGGACAACAAAGAAGGAAGAACGGAGCAACCTAGTCAAGCCACAAAAAAAACACCGAATTTGATTCTTGTTCCCTATCTCTTTAATTTTTGTTTTTTTTATGATGAACATATCTATGAATATTTATGTTGTTGGAATGGTTAATTTAATCAGCTTAGCTTTAATTTAATTCGTGTTGGGTTGATTGTATTTTGTCCTCTTAAATTGTTAAAATTGTGTTTATGCTGTTGTAGGCCTCGGTAAAATGCTTGATTAAGTAAAATCATGCCTAAGTTATTCTGGCATTATAATTGTTTAGATAACTAAAGAATTAATTATTTAAACGCATTGAAATTGTAATTAATGGGCACAGTACTTAATCAGTGAATGTTTAATTCTTCTAAGGTAGCTGAAGATTAGATTAGCATTGTATTTGGCGATACATATGCCTTGCATAACTTGCAAGATTATTGTGATTAAACTGTTTCAAGGTAAGGATACTTTGTTACCTCACATAGTCTTTTATATGCTTATTACGTTGAATTAATCGTTTGAATCGACATAGGAATATGCGAGAGATTGTTTAATTTAATAAGTATGTATGTGCAATAACATGTTTACCTTTATAAATCTGTTTAATCAGTCGAATTGACATAGAAATATGTGCAAGAGATGAATGGATTTTTGATTTGTAAATTGTTCATAAGTTAGCAAATTACCGAGTTGCCGTGAATTTATTCATAACAACATAAATATGAGTTTAATAATTCTATGTTAAGAAATGTAAATAATCTAACACAATTATGTCATCTTGATTAAAATCAGCTTTTGAAATCGTGCATTAGAACTTTATTTTATTTTATTTATTTTACTTTGTTTTCTAGTTTTTAACCATTTCTCAAACCAAATATTTTTCCTTCACTAAAGTGTTTAAAATTACTTTCATAAATAATTCTTTTACAGTCCCTGTGGGTACGATAACTTGACATTTACTTGTCACTTTATTACTTGTTGCGATTGTGTACACTTGCACATTTCCATCGTTCCAGGAATCCATAAATTTTGAACTGTCTAGGGATGACATAATGCAATGTTTGGGTAGCCATGACCTAAATGAACTCACATGTGTACTATGTACCCCTAGTACCGCGTTTTGAGCTTGATTTGTACCTTTTTTTGCTTAACCATTTTGTTGAGACCTCGAACTAAAAATTTGAGTGTATACTCATCTTATCTCTATCTTGATTTTTCTTTTATTTGCACTGAATTAGACGTCAGACCATGGATATTGAAGGTTAGTAGAAACATATAAGAGGTGTTAAAAGAATAATTTGTGAGAGAGTTAGTGGAAATAATTCGATGTTGTAAGTAGACATCTTTTTTTAGTGTGCTATATGTCAAAAATCAAGTAAATAAAAGCTTAAGTGAGATGAAAATAGTATAGAATAGATAAAAGCATTGAGAATGAAAAAAGGAATTTGTGGAAAAATGCTAAAATTGTCTCAAAGTCAAAAAGATTCTCGGTTGCTCATTGATGCACAAAATTGCTAGGTTTTTATGCTTATGGTAGTCTAATTGAGTCCATTTAGTAATTCTAGAGAAATAAGATAGCTGAGAAAAGAAGAAATAAAGTGGTGAGGATATAGGTTATAGTAGGGAGCGAGTAGGGGACAATATCATGTGCTAAACTAATTATTGTGCTTGAACCATTTTGATGCTCCTTTCCTTGAAACTGAATTGTCTTTAAGCCTCAAAACGTTGCAAGACGAGAAGTCCTATGTGAACTTGGCATGTCGATTTATGGATGATTGTCATGCTTATTTGTATGCGAAATGGCTGCTTTGAGTTCTTCTTGTATAAATATTATATTTTCACAGTGAATTTTGATGGACTCAAATGATGGACAGTAAATATGTATGATTACCTTTGCACATGTTCATGTTGTAATTCTTTTGAACTCATATGATTTACTTTTAGAAGTTGTGAATTCCCTAAGTATCATATCGGGGTTGCATGATAGAAGAGTCATTTTTATTGCCTACATCTTTGACTGAATCTCTTCACTAAGCATGCTAAAGGGTCATCGTGTTTCATGTTTCTTGTTATTTTGTGTGTTACTTGAGGACATGCAAAAACTTAGAATGGAAGAATTTGACCTGTCATAATTTAATATGGTAAATTAAGTTCCTTTCAATACTTAACGAGCTTTTAATCGAACAGTTTGATGTTATTTTAATGGCTTTAAGATTTATGTAAGATTTAGGTTTTTATTGAATAAAGTAAGCCTTGTAGTATATTAATCGACCAACTAGGCAAAATCCTACCTAATGAGTTCTAACAAGTGATGAAGTTGGTGCAGGAAATGACTTGGGCAAAATAGCAAAGGTATTATGGGACTGCTCAGAATGTCGCGACACTGAAGAAGTAAAGTTGCGACACTAAAGCCAAACATGCACCTGGGAGGAACTTCGAGCAACAACAATGCTACAAGTGGAATGTGGTCAAAGTCATGAAACTGAAGGCTAGAATTTGCAACACTAGAGAAGCAATGTTGCGACATCAATGATAGTGGCAAAAAGTGAAAATCTATCCCAACATTGCAGCGAAGTCGCGACACTGATGGTGAAGTCGCGACACCCAAGTCACCCTACAAAGACTCGAGCGGACGTTTAGGAAAGTTGCGACACCAGACTTGTGGTATTACAACATTGAGGCTCTATGAACTTAAAATCTAAAAGGGCGTTTTAGTCCAATTTATGTGTAACTCAGGGCAGAGTTGTCCAAATTAGGTCAAAACATGATAGTAGCATAAATACTACTTTATAAACATGTTTAAGGAGGCTTTTGAAGGATTATTAGTTGTTAAGTAGTTTAGTTTAAAGATTTTGCTAAAACAATCATTACTTTTATTCTAGTTTTCTAGTAAATTTTCTGTACTTGTAATTTTCTTTCGTTGTTTTAGATAATTTTAATTTTTATTAGTCTTGTTTGTTGTGTTTTTTTCATCATCAATAGTGGCCAATCGAATCCATCTATGGTGCGTAATGATCTTTTGTGTGATCTATTGGAATCATGAAGAAATAATTGAAAATTTATTCAATTATGTGAATAGACGGTTCCTGTGTGGTTTGTTGTGGAGATTGGGATAAGGATTGATAGAGAAAAAGTAACTACTTTGGATAGTTGGCTGAGTTTTTTGTTGTGTGCCAAAGAATGGAAAGAGGAAGAAAGATTTAGGGTATTGGTATTTGTTAGCCATACTTACTGGTTAATATGGAAATAGATTTCAGTTTGTATTCCAAAAGGAGTTGAGGCCTATGGATGTAATTTGAAGGGTGCAAAAAGCTAAAGTTGAGAGCTTGAGTTTACTGGATATGGAAAATGATAGGAAAAGTAAGTAAAAGCTTGCTGTTGAAGTATGCGATAAGCCAAAAGAAAATTGAGTGAAGGTGAACTGTGATGGAGCTTATGATGCTAAGACTAAATTTGTTGGAATTGGTGTATAATCTGTAATAATTTGATATGGAAAATTAGGCTTTCCCAGTATACTTTTGTAACAGCCCGATTTTGGACCTAGTCGGAACAGTGGTTTTGAGACTACAAATCTGGCGTAAAAAAATATTTTTATTATATTTTTATGGTCTACAATTTCACGGAACGATTTTGTGAAAATTTCGTTCGAAAATTTTGACGTTTGGGCACTCAATTTAGTCAAAAGGACTAAATTGTAAAAAGTGAAAAACTTGAGTTCTAGAAGCTAGAGGTGTCAAATTGCTATGAAATTTTAAATTGGAGGTCCTTAAATGGTAATTAGACCATTGGTTAATTTTTTGAACAAAAATGGACATGAAATAGGTGAAATAGAATATTTTTAAGTTAGGGGATTTTGGTCATTTAGTAATTAAAATGAATTAAAAATAAAATTAAAAGCCAATTTTCGTCCATCTTCAAGCTATGGCCGAAATTACCATGAAGAAACCATGGCTAGGGTTTTTCAAGCTTCCAAGCTCGATTCTAAGTCCGTTTTAGCCCCGTTTTTAATGATTTTTACGTTTTTGAAATCCTCGTAACAAGATCTATCTATTTCTACCACTAATTTGAGATATGGTTAAAGTCTAGGGTTTTGACCCTTGATGAATATGTGTGTATTTTTGTGTTTAATGGTAGAAAATGCATGTTTATGGTTAGAGAAATGACTTTTACTAAGTGATTTTCGGTGAAAATGCCTAAAAGGACTATTTTTTAAAAGTTATAAAATGTGTCATAAAAGTGTGTTTTAATGGAAATTGTGGGCTGTTATAGTTATGAAAATGGTTCGGCTAGGCTTAAAGTACAAAGAAACTAAAAAAAATCATTTTACAAGCCTAGGGGAAAAAGTGTAAATATGACAAAGTTTAGGGAAAAAATGTAAATTTTTCCAAAATGTGAATTTAGGCTAATTTGAGTAGCAGGATGAATAAATAAATTAAATGTGTTGTTATAGATCAAGGAAGACGAGATTCGGACTTAGAACGGGGGAAAAACAAAGAGTATGACGAATAAGTCCTTTTCACCGATTATGCTACCGAGGTAAGTTTGTATGTAAATAATACATCGTTTTTATTTATTTTAATATTTTGTTATATTATATGAGATATGGTTGAATATGGAGTAATTATTTGATGTAAATCATGAATTGTGATTGATTATGGATGAATTGGTAAAATGTTGAAAAGTGAGAATTCCCGGTTGAACCTTCGAAATAGAAAAGATACGAATGAGGTAGCTAGGTCACATGTGTGGTACTAAGTGTAGGCCTCTATGTGTACAAGAGAGCTACGAGATGGTTTTAGGTCACGTGTGTAGTACTAAGTGCAGGCTACTACGTGTACCAGACGGATAGGTCGCATGTGTAGTACTAAGTGCGCGGGCTACTATGCGTGCTGATAGCTTCGATCACATGTGTGGTACTAAGTGCAGGCCACTATGTGTAAGTGATGGTTTTGGTCACATGTGTAGTACTAAGTGCAAGCTACTATGTGCACCAGATAGCTTCGGCTACAAGGGTAGTACTATGTGCAGGCCACCGTGTATCTGTTATTATTCCGATGAGTTTAACGGGAAATTGACTAAGTGAAAATACATGTGATCATGTAACGACTAAGTGTAATTGAATATGACTATGTGATGAATAAGTGTAGGTATAAGTGTAAAAATTTATGAACAATGTGCTCGATATTTGATCGAACCTTCGGTAAGATGAAATGGAGTAAGTGAAATTATGAAAGAGTAAATTTAGCAACAAAACAGTTTTGGATAGCAGCAGTTGTGTTACTTTGAAAAATCACCAAAAATGGTGGAAATCGAATTAGAAGTTGAATAAGATATGAAATAAAATATTATTGAGTCTATTTTTATATAAAAGAAACGGTGTAAGCAAAAGAATTTCATATTATGAGATATTTGAATTTTTGTGAGACGGAGTCAGAATAATTTCGGAATTCCCTGTTATGACTTTAGAAAATTATTAAAAATTGTAAAACAATAATTATGGGTTATAATTCATATTTTTAAAATCCTGAATGAGTCTATTTTCAAGAAAAACAAACGGAAACATCATCTGAATTCTGTACGAGAAGATAATTAGTTTTTAGTGAAGAAGGGTCGAAGCTGTCAGACAGCAGAACAGGGGAAACTTTAAAGAATAAACTTTACTTATTGGATAAACCAAAAATTCTGAAAATTTTTATGGTAAGAATATATGTGAGTCTATTTTCAAGGAAAATTAGCGGATCTTAATTTGGAGTTCCTTAGTTCAAGATATAAATAATTTAGTGACTGTGACCCGAGTAGACAGCTTGAGATGAACATGAATAAATAGTGGAACTATGTGCAATTATGATTGTATTATCTTGAGAACATATTGTGAAGATTTATAAAAGCATGTTAATAAATCACTTATTATTTACATACCTACTTACTAAGCTATAATGCTTACCCCCCTTCCTTTCCTTTTTCCTATAGTGTCACAGATGCTAGCTCGAGTTGGAGGTCGTCGGAGATTCTACCATACTAACAAGTTATTGATTGGTATTGTATCAACGATCTTCAAGTATTTTTAAGTCTATGGCATATATAGGGACTTGGTCATTTGTGTACATGTTATTATGAGTTGGCCTAGAATATTGGCCTATGCTAATTGAAGGTCATTGTTGTATAAGGCCATTTGATGCGGCCAATATTTGTTATGTTATAAGTCTATGATGAAGCATTACATGGATGTGCATGCTTGTTTGGGTTGGATGAGTGAATGTGTGATAATTATGTGTGGCAAATACTAAATGTGAATGGTTGAGTAAGTTATATGCTATGATTAGTTAAGTGTGTGTGTGGTTGTGCATGATGAATGTGATTTATAAATGGTGTGCGAATGCCATGATGTGGTTATTGGGATGCCTAAAAAATGCCATGTGTGTGTTGATAAACTTGGTATAAGTGTGCAAGAGTTTTTGGATGGAAAAGGGCTTGGTAAATAGCCTAACTTTCATCCGCACGGATGGCCACACGGCCTAGCACACAGGCGTGTGACTTGGCCGTGCGACCCTAAATGGTTGACGACGTCATAAACAGCGAGTTACACAGGTCGAGGACACAGGCGTGTCCCAAGCCACACGGGCGTGTGACCCTGTTTTGTGGTAAAATTTTCTAAGTATTACAAAGTTCTCGGTTTAGTCCCGAACCACTCCCAATATATGTTTTGGGCCTCGTAGGCCCGTATAAGGGACAATATGATTATGAATGAAAAGTTTTAAATTTGAATGGAAATTTGTGACTCGAAAATGATCGGTTATATGTGATTAAGTTCGGTAATGCCTCGTACCCTATTCCGGCGAAGGATACAGGTAAGGGGTGTTACAACTTTAGGAGCTTGTTTTCAAGCAAAATAATGTTGTTTATGTAGATTTCTGTAGTTTTTAGGATTTTGATTTAATAAGTATAAATGCCTCTTTTTTACTTATTCTGAGACCTAAATCGACCAATAGTTCCATTAGGGGCCCTAATATATGATTGAGTGTTGTAGGGATGCATTGGAAATTGGATAATTTTCTTTAGTTTAGCTTTAGTTTCTCTTTGGTTTCTCTTAGTTTTCTTCTCTTTTTCTAAGGTTTTCATTTTTCTTTATCTTCCATAACTGTAGAATTTTATTTTTCTGCATTTTTCTTCTTGTTCTTAGCGTTCTTGTAGTTATTTAATTTAGTTAACACTATAGCTTAGATTTATTCGCACCTTCAGTCCCTCTACCTTGTTTGTAATGACATTTCCAATTTTAGTTAATGCATTTCAATTTCTTTTAAGTTTAATATGTTAAAGCTTGTTCCTTTTATGATGCTCATAGTGTTAGTGAGTTTTATTCTTAGTTGTGTAATCTCAATATTAATGCTTTGAGTTGGGGTATTATGGAAATGCATAGGCTATAGTTGCTTGCTCTTTTTTTTTTTATGATGTACATGTGTTTTTTAATTTATATATGTGTTGGTTTTTGTTAGGTTTTGATGTTCTTTGTATAGTTATAGATGTTACTTATCTGTATTGGGGTTATTTGAGTTGGTGCAGGTGTTTTGTTTAGGTATAGATGTTGGGGTTTTAAACAACTTTGTAATTATTTATTTAAAGGAATGAAAGAATGATATGTTAAATGGCAAAAAAAAATTTCAAATTTGGATAAAAAACTTTTCAATTTTGAGGATTATGTATGAAGGTTTTACATGTAAAATTAGATAAGTAAAATATAAAATATGTTATAAAATTGTATATGCAAATATTTTAACATGTAAAATCAAACATATCGATTTTTAAACATGTAAATACATTTTTAAAATGTTTAATTGTATATACGGATATTTTAACAAATAAAATCAAATATATTATAAAAATTTTAACATTTTTAATAAGCCAATTAAAAATATTAAACATCTATGAAATTATTATTTTTTATAATTGGATGAAAATAATCATTGATGTTTGTTTATACAGATAGGTAGGTGGCTGAGATGGTTGGTTCACCCTGTTTAGGACAAAGCGAAGAGTTCTCGAATAGGAAGGCTATAGATGTAAGGATAAAAAGGAGAGGGAGGCTTAGGATCACCTTGAAGGTGTAACACCCATAACCCAATCTAGTTGTCGGACTCGAGTTACAGAATGCTATAGTCATAATCGGAATAGAACACATTCAAATCATATTGATTATTTCAAATAAACATAGAATACTTCATAAATGCATAATTATTGCTCATATTTAACAAAAATCATCCAAACATTGTCAATTCAATTTATGGTTAACAAATACGTCATTTCTCAGATCATATACGTGCTCATGTATGCTCCAATACCATCAAGAATTTAACTAGGATTAATTTGTAACATTTTCAAAATTTTAGTTCAATTATAAATCAAAACAATTCAGAGCTCAATTTAATCATCATAAATCAATAGTCAATCATTATTCATAGGATATATGTGAAAACATAACTTAAATCGAGTCCACAGGACCTTAGAATTAGTTTAGAAACAAACAGGGACTAATTTGAAACAAAATAGAAAAACATGAAAAAAATTGAAATTAGGGGTCACATGGTCCTGTGGCAGAGCCCAAGCCGTGTCTCAAGAACATGGCCATGTGGAAAAATCGTATACAGTTCGAAGTTAGGGGCATACGTGTAACATCCCGATTTAGGGCCTAGTCGGAATAGTGGTGCGAGACCACAAATCCGAGGAATATGAATGAGTTTTTGAGGTTTATGCTATGAATGCATGCTAGTGTGAAAGTTTCATGAAGCAATTTTGTGAAATTGCGGTTGAATTGTCCAAAAGGACTAAATTGCAAAAGTTACAAAATGTGAGATTCTAGAAGCTATTTGTGTGAAATAGCTTTAGAATATTAATTAGAGGTCCTTAAATAGAAATTTTCCCAATTTCTAATTTTTGGACAAATTTGGGCACGGATGAGTTAAAATAGAAAGTTTATCAAAAAGGGCATTTTGGTCATTTAATAATTAAGTGATTAAAATAGGAGAAAAGATGACAAAATTCATTCATCTTTGTAACACCCCAAACCCGGTCAAAATGCTACGACCGAATCTGGCATGTCACAGGGAAGAAAACATTCTTGAATCTTAGCTTGAAAAGTTGAGTTGCCTTGTTATTAAAAACCCGAATGTTAAATTACTCAATTGTAAAATCTTGAAAATCCCGAAGTTCTTTAAATTTTGGAAATCACCCATTTCGAAACCGTATTAAACGTGTCTTAATAATCTGATAAAGTAGAAGAAAATTTATAAAACAAGTAAAAACCAAACCAACGTTTAAATGGCCTCATTACATTACCCAAAATCCAAATTAAAGAAAAATAACTCCAAATTAACTATTAAAGTAAAATCCAAAATATTATGTATGGCCACCTCGAGTCCACCTCGGCTCCGTATCTGCAGTCTAAGGAATACCTGCAAAGATTAACGGAAGGGGTGAGTCACCGAGACTCAGTGTGTAAATCCCCGTCCAAAAGATATTAGGCCCTCACACAGATTCATATGCAAAGTAAGTATGCCATGCAACCCAACCAACCTAGGCATCCATCCGTATCTCCTGTGTCTACCTAACATTTGTGGCACCTAGCCACTGGTGGTACCTAACCATTGGTGACAAAAGTCTCAAATAATTATATGTGGGGCCAACCCACTTGTGGTACCTAACCACTGGTGACAATCCCTTATATCAATACGTGGGGCCAACCCACTGTGGTACCAAACCACTGGGACGAGTCACAGAAATAAGATATATGTGGTACCTAACCACTGGTGGTTCCAAACCACTGAGACTTAGTCACAAATTGATAATATGTGGGGCCAACCCACTTGTGGTACCTAACCATTGGTGACAGTCTGAAAAGATCATGTTTCCTCCCTCTTCTCATCGTATCCCATTTTCATGTACATGCTTTACATTATGGTATGATCATGCTTAACGGTTAATTAACATGGCACATTCAGGTTTCCATATATGCATTTATTGATAGCAAAACATAATAGACTTACCCGAGTCCTCGTTCTTACCCACAAGGGTATTTTAGTGACCTGAACATCACTTGGCTTTCGGACATACTAACAACTAACAAAATAACATATGAAGTGTGTGAGAGTTACACACCTGATAACACGTAATATCACGCTCTCTACATCGACACTATCGCTAATCGAAACCATAGCTATCTGCCTACGATTCTGCTCGAGCTTGACACCACAACCCGTGTCCAATCCCGAACTGTTGACACTGCTTGCTTCTTAAACTTAGGGGCTGGGTTTACGGGTCCAACCCCCTCCTTAGAATTGCTGGCATTCGAGTCCATGGAACAAATCTTGGTCAGAAGACCGAGTTAACACATAGGGTAAATGTGAATAGATTAACACGTTAGTAGAAAAGATCTCCTTACTTAGATCGACAAAAGCCGAAGCTTTAGGCTTGATCCACAAGTCAAGCGAATCCCGAAAGTCTCCAAAGGAATGCGACACCCCCTTCAACCTACATTCGGCCAAGCCCCCAAACTTTAGGCCAATTAGCCATTCGGCTTTGGCTCTCCAAACCGAAAGAGAAGATAAAGATACAGAAGAAATCGCCACTAACCTTAACATAGGAGATCCAGTTATCACCTAAGAGGATTTAGCACTAGCACAGTAGAAGAGAAGATTCGGCAAAGCAGGGAAGAAGATGAAAGAGCCGAAAAAGAACTACCAATGGAACATAGGAGTTTTCGGTTTTAGAAGTGATCAAAAGAAAAGATGAAGAAGAGAAGGCCATGAAGATTCGGTTTGTAGAGAAAAATCAGGGAAGAGAACTTTGGATGGGGATATTCAGCTATTGCACAGAGAATGAAGATGAGAATGGAGTTAGGGGTTTTTGGCTTTGAAATAGAAAAAGGAAAAATAAGAAAAGATGAATAATAGATGCGGTTATGGTGCTCAAAGGAAAATGAAGAAAAGGGAAAAAGGGTTTCGGCTTTCAGAGAGAACAAGAAGAAGAAGAACAAGAAAGAATCATGGAGAGAGTGAGTCAAGAGAATTTCAGTAATAGTGAGAGATTTATGTTTCAGAGAAAAGAAAATAAGAAGAGAAATAAAACTCAAAACAAAAAGAACCCACTCGGACACCTTAGACACTTTCGGCACAAGGCAAAACAAACCACATTCGGCACCTACCTCCTAAACCCGAAATTTACACAAAAATGACACTACAGGGTCCTATGGCCAATGTAAATTTCGGCACACTCCAACATAGGCCAAACCGATCCCCTCTCGTACACCAAACATTTGAATTTCGGCCACCACTTACACCCCTTGCGCAATCCCTTGTTTTTCTCCTTAATTTTCTCCTGATCACACATTCAAACTTGTTTGAATAATTCAAACTCCTTGAATTGCTCTCTTCCACTTATTCAAAGATATTGACCCATTCAACACTCATCCACCAGAGTCCATGCTGAGTGCAACTCTCCCTTGCCTTGGCGTCAAAAAGAAATCCCCAAAAGGGAATTCCCGCAGCTCGAACCAAGTCCCTACAGCTTCCCTGGGGCGTCACTTCCCTGAGCTCTAAGTGGCGCCTCCTTGCCACTTTACTAAGGCACTCCTTTGTGTCATCCAACACAAACAATATCCCTAAGGCCCAATTCACTAGCTTCCTAAAAGTGCTCAAAAGGAAATTTTCACCAAGACTCCGAAACACCCTAACTCATTCCTGGACCCTAAAGTACCCTAAACTAGCATGTCAAACATAGTATTCACATACAAACACATTAAATGCAAATGCCCTGATTTAGGATGTTACTGTTTTACCCCCTTAAAATAATTTCGGCCTCGAAATTACCTGGTCAAAAGTGTTGAGGGTATTGCTACCGCATAACATCCTCTGGCTCCCACGTGGCTTCTTCTGATCCATGGTTCCGCCACAACACCTTCACCAAAGGGACTGATTTCCTACGCAATACTTTGACATCCCGATCTAAGATCTGCACTGGTTCCTCCTCAAAAGATAAGTCTGGGCTTACTTCAATTTCTTCTACTGGCACAACATAAGACGGATCCGAATGATAGCGTCTAAGCATAGAGACGTGAATTACGTCATGGATCTGACTCAACTCTAAAGGTAACTCGAGCTGATAGGCTACTGGTCCCACACGCTTCAACACCCGATAAGGCCCGATAAACCTGGGGCTCAACTTGCCCTTCCGACCAAATCTCAGCACCTTCTTCCACGGCGACACCTTTAAGAAAACCTTGTCACCCACTGCAAATTCTATATCTTTCCGCTTAAGATCAGCATAGGACTTCTGCCTGTTCGAAGCTTCCTTCAATCGAGTTCGAATTAGCTTAACCTTGTCTTCCGCTTTGAAGAACCAACTCTGGACCCAACAACCGACGCCACCCAACTCTGTCCAACACGTAGGTGTGCGACACTTCCGACTATATAACGCTTTATACGGCGCCATCTGAATGCTCAACTGGTAGCTATTGTTATACGCGAATTTCGCCAACGGTAGAAATTCTTCCCAACTACCTCTGAAGTCTAAGACACAGCCCCTCAACATATCCTCCAGAATCTGAATTACCCTCTCCGATCGCCCATCGATCGTGAATGAAACGTCAGATCTTTGAAATCATACTTTGTACCCAAAGCTTGATGCAACGCCTTCCAAAATCTTGACGTGAACCTAGGGTCCCTGTCTGAGATGATAGACATTGGTACCCCATGCAACCTTACAATCTCCGCTATATATAATCTAGCCAACTTCTGAAGAGAGTAATCCACACGCACAGGTATGAAATGAGCCAAATTTTTCAACCGGTCAACTATTACCCAAACCGAATCCTTCTTAGTAGGCGTAAGGGGTAGCCCACTAACAAAGTCCATGGTGATCGTTTCCCACTTCCACTGCGGAATCTTGACCGGTTGCAACAACCCCGAAGGCAACTGATGTTTCGCCTTTACCTGCTGACACGTCAAACACTTACCCACAAATTCGATTACCTCTCGCTTTAAACCCGGCCACCAAAACTGTTCCCGTAAATCCTGGTACATCTTACTACCTCCCGGATGCATAGCATATGGACTGCTATGTGCTTCCTGAAGAATCTTCTGCCTCAACTCCACAGCTTTTGGCATGCAAACCTTCCCATGGAAACATAAAACTCCATCGCTGTTCAAGCTATACCCCTCTAATCTACCATTCTACACTTCCAAAAATCGAGGCTCAAGACATCATCTACTAGCTATTTCTCTTTAACCTGATTTACCCATGTCGGCTTCACTTGCAGTTCCGCTATCAAACTTCCGTCATCATACAAACTAAGGTGGGCAAACATTGCTCTTAAGTCTGATACAACCTTACAGCTCAACGCATCTGCCACTACATTAGCCTTACCCGAATGATACTCAATCGAGTAATCATAATCCTTCAACAGCTCGATCCACCTTCGCTGCCTTAAATTCAACTCCTTCTGAGTAAGGAGGTATTTCAAACTCTTGTGATCCGTGTAAACAATAGACTTCTCCCCATACAAGTAATGTCTCCAGATTTTAAGGGCGAAAACCACTGCAGCTAGCTCCAGGTCATGCGTCGGATAATTCACTTCGTGAGGCCTCAACTGTCGAGAAGCATACGCTACTACCTTCCCCTCTTGCATCAAAGACACATTCTAACCACAGTATACGACGCATCACAATAGACAAGAAAACTCTTCCCGCTTGGTGAATCAACACTGAGCTTCCACAAAATCCTCTTTAACTTCTCAAAACTTTCTTGTTATTTGTCAGACCACACAAACGGAACCCCTTTCCTTAACAACTTGGTTAACGGTGCTGCAATCAAAGAAAACCCTTCCACAAACCTTCTGTAATACCTCACTAGACCAAAAACTCCGAATCTCTGCCACAGACTTAGGTGGTTCCCAATCCAACACAGCTTCAATCTTCCGAGGGTCCACCCTAATTCCTCAAATGACACCACATGACCCAAAAAGGTAACTTCCCTTAGCGAACTCAGCACTTACTAAACTTTGCGAATAACTGCTTCTCCCTCAGAATTTGCAAAACCACACGAAGATGTGCATCATGCTCCTCCTCGGACTTCGAGTACACCAGAATATCGTCTATAAACACTACGACAAACCGATCTAGATACAGTTGAAAAACCCGATTCATCATATTCATAAACGCTGCTGGTGCGTTGGTCAATCCAAACGACATCACCAAGAATTCGTAGTGACCATAGTGAGTACGAAACGCTGTCTTATGAATATCCACCTCCTTGACCTTAAGCTGGTGATACCCCGGCCTCAGATCTATTTTGGAAAAGACCGATGCTCCTTTAAGTTGGTCGAACAGTGTCGCCTATCCTCGAAGCGGATACTTATTCTTGATCGTCAACTTATTCAACTGACAGTAATCAATACACATTCGCATCGATCCGTCCTTCTTCTTAACAAAAAGCATAGGTGCTCCCCAAGGCGATACACTCGGCCGGATAAAACCCCGGTCTAACAACTCCTGAATCTGCGCTTTCAGCTCCACTAACTCCTTTGGCGCCATTCTATATGGGGCAATAGACACCGATCTTTATTCCGGTAGAAGGTCAATACCAAACTCAACCTCGCGATCTGGAGGCAATCCTGGAAGCTCTTCTGGAAAAACATCAGAAAATTCCTTTACCGTTCGGACATCCCCCACAGTTGATTCCTTAACCTCCAAAGCACAAACATAAGCCACAAACGCCTTACATCTTTTCCTCACCATTTTCTCGGCCTTCAAAGTGGATACCACATTAGGCAGGTAGTTCCTTCTCTCACATATCACCACCACCTCTTCACCCTCGACAGTTCTCAACACCATGCGCTTGGCTGCACTGTCCAAACTTGCTTGATATTTTACTAACCAATCCATACCTAAGATCAAATCGAACTCCCCAAATGGCAGTTCTATCAGATCAACCGGAAACACTACCCCTTGAAGTTCTAGGGGTACATCCTTATACAGTTTATTCACTACTACAGAGTGACCTAGAGGGCTAATTACAGTCATCTCCTTAGAAGAAGTCTCATAGTCTAAGTTCAGAGTTCCCGCTATAGTACTAGCAACATAAGAGTGCGTCGAACCAATATCAACCAAGGCAGTATAAGGCAACCCATAAATTAAGAACGTACCGGTTATGACGTCCGGTGCGTCGCCCTCCTCTTGACGCCTAGCCACATAGACCAACCCAGGCTGTCTTGCATCCGTATTCCCAGCACCTCTGCCCGGTGCTCCACGGCCTCAATCGAAACCATTACCCCCTCTGGCTGGGCCACGACCCCTCTGCGGTTGCTGACCATCTCTTCTGTATTGTGCACATCCTTGACCCTCGAACTGTGTCCTAACTGGCCTCCGTGGGTAATCCCTTATCCGATGGTCCATCGACCCACACTCGAAGCATCCTCTGTTACCTGTCCAACACTCTTCCGAATGAAACTTCCCGCATCGAGCACACTGCTGCGGTGTGCATCGAGCAAAGAAGAGCTTGCCGCTCGACTCGCCCACCTAATCTAGCCCTTTTCTGAAAACCCCCAGCAAACCCTGATGGCCCAAAACTCTTTTTATTCCTATTTACGCCTCACGATCTTTGTTTCTGACGCCTCACCTCCTCGGCTATCTTGGCCTTTTCCACAAGGACAGCAAATTCCCTCTCTCGCTGTGGAGTAATCAACACCCGCATCTCATCTCTCAACCCGTCCTCAAACCTAACACAGCGCTCATGGTTCGTAGACACAATACCCCGGGCATAACGGCTTAACCGTAAGAATTCTACCTCGTACTCGGACACCGACTTACTCCCCTGAACCAGATTTAGAAATACCTTAAGCTGCGCATCCACATAACTAGACCCGACGTACTTCCTCTGAAATACCGCTTTGAAGGAATCCCAGGTGATATCATCGGCCATCGCACCATCCCTAACCGTGAGCCACCACTGATAGGATTCATCCCGAAGAAGAGACACGATCCCTTTCAACTTCTCCTCAGCCGTGAAGTCAAGATCATCCATTATGCGCTCAGTCGCCTCTAACCAAAGATTCAAATTGCGTTGGGGCGACACCAGAAACACCCCTAAACACTTCCGCTCCATTGGCTCGGAGTCGTTCAGACACAGATTTTCGAACCCCCGTACCCATGCCTGCTCCAGCAACTCTCTCCAAGACCCGTAGCATCGCTTGAGACACCGCGTCGTCTCCACCCGTTTGGTCCTGAAACTCTGGTTCCACTGCTGGCGGTGGCGGCACCTCATTCTCTGACCCATGGCCAGACCTTACTGGTTCCGATTCAGTAATCCTACCGCTAACACGACCACGTACGTTACACCCACGTCCCCGAGTGCTCATGACTAACGTTCACGATTTAATCTGATTTAGGAAAATTTTATGAATTAGCTTCCTCCACTGTTTATTACAGAACTGTCTTATGAGTATATATTTAGAGTAATTTTTTCGCGAGTACGTACATTCCTACAAGCTTCAATCTCTAAAGTAGGGTTTTCTAATACTAGTAATCCTATCTCGATACAATCATAGCACAAAACAATTAAATCATACAATCAATAATTAGAAAACTTACCGTCACGGATCGGTGCCGGAGACTCAGGTGCCATGCTTCCCAAAAACATGTATTTCATCGAAACCATTTTGCAAACCCTCTATTGAAGAATAATTTGGGCCTTATACCCATAGCCGAGCTTTTGAACTTGGTTCTGATACCACAATTGTAACACCCCAAACCCGGTCAAAACACTACGACTGAATCTGGCATGTCATAGGGAAGAAAACATTCTTGAATCTTAGCTTGAAAAGTTGAGTTGCCTTGTTATTAAAAACCTGAATGTTAAATTACTCAATTGTAAAATCTTGAAAATCCTGAAGTTCTTTAAATTTTGGAAATCACCCATTTCGAAACCGTATTAAACTTGTCTTAATAATCTGATAACGTAGAAGAAAATTTATAAAACACGTAAAAACCAAACCAACATTTAAATGGCCTCATTACATTACCCAAAATCCAAATTAAAGAAAAATAACTCCAAATTAACTATTAAAGTAAAATCTAAAATATTATGCATGGCCACCTCAAGTCCACCTCGGCTCCGTATCTGCAGTCTAAGGATTACCTGCAAAGATCAACGGAAGGGGTGAGTCATCGAGACTCAGTGTGTAAATCCCCGTCCAAAAGATATTAGGCCCTCACACAGATTCATATTCAAAGTAAGTATGCCATGCAACCCAACCAACCTAGGCATCCATCCGTATCTCCTGTGTCTACCCAACATTTGTGGCACCTAGCCACTGGTGGTACCTAACCACTGGTGACAAAAGTCACAAATAATCATATGTGGGGCCAACCCACTTGTGGTACCTAACCACTAGTGACAATCCCTTATATCAATACGTGGGGCCAACCCACTATGGTACCAAACCACTGGGACGAGTCACAGAAATAAGATATATGTGGTACCTAACCACTGGTGGTTCCAAACCACTGAGACTTAGTCACAAATTGATAATATGTGGGGCCACCCCACTTGTGGTACCTAACCACTGGTGACAGTCTGAAAAGATCATGTTTCCTCCATCTTCTCATCGTATCCCATCTTCATGTACATGCTTTACATTATGGTATGATCATGCTTAATGATTAATTAACATGGCACAATCAGGTTTCCATATATGAATTTATTGATAGTAAAACATAATAGACTTACCCGGAGTCCTCGCTCTTACCCACAAGGGTATTTTAGTGACCCAGAACGTCACTTCGGCTTTCAGACATACTAACAACTAACAAAATAACATATGAAGTGTGTGAGAGTTACACACCTGATAACACGTAATATCACGCTCTCTACATCGACACTATCGCTAATCGAAACCACAGCTATCTGCCTACGATTCTGTTCAGAAGCCGGCCCACAACCCGGTGGCCAATCCTGAACTGCTGACATTGCTCGCTTCTTAAACTTAGGGGCTGGGTTTATGGGTCCAAACCCCTCTTTAGAATTGCTGGCATTCGAGTCCATGGAACAAATCTTGGTGAGAAAACTGAGTTAACACATAGGGTAAATGTGAATAGATTAACACGTTAGTAGAAAAGATCTCCTTACTTAGAACGACAAAAGCCGAAGCTTTAGGCTTGATCCACAAGTCAAGCGAATCCCGAAAGTCTCCAAAGGAATGCAACACCCCCTTTCACCTATATTCGGCCAAGCCCCCAAACATTAGGCCAATTAGCCATTCGGCTTTGGCTCCCCAAACCGAAAGAGAAGATAAAGATACAGAAGAAATCACCACTAACCTTAACAAAGGAGATCCAGTTATCACCTAAGAGGATTTGACACTAGCACAGTAGAAGAGAAGATTCTGCAAAGCAGGGAAGAAGATGAAAGAGCTGAAAAAGAACTACCAATGGAACTTAGGAGTTTTCAGTTTTAGAAGTTATCAAAAGAAAAGATGAAGAAGAGAAGGCCATGAAGATTCGGTTGTAGAGAGAAATCGGGAAGAGAACTTTGGATGGGGATTTTCATTATTGCTATTGCAGAGAGAATGAAGATGAGGATGGAGTTAGGGGTTTCGGCTTTGAAATAGAAAAAGGAAAAAGAAGGAAAGATGAATAATAGATGAGGTTATGGTGCTCAAAGGAAAACGAAGAAAAGGGAAAAGGGGTTTCGGCTTTCAGAGAGAACAAGAAGAAGAAGAAGAAGAAAGAATCATAGAGAGTGTGAGTCAAGAGAATTTCGGCAATAGTGAGAGATTTGTGTTTCAGAGAAAAGAAAATAAGAAGAGAAATAAAACTCAAAACAAAAAGAACCCACCTGGACACCTTAGACACTTTCGGCACAAGGCAAAACAAACCACATTCGGCACCTACCTCCCAAACCCGAAATTTGCACAAAAATGACACTACAAGGTCCTATGGCCAATGTAAATTTTGCCACACTCTAACATAGGCCAAATCGATCCCCCCTCCTACACCAAACATTTGAATTTTGGCCACCACTTACACCCCTTGCTCAATCCCTTATTTTTCTCCTTAATTTTCTCCTGATCACACATTCAAACTTGTTTGAATAATTCAAACTGCTTGAATTGCTCTCTTCCACTTATTCAAAGATATTGACCCATTCAACACTCATCCACCAGAGTCCATGCTGAGTGCAACTCTCCCTTGCCTTGGCGTCAAAAAGAAATCCCCAAAAGGGAATTCCCGCAGCTCGAACCAAGTCCCTCCAGCTTCCCTGAGGCGTCACTTCCCTTAGCTCTAAGTGGCCCCTCCTTGCCACTTTGCTAAGGCACTCCTTTGTGTCATCCAACACAAACAATATCCCTTAAGGCCCAATTCAGCTAGCTTCCCTAAAAGTGCTCAAAAAGTAAATTTTTACCAAGACTCCGGCTTACCCCAAACTCATTCTTGGACCCTAAAGTACCCTAAACTAGCATTCAAACATAGTATTCACATAAAACACATAAAATGCAAAGGCCCTGATTTAGGATGTTACAATCTTCTTCTCCAAGACTGCCAAAAATTTGAGAGAGCCATTGTTAGGGTTCCTCAAAAATTTCAAGCTTGCTAGTAAGTGCATCTAGCCTCGTTTTTGATATTCTTTGTAATTTTGAAATCCTTGTTGCATGAGTAAGCTATTTTTAGCTATTTGATGAGCTATGATGGATGTTCAAAAATGTGGTCATGTATGACATGCATGTATTTTTATGTTTTATGGAAGATTATGAAAGCTTGATGTAGTAGAAACATCTTTTGCTAAATGAGTTCCCATAGAAAATGCATGTAGGGACTAGTTTGTAAAAATCTTGAGTTTGGTCATACATGTGTGATGTAGTGAGAATTGATGATTGCTTTAGTTGAGTAAGTGATTCGGCTAAGCATGAAAGGCTAGGAAGTTGAATAAAAATCATTTTACGAGCCTTGGGGCAATAGTGTAATTATGAGAAAGATTTGGGGCAAAAGAGTAATTTTGCCAAAGTATGAGATGTGGGTCAATTTGGTCAATGTGTGTATTGAATAAGTTGATTTATTCATTATAGATCAAGAAAGACAAAGCCCGGATCGAAACCGAGGCAAGAGCAAAGTGGTGGACTAAATTGCACGTTTCCATACTTTTGAGTATCGAGGTAAGTCTATGCATAAACAATGCATTCATACTTACAATTTGTTAATTCTAGCTAGTGTATAGCATGGTTGAGAATGATTGAGAACATATGTGGTTCAAGTGGAATGAATGTGATAGATTTTGTGAATGGATGAATGATTGAGTAAATAGATATGTGAATGTGTAGTGATAATGCTAAAAGATGGGCTAAGTGCGATACCATATTAATGCATAATGACGATGAGCTGGCTAGGTGCGATGCTATCGTTAGGTATATTGTCTAGTGGGCTATGTGCGAAACCACTACGATTACCT
This sequence comes from Gossypium sturtianum, assembly GCA_025698515.1. NCBI lineage: Eukaryota > Viridiplantae > Streptophyta > Magnoliopsida > Malvales > Malvaceae > Gossypium > Gossypium sturtianum. Next base: position 96,336,648 of record CM046945.1, on the reverse strand, counting down.
TTATGGTAGGCTAAGTGTGATACTACCTTATTAATCGATTGTGGTGGGCTAAGTGCGAAACCACCTAGAAATTAGCTGTGTGGATTAGCTGGGTGGATGTATTATCGAGAAATGATGATGTGTTGTATATTGTGTAAATGTGATATTGAATGCAGGGGTGCATGTCAATTGTAACGACCTGAAATTGGGCCTAGTAGGATTGGGCCCATTGGGCCTTGAGCGTAGAAGCGTTTTAAAATTTATGGGAATTTGAGAACGGCATTATTTCAAGTTGGACTTATTAGGAAGGTGATTTTGGAAAGTTTCGAGGTTTCTAGGAAGTTCCGGGTTCAAGTTAAGTTATAGGAAGAATTTTGTGTTTAAGCACTTTAAGGAGAGATAGTAAGTGACCTCAATGTTTATGGAATTAAATGAGTAATGTGCTAGCATAATTGAACAACTGGTAAGAAGGTTATGGCGCCATATGAAGTACTTGGGGGGAAGAGGTTCAAATCCCATTGTGTGTAAATTTTGACTATTATTTTTGCTTTCTTTCCCTAAGTGTCGGCCAAGCATGTAAATAAGGCAATGTGGACTTTTTATTTTTGGCAAGATGGCTAAGGAAAATAGGAAAGTATGAAGGTGAGGAAAGAAATCAAGAGAAAGGGGAAAGTAAGGGGAACATGTGGCCTTTTTCAAGGGAAGTGTTATGGAAAGTGTGGTTGGCCAATTTTTGACCATTATGGTCATGAATGTGGACGGTTTTGGGTGTAGAGGGAGGTAGCCGAATTTTCTTTGGTAATTGGTAAAAGTTTTGGTGTTGTTTTGGCCAAAAACTCCTATTTGCAAATTTTGTGTCATTTTTCTTTTCTCTCCAAATTTCCTTCTCCTTCTTGCCGAATCTTCAAGCTTTGAGTGTACATCTTTCTCCTTTAATTGGCCGAATCACTCACCTTTTTGTTCATCTCCCCTTAGATAGCTGAAATAATCTAGCACTCTTCTCTTCATCCATTCTTTTCTTTTGACCTTTTCATCAACATTTTCTCTATTCTTAATTCGACATTACCTTGTGATCAAATCATCCTCTTTTCGTAGTGATTTAAGTGAGTGGCGCTACAAGGAAATTAACAATCGGTAAGTAGTAGTTCTCTCTTTGTCAATAACTTTGTTTCATCCGAGTTTTTCCTTAATAATCGAGTGTTCTTCTTTCTCTCGTTGGAGTCCGAAAGTTACGTTCTTTTACGTGATATGGCCATCGTTGGATTTAGGGCTTTCAACAAGGTGAAGGAGCACAAGTGATTTGTATTAACCAAATCGTTATCGTCGACTTGTCAAGCAAGTGGGGTAAGAACGTTGTTATAAGATTTGTTTTGATAAAAGGTGGGATAATTGCTAATGACTCTTTCGCTCACCAAATATTGTTAGGATGGGATTTTAGTAGTCAAAGGATAGGATCGATTCTTGGTGCACTGAGGGAGATCACATTCGTGGTGTTGAAATCGGTAGAAAGCACAACTCGTAATCAAGGTGTGTAATCCCGTACCCTTCCGAATACATGTTTGAAATGGTGTGTAATCTCTTACCTCTCTGGATGTTTGTATGAAATGTTCTATGATTCGGTCGAAATACCAAAGAAAATTAGAAACCGGCATCCGAGACCACTCGGGAGTGCGTATGTTCATAGTAGTAACCATATTTTGCAAAGAAACAGTTTGGTGCGATGCTTGTTGACGTGATTTTGGAAAAATCACGAAAAATAGGATAAAGGGAAATAGAAAGCGAAAAATATATCGAAATAAAGCTTACTGTGTCTATTTTTATATGAAAGAAACAGAGGAGGAAGAGGAAGTTTATATTCTGGGATATCTTAATTTTAGTGAGACTAGTTCTGATGGACTTCGTGGTTCCCTGTTCTGTCTTGGAAAAATTGGTTAAAATTGTGCAAAGTGAATTATGAGTTATAAGTTATATGTATGGATTCCATAGAGAACCTTTTCAATAGAAACAAGTGGGAGCAGGATATGAAAACCGTACACTGAGATATTTGAAATTAAGGTAAGAGAGGTCAGAATCATTGGACAGTGAAACAAGGGAAACTTTAAGGAATAAACTGTACTAAATGGATAAGCCAAAAATTCTGGAAAAATTGTAGTAAGAAGATATATGATTCTAGTTTCATGTAAAATTTACAGATTTAAATTTCGAGTTTTCTAACTCGAGTTATAGTCAATTTAGTCAGTATGATGCAGATGGACAGTTTCAAATTTTTATGTCCAAATTAGTAGTTAAGTCCAGGGTTGCGAAATTACCAAAATACCCTTGGAGTGTAAATTACCGAAATACCCCTAGGTTGCGAGATTACCGAATTACCCTTTGTGGGTAAAATTACTGATTTACCGAAATGCCCCTATGGGCCAATTTGATAGATTGTTATAATGGGCCGATTTACCGAAATGTCCTTATGGACCGAATTACTGAAATGCCCCTATGGGCCGAATGATCGTATTGCTTTAATGGGCTGATTCATAAAAAGTATTCAATAGGTTAATGGATGTTGTTTTTATGTGTATGTTTTATGATTATGTATGATGCATCTTTACATATTGCATGGGATGGGAAATTTTGAATGAAGAGAAGTATAGACCGGTGGCATTGCCACAAAAATGTTTGTTATTATGTTTCATTATGATTTCGGTGGCTTGGCCACAATAAAAATATATTATAAATGGCATCTTGCCTGCGAATTAAATGGCATCTTGCCTGTGAATTAAATGGCATCTTACCTACGAATTAAATGGCATCTTGCCTGCGATTTGGAGAGACTGGCGGGGTGGGTTGACTTGATCCCCACAGGAGAGACTGGCTGGTACGGGGGAGAGATTGGATGGATGGGTTGGGTTGCATACTTTGCATTCATATATATATATATATATACTGTTTTGCAATTGGGCTTCGGCCCAAGATTATCTTAAATGGGCTTAGGCCCAAGATATTTCTAAGCGGGTTCAGGCCCAGTGGATGACGATAATGGGATTTCACACTGAGTTCTTGTAACTCACCCCCCTTTTTCTTAACCCTTGTAGGTAATGCTCCGTAATGAGGACTTGGGCCCATGGATGACTCGGTGGAAGCCATACTTCAGAAACGGTGTTTTATTTTGAACTTTAGATTTTTAATTCCGTTCACTTTACTATTTTGGGTTTTTATGTTGTAATAAGGCATCTGGAGTGTTTTATTATTTGCTTTATGGTTGATATACTTATTATTTTACTTAAATTGTTTAAAACGAGAATTTTCTAAAACTTAAATAAAGGTTTTCCAAAATTGATTAACATATGGATTTCATAACAAATTTTTACAAATATTTTTAACATTGGAAATTTTCTCTCAAATTATCAACGATATTTTCAAAAGTCACGGTTTTAAAGTTCACTACCTTAATTGTTGACTCATCAATCAATCTCTCAAAAATACTTGCATTTTATCTACGTTTTCGCAACGTTTTCAAAATGCTTCTGCAACTCTATTTCTAAACGTCAAATTTTCGTAAATTGTTTATTTCAAATATGCTTCCGCAAATGAAAAGGTTTTTAAATATAATTACGTTTTCAATTAGACATGAATTGCTTAAGTGTTTTGGGTTTTTAACAAAGAGGCTGTATTTCTCAAGCAAGTTTTTACTTCCATGTGACACACCAGATTCGGGCCTAACTTCTAGGCCGAGTTCGGGGTGTTACATCAATGGTTATGAGTAAGTGACTCATGATGTGTTGGAAATGTGGTAAGGGATAGAAAGAGTAAGCATAGTTGTACATTATATGTTAGTATAATGCTAATTGTTGTTTAGCTTATACTATGTTGCTTAATTGTTTATGTGTAAACTTACTAAGCCCAAAGCTTACTCCCTTTCTTTTCCCTTGTCTTATAGAGAAAAAGTGTTGAATCGAGATACGAGGATCAATTGGAAGATCGCCCACACTGTCAGCACACTCTAGTACATGAGACTCAATGTTTTGTATATGGCATGTATAGGGGCTACACAAGTTAGTGAATTTTGTTGTATATGGCTATGATGTGTTGGCCTTTAGATGGATAATCTATTTTCTATAATGCCATAGTTGTTGGCACTTTATTATATGAAAAGATGTAGTTATCTAATTGAGATTGTAAGATTTTGAGTTGATTATAGATGTGTTGAATGAGTGCATGATCGTGTATGCTAGGAGGGTGAAAAGAACTTGGCAAATAGCTTTGTTCTTGTCCATGTGGGTAGACACACGGGCGTGTGTCTAGGCCATGTGTGACACACGGTCAGCCCATGGGCGTGTGACTTGGCCGTGTGTCCCCTGCATGTTAGTATTTTAAGTCAGAATAGACCACGGACTAGTCACACGGGCGTGTGCCTAGAACGTGTGTGTTAATCAGTGTTGGCCACGGGCTAGCCACATGGGCGTGTGTCTAGACTCTAGGCCGTGTTAAGGTAGTCAGTGTGCACCACGGGTGGAAGGCACGGGCGTGTGACCTAACCGTGGGGGATTGGCAAATGCTTGAGTTTCATGCACGGGTGGTGACCATGGGCGTGTGTGACATCCACGGGCATGCCAAATCTTACACGGGCGTGTAAGCCCTGTATAGATGGAAAAATTTTAAGATCGTAAGAGTTTTTGATATGCTCTCGAGAGCCCTCGTGTGTTTGAGAGAGGCCTCGTAAGTCGGGATTGAGGTTGTTGTGATGGCCAAATAGAGTGGTCATGTTGTGCCTAAGTGGCGATCTTGAGGTTTTTATTACGGTAATGCCTCGTGCCCGGTTTCGGCATTGAATACGAGTAAGGGGTGTTACATTTAGTGGTATCAGAGCTATGGTTTAGTCGATTCTAGGACTACTGTAGAGGGTGTAAGAGTCTAGCTATACATGCCATAAGTGTACAATGATAGTGTGGTGGCTTCTGAAGATTTTAAATCTTGTTTTATATAGAATATGGATTCCGATCCATTGACTGCTGATGAAGTAGCTAGTAATGCGTCGGCTCCTGCGTAAGGAACCGTGCCTGTTCAAAGTGGACCCGAGGCTAGGGGTCAAGTGGAAGGGGCTCGGGAAGCCTTTCTCCAAATGATGAGCAATTGGTACTCGAATTATGTTCGAGCGAACCCTAATGCTCAACCTCCTCCACCTCCTCCTCCTATACCTCAGCCAATTCCCGTGGCTCCTTAAGGTATTGATGTAGTGAGGATATCAAAACCCCGGGTAGATAAGATTAGAAAACACGGGGCTGAGGAGTTTAGAGCTAAGGTTGATGATAACCCTAAGAGGGCAGAGTTCTGGTTATAGAACTCGATGAGAGTATTCGATGAACTCTCTTGTACACCTGAAGAGAGCTTGAAGTGTGTCGTATCCTTGCTGAAGGACTCGGCATACCATTGGTGGAAGACGTTAACGTCAATGGTCCCGAGAGAGCGGGTGATATGGGACTTCTTTCTGGAAGAGTTCTGGAAGAAGCATATAAGCCAGAGGTTTGCTGATCGAAAAATGAAGGAATTCCTTGAGTTGAAGCAAGGAAGAATGTCAGTAGCAGATTATGAGCGTGAGTTTGTTAGGCTTAGCAAATACGCTCAAGAATGTGTGTCGACAGAGACCATGTTGTGTAAGAGGTTCGAAGACGGACTGAATGAGGACATCAAACTCCTAGTGGGTATATTGGAGTTGAAAGAATTTGTGGTGTTGGTCGAAAGGGCAAGTAAGGCCGAAGAGTTGAGTATAGAAAAGAAAAAGGCTGTGAGTGAAGCCCGAGATGCTAGAAAGAGGCCGATGGGGAAGTCGTATCAAGCCCAGTCGAAAAGGTCCATGGAAGTGAGTCCTAGGACGACAACACCAGTGGGTTATTCGCATCGAGACTTGGGCAATACTCGTTCGGGTTCGAGAGTCCAAGCTACTTTGATGGAAAGTGTGGGCAATCCAAAGAACAAACAAGAAGTGTCCAAGTTGTGGTAGATATCACACCGAAGAGTGTTGGGGTAACAGTCGGAACTGTTATAAGTGTGGTTCCCCCGACCATTTTATCCAAAATTTCCCCGAGAGGGATGATAAGGAAGAGAAGCTAGAGATGAGATCCAATGATGTGTATGCAAGGGGTAGACCACCAAGGAACCCGAGAGGCGAGAATAGTGGTAGAGGTGCATCTAGAGACCGGAGGGTCGGGCACCTGCGAGGACGTATGCCATTCGCGCTCGCGAAGAGGAATCCTCCCCTGATGTAATAACGGGTACGTTTTCTCTCTTTGACACACTTGTTATTGCTTTAATAGATCCAGGGTCTACTCATTCTTATATTGGCATGAGATTGGCTTCTAGTTTGAGTATGACTGTTGAGTCTACGGACTTTGTGGTTAAGGTGTCAAACCCGTTAGGTAAGCATGTGTTAGTGGACAAGGTGTGTAAGAATTTTCCTTTGATGATTAAGAGTCATTGCTTTCCGGCAAACCTAATGTTGTTGCCGTTTGATGAGTTTGATTTAATCCTAGGCATGGATTGGTTGACTACCCATAGTGTCTTAGTGAACTGTGGTAGTAAGTTTATTGATTTGAAATGTGAGAGTGGAAATGTGGTTCGAGTTGAATCGTGGATCGAGATAGTCTACCAGTGATGATTTCTTCCTTAGTGGTGATAAATGCTTGAGAAAAGGGTGTGAGTCCTATCTTGCTTTTGTGTTGAATACTCGAGAGGTTGGAGTAGAGTTTGAAAGCAGTGCCGATGGTATGTGAGTATCCTGATGTATTCTGGAAGAGTTACCCAGATTACCTCCAAAGTGAGAGAGGTTGAGTTTGGGATTGAGTTAGTTCCGGGAGCGGCACCTATCTCGATTGCTCGTATAGGATGGCACCTTTAGAGTTGAAAGAATGAAGGTTTCGATTGCAAGAGTTGACAGATAAGGGTTTTACAAGATCGATCTACTCACCGTAAGTGCTCCAGGTATTGTTTGTGAAGAAGAAAGATGGGTCTATAAGGTTGTGTATAGACTATAGACAACTTTTTAACAAAGTGACGGTTAAGAATAAGTATCCTTTACCAAGGATTGATGATCTTTTGATCAAGCAAAGGGAGCTACATGTTCTCCAAGATTAACACGAGGTCCAGTTATTATCGGTTGAGAGTGAAAGAGCAGATGTGTGAAAACGCATTTCAACAAGGTATGGCCATTATGAGTTTTTGGTTATGCCGTTTGGTTTGACGAATGCACGGCGATTTTTATGGATCGATGAACCATGTTTTCGCACCATATGTGGACAAGTTTGTAGTTGTTTTCATTGATGACATATTGATCTATTCTCGGGATGAGAATGATCATGAAGAACATTTGAGAATTGTCTTGCAGACTTTAAGAGATAAGCAGTTGTACGCTAAGTTTAGCAAGAGTGAGTTTTGGCTCCGTGAGGTCGGATTCCTAGGACACATTGTGTCGGGTGATGGTGTTAGGGTTGACCCGAGTAAGATATCGGCAGTTGTGGATTGGAAACCGTCGAGGAACGTGCCAAAAATCAAAAGTTTCTTGGGATTAGCAGGATATTACAGACATTTCGTAAAAGGGTTCTCTGTGATTGCTACCCCAATGATGAAACTATTGCACAAAGATGTCAAGTTTGAATGGACTGAGACATGTCAACAGAGTTTCGAGAGAGTGAAGACATTATTGACTGAGGCACCAGTTTTGGTTCAACCGAATCGTGACGAGTTTGTGGTTTACGATGGACGCGTCATTTAATGGTCTCGATTGCGTGTTGATGCAAGAGGGTAAGGTAGTCGCTACGCCTCGAGACGCTTGAAACCGCACGAAAGAATTATCCGACTCATGGTTTGGAGTTGGTCTGCGATTGTTTTCGCGTTAAAGATTTGGCGACATTACTTATATGGTGAGAAGTGCCGAATCTTTATGGATCACAAGAGTTTGAGATATTTGATGGACCAGAAGGATCTGAATTTGTGACAGATACGGTGGCTTGAGTTGTTGAAAGACTATGAGTTAGTCATTGATTACCACCCGGGAAAAGCGAATGTGGTTGCGGATGCCCTGAGTAGGAAATCCTTGTATGCTCTAAGAGTTATGAGGACGAGTTTGGCATTGTCTAATGATGGTGCTATTCTAGCAGAGTTGAGAGCTAAGCCACTCTTTGTTCAACAGATATATGAAGCTCAGAGAAATGACAGTGAGATGTCAGCTAAGAGAGATAAGCGTGAGTCAAAAAGTGATTCTGATTTTCGAGTGGGCTCGAATGGTTGTTTGTTGTACCGTGACAGAATTTGTGTACCTAGAGATGAGAAGTTAATCCAAAAGTTTTTGCATGAGGCCTACAGTGGATGTTTGTCAAGACATCCGGCAATTTAAAATGTATAATGACTTGAAGAAGTCTTATTGGTGGCCGGGTATGAAAAGAGATATTTCAGAGTTCGTGACAAACTGTCTGATTTGTCAACAAGTGAAATGTAACACCCCACACCCGAGTCCGAGGCTCAGACCGGATACGAGACATTACTGTGCTTGAACTTACTTAATCATGACATTATGGTCTATAAAATTTCGTTCCGAAATTAAAACTTCTCATTCTTAAACAATTCGTACATTTCATGGGCCTACGAGGCCTTAAACTCGTACTGGTAAACTTTCGGAACCTTATCGAAAAACTCTTCCTTGAAACAGGGGTTACACGCCCGTGTAATATAAGACACGCCCGTGCATAGGCATACACGCCCATGTCCTCAGATCGTGCCTAAAAACTCAGTATTCTGCCAATTTCCACACGGCCATGACACGCCCGTGGACTTAGACCGTGTACTACATCTTGATATACTGACTTATTTCACACGACCGGGCACACGCCCATGTTCTAACCGTGTGTCATGCACGGCCTTAACACACGACCGTGGGATTAGTCCGTGGCCTATTCTTACTTATAAGACTAAGGTGCAGTTTATGCACGGCCTACTCACACGCCCGTGTGTCTAACCGTGTGGGCACTTAGAGGCTATTTACGAAGTCAATTGCCATCCTGAAATTAAGATACAATTCATACTCATTTTCACAAATCAATACTACATCATCTTGAATAATACTACGTGCTTCATTGATAATTATAAACATACACACTTGGCCAATCACTTAGCCATATATAAAAGAATAACAAACTTAATAGCCTATACTTTGGCTCTTCTTATAACATTTACTCAAAATGTAATGCTACCTATACATGCCATACTTAATAAAACAACTTGGCTATACCAAAATAGCGATTGATAGTGTGCTCTGAGCTTCGATGATGGTGATCCTCGATATTAGCTTAGCGGGACTACATGGAAAGAAAGAATGAAAGACGTAAGCATTTAGCTTAGTAAGTTTGCATAATACACATAGCAACATTCTTACTTAATATAGACCATTTGATATAAACAATGGCATCATAAATTCAGCTATATAAAGCTTACTTACTCATACTTGATTCTTACATAACTCATGAAACTTACTAGTCTCATACTTGATAGGCAAACAAAGTACCTATATCACTAGATCACATTGATCAGTATACTTGAACATAATACTCATAATTTCTAATTCATCATTCATAACATGAATAATATTCTTTTTCACTTGATAATAACCTTACTTACTTAGCTTTCTTGTTATCTCTTTGGAGCTTAACTCGTTTGCCCGATGAATTTATATGAATAACCGAGGATACTAAATCTCATCTAAATTTTGAGGCCATGACTTAACATGGGCTTATACGAAGTCTTTCTTATTCTCACCAATGCCATGCCTTAACTTGGACTTATATGGGATCTCTTTCTCTTGATAACTTTTCAATGCCAAGCTTGCCTTGGTCTTACATGATAACTTGTTCAATGCCAAGCTTGCCTTGGACTTACATGATAACTTATTCAATGCCAAGCTTGCCTTGGACTTACATGATATCTTACTCAATGCCAAGCTTGCCTTGGACTTACATGATAACTTATTCAATGCCAAGCTTACCTTGGACTTACATGATATCTTACTCAATGCCAAGCTTGCCTTGGACTTACATGATAACTTATTCAATGCCAAGCTTGCCTTGGACTTACATGATATCTTACTCAATGCCAAGCTTGCCTTGGACTTATATGATATCTTGCTTGCTTGCCGATGCCATGCATTGGCTTGGTCTTATACGGACTTTCTTGTTTCATGTGGTAGATCGAGTATCCTAAGTTATTCAACTTCAATCGGGGCTTTCTCATGCTTGATCTCATTAATTTCTTTGTTTAACATAACATTAAACATTTTTCATAATAACATTGTACATTATACTAAGCAATTTAATGATATAAATCATAAAGCTTAGAAATCATACAAACTTACCTCGATATACAAAATGTAGCTAGGTATGCAATTTAGTCCTCGACCTTGTTCTTGCCTCGGTTTTGATTCGGGCTTTGTTTTTCTTGATCTATAGTCATAAATAGATCATTTAATATTCACATTGACTAAATTGACCCTTTACTCATACTTGGGCAGAATTACTATTTTGCCCCTATACTTTCTCATATTTGTACTTTTGCCCCAAGGCTCGTAAAATAATTTTCATTCAACTTTCTTAGACTATATGCTTAGCTGATTCATTTTCTCTAATATAGCCATTATCAATTCTCATTATTTCTAATAGGTATGACTAATTTCAAAACTTTTGCAAACTAGTCCCTATGCTCATTTTTCATGAAATTCACTTAGAAAAAGATGTTTATCTAACATCAAACTCTTATAAACTTCCATAAAACATCCTTTAACAAGCATACCATTCATGGGTAGATTTTTGAACATGCATCTTAGTTTACTTTATAGCTAAAAATAGCTAATTCAATATACGAGAACTTCAAAAATACGAAGAATATTAAAAACGGGACTAAGATGCCTTACTTGCAAGCTTCAAAAATTTGAAGAACCCTAGCTATGGAGTCTCCCAAATTTTCAGCACAAGGGGGGAGAAGATGAATAAGATTTTTATCATCTTTTCCCATTTTAATCATTTATTTGCTAAATGACCAAAATGCCATTCTCTTTAAAATTTTACAAATTACTAACTCATGTCCATTTTTGTCCAAAAATTATGATTTGGGCAAATTTCTATTTAAGGACTTATAATTTCTATTCTAAAGCTATTTCATACAAAATGCTTCTAGAAACTCATATTTTACAACTTTTGCAATTTGGTCCTTTTTTACCATTCAACTTCAATTTAGAAAAATTGCTTCATGAAACTTTCACACTAACATGCAAACATGGCATGAACCTTAAAAACTCATAAATTCACCTCAGATTCATGGTCTCGCACCACTATTCTAACTAGGCCCTAAATCGGGCTGTTACATGAAAGCTGAGCATCAAGTGCCTTCGGGATTGCTTCAACCAGTGTTGGTACCCGAATAGAAGTGGGATCGGGTTACCATGGATTTTGTGACGGGGCTACCGATGACTCCGAAAAAGAGAGATGTTGTGTGGGTTGTTGTGGATAGACTAACGAAGTCGGCTCACTTTATTCCAGTATGTGTTGATTATTCACTGGATAAGTTAGCTGAGTTGTATGTTGCAGAGATAGTGAGGTTACATGGTGTACTTGTGTCTATAATATCCGATAGGGATCCGAGGTTCACTTCGAGGTTTTGGAAGAGGTTGCAAGAGGCTTTGGGAACAAAGTTGAATTTTAGTACTGCGTTCCATTCGCAAACCGATAGTCAGTCTGAAAGAGTGATTCAAGTTCTCAAAGATATGCTTTGATGCTGTGTGTTAGAATTCGAGGGAAGTTGGGAGAGATATCTACCTTTAGTCGAATTTGCTTACATCAACAGTTATCAGTCAAGTATACGGATGGCTTCGTATGAGGCCTTGTATGGTCGTAAGTGTCAGACTCCTTTATATTAGACCGAGCTTAGTGAGAAGCGAATCCATGGGGTCGATCTAGTAAAAGAGACCAAGGAGAAAGTGAAAATAATCCGTAATAGTCTGAAACTTGCTTGAGATCATGTAAGTAAATCGCGCGGATCTGAAAAGAAAGGAAATTAAATTTGAAGTGGGCGACAAAGTATTTTTGAAAGTGTCCCCATGGAAGAAGATTATGAGATTTGGACGAAAAGGAAAATTGAGTCCAAGATTTATAGGGCCGTATAAGATTACAGATAGATTTGGGCCAGTAGCATACCGATTGGCTTTGCCGGTAGAGTTGGAAAAGATCCATAATGTGTTCCATGTGTCGATGTTGCGACGGTATCGCTCTGATCCTTCACATGTGATTCCTCCGACGGAAATTGAGATAAGACCGGATATGTCTTATGATGATGAGCCGATTAAGATCTTGGCTCGAGAAGTGAAACAGTTGAGAACTAAGAGCATAGCACTAGTGAAAGTGTTATGGCAGAAACACGGTGTGGAAGAGGCTACATGGGAAACAGAAGAAGCTATGAGAGAGCAACATCCAAACCTCTTTACTGGTAAGATTTTTGGGGGCGAAAATCTCTAAAGGGGGAGAGTTGTAACATCCCGATTTAAGGCCTAGTCAGAATAGTGGTGCTGTAACACCCTGGTTTAGGGGTTGTGCGTATGGGGTATAAATCAAGTGTTAGTAGGTTTTTGGGAGTGCTTGGTTGAGTTTTAGAGGCTCTAAGAATGTTGGGATGAGAAGGGAAGGCTTTGGAAAATTTAGATTTTTAGGGTAAAAAGGAATTGGGCACAGGAGAATTGAGCCCAATGGGCCTTAGGCGTAGTAGCGTTTAAATTTTTGGAGAACAAGAGACCGGCTTAAATGCAAGTTGGACCTATTGGATAAGTGATTTTGGAAGGTTAGAAGGCTTCTATGAAGTCCCGGATCAAATATTAGCTTTGGGGAAATTTTGGTTTTAGGAAAAAAAAAAAACCGGAAGTTGGCGGTAGGCCTTAAGAATAAAATGTGGGAAAAATGACACAAGTAGAGTGTGTGGTGTAGTGGCAAAGTGACGCCACATAAGAGACAAGGGGGTGACGCCAAGGGAAGGAAGGAGGTCCAAGGTTCAAGTCTTGGCTTTTGCATTTTGGTTTTCTTTTACTTGGACCTCGAGAATTTGGCTATAGTTTATATTTAGTTGCGCATGGTTTAAGACACAAGAGGAGCTTGTGGCCAAGTGGCTAGCAGCGTGGATTATGTTGCAAGGGAGCACAGGTTCGAATCTCATGAGAAGCAAGGGAGTATTTATTTTGCTTGATGCAGACGGGAAGAGTTTCAGTTGAATTTAAACTCTCTGACGAAGGGATCCCACATCGGAAAGATACAAAGAAGGAAGGTAAAGTGCTAGCTATATAAGGAGCATCCTAGGAGGAGAGAAAACACATCTTGGAGGCGTTTGGGCACGGGAGTGGTCGGAGCGCGGATTAACACCGAGTCCTATCGTGTGTGTAACTCTCTCTACTCTAGTTGTAGAGCGGCAAATGCCGGCGTGCGGTCACGGCAATAGTAGCCACACGAGCGTGCGGCGCGCGTGTGGGGCTTCGACGCGATAGTTGAGGCCATCGGTGAGTATTCTTGTGGGTTGGGTTGCTTGGCCGTGATGGGCCGAAGTGGGCCCAATGGGCCCGTAGGCCCTTATGAGTAAATTGTGCGATTGTGTAGTATATAGTGAACTAGACTAGGTGGAACTTATATACGTGGCTAGATTTGTGTTAGGTGGGCCACACGAGCGTGTGGGCCCGAATGGGCCGAAATTAGGCTTTAGGCCCAATAGTCCATTTCGACCAGAAATGGTAGTTGGGTCGCTCGGGGCGACATTGGGCCTTTAGAAAGGCCATTCCAGGTACGAAATTACCGATATACCCTTGGTGGGTAAATTACGAAAATGCCCTTAGTAGGTAAAATTACGATTTTACCCTTAAAGGTTGATTAGCAAGGTAGGGGCGTGTTAGTTTTCTTTGTGCTATAGTTTTTGTCTTGGCCGAATGGCCTAAGTGTTCATTGTTTTTATGCCAAGGCCGATTGTAGGGAAGAAGAGCACATCGTTTGGGAACCTTTTGTAAGTCCGTTAGTCTGCAGTGCGCGAAGCGAAGTAGCGTTTCGGGTTTTGGTATCATTTAGGTGCGTAATCATCGCACTATTTCTGTGGTTTGGTTTGCTAACATGTTTATGTGTGTATTATGTGTAATAGCCGTTTATAATGGCATAAGTGATGAATAACTCGTGATGGTAAGTTAATCTTGATATACATTTATATATGTACAATGTGGTAGTGATAAGTGATAAATACTCATTCTATATGATATTCTTGCATGATTTATTGACACATGGGCATGGGATTGGATTGAAGAAGGGAGAAGTGTACACAGGGATGTACGTGGTCTAATGATAGCTCGGGCTACATTAGCGCTTGAGGGTTAGCTTTGTGCTACCTCAAGGGAGTGTTGGCTAGGTGCCCATCTCGGCGGTTGATTGCTATGTGCATCACCGTAGACGATTACGATATTTGGATCACTTTGGTTGATCGGTGGCTCCCACCACGGCCTCGGCAATGAGAATGCCGAGGTAAGATTTATGGATCACGATGTGATCGGTGGCTCACCACGGCCTTGTCAGCGGCAGTCCGCCGAGGTAACATATGTGGGATCACTCGGTTGTGATCGGTGGATTAGCCACGGCCTTAGGCGTGAGTCCGCTAAGGTTGGTGTCACGGTTGGATAGTAGGTTGGGCTGAGATGCATTCTTGCATGATTTGTTTCGATGGCTGTGTGGGTATGGGCCAAGCCCATACGGATGGAAATATGTGTTGTGGCTATGCACTGAGTCAGTGGACTCACTCTTTTCATTAACCATTTCAGGTAGTGCTTAAAGCTGGACCGGGATCGGAGAGGACAAGGTGGCCCATGCCGAGGATGATGTTCAATTATTCCATGCTAAATTTTGATATAAGTACTTTATTTGAGTTGTTGGGTTGTAATAAAGGCCATTTTATGTTTTTGGTATTACTTTAACTATGGTTTATTTAAATTAAATTGCTACGTGAAAATGATTTATGGTTTGCAACCTATTTATTCAAATTGGATATTATAAACTAAAGTTTTAAAAATGAATGAGTTAAATAGCAAAGTTTTATTCCAAAGATATGTTTTCCAAAATTCAGCAAACTACGATGTTTTATTTTAAGATTTTCAACCGTCTTTTCCTAGTGACATAACCAGATTCGGTCGTAGCGGATGGGCCGGGTTTGGGGATGTTACAGGTGCGAGACCACAAATCCGAGGAATATGAATGAGTTTTTGAGGTTTATGCTATGAATGCATGCTAGTGTGAAAGTTTCATGAAGTAATTTTGTGAAATTGCGGTTGAATTGTCCAAAAGGACTAAATTGCAAAAGTTGCAAAATGTGAGATTCTAGAAGCTATTTGTGTGAAATAGATTTAGAATATTAATTAGAGGTCCTTAAATAGCAATTTTCCCAATTTCTAATTTTTGGACAAATTTGGGCATGGATGAGTTAAAATAGAAAGTTTATCAAAAAGGGCATTTTGGTCATTTAACAATTAAGTGATTAAAATAGGAGAAAAGATGAAAAAATTCATTCATCTTCTTCTCCAAGGCTGCCAAAAATTTGAGAGAGCCATTGTTAGGGTTCTTCAAAAATTTCAAGCTAGCTAGTAAGTGCATCTAGCCTTGTTTTTGATATTCTTTGTATTTTTGAAGTCCTTGTTGCATGAGTAAGCTATTTTTAGCTATTTGATGAGCTATGATGGATGTTCAAAAATGTGGCCATGTATGACATGCATGTATTTTGATGTTTTATGGAAGATTATGAAAGCTTGATGTAGTAGAAACATCTTTTGCTAAATGAGTTTCCATAGAAAATGCATGTAGGGACTAGTTTGTAAAAATCTTGAGTTTGGTCATACATGTGTGATGTAGTGAGAATTGATGATTGCTTTAGTTGAGTAAGTGATTCGGCTAAGCATGAAAGGCTAGGAAGTTGAATAAAAATCACTTTACGAGCCTTGGGGCAATAGTGTAATTATGAGAAAGATTTAGGGCAAAAGAGTAATTTTGCCAAAGTATGAGATGTGGGTCAATTTGGTCAATGTGTGTATTGAATAAGCTAATTTATTCATTATAGATCAAGAAAGACAAAGCCCGGATTGAAACCGAGGTAAGATCAAAGTGGTGGACTAAATTGCACGTTTCTATACTTTTGAGTATCGAGGTAAGTCTATGCATAAACAATGCATTCATACTTACAATTTGTTAATGCTAGCTAGTGTATAGCATGGTTGAGAATGATTGAGAACCTATGTGGTTCAAGTGGAATGAATGTGATAGATTTTGTGAATGGATGAATGATTGAGTAAATAGATATGTGAATGTGTAGTGATAATGCTAAAAGATGGGCTAAGTGCGATACCATCTTAATGCATAATGACGATGAGCTAGCTAGGTGCGATGCTATCGTTAGGCATATTGTCTAGTGGGCTATGTGTGAAATCACTACGGTTACCTTTATGGTAGGCTAAGTGCGATTCTACCTTATTAATCGATTGTGGTGGGCTAAGTGCAAAACCACCGAGACATTAGCTGTGTGGATTAGCTGTGTGGATGTATTACCGAGAAATGATGATGTGTTGTATATTGTGTAAATGTGATATTGAATGCAGGGGTGCATGTCAATGGTTATGAGTAAGTGACTCATGATGTGTTGGAAATGTGGTAAGGGATAGAAAGAGTAAGCATAGTTGTACATTATATGTTAGTATAATGCTAATTGTTGTTTAGCTTATACTATGTTGCTTAATTGTTTATGTGTAAACTTACTAAGCCCAAAGCTTACTCCCTTTCTTTTCCCTTGTCTTATAGAGAAAAAGTGTTGAATCGAGATACGAGGATCAATTGGAAGATCGCCCACACTGTCAGCACACTCTAGTACATGAGACTCAATGTTTTGTATATGGCATGTATAGGGGCTAGACAAGTTAGTGAATTTTGTTGTATATGGCTATGATGTGTTGGCCTTTAGATGGATAATCTATTTTGTATAATGCCATAGTTGTTGGCACTTTATTATATGAAAAGATGTAGTTATCTAATTGAGATTGTAAGATTTTGAGTTGATTTTGGATGTGTTGAATGAGTGCATGATCGTGTATGCTAGGAGGGTGAAAAGAACTTGGCAAATAGCTTTGTTCTTGTCCATGTAGGTAGACACACGGGAGTGTGTCTAGGCCATGTGTGACACACGGTCAGCCCATGGGCGTGTGACTTGGCCGTGCGTCCCCTGCATGTTAGTATTTTAAGTTAGAATAGACCACGGACTAGTCACACGGGCGTGTGCCTAGAACGTGTGTGTTAATCAGTGTTGGCCACGGGCTAGCCACACGGGGGTGTGTCTAGACTCTAGGCCGTGTTAAGGTAGTCAGTGTGCACCACGGGTGGAAGGCACGGGCGTGTGACCTAACCGTGGGGCATTGGCAGAATGCTTGAGTTTCATGCACGGGTAGTGACCATGGGCGTGTGTGACATCCACGGGCGTGCCAAATCTTACACGGGCGTGTGAGCCCTGTATAGATGGAAAAATTTTAAGATCGTAAGAGTTTTCGATATGCTCTCGAGAGCCCTCGTGTGTTTGAGAGATGTCTCGTAAGTCGGGATTGAGGTTGTTGTGATGGCCAAAGAGAGTGGTCATGTTGTGCCTAAGTGGCGATCTTGAGGTTTTTATTACGGTAACGCCTCGTGCCCGGTTCTGGCATTGAATACGGGTAAGGGGTGTTACAATATGACTGTGTCTCCAAGCCGTGTAACAACTTGATTTCGTGTGGAAAAACCTGCATCTAAAAATCAATAAGGTACACGATCGTGTGAGGAGGCCGTGTGTGGCACACGACCACACACAGCCATGTGGTAGACCTTGTTCCAGGCTATGTGCAACCAAAATGACTTCAAAAACAAGTAATTTCAAACACCATTTCTTAGGTATCAAACCCTACCATTTCCACTTATTCAAAACACATTCAAACATGTCAAAAACATACTAAAAACATTCAACCTAAGTGCCTAATCAATGTACTATCATTAGTACCACATACATCATTTCCCAAAACACAAAACATGTATCTATAAAGCATTTCATAACATTAAACCACAATCAAAACCAAACTTGGAAAGGTATGAATCTTACCACTTATATACATATGGTTAAAACATACCAAAGAAGCCAAATAAACACAACCACAACATCACATAATAAATCATGGAACAACCTAAATCAAAGTAATCACAATTTATACCGAGTCGATGAATGGATAGTGTAAGCTCTGACTTGAACTTCCAACCGACATAAATTTTCAACGATCTACAAGAAAACCAACACAACGGATGTAAGCAAATATTTGCTTAGTAAGTTCATATTAAACTTAAACTTTAACTTACAATAAATGTTCTAACTTAAACATTTTGCAATTAAAATTCATAAGCAAGGCCATGATTTTCATTATTAACCTATACATATCACAAGTCTCACATGGTTAGTGAGTTCACATATACAAAACTTATAACTATATCATGTCATAAAACATATACAAATAAGCACATTTGATATACCATTCATTCAACATTTATTCATTTAACAATTCACATTTCCATTTTAAGTGTTCATTTCAAATGTTACTTCTTACATATCTATCCATATAAACAATTCATATAATTATTTCGTTTATTTGTTTTCGTATAACTGATTCATATAACCATTCCATATATCTATTTCTTTATAACTAATTCTTATAATCATTTCACATAACCATTTCATATAACCAATTCATATAACTATTTCGAATAATCATTTCAAAGTATTAACCTTAACACAACATGATTCAGCAATTCCAAGTCAGTAAACAACAATATTCAGATATTCAGAATTTGTATTTGTATCCATTTTAATGAAACAATTTAACATTGCACAATCTTTGTTTTTTTATATGGAACTTTGTAAAAGAACTCAACACACAAGTCCGGGAAAGAGATGATGCTCATTTGAGCTAATCGTATTCAGAAATATATGTGTCAGGTTACCTGTCTAGGCTAAACCAAGAACAACACAGAAAAATAGCCTAGCCAGGGCTATATATATACATGTAAGGTTACCAGTCCAGGCTAAACCTTTAAAACGACAACAAATTATCAGTCCAGGCTAAATCTATGTTACATGTATATCTAAGTCCGCAATAAATGTTGGAGCTCGATCCAGAACGAGAATCATTTAGAAATCTCATGTATGAGACTTTTACTCGATCCATCAGAATTATCACAGAATTCAATTTAATACCAAAAAGTCTGATTTCCATTTTAGCAATATATATATAATTGACCACAATTTGTAACTGCAAAAAGAAGAACGAACTTACCTAGACAAAAACGGTTGCGAAAACAAGGTCGACGATTAATTCGTTAATTTAGCTTTTCCACGATCCGAGTCTGATTGTTTCATTTCTTGATATGCACAAGTTGAAGCTTAGCCGAATCTTCAAACTCAACATGTAACAGCCCGATTTAGACCCTAGTCGGAACAGTGGTTTTGGGACCACAAATTCGAGGCCAGAAAAATATCTTAATATTATTTTCTGTGTTTATGATATGTGATTGAGCATGTGTGAAAATTTTGTGTGAAAATTTTATCATTTGTGTGCTTAATTTGAGAAAAGGATTAAATCGCATAAAGTGTAAAAGTAGCCTTCTATTTGAATAATGGCCGAATTGATGTGTCTTTATAAGAGGAAGTCCTTATGATATAAATTGACCATTGAATTTTTGAGTGGACAAAGATGGACAACCATTAAGTATATAAATTATGTTTTATTAAAGGACATTTTAGTAAATTATGCATTATTATGATTTATAATAAAACAAAAGCTTAAAAATAAGCCATTATATTATGTTCATCCACCGAAATTACAAAGGAAAAAAAAAAGAAAAAAAGTTGTTAAGTTTCGGCAAGGGTTTAGCTTGATTCAAGGTATGTTTTGTTTCGGTTTTTCATAATTTCTATGTTTTTGTGATTGTTTGTAACACCCCTTACCCGTGTCCGACGCTGGAACCGGATACGAGGCATTACCATGCTTGATTTTGCTTGAACATGTAATTACGGGCTATAAAATTTCTTTCCAACTTAAAACTTTTCTTTCTTAACCATAACACACATATCTTGGGCCGACGAGGCCTTAAACATACATCCGGAAGATTCCGTAGTTCAACCGAAAACTTTTACACTCTTTGAAATTTTTTTGCCTAAACAGGGGTCACACGCCTGTGTGTCTTGGGACACGTCCGTCTGGGCAGGCCGTGTGGTCACACACGCCCATGTCCCTAGCCCGTGTAGAATTTATTTTTATTTCAAACCTACAGGGGTTTTCACACGGCCAGACACACACCCGTGTCAATGGCCCGTGTCCTTCACACGGCCTAGACATGCCCGTGTCCTCACCCGTGTGTGAAAACTAGGGGTATTTTGTTTATGACGTCAGCAACCCCTTAAGGAGCACACGGCCTAAGCACACGGCCTAAGCACACGCCCGTGTGCTGGCCCGTGTGAATAATCGAATTCTCGCAATTGAATGCAGGGGACACACGGCCTACTAACACAACCATGTGGGTTGATCGTGTGTCACACACGGCCTAGGCACACGCCCGTGTGTCTACCCGTGTGGACAATTAGAGGCTATTTTCCAAGCCCTTTTGCCACCCTGAAACTTAAACTCATTCATTTCAACACAAGAAACACATAATATAACAATATCAAACCATGAAAAATCCCTAATTTATCATTCATTCCATCCACATTTTACTCATTATCTTGCATGAACATTCATTTCATTATACCCATCAACCTTAGAACATGAACTTGGAAATGTTGGCCAATTCATCATGGCCATTTACAAAATGAGTCTGAAACATTAATAGCCAACCCTTTGGCCTTCAAACATGACATGACACAAAACGATCAAGTTCTTATACATGCCATACTCAAAATGAATTAACTTTACTATACCAAAAGAACGGTTGATAGTGTGATCCGAGCTCCGACGTTCTGTGATCCCCGAGCTAACTTAGCGGAACTACAAGGAAAAGGGAAAAGAGAGGGGTAAGAATATAGCTTAGTAAGTTTGCATGAAATTCTAAAGCAACATAATTGCTCAAACTAAATTCATCCATCTTATGAAACAATAGCAACATAAGTCTCAAATGCTTAGGCATCTTATTCGTACTTACTCACATTTATTCTTACCCATCTCATGTCACATTATGATTTTGTAACTTGTACTTATTCATGGTACCTGTATCACTTAATCACATGACTTAGCACATATGCTATCATGAACATGAACTCAAATCTTTATCGTTCTTATCATAGGTGAAACTCAAGGTCATCCATAAACAAATTTGACTCTATACTATTTTACATACTTAGCTCTTTTGCCCACGAATTAATCAAATTATCGTAGGATACTCGAACTCATCGTTCATAAAATTTGATGCCAACGCCATATCCCAGATATGGTCTTACATGGGATCACCCCTTGATGCCGATGCCATATCCCGGATATGGTCTTACACGGGATCTTATAACTCGATGTCGATGCCATGTCCTAGACATGGTCTTATACGAGATCGTACATGAATTTTGATGCCATGTCCCAAACATGGTCTTATACGAGATCTTCCTTTGGTGCCGAGTCCATGTCCCAGACATGGTCTTACACGGGACCCTCTTTATTCAATACTAATACATGGGTAACCTCATTATTTCGAATCTTTATCCGGAATTTCACATAACTTATTTTTACCCTTTCCTCATCGAGGCCACATCACTTGATTTTCATAGTAATAACATACATTGTCATGATATTAAATAATTTCCAATATCGAACATTATGAAACTCTAACTTCATACAAACTTACCTCGATTCTCAAAATGTGTATCGATGCTCGATTTAGTCCTCGATTTTGTTCTTACCTCAGTTTTGATCTGGGCTTCGTATTTCTTGATCTATAATAACAATTTCACTTGTTAAATACACACATTGGCTAAATCGACTCATATTTGCCCCCCAAACTTTTACATAATTACATTTTTGCCCCTAGGCTCGTAAAACGATTTTCATTCAACTTTCTTGCATTTCAAGCCTAGCCGAATCATATTATCAACTATAACAACATTCAATTTCCACTATTTCACTCATGTATGACCATTTCTACAACTTTTACAATTTGGTCCTTTTATGCATTTTACATGAAAATCACTTAGAAAAAGATGTTTATCATACATCAAACTTTCATATTCTTCCATAAAACATCAATATACATGCATGTCATACATGGGTAAATTTTTGAACATAAACCCTAGCTCAAAATATAGCTAGAAATAGCTAAACTGAGCTACAAGGGTCTCAAAAATACTAAGAACATTAAAAACGGGGCTAGGATGCACTTACTATCAAGCTTGAAAGTTGAAGAAACCCTAGCTATGTCTTCCTTGTGATTTTCGGCCAAGGGGGAGGAAGATGAACACCATTTTTGACTTATTTTCCCTTTTTAATTCTTTTATTAACCAAATGACAAAAATGCCCTTAATGATCCTTTCTTGAGATTTTTCCTTCCCATGTCCATTTTTGTCCATTTTGACATATAATGGTTTAATTACTAAATAAGGACCTCTAGAAATTTTTATAATTCTATTTCATACTTAAATCTTCTAGAATCTCATATTTTCTAATCTTTGCAATTTAGTCCTAATGGACAATTTAATCACTAATTAATAAAATTGATTCATGAGATTTTCACACAATCATGAGATCACCTCATAAGCCTCATGGAAATCATAAAACTCATATTTCTACTTCAGATTTGTGGTCTCGCACCACTATTCTGACTAGGCCCTAAGTCGGGTTGTTACAATTCTCTCCCCTTAGGGATTTTCGTCCTCGAAAATCTTACCAGTGAAAAGGTATGGGTATTGGTTCCTCATAACCTCCTCGGGCTCCCATGTGGCCTCTTCTACCCTATGTCTTTGCCACAATACTTTCACAAGAGCTATACTCTTATTTCTCATCTGTTTGACTTCCCGTGCTAGGATCTTAACTGGATTTTCACCATATGTCATGTCGGGTTGAATCTCAACCTCTGTCGGTGTGATCACATGCGAAGGGTCTGATCGGTAGCGTCGCAACATAGACACGTGAAACACATCATGAATCTTCTTTAATTCGGATGGCAAAGCCAATCGATAGGCTACAGGTCAAATCCTCTCGGTGATCTCATATGGTCCGATAAAACGCGGACTCAATTTGCCTTTCCGGCCAAATCTAAGAACTTTCCTCCATGGCGATACTTTCAGGAATACTCTATCACCGACTTGATACTCAATCTCTTTTTTTTTTTAAATCCGAGTAGGATTTTTGTCGATCAGAAGCAGCTTTTAAACAATCGCGAATCACCTTTACTTTCTCTTCGATTTCTCTAACCAAATCAACCCCATGGATCTGGTTTTCCTTAAGTTCAGTCCAATATAAAGGTGTTCGGCACTTATGCCCATACAAAGCCTCATAAGCCGCCATTTTCAAACTTGACTGAAAACTGTTATTGTAGGCAAATTCTACCAATGGTAGATACCTTTCCCAGCTGCCTTGAAACTCAAGAACGCAACACCGGAGCATATCCTCAAGTACTTGTATTAACCTCTCCGACTGACCGTCGGTTTGGGGGTGAAAAGCTGTACTAAAAGTCAACTTTCTGCCTAAGGCCTCTTGCAACTTTTTCCAAAATCTGGATGTGAATCTCGGATCTCTATCTGATATAATCGATAAGGGCACTCCGTGTAGCCTCACAATCTCAGAAATATACAAGTTTGCCAACTTATCCAATGAATAGTCGACACGCACCGGTATGAAATGGGCTGACTTCGTAAGTCTATCGACTACGACCCATACAACATCCTTCTTGCTCGGTGTCAACGGCAAACACATTATGAAATCCATGGTAACCCAATCCCATTTCCACTCAGGTACCATAATAGGTTGAAGCAAACCCGAGGGTACTTGGTGTTCAGCCTTTACTTGCTGACAAATCAAACATCTTGAAACAAACTCAGAAATATCTTTCTTCATACTAGGCCACCAATACCATTTCTTCAAATCATTATACATTTTGGTACTACCCGAATGTACAGATAGGCATCTATTATGTGCCTCATGCAAAACTTTACAAATGAGATCATCATTTCTTAGTACACAGACCCGGTCTCTAAACATCAGACATCCGTATGAACTAATCCAAAATTCGGACTCAACACCCGACTCACATTGAACTCTTTTGACTTGTAAATCACTATCGTCTTTCTGTGCCTCATAAATTTCTTGAAGGAACATTGGTCTAGCCCTCAACTCATCTAGAATGGAACCATCATCTAACAAAGTCACCCGTTTATTTATAGCCCTCAAGGTGAATAGGGATTTCCTACTCAAAGCATCGGGGACTACATTCACCTTTCCCGGGTGGTAGTCAATGACCAACTCATAATCTTTTATCAACTCTAACCATCTTCGTTGCCTTATGTTCAATTCCTTTTGAGTCATCAAATACTTTAAACTTTTGTGATCAGTGAAAATCCGACATCTTTCACCATACAAATGGTGTCTCCAAATCTTCAGTGCAAAAACAATGGCAGCTAACTCTAAATCATGCGTCGGATAGTTCTTCTTGTGTGGCTTTAGCTGTCTAGAGGCATATGCTATCACTTTACCTTCTTGCATAAGTACTTAGCCTAATCCATTTAGGGATGCATCGCTGTAAACTACAAATTCCTTCAACTCGAGGACACCAACAAATAATTTGATATCTTCATTTAGTCTGTCCTCAAACCTCTTACACATGATGGCTTCAGACGACACACACTCCTAAGCGTACTTGCTGAGTCTCACAAACTCGCGCTCGTACTCAGTCACTGTCATCTTACCTTGTTTCAGTTCCAGGAATTCCTTTCTCTTCTGATCAATAAATCTTTGACTTATGTACTTTTTTCAGAATTCTTCTTGGAAAAACTCCCATGTAATTCTTTCCCTTGGTACAACCGACACAAGGGTATTCCACCACTGATAAGCAGAATCTCTCAGAAGAGAAACCACACACTTCATGCACTCTTCAGGTGTGCACGATAATTCATCAAAAACCCTAATGGTATTTTCAAGCCAGAACTCAGCTCTTTTCGGATCATCATCTTTACTAGCCCGGAATTCCTCGACTCCTTATTTCTGGATTCTATCAACTGGAGGCTTTTCTCTTCTTACCACTTTTACCACTTGGGGAGCTACAGGGGTAGGTTGAGGGATAGGCGGGGGTAGAGGAGGTTGAGCATTAGGATTTTCTCAAATGTACTCGGTGTACCAATTGCTCATCATACGGAGAAAGACTTCTCGGGCCTCTTTTCCCTGACCCAAAGTCTCGGGTATACTCTCTACTGGCGTGGTCCCTTGCGCAGGAGTCGATGCATTACTTGCAGCATCATCGGCTGCAGCTCGGTCAGGATCAGGATCCATTAACTATATAAAAATACAATTCAAATCGTTAGGAGTCGTCACACTATCATTACACAAGTACTCTTACGTATGGCATGTATAGCTAGACTCATACCCACACTATGTTACTTCGAGAATCGACTACACCGTAGCTCTGATACCACTAAATGTAACAACCCTTACCTGTGTCCGACTGTAATACCACTTACTCGAGACTGTCGCCAGAGTCGAGCACGAGGCGTTATTTAACTTAACTTACCACTTCGGTATAAAAATAATTTATTTCATCATTAACGACAAATCTATTTATCTGCGTAATAGTCATTAATTTAATTATAACTCGAATTAAAAAACTCGAAATTTAGATCTGTAAATTTTCCCGGAAACTAGACTCATATATCTTCTCACCATAAAATTTTAAGAATTTTTGGTTTGGCCGATTAGTACAGTGTTTTCATTAAAGTCTCCCCTGTTTCACAGTTCAACGGTTCTGACTACTATTCACTAAAAATCAATTTTCTCATTGTACAACTTTTATATGTTATTAATATTTATTTCTACTGAAAGTAGACTTACTAAGGAATCTATACATATAAATTATAACTCATAATTATTTTTTTACAATTTTAAATGTTTTTCTAAAGTCTAAACAGGGGACTTCAAATATCATTCTGACCCTGTCTTACTAAAATTCAAATATCACAGAATATAAAATTTCTTTGCTTACACTATTTCTTTCATATGAAATTAGACACAATAAGCTTTAATTTATATCTTATTCACCTTCTAATTCCATTTCTCCTATTTTTAGTGATTTTTCAAAGTTACATCACTGCTGTTGTCCAAAAACTGTTTCATTGCAATTTTTATTTTTACTTTTTCATATTTTCTTTGTAGTAAAAATCACTTAGGTATCCATACAAAATAATTCGATCCGTATACATGCCATAACCTAAAAACATTTCAAAAGCATTTATGTACCAAATTAAATGCTTGATAGTGTGATACGAAGCTCCGACGATCTCCAATCCAAGTAAGTTCAACACACTATAAAACAAAGAAAAAGAAAAGAACGAGTAAGCTACTAATAGCTTAGTAAGTTACATGTAAACAGTAAGCACTCAAGTAATAATTAACATTTTTCCATATAATTAATCAATATCCTTCTTAACAAATTCATTCACTTACACATGTACAATCTTACCAATTCACATGCACATACATTTAAATACTTAATCATTATCACGTATGCTCATTCTTTCAACTATACCTGCATACACACTTCATCTCATATTCACTTTAATTTATTATTAATCCCGTTGAACACTTGGAATATACACGGATACATAGAGAATTAGCACATAAGTGCCACACTGATATAAAGCCAAAGCTACCACTGTAATGTAGCCGAAGCTACCACTGATCAATAACACTGGAAATGTCCACGGGCCTGCTCACACAAGCTGTCAGGGGCCTGCTCACACAAGCTAGATCACCAAGCACCCAGGACTCACTGTAACACTGTAACACTGGTCTCTAGTGATATATCACTTGTATCCACTTCTATTCCTAAGTTCAACCGGGAATTTACTCTTAACACTTATTTTAAACACCTTATCACTTGAATAATTCATGAACAATTTTTCTTCCACATTCAATATTAATTCACAAATCAAATACAGTTCACAATTTATAAAAATATATTGTTATTATTTACACATAACTTACCTCGGATGCAAAACGACTATTTTCTTAAATTAGTCGATAACCTTCTCTTTTCCCCGATCACCTTCACTATTCCTTCTTTCTTGATCTATATTAGCACAATTTAATACATTTTATCAACATTCCATTCAATACAATTCATACACAATATTTTGGCAAAATTACGTTTTTGCCCCTAAAGTTTCATATATTTACACTTTTTCCCCAAAGATCGAAAATTAAACTTTGTCCCTTATTCTTATGTTTTATGACATGCTGATTATTTTTCCCTTCTATGACAACATCAAATTCTCACTCTAACATATACTTATGAACATTAGGTATTTTTACCGATTAAGCCGTCTTACTCGTTTTCACTTAAAATCGCTTAGCAAAAGTTGTTTAACATAATTTCAAACCTCATATTGTATCATAAAAAATCAAAATAAATACATTTCACCTATGGGTATTTTTCCAAATATGAACCCTAGGTTAAATTATTGCTAGTATAAGCTAAATAGAGTTACCAGGACTCCAAAAACGTAAAGAACATTAAAAATGGGGCTTGGAATCACTTACTATGGAGCTTGGAAGCTTGAAAAAAACCCTAGCTATGGAGAACCCTTTAAATTTCGTCCTAATGAAGAAGATGGACATATTTGGCCATCTTTTTCCTTTTTTTAATCTTTTAATTACTAGATGACTAAAATACCCTTCATTAAAAACTTTGGTTATTTCTACCTATGCATGTCCATTTTTGTCCATGAAAGCCTAATGGTATAATTACCATTTAAGGAACTCTACTTCAATTATGCTCTTCGATTAAATCCTTTAACATCTAGAACTCATATTTATCAACTTTTACAATTAAGTCCTAATAGGCAAATTAGACATGCAATTCATGAAATTTTCTATCGATATTCTAACACATGCATCTAATCACTCGATAAATTATAAAAAGTAATCAGAATAAATTTTTCTACTTTAGAATTGTGGTTTCGAAACCACTATTCTGTTTAGGCCCTATTTCGGGCTATCACAACTCTCCCCCCTTTAGAGAGTTTCGTCCCCGAAAATCTTACCAGTGAATAAGTTGGGATACTGTTTCCTCATAGCCTCCTCAGTTTACCATATTGCCTCTTCCACTCCATGTCGTTGCCATAACACTTTCACTAAAGCAATTTCTTTGTTTCTTAATTGTTTCACTTCTCGTGCTAGGATTCGAATCGGCTCTTCTTCGTATGTCATATCCGATCGAATTTCCACTTCAGTTGGTGAAATCACATGCGATGGGTCCAATCGATATCGCCTCAACATAGAAACATGAAACACGTTATGAATTCTTTCTAATTCTGATGGTAAAGAAAATCGATAAGCCACTGGACCGATTCTTTCTATCACTTCATACGGACCAAAAAATCTTGGACTTAATTTACCTTTACGACCAAATCTCAAAATTTTCTTCCATGGAGCCACTTTCAAAAATACTTTATCGCCCACTTGAAATTCAATCTATTTTCTTTTCAAGTCCGCATACGACTCCTATCAATCCGATGCAGCTTTCAAACAGTCACGGATTATCTTCACTTTTTCTTCAGTTTCTTTTACCAAATCAACTCCATGTAATTGATTTTCTTTAAGTTCAGTCCAGTATAATGGAGTCCGACACTTTCATCCATACAACGCTTTATAAGGTGCCATTTTTATGCTCGATTGATAACTATTACTATATGCAAATTCAACCAAAGGTAGATATCTTTTCCAATTACCTTCAAATTCCAATACACAACATCTCAACATGTCTTCGAGTACTTGAATTACTCTTTCAGACTGTCCATCGATTTGGGGATGGAATGTTGTACTAAAATTCAATTTAGTACCCAATGCCTCTTGTAACTTCTTCCAAAACCTTGAAGTAAACTGTGGATCTCGATCAGATATAATAGACATAGGCACACCATGTAATCGGACTATTTCAGCAATATACAATTCGGCTAACTTGTCAAGTGAAAAATTCATTTGCACAGGAATGAAATGAGCCGACTTAGTCAATCAATCAACTATCACCCAAATTGAGTCTTTCTTTTTGGGTGACAATGGTAATCCCGACACAAAATCCATAGTAATTCTTTCCCATTTCCATTCCGGTATAGTAATTGGCTGGAGTAATCCCGAAGGTACCTGATGTTCTGCTTTGACATGTTGACATATCAAACATCTTGATACAAACTCAGAAATATCACGTTTCATACCTGGCCACCAGTACATCTTTTTCAAATCATTATACATTTTATTACTTCTCAGATGTACGGACATAATACCACTGTGTGCCTCGTGTAAAATCTTCTGTACAAGCTCTGAATTTTTTGGTACACAAACTTTGCCTCTGAATAATAAACAACCATCAGTCCCAATCTAAAATTCTGAATCATTACCTGACTCACATTGTACCCGTTTATCCTGTAATTTCTCATCATTCTTCTGAGCCACATATTTGCTGTAGAAATGTCGGTTTAGCTCTCAATTCAGCTATGATTGAACCATCATCAGTTAGTGACAACCGGGTATTCATAGCTCGTAAAGCAAATAGAGATTTCTGACTCAAAGCATCAGCTACAACATTAGCCTTACCCGGATGGTAATCAATAATCAAATCATAGTCCGTTATCAGCTCAAGCCACCTGCGCTGTCTCAAATTCAAATCTTTCTGTGTCATCAAATATTTCAAGCTTTTATGATCAGTATAAATATGACATTTTTCACCGTACAAGTAATGCCGCCATATCTTCAAATAAAATACAATAGCGAATAATTCAAGATCATGTACTTGGGTAATTTCTTTCATGTGGTTTAAGTTGTCTTGAAGCATAGGCTATTACTTTACCTTCTTCCATCAAGACACAACCTAAACCATTTAATGAGGCATCACTGTAAATAACAAATTCCTTACCCATTTTAGGCTACACTAATACAGGTGCTCTCATTAGTAGATCTTTCAATCGGTCGAAACTCTGATGACATTCATCAGTCCACTCGAACTTCACATATTTCTGCAATAATCGAGTCATCAGAGAAGCTATCATAGAGAATCCCTATACAAATCTCCGATAATAACCAGCTAAACCCAAGAAACTTCTAACTTCGGATACATTCTTCGGTGGACTCCAATTGATAATAGCTGAGATTTTACTTAGATCTACCCCGATGCCTTCGGTGGATACAATATGTCCAAGAAAACCCACTTCTCGAAGCCAAAATTCACATTTACTGAATTTAGCATATAACTGCTTCTCACGCAGAATTTGAAACACAATTCTCAAATGTTCTGCGTGTTCGTCTTCATCTCGAGAAGAAACCAAATTATCATCAATAAATAATATCCGGTTCATCAAATTCATGAATACTGTGGGTGCATTAGTTAATCCAAATGGCATAACCAGAAACTCATAATGCCCATACCTGGTTCTGAAAGCAGTCTTTGGCACATCTGACTCTTTAACCCTCAATTGGTAATATCCGGATCCCAAATCAATTTTGGAAAACACGGTAGCATCCTCTAACTGATCAAATAAATCATCTATTCGAGGCAATGGATACTTATTTTTCACTGTCACTTTGTTAAGTTGACGGTAATCAATACATAATCTCAATGTTCCATCTTTTTTCTTCACAAATAGCACGGGAGCACCCCACGGGGAGTAACTTGATCTCACAAATCCTTTATCAGTCAACTCTTGTAATTGTACTTTTAATTCTTTCAGTTCGGTTAGTGCCATTCTATAGGGAGCAATCGATATTGGAGCGGTACCGGGCATTACTTCAATACCAAATTCCACTTCTCTAACCGGAGGCAAACCTGGCAACTCTTTCGAAAACACATCTAAATATTCACATACCACCGGCACTGATTCGATCTTTATTTCAGACACTTTTGTATTCAACACATAAGCAAGATATGCTTCACAACCATTTTTTAAACATTTCTGAGCAGACATGGCAGAAATCACAATTGGCATCACATTTGACTTATCTGTTTTAACCCAAGAACTTCACCTACTACTACGGTCAACTCAAGAATTTTCTCGACTACAATCTATCTTGGCCTTATGTAATGTCAACCAATCCATTCCAAAAATAACATCAAACTCATCAAATGGCAACAACATCAAGTTGGTAGGGAAACAATGACTTTGTATCATCAAAGGACAATTTTTACATATTTTATCAACTATCACATGCTTATCTAAAGGATTCGACACTTTAACCACATACTCAGTCGATTCAACACACAAATTCTTATCAGACACTAAATTCATGCATACATACGAATGAGTAGAACTAGGATCAATCAATGCAAGAACATTAGTGTCGTAAAGAGAAAATATACCAATGATCACATCAGGGGAAGATGCTTCTTATCTAGCTCGGATGGCATAAGCTCTCGCTGGAGCTCTCGCTGGAGCTCTCGCTTCGAATCTTACGGTGGTGTCTTTTATTATACCTTTACCACTAGTTCCACTCCCCACATTTCTTGGTGGTCTTCCTCTAGTAGTCACACTGCTCGATTTCACATTTTGAAACATTTCTATCTCTTCTCTTTCTGGACAATCTTTCACAAAATGATATTGAGATCCACACTTAAAACATGCTCGGCTGATAAAATAACATTCTCCCAAATGTCGTTTTCCACAATGTTGACATTCTGGTCTAATAGGTTTAACACTACCTACACTTGCCATAGAGGTCGCTTGAGCTTTAGAACTTGAATTTTGTCTTCTTTGATCTATTTGAAAATTCACACTAGAAACATTCGATCGAGTATTCATTTCTCTAGACTTCTTTGCTTGAGACTGGAATGACTTGCCCATTGATCTTTTTCTTGCATCTCTTACTTCACTTTCCACCTTTTTTCTCTCTTTGCTCAACTCTTCAGCCTTTATAGCTCTTTCAACTAGTACCACTAATTCTTTAATTTCAAGAATTCCCACTAACAATCGAATATCCTCGTTCAATCCATCTTCAAACCTCTTGCACAATGTAGCTTCATTAGATACACACTCTTGGGTATACTTGCTTAATTTGACAAATTCTCATTCATATTCGGCTACCGTCATACGCCCTTGTTTCAATTCAAGAAACTCTTTTCTCTTTTGATCAATAAAACGTTGACTTATGTACTTCTTCCGAAATTCCTCTTGAAAGAAATCCCATGTAACTTTCTATTTAGGCACCACTGAGACTAAAGTTTTCCACCAATTATAAGCCGAATCCCTCAACAAGGAGATAGCACATTTGAGACTTTCTTCTGGAGTACAAGATAATTCATCCAACACTGATGGTATTTTCAAGCCGTAACTCGCTCTCTCGGGATCATCATTTACATTAGCTCGGAACTCTTCGGCTCC
Organism: Gossypium sturtianum; assembly: GCA_025698515.1. Taxonomy (NCBI): domain Eukaryota; kingdom Viridiplantae; phylum Streptophyta; class Magnoliopsida; order Malvales; family Malvaceae; genus Gossypium; species Gossypium sturtianum. The sequence goes on along the minus strand of CM046945.1, from coordinate 96,303,984 downwards.
ATACTTTCGAATTTTGTCCACTGGAGGCTTTGACAATCTTAACACTTCAGTTTGTTGAGGAGCTATAGGAACAGCTTGAGGAATAGGAGGGGGCGGAGGAGGTCGAACATTAGGATTAGTTCTAACAAACTTGGTATACCAATTGCTCATCATATGGAGAAAGGCTTCCCGAGCCTCATCTCATTGGCCTTGAGTCTCGGGTCGATTTTCATCTGGCGCCGTCCCTTGCGTGGGAACAGGCGCATTACTTTGAGCATCATCAACTGTAGCTCCATTAGGATCCATTACTATATAAAAGAAAACATTTTAAGATGTCAAGAGTCGTCACACTATCATTATTCAATTGTGGCATGTATAGGTAATCTATTAAACTTGCTACTTTTGTCCGAGAATCGACTAAACCGTAGCTCTGATACCAATAAATGTAACACCACTTACTCGAGACCGTCACCGGAGTCGAGCATGAGGCGTTATTTAACTTAACTTACCACTTCGGTATAAAAATAATTTATTTCCAATTTCACGACAACTCTGTCCATCTGCGCAACAGTCATTAATTTAATTATAACTCGAGTTACGAAACTCAAAATTTAGATCCGTAAATTTTCCCTGAAACCAGACTAATATATCTTCTCACCATAAAATTTTCAGAATTTTTGGTTCGGCCTATTAGTACAGTTTATTCATAAAAGTCTCCCCTATTTCACAGTTCAACGGTTCAACGGTTCATTAGTACAGTTCAACGGTTCTGACCACTATTCACTAAAAATCAATTTTCTCATTGTACAATTTTTATATGTTATTCATACTTATTTCTACTGAAAGTAGACTCACTAAGGAATCTATACATATAAATTATAACTCATATTTATTTTTGTACAATTTTCAATGTTTTTCTAAAGTCTAAACAGGGGACATCAAATATCATTCTGACCCTGTCTTACTAAAATTAAAATATCACAGAATATAAAATTCCTTTGCTTACACTAATTCTTTCATATAAAATTAGACACAATAAGATTTAATTTATATCTTATTCACCTTCTAATTCCATTTCTCCTATTTTTAGTGATTTTTCAAAGTTACGTCACTGCTATTGTCCAAAAACTGTTTCATTGCAATTTTTTTTACTTTTTCATATTTTCCTTGTAGTAAACACCACTTAGGTATCCATAAAAAATAATTCGATCCCTATACATGCCATAACTTAAAAACATTTCAAAAGAATTTATATACCAAAGTAAAGGCTTGATAGTGTGATACGAGGCTCCGACGATCTCCAATCCAAGTAAGTTCAACACACTATAAAACCAAGAAAAAGAAAAGAACGAGTAAGCTACTAATAGCTTGGTAAGTTACATGTAAACAATAAGCACTCAAGTAATAATTAACATTTTTACATATAATTAATCAATATCCTTCTTAACAAATTCATTCACTTACACATGTACAATCTTACCAATTCACATGCACATACATTTAAATACAAAATCATTATCACGTATGCTCATTCTTTCAACTATACCTGCATACACACTTCATCTCAAATTCACTTTAATTTATTTGTAATCCCGATGAACACTCAGAATATACACGGATACGTAGAGAATTAGCACATAAGTGCCACACTAATATGTAGCCGAAGCTACCACTGTAATGTAGCCGAAGCTACCACTGATCAATAACACTGGAAATGTCCACGGGCCTGCTCACACAAGCTGTCAGGTGTCTGCAACACATGCTAGATCACCCAGCACCCAGGACTCACTGTAACACTGTAACACTGGTCTCTATCACTTTACCTTCTTGCATTAGTACTTAGCCTAATCCATCAGACATCTGTATGAACTAATCCGAAATTCGGACTCAACACCCGACTCACATTGAACTCTTTTGACTTGTAAATCGCTATCGTCTTTCTGTGCCTCATAAATTTCTTAAAGGAACATTGGTCTAGCCCTCAACTCAGCTAGAATGGAACCATCATCTAACAAAGTCACCCGCTTATTTATAGCCCTCAAGGTGAATAGGATTTCCTACTCAAAGCATCGGGGACTACATTCGCCTTTCCCGGGTGGTAGTCAATGACCAACTCATAATCTTTTATCAACTCTAACCATCTTCGTTGCCTCAAGTTCAATTCCTTTTGAGTCATCAAATACTTTAAACTTTTGTGATCGGTGAAAATCCGACATCTTTCACCATACAAATGGTGTCTCCAAATCTTCAGTGCAAAAACAATGGCAGCTAACTCTAAATCATGCGTCAGATAGTTCTTCTTGTGTGGCTTTAGCTGTCTAGAGGCATATGCTATCACTTTACCTTCTTGCATAAGTACTTAGCCTAATCCATTCAGGGACGCATCGCTGTAAACTACAAATTCCTTCAACTCAAGGACACCAACAAATAATTTGATATCTTCATTTAGTCCGTCCTCAAACCTCTTACACATGATGGCTTCAGACGACACACACTCCTGAGCGTACTTGCTGAGTCTCACAAACTCGCGCTCGTACTCAGTCACTGTCATCTTACCTTGTTTCAGTTCCAGGAATTCTTTTCTCTTCTGCTCAATAAATCTTTGACTTATGTACTTTTTCCGGAATTCTTCTTGGAAAAACTCCCATGTAATTCTTTCCCTTGGTACAACCGACATAAGGGTATTCCACCACTGATAAGTGGAATCTCTTAGAAGAGAAACCACACACTTCATGCACTCTTCAGGTGTGCACGATAATTCATCAAATACCCTGATTGTATTTTCAAGCCAGAACTCGCCTCTTTCCGGATCATCATCTTTACTAGCCCGAAATTCCTCGGCTCCTTATTTCTGAATTCTATCAACCGGAGGCTTTTCTCTTCTTACCACTTTTACCACTTAGGGAGCTACAGGGTAGGTTGAGGGATAGGTGGGGGTAGAGGAGGTTGAGCATTAGGATTTTCTCGAATGTACTCGGTGTACCAATTGCTCATCATACGGAGAAAGACTTCTCGGGCCTCTTCTCCCTGACCCAAAGTCTCGGGTCTACTCTCTACTGGCGCGGTCCCTTACGCGGGAGCTGACGCATTACTTGCAGCATCATCGGCTGTAGCTCGGCCAGGATGAGGATCCATTAACTATATAAAAATACAATTCAAATCGTTAGAAGTCGTCACACTATCATTACACAAGTATTCTTACGTATGGCATGTATAGCTAGACTCATACTCACGCTATGTTAATTTGAGAATCGACTACACCGTAGCTTTGATACAACTAAATGTAACAACCCTTACCCGTGTCCGACTGTAACACCACTTACTCGAGACCGTCGCCGGAGTCGAGCACGAGGCGTTATTTAACTTAACTTACCACTTCGGTATAAAATAATTTATTTCATCATTCATGACAAATCTGTCCATTTGCGCAACAGTCATTAATTTAATTATAACTCGAATTAAGAAACTAGAAATTTAGATCTGTAAACTTTCCCTTAAACTAGACTCATATATCTTCTCGCCACAAAATTTTAAGAATTTTTGGTTTGGCCGATTAGTACAGTTTATTCATTAAAGTCTCCCATGTTTCACAGTTCAACGGTTCTGACCACTATTCACTAAAAATCAATTTTCTCATTGTATAATTTTTATATGTTATTCATATTTATTTATACTGAAAGTAGACTTACTAAGGAATCTATATAAATTATAACTCATAATTATTTTTCTACAGTTTTAAATGTTTTTCTAAAGTCTAAACAGGGGACTTCAAATATCATTCTAACCCTGTCTTACTAAAATTCGAATATCACAGAATATAAAATTCCTTTGCTTACACTATTTCTTTCATATGAAATTAGACACAATAAGCTTTAATTTATATCTTATTCACCTTCTAATTCCATTTCTCCTATTTTTAGTTATTTTTCAAAGTTACGTCACTGCAGTTGTCCAAAAACTATTTCATTGCAATTTTTTTTTTGCTTTTTCATATTTTCTTTGTAGTAAACATCACTTAGGTATCCATACAAAATAATTCGATCCCTATACATGCCATAACCTAAAAACATTTCAAAAGCATTTATGTACCAAAGTAAAGGCTTGATAGTGTGATACGAGGCTCCGGCGATCTCCAATCCAAGTAAGTTCAACACACTATAAAACAAAGAAAAAGAAAAGAACGAGTAAGCTACTAATAGCTTAGTAAGTTACATGTAAACAATAAGCACTCAAGTAATAATTAACATTTTTACATATAATTAATCAATATCCTTCTTAACAAATTCATTCACTTACACATGTACAATCTTACCAATTCACATGCACATACATTTAAATACTTAATCATTATCACGTATGCTCATTCTTTCAACTATACCTGCATACACACTTCATCTCATATTCACTTTAATTTATTATTAATCCCGTTGAACACTCGGAATATACACGGATACGTAGAGAATTATCACATAAGTGCCACACTGATATGTAGCCGAAGGTACCACTGTAATGTAGCCAAAGCTACCACTATAATGTAGCCGAAGCTACAACTGATCAATAACACTGGAAATGTCCACGGGCCTGCTCACACAAGCTGTCAGGTGTCTGCAACACATGCTAGATCACCCAGCACCCAGGACTCACTGTAACACTGTAACACTGGTCTCTATCACTTTACCTTCTTTCATAAGTACTTAGCCTAATCCATCAGACATCCGTATGAACTAATCCGATATTCGGACTCAACACCCGACTCACATTGAACTCTTTTGACTTGTAAATCGCTATCGTCTTTCTGTGCCTCATAAATTTCTTGAAGGAACATTGGTCTAGCCTTCAACTCAGCTAGAATGGAACCATCATCTAACAAAGTCACCCGTTTATTTATAGCCCTCAAGGTGAATAGGGATTTCCTACTCAAAGCATCGGGGACTACATTCGCCTATCCCGGGTGGTAGTCAATGACCAACTCATAATCTTTTATCAACTCTAACCATCTTCGTTGCCTCAAGTTCAATTCCTTTTAAGTCATCAAATACTTTAAACTTTTGTGATCGGTGAAAATCTGACATCTTTCACCATACAAATGGTGTCTCCAAATCTTCAGTGCAAAAACAATGGCAGCTAACTCTAAATCATGCGTCGGATAGTTCTTCTTGTGTGGCTTTAGGTGTCTAGAGGCATATGCTATCACTTTACCTTCTAGCATAAGTACTTAGCCTAATCCATTCAGGGATGCATCGCTGTAAACTACAAATTCCTTCAACTCGAGGACACCAAGAAATAATTTGATATCTTCATTTAGTCCGTCCTCAAACCTCTTACACATGATGGCTTCAGACGACACACACTCCTGAGCGTACTTGCTGAGTCTCACAAACTCGCACTCATACTCAGTCACCGTCATCTTACCTTGTTTCAGTTCTAGGAATTCCTTTCTCTTCTGATCAATAAATCTTTGACTTATGTACTTTTTCTGGAATTCTTCTTGGAAAAACTCCCATGTAATTCTTTCCCTTGGTACAACCGACATAAGGGTATTCCACCACTGATAAGCGAAATCTCTCAGAAGAGAAACCACACACTTCATGCACTCTTCAGGTGTGCATGATAATTCATCAAATACCCTGATGGTATTTTCAAGCCAGAACTCGGCTCTTTTCGGATCATCATCTTTACTAGCCTGGAATTCCTCGGCTCCTTATTTCCAGATTCTATCAACCGGAGGCTTTTCTCTTCTTACCAGTTTTACCACTTAGGGAGCTACAGGGGTAGGTTGAGGGATAGGCGGGGGTAGAGGAGGTTGGGAATTAGGATTTTCTCGAATGTACTCGGTGTACCAATTGCTCATCATACGGAGAAAGACTTCTCGGGCCTCTTCTCCCTAACCCAAAGTCTCGGGTCCACTCTCTACTGGCACGGTCCCTTACGCGGGAGCCGGCGCATTACTTGCAGCATCATCGGCTACAGTTCGGTCAGGATCAGGATCCATTAACTATATAAAAATACAATTCAAATCATTAGGAGTTGTCACACTATCATTACACAAGTACTCATACGTATGGCATGTATAGCTAGACTCATACTCACGCTACGTTAGTCTGAGAATCGACTACACCGTAGCTCTGATACAACTAAATGTAACAACCCTTACCCGTGTCTGACTATAACACCACTTACTCGAGACCGTCGCCGGACTCAAGCACGAGGCGTTATTTAACTTAACTTACCACTTCGGTATAAAAATAATTTATTTCATAATTCACGACAAATCTGTCCATCTGCGCAACAGTCATTAATTTAATTATAACTCAAATTACGAAACTCAAAATTTAGATCTGTAAATTTTCCCTGAAGCTAGACTCATATATATTTTCACCATAAAATTTTAAGAATTTTTGGTTTGGCCGATTAGTACAGTTTATTCATTAAAGTGTCCCCTGTTTCACAGTTCAATGGTTCTGACCACTATTCACTAAAAATCAATTTTTTCATTGTACAATTTTTATATGTTATTCATATTTATTTCTACTGAAAGTAGACTTACTAAGGAATCTATACATATAAATTATAACTCATAATTATTTTTTTAAAATTTTAAATGTTTTTCTAAAGCTTAAACTGGGGACTTCAAATATCATTCTGACCCTGTCTTACTAAAATTCAAATATTACAGAATATAAAATTCCTTTGCTTACACTATTTCTTTCATATGAAATAGACACAATAAGATTTAATTTATATCTTATTCACCTTATAATTCCATTTCTCCTTTTTTTAGTGATTTTTCAAAGTTACGTCACTGCTGTTGTGCAAAAACTGTTTCATTGCAATTTTTTTTTTTACTTTTTCATATTTTCTTTGTAGTAAACATCACTTAGGTATCCATACAAAATAATTCGATCCCTATACATGCCATAACCTAAAAACATTTCAAAAGCATTTATATACCAAAGTAAAGGCTTGATAGTGTGATAGGAGGCTCCGACTATCTCCAATCCAAGTAAGTTCAACACACTATAAAACAAAGAAAAAGAAAAGAATGAGTAAGCTACTAATAGCTTAGTAAGTTACATGTAAACAATAAGCACTCAAGTAATAATTAACATTTTTACATATAATTAATCAATATCCTTCTTAACAAATTCATTCACTTACACATGTACAATCTTACCAATTCACATGCACATACATTTAAATACTTAATCATTATCACGTATTCTAATTCTTTCAACTGTACCTGCATATAAACTTTATCTCATATTCACTTTAATTTATTATTAATCCCATTGAACACTCGGAATATACATGGATACGTAGAGAATTAGCACATAAGTGCCACACTGATATGTAGCCGAAGCTACCACTGTAATGTAGCCGAAGCTACACTGATCAATAACACTGGAAATGTCCACGGGCCTGCTCACACAAGCTGTCAGGTGTCTGCAACACATGCTAGATCACCCAGCACCCATGACTCACTGTAACACTTTAACACTGGTCTCTAGTGATATATCACTTGTATCCACTTCTATTCCTAAGTTCAACCAGGAATTTACTCTTAACACTTATTTTAAACACTTTATCACTTGAATAATTCATGAACAATTTTTCTTCCACATTCAATATTAATTCACAAATCAAAAACAATTCACAATTTATAAAAATATATTGCAATTATTTACACATAACTTACCTCGGATGCAAAACGACTATTTTCGTAAATTAGTCGATTACCTTCTCTTTTCCCCGATCACCTTCACTATTCCTTATTTCTTGATCTATATTAGCACAATTTAATACATTTTATCAACATTCCATTCAATACAATTCATACACAATATTTTGGCAAAATTATGTTTTTGCCCCTAAAGTTTCATATATTTACACTTTTGCCCCAAAGCTCGGAAATTAAACTTTGTCCCTTATTCTTATGTTTTATGACATGCTGATTATTTTTCCCTTCTATGACAACATCAAATTCTCACTTTAACATATACTTATGAACATTAGGTATTTTTACCGATTAAGCCGTCTTACTCGTTTTCACTTAAAAACGCTTAGCAAAAGTTGTTTAACATAATTTAAAACCTCATATTCTATCATAAAACATCAAAATAAACACATTTCACCTATGGGTATTTTTCCAAATATGAACCCTAGGTTAAATTTTGCTAGTATAAGCTAAATCGAGTTATCGGGACTCCGAAAACGTAAAAAACATTAAAAACGGGGCTTGAAATCACTTACTACGGAGCTTGGAAGTTTGAAACAAAACCTAGCTATGGAGAACCCTTGAAATTTCGTTCTAATGAAGAAGATGGACATATTTTGCTATCTTTTTCCTTTTTTTAATCTTTTAATTACTAGATGACTAAAATACCATTCATTAAAAACTTTGGTTATTTCTACCTATGTATGTCCATTTTTGTCCATGAAAGCCTAATGGTATAATTACCATTTAAGGACCTCTACTTCAATTATGCTCTTCAATTAAATCCTTTAACATCTAGATCTCATATTTGTCAACTTTGCAATTAAGTCCTAATAGGCAAAGTAGACATGCAATTCATGAAATTTTCTATCGATATTCTAACACATGCATCTAATCACTCGATAAATTATAAAAATTAATCAGAATAAATTTTTCTAGTTTAGAATTGTGGTTTCGAAACCGCTATTCCATTTAGGCCCTATTTCGGGCTATCACACCGACGCTGGAACCGGATACGAGGCATTACCATGCTTTACTTTGCTTGAACATGTAATTACGGGCTATAAAATTTCATTCCAACTTAAAACTTTTCTTTCTTAACCATAACACACATATCCTGGGCCTACGAGGCCTTAAACATACATCCGGAAGGTTTCGTAGTTCAATCGGAAAATTTTACACTCTTTGAATTTTTTTTGCCTAAACAGTGGTCACACGCCCGTGTGTCTTGGGACACGTCCGTGTGGGCAGGCCGTGTGGTCACACATGCCCATGTCCCTAGCCCGTGTAGAATTTATTTTTATTTCGAACCTATAGGGGTTTTCACACGGCTGGATACATGCTTGTGTCAATGGCCTGTGTCCTTCACACGGCCTAGACACGCCCGTGTCCTCACCCATGTGTGAAAACTAGGGGTATTCTATTTGTGACGTCAGCAACCCCTTAAGGAGCACAAGGACTAAGCACACGCCCGTGTGCTGGCCCGTGTGATGAATCAAATTCTCGCAATTGAATGCAGGGGATACACGGCCTACTAACAAAATCATGTGGGTTGACCGTGTGTCACACACGGCCTAGGTACACGCCCGTGTGTCTACCCGTGTGGACAATTAGAGGCTATTTTCCAAGCCCTTTTGCCACCCTGAAACTTAAACTCATTCATTTCAGCACAAGAAACACATAATATAACAATATCAAACCATGAAAAATCCCTAAATTATTATTCATTCCATCCACATTTTACTCATTATCTTGCATGAACATTCATTTCATTATACCCATCAACCTTAGAACATGAACTTGGCAATATTGGCCAATTCATCATGGCCATTTACAAAATGAGTGTGAAACATTAATAGCCAACCCTTTGGCCTTCAAACATGACATGACACAAAACGATCAAGTTCCTATACATGCCATACTCAACATGAATAAACTTTACTATACCAAAAGAAAGGTTGATAGTGTGATCTGAGCTCCGACGTTCTGTGATCCCTGAGCTAACTTAGCGAAACTACAAGGAAAAGGGAAAAGAGAGGGGTAAGCATATAGCTTAGTAAGTTTGCATGAAATTCTAAAGCAACATAATTGCTCAAACTAAATTCATCCATCTTATGAAACAATAGCAACATAAGTCTCAAATGCTTAGGCATCTTATTCGTACTTACTCACACTTATTCTTACCCATCTCATGTCACATTATGATTTCGTAACTTGTACTTATTCATGGTACCTGTATCACTTAATCACATGACTTAGCACATATGCTATCATGAGCATGAACTCAAATCTTCATCGTTCTTATCATAGGTGAAACTCAAGGTCATCCATAAACAAATTTGACTCTATACCATTTTACATACTTAGCTCTTTTGCCCACGAATTATTCAAATTATCGAAGGATACTCGAACTCATCGTTCATAAAATTTGATGCCAACACCATATCCCAGATATTGTCTTACATGGGATCACCCCTTGATGCCGATGCCATATCCCGGATATGGTCTTACATGGGATCTTATAACTCGATGTCGATGCCATGTCCCAGACATGGTCTTATACGAGATCTTCCTTTGGTACTGAGTCCATGTCCCAGACATGGTCTTACACGTGACCGTCTTTATTCAATACTAATACATGGGTAACCTCATTATTCCGAATCTTTATCCGAAATTTCACATAACTTATTTTTACCCTTTCCTCATCGAGGCCACATCACTCAATTTTCATAGCAATAACATACATTGTCATGATATTAAATAATTTCCAATATCAAACATTATGAAACTTTAACTTCATACAAACTTACCTCGATTCTCAAAATGTGTATCGATGTTCGATTTAGTCCTCGATTTTGTTCTTGCCTCGGTTTCAATCCGGGCTTCATGTTTCTTGATCTATAATAACAATTTCACTTGTTAAATACACACATTGGCTAAATTGACTCATAATTCATATTTTGGAAAAATTACGATTTTGCCCCCAAACTTTTACATAATTACATTTTTGCCCCTAGGCTCGTAAAATGATTTTCATTTAACTTTCTTGCATTTCAATCCGAGCCAAATCATATTCTCAACTATAACAACATTCAATTTCCACTATTTCACTCATGTATGACCATTTCTACAACTTTTACAATTTGGTCCTTTTATGCATTTTTCATGAAAATCACTTAGAAAAAGATGTTTATCATACATCAAATTTTCATATTCTTCCATAAAACATCAATATACATGCATGTCATACATGGGTAAATTTTTGAACATAAACCCTAGCTCAAAATATAGCTAAAAATAGCTAATCTGAGCTACAAGGGTCTCAAAAATACTAAGAACATTAAAAACAGGGCTAGGATGCACTTACTATCAAGCTTGAAAGTTGAAGAAACCCTAGCTATGTCTGTCTTGTGATTTTCAGCCAAGGGGGAGGAAGATGAACACCATTTTTTACTTATTTTCCCTTTTTAATTCTTTTATTAACCAAATGACAAAAATGCCCTTAATGATCCTTTCTTGAGATTTTTCCTTCCCATGTCCATTTTTGTCCATTTTGACATATAATGGTTTAATTACTAAATAAGGACCTCTATAAATTTTTATAATTCTATTTCATACTTAAATCTTCTAGAATCTCATATTTTCTAATCTTTGCAATTTAGTCCTAATGGACAATTTAATCACTAATTAATAAAATTGCTTCATGAGATTTTCACACAATCATGAGATCACATCATAAGCCTCATGGAAATAATAAAACTCATATTTATACTTTGAATTTGTGGTCTCACACCACTATTCCGACTAGGCCCTAAGTCGGGCTGTTACATTGTTGCTTCGTGTTTTTCAAAACCCATGCTTTAATTTTAGAATTTGATGGTGATTTTGAGATATGTAATTTATGAATGTTTAAGCTTTGTGAGATTTGATGATGAAATATGAAAGATATGTGAAAGATTAACATGTTTTGTCTTTGAATTTTTGGTGAAATTGAGTAATTTGGGCTAGATTGTGAAAATGAGAAATTGGAAGACTCAAATTTGAAATAAATGAAATATATGGGCTTGTATAAGCACAAGGAAAATTCGGCTAGGCATAAGTGAAGAGAAATTTTGTGTATTTTGTGATTTTGTGAAATAGGGACTAAAGTGTCGAAATGTGAAAATGTGAGGGCTATTTTGTAAAATGCCCTAAATATGTGTGTTTGGACTAAATTGAATGAATTGGTGATTGAATGAGCTAAATTTGAATATGTATAAACCAAGAAAGGAGACATTCAGATCGAGATCGAGGCAAAGACAAAGTGCTCAATTGATCGACTAGTCTCGGTATTTCTACGTCCGAGGTAAGTTCGGATATAATACATGTTCTTAAATTATGTTTAGATGCTATGAAATGAATAGTTATGTGATTATTAAATTAGAAATGCTATGTATGGAATCAAGTTAGGTGGCACTAAGTTTGCGTAATTAGAAAGGAGACAGAGATGATTAGCACTGTGTGTGCGAAATAATAGAAGCTTCAAATTTTTGATTGGCACTGTGTGTGCGATACTGAATTAATTTTGGTTTTATACTGAGGCACTAAGTGTGCGATGTTTTTCAAGCTTCGGCTATGAATTGGGCACTAAGTGTGCGATTGAGTTGAAGAGATAGTGAACAGTGAGTAAATTTTGGTATCGAGCATTGAATAGCAAGAACGTTAGTCAACTAAGTGTTGGCGAAGGTATGTTTCGAACCTACGTGGTTGATGATATTGTTTAAGGTTGAATAGATGGATGTATGAGTATATGGTAGAGGATGATATTGTGTTTAGTTGTGAATCTATCTAAATGATGGTTTATTTATGTATTGATATTGCATTATTGAGTAATATGTATTATATTACGAACTAACTAAGATCTTAAGCTTACTGTGTGAAGTTTTCTCTATTTTGCAGTGTCTTTAAAGCTAGCTCGGATCAGGGGATCGTCAGCGACTCAATCACACTATCGGCTATCTATTTTGGTACTTTTGAAAGATGTGTATATTTGGTATATGGCATGTATAGGCTAGTTGATATGTTATATTTTGAGATGTTTGAGCCTTGCCATGTGATATGGATTGGAAGTTGAATGATATTGATTATTATATATATGGGCTATGAAAATGGAAATGGTATGTTTCATGCTTAGAAGGTTGATGAGTATTGTGGTTTAAATGTGAACTTATGGTATGGATTATATGATGTTTGACTTATATGCTTTGGTATGTGAAATTTTGAATTTTGGATGGACTTATTTGAGTTAAAATTGAGTATGAATATAGATGGTATAGTTGATGGTTAATTGGTGCATATATTGGGATGTTTTGGTTGCCATTTGAGGTATAAATGCTAATGTTTTGATGCTTGTTAATGATCCTAATTGTGGATGGCATGTTTGGCCTTGTAAATGGCCTAGAAATGCCCACACGGTTGAGCACACGGGCGTGTGGCTCGACCGTGTCATTCAGGTTGGTAAATTGATACAAGTCAGACTCGACCACGGGCAAGACACACGGGCGTGTAACTGGCCGTGTGGTGCAAGTCAGTGTCGACCACGGGTGAGACACACGGGCGTGTCTCAGGCCGTGTGGACAAGTTAGTATATATGCCCTGTTTTGCCACGGCTTGGACTCACGATCGTGTCCGAGGCCGTGTGAGGCACATGGCCTACCCACACGGGCATGTGACCTCTGTAACTTAGAAAAATGTTTGATTTTCGAAAAAAAATTTGTATGATTCTGGTTTAGTCCCGACCCCTTCCTAGTGCTTGTTTAAGGTTTTGTAGACCTCGTAAAGGGACTATATGTATATATTTTGATATGATTGAATGATGAAATACTTTGTGTTGTAAAATGATTGTAAAATGTTCTGATATGTTCCAGTAATGCCTCTTAACCCTAGTCCGGCGATGGTTACGAGTTAGGGGTGTTACATTTTATTGGTATCAGAGCTATGGTTTAGTCGATTCTAGGACTAACATAGCGCGTGTGAGTCTAGCTATACATGCCATATATATAATTGCGATAGTGTGATGAATCTTGACAGTTAAAAATGTGTTTTCGTATAGTAAATGGATCCCGGTCGAGCAGTTGCTAATGATGTAGAGAGCAATGCGCCTGCTCCCGCTCAAGGGGCAGCGCCGGCCACATCTAGGCCGAATGTTAGTAGCCACGAGGGAGAGGCTAAGCAAGCCTTCTTCCAAATGATGAGTGAGTGGTTTACGGAGTTTGCTCGAACGAATCCAGCTACTCAACAACCTTCAGCCCCACAAGTACCTGTTGTACCACAAGTTGCAGATCCGATCTGGTTGAATAAACCTCCTGTAGATAAAATTTGAAAGTATGGGGCAGAAGATTTTAGGGCCACAGTTGATGATGATGCTGAGCGAGCTGAGTTCTGGATTGACAATACAGTTCGAGTGTTTGATGAGATGTCATTAACTCCTGAAGAATGCATAAAATGTGTTGTTTCCTTGTTGAGAGATACGACATATAGTTGGTGGAAAACATTGATATCCGTGGTTCCGAGAGAGAGAATCACCTGGGATTTCTTTCAAGTTGAATTTCGAAATAAGTATATCAGTCAATGATTCATAGATCAAAAACGTAAAGAATTCCTTGAGCTAAAATAGGGCCGTATGTCAATTATTGAGTATGAACGGGAGTTTGTGAGATTAAGTCAGTATGCACGATAATGTGTTTCAACCAAAGCTACTATGTGTAAATGTTTTATTGAAGGGCTGAATGAAGACATTAAATTGCTGGTTGGAATACTCGACTTGAATGAATTTGTTGTGTTAGTTGAAAGAGCTTGCAAAGCCGAGGAGCTTAACAAAGAAACGAAGAAAGCAGATTCTAAGGCTAAAGATGAAAGAAAAAGATCGATGAGTAAGTTGTCTCAACCTTCAACGAAGAGATTTAGAGATGCAAGTAATCATTCAAATGCTTCGTTTGGACATTCAAGTAGAGATCGTGCGAGACAAAGTGTTGGTCCAAGAATTCAAACTCCGATTGAATCAAGTGTTGGTAGTGTTAAAAGCAACAAGCCTGAGTGTAAACAGTGTGGAAGACGACATGTTGGAGAATGCTGGGGCAAGTACAACAATAGAACTTGTTATAAATGTGGATCACGAGATCATTTTATTCGAGATTGCCCAGAGTTAGCTGAGAAAGATAATGTTCAGAGTGCGAGACCGAGTAATACGACGGCTAGGGGTAGACCACCCAGAAACATTGGAAATGTGAGTGGAAGTCAAAGAGGGACCACTGATACAGCAGTGAGATCCGAGACGAGAGCACCTGCCCGAGCCTATGCTATTCGCGATCGTGAAGAAGCGTCATCTCCAGACATCATTACTGGTACTTTTACTCTATCTGATACTAATGTGATTGCATTGATAGATCCAGGGTCTACTCATTCGTATGTATGCATGAACTTAGCATCCAGTAAGACTCTATCTGTCGAGTCTACTGAGTTCATAATTAGAGTATCGAACCCCTTAGGCAAGTGTGTTCTGGTTAATAAAGTGTGCAAGAACTGTCCGTTGATGTTTCGAGGTATTTGTTTTCCGGCTAATTTTGTAACATCCTAAAATTTGAGTTTTTATATGTTACATTATTTTGGTACTCAGCTAGTTTAATTATCCAATGTGTGTGTTTATTTAGTCCTGAGAAGGCTCGGGATTTATTTTGGATTTAAAATAATTTTTGGTATTTAGTACTTTAAGGAAATGGAATAAGTGACCTTAAAGCTTAAGGTAATTAGGTGGTAAAAAGTTAGCATAAATGAGCTATTAGTAAAGGGGATATGGCGCCATGTGTGTTCCTTGAGGGAAGGAGTTCGAATCCCTTGGTGTGCATGAATTTTATTTTTATGCTTTCCTTCCTCATAGTGTCGGTCAAGCCTAGTACATATGGAAAGTTGGACTTTTATTTTTATGGTAAGGTGGCTAAGAGAAAAGGCAAGTTTTAACTTAAGGAAGGGAATCGGATGGAAAAGGTATGTAGGGGGAACACAAGGCTTAAAACAAGGGAGATGTTTTGGAAAGTTTGGGGTGGCCAAACTTTAACCTTTTGGCCATGTACTTGGACAGTTTTAGGGGCTAGGAGGGTGGCCGAATTTTTGATGGCTTTTGGTAAGGTTTAGGTGCTAGTTGGTCACTTTGGCATTTTTGTGTTTCTCTTCAAAGTTTTTCTCTCTAATTTCCTCTCCCTAGCCGAATGTATCTTGAACAATAGGTAAACTTTTGCTTTCTTTTTGGCCATTTCATTTTTTACCATTTCGGTCTCAATTGCTTATTCTCCCAAACCTTTTCCTGTTGGTGCCGAAACCACATAACCTTGAAGGGCCATTTTTCTTTTCTCCTTTTCTTCTTTGCCGAATGCAAACTAGTCTCAAAGTTTCTTCTTTGTTCATCTTCCATTCTTGAAAAGAACCGAAACCTAAACACCTTATTTTCTTATACCTTTCTTCTTCTTTTTCTTCTTGCAAAAATCTCTCAAACATCATTCTCTCTTTAATATTCACCATGGCCGAATGTCATTAAGCACCATCCCCTTCAATTTTTTCACCATAGCCGAATCTTCTACCACACACATATCTCCTTCTCAATCATTTTTTTTCTACTCTCACTTTGATCAATCGGTAAGTGGCTAGTTTCAACATTTTGGTATTTTTATTTCACCTTATCCATTGTGCCGAATCTACACTTTGTTGTGGGATGGCCTTTTTGGATCGAGACCATCATCATACCATATCTTATTCGAATCTCTTTTTCTCTATCATAGAAATTTAGTGGAAGGCCAAAACTTGGAGTGTCCGAAGTCATCGTGTTATCATTAGGATTCGGTCCAAAAATCTAAGGTAAGGATTTCTTTCAAGGATTCCATATTACTTATTAAAGATAGGGTGATTAACCGATTTTTATCTTAGGGACTCTATCGTTCGATTTTCATCCTGTGAACGTAAGGATTTTGTGGTAAGTCGACTTCACTCATAAGACCAATCATTTTTAATTACGAAATATTAGTTTGGACTAATATTTAATTTTCAATGGAGGCGAACAAGATCGAATCCAAAGGAGTGGTGAATAGTGATCAGAAAAGGAGCGGATTCGCGATCCCCTCTAGATTCAAACAAAGGGCTGTTTCGGCAATCCGAGATTTTCCATCGGGTTGTGGACCCTCATCCGGTGAGAATCAACTATTCGAGGTTGTTCGCAGTTCTGAGCCATTAGCTATTTGGGATTTTCCAACAGGTTGTGGATCGTCAACCGGGGAAAACTGGCAAATCATAGTTATTCGCGATTCCGAGGGTAAAAATCCTAGACCGTTTATCTTAGAATAGATTTACTATAAGTGTTAATGTTCTAATCGAAGCGTTAAAAATATTTTTAGGTGTCAACGATCGAGAAAGTGTAGTGCTTACCGTAATCGGTGTGTAATCTCTCACACGTATTCCATGGGTTAGATAATTATATCGTGTTAATCGTTTGATTAAATCGCATGTTAGTGACATCGGGTAAAATGGCATAATTATTACTAAAATGGTAAAGACTATGAAATCGGTATTAAGACTGTAAAAATTACGAGATTACCCTTAATGGGCCAAATGTGATATTTGATATATGGGCCAAATGTGATATTTGATATATGGGCCAAATGTGATATTTGGTATATGGGACAAAAAGGTGATATGGGCCAAATTGTGGAAATTTTTATAATGGGCCATATTGTTAAGTAATAATTATATGAATGGATTGTTGTAAATGAATATGCATATTATATACATGATTTGCATGGGTTGGGATATTGACGAAGAGAAGTTCTGGTAGCTTTGCTACAAAATTTTGGTGGCTCTGCCACAAATCTGAAAAATGGCAAATGCCATATAAACTCTGTAAATCTGGTGGCTTGTCCACAAATTGATAAACGGCTTAATGCCTATTTTGGTGTGTTAGGCGGGGTGGGTGACTAAAGCTCCCCACAGTGTGTCTTTGGTTAGTAGGTGGGTGGTGTGTAGCGGATGGAAATTAGGTTTGGTTTGGGAATTGCATATTACATTCATTTAATGCATGTTATTATGTTATATTTGTATTGGGCTTTGGCCCAATAAATTCTAAATTGGATTTTGGCCCAGTGGACGATGGTAAGTGGTTTACACACTGAGTTCTAAGTAACTCACCCCGTTTTTCCTTACTCTTCTCAGGTATTGACCAGTGACGGAGACTTGAGCTGTGGACAACTCGGTGGGGGCCATACTACGAATAATGGGTTATTTGAATTTTGGATTTCTTTTAAGTACTTTTAATTATTTTACTATTTTAAGTTAAGTTGTAATAAGGCCTTCGGATAAATTTTTAATATTACTTTAGGTTTGATTGATTTTATAAATAGCTTTAAATACTTCAAGAGGGATTATATTTTCTAAAAACATAAATAAACATTTTCTCAAATAGACATAAAAAAGTAACACCCCAAACCCGGTCTATGCGTTAAGACCAAATTTGACATGTCACACAAAATGAACATACACCTAGTCCTTTAAAGATTTAAAGAAATCGGATTTTCAAAAAAAACATTTTGACGTGGAATTTATTGAATACTAAAGTTGATTATTGAATCAACAATTTAAGTCGTAAGAGTTTATGAAACGAAACTTTGGAAAGTTTAATTTGAGAAAAAGAGTTTGAATGATAACTTTGGAAAAGTTTGAAGAATCAATGTTAAGAGAAAATTTTCCGAGTTAAAGTATTTAAGAATAAAATCTTTTATTTTTTTATGTCTATTTGAGAAAACGTTTATTTATGTTTTTAGAAAATATAATCCCTCTTGAAGTATTTAAAGCTATTTATAAAATCCATCAAACCTAAAGCAATATTAAAAATTTATCCGAAGGCCTTATTACAACTTAACTTAAAATTGTAAAATAATTAAAAGTACTTAAAAGAAATCCAAAATTCAAATAACCCATTATTCGTAGTATGGCCCCCACCGAGTTGTCCACGACTCAAGTCTCCGCCACCGATCATTACGAGAGAAGTAAAGGAAAAAGCGGGAATGAGTTACTTAGAACTCGGTGTGTAAACCACTTACCATCGTCCATCAGGCCAAAATCCAATTTAGCATTTATTAGGCCAAAGCCCAATACAAATATAACATAATAACATGTATTAAATGAATGTAATATGCAATTCCCAAACCAAACCTAATTTCCATCCGCTACACACCACCCGTACCAACCAGCACACCTGTGGGGAGATTTAGTCACCCACCCTGCCAACACACCAAAATAGGCATTAAGTCGTTTATCAATTTGTGGACAAGCCACCAGATTTACAGAGTTTATATGGCATTTGCCATTTTTCAGATTTGTGGTAGAGCCACCAGAATTTTGTAGCAAAGCTACCAGAACTTCTCTTCGTCAATATCCCAACCCATGCAAATCATGTATATAATATGCATATTCATTTACAACAATCCATTCATATAATTATTACGAACAATATGGCCCATTATAAAAATTTCCACAATCTGGCCCATATCACCTTTTTGGCCCATATACCAAATATCACATTTGGCCCATATATCAAATATCACATTTTGCCCATTAAGGGTAATCTCGTAATTTTTACAGTCTTAATACCGATTTCATAGTTTTTACCATTTTAGTAATAATTATGCCATTTTACCCAATGTCACTAACATGAGATTTAATCAAACGATTAACATGATATAATTATCTAACCCAAGGAATACAGTGTGAGATTACACACCTGATTACGGTAAGCACTACACTTTCCTGATCGTTGACACCTAAAAATATTTTTAGCGCTCGATTAGAACATTAACACTTATAGTAAATCTATTCTAAGATAAACGGTCTAGGATTTTTACCCTCGGAATCGCGAATAACTATGATTTGCCAGTTTTCCCCGATTGACGGTCCACAACCCGTTGGAAAATCCAGAATAGCTAATGGCTCAGAACTGCGAACAACCTCGAATAGTTGATTCTCATCGGATGAGGGTCCACAACCCGGTGGAAAATCCCGGATTGCCGAAACAGCCCTTCATTTGAATCTAGAGGGGATCGCGAATTTGCTCCTTTTCCGATCACTATGCACCACTCCTTTTGATTCGATCTTGTTTGCCTCCATTGAAAATTAAATATTAGTCCAAACTAATATTTCGTAATTAAAAACGATTGGTCTTATGAGCGAAGTCGGCTTACCACAAAATCCTTACGTTCACAGGATGAAAATCGAACGATAGAGTCCCTAAGATAAAAATCGGTTAATCACCCTATCTTTAATAAGTAATATGGAATCCTTGAAAGAAATCCTTACCTTAGATTTTTGGACCGAATCCTAATGATAACACAATGACTTAAGACACTCCAAGTTTCGGCCTTCCACTAAATTTCTATGATAGAGAAAAAGAGATTCGAATAAGATATGGTATGATGATGGTCTCGATCCAAAAAGGGCATCCCACAATAAAGTATAGATTCGGTACAATGGATAAGGTGAAATAAAAATACCAAAATGTTGAAACTAGCCACTTACCGATTGATCAAAGTGAGAGTAGAAAAAAAATGATTGAGAAGGAGATATGTGTGTGGTAGAAGATTCGGCTATGGTGAAAAAATTGAAGGGGATGGTGCTTAATGACATTCGGCTATGGTGAATATTAAAGAGAGAATGATGTTTGAGATATTTTTGCAAGAAGAAAAAGAAGAAGAAAGGTATAAGAAAATAAGGTGTTTAGGTTTCATTTCTTTTCAAGAATGGAAGATGAACAAAGAAGAAACTTTGAGACTAGTGTGCATTCGGCAAAGAAGAAAAGGAGAGAAAAGAAAAATGGCCCTTCAAGGTTATGTGGTTTCGGAACCAATAGGAAAAGGTTTGGGAGAATAAGCAATTAAGACCGAAATGGTCAAAAATGAAATGGCCAAAAAGAAAGCAAAAGTTTACCTATTGTTCAAGATACATTCGGCTAGTGAGAGGAAATTAGAGAGAAAAACTTTGAAGAGAAACACAAAAATGCCAAAATGCCAAAGTGACCAACTAGCACCTAAACCTTACCAAAAGCCATCAAAAATTTGGCCACCCCCCTAGCCCCTAAAACCGTCCAAGTACATGGCCAAAAGGTCAAAGTTTGGCCACCCCAAACTTTCCTAAACATCTCCCTTGTTTTAAGCCTTGTGTTCCCCCTACATACCTTTTCCATCCGATTCCCTTCCTTAAGTTAAAACTTGCCTTTTCTCTTAGCCACCTTACCATAAAAATAAAAGTCCAACTTACCATATGTACTAGGCTTGACCGACACTATGAGGAAGGAAAGCATAAAAATAAAATTCATGCACACCAAGGGATTCAAACTCCTTCCCTCAAGGAACACACATGGCACCATATCCCCTTTACTAATAGCTCATTTATGCTAACTTTTTACCACCTAATTACCTTAAGCTTTAAGGTCACTTATTCGATTTCCTTAAAGTACTAAATACCAAAAATTATTCCAAATCCAAAATAAATCCTGAGCCTTCTCAGGACTAAATAAACACACACATTGGATAATTAAACTAGCTGAGTACCAAAATAATGTAACATATAAAAACTCAAATTTTAGGATGTTACAAATTTGATGTTGCTACCATTTGATGAATTTGATATAATTCTGGGTATGGATTGGCTTACTTTGCATAATGCTATTGTGAATTGTAAACGGAAGAGTATTGGTTTGAGAAGTCAGAATGGTGAGATAGTTCAAATTGAATCCAATGATTTGAATGGGTTACCGGCTGTGATCTCAGTGATGAAAGTTCAGAGTTATGTGAAAAAGGGTTGCGAAGCTTATCTCGCGTATGTGATAGATACAAAAGTGATTGAGAAGAAAGTTGAATCTGTACCTGTAGTTTGCGAGTTTCCAGATGTGTTTCTTGAATAATTACTGGAATTACCTCCAATACGAGAAGTTGAGTTTGGTATTGAATTGGTGCCGGGGACAACTCCTATCTCAATAGCTCCCTATAGAATGGCACCGACAGAACTGAAAGAGTTGAAGTCTCAGTTGCAAGAGTTGACCGATAGAGGATTTGCACGACCGAGTTTTTCGCCCTGGGGTGCTGCTGTGTTGTTTGTGAAAAAGAAAGATGGCACTATGAGGATGTGTATTGATTACCGATAGTTGAACAAGGTGTATATAAAGAATAAATATCCTTTACCTCGTATTGATGATTTGTTTAATCAGCTGAAAGGAGCTACAGTGTTTTCTAAGATAGATTTGAGATCGGGCTATTATCAGCTATGAGTTAAAGAATCAGATGTGCCGAAAACTGCTTTCAGAACGAGGTACGGACACTATGAATTTTTAGTAATGCCTTTCAGACTAACGAATGCTCCTGCAGTGTTTATGGATTTAATGAACCGAATATTCAGATCGTATTTGGATCGATTCGTTGTTGTGTTTATTGATGACATTTTGATTTATTCTTGTGATAAGACGCAACATGCCGAGCATTTGAGAATTGTGTTACAGACTCTGCGTGAGAAGCAATTGTATAGAAAGTTTAGCAAATGTGAGTTCTGGTTCCATGAAGTTGGTTTTCTGGGACATATTGTGTTAGCATCTGGTATACGAGTTAATCCGAGCAAAATTTTAGTTATTTTGGAGTGGAAGCCTCCGAGAAATGTGTCTGAAGTTCGTAGTTTTCTGAGGCTAGCGGGATATTATAGGTGATTTGTGAAAGGCTTCTCGATGATTGCGACTCCATTGAAAAAATTGCTACAGAAAGATGTTAAATTTGAGTGGTCAGAAAGATGTCGTGAGTTTTGAACAGATTGAAAACATTGTTGATGAAGCACCGATGTCGATTCGGCCAGAATCGGGTAAAGAATTCATAGTCTACTGATGATGTATCGTTGAATGGTTTGAAATGTGTGTGTTGATGCAAGAGGAAAAGTTATAGCTTATGCTTCGAGACAGTTAAAGCCTCATGAAAAGAACTACCCGACCCACGATCTTGAATTAGCTACAATTGTATTTGCATTGAAGATTTGGCATCATTACCTATTTGGTGAGAAATGTCACATTTATACTGATCACAAGAGTTTGAAATATCTGATGACTCAAAAAGAATTGAATTTGAGACAGCGAAGATGGTTAGAATTATTAAAAGATTATGAATTAGTAATTGATTATTATCCGGGAAAAGCTAATGTTGTTGCTGACGCTTTGAGTAGAAAGTCTTTATTTGCTTTGCGTACAATGAGTACTCAAATAGATTTACGTGATGATGGTTCAGTTTTGGCTGAGTTGAAAGTGAGGCCAATGTTTATATGTCAGATTTGTGATGCACAGAAAAGTGATAATGAGATGATGACAAAATGAGCTCAATGTGATTTGAATTTTGATTCAGAATTTTGAGTTGATAACGATGATTGTTTGAGATTCAGAGATCGGATTTGTGTTCTGAGGAATTCAGAGTTGATTCAGATGATTTTGAATAAAGCTCACAATAGTCGTTTGGCTGTTCACCCTGGGAGTACAAAAATGTATAATGACTTGAAACAGTTCTATTGGTGGCATGGTATGAAACGAGATATCTCAGAATTTGTTTCGAGATGTTTAGTATGTCAACAAGTTAAAGCTGAACATCAGGCTCCATCCGGTTTGTTACAACCAATTATGATTCCTGAGTGGAAATGGGGGAGAATCACGATGGACTTTGTGTCGGGATTACCTTTATCTCCGAGAAAGAAAGATGCAACCTGGGTGATAGTTGACAGATTGACAAAATCAGCTCATTTTGTTCCAGTGAGAACAAATTATTCTCTTGATAAATTAGTTGAATTGTATATTTCTAAGATTGTGAGATTGCACGGGGTGCCACTCTCTATTGTATCTGACAGAGATTCGAGATTTACCTCGCGGTTTTGGAAGAAATTGCAAGAGGCTTTAGGCACAAAGTTGCATTTCAGTACTGCATTTCATCCGCAAACGGATGGTCAATCCGAGCGGATCATTCAGATTCTTGAGGATATGTTGAGATGTTGTATTCTTGAATTTGAAAGTACGTGGGAAAAGCATTTGTCGTTGATTGAATTTGCATACAATAATAGTTTTCAATCTAGCATCAAAATGGCACCATATGAGGCTCTTTACGGTCGAAAATGCCGAACTCCATTATACTGGACTGAGCTTAGCGAGAATAAGATTCACTGGGTTGATTTAATCAAAGAGACCGAGCAGAAAGTGAAAGTGATTCGTGACAGTTTGAAAGCGGCTTCAGATCGTCAGAAGTCTTATGCAGACTTGAAACAAAAAGATATCGAATTTGAGGTTGGTGACAAAGTGTTTTTGAAAGTGTCTCCGTGGAAGAAAATACTTCGATTTGGCCGAAAAGGCAAGCTGAGTCTGAGGTTCACCGAGCCGTATGAGATTATTGAAAGAATTGGGCCAGTTGCTTATAGATTGTTGTTGCCACCTAAATTAGAAAAGATTCATAATGTGTTTCACGTATCGATGCTTCGACGATACAGATCTGATCCCTCGCATATAATTACTCCTACTGAGGTTGAGATTCAGTCAGATTTGTCGTATAGTGAAGAACCGATTTGAATACTGGTACGTGAGAACAAAGAATTGAGAAACAAAAAAAATTCTTTAGTGAAAGTGTTGTGGCATAAACATAGAGTTGAAGAGGATACGTGCGAGCCTGAAGATGTTATGAGAGAACAATATCCGAACCTATTCACTGGTAAGATTTTCAGGGACGAAAATCCCTAAGGGGTGGAGAGTTGCAACAACCCGGTTTAGACCCTAGTCGAAACAGTGGTTTCGGGACCACAAATCCGAGGTCGAAAAAATATCTTAATATTATTTTCTGTGTTTATGATATGTGATTGAGCATGTGTTAAAATTTTATCATTTGTGTGCTTAATTTGAAAAAAGGATTAAATCGCATAAAATGTAAAAGTAGCCTTCTATTTGAATAATGTCTGAATTGATGTGTCTTTATAAGAGGAAGTCCTTATGATATAAATTGACAATTGAATTTTTGAGTGGACAAAGATGGACAACCATTAAGCATATATATTATGTTTTATTAAAGGACATTTTAGTAAATTATGCATTATTATGATTTATAATAAAACAAAAGCTTAAAAATAAGCCATTATATTATGTTCATCCACCGAAGTTACAAAGGAAAGAAAAAGAAAAAGAGTTGTTAACTTTCGGTAAGGGTTTAGCTTGTTTCAAGGTATGTTTTGTTTCAATTTTTGATAATTTCTACGTTTTTGTGATTGTTGCTTCGTGTTCTTCAAAACCCATGCTTTAATTTTAGAATTTGATGGTGATTTTGAGATATGCCATTGATGAATGTTTGAGCTTTTTTAGAGTTGATGATGAAATATGAAAGATATGTGAAAGATTAACATGTTTTGTCTTTGAATTTTTGGTGAAATTGAGTAATTTGGGCTAAATTGTGAAAATGAGAAATTGGAAGACTAAAATGTGAAAGAAATGAAATATATGGGCTTGTATAAGCACAAGGAAAATTCGGCTAGGCATAAGCGAAGAAAAATTTTGTGTATTTTGTGATTTTGTGAAATAGGGACTAAAGTGTCGAAATGTGAAAATATGAGGGCTATTTTGTAAAATGCCCTAAATATGTGTGTTTGGACTAAATTGAATGAATTGGTGATTGAATGAGTTAAATTTGAATATGTATAGACCAAGAAAGGAGAGATTCGGATCGAGATCGAGGCAAAGACAAAGTGCTCGATTGATCGACTAGTCTCGATATTTCTGCGTCCGAGGTAAGTTCGGATATAATACGTGTTCATAAATTATTTTTAGATGCTATGAAATGAATAGTTATGTGATTATTAAATTAGAAATGCTATGTATGGAATCAAGTTAGGTGGCACTAAGTGTGCGTAATTAGAAAGGAGACAGAGATGATTAGCACTGTGTGTGCGATACCAAATTAATTTTGGTTTTATACTGAGGCACTAAGTGTGCGATGTTGTTCAAGCTTCGGCTATGAATTGGGCACTAAGTGTGCGATTGAGTTGAAGAGATAGTGAACAGTGAGTAAATTTTGGTATCGAGCATTGAATAGCAAGAACGTTAGTCAACTAAGTGTTGGCGAAGGTATGTTTCGAACCTACGTGGTTGATGATATTGTTTAAGGTTGAATAGATGGATGTATGAGTATATGGTACAGGATGATATTGTGTTTAGTTGTGAATCTATCTAAGTGATGGTTTATTCATGTATTGATATTGCATTATTGAGTAATATGTATTATATTACGAACTTACTAAGCTCTTAAGCTTACTGTGTGAAGTTTTCTCTGTTTTACAGTGTCTTTAAAGCTAGCTAGGATCAGGGGATCGCCAGCGACTCAATCACACTATCGGCTATCTATTTTGGTACTTTTGAAAGATGTATATATTTGGTATATGGCATGTATAGGCTAGTTGATATGTTATATTTTGAGATGTTTGAGCCTTGCCATGTGATATGGCTTGGAAGTTGAATGATATTGATTATTATATATATGGGCTATGAAAATGGAAATGGTATGTTTCATGCTTAAAAGGTTGATGAGTATTGTGGTTTAAATGTGAACTTGTGGTATGGATTATATGATGCTTGACTTATATGCTTTGGTATGTGAAATTTGGTATTTTGGATGGACTTATTTGAGTTGAAATTGAGTATGAATATAGATGGTATAGTTGATGGTTAATTGGTGCATATATTGGGATGTTTTGGATGCCATTTGAGGTATAAATTCTAATGGTTTGATGCTTGTTAATGATCCTAAGTGTGGATGGCATGTTTGACCTTGTAAATGGCCTAGAAATGCCCACACGGTTGAGCACACGGGCGTGTGGCTCGACCGTGTCATTCAGGTTGGTAAATTGATACAAGTCAGACTCGATCACAGGCAAGACACACGGGCGTGTGACTGGCCGTGTGGTGCAAGTCAGTGTCGACCACGGGTGAGACACACGGGCGTGTCTCAGGCCGTGTGGACAAGTCAGTATGTATGCCCTGTTTTGCCACGGCTTGGACTCACGGGCGTGTCCGAGGCCGTGTGAGGCACACGGCCTACCCACACGGGCGTGTGACCTCTGTAACTTAGAAAAATGTTTGATTTTAAAAAAAAATTTGTATGATTCCGGTTTAGTCCCGACCCCTTCCTAGTGCTTGTTTAAGGTCTCGTAGACCTCGTAAAGGGACTATATGTATATATTTTGATTTGATTGAATGATGAAATACTTTGTGTTGTAAAATGATTGTAAAATGTTCCGATATGTTCCAATAATGCCTCTTAACCCTAGACCGGTGATGGTTACAGGTTAGGGGTGTTACACAACAATGGAGTTTTCATGTCTTTGTTTAGGTTTTAAAGAAAATTGAAGGAGATGGTTTTTGTTTATTATTTTTGTTAATATATATTTTAACATTTTTTTATCTTGATAATAACATATAAAACCTTTAAATTTTAAAAACAACCGTCCCACCTATTGAAAATGTGGCTATTTGCCATTTATAACCTCAAACAATTACTTTTTAAACTCTTTTAACTAATAAAAATTAATAGCGATTAACTTTTGCAGCTTTCACGATTTAGTCCTTTTTCCTAAATTAACTATCCAAACATCAAAATTTCAGAACCAATTTTCAATATACCTATATAATCACTCCATAAATATTTAATAAAAATATTTACAGGCTCGATTTATAGAAATGAGGTTTCAAAACCTCATTTTCTAAAACCAATTAACTTTAGCGACAACCCACTTGTACTTAAATATTCATTCAATTACTAAAAATTATCAAACCAAAATTCAACATAATATCATAATTGACTTGTAATTTTAAATAATAATATTTGCGGACTTACTCGTCAAATTTTTGGTTTTGAAACCACTATTTCTGACACCATTAAAAAACGGGCTATTACAGAAGAAGTGAGGGTAGTTGGTTGCTTAGGTCTCTCCTTAGGTTTCAAGACTTATATGTTGGTTGCCTTTTGTCTCGAGATGCCATGTGCCAAGTTGTTATTGACAGGTCATAGGCAAGTGGCCTTGTAATGCTCCAAACCCAATCCAATTCACCGGGTCCAGATTTTGGGTGTTACTACCTAAAACTTAACCAATAATGAAAACAGTTTAAAATTTCTCATTTTTTTAAACATGTTATTTTACACTTAAATTAGAAACTTATTGTATGAAAACAAAGGAAATAGCTTAAAATAATCCTATTAAAATAGAATCCATTCAAATCCTTACAAAATGGAAGTTTATTTATTACAAACTCGAAGGGCATATTCCTAGACTACACCACATATCCACTGTATGCATAATAGCCCACTCCGCCACCACCTTGGCATACTCCTGGCGTCGTCCCTCCAAGCGAAGTCTCCTCTCAGATACCTGAAAAGCAATAACAAATCTTGTAAGTACATGAGTACTTACTGAGCTCATTATAACAATACCTTGATGGATGCTTTGCAATCTTGTTTGAACTACAGGGCGTCAATTATTATGCATCATTTATTTCAATGTATACCACCACAGAATACCATTCTCTTAAACTCCAGCTATCCTGCACTTGCCATACTCCATCTTCCTTATCTATCTAATTGAGGAACCCTTCCAAATGTTTCATAAATCTCTTGTCCCATAATAATTTCTTAACAATACATACCCTCAAAAATCACTTCCAATAATCCTTGCCTTAACCTCATACTCTTATCTCAAACAGTTATTCACTAACATTTATCACAGGTGGATACATATAAGTTTGGAAAATACTTAAGCAAAATATAATACTAGAAATTCATACTCAGGCATACCCTGATTCAGTACCACACATATCCATACTGATAAATCACTACATAGACCGCTCTGACAAATTCCATATCGTGATATATCAAAATCCCATAATTCAAGGTAACATTAACTCAGATTCAGAATAATTCTAGAAGAATATGCAATACTCCTCACTTTCCATATTTATAGATCATCATAACGAATACCCTTCTTAACATACAAATAGAAATCTCTTTTTCATGGAAACCCTTAGGACTTAGTCACTCATAACCCAGAACACATTAATGCCTCATCTTAGCTTTACTTATTATAAAACTAAAAGAATTTACTCATATCTTACAATAATGACAGACATTCATGACAGTTCATGCCACATAGGCCTAACAGAGCATGCCATACAAGCATTCATACAGAATCTCGTGTTTTCTGTCCCGGCAGACTTTATAGAACACATTATAGGCAAAAAAATTATATACCATACACGTCATAAGTCCTTATTTCATAATACACCACCAAGGCAAACCATAAAAAGTACGCCACAAAGGCCATATATACACAGAGCATGCCACAAAGGCGATTCATTTAGAGTATGCCACAAAGGCCAATAGGATGCCACATAGGCATTCCAAAACTGCCGTGTTTGCGATATGGATTTGCCTAAACTCACATTGAGTGAGATTTTCCCATCATCGCCTTAGGACACGTAGAGAACCCCATTAGATAAAATGCCATTCAACATATCTTTTTCAGAGTATGCCATAACCATGGACTTTTTCCTTTAGATTTTCAAATTAGAGTTCGTGTTTGTAGTCTCGACAGGCTTCTTTAATTACCACCGTAGTAACTCAAATCGCTTTACAACCTCTACGAACCAAACACATCTCAGACCCAAGATTTCATAAGTTCACGACACTCTTCATACATCCTATATAACTTATTTTCAAGTAGACTAACTTATCTCTTAATCTAATCTTAACTTTGTTCCTATAGTTGTATAAGTATCATATTCATACTATACTATCCAAGATTTCTAGATTTTAGTTTGATCACTTTCATATAGATATGATTCAGTATGAATAGTATACATGCAATAGTCAGAGTAGAGACTCACTTGATTCTCACTAACGATAGTTCAAAACTCTAGATTTGGATATCCATTTTGAACCAGCATCGACCATTACTTTCAAAACATAAAAACATCATTAAGACTCATTCATATTCAATTTACTATCAATTCGAACACTAACAACTCCCATGTAGAGCCTTATACTTACACCTTACTATTCATGCACCTCTTACAGACTTACTCTTTTAGAATTTAACATGCAAAATAGTAATACTTACCCTGGAATAGAATAACCACTATTCATAACATAATCATAGCTTCTAGATTATTGATAAAGAGATACATCCAGACTTCATGAAGGTATCAATAAATACCATTCAAGGAAGATGAAGAAGAAAGAAGAACCCATTTCAGAACGCACTCACATATAAATATGACTCAACTTGCTTAGTGAAATTTAACGAATGTCATGCGCATCAGAACTTGCCTTCTTATTGGCCTATAGTTTCTGAGAAAAAATATAAATATGTTCCCTTCATCAAAATTATCAGGCTAAGTTATACTGTTGGTTTCTAACCAGATTACTTAAAGTCTAACTAGCACAGTATTCCATACAAACTAGGCATACTATACCTTTGGCAAATGCTCATTCTATACATACCCTTAATTTCTTAACACGAACTTCTCCTTAATACATGACATAATATCATAAAGTCGAATTCTTACGTAATCTTGTGGTGGTTACTACACACCCACATGTATACGCCAAAATAATTATTTGGGCGGATAACACATTGCCAGACAAACTATTTACTACTATATGCCAAAACTTTAGACCCACTGGATTTGGGGTGTTACATGCCTAATGTCATAGGCATAGGTTGAATGCTACCATGGTGTGCCTCAAAGCATCTCGGATAGGATTAAGTAATTGAAACCTAATATGATTGTTATGGGCCCACTTGTTAGGCAAATTACTAGTAGAGAGATTCTCACAAAAGATATTATTTGAAGTTCTTGACATGGGCAATCATGGCAAGGTTTGACACAGTGGATCATGATTTTCTTTTCTATAACTCTAGTAAGTTAGAAGATAACCACCCATACCAACATACTCAAAATCTTCAACTTCACTTCTTTATTCATCTCTTTTTCACTCATGAACTATTATGACATCCATTTTAATTAAAAATGAGCCAAGAATAAAATTTTTAAAAAATTGAACATTGTAACTATATATTAAAACAAGATACAAAGGACTATTATAGAAGATTGAACCTCAAATGTAGACACATTAGTGTTTGGGCGGAAGGGAAATAAGAGAAAAAAAAGCTCTAATTGTCTCTTAATCACAATACTTTTTGAACTTTTGAAATTTAGTTTTATTGCTTTTAATTTCAGGAATTTAATCCCATTACTTCTAATTTCATAAATTTAGTCTCTCTACTTTCTTAATTTAAAAGTTAAAGTTCAATTTGTAACGCCCCAAAGTTTTTGGATTTTTAAGTGTGTATGTTTATTAGATAATTTGATATGGTGTGGTAGTTAAGTGCTTTGATTGTATGCATTGGGGGCTGGTTTTCGAATCTCGTGTTGCGCGAGTTGGAATGTCTTTGCTCCTTGCCTTTGAGAGTTATTGAGTTTAATACAAATTCTATTAAATCTACTGGGTAGGATTTGGGTTAAGATAAGCTTTTATTTTAATTTAGTTGCTACCCAAAAATCCTTATTTTCTCTCACCCCTTTTTACCGTCCCATTCTTTCCATCTTTTACACGTTCTTTGGCTATTCTTTCACCTTCTTGTTCTGTTTGTTTCATCTTTTGCTTTGATATGTTTCTGCTTCTTTCTTTCCCTTTATTTTACCATCCCATTCTTTCTATCTTTTACGCGTTCTTTGGCTATTCTTTTGCCTTCTTGTTCTATTTGTTTCATCTCTTCCTTTGCTACATCTCTTCCTTTGCTACATTTTGGGGATTCTTTGTGCGTCATCTGTTAATTTGAGCAAAGTGTAAGTATCGTGGTAATTAGTTTCTGGTATTTGAAGTTTTAATCATTTTTTTAATTTACGGTGGGATTTTGCTAGGGTTTATTTACGTTCTTGTTTATGACAATCGTACTTGTGTTTTGGTTAGGCGAAGTAATCGGAAATCAACTTCCTCTAATGGAGTAGGTCTCGATTTGATGTTGTTTTCTGAGTGGTAAGTGCTCGTTTTCAATTTGGGGAATGCAATTTTAGTAGATATATGTTGTTTTGGAGGAATCTTTGGTGGATAATTAGTATGTTTGTTGGTAAATTGTAGGATTTGTGAGTTCCTGACAATGTGGGTGATCGATTACGCAATCAGGTGTGCGAAATCGTCCATAAAACTCGTTATAAAATTGTAAAATCATGAGATATGGGCTATTTTTCAAAATTGCCCAGTGCCACACGGCCGTGTGTTAGGCCGTGTGGTGTGTTGAATCTTACAGCCCGTATGGGGACACGACCGTTTGAAATCTTGTAGCTCGTGTGGGGCACACAACCGTGTGAAACTTTGCAGACCGTGTGGACCACATGGGATAGATTTTTGGGTTGTGTAAGTTCTTTTGGTCAATTTTTGGGCCTGATCAGTGGCCATTTGAGAGACTCAAAATTTTGGTCCGTATGTATTGTATAGGATCGAAAAAATGTAAGTTTTAGCATGTAACAATATATGGATAAGCTTAGGAGGTATGTTAAGTAAGATGTGATACACATACAGTTTATGTTATGTTTGACCTACATTGTAACAGTTCGGTTTAGACCCTAGTCGGAACAGTGGTTTCAGGACCATAAATCTGAGTCAGTAAAATATTTTAATATTATATTCTGTGCCTTTGATATGTTGTTAAGCATGTGTTAAATTTCTGTGAATAAATTTGTTCGATTGTGTGCTTAATTTGGCATAAGGACTTTATTGTGAAAGATGAAAAATTTGCATGCTATTTGCTTAAGCACTTAAGTGTCATGTCTTTATAAAGTTGGTGGCCTTATGTTGTAATTAAACCATTAACATGGTTGATGGACATTAATGGCCTTGAATTATATTTGTCTTATATGTTTAATAAAGGTTAGTATTGGAATATTATTATTAATTTAATTATAATAAAACAAAGGCTTAATAATAGCCATAATGTTCATCCATCTTGACCGAAAACACCAAAGAAAAGAAAGAAAAGAATAAGCTAGGTTTCAGCTAGCTTTTGGTTTGATTTAAGGTATGTTTTTGTTCGGTTTTTGATAATCGTTGCTTCGTAAACTTTGAAACCCATGTCTTAATTTTGAGAATTGATGATGTTTTTGAAATACGTCTTTGATGAACATATGAGCTTTGAAATATTTGATGATGAAATAAGGAATATATGTGTTTGATTAGCATATTATCTTTGGAGTTTTGTTGATTTTGAGTAATTTGGATTAAATTGAGAAAATGAAATTTTGAAGGACTAATTTGTGAAATAAATGAAATGTATGGACTCAAATGAGCATGAGTGAAATTCGTCTAGGCATGGGTAATGTGGAATTTGATGTATTTTGAGATTTTATGAAATAGGGACTAAATTGTCCAAATGTGAAAATGTGAGGGCTAATTTGCAAATTGCCCTAAATATGTGTTTTTGGATTGAATTGAATGCGTTGATGAATAAATGGATTAAATTTGAATATGTATAGATTAAGAACCGAAGAAAACGGACTTAGATCGCGGGAAAGCAAAAGTAGTCGAATAACTAAATCCGATCAACTATTTGAATCCGAGGTAAGTCGATATACAAATAAATGTATTTGAATTGAATTATTTGTGAATATATGAAATTTGAATTGCTATGAATAATACTCGAAGTGATGAATAAATGGATTCTGAGAAAGTATCGAGAGATGGTTAATGTCTGAGAAGTACCGTCTGAACCTAGGAATAGATAGGATAGTATATGTCATGACATAGGTGTCCGATACGTGATATCATGTAAGACCACGTCTGGGACATTGGTTTTGATTCAAGATTTTGTGTAAGACCACGTCTGGGATGTTGGCATTGATATGAGATTGACGTGTAAGACCATGCCTGGGACATTGGCATCGATATCTGATTACATGTAAGACCACGTCTGGGACGTTGGCATTGTACGACTATTCTGAGCACTCTATGTATCCTATTAGATTCTGAACGGTTCAACGGGCAAATCTGAGAAATGAACGACAATGTGAGTTGTATATCTGTTTCAGGTACGTTTGAAAAGTACACTATATGTGCATGAAAGGTAAGTATCTATACAAACTTACTAGGATGAATATGTGTATTGAAATTGTAACAGCCCAATTTAGGGCCTAGTCGGAATAGTGGTGTGAGATCACGAATCTGAGGTGAATTTATGAGTTTTTAAGGTTCATGCCATGTTTGCGTGTTAGTGTGAAAGTTTCATGAAGCAATTTTGCTAAATTGAAGTTGAATGGTCAAAAAGGACCAAATTGCAAAAGTTGTAAAATGTGAGTTTCTAGAAGCATTTTGTATGAAATAGCTCTAGAATAGCAATTATAAGTCCTTAAATAGCAATTTTCCCAAATTATAAATTTTGGACAAAAATGGACATGAGTTAGTAAAATAGAAATTTTTAAAGAGAAGGGTATTTTGGTCATTTGTCTAATAAGTGATTAAAATAGGAAAAAGATGATAAACATTTCATTCATCTTCTTCCTTCCTTTAGAAAAATTTGAAGACTCCATAGCTAGGGTTCTTCATTTTTTTCAAGCTTGCTAATCAAGAAAAATGAAGCCCGGATCGAAACCGAGGCAAGAACAAGGTCGAGGGCTAAATTGCATACCTAGCTACATTTTGTATATTGAGGTAAGTTTGTATGATTTCTAAGCTTTATGATTTATATCATTGAATTGCTTAGCATAATATATAATGTTATTATGAAAATGTTTAATGTTATGTTAAACAAAGAAATTAATGAGATCAAGTATGAGAAAGTCCGTATAAGACTAAGCCAAGGCATGGCATCGG
The DNA here is from genome assembly GCA_025698515.1 of Gossypium sturtianum. NCBI lineage: Eukaryota > Viridiplantae > Streptophyta > Magnoliopsida > Malvales > Malvaceae > Gossypium > Gossypium sturtianum. The sequence continues at coordinate 96,269,319 of CM046945.1, read as the reverse complement.
CAATCAAGCAAGTTTATCATGTAAGTCCAAGGACCCAAGCTTGGCATTGAACAAGTTATCATGTAAGTCCAAGGACCCAAGCTTAGCATTGCAAAAGTTATCATGTAAGTCCAAGGACCCAAGCTTGGCATTGAACAAGTTATCATGAAAGTCCAAGGACCCAAGCTTGGCATTGAACAAGTTATCAAGAGGAAGATTTCATATAAGTCCATGTCAAGACATGGCCTTGAAACCAAGATGAGATATCCCATGTAAGACCATATCCAAATTATGGATTTAGCATCAAGTTCATGGTAAGAGATTTGGTATTCTCGGTTATCCATAGGAATTCATCGGGCAAATGAGATAAGCTCACAAGAGATAACAAGAAAGTTTAGTAAGCAAAATCATTATCAAGTGGGGACAAATATTAGTCATATGATGAATGATAAAATAGAGATTATGATTACTATGTTAAAGTATGCTGATCAAGTGATACAAGTATCTTGTTTACTTCACAAGTATGAGACTAGTAAGTATTACAAGGCATGTAAGAACCAAGTACGAGCAAATAAGCTTTATAGTTGAAATTATGATACCATTGATTATGTCAAATGGTTTATTTAAGCAAGTATGCTGATATGTGTTTTATATGCAAACTTACTAAGCTAAATGCTTACATCTTTAATTCTTTCTTTTCATGTAGTCCCGCCAAGCTAAACTGTGGATCATTGAAGTCGGAGCTCGTGGCACACTATCAATCACCATTTTGGTATAGCCAAGTTGATTTTAAGTATGGCATGTATAGGAAACATTTCATTTTGATTATATGTCTTAGAAAGGGGCAAAAGTATGGGCTGTCAAGTTTATTATTCTTTTGTAAATGGCTAAGTGATTGGCCAAGTTTGACTAAGAATGTATGTTATTAATATCAATGAAGCATGTTATATTGTTCATGAAAGATGTAATAATTGAGTTGCTGAATTGAGCTTGAGTTTGGTCTTAATTTCAGGATGGTAATTGGCTTGGTAAATAGCCCCTAAGTGCTGCAGTTAGACACAGGCGTGTCTCTAGGCCGTGTATAAAAGCGCACCTTAGTCTTATAAGTCGAGAATAGGCTACGGACCAATCCCACGGCCGTGTGTTAAGGCCGTGCATGACACACTGCAGTTAGAACTTGGGCGTGTGCCCGGTGCGTCAATGAAATAAGTCGATATATCAAGATGTAGTACACGGTCTAAGTCCACGGGCGTGCCATGGCCGTGTGTTATAAGTCAGAATGCTAAGGTTTTTCATACGGGCTAGGACCACGGGCGTGCTATGGCCATGTGGAAATTGGCAGAATACTGAGTTTTAAGGGCACGGTCTGAGGACATGGGCATGTATGCCTATGCACAGGCGTGTCTTATATTACACGGGCATGTAACCCCTATTTCAAAGAAAAGTTTTTTCGATAAGGTTCCGAAAGTTTACCAGTACAATGTTAAGGCCTCGTAGGCCCATGAAATGTACGAATTGTTTAAGAATAAGAAGTTTTAATTTTGGAATGAAATTTTATAGCCGTAATGTCATGATTAAGCAAGTTCAAGCATAGTAATGTCTCGTATCCGGTCTGAGCCTCGGACTCGGGTATGGGGTGTTACATTTAGTGGTATCAGAGCTACGATTTAGTCGGTTCTAGGACTAACGTAGCACGAGCACGAGTCTAGCTATACATGCCATACGTAAGAATGTTTTTATAATGATAGTGTGACGACTCCTAACGACTTAAATTATGTTTATATATAGTAAATGGATCCTGAAAGAGATATGGCGGATGACGTGGAAAGTAATGCGCGCCTCATTGAAGGGACGGTGCTTAGAATGAGAACGAGTTTAGACCCACTACGGTGAGTCAAGGAGGAGGAGAAGAGGCTAGAGAAGCCTTCCTCCATATGATGAACACATGGTACACGGAGTTCGTTCGTACGAACCCGAATGCACAACCCCCTCCATCCCCACCTGTTCCACAACCTATTCCAGAGGAGTTAAGCCTCCAGTTGATAGGATCAGGAAACATGGGGCGTAAAGAATTCCGGCTAGAAAAGATGACGATCCAGAAAGAGCCGAGTTCGGTTAGAAAATACCATCGTGGTATTTAATGAATTATCATGCACACTGAGGAAAGAATGAAGTGTGTAGTCTCCTTTTAAGAGATTACGCCTATCAATGGTGGAACACCCTTGTATCGATGGTACCAAGGAGAAGATCACATGGGAATTCTTCCAAGAAGAGTTCAAGAAAAAGTATATCAGTCAAAGGTTTGTGGACCGAGAAAGGAAAGAATTCCTAGAATCAAGCAAGGCAATATGTCGATGGATCGACTATGAGCGTGAGTTTGTAAGACTCAGCAAATATGCTCGAGAATGTGTGTCCACCGAAGCCATCATAAAGATTTGAAGATGGGCTGAATGAGGACATCAGACTGTTTGTTGCTGTCCTAGAACTGAAGGAATTTGTGGTGCTAGTCGAAAGGGCTTGTAAAGCCGAAGAACTAGTAAAAGAGAAGAAGAAATCTAAAACGGAGTCTCGTGACTCTAGAAAGAGACAGTGGAATAAGTCATTCCAATATTCACCCAAGAAGTCAAGAGATTTCCCTACCCGATCGGCTACTTCCATTGGGTTTTCAAAGAAAGACAAGAGCAAGCAATATTCAGGGAATAAAGCACAGACTACTTCAGTTGCAAGTGTTGGGAACATTAGATTCGATAGACCCAAATGCCCACATTGTGGCAAACGCCATTTAGGGGAATGCCGAGCACACGAAAATGCATGCTTTAGATGTGGTTCTCAAGACCACTATATAAAAGATTGTCTAGAGATGATGAAAGAAGAAAGAACTCAGAACCCGAGATCCGGGGGTATGGTCCGAGGAAGACAGTAGAGTAACCCAGAAAGTGGGGCAAGGTGTAACATCCTAGATTAGGGGTTATGCGTTCGTGTGTAATTCATGAGATAGTGGGCTCAGTGGGTGTGTTGGATGTGTTCTGAGGAGTTCTAGGAACCCTAAGGTGCATGGAAATGTATGGAAATGTAAGGCAATGTATGGAAATGTAAGGAAATGTAAGGAAATGCTTTCGAAACGTTAAGTTTAAAAGAGGAAAGTGAACATTTTTGGAAACTAGGGGATGTAAGGAAATGATGTGGAAATGATTCAAAAGAGGAAAGTAAACATTTCTGGAAACTTGGAAATGTAAGGAAATGTCAAGTTTAAAGAGCCAAACGAAAATTTTTGGAAACTTGGAAATGTAAAGAAATGTCAAGTTTTAAGGCTTAAAAAGAGAAAACTAAGGCAAGGTGGCCTTAAGAAAAATAATATGAGGAATTTGACACACAAACAGGCTTGGAAAAGTGGCCTGGAGATGCCACTTAGGGCCTCTGGAAATGGCGCCACATGCAAGGTGTTGACTTCGGTCTCACCAACGAAATATGGTGACTACGGTCACAAAATTTGAATATGGTAACTTCGATTACATTATCTGAATTTGGTAACTTCGGTTACATTATTTGAATATGGTGTCTAATGACACAAATTATATGGGCGATGAGCACGTCATTGCAGCATGATCGCTTCGATGGTGTGTAGCGGATGGAGGGTTGACTTAGTAGTCCCCACGGTGTGTGACCGGCGGTACGGGTAGTGTGTAGCGGATGGTTAATTAGGTTTGGGTTTGGGAATGCATCATTAATTGTATTCTATGATTTGAATGTGTATCATTTGCATGCCCGATTCTATTATGACTTAGTGTTGTGTACACATTGAGTCTGTTGACTCACCCCGTTTGGGGAATATTTTTCAGTGATGAGCGATAATGGACCGGGTCGGCAGGAGCTTAAAGGTGGCCATGCATAGCAAGAAATTTATGATTTGGACTTTCAATTTATTTTAAGTATTTTAAGTTTTACTTTGGGATCATTGATATAATAAGGCCATTGTGGTTTACTTTATTTTTCTTTTATTTATTATGTTTATGGATTTTTATCAATTAAAGTTTAAGTAAATTCCTTTTTAAAATTAACTCTAAATGTTTTGTCACCTTAAATAAATGGGTTTTAACATAAGATAAATTTGTTTTCAACTCAAGCCCAACCCAAACAATATTTTTAAAAATCATACAAGTTTTCCTAAGTAACAAAAGAATTTTGAACCAGGTTTACTTGAGGAACATACCAAATATGGTCAAAGCTCGTGGGCCGGGTTTGGGGTGTTTCAGATTTGGTATCGAGCCAGTTTTAAACTCTCGGCTGTGGTCTAAAGCCCAAAACATTTTCAAATCGAGCCCAAATGAGTTTTATGAAAATATTTTTGGAAATAAGCGAGTGTTTTCTCGGCATGGCACCTAAGTCTCTCGACCCATGATCCACCCACTGTAAGTACTTCAATCTCTTGTGTGATTTATATTATGATTTGTAGAAGGGTAGAAATGGAATGGAACGTAGATTAGTGAACTAGAATCTATTGAACCATAGGACTAGTCTATTCAAACACAAGTGCATAAGACTTAAGGACCATTAAACAAACCTATGACTAAGTCGCGAAAGTTAGGGTGTGGCAACCATTGTGCGCATGTCTAGGATTGGATCCTAAAGAGCACAGTATTTAAGCGAGTCCTAGTGACTCACCTCCTCTTCGCAGAAATCCTACAGTGCGTAGCTTCCTGGTTCACCCTAACCAAGAGGACTTATTCATAGGCTAAACCCCAACTAAAACCCAAAGAGGGAACTAGCCGTATTTTCAAAAAAAAAAAAACCTAGTTTTAAAACTCTTAAAATTATCCTTTTGAATTGCAAACATGATTCTATAAAATTTTTTGAAGTATTCTTGATTTATAAAAATTACTAAAATACCCCTATTTGCAAAATTACTAAATTGCCCTTGGTTTATGAAATTTCCAAAATACCCACAGTTCTTATCAAAAAATTCATTACTTTATAAAATGTCCAAAAACCCTAATTTGCAAAATATCAAAATACCTTGATTTTGGAAAATTACAAAACTGCCCCTAACTTACAAAATTACCAAAATGACCCTAATTTCCAAATTTTTGCAACATCACCGTTTTGGAAAGTACAATTCTCAAAAAGAACCCTCAAAGTTTTGCAAAATTTGGAAATACCCCGAAAATATTAAACTCTACAAATTTACCATGGTTTATTACCAAAATACCCCGAGCTCCAAAATTACCAAATACCCCCTGATTTAAAAATTTTTCAAAATGCCCCGGAATTTAAAAATTCAAAATACTTTTGACAAAATCACCAAGGAACCTCATTTTGACATACAAAAATACCCCAGTAGGGCAAATTACGAAAATACCCACAGGTAGTGGAAAAACAACAACAATGAAAACTACAACATTTCTCTGAATGAGCGAAAGTTCATAATTGATTGATGGATGTATGAATGTAAAGATCAGTGTGCATGTATGGATACGAAAGAACCACTCCTAAAATTTTTCCATAAAAATTCTTCGCGAATAATCAAAGTGAAACAAGGACTAATTCATAAAACTTTTTACTCGGATTAAATCGCGACGTTAGAAATAAGTTCTAGGGGCGTGAACTTAGGGATTGTGCCTAGAAAGTATGATGGTTCTATTAAGATCAGTGCGCAACGAAAGCATAGTGCAGTGAGAGGATTGTACAACAGCAATAAGTAATTTCGAGGACGAAATTATTTTTAGGAGGGTAGAACCAGAACATCCTAGATTAGGGGTTATGCGTTAGTGTGTAATTCATGAGATAGTGGGCTCGATGGGTGTGTTGGATGTGTTCGAGGAGTTCTAGGAACCCTAAGGTGCATGGAAATGTATGGAAATGTAAGGCAATGTATGGAAATGTAAGGAAATGTAAGGAAATGCTTTGGAAACGTTAAGTTTAAAAGAGGAAAGTGAACATTTTTGGAAACTAGGGGATGTAAGGAAATGATGTGGAAATGATTCAAAAGAGGAAAGTAAACATTTCTGGAAACTTGGAAATGTAAGGAAATGTCAAGTTTAAAGAGCCAAACGAAAATTTTTGGAAACTTGGAAATGTAAAGAAATGCCAAGTTTTAAGGCTTAAAAGAGAAAACTAAGGCAAGGTGGCCTTAAGAAAAATAATATGAGGAATTTGACACACAAACAGGCTTGGAAAAGTGGCACGGAGATGCCACTTAGGGCCTCTGGAAATGGCGCCACATGCAAGGTGTTGGGCACGAGTTCGAAGTCACATGGGAAGCAAATAAAAGAAATTTTATTTTGCTTCCAGAGAAAGAAATGAGGTGGACGGCACATGGCTATAAATTAGGAGCTTTTATTCTTTTATTTTTAAGAGATAAAGGGTGGATAAATAAGGGATAAATAATGGATTTATTTTAGATTATTTTCAAGAGATAAATGTGGATATTATTTCTTTTATTTTGATAGATAAGGAAGAGATAAAAGAGGATTATTATTAGTATTATTTTTATTAAGAGATAAGAGATAATTATTGGATTAAGTTTTATTAAAGTGATAAATCAAGGGATAAAGCTATCAAAATAGAAGAGTGGTGGCCAAGTAAAGGACTCTAGCTAGTAATTTTGGCTATAAAAGGAAGAGTAAGGCTATTCTTCATTCATTCTTTTCTTTTCAAGAAAACCTCTGCCGAAATTCTCTAAAGTTTCTCCTCTTCTCTCTGCCAAATTTTCTCTGCCATTATTCTCTTTTCTCTTTTCTTTTCTTCTTCTATTACAAACACATTCAAAAGCCGAAGATACCAATAGCCCTATTCGATTTCTTACTAAGCCTCAAGAGCCAAAATTGTTATCCACATCAAAGCCATAGCCAGAATCTTTGCTAAGGGTTCAAGCAAGAGTTCCATCAAATTCTTCAGTAAGGTAAGATTAGGTTAGATTCTCATTCTATTTCTTTTAAGGCTGTCGAAATTAAGATTCTAATACCCTTAATATCTGTTGCCGAAGAGATCTTTCGGGATTTACTAAGTGTCGACTACAAGGAAGGAGAAGTTCTTTTCCCGAAGGTACACCATAAGCCGCGTGTTCCCTAGTTATTCGGTGAATTTCGGGATTTAAGAATCTAAGGTAAGTCATATTTAACATACGGCTAAGGGTTATTTGTTGTGATTAAATGTTAGAAATTGATCTAACATGTAGTTATAGGGATTTAACAGAGGATACAAGGATTTTGGGATTTGAGAATTTCAAGGAATTTGAGATCTAAGGCGATGAGATCAGTTTGGGATTTCAAGGAATTCGTTAAGCAAATCAGTGTGTACCCTACCCTAAGTTTTGATAGGTTCATGGCTATGTTTAAATTAAATGTATTATTAAGAATGTGTGTACTCATACTAACCTTTGATATATCATATGGCAATTATTTTAATATATGAATATGCATAAGAATGTGAATGTGGCTAAGTACCACAAATGTGGTAAAAGTACCCAGGTACGTTTCCTACTTCTGATAGGATTATGAATATGATATATTTTGAACATATGAATAGTAACATGAATGAGAATTAAGTATGTTATGCATGATATAAAATTTATGGGGCGTTCGGGATCTATGTGAAAGGGGAAGAAGGTGTTGACTTCGGTCTCACCAACGGAATATGGTGACTACGGTCACAAAATTTGAATATGGTAACTTCGGTTACATTATATGAATTTGGTAACTTCGGTTACATTATTTGAATATGGTGTCTAATGACACAAATTATATGGGCGATGAGCACGTCGACTGCAGCGACTGCCTTCGATGGTGTGTAGCGGATGGAGGGTTGACTTAGTAGTCCCCACGGTGTGGTGGCGCGGTGCGGGTGGTGTGTAGCGGATGGTTAATTAGGTTTGGGTTTGGGAATGCATCATTAATTGTATTCTATGATTTGAATGTGTATCATTTGCATGCCTGATTCTATTATGACTTAGTGTTGTGTACACATTGAGTCTGTTGACTCACCCCGTTTGGGGAATATTTTTCAGGTGATGAGCAGTAATGGACCGGGTCGGTAGGAGCTTAAAGGTGGCCATGCATAGCAAGAAATTTATGATTTGGACTTTCAATTTATTTTAAGTATTTTAAGTTTTACTTTGGGATCATTGATATAATAAGGCCATTGTGGTTTACTTTATTTTTCTTTTATTTATTATGTTTATGGATTTTTATCAATTAAAGTTTAAGTAAATTCCTTTTTAAAATTAACTCTAAATGTTTTGTCACCTTAAATAAATGGGTTTTAACATAAGATAAATTTGTTTTCAACTCAAGCCCAACCCAAACAATATTTTTTAAAAATCATACAAGTTTTTCCTAAGTAACAAAAGAATTTTGAACCGGTTTACTTGAGGAACATACCAAATCTGGTCAAAGCTCGTGGGCCGGGTTTGGGGTGTTTCACAAGGGGAAGAGGTAACCCTAGAGAGCAGGCTGTGAGACACGAGGGTAGAGCACCTGCAAGGACTTATGCCATTCGCGCTCGCGAAGAGGCATCTTCCCATGATGTTATTACGGGTACCTTTTCTCTTCATGATATCAAAGTTATTGCTTTAATAGATCCCAGATCCACACACTCTTACATTTGCATGAAATTAGTATCCGATTTGAGTATGCCTATAGACTCTACAGAATTTATGGTTAAGGTGTCTAATCCTTTATGCAAGAGTGTGTTAGTTGATGAAGTATGTAAAGATTGTCCATTAATGATTAGAGGTCATTGTTTTAAAGCAAACCTTATATTGTTACCATTTGACGAGTTTGACCTCATTCTCGGTATGGACTGGTTGACTGCCCATAATGTAATAGTTAATTGTGGGAAGAAATACATTGAGATGAGATGTGAGAATGGGGACACCCTTCACATAGAATCAGATGAACAGAGTAGGTTGCCGGTTGTGATTTCCCATATGGCGGCACGAGAAATACATGAGAAAAAAGGGTATGAGGCATATCCGGCCTTTGTGATGAATGATAAAGAAACCGGGTCAAAGATTGAGTCGATGTCGATAGTATGTGAGTACTTGGATGTCTTTCTGAAGAAATACCGGATTACCTCCAATCGGAGAAGTTGAGTTCAACATTGAGCTAGCTCCCAAAGATGTACCAATATCTATTACTCCTTACAGAATGGCTCCAACGGAGTTGAAAGAGTTGAAGACACGATTGCAAGAGTTAATGCACAGAAAAGGCTTTGCAAGGTCAAGTTGTTCTCCACAGGGTGCTCGGTTTTATTTGTAAAAAAAAAAGGATGGCACTATGAGATTGTGCATAGATTACCGTCAGCTTAATAAAGTGACAGTAAAGAACAAGTACCCATTGCCAAGGATCGATGATTTGTTCGATCAATTGAAAGGAGCCACCGTGTTCTCTAAGATAGACTTGAGATCGGGGTACTACCAGTTGAGAGTAAAGGATTCAGACGTGTCCAAGACAACTTTTCGAACAAGGTATGGGCATTATGAATTCTTAGTCATGCCCTTTGGTTTGACCAATGCTCCTGCAGTATTCATGGACTTAATGAACCGCATTTTTAGACCATACCTCGACAAGTTTGTAGTCGCTTTTATTGACGACATACTGATTTATTCCCAAGATGAGAATGAGCATGCTGAGCACCTACGGAAAGTTTTTCAGACTCTTCGAGAAAATCAGTTATATGCCAAGTTCAGTAAAAGTGAATTTTGGCTCAGGGAAGTAGGATTTCTGGGACATATTGTCTCAGGAGAAGGGGTTTGAGTAGACCCAAGTAAGATCTCGGCCATTATGGACTGGAAACCACCGAATAATGTCACTGAGATTAGAAGTTTCCTAGGCTTAGCCGGTTATTACAGACGATTCGTCAAGGGGTTTTCTATGATTGCAACCCCGATGACGAAATTGTTACAAAAAAACATGAAGTTTGAGTGGACAGAACGATGCCAACAAAGTTTCGAGAAGTTGAAGGCAATGTTGACAGAAGCCCCAGTTTTAGTACAACCTGAGACAGGGAAAGAATTTGTGATTTACAGCGATGCATCCTTAAATGGATTAGGCTGTGTACTTATGCAAGAAGGCAAAGTTATTTCTTATGCCTCCAGACAGTTGAAGCCTCATGAGAAGAATTATCCGACGCATGATTTAGAATTGGCTGCCATAGTCTTTGCATTGAAGATATGGAGACATCACCTATATGGTGAGAAATGTCGATTTTCACTTGATCATAAAAGTTTGAAGTACTTGATGGCGCAGAAAGAGTTGAACTTAAGACAACGGAGATGGTTAGAGTTGATAAAAGATTATGAGATGGTCATTGATTACCATCCCGGGAAAAGCGACGTGGTCGCCGACGCTTTGAGCGTAAAAATCCTTATTTGCATTAAGGGCAATGAATTCACGGATGACCTTGTCCGACGATGGTTCTATTCTAGCCGAGTTGAGAGCTAGACCAATTTTCCTCAAGAGATCGTTGAAGCCCAAAAAGAGGATAGTGAATTGCAAGTTAATAGAGCTCGATGTGAGACAAATGTTGAGTCGACTTAGGATTAGTCCCAATGGAAGTCCGCGTTCAAAGATAGAGTTTGTGTACTGAGAAAAGAAGAGCTTATTCGAGAAAAATTTTGCATGAGGCCCATAATGGATGTTTATCTGTACATCCGGGTAGTACCAAGATGTATAATGACTTGAAGCAATAGTATTGGTGGCGAGAATGAAGAAAGATATTTGAAATTTGTTTCCAAATGCTTGATTTGTCAGCAAGTAAAGGCTGAACACCAAGTACCTTCGGGTTTGCTTCAACCCATTTTAGTTTCGGAGTGGAAATAGGACCGTATTACTATGGATTTTGTAACGGGTTTACCGTTGTGTCCGAGCAAGAAAGATATTGTATGGGTTGTGGTTGATAGACTTATGAAATCGGCCCATTTTATACCTGTACGAGTTGATTACTCACTAGACAAGTTGGCAAACTTGTATGTTTCAGAAATAGTAAGACTTCATGGAGTTCCCTTGTCAATCATATCGGATAGAGATCCGAGATTCACATCCAGATTTTGGAAGAAGTTATAAGAGGCCTTGGGTACAAAGTTGAACATTAGTACCGCTTTTCATCCTCAAACTGACGGTCAATCAGAGAGGTTAATTCAAGTACTCGAGGATATGCTCAGATGTTGTATTCTTGAATTTCGAGGCAATTGGGAAAAATTTCTCCCATTAGTAGAGTTTGCCTACAATAATAGCTTTCAGTCGAGCTCAAAGACGGTGCCTTATGAGGATTTATATGGGCGTAAGTATCGAACGCCTTTATATTGGACTGAACTTAAAGAAAACCAAATTCACGGGGTTGATTTGGTTAGAGAAGCTGAAGAGAAAGTGAAAGTGATACGAGAAAGTTTAAAAGCTGCATCAGACAGACAGAAGTCTTATTCGGACTTAAAGAGAAAAGAGATAGAGTATCAAGTCAGAGATAAAATTTTCTTGAAAGTGTCACCTTGGAGAAAAGTTCTCAGATTTGGCCGAAAAGGCAAGTTGAGTCTACGTTTTATTGGACCGTATGAGATTACCGAGAAAGTTGGGCCTATAGCTTACAGATTGGCTTTGCAATCAGAGTTAGAAAAGATACATGATGTGTTTCACGTGTCAATGTTAAGACACTACCGATTAGACCCTTTGCATGTAATTCCCCAGTCAGAGGTAGAGATTTATCCCGACATGACTTATGGTGAAGAACCAGTCAAGATATTAGCTCGGGAAGTGAAGTCACTAAGAAAGAAAAGCATTGCCTTAGTGAAAGTATTGTGGCAAAGACATGGAATAGAAGAAGCCACATGGGAACCAGAAGAGAGTATGGGAAACCAGTATCCAAACCTTTTTGCTGGTAAGATTTTCGAGGACAAAAATCCCTAAGGGGGAAATTTGTAACAGCCCGATTTAGGGCCTAGTCAGAATAGTGGTGCGAGCCACGAATCTGAGGTGAATTTATGTGTTTTTAAGGTTCATGCCATGTTTGCATGTTAGTGTGAAAGTTTCATGAAGCAATTTTGCTAAATTGAAGTTGAATGATCAAAAAGGACCAAATTGCAAAAGTTGTAAAATGTGAGTTTCTAGAAGCATTTTGTATGAAATAGCTCTAGAATAGCAATTATAAGTCCTTAAATAGCAATTTGCCCAAATTATAAATTTTGGACAAAAATGGACATGAGTTAGTAAAACAGAAATTTTTAAAGAGAAGGGCATTTTGGTCATTTGTCTAATAAGTGATTAAAATAGGAAAAAGATGATAAAAATTTCATTCATCTTCTTCCTTCCCTTGCCAAAAATTTGAAGACTCCATAGCTAGGGTTCTTCATTTTTTTCAAGCTTGCTAATCAAGAAAAACGAAGCCCGGATCGAAACCGAGGCATGAACAAGGTCGAGGGCTAAATTGCATACCTAGCTACATTTTGTATATTGAGGTAAGTTTGTATGATTTCTAAGCTTTATGATTTATATCATTGAATTGCTTAGCATAATATATAATGTTATTATGAAAATGTTTAATGTTATGTTAAACAAAGAAATTAATGAGATCAAGTATGAGAAAGTCCGTATAAGACCAAGCCGAGGCATGGCATCGGCGATCAAGCAAGTTTATCATGTAAGTCCAAGGACCCAAGCTTGGCATTGAACAAGTTATCATGTAAGTCCAAGGACCCAAGCTTGGCATTGAACAAGTTATCACGTAAGTCCAAGGACCCAAGCTTGGCATTGAACAAGTTATCATGTAAGTGCAAGGACCCAAGCTTGGCATTGAACAAGTTATCATGTAAGTCCAAGGACCCAAGCTTGGCATTGAACAAGTTATCATGAAAGTCCAAGGACCCAAGCTTGGCATTGAACAAGTTATCAAGAGGAAGATTTCATATAAGTCCATGTCAAGACATGGCCTTGAAACCAAGATGAGATATCCCATGTAAGACCATATCCAAATTATGGCTTTAGCATCAAGTTCATGGTAAGAGATTTGGTATTCTCGGTTATCCATAGGAATTCATCGGGCAAATGAGATAAGCTCACAAGAGATAACAAGAAAGTTTAGTAAGCAAAATCATTATCAAGTGGGGACAAATATTAGTCATATGATGAATGATAAAATAGAGATTATGATTACTATGTTAAAGTATGTTGATCAAGTGATACAAGTATCTTGTTTACTTCACAAGTATGAGACTAGTAAGTATTACAAGGCATGTAAGAACCAAATGCGAGCAAATAAGCTTTATAGTTGAAATTATGATACCATTGATTATGTCAAATGGTTTATTTAAGCAAGTATGTTGATATGTGTTTTATATGCAAACTTACTAAGCTAAATGCTTACGTCTTTAATTCTTTCTTTTCATGTAGTCCCACCAAGCTAAAGCGTGGATCATTGAAGTCGAGCTCGTGGCACACTATCAATCGCCATTTTGGTATAGCCAAGTTGATTTTAAGTATGGCATGTATAGGAAACATTTCACTTTGAGTATATGTCTTAGAAAGGGGCAAAAGTATGGGTACATCAAGTTTATTATTTTTTTGTAAATGGCTAAGTGATTGGCCAAGTTTGACTAAGAATGTATGTTATTAATATCAATGAAGCATGTTATATTGTTCATGAAATATGTAATAATTGAGTTGCTGAATTGAGCTTGAGTTTGGTCTTAATTTTAGGATGGCAATTGGCTTGGTAAATAGCCCCTAAGTGCACAGACAGTTAGACACACAGGCGTGTGTCTGGCCGATGTATAAAGCTACACCTTAGTCTTATAAGTCGAGAATAGGCCACAGACCAATCCCACGGCCGTGTGTTAAGGCCGTGTATAACACACGATTAGAACTTGGGCGTGTGCCGATGCGTGTGAAATAAGTCGATATATCAAGATGTAGTACACGTCTAAGTCCACGGGCGTGCCATGGCCGTGTGTTATAAGTCGAGAATGCTAAGTTTTTCACATTGCTAGGACCACGGGCGTGCTATGGCCGTGTGGAAATTGGCGAATCTTCGAGTTTTAAGGGCACGATGCGAGGACATGGGCGTGTATGCCTATGCAGGCGTGTCTTATATTACACGGGCGTGTAACCCCTATTTCAAAGAAAAGTTTTTCGATAAGGTTCTAAAAGTTTACCAGTACAAGTTTAAGGCCTCGTAGGCCCATGAAATGTATAAATTGTTTAAGAATAAGAAGTTTTAATTTCGGAACGAAATTTTATAGTCGTAATGTCATGATTAAGCAAGTTTAAGCATAGTAATGTCTCGTATCCGGTCTGAGCCTCGGAGTTGGGTATGGGGTGTTACAGAAATGATGAGATAATATGTGAAGATATGCTTGAATGAGCCATGTGTATATGTGATATTTGAGTTGAAGAATATGGTAAGAGATGGCTAAGTAAATGAGCCAAAGAATATATGTGATGAATTTGCTATGAGAATCAATAATGTCATTGTATCAATATGGTTATATGCATTTTATGCTAAGTTTATTTGTATATGGCTTACTAAGCTTTTGAAAGCTTACTTTGTGTGTGTTTACTCTGTTTTATAGATCGTTAAAGCTACTGAAGGCTCGGGGACCGTCGAGGATCGTCATCACACTATTCAAACTTGTTTTGGTACTTTGAAAATGTGTATATAGTTAAATATGGCATGTATAGGCTAGTCATTTTGGATTATGTTTGAAATGTGTATAAACAGCCATGAGATGTGGCTAGATAAATGTTGGTAATATGCATGAGTGAATATGATAGATGATTGATGATTTGGTATGGCTTGATAGCTAATGAAATGGCCAAAACTATGCTAAGCATATGGATGCATTATGAGCATGTATGTTTGAGCAAAGGAACGATTATATGAAAGATAAATGTAGATGAATCATGTTTGAATGTATGTGTGTTTTAGTTGTGCAAATTGGCATGATTGGAAATGAGATTGGATGTCAATTGTGCATGAAATGAATTGGGATATTGCTTGTAGGAATGACCCAAGTGTGGGTGGCATTTTGGCCTTGCAAATGGCCTGTTTCGCATACACGACTGTGGTACACGGGCGTGCCTGGTGGCCGTGTGAATAAGTCAGTAGCTAGTCTAATTGTACACGGACATGTCACAGGGGCGTGTTTGGTGGCCGTGTGGATAAGTCAGTATACATGCTCTGTATTGGCACGGCCAGGACACATGGGTGTGTCTAGTAGCCGTGGGAGGCACACGGCCTGCCCACACGGGCGTGTGACCTCTGTGACTTAGAAAAGTCTTTAAATTTTTGAGAAATTCCATATGTGTTTGGTTTAGTCCCGACCCTATTCTAAAGCATGATTAAGGTCTCGTTGACCTATAAAAGGGACACTTTGATTGTGAGTGATGACTTATATTATGAAACGTCTGTAAATGTTTCTGATCTGTTCGGTAATGCCTTTAACCCTAATCCGGTGACGGGTACGGGTTAGGGGTGTTACATACATGAAATTATATGTGTATGCATGTCGTATGATATGTGATATAAAGATGTATGATATGTGATATAAATATGTTTGATATGTGATTATGATATGCATGTGTTTTTGGGGTGGGTTATGATATGATGGATGAAGTGTTATATGACATATTATTCTGCAATTATAGAGGCTAAACTGCAAATTTATGTATGGCAGCTCGACTGCAAATATATTAGTGGCACATCGCCACATATTGGTGTAATTGGTTGGATGGACTCTTGTAGTCCTATATGGTGTGATTGGTTGGATGGAGATGGTGTGTAGTGGATGGGGTATAAAATTATATGATTATGATAAGATATTCTATATTATGATTTGATATGAAATGATTCGTTAAGATATGATTTGTATAAAATTTGTTATGTTAAGATATAAAATGATAAGTGCTTGTATTGAGAATATGGGTTGAATCACACAATGGGCTTAAAGCTCATTATTTGTTTTATAACAGCCCGATTTTAGGTCTAGTTGAAACAGTGGTTTCAGGACCACAAATTTGACGCATTAAAAATTAATTTTTATTATATTTTTATGGTCTACAGTTTTATGGAATGATTTTGTGAAAATTTCGTTCGAAATTGATGTTTGGGAACTCAAATTAGTTAAAGGGACTGAAGTGCAAAAAGTGTAAAATTTGAGTTCTATATGTTAAAGGTGTCCAATTGCTATGAGATCTTAACTTAGAGGTCCTTAGATGGTAATTAGACCATTATACTTGAAGATGGACAAAAATGGACATGGTTAGGTGAAATTTCAAAGTTTGGCATTAAGGGCATTTTGGTAAAATGGTAAATAAAGACAAAACAAAACAAATAAAAGATGTTCATCTTTCTATTTTCATCCCCCCATGGCCTAATGTCCCAAAGGAAACCATAGCTAGGGTTTTCCAAGCTTCCAAGCTCAATTGTAAGTCTATTCTTTCCCCGTTTTTCATGATTTTTATGTTTTTGAAGTTGTCTCAACCTAATCTAGCCTTTCTAAGAACTAATTTGAAGAGGGATTAAAGTTTAAAATTTTACCCATGTTGAATATGTGTGTATTTTGATGTTTGATGGTAGAAAATGCATGTTTGCTGTTTGTTAAACAACTTTTGTAAAGTGATTTTCGGTAAAAACGATAAATAGGGACTTAGTTGTAAAAGTCTATAAAATGAGTAGAAAAATGTGAATAAATGAGAAATTTGGGCTGTTATGAGTATGAAAATGGTTCGGCAAGGCTTAGATTTTTAAGAAATTGAATGAAATTCATTTTACGAGCCCAGGGACTAAAATGTAAAATGTCAAAAGTTTAGGGGCAAAAATGTAATTTTCCATAATGTGACTTTTGGGCTGAATTGAATAATGTGACAATAGAATGAGTTAAATGTAAACGAGGTTCGAACCTAGATCGGGGGAAAAAATAAGGTGTTTGACGATTAGGTCTACTTTTACTATTTTTGTACCGAGGTAAGTTCGTATGTTAATAATGTAACTTTATAATTGTATTTATAATATTTTGATATAGCATGAATTGTATGATTGGCTCTACGGATATAATTAATGAAGTTTCGAAAAGCGAGAAAATCCCGGCTGAACCTTTGGAATAAATTAGGATACAAGTGACATGTCACTAGGAACCCATGTGAATATGCAATTATGTGATTTATGTGTCCCAGGTGCTAGTCTAGTACGTCCTACCGGTGGCTGAGTATACCAGCATATGTTGCGGATACTTGATAGCTTGTGTGAGCAGCACTGAGTAGCTACGTCTTGACTGACAGCTTATGTGAGCAGGCCCGTGGATAGCTCGAGAGCGAGCCTATATGTGTTATGAGATTGGTGGTAGCATTGGCTACATATGTGGCACTTATGTGAAAATTTTCCGTGTATCTGATAGTATTCCACGTGGTTCAACGGGTATGTCAAAGATGAGAAAGTATGTGATTATGTTACGAGTTGGTACAGGTATGTACGAAAAACTCAAATGAAATAGATTCGGTATATGATGAACTATTGGTAAGATTGTGGTTGAGTAAGTTATGCTAATGAAGTTTTAATGACATTTATGATATATATTATGTTATTCATATGTCAAATGTATAATTAATGTTGTTTATTATTTGCATATGAACTTACTAAGCTATATAGCTTACCCCCTTTCTTTCCTTTGTCTTATAGTGTCACCAAGCTAGCTAGGGATCGGAGATCGTCGGAGATCCATTCACACTATCAATCATTATTTTGGGTACCATTGAAATGTCAATATTTTGAGTTATGGCATGTATAGGGACTTGGTCATTTTGTTATATGTGTCATTGGTAATATGGCCAAATGTATTGGCTTATAATGGTTAATGATTTCATTTTGTATATGGCCATGAAAGTTGGCTATGGAAACTTGCATGATTTGTGTGGATAAATTATGATGTTAAAGCATGTTAGAAGTTAGCATGTGGATGTGATGTTAATACCTTGGTTGTGGATGTTTGGGTTGCCTAAGTATGCTATGAATTGTGCCATTGACTTGGTGTAAGTGTAGGTGTAAATGAGGGTGGCAAATGGCTTGGTAAATAGCCTTATTTTTGTCCACACGGTTTACCCCACGGGCATGTGTTCCGGCTGTGTGTCCCTTGCACCTTAAATTTGAGAAACAGAATGTCCAGAATTGAGCACACGGGCAGAGACACGGGCGTGTGTCTGACCCGTGTGTGCTACACGGCCTAGCACACGGGCGTGTGGTGCAAGTTAGAGAGCACCCTAAATCTAACACGGTCTGAAGCACGGGCGTGTCCCAGGGTCACACGAGCGTGTGAGCCCTGCAGTTAGCAAAAATTTTCTAAGTTTTGTAAAAATTTCTTGAGTTCTCGGTTTAGTCCCGAACTACTTCCAATGCATGTTTTGGGCCTCGTAGGCTCATATTTTGGACCTTATGATCGAATATGAATGGTTTTAATTTGAATGCAAATTTATGACTCAAAATTGTGTGAATGCTTGTGTTGTAAGTTCGGTAATGCCTCGTACCCTGTTCTGGCATTGAATACGGGTAAGGGTTTTACATTTAGTGGTATCAGAGCTACGGTTCAGTCGATTCTCGGACTATCGTAGCATGTGTGAGAGTCTAGCTATACATGCCATATATAATCTATGATAGTGTGACGACTCCTGACAATTTAAATTGTGTTTTCATTTAGTAAATGGATCCCAACCGAGCTAATTTCGCTGGTATTAGAATTGATACTCAAGTATCTGAGTAAAGATATGTTTATGATGAGTTGAAACTCATAAAGGTATGGATAAAAGTTCATAATATTGTGTTGATGATAAATATTATGTTATATGTGTGTATCTATGAGAGTCAAATTTAGAGGCTTTACAACCTTCACCCCCTTACCAGTATAGTATGGTAAAATGAAATCCATAAGATTTAGATTTAATAAGCTCGCAAGTGTGAAACCAATGAGTTCAGTGGCCAAATGATTAATAATGCGGTCAGAGCTGGGAATGGGTTATCGAGTAAGGATAGATCTAGAAGGGATATCAGATTATTCAGAAGGTCATACGGATTACGTAATGTCACTTTTAAAGAAGTAGTTAATTTCGACTAATCGACTCATTCAAGTATGATGTCTATAGAATGTATTAATCGAAACTTCTGCTGAATTGATTTTCATTAGTGAATGGAATAATGTGGAAGTAGGGATGACTGTAATAATCATTGGAATAATATTCGAGTTATAAAGATATCTGAGTACAATAGTTATAGTTGAATAGATTATGACGATCTTTTCCGAGTATTCTATGTGTTCATTTATTTTCGGAGGTATATGTAACTGTTCGTTTTCAGATGAAATTCCTATCGTATGAGAATGCTAGCTAACTATAATGTTAGATGAAAGCACTGTTGGCCTGGTTGGTTTATGATCGACATTCTTTTTATCTTTCTTTGGGATTCTATTCTATTACGTTTGGTATAAAAGTTGACGGTGAAATTTATATGAGGCTATTATTCTGTTTCTACTGGTTGTTGTTTTGTTTTATATATATATGGAAATTATATTGTCTCTGTCACAACTAATTCCTGTGCGTATGAGCAGTGTTTTTCTCCTGGTTTTTCTCCGAGGAATCATTAAGATCTTTATTATTCAATATGGGTTGAGTTCTCAAAAATTCAGTATGGTCTCACATCTTGGATTCCATTATCTCGGTTTTCTTATCATTCTTACTGTTTAATTTATCAAACATGGCTTATCTGTAAAGGTATTCAGTGATCGGAAATAATTATATTTATTACAGTTATAATTTCTAGTTTGATCATGGGAGCATAGTGATGCTAGTCTCAGGTTTTTCTAGTTTCCGTGAAAGGGATTGACGTCGGCAAAAGTACAGACGGTGGAAGCTCAAGCTCAAATTTGTATAATGGTTTTATTTTCTTAGGTAAGCTTGATTAAGGTCAATGAGTTAAATCGGGATATTATGTTTCGTTGAGCTAATGCAGTCTGTAAAGATCTTTGACTAGCATGTTGAAAGAATGATGAAGGATTGTATGTTTGAGTTACTCTAACAACATGAAGAAGAGATTACTTTAGAATATTATTGTTTGATAGTTGAAATCGACTCAATTATTTCAAATAGAGCGGTTATTTAGTTGAAAAGTATTTTGAGTTATATGCATTTAAGTTTATCTTCAGGTATGGAAATAAATTTCGTACATTCATGGGTAAATAGATGAAATGTAACATCTTAAATTAGGTCCTTTGCATTTTACGTGTTTGTATGTGAATGCTATGTTTGTCATGTTAGTTTAGGGTACTTTAGGGTCTAGGAATGACTTAGGGGTAAGTCGGAGCCTTAGTAAAAATTTTCGTTTTGGGCACTCTAGGGGTGAGCTGAATAGGAGTAGGACTTAAGGGGTTTTAGGTTGCGATTAGTGACACAAGAAAAGGGATGGCAGAGTGGTAAGGAGGCGCCACTTAAGATGCTGGTAAGTGACGCCACAGAGAGGGGGAGAGGGAGCAAGTTCGAGTCGAAAGGAGTTCATTTTGGATGTTCTTTTTTGGCGTCAAGGGGAGCAGAGGCAGAAATCGACTGAAACACCTCAGGATAGGGGAGTGGACTGAGTCAAATAATTTGAATGGTTGGTAGAGAGGAAAAAGTGGATCTTGGAGTGTTCAAAATGTTTCAAATAAGTGGTCAGGAGTGGTTTAAGGAGAAAAACAAGGGATTGAGTAAGGGGTGGTAGTGTTGGCCGAATTTCAAACTCTTAGTAGGGGGAAGGATCGATTTTTGTGTGGCTAGAGTGTGCCAAATTTCTGTCTAGCCAAGTAGGAGTTATTTTCTCATTTTCGACATTTGCATTTTTGGCATTTGAAGTTCCTACTTTCTCTTCATCACTTTTCTGCTAGAACCGAACCCTCCTTTCATTCTGTTTCTTTTCTCTTCTCTCAATTTCTTCTTAGGGCCGAAACCCCCTAACTCTCTTCTCATCTCTAATTTCTTGCAAGAGCCGAACACCCCTTGCCCCATACTTTCTTTTTCCAAAGCCGAATCTCCTAGCCATTCTCTCTTGCATTTTCTCTCAATCTCCCTAAAAGCCGAAACCTATTTTTCATCTTTTTCCTTCTCTATTTGTTATTCTCAAAACCGAAACCTCAAAATTACATTCCCTATTCCATTTTTCCCTAAAAGCTGAAACCCCTAAGCCTCCATTTGAAGATCTTCATTTCTATTTTCAGTTTTTTATCTGATTCTCTTTTACTCTAGCCTTTTTCGAATCTTCTCTAGGGTGGTGTGGTGTCGATTCTTCCTAGGTGTTGAACGAATCTGTGGGTTAAGGTGGAAGTGGTGTCGCTTTCTTCTTGGAGACTTTCGGGATTCGTTTGACTTGTGAATCAAGCCTAAAGCCTCAGCTTTTATCGATCTAGCGATTCTAGGAAGGGGGTTGGACCTGTGAACCCAGCCCCTAAGTTTAAGAAGCGGCGATGTCGTGATTCGAGATTAGCCACCGGGTTGTGGGCGGCTTTTGAAGCGAGTAGTAGGCGGATAGCGGTAGTGCACATCAGCGATAGTGTCGACGTAGAAAGTATTGTGTTACGCGCGTTATCAGGTGGGTAACTCTCACACACTTCATGCGTTATTTTATTAGTTGCTAGTATGTCTGAAAGCCGAAGTGATGTTTTGGTCACTAAAATACCCTTATGGGTAAAAGCGAGGATTCGGGTAAGTCTATTATGTTCTGCTATCAATAAATGCATACGATAAAAACACAATGTGCCATGTCAACTAATCGTTAAGCATGATCATATCATATTAATTCTTTGTACATGAGTTTGGGATATGAGATGAAGAGGAAGGAAACATGATCTTTGATGTCACCGGTGGTTAGGTACCACAAGTGGGTTGACCCCACATATTATCATTTTGTGACTAATTCTCGGTGGTTTGGAACCACCGGTGGTTAGGTACCACATATATTTACGTGACTCGTCCCGGTGGTTTGGTACCACAGTGGTTGGCCCCACGTATTGATATTAGGGATTGTCACCGGTGGTTAGGTACCACAAGTGGGTTGGCCCCACAAACTATTATTGTGACTTTTGTCACCGGTGGTTAGAGTACCACCAATGGCTAGAGTGCCACAAATGTTGGGTAGACACAGGGGAGATGCGGATGGATATCTAGGTTGGTTAGGTTGCATGACATACATATTTTGCATATGAAAGCGTGGGAGAGTCTAAGTTCGATTGGGCGGGGATTTACCCACCGAGTCTCGGCGACTCACCCTTCCGTTATTTTTGCAAGTAATCCTTAGATCGCGGATATGGAGCCGAGGTGGACTCGAGGTGGCCATGCACGATATTTCAGTTTTTATTTCAGATATTTCGGATTTATTTTACTTTAAGATAGATTTTGGGTAATGTAATAAGGCCATCTAAATTTTAACTTGGATTTATTTATTTTGTTAATTCTCTTAATTTTGCTTTGATCATTAAGGCATGCCTAAAAGATTATGAAAGGGACGTTTTCAAAACTTAAATAATCGTGTGATTTTCAAGATTTTACAATTGGGTAATTAGCAATCGAGTATTGATAACAAGGAAACTCAGCTTTTCAAACTAAATCTCAAAATGGTTCAACTAGTCGCTCAATACAAACTTTGTTTTTATAAATTCTAAGATTTCCTTTCCTCTTCAAAATAATAACTCAATTTTCAGAAACGTTTTCTCCCCTGTGACATGCCAGATTCGGTCGTAGCGTTTTGACCGGGTTTGGGGTGTTACAATTATGGTATCAGAGCCAAGTTCAAAAGCTCGGCTGTGGGTATAAGGCCCCAAATTATTTTTCAATAGAGGGTTTGCAAAATGGTTTCGATGAAATACATGATTTTGGGAAGCATGGCACCTGAGTCTCTGGCACCGATCCGCGATGGTAAGTTTTCTAATTATTGATTATATGATTTAATCGTTTGTGACGTGGTTGCTAGTATTAGGAAATTTACCTTAGAGACTGAAGCCTGTAGGACTGTGTGCATTTGCGAAAATAACTACCCTGATAATATACTCATAAGACTGTTCAGTGATAAACAGTGGAAGAAAGCTAACTCATAAAACTCTCAAATCAGACCAAAATCGTGAACGTTAGTTATGAGCACTCGAGGACGTGGACGTAATGTACGTGGTCATGGTCGTGGTAGGGGTAGGATTACTGTATCAGAACCAGTAGGGTCTGGCCATGGGTCAAAGAATGAGGTGCCGCCACCGCCATCCGTGGGCGCAGAGTTTCAGGATCAAACGGGTGGAGATGATGCGGTGTCTCAGGCGATGCTACGGGTCCTGGAGAGAGTTGCTAGAGCAGGCATGGATGCGGGGGCTCGGAAATCTGTGTCTGAACGACTCCGAGCTAATGGAGCGGAGGTATTTAGGGGCATTTACGGTGTAGCCCCTACGCAGCGGTGAATCTCGTTAGTTAGAAGCGTGGCGCATAATGGATGATCTTGACTTCACGGTGAGGAGAAGTTGAAAGGGATTGTGTCTCTTCTTCGGGATGAATCTTATCAGTGGTGGCTCACGGTCAGGGATGGTGCGATGGCGAGGATATCACACAGGATTTCTTCAAAGCGGCATATCGGAGGAAATGCGTCGGGTCGATTATGTGGATGCGCAGCGTAAGGCATTTTGAATTTGGTTCGAGGAGTAAGTCGGTGTCAGAATATGAGGCGGAATTCTTACAGTTAAGCCGTTATGCCCGGTGTTGTGGCTACGGACCATGAGCGCTGTGTTAGGTTTGAGGACGGGCCGAGAGATGAGTGCGGGTGTTGATTGCTCCACAATGAGAGAGAGAATTTACCGTTCTTGTGGAAAAGGCCAAGATAGGCGAGGAGGTGAAGCGATCAGAAAGCAGAATCGGGACGTAAAGAGGAATAAAAGGAGTTTTGGGCCATCGAGGTCTGCTGGGGTTTTTAGAAAAGGGCTAGGTTTGGCGGGCGAGTCGAGTCGGCCAGCTTCTTTGTTGCTCGATGGCCACCACGGTGTGCTCGATGCGAGAAGTTTCATTCGGGAGAGTGTTGGGCGGGTAACAGAGAGGGTGCTTGAGTGTGGGTCAATGGATCATCGGATAAGGGATTGTCCGGGAGGTCGGTTAGGACACGCGATCGAGGTCAGGGCGTGCACAATCTGAAGAGATAGTCGACAACCGCAGAGAGGGTCGTGGTCGGCCCGAGAGGGGGTAATGGTTTCGGTCGAGGCCGTGGAGCACCGGGCAGAGGTGCTGGGAATACGGATGCAAGACAGCCTGGGTTGGTCTATGCGGCTAGGCATCGAGAGGAGGGCGACGCACCAATCATCATAACCGGTACGTTCTTAATTTATAGGTTGCCTTATACTGCCTTGATTGATATTGGTTCGACGCACTCTTATGTTGCTAGTACTATAGTGGGAACTCTGAACTTAGCCTATGAGACTTCTTCTAGGGAGATGACTGTAGTTAGCCCTCTAGGACACTCTGTAGTAGTGAATAAATTGTATAAGGATATACCCTTAGAACTGCAAGGGGTAGTGTTTCCAGGTGATCTGATGGAGCGCCATTTGGGAGTTCGATTTGATTTTGGGTATGGATTGGTTAGTAAAATATCAAGCAAGTTTGGACTGTGCAGTCAAGCGCATGGTGCTGAGAACTGTCGAGGGTGAAGAGGTGGTGGTGATAGGTGAGAGAAGGAACTACCTATCTAATGTGGTATCTGCTTTGAAGGCCGAGAAAATGGTGAGGAAAGGATGTAAGGCGTTTGAGGCTTATGTTTGTGCTTTGGAGGTTAAGGAATCAACTGTGGGGGATGTCCGCACGGTAAAGGAATTTTCTGATGTTTTTCCAGAAGAGCTTCCAGGATTGCCTCCAGATCGCGAGGTTGAGTTTGGTATTGACTGTAACAACCCAAACCCGGCCCAAACACTACTGACCGAATTTGAGTTATTACAGTAAAACCTTGTGAGCGCTATTTGAAAAACATTTAATTTTCCATTGAAAACCCCTCGTTTGATTTATGCAGTTAAAGCTACCTTTAGATCTAATTCGAATTTTAATTAAGTCCAATTGTTTTACCAGTTTCAAGTGTACCCGATGGCACGATTAAACTCTTTCGTGTTAACTTAAGAAAACATGTGATTTAATTCAATTTAATGACATAGTTTTAAGTAAATATCAACATAAAAAAAAAAAAAAGCGCAACTATAGTTTATGGAGGCCTTATTACAACCCAAAATAAAAATTAAACAACTTTAAAGTTACGTAAATTAAAATCCTTTGCATGGCGCCTCGAGTCCCACCGCCTCCTCAACCGCCATCTACGAGTCACCGAAAAATGTTAAAGGAGAAGGTGAGTCACCAAGACTCGATATGTAACCCTTCCCAGTTAATACAACATTTCATACACAACATATAACGATTAATTAAGCAAAGTATCATGTACCCAACCTAACCATCCAAACACCTTTGTCTACCCCACGTGGTACCAAACCCACTTTGGTGACCGTAGTCACGATGTGTTACCAAAACACCGGTGGTGCCAAACCACTTTGGTGACGTATAGTCACAATGTGCTACCAAAGCAACGGTGTCAAAGTAGACACAAATCGGGTGATGGGGCCAACCCATCGTGTGATACCAAATCAGCGGCGACGATCCCATATCTCAAGTGGGGCCAACCCACGGTGGTGTTAACCACGGGGACAAGTCGCTATGAGGTACCAAACCTCTGGAGGTACCAAACCTCTGGTGACATATAGTCACGATGTGCTACCAAAGCAACGGTGCTCGTCGACCACGATATCACGCCCCCTCCTCTCATCAACCCATGTCAAGCGATTAATAACAGAACATACATACATCACATGTATCAAATAATCCATGCTTCCCAAAAGCATATTATCCATCTCATACATATAGAGACTTACCGGGATCCTCGCTTGTACCATTAAGGTACTATTGCCACATCTACATAGAAGCGATTTACACATAACATACACTTAATTAACTATTATAAGTGTGTATGTACACACTGTCACCCTTGGATGTTCTAAATCCAGAGAAGAAGCGTTGGCCCCCTAGATCTCACTTTGTACCTATATTCGGCCAACTAGGGGATTAGTCTTAGGGCCTATTCGGCCAAATCAAATTATTGGGAGGGTTCCTTGTGAACCCAAAATCTCACCTTCACACTTTTGGACACCAACGCAACACCTAACTCCCCAAATCATACTTCGATATCATGAATCGGCACTCTAAAAGTTAGTAGCCTTGGCTAAAACAAATATCACTGACCATTAAAGTAGATCTCACCGTTCGTACCACCAACCGAATACTAGAGATCGGGCCCGAATCGATTGCTTCACTTCCTGAGTACCTAA
This sequence comes from Gossypium sturtianum, assembly GCA_025698515.1. NCBI lineage: Eukaryota > Viridiplantae > Streptophyta > Magnoliopsida > Malvales > Malvaceae > Gossypium > Gossypium sturtianum. The sequence continues at coordinate 96,242,966 of CM046945.1, read as the reverse complement.
CAAGAATCGGTTACTAACCGTTTAGAAACCATTGCCGAAATCGGCACCCTCCTTGTAAAAGAAATCGACAGGACAAGGAGAGAAAAGAAAGATGGCATTCGGCCAAGATCACTTACCACCTTATGACCGATTGAAGGAGAGTCTCGAAGAGTCTTATACCACCTTTAGGGTTCGGCAAAAGTGCATCCAAAGAGAAGGAATTTCGGCACTCTAGAGAGGTATATTCGGCCAAAGCTTTGAAAATATGGAGAGGGAAATTCGGCTATGGCTAGGGGAGTAGATTCGGCTAACTAAGAAAAGAGAAGAGGAAAGAAAGAAGATAGAGGAGAGGTTGATGTGTAGGGAATTCGGCTAAGGTCTTTTAAGAGAAGGGAAAGAAATAAAAGAAGAACAAGGAGAGGTTGAGGTTTGGCAACTAGCAAAAGTGAGAAAAAGAAAACCTATTGATGGATGGGTGCTTATAAAGAAATTCGGCACCCCTCCCCTAATGCTTGCCGTCCATCCTTGGCAACAAGGAGTCCAACTCTAGCCAACTCCTCTTCACCAAGGAGTCCCACATTCGGCCATCACCTAGTAGCCTTGCAGTCCACACCTCCTTGTTCAAGGAGTTCAAAACTTCGGCAACCTCTCCAAGTACTCTTGGCCACACATTTCAATTAATTCAAATAATTTGAATTAATCACTTAATAATCCTTTTTAATTAAAATAATATCCTTAATGCTATTATCAAATCTCTTGTATTATCAAAAGGTTTAAGCAAGTTAAAACTAATTAAAATGCTTAAATTATCCCTTAATAATTACACCTAATAAAAGAGTTTGAAGGAGAAAAACTCTCCCCCTTGTGCCGTCAAATAAAAACAAAAGAGGAGGATTTTGTGACTCGAACACAAGCTCTCCCTTGCTCCTTGGTGGCGTCACATGTAGCTCCTAAGTGGGCTTCTTTTGCCACTTTACCAAGGGCTTTTAGTGTTAAATTACCCACACTTATTCTTATAACACCACTTACCAAGGCTCCTTCTTTTTAAAAGTTAAAAACTCAAATTTCCTACCAAATCGAACCAACACAAAGCCTTAAATTGACCATTATTATTCCATAAATAATGACTCGTGATTCATACATAAGAAAAATTATCAAATTCCAAATAACCCCACATTTGGGATGTTACGATTCTACCCCCTTAAAATAAATTTCGTCCTCGAAATTCCTTGATCAAAAGTGATGGGGTATTGCTGCGCATCACCTCCTCGGGCTCCCACGTAGCTTCTTCCACTCCGTGGTTCCGCCATAACACTTTTACCAAAGGCACTGCCTTCCTTCGTAGAACTTTCACATCTCGATCTATAATCAAACGGTTCTTCCTCAAAAGATAAGTCCGAGTTCACCTCGATTTCCGCTCATCGGGCACAGCGTGCGAAGGATCGACCGATCCGTCTTAGCATTGATACGTGGAAGGCGTCGTGTATGTGACTTAGTTCTGCTGGCAACTCTAAGCGATAAGCCACTTTGGTCCTACTCGCTTCACAGCGGTATATGGCCCAATAAACCTTGGGCTTAACTTCCTTTCCGTCCAAATCTCAACACCTTTTTCCAAGGCGACACTTTCGAAAGACCTTGTCTCCCGACATACTCCATTTCCTTGCGTTTGAGATCGGCATAAGACTTACGCCTATCCGATGCTTCCTTGAGACGAGACCGAATCACCTTGACTTTGTCTTCCGTCTCGGTTACGATTCTGGACCCGAACTTGTCTTTCTCCCAACTCCGTCCAACACGTAGGAGTCGACACTTCCGTCCATATAGGGCCTCGTATGGAGCCATTTGAATACTAAACTTGATAACTATTGTTATAAGCGAATTCCGCTAGTGGTAGGTACTCCTCCCAACTACCACTAAAATCCAAGACACAACCTCTTAACATGTCTTCTAAAATCAGTATCACCCTTTCCGATCATGTCCGTCGATTGTGGATGGAAAGCCGTCTTGAAATCTAACAGTGTACCCAAAGCTTGATGCAACGCTTTCCAAAACCTCGGCGTGAACCTCGGATCCCTATCCGAGATAATCGACATTGGCACACCATGCAATCGACTATCTCAGCCACATATAACCTTGCTAGCTTCGGGTGAGTAACCCATTCTCACCGGCATGAAGTGAGTGACTTAGTTAGGCGATCCACAATTACCCAAATCGCATCCTTCTTAGTGGGCGTAAGGGTAGCCCACTAACAAAATCCATGGTGATCCTCTCCCATTTCCATTGAGGATCTTTATCGGTTGAAGTAGTCCCGATGGTGGTGATGTTCACCTTAACCTGCTGACACGTCGGACACTTTCCTCTGAACTCCGTTATCTCACGCTTCAACCCGGCCACCAAAACTGTTTCGCAAGTCTCCATACATTTTGCTTCCTCCGAGGTGCATAGCGTATGGGCTGCTATGTGCATCTTGGAGAATTTTACGCCTTAAATCCGTATCTTTTGGCATACATACCCGTCCTTGAAAACAAAGCACTCCATCACTAGACAAGCGGTATCCTTCCAATCCACCGTCTAGAACTTGTACCCTCTTAGAGCTCAAGCCTTCATCCACTAACCGCTTTTCTTTAATCTCCTCAATCCAAGTCGGCTTTACTTGAAGTTACGCCAAAAGACTCCCATCATCATACTGGACTTAACCGGCGAACATTGCTCTTAAGTCCGTCACCACCTTCCGGCTTAATCGTCGGCTACCACATTAGCCTTACCGGATGGTACTCGATTGAACAATCATAGTCCTTTAGTAGTTCAATCCATCGTGCCATCTCGATTCGGATCCTTACGAGTCGAAGATACCTCAAGCTTTTGTGATCCGTGTAGACCATCGACTTCTCTCCATACGGTAATGTCTCCATATCTTGAGCGAAGGCGACCATTGCTAACTCTAAGTCGTGAGTTGGGTAGTTAACCTCATGCGATCTTAAGCGGCGGGATGCATAGGCTACTACCTTCCCATCTTGCATCAACACACACCCCAAACCGGTGTGGGATGCATCACAATAGGCTGTGAATAACTTTCTGCCTTGAGTTGTACCAAAACCAGGAGCTTAGTCAAAATCTTCCTTAGCTTATCAAAGCTTTCTTGCTTTTTTTTCCGTCCATACAAGCGGGACACCCTTCCTTAGCAACTTAGTCAGCGGCGCTGTATTAGGAGAATCCTTCCACGAATCTCCGATAGTATCTGCTAAACCCGAGAAAACTTCGTATTTCACCACCGTCCTAGGTGGTTTCCACTCCAATCTTGCCTCAATCTTGCGGGGTCTACCTAATTCCTTGGTGACACTACATGACCTAAGAAAGCCACTTCCCCAAGCCAAAATTCACACTTACTAAATTTGGCATACAACTATGCTTCTCCTCAATACTTGCGGAACTATCCGTAAATGCTTGTCATGCTCCTCTTACGTCCTTGAATAAACCAATATGTCGTCTATGAACACCACGACAAAGCTGGTCCAAATCTTCTTTGGAATACTCTGTTCATCAAGTCCATGAATGCCGCCGGCGCATTGGTCAACAAATGGCATTACCAAGAACTCAAAATGCCCATACCGGAGTTCGAAATGCCGTTTTGTGAACATCGACCTCCTTTACCTTAAGTTGATGATAACTTTGACCTAAGGTCTATCTTGAAAACACCGAGGCACCCTTGAGTTGATCGAACAAGTCGTCAATCCGAGAAGCAGCGGATACTTGTTCTTGATCGTCAACTTATTTAGCGGCGGTAGTCGATGCACATCCGCATAGAACCGTCCTTCTTCTTGACAAACAACACGGGTGCTCCCCACGGAGATATGCTTGAGTCGTATAAACCCTCTATCCAAGAGCTCCTGAATTTGAGCCTTTAGCTCCACCAATTCCTTTGGTGCCATTCGGTATGGTGCTATAGACACACGGTGCCGTTCGGTAGCAAGTCTATCACCGAATTCGACTTCTCGATCCGGGAGGCAAACCGGAAGTTCTTACGGGAATACATCGAATAAATTCCCCAACCGTTCGGACCTTTTCAACTACCAACTCCTTAGCTTCCAAAGCACGATTTGAACCAAATCGCCTCACAACCCTTCTTGACCATCTTTTGACCTTCAAGCGGTCCACTCGTTGGATAGATAATTCCTTCTATCTCCTATCATAACCACTTCATCACCTTGATCGTCTTAAGGACCATGCGCTTAGCACGCAAATCCAAACTCGCTTGGTACTTAACCAACCAATCCATACCAAGGATCAAATCGAACTCCCCAAGCGGTAGTTCCATTAGATCGACTACAAATACTACCCCTTGGAGTTCTAGGGAGTGCGCCTCTATAGAGTTTATCTCGACTACGGAGTGACCTAAGGGGCTAACTACAGTCATCTCTCTAGAAGCAGTTTCAGAGTCTAGGTCCATAGTTCCTACCACACTACTAGCAATGTACGAGTGCGTCGAGCCCACATCAATCAATGCAACATAAGGAAAACCAAAAATTAGAAACGCGTCTGCGGTTATGACATCCGGTCGTCACCTTCCTCGCGACACCTCGCTGCGTAAACCAAACCAGGCTGCCTAGCCTCTGTGTTGCCTGAACCTCTGCCTTGAGTTCCACGACCTCGGTTGGGACCGTTGTTTCCTCTACCATTACCACGACCCCTCTGTGGTCCTACATTTCTATCTTGAGCACGGTTACTGTCATACATTTGCTTCTTAGCTAGTTTCTGGGGACAATCTCTGACGCGATGCTCCAAAGACCCACACTCAAAACATCCCTTATCGCCGGTCCAACATCCTCCCCAATGGGTCTTTCCACAGCGATTGCACTGAGTCGGCCTCTGATTAGCAGTCGTGGGCCTCGCTGCCTGATTAGACCCACTTTGGGCCTAGCCTTTTACGAGCACTTCCGCTTGACCCAGTGACCCAAAACTTCTCTTGATTGTTCTTACTATAGTTACGCCTCACGACCTCCTTGATTCCCTCGGCTACCTTAGCCTTCTCCACTAGAGATGAGAACTCACGAACTTTCTTTGTGGGGCAATCGATAACCTTAAATCATCTCGAGTCCATCCTCAAAGCGGACCACGGCGCTCATGTTCGATGAACACGATGCCTCTCGCATATCTACTCGGCCTTAGAAATTCCGCCTCATATTCCGACACGGACTTAGTTCCTTGAACTAATCCCGAGAAAAGCCTTTCTCTGCGGCGTCGGTGTAGCTAATGCCTACATACTTTTTCGATGGCGGTTACGAAATACTCCCAAGTCAAATCATCGGTTGTAGCCCCATCTCGAACCGTAAGCCACCACCGTCGCTTCATCCTTTAGGCGCGACACGCCCCCTTCGACTTCTCTTCTTGATCGGTCAAGGTCATCCATGATCCTTTCGATTGACTCTAGCGATGTCCATTCCGCACGCCTTTGGTGCCACCACTCGACACACCTCGGAATACCTCCGCTCCGTTAGATCGGAGTCGCTCGGGACAGATTTCCGAGCTCCAACATTTCCACCAGCCCCACCACCATCTCCAAGACTCGCAACACGACTTGCGATACCGATCGCCACCGGTGCGCTCGGCTCCTCGGCTCTAAAAGTAGGAGGTGGTGGTGGCGGTGGTACCTCATTTTGAACCTTGTCGACTGGCGGGTTCGGACACCGTCATCCTACCCTACCACGTCCACGGCGTCCACGTCCTCTAGAACTCATTCTATCTACCGCGCTTTTAATCGATTAAGAAAAATTTTATGCGTTAGCATTTGTTTCACTTTATTACTCGCGAAGAAGTTTTATGGACGAGGTTTAATCGGAAGATTCTTTCGAGCAAACAATGTTTGATTTCCCTATCCTAGTTCACACAAAGGAGTTCATGCATCCATTCCTTAATACTTTCCATACCTATTCACTCATCGGACATTTACCCATTTCTAACCTGGGGGTATTTTCGTCTTTTTCCTACAGGGGTATTTTCGTAATTTTCCAGAACCAAAATATTTTACTGATGATTTCCAAAGCTAAGCTACTTGATATTTGTAAAATAGTTGAAATTTTTAAGCAAAACCGTCGAATTAATATTTTATGGGTCAGGGGCATTTTGGTAATTTTACTCCTAAGGGTAATTTTTTGTAATTTTCCACAAGTCAAGTTTTCAGAAAAAACATGGTATACTAAGTGTTCTAGGGTTTAAGAGGGTTATTGGACAAGTTTTGAAAACATTAGGGCTTGTTGTTTCCTTCTTTTTCGAAAACATGGCTGATTCCCTTTTTCGGGTTTTAATCATTGTGTTTAGCCTATGACCAAGCCCTCCTGGTCAGGGTGAACCAAAGCTACGCACCAGGCAGACTTCAAGTGAAGAGGAGGTGGGTCACGCGGACCGCTTAAATACCGGGCTCTCACTGAACCTTTCTAGACATGCGCACGCAGAGGTTACCACACCACCGAGCCTTACGAGTTAGGGTGAGCCAGAAGCTACGCACCGGTAGGATACTGCGAAGAGGAGGTGAGTCACGAGGACCGCTTAAATACCAAGCTCTTCGGATCCAATCCTAGACATGCGTGCGGGGTTACCACACCTAGCTCATTGACTAAGTCATAGGTGGGTTTAGTTCTTTAAGTCTTATCTTTGCGTTGTGTTTGAGTAATCTAACCCTAGGGTCCAAGTCCTATAAGTCTATCTACGTTCCATGCTTCCTACCCTTCTCTGAATATATTTCCCAAAAGGTTTAGATGTACTTACAGGCGGATCGGTCTGGGAGACTCGGGCCATCTTTGCTTAAAAACCAGAAATCATACCATAAGGCCTACCAAAAACATTTTTGGGCCTTGGGCCCCCAGTAGAGCTTTGAACTGGGCTCGATACCAGTCTGTAACAACCCAAACCCGGCCCAAACACTACGACCGAATTTGAGTTATTACAGTAAAACCTTGTGAACGCTATTTCAAAAAACATTTAATTTTCCATTGAAAACCCCTCGTTTGGTTTCTGCAGTTAAAGCTACCTTTAGATCTAATTGAATTTTAATTAAGTCCAATTGTTTTACCAGATTTCAAGTGTACCCGATGGCACGATTAAACTCTTTCGTGTTAACTTAAGAAAACATGTGATTTAATTCAATTTAATGACATAGTTTTAAGTAAATATCCAACATAAAAAAAAAAAAAGCATAACTATAGTTTATGGAGGCCTTATTACAACCCAAAATAAAAATTAAACAACTTTAAAGTTACGTAAATTAAAATCCTTTGCATGGCGCCTCGAGTCCCACCGGCTCCTCAACCGCCATCTACGAGTCACACGAAAAATGTTAAAGGAGAAGGTGAGTCACCAAGACTCGATATGTAACCCTTCCCCGGTTAATACAACATTTCATACACAACATATAACGATTAATTAAGCAAAGTATCATGTACCCAACCTAACCATCCAAACACCTTTGTCTACCCGTGGTGGTACCAAACCACTTTGGTGACCGTAATCACGATGTGTTACCAAAACACTGGTGGTGCCAAACCACTTGGTGACGTATAGTCACAATGTGCTACCAAAGCAACGGTGTCCGTAGACACAAATCGGGTGATGGGGCCAACCCATCGTGTGATACCAAATCAGCGCGACGATCCCATATCTCAAGTGGGGCCAACCCACGGTGGTGTTAACTCACGGGGGACAAGTCGCTATGAGGTACCAAACCTCTGGAGGTACCAAACCTCTGGTGACATATAGTCACAGTGTGCTACCAAAGCACTGGTGCTCGTCAGCACGATATCACTGCCCCCTCCTCTCATCAACCCATGTCAAGCAGTTAATAACAGAACATACATACATCACATGTATCAAATAATCCATGCTTCCCAAAAGCATATTATCCATCTCATACATATAGAGACTTACCGGGATCCTCGCTTGTACCATTAAGGTACTATTGCCACATCTACATAGAAGCGATTTACACATAACATACACTTAATTAACTATTATAAGTGTGTATGTACACACACATCACCCTTGGATGTTCTAAATCCAGGAAGAAACGTTGGCCCCTAGATCTCACTTTGTACCTATATTCGGCCAACTAGGGGATTAGTCTTAGGGCCTATTCGGCCAAATCAAATTATTGGGAGGGTTCCTTGTGAACCCAAAATCTCACCTTCACACTTTTGGACACCAACCGCAACACCTAACTCCCCCAAATCTGCGTCTACAGATATCATGAATCGGCACTCTAAAAGTTAGTAGCCTTCGGCTAAAACAAATATCACTGACCATTAAAGTAGATCTCACCGTTACGTACCACCAACCGAATACTAGAGATCAGGCCCGAATCGACTGCTTCACTTCCCTGAGTACCTAACAAGAATCGGTTACTAACCGTTTAGAAACCATTGCCGAAATCGGCACCCCTCCTTGTAAAAGAAATCGATAGACAAGGAGAGAAAAGAAAGATGGCATTTGGCCAAGATCACTTACCACCTTATGACCGATTGAAGGAGAGTCTCGAAGAGTCTTATACCACCTTTAGGGTTCGGCAAAAGTGCATCCAAAGAGAAGGGAATTTCGGCACTCTAGAGAGGTATATTCGGCCAAAGCTTTGAAAATATGGAGAGGGGAAATTCGGCTATGGCTAGGGAGTAGATTCGGCTAACTAAGAAAAAGAGAAGAGGAAAGAAAGAAGATAGAGGAGAGGTTGATGTGTAGGGAATTCGGCTAAGGTCTTTTAAGAGAAGGGAAAGAAATAAAAGAAGAACAAGGAGAGGTTGAGGGTTTGACAACTAGCAAAAGTGAGAAAAAGAAAACCTATTGATGGATGGGTGCTTATAAAGAAATTCGGCACCCCTCCCCTAATGCTTGCCGTCCATCCTTGGCAACAAGGAGTCCAACTCTAGCCAACTCCTCTTCACCAAGGAGTCCCACATTCGGCCATCACCTAGTAGCCTTGCCGTCCACACCTCCTTGTTCAAGGAGTTCAAAACTTCGGCAACCTCTCCAAGTACTCTTGCCACACATTTCAATTAATTCAAATAATTTGAATTAATCACTTAATAATCCCTTTTAATTAAAATAATATCCTTAATGCTATTATCAAATCTCTTGTATTATCAAAAGGTTTAAGCAAGTTAAAACTAATTAAAATGCTTAAATTATCCCTTAATAATTACACCTAATAAAAGAGTTTGAAGGAGAAAAACTCTCCCCCTTGTGCCGTCCAAATAAAAACAAAGCGAGGAGGATTTTGTGACTCGAACACAAGCTCTCCATTGCTCCTTGGTGGCGTCACATGTAGCTCCTAAGTGGGCTTCTTTTGCCACTTTACCAAGGGCTTTTTAGTGTTAAATTACCCACACTTATTCTTATAACACCACTTACCAAGGCTCCCTTCTTTTTAAAAGTTAAAAACTCAAATTTCCTACCAAATCGAACCAACACAAAGCCTTAAATTGACCATTATTATTCCATAAATAATGACTCAGCAGTTCATACATAAGAAAAATTATCAAATTCCAAATAACCCCACATTTGGGATGTTACATTGACCTTCTACCCGGAACAGTGCGAGTGTCTATTACCCCATATAGAATGGCACCGAAGGAGTTAGTGGAGCTGAAAGCGCAGATTCAGGAGTTGTTAGACCGGGGTTTTATCTGGACGAGTGTATCGCCTTGGGGAGCACCCGTGCTTTTTGTTAAGAAGAAGGACGTATCGATGTGAATGTGTATTGATTATCGTCAGTTGAATAAGTTGACGATCAAGAATAAGTATCCGTTGCCGAGGATAGACGACCTGTTCGACCAACTTAAGGGAGCATCAGTCTTTTCCAAGATAGATCTTAGGTCGGGGTATCACCAGCTTAAGGTCAAGGAGGTGGATATTCATAAGACGGTGTTTCATACCTGTTATGGTCACTACAAATTCTTGGTGATCCCGTTTGGATTGACTAACGTACCAGCAGCGTTTATGGATATGATGAACCGGGTTTTTCAACCGTATCTGGATCGGTTCGTTGTAGTGTTTATAGATGATATTCTGGTGTACTCGAAGTCCGAGGAGGAGCATGATGCACATCTTCGTGTGGTTTTGCAAATTCTGAGAGAGAAGCGATTATTCGCAAAGTTTAGTAAGTGCGAGTTACGGCTAAGGAAGTTACCTTTTTGGGTCATGTGGTGTCACCGAGAGGGATTAGGTGGACCCTCGAAAGATTGAAGTCGTGTTGGATTGGAAACCACCTAAGTGCGTGGCGGAGATTCGGAGTTTTACGGGTTTAGCGGGTATTCTGAGAAGGTTTGTGGAAGGGTTTTCTTTGATTGTAGCACCAGTTAACCAAGTTGTTAAGGAAAGGGGTTCCGTTTGTGTGGTCGACAAACAACAAGAGAGTTTTGAGAAGTTAAAGAGGATTTTGACTAAGCTCCTCGATCGATTCACTGAAGTAGGGAAAGAGTTTACGGTTTATTGTGATGCGTCGCATACTAGGTTAGGATGTGTCTTTGATGCAAGAGGGAAAGTAGTAGCGTATGCTTCTCGCCGATTGAGGCCTCACAAAGTGAATTATCAGAAGCGCATGATCCGGAGTTAGGCTGCGATGGTTTTCGCCACGAAAATTTGGAGACATTACTTGTATGGGGAGAAGTCTATTGTTTACATGGATCATAAGAGTTTGAATACCTCCTTACTCAGAAGGAGTTGAATTTAAGACAGCGAAGGTGGATTGAGTTGTTGAAGGATTATGACTGCTCGATTGAGTATCATCCAGGAAAGGCTAACGTGGTGGCAGACGCGTTGAGCCGCAAGGTAATATCAGACTTAAGAGCAATGTTTGTCCACCTTAGTTTGTATGATGACGGAAGTCTGTTAGCGGAACTGCAAGTGAAGCCGACATGGGTGAATCAGGTTAAAGAGGAACAATTATCAGATGGTGTCTTGAGCGCTCGATTTTTGCAAATGCAGAATGGTGGATTAGAGGGGTATAGCTTGAAGAGCGATGGAGTGTTATGTTTCCAGGGGAAGGTTTGTATGCCAAAAGATGTGGAGTTAAGGAAGAAGATTCTTCAGGAAGCACATAAGAGTCCATACGCTATGCACCCTGGAGGTAGTAAGATGTACCGGGATTTACGGGAGCAGTTTTGGTGGCCGGGTCTGAAGCGTGAGGTAACTGAATTTGTGGGTAAGTGTTTGACATGTCAGCAGGTGAAGGCAGAACATCAGTTACCTTCGGGATTGTTGCAATCGGTGAAGATTCCGCAGTGGAAATGGGAAAGGATTACGATGGATTTTGTCAGTGGGCTACCCCTCATGCCTTCTAAGAAGGACTCAGTTTGGGTGATTATTGACTGTTTGACAAAGTCCGCTCATTTCATACTTGTGCGTGTAGATTACTCTCTTCAGAAGTTGGCGGGGTTATATATATCAGATTTTCTAAGGTTGCATGGGGTGCCAGTATCGATCATTTCGTACAGAGACCCTAGATTTACGTCAAGATTTTGGAAGGCGTTGCATCAGGCTTTGGGTACAAAGTTGGATTTCGATCTGACGTTTCATCCACGATCGATGGGCGATCGGAGAGGGTAATTCAGATTCTGGAGGATATGTTAAGGGGCTGTGTCTTAGACTTCAGGGGTAGTTGGGAAGAATTTCTACCGTTGGCGGAATTCGCGTATAACAATGGCTACCAGTCGAGTATTCGGATGGCGCCGTATGAAGCGTTATATGGTCGGAAGTGTCGCACACCTACGTGTTGGGACGAGTTGGGTGGCGTCGGTTAGTTAGGTCGAGAATGGTTCTTTGAAATGGAAGACAAGGTTAAGCTAATTTGAACTTCGGTTGAAGGAGGCTTGGACGAGCGAAAGTCCTATCTTGATCTTAAGCGGAAAGATATAGAATTTGCGATGGGTGACAAGGTTTTCTTAAATGTGTCGCCGTGGAAGAAGGTCTTGAGATTTGGTCGGAAGGGCAAGTTAAGCCCGGTGTTTATCCGGGCCTTATCGGGTGTTGAAGCGTGTGGGACCGATAGCCTATCAGCTCGAGTTACCTTGAGTTGAGTCGAGATCCATGGCGTATTTCACATTTCTATGCTTAGACGCTATCGTTCGGATCCGTCTCATGTTGTGCCATGAGAAGAAATTGAAGTAAGCTCGGACTTATCTTTTGAGGAGGAACCGGTCACGAGATCTTGGATCGGGGCGTCAAAGTATTGCGTGGAAATTGGTTCCTTTGGTGAAGGTGTTGTGGCGAAACCATGGATCAGAACAAGCTACGTGGGAGCCAGGGGATGTTATGCGGCAGCAATACCCTCAACTCTTTTGATCAGGTAATTTCGCGGCCGAAATTATTTTAAGGGGGTAGAACTGTAACATCCTAAATTAGGTCCTTTGCATTTTACATGTTTGTATGTGAATGCTATGTTTGTCATGTTAGTTTAGGGTACTTTAGGGTCTAGGAATGACTTAGGGGTAAGTCGGAGCCTTAGTGAAAATTTTCGTTTTGGGCACTCTAGGGGTGAGCTGAATAGGAGTAGGACTTAAGGGGTTTTAGGTTGCGATTGGTGACACAAGAAAAGGGATGGCAGAGTGGTAAGGAGGCGCCACTTAAGATGCTGGTAAGTGGCGCCACGAGAGAAGGGGAGAGGGAGCAAGTTCGAGTGCATGAGTTCATTTTGGAAGTTCTTTTTGGCATCAAGGGAGCAGAGGCGTCAATCGAAACACCTCGGGATAGGGAAGTGGGTGAGTCAAATAATTTGAATGGTTGGTGGAGAGGAAAAAGTGGAGCTTGGAGTGTTCAAAATGTTTCAAATAAATGGTCAAGAGTGGTTTAAGAAGAAAAACAAGGGATTGAGTAAGGGGTGGTAGTGTTGGCCGAATTTCAAACTCTTAGTAGGGGAAGGATCGGTTTTTGTGTGGCTATAGTGTGCTTGAATTTCCATCTAGACAAGTAGGAGTTCTTTTCTCATTTTTGGCATTTGCATTTTTGGCATTTGAAGTTCCTACTTTCTCTTCATCTCTTTTCTCTGCTAGAACCAAACCCTCCTTTCATTCTGCTTTCTTTTCTCTTCTCTCAATTTCTTCTTAGGGCCGAAAAACCCTAACTCTCTTCTCATCTCCAATTTCTTGCAAGAGCAGAACACCCTTGCCCCATACTTTCTTTTTCCAAAGCCGAATCTCCTAGCCATTCTCTCTTGCGTTTTCTCCCAATCTCCCTAAAAGCCGAAACCTATTTTTCATCTTTTTCCTTCTTTATTTGTTATTCTCAAAATCGAAACCTCAAACTTCCATTCCCTATTCCATTTTTCCCTAAAATCTGAAACCCCTAAGCCTCTATTTGAATATCTTCATTTCTATTTTCGGGTTTTTTTATCTGATTTTCTTTTACTCTAGCCTTTGACGAATCTTCTCTAGGGTGGTGTGGTGTCGATTCTTCCTAGGTGTTGAACTAATCTGTGGGTTAAGGTGGAAGTGGTGTCGCTTTCTTCTTGGAGACTTTCGGGATTAGTTTGACTTGTGAATCAAGCCTAAAGCCTCAGCTTTTATCGATCTAGCAATTCTAGGTAGGGGGTTGGACCTGTGAACCCAGCCCCTAATTTTAAGAAGCGAGCAGTGTCAACAGTTCGAGATTGGCCACCGGGTTGTGGGTCGGCTTCTGAGAAGAGTAGTAGGCAGATAGCGGTAGTGCCTGTCAACGATAGTGTCGACGTAGAAAGTATTGTGTTACGCGTTATCAGGTGGGTAACTCCCACGCACTTCATGTGTTATTTTATTAGTTGCTAGTATGTCTGAAAGCCGAAGTGACGTTTTGGTCACTAAAATACCCTTGTGGGTAAAAGCCGAGATTCCGGTAAAGTCTATTATGTTCTGCTATCAATAAATGCATACGATAAAAACTCAGATGTGCCATGTCAACTAATCATTAGGCATGATCATATCATATTAATTGTTGTACATGAGTTTGGGATATGAGATGAAGAGGAAGGAAACATGATCTTTCGGTGATCGTCACCGGTGGTTAGGTACCACAAGTGGGTTGACCCCACATATTATCATTTTGTGACTAAGTCTCGGTGGTTTGGAACCACCGGTGGTTAGGTACCACATATATTTACGTGACTCGTCCCAGGTGCTTTGGTACCACAGTGGGTTGGCCCCACGTATTGATATTAGGGATTGTCACCAGTGGTTAGGTACCATAAGTGGGTTGGCCCCACATACTATTATTGTGACTTTTGTCACCAGTGGTTAGGTACCACCAATGGCTAGGTGCCATAAATGTTGGGTAGACACAGGAGATGCGGATGGATATCTAGGTTGGTTGGGTTGCATGACATACATATTTTGCACATGAATCTGTGGGAAAGTCTAAGTTCGATTGGATGGGGATTTACCCACTGAGTCTCGGTGACTCACCCCTTCCGTTATTTTTGCAGGTAATCCTTAGATCGCGAATATGGAGCCGAGGTGGACTCGAGGTGGCCATGCACGATATTTCGGTTTTTATTTCAAATATTTTAGATTTATTTTACTTTAAGTTAGATTTTGGGTAATGTAATAAGGCCATCTAAATTTTAACTTGGATTTATTTATTTTGTTAATTCTCTTAATTTTGCTTTGATCGTTAAGGCATGCCTAAAAGATTATGAAAGGGACGTTTTCAAAACTTAAATAATCGCGTGATTTTCAAGATTTTACAATTAGGTAATTAGCAATCGAGTATTGATAACAAGGCAGCTCAGCTTTTCAAACTAAATCTCAAAATGGTTCAACTAGTCGCTCAATACAAACTCTATTTTTATAAATTCCAAGGTTTCCTTTCCTCTTCAAGGCAATAACTCGATTTTCAGAAATGTTTTCTCCCCTGTGACATGCCAGATTCGGTCGTAGCATTTTGACCGGGTTTGGGGTGTTACATGAATAGTTTGAATGAAGAATTCATGTTCTAGGAGACATGATACAGAAACATATTTCTATTAGATTATTTCTAATTGAAAGACGTTATTATGAGTTAAAGTTGTTCTGATTAATGAAGTTATCGCATTTGTAAAGTTTGAATGGTCTGATACATGTTAGTAAAGTTTTAAACAGCGAAAGCATTGTTAACCGAAGAACTAGTTCTGGTTCGGCCTGAATCGGGTAAAGAATTCGTGATTTTCAGCAATGCGTCATTGAACAGATTGGGATGTGTTTTAGTACAAGTATGTAAAGTAGTAGTTTATGTTTCCAGATGGTTAAAGTCATACTAAAAGAATTATCCGACACACAACTTAGAGTGGGCCGCTATTGTGTTTGCATTGAGAATCTAGCGACATCTTTTGTTCGGTGAAATGTGTCACATGATTAATGGTCATAAGAGTTTAAAATATCTGATGTCATAGAGAGATCTAAATCTGGGACAGTAGAGATGCCGCGAACTATTGAAAGATTATGAGTAGTTATTGATTAACCTTTGAGAAAAGCAAATATAGTTGCAGAGGCTTGAGTGGAAAATTTTGTTTACCTTGTGAACGAGAGTTACACGATTGATCTTGTCTGATGATAGTTTGATCCTAGCTGAGTTAAAAGCTAAATTGATGTTTTTATTGCAAATCTGAGAAGCTCAAAAATGTGATAAGGAATTGCAAGCTAAACGAGTACAGTGTGAGTCAACTTCTGATTCTAAATTTCAGGTCGGACTTGATGACTATTTAGTATTCCGAGGTTGAAATTGTGTACCGAATAATCTAGAACTTATATGAAAAATTTTTGCACAAAGCTCACAGAGGTAGGTTGTTTGTTCATTTGGGAAAAATAAAATGTACAGTGATTTTAGACAATTGTATTGATGGTCGGGTATGAAACGTGAGATTTTTGACTTTATATCCAGATGTTTGATTTGTCAACAGGTTAAAACCGAACATCAAGTACCTTTAGAACTGTTACGGCTAGTGATGATGTTGGAACGGAAATGAGATATAAGTTCCTGAAATTGTCAAGCTATTTGGAATGTCAGTCATTAATATATTCATTAGAAATCTACAGTTTATGGTTCACTTCTTGATTCCAGAATAAATGATAAGATGTTTTGGGTAAGCAGTTACAAATTTTTGATCCCGCATTTTTGCTCTCAGACTGACGGTCAGTTTGAGTGTGTTACTCAGATTCTTGAAGATATGTTTTGATGTTGTATTTTAGAAGTTGAAGGCAAACGAAAAAGGAATAATTGTGGTTAGTCAAAACTGCATGTCACAATAGTTTTCAGTTAAATATTAAAGTGGCACTATATGAGATTCTGTAAAGCTACAAATGTAAAATTACATATTATTAGATTAAGTTTGATAAGAAAGGCTACATGGAGTTGATATGATCCGTGAAACAGAAAGAAATGTAAAAGAGATCCGAGATAGGTTTGAAGCAGCTTCTGATTGTCAGAGATTTTATGTGAATTTTAAATGAAAATAAATAGAGTTTCAAAATGGTGACAAGTGCTTCTGAAAATTTTTCCATGGAAGAAAGTTTTTCGATTTGGTCGTAAAGCAAAGTTGAGTCCGCGATTTATCGAGAAATTTGGGCCAGGGACTCATCGATTTGAATTACCGTCAAAACTTGAGAAGATTTATATGTGTTTCATGTGTTTATGTTACGATGGTACCGATCAGATCCTCCACATATAATTTCTCATACAAATTTTGATATTTAGTGGACATATTAGATAACGAAGAATTGATCCGAATTGTGACACGTGAGATTAAAGAGTTAAGAAACAAAAGCATAGCCTTAGAGGAGATTCTATGGAATCGTCATGAGATAGAGGAAACTATGAGAAAACAATACCCAAACCTTTTTTTTTGGGTAAGATTTTCGGGGACGAAAATCCCTAAAGGGGGAGAGTTGTAACAGTTCGATTTTGAGTCTAGTGGAACAGTGGTTTCAGGACCACAAATCTGACACAGTAAAAATTAATTTTTATTATATTTTTATAGTCTACAGTTTTATGGAATGATTTCGTGAAAATGTCGTTCGAAAATTTTGATGTTTGGGCACTCAATTTAGTTAAAGGGACTAAATTGCAAAAAGTGCAAAATTTGAGTTCTATATGTTAAAGGTGTCCTAGCTATGAGATCCTAAATTAGAGGTCCTTAGATGGTAATTTGACCATTATACCTTAAGATGGACAAAAATGGACATGGTTAGGTGAAATTTCAAAGTTTGGCATTAAGGGCATTTTGGTAAAGTGGTAAATAAAGACAAAACAAAACAAATAATATATGTTAATCTTTCTATTTTCATCCCCCCATGGCCGAATGTCCCAAAAGAAACCATAGCTAGGGTTTTCCAAGCTTCCAAGCTCAATTGTAAGTCCGTTCATGCCCCGTTTTTCGTGATTTTTATGTTTTTGAAGTTGTCTCAACCTAATCTAGCCTTTCTAAGGACTAATTTGAAGAGGGATTAAAGTCTAATATTTTACCCATGTTGAATATGTGTGTATTTTGATGTTTGATGGTAGAAAATGCATGTTTGTTGTTTGTTAAACAACTTTTGTAAAGTGATTTTCGGTAAAAACAACAAATAGGGACTTAGTTATAAAAGTCTATAAAATGAGTAGAAAAATGTGAATAAATGAGAAATTTGCGTTGTTATGAGTATGAAAATGGTTCGGCTAGGCTTGGTTTTTTAAGAAATTGAATGAAATTCATTTTACGAGCCTAGGGACTAAAATGTAAAATGTCAAAAGTTTAGGGGCAAAAATGTAATTTTTCCATAATGTGACTTTTGGGCTGAATTGAATAATGTGACGATAGAATGAGTTAAATGTGGTATCATAGATCAAGACAAACGAGGTTCGGACCTAGATCGGAGGAAAAACAAGGTGTTTGACGATTAAGTCTATTTCTACTATTTTTGTACTGAGGTAAGTTCGTATGCTAATAATGCAACGTTATAATTGTATTTATAATATTTTGATATTGCATGAATTGTATGATTGGCTCTATGGATGTAATTAACGAAGTTTCGACAAGCGAGAAAATCCCAATTGAACCTTAGGAATAAATTAGGATACAAGTGACATGTCACTAGGAACCCATGTGAATATGCAATTATGTGATTTATGTGTCCCAGGTGCTAGTCTAGTACGTCCTACCAGCGGCTGAGTATACCAGCGTATGTTGCGAATACTTGACAGCTTGTGTGAGCAGGACCGAGTAGCTATGTCTTGACTGACAGCTTGTGTGAGCAGGCCTTTTGGATAGCTCGAGAGCGAGCCTATATGTGTTATGAGATTGGTGGTAGCATTGGCTACATATGTGGCACTTATGTGAAAATTTTCCATGTATCCGATAGTATTCCAAGTGGTTCAACGGGTATGTCAAAGATGAGAAAGTATGTGATTATGTTACGAGTTGGTACAGGTATGTACGAAAAACTCAAATGAAATAGTTTGGTATATGATGAACTATTGGTAAGATTGTGATTGAGTAAGTTATGCTCATGAAGTTTTAATGACATTTATGATATATGTTATGTTATTCATATGTCAAATGTATAATTAATGTTGTTTATTATTTGCATATAAACTTACTAAGCTATATAGCTTACCCCTTTTCTGTCCCTTGTCTTATAGTGTCACCAAGCTAGCTCGGGATCGAAGATCATCGGAGATCCATTCACACTATCAGTCATTATTTTGGGTACCATTGAAATGTCAATATTTTGAGTTATGGCATGTATAGGGACTTGGTCATTTTATTATATGTGTCATTGGTAATGTGGCCAAATGTATTGGCTTATAATGGTTAATGATTTTATTTTGTATATGGCCATGAAAGTTGGCTAATGTTGGTTATGAGTATCATTATATGTTGATACCATTCATGAATATGGAAACTTGCTTGATTTGTGTGGATAAATTATGATGTTAAAGCATGTTAGAAGTTAGCATGTGGATGTGATGTTAATACCTTGGTTGTGGATGTTTTGGTTGCCTAAGTATGCTATGAATTGTTCCATTGAATTGGTGTAAGTGTAGGCGTAAATGAGGGTGGAAAATGGCTTGGTAAATAGCCTTATTTTTGTCCACACGATCTGCCCCATGGGCATGTGTTCCGGCCGTGTGTCCCCTACACCTTAATTTTGAGAAACTGAATGTCCAGAATTGAGCACATGGGCAGAGACACGGGCGTGTGTCTCAGCCGTGTGTGCTACACGGCCTAGCACACGGGCGTGTGGTATGGTCGTGTGGCGCATGTCAGAGAGCACCCTAAATCAAACATGGTCTGAAGCATGGGCGTGTCCCAGGGTCACACAGGTGTGTCCCTTGGACCACACGGTCGTGTGAGCCCTGCAGTTAGCAAAAATTTTCTAAGTTTTGTAAAAATTTCTTGAGTTCTCGGTTTAGTCCCGAACCACTTCCAATGCATGTTTTGGGCCTCGTGGGCTCGTATTAGGGACCTTATGATCGAATATGAATGGTTTTAATTTGAACGCAAATTTATGACTAGGAATTGTGTGAATGCTTGTGTTGTAAGTCCGGTAATGCCTCGTACCCTGTTTCGGCATTTAATACTGGTAAGGGGTGTTACATGTTTGCTTCATTTCAGGTATCCTTTGACCTAGGATTGGACAGCGACTCTAGAGCTCGGGTTTCATAATTTTGGTTTAGCACTAGGGGTTTTCTTTTATTTGTTTGTTAATATGTACCTTATGGAATTTCTTGGGTTTTATTTTTTTTGGGCATTTTAATTTTTGTTTAGTTTGTTAGGACTTTTTGGTGTTTATCAGGCAAAAGTTTTTATCTTTTAAGAACGTTTAACGTATGATAGCTAAAAATAATAATAACCACGAAGAAAAATGAAACGCTATAAGGGTTTTCGCTGCAAGATTGACTAACTAAGAAATTCATAAAGTGTTTTTTCACTCAAATTTTTAAGTAATTTTGGTTTGATTTTAGTAATACCATTTAAGCTGTGGTTACGGAAAAAAAATCACGATGTTTTTAAAGTGATACCCAAATGGATTTTCTTTTCGTTACATTGAACTTGGTTTCATCAAAATGTAATACTTGTTTCTTTTGTTTGTACAATGTAATCTCTATGATTCGACCGTAACGTCTAGGCCGAGTATGGGGTGTTACATTTGGTGGTATCAGAGCCAAGTTACAAAACTCGACTGTGTATTTTTGGGTCCATAATATTTTAAGAAATAATTTTTTTTTGTTTTGAAATGGAATTTTTACTAAAACGACTGTCAAATTTTTGAATAAGTGAAACTGAGATTCCGACGCCGATCCAAGTAAGAACCCTAAACTTTAGTTTTGCTTTGGAGATACTTTGCACGTGATAATATGTACCATAAATAACCTTTAGGGACTGTAGAGTAGTAAAACACTCTCTATACACTGGGAAGTATTCCGATAAAACTTCAAGATTAAGGTTTAAAAACTTAAACCGATTTCATAAAATTTTGAAAATTGTAGATAAGACAATGAGCACTTGTGATTCTTGTAGGTGTGATACACGTGGGCGCGGTGGTCACCATCGGGGGCTCGAGCTTAGCTTTTTTTATAGGCAGTATGCCCCAATTACATACAAGCGAGATTGTCGAAACTCTGATTGTTGAGACTGAGTTTGAGGCTCAGACTGTCGGGGATAACGCACTATCCCAAGCAATGTTAAAAGTATTAGAGAGGGTCATTGGGACCCATACTGGATCTAGATTTAGGAGTCGAGGGTCGGTAATGAAACGACCCTGGTCTAATGAAGCTAAATTGTTTAGGGGCATCACTGGAGTCACCCCAACTGTGGCTGAATATTGGTTAGAGGCCACAGAAAGGATAATGAATTATCTAGATTGCACCCCTGAGCAGAAATTGAAGGGTGCAGTATCCTTGCTTCGCGGCGAAGCATACCAATGGTGGTTGACTATGCAGGAGGGCACTCTGCCTCAACAGCTAACATGGGATTACTTTCGGAGTGCCTTCCAGAATAAGTATGTAGGGGCAAGCTATGTTAAGGCCTGTAGAAGCGAGTTTATGGGGCTAACTTAAGGGGATAGAACAGTGTCCGAGTATGAGGCCGAGTTCTTGAGATTTAGTAGGTATGCTCATGGGTTAGTGGCTGCTGACTACAACAAGAGTTTCATTTTGAGGAGGTCTAAGGTATGACCTTAGGGTTTTGATTGCTCCCTAGAGAGAGCGGGTTTTTGCAACCTTGGTGGACAAGGTAAAGATTGAAGAAGAGGTTAAGCGCTCTGAGCGTGAGAAAAGGGAGAAGGAGAAGAATTTTAATAAGAAAAAGAGGGATGTAAGTCCTTCTAGGTCTTCACAATGGCCAGCGAAATAGGCCAGGTATGAGAGACCTTCGTAGGCAGAGTCAGCTGCCAGAGTTGAACCTGCTGTCAGAGTTGAGCAGGCACCGATTTGTGGGTATTTTAATAAGCACCATCCGGGCAAATTTTGGAGGAGGACTGGGGCTTGCTTTAGATGTGGGTCTATTGGGCACAAGATTAGTGAGTGTCCTCTTATGGTTGAGCTGGGGCAAGCTCTGGTTTAGGTTCAGATTCCACCTTAGAGGGTTGGTCAGAAACCTGCTATAGGTCATGGTCAGATGAGAAAGGGTAACAGTGGTGGTCGTGGTCAGAGAGCATCGGGCAAAGATGCGAGTTAGGCTGAGGTTAGGTAGCCAGCGTTGGTTTATGCGGCGAGGCACCGTGAGGCTAAAGATGCAGCTAATTTGATTGTCGGTACATTCACTATACACTATTTATCTTATTTTGCATTGATTGATTGTGGATCTACACTCTTATTTATCTAGTAGTATAGCGAGTAATTTGGGGATTTTGACTGAGGACACTAGCTGTGAACATTTTGTGATTAATCCTTTGGGTCAATCTCTTAGAGTTAGTAAAGTATAGAGGAGGTTTTCGCTTGAGGTCCAGGGGTTTTTGTTTCCTGTTAATTTGATAGAGTTGTCGTTTGGGGAGTTCGATATGATTTTGGGTATGGACTAGTTGGTGAAGCATCGAGTTGGATTGGATTGTGAGTCTAAAAGAGTGACCTTTAAGGTTGAAGATGATGTGGAGGTTGTGATGGTTGGTGAGCGTCAAGTTTATCTCTCACATGTAATCTCTGCTCTGGGGCCTAAAAAGCTAATCCGTAAGGGTTGTGATGCATATTTGGTATATGTGCAAGACACAGTAGAGTGGGTTCAACTGTGCAAGAGATTTATACTATTAAGGATTTTCTGAACGTTTTTCTTGAGGATTTGTCGGGAGTACCTCCTGATAGGGAGGTTAAGTTTGAAATTGAGTTATTGTCGGGTACGGCTCTGGTGTCCATCACCCCATACTGAATGGAACCTAAGGAGTTGAAGGAACTTAAGCTACAACTTTAGGAACTTTTGGACAGAGGGTTTATTTGGCCTAGTGTGTCCCCGTGGGGAGCACCGGTTCTCTTTGTTAAGAAAAAGGATGGATCTATGAGGATGTCTGTGGATTATCGTTAGTTGAACAAATTGACGATAAAAAATAAGTACCCACTTCCGAGGATTGATGACCTATTTGATCAGTTCCATGAGGCCTCAATGTTTTCAAAAATTGACTTTTCATTCTGGGTATCATCAGTTGAAGGTTAAGGAAGTCGATGTGCACAAGACCTCCTTTAGGACTCGTTATGGACATTATGAGTTCCTTGTCACGCCTTTCGGATTGACTAATGCTTCGGTGGCATTCATGGACATCATAAACTGGGTTTTTCAACCATATATTGATCAGTTCGTCGTAATGTTTATCGACAAAATTTTGGTATATTCAAAGACTAAGGATGAGCATGGTAAGCATCTTCAAACAATTCTTCAGATTCTTCGTGAAAATCATGAAAAGGAACTATATGCTAAGTTAAGTAAATGTGAATTCTAGTTGGGCGAGGTTATGTTTTTGGGGCGTGTGGTTTCTGTTGAGAGTATCTGAATGGATCCTAAGAAGACAGAGTCTATTCTGGATTTGAAGTAGCCCAAAAATGTTACTGAACTTCGGAGTTTCTTGGGTTTGGCGGGATACTATCGAAGGTTTGTTGAGGGGTTTTCTTTGATAGCAGCTCCTTTGACCAAGTTGCTACGTAAGAATGTTCCATTTATTTGGGATTTTAAGCAACAATCGAGCTTTGAAAAGCTCGAATCGATTTTGACTCAGGCACCTATTGTGATTCAGCTTGAGCTGGAAAAAGAGTTCGTTGTTCACAGTGATCCTTCGTATGCTGGTTTGGGTTGTGTAATGATGCAAGAAGGTAAAGTGGTTGCTTGATCGTGTCCAAACTAACTACGATAACGAATAAGGCAAGCGCAACTATCGTTCGGTAGTATAGCTATGGCAAGACCAGAAATATCGTATCCTCAAGGACCAAGAGTACTAGTAGTTACTATCATTTTATTATCTAGCCTAAGTATTAAGGGAATCGATGTTTAATTAACTAATTACTAAACTAAGGATGCTAAGACACAGAGAATGAATTAGGAAAATACTTTTGGGAAAACCAGTTGATTAAGCCAATACCCGAGGAAGAATCCACCTAGACTTCACTTATTACTTAACTCTGAACCAGACAATTTATTCACTTGACTTGATTCGTAGGATTCCCCAATTTATATTATTATCCCTTTCGAGACTAATAACGTCTAACCCTAGGTTGATTAATTGAAATCTCTTTCTAATTAAAACCCCTAGGGTTGCATTAACTCGATCTATGGACTCCCATATTAGGTTTGACCCTAATCCGGCAGATTTTCGTCATCCTATCTCTAGGGTTACGATCAACTCCGCTTAACTATGCTAGATCTACTCTTAAACAAGGACTTTTGCTCCACTTCCTAAGCACATCAATACTTGAATCAATATCCTGCAATATTAAAACAAGAATTAAGAACACATAATTAAGAACAAATCAAGTATTTATCATACAGTTCAGAAATCAATAACAAGATCCGTCTTAGGTTTCATCCCCCTCAGGTATTTGAGGGGTTTAGTTCATGTTTAATAAAGAATACATCTCAGATGAAAGTAAATAACAAAACATAAGAAAAACCCTAAAACCCTCTGAAGGAAATTGAAGGGAACATCTTCCGTCTTGAGTGTGATTTCGGCTTTTGGGATGATTCAACTGGCTGTCTTCGAGTAATTTCCTGTGTTCAGCCCTCCCTGGCTTCGCCCCCTTTTAGGTCACTCTCCAGGGTGTTTATATAGGCTTTCGGAATGCCTTTCTTGGCCCACAAGTACCCTAATCCGAATGGAATTAAAACAGGTCAAGGCAGGGGCACGCCCGTGTGGAACGCCCGTGTGAGTCGAGCCCAGGCCGTGTGAATTTCTTACTTTGGCCCATTTTCTCTGTTTTCGGCCCATTTCTCGTTCTTTTCATCCTTCGATGCTCTCCTAAGTATAAAACATGAAATTAAAGGATTAGGAGCATCAAATTCCACAATTCAAGGGATTCAATCATCCAAAAGTATGCTAAATGTGGGATTAAAATATGTATATATTACGGTTTATCATATACCTGCACACTTAAGCATTTGCTTGTCCTCAAGCAAAATTCTCAACTCACAATTAAAACCGAATTTCCTCAATTCATAATCATCATCAATAATGTTTCATCATAATTCATAGGTAATTCATTCATTGATAATTTAACCTGAAGTTTCCTAAAGATTCAAACAATCAAAGTCATAGTTTTTATAGTACGAAAAATAGGTGTTTCCCTTTACCTAAATAATCACCTTTAATTTAAAATCAACAAAAATTGACATCCTCACCAAGGGTTCACTCAAATCACTCAAGGTGTTTAAGGTTCAAAAATAAGCACTCAAGAGTCAAACATGAAAAGTTAATCCCATAGGCTTGCATGAAAATCAAATCTCCACCACTGTAAAATGATATGATACACAAATCAAAAGGTCTTTAAAAGGGTTGTAACGGGGCTTGGGTTAAAGGTGTGGATAAAGGCTGAATTAGGGGGTTAGTATCGAGACTGAATTGATAAATTACCTAACTAGAAAAATAACTAAAACTTAAATAATTACATCAATTAAGAATTCATCACTAATAACACGAGCTTCTTCTCAAAATGTAAAATTAACTGCTTAAGCTCCAATAATAAAGAAGTAATAATGAATAGAATCCCAAAAATTTTTTTTTTTTAGAATAAGCACATACAATAATAATAAGATAGAATTTAACAACTGAAATAAAGAAAATAGTTAAGCAACCAATCAAATCAAATCTCGATATAAGGGTAGTCAAGAGAATTGGTGATAACAAATACAAAGTGGGTTTTGGGTTAATATTAATGGGTGAGTCAAGAAACGGTTGATTAGGTTTCAAAGGGTTCACTAGGGGTTAATTAAACGGGTAGGCTTTTTAGTGGAATAAGTGGGTTAAAACCTAGGTGCCTTTATCATCTCAGTATATCAAATCATAGGTGTGGTCTCGACATGTATGATCGAAGCAAGTTCTAGAATAACAAATCAATGTTGACACACTCATAAACAATAAAGTGAGCAAGAAAAGAATATGCTCTAAAAGGCTCAAAATCTCACAAAAAATATGGTTTTTGATGTCAACCTTGTAAATTTCAAACTTCAAGGTAATAATTAGATTCAGGTAGACAACCTAACAAATTTTTAATTCTGAAAATAGACTCATCATGCTTGATTCTCTAGTCTCTTAAAGTTTAAATCATCACTGCACAATTACCTATGCCTTAATCCAAAACATATCAACAAAAATCATAAATCAAAGGAAATTTCATTCTAATAGTAATATGAGAAAATTTACTTAAGAACAAGACATGATTCAGAGATGCAAAAAGTTAGGAATAAAATTTACCCCCCACACTTAAGATGTACATTGCCCTCAATGTACAAAGATAGATAATGATTAGTAAGGAAGTAATAAGAGAGGGAGAGAGGTGAAACTTCCTGAATTATGGATGAAATCCTTGGGGGACGATCAATGATGAACAGGATGACTAGGCATAGGTGATGTGTTTGTTCCTTGAGTGCCACATTGAACCTTTTTACACTACGAAGTCACCAGTTAAATTTTAGGGAGTACTAGTTAATGAATGTTGTTATAGATACTCAGAGTTAGACGGCCAGCGATAAAGGAAATTCAACTATACTAATGAAAGTTTTAAAACAAGAAAGGTAAAAAGTTTAATTATAAAAGAAAATAAACAAAAATAAAAATAAAAAGCAAAATCAAAATAAAAATAAAAATAAAAATAAAAATAAAGAAAATAAAAGGACTCAAAGGTCCTCGTCATATGCTGGGTCGCGAGGTAGGGGCGGCGATGAAATGTGAAGGTGCTGACATATCTGGTGGAGGGTGGTGTCGATATGGTCGAAGCGCTGGAAGCATTGCTGCTCAAATCGCGTTAGGCACTCAGATAGGTTCGAAAGAGAAGCTGCCGCTTGAACTGGGCGATGGCTCAGTGGTGGTGCCTCGTGTGGTGGGGGGACATTGTCAGTAATGTCCTCAAGATCCTCCTCCTCGGTGGCGTGGGCTAGATGGTATTGGGGAGGATTCGTCCCACGGCGACGCTTGATCATCCTCATGTGTAACATCGTCTGGATGCCCTGTGGGGGCATCTGTCCTATCAGTGTAAGTGAGGAAGTCTGAGCGGCTGTGTTAAGGAGTCCGAAATATCGAGCCAGGCGCGTGATGTATGGACCCATAGAGATGACCCCTCTCCTATGCTGCTCCGTCTGATGTTGAATGGCGCGAGCTATGAAATAGGCTAGGTCAAAGACGTGGCTGTTCGCCATGCACCATAGGAAGTAGGCGTCGTGAGTGTTTACGACGTCGGTGCTCTCTCGCCTACCTGTCAGTGTATGAGCTAATATAGCGTGTAAGTACCTCAGGGGTAGGGCGAGAGCTGTCGCCTTGGAGCGACTGGGGTCATATGTGGCCGAGACGGGAACTAGTTCTCTCTAACAGGTAGAAGGAGAGTGATGGATGTGGCGGGTAAGTTCCTCGAAATCATCATCCTCCATGAACTCGTCAGTGTAGAGTCCCAAAGCGGCTCCGAACTGTGGTACACTCATCACACGAACTATACCTCCGAGGTAGAATTGGATGGTACCAGAGTCGTCCAAGTTGGTCATTACCCTCTGAAGGTGGAAAGTAGAACAGAGCTCCAGAGTGAGCTCTAGGTATGTGGGCTTGATGATCTCGAAGAATTGCCCCCACGGGTCTGTAAATAATAAGGCCCGAACCGCGTCGGCTAGCTGAACCTGCTCCAGGGTGGTCTAATCGATACACCTTCCTACGCCGAGAGGTCGTGCGCGTAGTATCTGATAGAGATCCTCCTAGGCTCCGGGAGGAAATTATAGGAATAGGTGTCGTATTTTGATGGAGGCACTCGAGGAGGTTGCACCGTGTCCCTTCCGTTTTTTCGAGGTGGGAACGGCGGTTTTTCGTCCGCGTGGAGGAGTCATTACTTACCTGAAAATAAGAGATATTCAACAATTTAAATATTATTTTCAGCCAAGACATATATTATCCTATCCTAATGCCATGAAAGAATAACATTTATTTTTAAAGAATCAGCATATATATTGTTCGCTATTACTTAAACAAGAACGGTATGATAAACTAACAATCTTAATAATGAGGGTAAATAATATTTAAGAAATAACGATAAAGATGAAATGATTATTAACTAAATAAAATTACAATGATAATAAATGAAGATAAATGAAGCAAAATGGGGAAAAGGAAAGGTGACCGGTGGAGATTGTTGAGGGAAGTGGCACAGTTGAGGCGGTGGTCGGAGCACGGGCGTGGTGGTGGCGCGTTGGCGTGTTATCCTCACACGGGCATGGACTTGCGTAGAGTAAGGGGAAAGGAAGGAAGGGAATAAGGAAAAAGGGAGAGGAGTCAATATGAGGGGGTGTTGATGGTGGTGGCCGGACTTAGTAGGGGGAAAAGGGAAAAACGACTAGGGTTTGGGGAGGAGAATTTGGGGGAAAAGATGATGAATAGTGAGGGGTTTATATAGAAATAAGGGCACACGAGCATGTCACACACCCGTGTGGATCGTTTTTAGCCCGTGTGTTTTGAATGTTTAGGGGTTTGGCGCGTCTATTTTGCGTCCCACGTCCGTATGCTGTGGGCGTGTTGTCCCACACGGCCGTGTCGCACGGTCGTGCTGAGCTTCGTTCGCTTCTCCCACGCCCGTGTTATAGGTCCCACGCCTGTGTTAATTCGATAGGTTTGGCCACGGTTTCAAGGCACGGGCATGTCGCACGCCCGTGTCGTTTACTCAGTTTTGACCACGGCCGTGGTGTTTTGTCGTAGCCCATGTTTTGGGAATTTTTCGTCCTTGGTCTGCACGGCCTCCACCATGCCGATATGCATACTCATGGTGTCCACACGGCCACGGCCACGCCCGTGTGCAAGGCCGTGTGGAGGTGAAACCTATACTTTAAAGCATAAATGAAAGTAAAAACAAACTAATTAGCATGGTTAGAGCTCGGGTTGCCTCCCGAGAAGCGTTTGTTTAAAGTCCTAAGCTAGACTTACCTTTCATTCGCACGATCATGGTGGTTTGAGGAGTTGAAACTCCTCTTTCCTACTATCAATTCTAACAATATATGGTTCGATTCGAGTAGTGTTTACCTTAAAAGTGCCGAACTTAGGATTAGTTACCTCGACTGTTCCGTATGGGAAGACATTCAGTACCGTAAAAGGGGTCTCTTTATTAAGGTCTGGAATGGTGATTCGAGGGTCTATCTTTTCCAACAATACCTGATCCCCGATTTGGAATTGGTTTGTGTCTCCCTTAAGCTCACCGGGGGGTTACCTCGGTTTCTCTTCGAGTGTTCTTGGTTTCTCCTTGACATGTGGCTTCCACTCATCCAGTTCATCGAGTTGGAGTCTTCATTCCTCATTAGGTATTTCCTTGTTGGCGTGAGGTCTCGGATGTGGTTCAGGTGTGTAATTTCGTGGTGTTTCCTGAAAAGAAGGTTTGACCGAATTGTCATTAATTGAATTTATGTTCTCACCTTTGTTACTCGATGTCTTAGCAGAGTCAAGAGCCTGGAAAGTGATCATTTTGTTACCTACACAAAGTGTGAGTTCACTTGTACCAACATCAATTTTAGTTTTAGCGGTTGCTAAAAAGGGTCTTCCTAAAATTAAAGGAATAGCATTGTCCTCATCTATGTCTAAAACAACAAAGTCTTCTGGAAATATGAATTTATCCACTTTTACTAGTATATTCTCGATTATACCCCTAGGA
Source organism: Gossypium sturtianum (assembly GCA_025698515.1). Taxonomy (NCBI): domain Eukaryota; kingdom Viridiplantae; phylum Streptophyta; class Magnoliopsida; order Malvales; family Malvaceae; genus Gossypium; species Gossypium sturtianum. Next base: position 96,213,722 of record CM046945.1, on the reverse strand, counting down.
ACTCTAATGGTTTTATCAGCTAGTTGGATGCTCATCCTAGTTTGTTTGGGTTTCCCTAGACCTAGTTGTTTAAACAGTTTGTAAGGCATAACGTTGATGCTCGCCCCTAAATCAGCTAAAGCATTATTGACCGATAAGCTACCAATTAAGCACGGAATTGTAAAACTCCCTGGATCTTTTAATTTTCGTGGTAGTTTATTTTGTAAAATTACTGAGCACACTGCATTTAGCTCCACATGCGACGTGTCGTCTACCCTCCGTTTGTTTGTCAGAAGCTCTTTTAAAAATTTCCTTGAATTGGGCATCTATGAAAGAGCTTCAAGAAACGGTAAGTTAATATGTAATTTCTTTAAAAGTTTAAGAAATTTACCGAATTGTTCGTCTGTACGATCTTTCTTTGTTGCATTGGGATATGGCACACGAGGTTGGTATTCTACGATTACCGATTTTGGTTTATCATGTCTTACCTAAACGTTACCTTTACTTACCTCAGCTTCCTGGCTTGGTTCTAATTTGTCTAACCCTTCACTTTCATGAGTAGTTATGACATGAATTTGCTCCTTTGGGTTAGTTTCAGTGTTGCTTGGTAAGCTTCCCTGTGGTCTTTCGGAGATCAGCTTAGCAAGTTGTCCTAATTTATTTTTGAGCCCTTGAATCGATGCTTGCTGATTTTTTGAGTGCTATTTCGGTGTTTTGGAAGCGTGTTTCTAACACCGCGATGAATTTTGTCAGCATCTCCTCAAGGTTCGGCTTCTTCTCCTTTGGGTAGGGTTACTGTTGAAAGCCTGGAGGGGGTTGTTGTCTCTGATTTCCTTGGCCTCCCCATGAGAAATTTGGATGGTTCCTCCACCTTAGATTGTAAGAGTTACTATAAGGATTATTTTGAGGTCGAGGATTGTTACCCGTATAGTGAACTTGCTCGTTTTCAATGCTTGGGTTGTAAGGCTAGTATTCTGTATTGCTCATCCCTCCTCCATTTACATCGCACTGCATCACTGGGTGTACCTGCGAAGAACCATATAAACCATCAATTTTCTTATTTAAAAGTTCTACCTGATTTGATAGCATGGTTACTGCGTCGAGGTTGAAAACACTAGCGGCTTTTGTTGGCCTTGTCCTTGTAACTTGCCACTGATAGTTATTCAATGACATCTTTTCTATAAACTCATAAGCCGCTTTAGGTGTTTTGTTATTCAGGGTTCTGCCGGCGGCTGAATCAATCAACTGCCTAGTCGAGGGGTTCACACCGTTATAAAAGGTTTGAACCTGTAGCCATAATGGTAATCCTTGGTGAGGGCACCTTCTCAATAAATCCTTATATCTCTCTCATGCATCGTAAAGTGTCTCTAAATCCATCTGCACAAAAGAAGAGATATCATTCCTCAACTTAGTTGTTTTAGCCTGCGGAAAATATTTCAACAAAAATTTTTCGGTCATTTGCTCCCATGTAGTGATTGATCCTCGTGGTAACGAGTTCAACCACTGTTTAGCTTTGTTCCTTAATGAAAAGGGAAACAACTGAAGATGAATGACATCATAAGAAATGCCATTTATTTTGAAAGTGTCGCAAAACTCTAGAAAATTTGTCAAGTAATTGTTTGGATCTTCATCCTGCAAACCATCAAACTGAACAAACTGCTGAATCATTTGTATTGTGTTAGGTTTCAGTTCAAAATTATTTGCAGCGACAGGAGGTCTAACAATACTTGATTAAGTTCCTATTAAATTAGGTTTAGCATAATCATACATAGTACGAGGAGCAGGGTTTTGATTCACCGGATTTGTGGCAACTACAGGAGGTAGCGGATTATTGTCAGCCATCTCTTCGGTAGTGTTGGTGTCATCCTCTTGCTCTTCTTGTATGTACTGTAGGCTTTGCCTAATTTCTCTTCGGTTTCTACGAACGGTACCTTCAATATCACTGTCAAAGAGTAATGGTCCTGACGGGTTCCTTCTAGTCATAAACTAGAATTACCTGCCAGAAACAAATAAAAGAAAAATTAGCAAAGTTAAAATAAAATAAAAAATAAAAATAAATTTCAAATAAATAAAATGCCTAAAGTAATAAAAATTTAGTTTTCCTAATATCTTAGTCCCCGGCAACGGCGCCAAAAACTTGATCGTGTCCAAACTAACTATGACAACGAATAAGGCAAGCGCACCTATCGTTCGGTAGTATAGCTATGGCAAGACCGAAAATATCGTATCCTCAAGGACCAAGAGTACTAGTAGTTACTATCTTCTTATTATCTAGCCTAAGTATTAAGGGAATCGATGTTTAATTAACTAATTACTAAACTAAGGATGCTAAGACACAGAGAATGAATTGGGAAAATACTTTTGGGAAAACCAGTTGATTAAGCCAATACCCGAGGAAAAATCTACCTAAACTTCACTTATTACTTAACTCTGAACCAGACGATTTATTCACTTGACTTGATCCGTAGGATTCCCTAATTTATATTATTATCCCTTTCGAGACTAATAACGTCTAACCTAGGTTGATTAATTGAAATCTCTTTCTAATTAAAACCCCTAGTGTTGCATTAACTCGATCTATGGACTCCCATATTAGGTTTGACCCTAATACGGTAGATTTTCGTCATCCTAACTCTAGGGTTGCGATCAACTTCGCTTAACTATGCTAGATCTACTCTTAAACAGGGACTTTTGCTCCACTGCCTAAGCACATCAATACTTGAATCAATATCCTGAAATATTAAAACAAGAATTAAGAACACATAATTAAGAACAAATCAAGTATTTATCATACAGTTCAAAAATCAATAACAAGATCCGTCTTAGGTTTCATCCCCCTCAGGTATCTGAGGGGTTTAGTTCATGTTTAATAAAGAATACATCTCAGAAGAAAGTAAATTACAAAACATAAGAAAAACCCTAAAACCCCCTGAAGGAAATTAAAGGGAAGATCTTCCGTCTTGAGTGTGATTTCAGCTTCTGGGATGATTCAACTGGCTGTCTTCGAGTAATTTCCTGTGTTCAGCCCTCTCTGGCTTCGCCCCCTTTTAGGTCGCTCTCCAGGGTGTTTATATAGGCTTTCGGAATGCCTTTCTTAGCCCACAAGTACCCTAATCCGAATGAAATTAAAATAGGTCAAGGCAAGGGCACGCCCGTGTGGAACGCCCGTGTGAGTCGAGCCCAGGCCGTGTGAATTTCTTACTTTGGCCCATTTTCTCCGTTTTCAGCCCGTTTCTCATTCTTTTCATCCTCCGATGCTCTCCTAAGTATAAAACATGAAATTAAAGGATTAGGAGCATCAAATTCCACAATTCAAGTGATTAAATCATCCAAAAGTATGCTAAATGTGGGATTAAAATATGTATATATTACGGTTTATCATTGCTTATGCGTCTAGACAACTTAACAACACGAGGGTAATTATTTGACTCATGACCTCGAGCTTGCTGCGGTTGTCTTTGCACTTAAGATTTGGATGCACTATTTGTATAGTAAGAGATGCATTATCTACACCAATCATGAAATTATTAAGTATCTTCTCACACAGAGGGAGTTGAATCTTAGGCAGCGCCATTGGATTGAGTTGCTTAAGGATTATGATTGCTCGATTGAGTATCATCTTGGTACGGCCAATATGGTGGCTGATGCTCTTAGTCGAAGATCCATGATTGATTTGAGGGTGATGTTTGCTCGCCTAAGTTTGTTCGATGATGGCAGAATTTTGGCTGAATTACAGGTTAAGCCATCTTGGTTTTGGATGACTCTCTAGTTAGTCGAGTTTAGCAGATGGATGAGGGTAAGACTTTGGATTTTGGATATAATGACGATGGGATTTTATGTTTTCGAGGTTGTATCTGTGTGCCTAAAGATCTGGATTTGAGACATTCTATTCTATGGGAAGCGCATAGTAGCTCTTATGCTATGCATCCTGGAGGTGATAAGATGTACCGCGATCTTTGTGATTTGTATTGATGGCTTGAGTTAAGACGTGAGGTAATTGATTTTGTGTCCCACTTCTTGACGTGCTAGCAAGTTAAGGCTGAGCACCAACTTCCTTCCGGTTTGCTTCAACTTGTTAAGATTCCATTACGGAAATGGGAACGAGTAACTATGGATTTTGTTAGTGAGTTGCCTTTGACCATTACTAAGATGGATTCAATTTGGGTTATTGTGGATCGGTTAACTAAGTTTGCCCACTTCATTTCATTTAGGACTAACTACTCATTGCAGAAGTTGGCAAAGCTTTATGTTTCTGAGATTGTTAAACTCTATGGGGTTCATATGTTTATCATTTCAGATTGGGATCCTTGTTTTGTTCCCATTTTTGCAGAAGTTACATGAGGCTTTGGGTACACGACTGGATTTATGCACAGCTTTTCATCCTCAGACTGATGGTCAGTCGGAGAGGGTAATACAAATTTTAGAGGATATACTTCAGAGTTGTAATTGATTTTCAAGGTAGTTGAGAGGAATTTTTTTCGCTGGCTGAATTTGCCTATAATAATAGCTTTCAGTCTAGCATTCAGATGGCGCATTATGAGGCTTTATATGGTAGGAAATGTCGCACTCCACTTTGTTGGATTGAGTTGGGAGAGAGGAAAGTTTTGGGTCCTGAGTTGGTGGCTGAGACTGAGGACAAAGTTCATTTGATTCGAGATCGACTTAAAGCTGCTTTTGATAGATAGAAGTCCTAAGCGAAACTTAAGAAACGAGAGATTGAGTATGAAGTAAGAGCCCATGTCTTCCTTAAGGTGTCCCCTTGGAAAAAAGTTCTCAGCTTTGGTCGTAAGGGCAAGTTAAGTCCTCATTTTACTAGGCTATATCGGGTTTTAAGGCGAGTTGGGCCAGTTGTGTATCAGCTTGAGTTACCTCCGGAGTTGGATTGTATTCATGATGTCTTTAATGTGTCTATGTTAAGACGATATTGGTCTGATCCTTCACATGTGGTTCTAGTGGAGGAGATTGAGTTAAGGCCAGATTTTTCCTTTGAGGAGGAGCCAATACAAATTTTGAATCATGAGGTTAAGGTGCTGAGGAGGAAGACCATTCCTTTAGTTAAGGTGCTATTGTAATGCGTGGTTTGTACAAGTGTACACAGTCGCTATCAAGTAATAAGTAAGTATAAGATTTATCATCTCCACAGGGACTGTATATGTTAATCAATATTTTGCAAAATTAATATTAACAATTTGGTAAAAAACACAATAATTTTGAGTGTTGGAAAAAATAAACGACTAGATGCAAAGCGATCGCTAATGTAAGTTAACCTAAATGCAAATGAAATGAATGGTTAAAATGGATGAGATGGATTTAGCAGCAGAATTCACAAGATTTTAACAATGATAACATGCATAGGCTAGAGTAATTACATTATTTAACTTAGTTCATTTTCATCATGCTTACAATGTTCCGGAAAAATAATCTAAGGCAACTCGATCTTTCATAAGTTTGAAACTAAAATTAAGTCCTTTCAGAATCTTTTACTTAGAAAAACATGCATTTTACTGATCATATTCATCTAAGGGTTTCTTAGAATTCATGTGAAATAATAGGAATGGGTTAGGTTTGAAACAATTTAATCACATAAACCTAAAAACTATGCAAGATAGTAGAGCTCTTTCGATTTATTATGAGCCTTCAATTTAGTCGGGTTAGGATCTAAATTAAGCATGCACTTTTCAATTATTGCATCCATTAGTCGTCGTCTGGTTAGTATCGCTCAACTAATTCTAATGTATTCAATCACGTATGAATGAAATACATACTTGAGTTTAATTAAAAACATGAACGATTGAGGCACAGAACATCATAAACACAATTTAAAAGAACTTTATTAAATTAATGCAATCATTCTAGCTAAACAAAATTAAGCTATCATCATTAATGAGAAAACAACATAGCAATTTGCAAACATAATGAATAATTAAGGAAAAGCAAAAGGAGGAAAAAAACTCTTTGATAGTGTGATCACTAATCGTGGAGGCTTCCTCTAATTCTTACGGTTGCTCCTCCACAAATTGCTCCTCAAGGTGGCAAGCCAAGAGAAAGTTTTCTCTCTAGGAATTACTTAGCTAATAGAGAGGGAAAATGGGGATGGCTATGCGTGAATGGAAGGAAATGTGATGAGAATGAGAAATGAAGAATGAATGTTAAGTGAATGATGATTGTTGAGGAGTGTAGAGGGTAGTATTTATAGTGGATGGATGGCTAGTATGTTTGTTAAAAATAGCTTAAAATCCCTTAGGTTTCTCACTCCCATTGCCGGCCATAATTTGTGGAGATAGGGGGCTATTTAGTTTCTTGATTCATGCATGAAATCATACTTGAATCAAGCAAGGTGGTGGACGGTAGACCCATTTGGTTTTCCAATTTTTTTAGTGTTGCTACTTGGCTTTGGATTAAAGTGTCATTCTTCACCATGTATGCCCTCAACAAGTTCTCCAACCTGTTAGATGACTCAACTTGTAGTGGTTTTTGAGCTTGTTGATTAAACCCTTGGGATTGACTTGGTCTATGCTGCATGTAGGTGTTGTTCGGTCAATTTCCTTGGTTACTCTTGGAAAAGTTTGGATGATTACGCAATGAAGGCTTATAGAAATTGGACTATGGTCATTTTCCACTTCTATTTTGGTGTTGATTCCCCACATAGTAAACTGACTCGGGATTTGTAACACCCCTTACCCGTATTCAACACTTAAACTGGGTAACAAGGCATTACCATATTTAACTAGCTCAATTATACAACATTGGTTCATGAAATTTCATTTCATAATAAAACTTTTCATTCAAGACCTTAATTTCCTTATTATAGGTCTACGAGATCCTATACTTGTACCCAAAATGATTCGGGACTAAACCGGGAACTTTTGAACACTTAGACAAATTTGACATTAATCAGTCCACATGCCCGTGTGGAAGAATGGACACGCCCGTGTGGCATATCACATGCCCGTGTTCTACGCCCGTGAGGAAATATTTTTCAAATCGAACCTACAGGGGTTTTCACACGGCCGGACACACGCCCGTGTCCCTGACCAGTGTCCCTCACACGACCTCGACATGCCCGTGTCTTAGCCCGTGTGCCAAAAACCTTGGCATTATGTTTCTGACGTCATCACCCCATAAATGTCACACGGCCTAGGCAATGTAACACCCCTTACCCGGGTTCTACGCCGGAACCAGGCCCGAGGCATTACCATAATAAAAACCTCAAGATCGCCACTTAGGCTCATTGTGACTACTCTCTTAAGTCACCTCAACAACCTCATTCTCGACTTACGAGGGCTCACTCATACTCACGAGGGCTCTCGAGACCATATTTAAACTTCTACGATTTTTAAAACATTTCCATCTATACAGGGCTCACACGCCCGTGTAAGATTTAGCACGCCAATGGTCACTACCCGTGCATGAAAACTAAAGCATTCTGCCAATGCCCCACAGTTAGGGCACACGCCCGTGCTCTCCACCCGTGGTGCACATTGACTACCTTAACACGGCCTAGAGTCTAGACACACGCCCGTGTGGCTAGCCCGTGGCCAACACTGATTAACACACACGCCCGTGTGGCTAGTCCGTGGTCTATTCTGACTTAAAATACTACCATGCAGGGGACAAACGGCAAAGTCACACGCCCATGGGCTGACCGTGTGTCACACATGGCCTAGACACACGCCCGTGTGTCTACCCACATGGACAAGAACAAAGCTATTTGTCAAGTTCTTTTCACTCCTCAATCATACACAACAAGTACTCATTCAACACATCCATAACCAACTCATAATCTTACAATCTCACATGGATAACTACATCTTTTCATATAATAAAGTAGCCAACAACTATGGCATTATACAAAATAGATTATCCATCTAAAAGCCAACACGTCTTAGCCATTTACAACAAAATTCACTAACTCGTCTAGCCCCTATACATGCCATTTACAAAACATTAAGTCTCATGTACCAGAGTGTGCTGATAATGTGGGTGATCTTCCAATTGATCCATGTATCTCGATTCAACACTTTTGCTCTATAAGACAAGGGACAAGAAGGGGAGTAAGCTTTGAGCTTAGTAAGTTTACACATAAACAATTAAGCATCATAGTATAAGCTAAACAACAATTAGCATTATACTAACATATAATTTACAACTATGCTTACTCTTTCTATCCCTTACCGCCTTTTCAACACATCATGAGTCACATACTCATAACCATTGACATGCATCCCTGCATTCAATATCACATTTACACAATATACAACATATCATTATTTCTCGATAATACATCCACACAGCTAATCCACACAGCTAATCCACACAGCTAATGTCTCGATGGTTTCCAACTTAGCCCACCACAATCAAATAATAAGGTAGTATCGCACTTAGCCTACCACAAAGGTAATCGTAGTGGTTTCGCACATAGCCCACTAGACAATATACATAATGATAGCATCGCACCTAGCCAGCTCATCGTCGTTATGCCTTAGGATGGTATCGCACTTAGCCCACCATTTAGCATTATCACTACACATCCACATATCTACTTACTCAATCATACATCCATTCACAATTTCTACCACATTCATTCCACATAGGTTCTTAATCATTCTCAATCATGCTACACACTAGCTAGCATTAACAAAATTGTAAGTATGAATGCATTGTTTACGCATAAACTTACCTCGGCACTCAAAAGTATAGAGATGTGCAATTTAGTCCACCACCTTGCTCTTGCCTCGGTTCCGATCCGGGCTTCGTCTTTCTTGATTTATAATGAATAAATCAAATTATTCAATACACACTTTGACTAAATTGACCCTTATCTCATACTTTAGCAAAATTACTATTTTGCCCCTAACTTTCTCATATTCACACTTTTGCCCCAAGGCTCAAAAAGTGATTTTTATTCAACTTTCTAGCCTTTCATGCTTAGCGGAACCATTTACTCAACTAAAGCTATCATCAATTCTCACTAAATCATACATGTTTGACCAATCTCAAGACTTTCACACAAGTCCCTACATGCATTTTCATGGAAAATCACTTAGCAAAAGATGTTTCTACTACATCAAGCTTTCATATTCTTCCATAAAACATCAAAATACATGCATGTCATACATGCGTACATTTTTGAACATCCATCTTAACTCAACATATAGCTAAAAATAGCTTTCTCATGCTACTAGGACTTTAAAAATACGAAGAATATCAAAAACGGGGCTTGGTTGCACTTACAAGCAAGATTGAAAATTTTGAAGAACCCTAACAATGGCTCCTTGAATTTTCTACAGCCCTTGGAGAAGAAGATGAATGAATTTCTATCATCTTTTCCCATTTAAAACATTTAATTGTCAAATGACCAAAATGCCCTTTTTGACAAACTTTCTATTTTAACTCATCCATGCCCAATTTTGTCCAAAAATTAGAAATTGGGAAAATTGCTATTTAAGGACCTCTAATTAATATTCTAAAGCTATTTCACACAAATAGCTTCTAGAATCTCACATTTTGCAACTTTTGCAATTTAGTCCTTTTGGACAATTCAACCGAAATTTCACAAAATTGCTTCATGAAACTTTCACACTAGCATGCAGACATAGCATAAACTTCAAAAACTCATTCATAAACCTCGGATTTGTGGTCTTGCACAACTCTCCCCCCTTTAGAGATTTTCGCCCCAGAAAATCTTACCAGTAAAGAGGTTTGGATGTTGCTCTCTCATAGCTTTTTCCGTTTCCCACGTAGCCTCATCAACACCGTGTTTCTGCCATAACACTTTCACTAGTGTTATGCTCTTATTTCTCGATTGTTTCACTTCTCGAGCCAAGATCTTAATCGGCTCCTCTCCATAAGACATATCTGGTCTTATCTCAATTTCCATTGAAGGAATCACATGTGAAGGATCGGAGCGATACCGTCGCAACATCGACACATGGAACACATTATGTATCTTTTCCAACTCTACTGGCCCAACTCTGTCTGTAATCTCATACGGTCCTATGAATCTTGGACTCAATTTCCCTTTTCGTCCAAATCTCATAATCTTCTTCCATGGGGACACTTTCAAAAACAATTTGTCACCCACCTTAACCTCAATTTCTTTTCTTTTCAAATCCTTACGACTTCTGTCGGTCCGAAACAGCTTTCAGACTATTACAGATTACTTTCACTTTCTCCTCAGTCTCTTTCACTAGATCAACTCCATGGATCTGTTTTTCACTAAGCTCGGTCCAATACAATGGAGTCCGACACTTACGACCATACAAAGCTTCATACGGTGCCATCTGTATACTCGACTGATAACTGTTGTTGTAGGCAAACTCGACCAAAGGTAGATACCTCTCCCAACTACCTTCAAATTCTAACACACAGCATCAAAGCATATCTTCGAGAACTTGAATCACTCTTTCAGACTGACCATCTGTTTGTGGATGGAACGCAGTACTGAAATTCAACTTTGTTCCCAAAGCCTCTTGTAACTTCTTCCAAAACCTCGAAGTAAACCTCGGATCTCTATCCGATATAATAGACACAGGTATACCATGTAACCTCACTATCTCTGCCACATATAATTCAGCTAACTTGTCCAGTGAATAATTAACACGTACTGGAATAAAGAGAGCCGACTTCGTTAATCTATCAACAACACCCACACAGCATCTCTCTTTTTTAGAGTCATAGGCAACCCCGTCACAAAGTCCATGGTAACCCAATCCCACTTCCATTCGAGAACCATCACCGGGTGAAGCAATCCAAAGGCACTTGATGCTCACTTCACTTGTTGACAAATCGGACACCTTGCCACAAATTCGTAGATATCTCTCTTCATACCCGCGACCACCAATAAGACTTCTTCAAGTCATTGTACATTTTCGCATCTTGCCGGATGTACTTGAAAAATAACCACTATGTGCCTCGTGCAAAACCTTTCTGGATTAACTCTTCATCTCTGGGTACACAAATTCATTCACGGTACAAAAACATCCATTCGAGCCCACTCAAAAATCGTAATCACTTTACGATCAAGACTTAGCTCTCTTAGTTAGCATCTCACCGTCATTTCTCTGAGCCTCACATATCTGTTGAACAAATAGTGGCTTAGCTCTCAACTCTGCCAGAATAGCACCATCATCAGACAATGCTAAACTCGTCCTCATAACTCTTAGAGCATACAAGGATTTCCTACTCAAGGCATCCGCAACTACATTCGCTTTACCTGGGTGGTAATCAATGTCTAACTCATAGTCTTTCAATAACTCAAGCCACCACCTCTATCTCAAATTCAGATCCTTCTGATCCATCAAATACTTCAAACTCTTGTGATCCGTAAAGATTCGGCACTTCTCACCATATAAGTAATGTCGCCAAATCTTTAACGTGAAAACAATCGCAGCCAACTCCAAATCATGAGTCGAATAATTCTTCTCGTGTGGTTTTAGTTGCCTCGAGGCGTATGCGACTACCTTACCCTCTTGCATCAACACGCAACTGAGACCATTAAACGACGCGTCACTGTAAACCACAAACTCTTTCCCCGATTCTGGTTGAACCAAAACCGGTGCCTCAGTCAATAATGTTTTCAATCTCTCAAAACTCTGTTGACATGCCCCAGTCTAATCAAACTTGACATCCTTATGCAACAATTTCGTCATCGGGGTAGCAATCACAGAGAACCCCTTTACGAAACGTCTGTAATATCCCGCTAATCCCAAGAAGCTTCTAACTTCCGACACGTTCCTCGACTGTTTCTAATCCACAACAGCCGATACCTTACTCGGGTCAACTCTGACACCATCACCTGACACAATGTGTCCTAGGAATCTGACCTCTCGGAGCCAAAACTCACTCTTGCTAAACTTAGCATACAACTGCTTATCTCTTAAAGTTTGCAAGACAATTCTCAAATGTTCTTCATGATCGTTCTCATCCTGAGAATAGATCAATATATCGTTAATGAAGACAATCACAAACTTATCCACATACAGTCGGAAGACACGGTTCATCAAATCCATAAAAATTACCGGTGCATTCGTCAAACCAAACGGTATAACCAAAAACTCATAATGGCCATACCTTGTCTGAAATGCAGTTTTCAACATATCTTGCTCCTTCACTCTCAACTGATAATAACCAGACCTTAAGTCTATCTTGGAGAACACTATAGATCCCTTCAATTGATCAAAAAGATCATCAATCCTTACTAAAGGATACTTATTCTTAACCGACACTTTGTTAAGTTGTCAATAGTCTATATACAACCTCATAGACCCATCTTTCTTCTTTACAAATAATACCGGAGCACCTCACGGTGAGTAGCTCGGTCTTGCAAAACCCTTATCTGTCAACTCTTGCAACTGAACCTTCAGTTCTTTCAACTCTAAAGGTGTCATTCTGTACAGAGCAATCGAAATAGGTACCGTTCCCGGAACTAACTCAATCCCAAACTCAACCTCTCTCACTGGAGGCAATCCGGGTAACTGATAAAACGTAAAAGTAACATATTTTAATCCCACATTTAGCATACTTTTGGATGATTTATCCATTGATTTATGTAAAAAGGTGCTCTTAATCCTTTCTTTTCATGTTTTATACTCAGGAAAGCATCGGGGGATGAAAAGAATAAGAAACGGGCTTAAAACGAGCCAAATGGGCCAAAGCACGAAATCAACACGGCCTAGGCCCAAGACGATGCGGTCGTGCTTCCTCAATAATCTCGAACACGGTCTAAGCCATGAAATACATGGCCGTGCCTCATTAATGAAGTCCGAACATGGCCTAAAGATGATTCACATGGGCGTGTGCCATGGCCGTGTCCCTGCCGCGGAAAAGAGCAATTTCAATCAGATTTGGATACTTAAGGGCAAAGAAACACATTTCAAAAGCCTATAAATACACCCTAAGTATGACCTAAATAGGGGGAGTCGACGGGAGCCTAAAGCTACCATTTAGGGGCGTCTTGCTAGGCCAGAGAAGGCAGATTTGTGGGAATTCGCTCGGGGATAGCCAGTTGATCCATCTCAAGAAGCCGAAATTATACTCAAGACGGAGGATCTCCTCTTCAATTCCTTCAGGGGGTTTTAGGGATTTCTTATGTTTTGTTTTATCTTTTCTTCTGAGATGTTTTCTTTTATTGTTATGAACTAAACCCTCAAATACCTGAGGGGGATGAAACTTAGATGAATCTTGTTATCGTTTGCTGAACTATATGATAAATATTTGATTTGTTCTTAATTATGTGTTCTTAATTCTTGTGTTGATATTTCGCGGATATTAATTCAAGTTTGATGTGCTTAGGTGGAGGAGAAAAAGTCCCTGCCTAAGAGTAGATCTAGCATAGTTAAGCAGAGTTGATCACGTGCCTAGAGATAGGGTGACGAGGCATTGCCGGATTAGGGTGAAACCTAATATGGGAGTCCATAGATCGAGTTAATGCAATTCTATGGGTTTTAATTAAAAAGAGATTTCAACTAATCAACCTAAGGTTAGACGTTATTCGCCTCGAGAGAGGGTTTAATATAAATTAGGGAATCTTACGGATCAAGTCAAGTGAATACATCGTCTGGTTCAGAGTTAGATAACAAGTGAAGTCTAGGTGGATTCTTCCTTGGGTGTCGTCTTAATTAATTGGTTTTTCCTCAAGTATTCTCCCAAATTCATTCTTCTTTGTCTTAGAGTCTTTAGTCTAGTAGTTAATTAATTTAGATTAAACAACCATTCGCTTAATTCTTAGGCTAAATAATAGAAAGAAAGTTAGTATTAGTACTTTTAGTTCCTTTGGGTTCGACAATCCGGTCTTGCCTAAGCTATACTCTTGTTCGATAGGTGCGCTTGCCTCAATCGTTGTCATAGTTAGTTTCGTGTTCGATCATTATCTTTATAAATTTAAAACTCGACTTCACAAATGATCAAGTTTTTGGCGCCGTTGCCGGGGAACTAAAATATTAAGAAAACTCTATTTTTTTTACTTTAGTCATTATTATTATTTTTATTTTTATTTTTTACTTTGCTAAATTTTCTTTTATTTGCTTTTGTCAGGAAAATTCTAGTTTATAGAGGAGATGGCACTGAATAACAACCAGTGGCAAGTTATGAGGACAAAGCCAACAAAAGCAGCCGATATCTACAACCTCGACCCAAGAACAGTGCTATCAACCCATTAGAGATGTTACATAAAAATTTGATGGTTTATACGGTTCCTCGCCGGCACATCCAGTTATGCAGTGTGAAACAAGCGAAGGCGTGGCGAATCCTGAGTACCCACCCTACGGACATGGCATGGAAAGTGAACAAGCCAACTATATGGGTAACTATGCTAGACCTCAAAATAATTTTTATGATAACACTTATAATGCAGGTTGGAGGTCCTATCCCAATTTCTCGTGGGATGATCAAAGTAGCCAAAGACCAGAACTTCCTCCAAATTTTCAACAACCACATCACCAACAGGAAGAGGAGTCGAACCTTGAGGAGATGCTGACAAAATTCATGGCAGCTACAGATAACCGTCTCCAAGACACTGAGACCACCCTTAAGAATCAACAGGCTTCAATCAAAGGGATCGAGAGCCAAGTTGGGAAACTTACTAAGACAGTTGGACAACTTACTCACACAGTTGGACAACTTGCAAAGATAACCTCAGAACAACTACAAGAAAGCTTGCCAAGCAACACTGAAACTAACCCAAAAGAGCAAATTCAAGCCGCAATAGCTCATGACAGTGAAAGGTTAGTGGAATCTGACCCAAGGCAAGAGCCTGTGGTAAGTGAAGGTAAGGTTGAGGTAAGCCATGATTTACCAAACCCGGTGATTACAGAGTACCAACCCCGTGTGCCATACCCCGATGCGACAAAGAAAGACCACACAGAGGAACAACTCGGTAAGCCTCTTAAACTTTCAAAGAAATTTCATATTAACTTGCCGTTTCTAGAAGCTCTTTCGCAGATGCCAAATTCGAGACCTCGTGTCGATAAAGAAGAAATTCATGAGGAACGAAGGCTTTGGATCGATGAACTAGACGAATGGAAGACACACTTCATGGAGAGACTAAAAACACACGAAGCAAAAACGAGGCAACTCCACGACGAACTTAATAATGGGAAAACCCAGCTTAAGATAGGAGATCAGGTACTCAAAATCTTCCCAGATGGCACAGTCGAGGTAACTAATCCTAAATTCAGCACTTTTAAGGTAAACACTACTCGACTTAAACTATATATCAAAAACCGAATTGAACGCATGAGAAAGGATTTTCACCTTCTCAAACCACTCTGATAATGCGAATAAGAGGTAAGTTTAGCTTAAGACTATAAACGAGCGCTTCTCGGGAGGCAACCCGAGCACTAACCCCATAATTTTTTACATTTTTTCTTCTTTTACTTTTATTTTTCCTTTTTAGCACCTAACTATAAACTAACCAAAGTGCAGATTTCCAGACTACACAGCCTTACACACGGCCGTGGCCGTGGCCGTGTGGCCATCACAGGAAGGTACAAGGGCGGGGGCAACCACCAGATCCATAATCTCTATTTAGACCCCCCTTCTTCCTTTTCTTTTTCAGTTGTCTCTCTTCTTTCATTTTCCATTATTTACTTTTATTTTTATTTTTATTTTCCATTATTTACTTTTATTTTTATTTTTTTTATTTTTTTTATTTTCTTCATTATTTTCTTCTTATTCTTCATACCATTTAGATTTAGCTTAGGATACAATAAAATCAGGCCGCCTGCTTCGAGGATTCAATTTCAAATGATTTGAGGCGCTTCCCCATGTTCACCTCCAATCCTATCCGGTTTCTTTTCATTGACTTCATCCAAAATTCAGGAAGTTTCATCTCTCTCCCTGTCGTATGGTTTTATTTTGCTATTATCTATCTTTGTACATTGAGGGCAATGTACATCTTAAGTGTGGGGGGGTAAAAGTACCTAACTTTTTTTCATTATTCTCAAATCCCTGAATTGTAATTTGTTTTTAAGTAAATTTCTCATATTACTAATTAGGGTGAAATTTCTGATGATTTATGATCTTTATTGATGTGTTTTAAATTAAGTCATTGATAATTGTGCATTGATGATTGAATTCTAAGAATACTAGAGAATCAAGCATGATAAGTCTATTTTTAAGAAAATAAAAATTTTCTAAGTTGTCTACCTAAATTTGAATATTACTTTGAAGTTTGAAATTTACGAGGTTGACATCAAAATACCCATAATTTTTGTGAGATTTTGAGCCTTATAGAGCATAAAATCTTTTCCTTGCTCACTTCATTGATTATGAGTGTGTCAACATTGATTTGTTATTCTAGAACTTGCGTCGATTATACATGTCGAGACCACACCTTTGATTTGATATACAGAAATGATAAAGGCACCTAAGATTTAACCCATTTACTCCACTAAAAGCCTACCTTCATAATTAACCCCTAGTGAACCCCGTTTAAACCTAACAACCCTTTTTATTGACTCACCCACTAATTTTAACCCAGAAACCCTTTGTTTTTGTTATCACCATTCCTTTTGACTACCCTTATATCAAGATTTGATTTGATTAATAGCCTAACTATGTTTTTTATTTCAGTAATTTATCCTTTGTTATGTATTTATGATTTGTTCTTAAAAAAAATCAAAGTATAGTCGTTATTCATTACTAGTTTTGTGGTTAAGTGAGCTTATACGTTTGAATTCCAAATATTGAAGAAGAAGCTCGTAGTATTAGTATTTTTTTTCAATCGATGTAATTACCTTTATTTAGTTCATTGTTTCTGGTTAGGTAATTTTTTAGGTCGATCTCGATTCTAACCCTCTAATTCAGCCTTTATCCACACCTTAACCCAAGCCCCGTTACAACCCTTTCAAAGACCTTTTGATTTGTGCATCATTTCATATTACAGTGGTGGAGATTTGATTTTCATGCACACCTATGGGATTAACTTTTCAGGTTTGACGTTTGAGTGCTTAATTCTGAACCTTAAACACTTCGAGTGAATTGAGTGAATCTTTAGTGAGGATGTCAACCCTTGTAGATTTTGAATCAGAGGTAATTATTTAGATATGTTTTGTGCTACAAATGTATGACTTAGATTGTTTGAATCTTTAGGACTCTTTGAGTTAAATTATCCATGTATAAATTATCTATAAATTATGATGAGACATTGTTGATAGGAATATTGAATCATGGAAAGTTCGTTTTAATTGTAAGTTGAGAATTTTGCTTGAGGACAAGCAAAAGCTTAAGTGTGGGGGTATTTGATAAACCGTAAAAGTAACATATTTTAATCCCACATTTAGCATACTTTTGGATGATTTATCCCTTGATTTATGTAAAAAAGTGCTCTTAATCCTTTCTTTTCATGTTTTATACTCAGGAAAGCATCGGGGGATGAAAAGAACAAGAAACGAGCTTAAAACGAGCCAAATGGGCCAAAGCACGAAATCAACACGGCCTGGGCCCAAGACAATACGGCCGTGCTTCCTCAATAATCTCGAACACTGTCTAAGCCATGAAATACACGGTCGTGCCTCATTAATGAAGTCCGAACACGGCCTAAAGACGATTCACACGGGCGTGTGCCATGGCCGTGTCCCTGCCACAGAAAAGAGCAATTTCAATCGGATTTGAATACTTAGAGGCAAAGAAACACATTCCAAAAGCCTATAAATACACCCTAAGTATGACCCAAATAGGGGGAGTCGACGGGAGCCTAAAGCTACCGTTTAGGGGCGTCTTGCTAGGCCAGATAAGGCAGATTTGTGGGAATTTGCTCGGGGATAGCCAGTTGATCCATCTCAAGAAGCCAGAATTATACTCAAGACGGAGGATCTCCTCTTCAATTCCTTCAGGGGGTTTTAGGGATTTCTTATGTTTTGTTTTATCTTTTCTTCTGAGATGTTTTCTTTTATTGTTATGAACTAAACCCTCAGATACCTGAGGGGGATGAAACTTAGATGAATCTTGTTATCGTTTGCTGAACTATATGATAAATATTTGATTTGTTCTTAATTATGTGATCTTAATTCTTGTGTTGATATTTTGCGGATATTAATTCAAGTTTGATGTGCTTAGGTGGAGGAGCAAAAGTCCCTGCCTAAGAGTAGATCTAGCATAGTTAAGCGGAGTTGATCGCGCGCCTAGAGATAGGGTGGCGAGGCGTTGCCGGATTAAGGTGAAACCTAATATGGGAGTCCATAGATCGATTTAATGCAATTCTAGGGGTTTTAATTAGAAAGAGATTTCAATTAATCAACCTAGGGTTAGACGTTATTCGCCTCGAGAGAGGGTTTAATATAAATTAGGGAATCCTACGGATCAAGTCAAGTGAATACATCGTGCAGTTCGAGAGTTAGATAACAAGTGAAGTCTAGGTGGATTCTTCCTCGGGTGTCGTCTTAATTAATTGGTTTTTCCTCAAGTATTCTCCCAAATTCATTCTTCTTTGTCTTAGAGTCTTTAGTCTAGTAGTTAATTAATTTAGATTAAGCAACCATTCGCTTAATTCTTAGGCTAAATAATAGAAATAAAGTTAGTATTAGTACTTTTAGTTCCTTTGGGTTCGACAATCCGGTCTTGCCTAAGCTATACTACTGTTCGATAGGTGCGCTTGCCTCAATCGTTGTCATAGTTAGTTTCCAGGTTCGATCATTATCTTTATAAATTTAAAACTCTGACTTCACAGCGATCAGTAACTCTTCCGGGAATACATCCGGATACTCACATACCACTGGCACTGTTTCAAACTCTACTCCAACCTCTCGAGTATTCAACACAAAAGCAAGATAGGACTCACACCCTTTTCTCAAACATTTCTCAGCCACTAGGGAAGAAATCATCACTGGTAGACTATCCGATCCACCTGATTCAACTCGAACAACATCTCCACTCTCACATTTCAATTCGACATACTTACTACCACAGTTCACTAAGACACTATGGGTAGTCAACCAATCCATGCCAAGGATTAAGTCAAACTCATCAAATGGCAACAACATAAGATTTGCCGGAAAACATTGACTCTCAAACATCAAAGGACAATTCTAACACATCTTGTCCACTAACACATGCTTTCCTAACGGGTTTGACACCTTAACCACAAAGTCCGTAGGCTCAACGGTAATACTCAAACTAGATGCCAGTCTCATGCAGATATAAGAATGAGTAGACCCTGGATCTATTAAAGCAATAACAAAGGTGTCAAAGAGAGAAAAAGCACCCGTTATCACATCAGGGGAGGATGCCTCTTCGCGAGCACGAATGGCATACGTCCTCGTAGGTGCCTGACCTTCCGGTCTCACAGCAGAGTCTCTGGACGCACCTCTACCACTAGCCCTACCTCTCGGGTTCCTTGGTGGTCTACCCCTTGCAGACACATCGCCGGATCTCATCTCTTGCTTCTCTTCCTTATCATCCCTCTCGGGGCAATTTCGGATATAATGGTCGGGGGAACCACACTTATAACAGATTTATTTATTACCCCAACACTCTCCGGTGTGATATCTACCACAACTTGGACACTCCGGTTTGTTCTTCGGATTGCCTACACTTTCCATCGAAGTGGCTTGGACTCTCGAACCCGAATGAGTGTTGTCCAAGTTTCGATGCGAATAACCCACTGATGCTGTCGTCCGAGGATTCACTTCCTTGGATCTTTTTGACTGGGCTTGGTACGACTTGCCCATCGGCCTCTTCCTCGCATCTCGGGCTTCACTCATAGCCCTTCTCTTTTCTTTACCCAACTCTTCGGCCTTACTTGCCCTCTCGACCAACACAACAAACTCTTTCAACTCTAAAATACCAACTAGGAGTTTGATATCCTCATTCAGTCCATCTTCAAACCTCTTACACAAGATGGTCTCTGTCGACACACATTCTTGAGCGTATTTGCTAAGCCTAACAAACTCGCGCTCATATTCTGCTACTGACATTCTTCCTTGCTTCAACACAAGGAATTCCTTCCTTTTTCGATCAGTAAACCTCTGGCTTATGTACTTCTTCTGGAACTCTTCCAGAAAGAAGTCCCACGTCACCCGCTCTCTCGGGACCACTGACGTCAACGTCTTCCACCAATGGTATGTCGAGTCCCTCATCAAAGACACGGCACACTTCAAGCTCTCTTCAGGTGTACAAGAGAGTTCATCGAATACTCTCATTGAGTTATCTAACCAGAACTCTGCCCTCTCGGGGTCATCATCTATCTTAGCTCTAAACTCCTCAGCCCCGTGTTTCCTAATATTATCCACCGGGGGTTTCGATATCCTCACTACATCAATGCCTTGAGGAGCCACTAGAATTGGCTGAGGTATGGGAGGAGGTGGAGGAGGTTGAGCATTAGGGTTTGCTCGGACGTAATCTAAGTACCAATTACTCATCATCTGGAGAAAGGCTTCCCGTGCCTCTTCCCCTTGACCCCTAGCCTCGAGTCCACTTTGAACAGACACGGTTCCTTGCGCAGGAGTCGGCGCATTACTAGCTGCTTCATCAGCAGTCAATGGATCGGAATCCATATTCTATATAAAACAAGATTTAAAATCATCAGAAGCCACCACACATCATTGTACACTTATGGCATGTATAGCTAGACTTTTACACCCGCTACGGTAGTCCTAGAACCGACTAAACCATAGCTCTGATACCACTAAATGTAACACCCCATACCCGGGTTCTATGCCAGAACCAGGCCCGAGGCGTTACCATAATAAAAACCTCAAGATCGCCACTTAGGCTCATTGTGACTACTCTCTTAAGTCACCTCAACAACCTCATTCTCGACTTACGAGGCCTCACTCATACTCATGAGGGCTCTCGAGACCATATCAAAACTTCTATGATTTTTAAAACTTTTCCATCTATACAAGGCTCACACCCCCGTGTAAGATTTGGCACTCCCGTGGAGGTCACACACGCCCATGGTCACTACCCGTGCATGAAAACTCAAGCATTCTGCCAATGCCCCACGGTTAGGGCACACGCCCGTGCTCTCCACCCATAGTGCACACTGACTACCTTAACACGGCCTAGAGTCTAGACACACGCCCGTGTGGCTAACCCGTGGCCAACACTGATTAACACACACGTTCTAGGCACACACCCGTGTGGCTAGTCCGTGGTCTATTCTAACTTAAAATACTAACATGCAGGGGACACACGGCTAAGTCACACGCCCGTGGGTTGACCGTGTGTCACACATGGCCTAGACACACGCCCGTGTGTCTACCCATTTAGACAAGAACAAAGCTATTTGTCAAGTTCTTTTCACTCCTCAATCATACACAACAAGTACTCATTCAACACATCCATAACCAACTCATAATCTTACAATCTCAAATGGATAACTACATCTTTTCATATAATAAAGTAGCCAACAACTATGGCATTATACAAAATAGATTATCCATCTAAAAGCCAACACGTCTTAGCCATTTCAACAAAATTCACTAACTCGTCTAGCCCCTATACATGCCATTTACAAAACATTAAGTCTCATGTACCAGAGTGTGCTGATAATGTGGGCGATCTTTCAATTGATCCACGTATATCGATTCAACACTTTTACTCTATAAGACAAGGGAAAAGAAGGGGAGTAAGCTTTGAGCTTAGTAAGTTTACACATAAACAATTAAGCATCATAGTATAAGCTAAACAAAAATTAGCATTATACTAACATATAATGTACAACTATGCTTACTCTTTCTATCTCTTACCGCCTTTTCAACACATCATGAGTCACGTACTCATAACCATTGACATGCATCCCTGCATTCAATATCACATTTACACAATATACAACATATCATTATTTCTCGATAATACATCCACACAGCTAATCCAAATAGCTAATCCACACAGCTAATCCACACAGCTAATCCACACAGCTAATGTCTCGATGGTTTCGCACTTAGCCCACCACAATCAAATAATAAGGTCGTATCGCATTTAGCCTACCACAAAGGTAATCGTAGTGGTTTCACACATAGCCCACTAGACAATATACTTAACGATAGCATCGCACCTAGCCAGCTCATCATCGTTATGCCTTAGGATGGTATCGCACTTAGCCCACCATTTAGCATTATCACTACACATCCACATATCTACTTACTCAATCATACATCCATTCACAATTTCTACCACATTCATTCCACATAGGTTCTTAATCATTCTCAATCATGCTACACACTAGCTAGCATTAACAAAATTGTAAGTATGAATGCATTGTTTACACATAAACTTACCTCGGCACTCAAAAGTATAGAGATGTGCAATTTAGTCCACCACCTTGCTCTTGCCTCGGTTTCGATTCGGGCTTCGTCTTTCTTGATCTATAATGAATAAATCAACTTATTCAATACACACTTTGACTAAATTGACCCTTATCTCATACTTTAGCAAAATTACTATTTTGCCCTAACTTTCTCATATTCACACTTTTGCCCCAAGGCTCGTAAAGTGATTTTTATTCAACTTTCTAGCCTTTCATGCTTATCCGAACCATTTACTCAACTAAAGCTATCATCAATTCTCACTAAATCATACATGTATGACCAATCTCAAGACTTTCACACGCAAGTCCCTACATGCATTTTCATGGAAAATCACTTAGCAAAAGATGCTTCTACTACATCAAGCTTTCATATTCTTCCATAAAACATCAAAATACATGCATGTCATACATGGGTACATTTTTGAACATCCATATTAACTCAACATATAGCTCAAAATAGCTTTCTCATGCTACTAGGACTTCAAAAATACGAAGAATATCAAAAACGGGGCTTGGTTGCACTTACAAGCAAGATTGAAAAATTTGAAGAACCCTAACAATGGCTCCTTGAATTTTCGGCAGCCTTGGAGAAGAAGATGAATGAATTTCCATCATCTTTTCCCATTTAAAACATTTAATTGTCAAATGACCAAATTGCCCTTTTTGACAAACTTTCTATTTTAACTCATCCATGCCCAATTTTGTCCAAAAATTAGAAATTGGGAAAATTGCTATTTAAGGACCTCTAATTAATATTCTAAAGCTATTTTACAAAAATAGCTTCTAGAATCCCACATTTTGCAACTTTTACAATTTAGTCCTTTTGGACAATTCAACCAAAAGTTCACAAAATTGCTTCATGAAACTTTCACACTAGCATGCAAACATAGCATAAACTTCAAAAACTCATTCATAAACCTCAGATTTGTGGTCTCGCACCACTATTCTGACTAGGCCCTAAATCGAGATGTTATAGCCTAGACACACGCCCGTGTCCTTGGCCGTTCCTTCCACACGGCTGAGACACACGGCCGTGTCTCTGCCCGTGTGTTTACTACTGAGCATACTGACTTGTAAACCTAGCATGCAAGGGAGCACACGACCAATCAACACGCCCATGGGGCTGACCGTGTGTCACACACGGCCTAGACATATGCCCGTGTGTCTACCCGTGTGGACATTTGAAAGGCTATCTACCAAGCTAAATGCCACCCTTCACAACAATTATACTTACACCAATTCAATCCAACATATATCATAACCATAGAGCACTTCTAGGGACTCAAAATCAAGACATCCATACAAGCATGCATTTCATGAATTTCATCTTCATTGAATATATGAACTTGTCAAGTATTGGCCAATTTCCCATGACCATTTACAAAATGAATTGAACAACATTAATAGCCAACACTTTGGCTAACAAGTATGACATAACAAAATGACCAAGTCCTATACATGCCATACTCAAAATGAATCTAACTTTGCTATACCAATGAGAAGTCGATAGTGTGATTCCGAACTCTGCCGTCCCACGATCCCTGAGTTAGCTTGGTAATACTACAAGGAAAAGGGAAATGAGAGGGGTAAGCATAAAGCTTAATAAGTTTGTATGAAATAAGTAACAACAATAAGTCTCATAATGTCATCCATTAATTTCGTTGTAGAAAGACACAAAGTCTTAAACACACTGCCATCACTTACTCATGCTTACCCATACCAATTACATATCATGCCATATCTCGTAAACCATTCTCGTGAATTACTCACATATACCTGTATCACTTCATCACATAGCTTTAACACTAATTTCATCCTAATTATAAGCTTAACTATTTATCCCATTAAATCACTTGGGATACTCAAGGATACATGATCATCATCATTCACATAAATGCGACACCAATGCCACATCCCAGATGTGGTCTTATATGGGATTTCCTCTAGATGCCGATGCCATATCCCAAATATGGTCTTATACAGAATCTCATATCAATTGTCGATGCCGTATCCTAGATATGGTCTTATACGATTCTCATGTTCGATGCCGATGCCATATCCCAGATATGGTCTTATACGGGATCTCAATTCGGTGCCAAGGCCATGTCCCAGACATGGTCTTATACGAGACCTTACCCATCTCAAGTCTTAATGATATTACTCTCCCATTTACTAAAGTCCAACCGGGACTTCAACATCACAATTCTCATCATTCTCTCATTCAACATCATTACTCAATTTCATAGAACTGTTATACATCTTCACAAATATCAAATATTTTAAAACATACTAACATGATGTTGAACTTATTACACACAAACTTACCTCGATTTCAAAATAGGCCAAATTGCCGATCTAGTCAGATACCTTGCCTTTTCCTCGGTCAAGGTTAATTCCTCGTTCTTCTTGATCTATAATAACAATTTAGCTCATTTAATTATCACATTAATTAATACATTTCAATAATCATACTTTGGCAAAATTACCATTTTGCCCTTAGACTTACACAAAATGACCATTTTACCCCTAGGCTCGTAAATCATTTCTAATCAAATTTCTTTCTTTAATGAGCCTAGGTGAACATTTATTTCTCTTATGTCAACCCTCAATACTCATTATTACACACATTTAATACCTATTTTATAACCTTTTTCAAAAAGGTCCTTTTCGGTGTTTTCATGGTAACACCCTTCACAAAATGTGTTTATCTAACAACTAAGACTCATTTTATTCCATAAAAATGCAGCAAACAAATTAAATGTTCACATGGCAAAACTCTAAACTTTCAACCATTTTGCAAAATAGTCCCCTCTTTAGCTAGCTTAAGCTTTAGGGGTTCCAAAAGTACAATTATTATCAAGAAATGATCATCAAAACACTTACTTGTAAGGAGAAAAGCTTGCTGAAATTTTTAAGCTTTCAAACCCCTATTTGCTGCTAATTTTCAGTGGAGGAGAAGAGAAGAAAAGATGATATCTTTTCTTTATTTATTTTATTATAAAACATCAATTTAGTCCACCTAATTTCAACCACTTTTACCAATTTGACATTGTTTGTCTCCTATGGCCGACCTCCCTATCTCTAGGGGTCCAATTGCACTTTAAGGGCCTCCAATTAATATTCTATGGCTTTTAGACACCTTTAGCTTGAAAATGAAACTTTCGCACTTTATGCGATTTAGTCCTTTTTCGCAATTAAGCATGAAATCGCTAAAATTAGAGCACCAAAATTTTCATACACCTATATAATCATGCTATAACTCATAAAATAACATTAAAATAATTATCTCTGACCTTGTATTAGTGGTTCTAAAACCACTGTTCCGACTAGCCCCTAAATCGGGCTGTTACAGGATTTGATGGACAATTCTCGAAAGAATGATCATCCCTACAATATACACAGGAAATAACCTCAAATTGACTAGGTGGTTGGGCTGCAACAGGATTAAAATCATTAGTAAACTGTTTCAACATTGAAGATATAGAAGATACCTGAGCTGAGAGTGACGTAAGGGCGTCCATTTCATGCACTTCGGCTACTTGTCTTCTTAAAGTTGCTAGATTTGTCGATCACTGGTAATTTTTACTGGCTATTCTCCCGATGATCTCATAAGCATCATTATAAGACTTCAACAGGAGAGCACAATTCGCAGAAGCATTTACCACCAACCTTATGTGTGCATTGACACCATTATAGAACATCTCCAACTGGATGCAATATGGAATCCCGTGATGAGGGCATATACGAAATAACTCCTTGAATCTTTCCCACACCTCATATAGGGACTCGTCATCCAATTGTTGAAAAGTGGTGATCTCATTCTGCAGCTTAGCAATTTTGTTAAGTGGGAAATACTTTACCAAAAAACGTTCAACTAATTCTTGCCAAGTTAAAATTGAATGTGGTGGCAACGAATTTAGCCATGCTCATGCTCAATCTTGCAATGAGTATGAAAATAACTTCAACCTCAATACGTCTTCAGTTATACTGGCTATCTTAAAGGAATCGCTCACCTCCATGAATAGTCAAAGGTGAAGGTGTGGATCTTCTGTGGGCATACCACTAAACTGGCCCATGGTTTGAAGCATCTGAAACATTACAGGCTTCAATTCAAATTGGGGTGCCTTAATCTCCGGTCTCCTAATTCCCTGATTTAATTCAATAAAAAGGGGCACAGCGTACTATCTTATAGCTCGATCCCTATCATCAGCAATAAGGATTGGATTATGCACATTAGCGACACTATTTCCTTGAACATCATTTTGATTTCCAAAGTCCATTTCAACTTGTCTTTGGGATATTCTTTCTCATCTTCTTTCTCTAAATGTCCGCTCAATTTTAGGGTCTACAGGTAATAAATCGATAATTCGAGCTATGCTCATAAACACCTGAAAAATAAATCACAAAAAAAAATTAAAGAATAAAGAATTAATTAGTAAAGTTAGAAATTAATGGAATAAAATAAAAACCAAATTGCAAAGAATAATTTCACAAAAAAAAAATTATTAAGGCAACAGTCCTTGGAAATAGCGCCAAAAACTTGTAACGCGTGGTTTGTGCAAGTGTACACAGCCGTTATCAAGTAATAAGTAAGTAAAAGAGTTATCGTGTAACAGCCTGTTTTTAGGGTTAATCGGAACAGTGGTTTCGGGACCACAATCTGACATTGAAAAATTTATTTTATTATTATTTTAATATTTACAACATGATATTAGAGTTGTGTGAAATTTTCTTAAATAAATTTTATCGTTTAAGTGGTTAATTCGGTAAAAAGGACTAAATCGCGTAAAGCGTAAAAGTTGGGTTCTATAAGCTAAAGGTTTCAAATAGCTATAGAAATTAAAAGTGAAGGTCCTTATGTGAAAAATAGCCCATTTATGAGATAGTGGATGTTAGTGGAGTGGCATTTGGTGTAATTATTAATGTTTTTAAAGGGTAAAAATGTAAATAGGTAATTAAAGTTAATAATAAATAAAATAAAAGCCAAAATCATGTTATTTTCCTTCATCTTCCACCTAATATAGATAAAAGAAATAGCCATAGAAGCATTATAGGGTTCGGCCTTGTTGTTTTTAATTAAGGTATGTTTCGAGCTCAGTTTTTGATGATTTTTATGTTTTTGTGATCGCTGCTTCGTGTTCTAGCTAGCCCATACCCTAATTTCTAAATTTTTTGATGAATTTGTGAGTTTCCATTGATGATAGCTTGATGTTTTTGAGTGTTGATGATGGAAAATGAATAATTGTTGATATATTAATATGTTTTATTAAGTGATTTTTGGTAAAAATGTCAAATAAGGATTAAATTGTGAAAAGTGTAAATTGAGGGGTTGAAATGTGAAATAAATTGAAATATGGGTTGAGAATAATATATGGAAAATTTGGCTAGCTTGGGTTTGTGTTTAATTTCATGAAATTGTGATTTTATGTGATAAGGACTAAATTGCAAAAATGTGGAATAATAGGGGCAAAAGTGTAATTTTGTCAAAATGTGTAAATTGTGTTTAATTGAATGAATTAATGATTAATAAGTTAATTTTGATATTAATTAGATTGGCAAAAGCGGAATTCGGATCTAGATCGAGGGAAAGTCAAAATATCGGATTAGTCGACTTAATTTGTTGTTACTACGAACGAGGTAAGTTCATATTTTAATAAACGTTACGAAATCATGTTATAAATGCTTATTATTTGTGTGATTGAATTCAATGCCGAATGGTAATGTAAATATATATGTATTTTGAAAAGTTATATATATTATTATGATATTGAGTTGTTCGAGAAGCAGATTATATGAATACGAGATAGCATCGACAATGTGATGACATCTGAAAGCCCCGTACAAACCATAGGAATAGTTAGGATACATATGTCATGACATAGGATTCCGATATGAGTTATCGTGTAAGACCACGTCTGGGACGTTGGCATCGATTTGAGATTTATGTGTAAGACCATGTCTGGGACATCGGCATCGTATATGATTTCGTGTAAGACCACATGCGGGACGATGGCATCGATATTTGATTACATGTAAGACCACGTGCAGGGCGTTGGCATTGTACGAGCTTTTCGAGTTATCCGAGTATCCTATTGATTCCGAACGGTTCAACGGGTGTTCCGAGAAATAAGTGATTAAGTGAATGACATTCCGATTCAGGTACGTTGAAATGTATACAATATTTGATAATGAAAGGTAAGTATATATGTGCAAAGATTGTTATGTGTTGTATATGCAAATGAAATGTGAATATGTGCAAATTAAACAGGAATAAATGAATAAGATGTGATTTATAAAGTGGCTTATGTGAAATTGTCAGATATTATATAAATGAAAGATGAATTTGGGTCTAAGTGATGATAAGTGATTCATATGAGAAAGATATGTGATTAAATATGTTGTTTACTAAAATGTGCTCATTTGGTTATATGAAAGTGAGAATTAAATGTTATATGAGAATCGAATTAAATAAACTTGTGAAAGCTAAAGTTAGAAAGTAAGTAAGTAAATTATTGAATGGTGATGATTTGGTATGAAATCATGTTACAAATTTGAGATAATTTGTGTTTTGACATTTGAGATAGCATAGCATGCTTATGACATTGTAATGAAATTATTTGTTATGTTAAGTTTATTAAGATACGAGCTTATTTCAAAGCATACTATGTTTATAGATTTTCGGATGTTCGCTCGGGTTGGAAGTCAGTGGAGATCGCATCACACTATCTAGTTAATAATTTTGGTATTTATACCCTTTATGACTTGGTTATATGGCATGTATAGGCTATGGTATTTGGTATTATGGTTGGAATGTATTTGGTTATTTGAGATGGTTGATTATGTATGTGGTTGTGGAATTTAGTATATTTTGATAACCTTGATATTGGCTAAATAGCTTAGAATTGTTATGAGGTTTGCTTGGTATGATCTAAATGTATTTGGCCATTTTAATAATGGTTTGAGTTATTCATATGATCATTTGATAGATGATGAGTATTTTCTTAAGAAATGTATAAAATTAAGTTGATGAATTGGTTCATTTTTGAGGTAGGGATTGATGTTTGAATTGGGAAATATTGTATAATTGAAATAGGTTATATTGATGATTATAGCTTGTATATTTGGGATGTTCTTGGTTAAGCAAATGGTGTTGAAATGTGCATTGATATGGTTAGGAATTTGAATGGCATGAAATGTATATGTAACAACATGTTTTGGCTGCCTATTAATTGTATTGAAATGGAACAAAATGATGTGGTTTAGGTATGCATGAGAAGGGTGAGAAATATGGCTTAAACTAAGCCTAATTTCGTGCCACACGGCCTAAGCACACGGGCGTGTGACTCAACTGTGTGACCCCAGCTGCTTTAATAAAATAAGTCAGTGTGTTATACGGCCTAGACACACGGGCGTGTCTGATGGCCGTGTGTGGCACACAGTCTTGGCACATGGGCGTGTGTGGCCATTTTGAATAGGCACACGGGCTGGACACACGGGCGTGTGACTGGCCGTGTGATCAAGTCAGTATGTATGCCCTGTTTCCACACGATCTGTGACACGAACGTTTCTGGAGGCCGTGTGCCTCACGGGCGTGTGACGTTTGAAAATGTGAAAATTATTCTAAGTTTCGGGAATTTTTTTTGTATATGTTCGATTTAGTCTCGAACCATTTCTAAGCATGTTTTAAGGCCTCGTAGAGCCTCGTAAGGGACAATATGACTGTGTTTGAATAACATATGTATTTGAATGTCTAAATGTATGAGATATGTATATGTTATGAAGTGAGTGATTGGTAATACCTCGAAACCCTATTTCGGCAACAGATAGGGGTTAGGGGTGTTACATATCGTCTCCACAATGACTATGTATGTTAATCAGTTAATTGTAAAATTAAATTTAACAATTTGGTAAAAGGACACAATAATTTTTTAGTGGTGTGATGTAAAAATAAATAACTAAATGCAAAATAATCCCTAATACAAATTAATCTAAGTACGATGAATGAATAAAGTGGAAGAGATGGACTTAACAGCAGAATTCACAAGATTTCAACAATAATAACATGAATAGGCTAGAATAGTCACATTATTCAACTTAGTTCATTTTCCTCATGCTTACAATGTTCCAGAAAAATAATCCAAAGCAACTCGATCTTTCATGAGTTTGAAACCAAAATTAAGTCATTTTGAAATCTTTTACTTAGAAAAACATGCATTTTACTGATCATATTCAACTAAGGGTTTCTTAGAATTCATGTGAAGTACAAGGAACGGGTTAGGTTTGAAACCTTTTAATCACATAAACCTAAAAACTATGCAAGATAATAGAACTCTTTCAAGTTATTATGAACCTTCAATTTAGTTGGGTTAGGATCTAAATTAAGCATGCACTTTTCAATTATTGCGTCCATTAGTCGTCATCTGGTTAGGATCGCTCAACTAATTCTAATGCATTCAATCACTTATGAATGAAATACATACTTGACTTTAATTGAAAACATGAACGATTGAGGCACAGAACATCATAAACACAATTTAAACGAACTTTGTTAAATTAATGCAACCATTCTAGCTAAACAAATTTAAGCTACTATCGTTGATGACAAGATAACAAAACAAATTGTAAATAAGATTAAAAGTAAACAAGGATAAGGAAGGATAAACTCTTATTGTTTCGGCAATTCTGCAGAATCTGGTCGAAATGGCTTCCTTCAATCATCGTGTTGCTCTTTTGCAAGTTGCTTCTCAAAGTGGCCGGCCAAGAGAGTATCTTCTCAAGGTTTTGCTGGCTAAAGGAGAAGGGGATTATGGATGATTATGCATGGGAAGAAAGGAAACAATGGAAGAATGAAATGAGAAATGAAAAATGATTATGAAATAAGGGATGATTAAGGGATTATTGAAATGAGGAATGGAGATGGGTATTTATAGTGAAGGATGGTAGGCTTGTTTTCTAAAAATAGCATGATGACTCCCTTAGGTTTCTCCTTTCCATAGCCGGCCATAAATTATGGAGAAGGGAATTGTTTGGTTGCTTGATTCATGCATGATATCATGCTTGAATCAAGCAAGGGGTAGACGGTTTCTTGAGCAAAGTTGGTGTGCTATTTTCTGATTTATTTGCAAGTGTAGGGACCTCCAGTAAATCTCCCAAAGTGAATTTTTGAGCAGTCCATATGCCTTTGCCGAATTGGGCTTGTTCTCCCTTGTTTGGACGGTTTAGTGGCCTAATTGTTTACCCGACTTGTCCATCAATTGGCCTTTCTTTAATTTGATCAAATCAACTCTTCTTGACCTATTTTGCATGTGTTTGTCGTCCATGTAGAGTGAAATTGGGCATGTCCATGCAACTTTAATTTAAAAATAAATTATGCATAATTTCTTTAGTCGAACTGCATTAAAAAATAATGTCAAGTTCAATATGGAACATAAAATAATTAAGTTATGTACAAATTTAATGCAAAATAGCATAAAATCACATTCTTCATTAAATCATGCTCATTACTGAAATATAAACAAAATTCACCCAATTAGTAATTAAATACTCGGGATTAATATTATTTTTAAGTAAAAAAGGTGTCATAAACTACTAAAATAAACCTATATAAATTAGAGTTTACAGCAGTTCTTGCATAGATGGATTTGGAGGATGCCTTGCTAGGGGTAGATAATATACCTTTGACATTGACGGAAGAAGAGAAGAAGCGTAAAGATCAAAAGGCTTTAACACAATTACATCTGCATTTGTCGAATGAAATTCTACAAGACATGATGAACGAGAAGACCATCGCTGTATTATGGGCAAAGCTGCAATAGCTATGCATGTCGAAAACCCTAACTAGCAAGTTGCATATGAAGCATCACATTTATGCTCATCGTTTGGAGGAAGGTGGGTCTGTGCATGAACACTTAACTATGTTTAAAGAAATTCTCTCGGAGCTAGAGGCCATGAAGGTTTAGTATGATAAAGAAAATTTAGGGTTAATTATACGTTGTTCGTTGCCCCCGTCTTATTCAACCTTTAGAGATATGATTTTGTATAGCTGCAAATCTCCCACAGTTGATGAAGTCTATGCTTCCTTAACATCGTATGACAAGATGAAGCATCTTGTGTCTAGATCCAACTCTTAGGGAGAGGGTCTCATTGTTCGTGGGAGACAAGAACGAATACTGATGATAATCATGGGAGGACACAAGAATGAAATTCTTACAGTAAATCTAAGGGTAGATCGAGATCTTAAAACAGAGGTAAAACTTATAACTTCTGCAAGAAGAAATGGCACATTAAGTTTGAGTGATATAAGTTGCATAATAAAATCAAAAGGGACGCGGCAAATCAAAAAGGGAAACAACAGAACAATCCGAAGAAGCTGATATTGTAGAAGACTATAGCGATGGTGAACTCCTAATTGCTTCTGCCAACAACCCTAAAGTGAGCGAGGAGTGGATTCTTGATTCTGGTTGCACCTTCCATATGAGTCTCAATCGGGATTGGTTTATAACATATGAAACAGTGTCTAAAGGTGTTGTTTTGATGGGAAATAATGCTTCATGTAAAATTGTAAGTATTGGCACGATCAAAATTAAGATGTTCGATAGAGTCGTCAGAAAACTTAGTGGCGTATGATATGTGCCAGAATTGGAGAGGATTTTGATTTCATTGAGTACTCTTGATTCAAAGGGGCACAAGTACACATTTGAAAGTGGGGTTCTGAAGATTACTAAGGGTTCCCTCATTGTGATGAAAGGGCAGAGAAAGACTGCCAAGTTATATTTTTGGCAAGGTTTAACTGTTACTGGTGATACAGCTGTCGCTTCCTCCTCCTTGTCAGATGATGATGTTACTAGACTTCAGCATATGCGTCTAGGGCATATGAGTGAGAACGGCATGGCAGAATTGAGCAAAAGAGGACTTCTTGATGGACAAGGCATTAGCAAACTGAAGTTCTATTAGCACTTCATTTTTGGGAAGCAAAAGAGAGTTTGATTCACTAGAGGAATCCATAACACGAAAGGATCATTGGATTATATTCATTATGATCTTTAGGGACCATCTAGAGTGCCTTCGAGGGGTGGAATTATATGCTAATAATCATTGATGATTTTTCCAGAAAGGTTTGGGCATTCTTCCTGAAGCATAAAAGAGATGTGTTTTCCACGTATAAGGCTTGGAAAAACTATGATCGAGAAGTAGACAGGAAAACAGATAAAACACTTCCACACTAATAATGGCTTGGAATTCTGTTCTGATGAGTTTAATGAATTGTGGAAATCAGAATGGATCGTGAGACACTTGATGGTTCGTCATACTCCACAGCAAAACGGCGTCGCAGAATGGATGAATAGAACAATCATGAAAAAGGTTCAATGTATGTTGTTGAATGCTTGTTTACTGAAGTCGTTTTGGGTTGAAGTAGCCTCTACTGCATTTTTTTTATTAATCGGTCTCCGTCCATTGCCATTGAGAAAAAGACTCCACAAAAGGTATGGTCTAGTAATCTTGCTAATTATTCTGATTTGAAGTTTTTTGGATGACCTGCGTATGCTAATGTTGATAATGGAAAATGGAACCTAGATCCATTAAATGTGTTTTTCTTGGTTATAAGGCCGGTGTTAAAGGATATTAGTTATGGTGGCCTGAAAATAGAAAAGTTGTGATTATCTTTGTCTCCGCAATTAGATGATGATATTGACTACATGAAACGTGTTCCATACTCTAGTGCAATGGGATCTCTCATGTATGTTATGGTTTGCTCACGTCCAGATTTATCATATGCAGTTAATGCAGTTAGTAGATGCATGGCGAATCTCGATAAAGAACACTGGAAAGCATTTCAATGGATTTTTAGATACTTACGAGGTACTACTGATATTTGCTTACAGTTTGGAAGAACTAGAGATGGAGTCATTGGGTATGTTGCTTTTGATTTTGCTGGAAACCTTGACAAAAGAAGATCTCTCACCGGGTATGTCTTTACTATTGGAGGTTGCGTAATTAGTTGGAAAGCTGCTTTGTAAACTAAAGTTGCTTTGTCTACTACTGAAGCTGAGTACATGGCAATTACCAAGGCTTATAAAGAAGCTATTTGGTTACAGGTATTCTTTGGTGAACTCAATAAAGACCTTTAGATCAGTACAATGTTTTCTGATAGTCAGAGTGTCATCTTCCTTATGAAGGATCAAATGTTTCATGAGAGAACAAAACAAATTGATGTTCGATATCATTTTGTGCATGATATTATTGTTCGTGGTGATATTATTGTGAGAAAAGTTAGTACTCATGATAATCCTGCAAATATGATGACTAAGTCACTTCCTATAATCAAGTTCGAGTATTGCTTGGACTTGGT
Source organism: Gossypium sturtianum (assembly GCA_025698515.1). Taxonomy (NCBI): domain Eukaryota; kingdom Viridiplantae; phylum Streptophyta; class Magnoliopsida; order Malvales; family Malvaceae; genus Gossypium; species Gossypium sturtianum. Next base: position 96,179,145 of record CM046945.1, on the reverse strand, counting down.
TGGTGTTGATTATTGAAGAATACCCTTAGGGTTTTGTGGAAGAGGTGGAGAACTTATTTGTTGAGAGTTCTTGGTGAAGAACTTGTTCGTTGAGAATTCCTGTCAAAGTGGAGATTGTTAGAGTTGTGTGACCCAAATTCTAAGAGATTGCTTGCAAGTCAAGTTAAACAAAACATTTTTTCTTTCTAGAAGATTTAGTATTTATTAATATAATATATTTAGCATTTATTAGCATAATATATTTGACATTGATTAGAACTAGGTTTTTTCAACCTATAAATAGATGTAGTTGAAACTCCTCTTATATCATTCAACTTCGACATTAGTGAATTTTCTTCTCCTCTGCCCATGGTTTTTTTCCCGAAAGGGTTTCCACGTAAAATCTGTGTGTTCTATTTTTTCTTTGTGATCTTTCTACATTGTCATTATCGATGTTCAGTTTTTAACATTAGTGTAATGAAATTGATCATGGTTACCTTATGATGTCAAAATGATATTGCGCCATAAAAGTCGAACCTTAACTAGACCATGTCGCCAAGAGAGCACTTGAAGGTCTCAAAATCAGCTTGTCGCCAAGAGAGTGCTTGAAGGCCTCAGAATCAGCTTGAATACCTTGATCCAACTTCCTAGTTACATTGTCGTAGATTGACTTGCTTAAAGGTCTCAGAATCAGCCTGAATACCTTGATCCAACGTCCTAGTTACATTGTTGTAGATTGACTTCCTTATGCACTACATTCTATAGATTATCCTTGATCCGATGCGATCCTCATGGCAGCCAATTACAGTCTAGATTATCTTGATCTAGTGTTTATCCTTGTAATAGTCATTGATTAATCAAGCTGGTGAATTTTATTTCTAACGTCTGTTTTAAAAGTTGATGCAAATGGGTGAGATCGTCCTATTTTAAAAGTTACTTATAATAGTCAGTCGATTATTCCTTGCAAATGGATGAAGACGTCTTCTTTTACAAATTACTTTAAGTTCAAAAAAGGTCACAAATGATTGACTCAAACAAGTAGTCCTCGCAAATGGTTAAAGATGTCCATTTTCAAAATTGTTTTTATAATGCGATGGCAAATGATTGGCTTATATAGTTCCTCACAAACAAATGAGAATTTTACAAATATTTGAATTTTTATGAAGTTATATAAATTGAACCTCTAAGTTTGAAACCTTAGTCTAAAGTAGAGGTGTTCATGGGTCGGGCGGCCCGGCCCGGCCCGAAGGCCCGACTAAAATTTGAGAGGATTTAGGCAAAAACATAAGCCCGAAAAATAAGCTTAGACAAAAAATAAAGCCCGTTTAAAAAATGGGCCGAACCTCAGGTAAGGTATTTTTAGCCCGAGCCCGGCCCGGCTCGAACTCACTAAATGACAAAAAAAAATTGCTATTTTTTTAAATTTTTGAATGTTATTTTCTTGTTGTTTTCTCCCTATTTTGCTACCATTTTACTACTATGTTGCTACTATTATGTTGTTATTGATTAAATATTGTATAAAACTTATTTTATTGTTAATTTTGTTATTATTTTAAAGGCATTTGTTAATTTTATTATTATTTTAGAGATATTTGCTTGTTAAGTTACATCTATCTTAGTGTTATTTAAGTCTACATATTTTTTTAAAATTTATTTTCAATTTGTTGGAAAATATTTATTTTGATTTTTTTAGTATTTTTGATGTATTATATATATTTAAAAATTATATAAAATAATATAAAAATTTAATACAGGCGGGCTAGGCTGGGCCGGGCCCGGGTTTTAGCATTTTTATATGGGTCGGGCTTGGGAAAAAAATTAGGCCCATTTTTTGGGCCTGGCCTGAACCCAGCCCGGCCCGGCCCATGAACACCTCTAGTCTAAAGAATGCAACCATAATTAGATAGAATAATTAAGTCTTGATATATATTGGCCCATTTACCAATATTCCTGGTTTTGTGCCCATGTCCAAATATGTGTCACACACAGATGTCGAACATGAGCACTTTAAAAAAACATGTAGAGCAACATAGCATACAACTACCGCAAGACATCATATAATGTAAGTGATATATATATATCACAGATATATACAAGGTACATTATTACTTGAAAAGAAATACCAAGTATGAAAATTTTGACTAAAACCATCCAAAATTATGTCTTACGAGAACTCATAATTCAAGACTTCCCTAACCAACTCTGCAACTCGACTATCAGAGCATAAACTAAAATAATATGAGAGAAATTTACTCAGATTTCTCTCACCTCATATTCATGAAAAATCTGAAGTGGTGACTGTTTCGAGACTGGGCGATCTTCAGACCAGAGCTCCAAGTTTACAGTCCTTGCTCCCCAGTGGATGAGGCACTTATAGACCTCACCAACATTAAATCGATTGATGAGCACTAAACCGAGACATTTGTCAACGAGCTTCCACTCACCTGAATTTTATAAAAGAAACACATGGGATTTTACCATATATAAAAAGACCTAAAGAAAAGCAAATGGAATCAATGATTCCGAAATCATGGCATTTATCAATGATATTGGCTTCTAGTCAAACGATATTTTTCAAGAAAGAAGATGAATACCAGCCATTCATTGAGCTTAAGGTCTCACAGTTTATTCTATTTATATTTTATACAAAGGAGGCTGAGGCCAAAGCCTCAGATAAGAGGGGAGGTTGAAGTATTGGTAGTCGAATCTCAAATCTATCCAATACCACCTTTTAAGGGTGACTATTTGAACCAATTGTGCTAAGCCTCCGGCTTACAATATTTTAAAGGTAATTTAGGGAATCTATGCTTATTACGATTGTAATAATAAAAATTGTTACTTTTAAATGCAGGTAGCATTACCGTTAGGCAGAAGATTCCCTTGGTAAACTTTTTCTCCAGTTTCAGGCCAAACTTCCTGCTTAGTGCCATCAACAGAGGTAAATGCCACAAAAGTTTCTGTTGGGTGCAAGAGAGAGAAAGTTGGATGAACTCTCAAGCAAACCAGCCTACAAAAGAAAACATCGATGATATGATAAATAATGATATTCACGGGTTACAGGATGGAAATAGTGCAAAGCTAAAGATTGCAGAAAGAAGTAAAGATGAAAAATGGTTATGGAATAGTCTGATAAGTTGTTGAATAAACTATCTCACATTTGATTTACTTTAGGGTTTATTCAGTTGGAGTCCTTGTTCTCTTATTTTCATACGAGTAATGTGACTCCGAATAATACATTCTTTCCCATTATAGGACACAATACTCATTTCTACTAACCATGTGCTCAGAACCACTACAAGAAGCCTTTAGGTACATGGGAGGAAGTCTGAACAGACACTGGGATTTGAACCTCGGACCATACCCCTCCTTAGGAATCAAAACCACAACAACAAGCCTTGGCCATTTTCAACTAAAATTAAATAAAGTTTCTAGCACAGACCAAATAACAATAGGCAAATAAATTCAATCTTCACTCAAGTCATAAAATCCAACTGGGGCCATACATGTAAAGCCAACACTAAAAAATGGGACAAGCATGCCAACTGACACTAATTGCAAAACACAAGAAGCAAGAAGCAACAACCAAATAAGATAGAAAGATTCAAACAATAAGAACTAGGGAGAGGGGTCTGATCAAACTATAAACTATAAGGCCAGGTCAAACACTAAACCACTTAACAAATCATACAATTACCTCTTCAAGTAAAATCTTCATTTGCTAAATTTAGAGGGCTCCCTAAAGATTTGTCCTCTTCTCTTGCCGTCTCTAATTCTTACGTGTTACTTGAAAGCACCAATAACTTTGTGAATTTTTAAGAATCTATGAACAGTTCACAATCTCCATGTTGAAGAACCATGTTCTTTTATTTTTTTTTTCACTTTCATTCCACAAAATTGATCGTTAACCAGATATTTTATCATGCATGTAAACACAAATCTCATTCCATTAAACAATTCCATCACATGTCAAGTTTTTGCTAATCACAAAGCCCAAAATCAGACTAAATAATCAAACAACAGCCTAAAAGAAAAATGGAAAAGGAAAAAAAAAAAAGTGGATGTGAAAATTGAAAAAAACCTTGAAAATCCGCCAGATCCAGCACCAACTTTGCGAGCTAAAATACTGGATTCAATGCGCAAAACTTTAGGATTATCTTTCGGAACGGTTATCTGTCGCTGAAGAACCAAACCGCCGCCAATATCACCTTCTAACAGAACAGATTCCTCTTCTCCTGCATGCTCAAGATCTCTCCTACACGAAATGAATCTTTTATCAATAAAAATACACCCAATATAAGACTGCAACAATGGAGCCTAAAATCTTGAGCTAATTCCCCTTATCTTTATCTAATTTTGCTCACCAGAAAGAACCTCATAAATCAATGAAACAGTTAAGTCTTTTATCATGATTATTTGGAGAAATATATGAGGTCTGCAGATACCAATATGGAGTACTTTGTACTAAGGTAGCAATAGCTGATGTGGTTCACTAAAACATATTTCACTTATTTTCTTGCTACTATTTTCAGCCATGTGCCAGATCTTTAGCACAGTTCCCTTAATTCCTTAAAGAATATATCAAATCTGAGACAGTGAATTTTAACTTTCATTTTCGGATGCAAATATTTAAAAATTATTGATAAATAGGGGAGAACTGATGAGCAATCAGATGAAAGAAAATCTATATTTGGTTCAATATGTAAATCTATTCTTATACCATTATGTACAAGGAGCAATAAAATAAACACAATGCTCAAGCTAAGGATACCATATTCTTAGATGGGGAAAACTTACGACCTAAATGACATATCAAGAGAAGGCCTTTTCTTTAGTTTTAGTTTGAAGCAAACAGAAGAATAAGGGATAAACACCAAGGACATCACTTCGATCTTTTACTTAAAACAAACATCAAGTTCACAATATTTAACGGTTTTAGAATCTAATTATATTTATTTTTATGAGAGGAAAACATTATCCATGAATAATGACAGGTCCTGAAACTCACTGCATGACATTGTATTCCTCTGTACATCCAGCAGACCGATACTCCATACCACTATACTCTTCATATCCGTTAATCTCAACCCTGCTATGAAGCCATTGGCTTCCTGCATGCAAGAGAGAGAAGGCAGTGAGTATAAGTGATAATTTGCAAGTCCATGCAGGCTAGTTTCAAATAAAAAATGTGACAGAACTCTTGCTTTCTTATTTTACTAGAACTCTCGCTCCCTATCCAAACCATAAGGACTAGAACTTTCTTTAACTAAAAAATCAACTTTCCCCATTATTTATTCATACCAAAGCAAAAGGTAGCCAGTTTGCCCTGTTCATTGATATAACTATCAAGTATATCTGAAATAAGGATGGTAAAACATGAACCACCTGATGGATTTTAAACTGATTTGCGCCGAATGAAGAGGTTTCTTTGTTTCTTTATTTCTTCTAATAGCGAAGCTGGGGCAGGGCGTTTCCTTCTTTTTTGAAAAACAAGTATGAATCAATTTGGGTATTTCTTTGCCCCGCCCCGGCCCCACTACGATATTTGAAATCACTATTTTACCCATTATAACTTTTCAAAGGATAGAAATGTAATAATAGATTATACAATAAACACTAAAATATTTAGGTGAAATATTCATACTTTATTCTTCTACGTCTATATGTCAAATGCACATTGAAAGTATTAAAAGAAACTATAGAATTCCAAAGTTAATCCCTGCACTTTAGGGATTAGTTTCTGTATTTTCCTTGTTTTAATAAAGAGATTAGGAAGGTTTTCCTAGTCCTTCCTGTTTTATTTTTCTTTTAGTTCAGGATTAATTTGATTGTATCTCAATATGAGGGATTTAATTATTACCAGAATTAAGGAAAATTAGTGGCAAACATGTCATTTTTCTCCTATAAATTCTGGCATTTTCATGTTTATGGAATAAGAAAAATTACAGAGTTTTCGTCTCTGAAATTCTTCATCTCTCAATTCTGTTTTCATCTCTTCTTGAAAATTGAGTCTTCAATGACAAAACACAGCCCAGCCTCTGAAAAGGCTACTGAAAAACCAAACTTAAACTCTGAAATCACCACTCCAAATAGTTATGGTGGAACCACAGCTTTTAGCAAAGGGCAGATTGAATTCCTTAAGAAGCTGCTCGGCCATCAAAACCCATCATCAAATCCAACTCTACCAACAATATCACTGGAACAAGCTTTGTTGCTCAAATAGGTGATCTCCCTATGGCTTTGACTACCCAAATGCAAAAAACAGCTCTTGGATAGTAGACTTGGGTGCATCATATCATATGACTACATTACTTAATACCTGCAAACCAAGCTCTGAAAATCTCATGGTTTGGATTGCCGATGGAACACTGTCCAAAGTGGCAGGGATAGGATCAGTAATTATCATCGACAGACTGATTTTAAATTCGGTGCTATTGGTTTCAACTTGACTTGTAACTTGTTGTCCATTAGAAAACTCACCCAAGATTTGAATTGCGTTACTAATTTCTTCCCAATTCATTGTGAATTTCAAGACTTGGAATCGGGGAGGATGATTGACAATGCTAAAAAATGTGTGGGGCTCTATCTTCATAACAGTCTCAATACTCCCACAAAATAAACTCAAATTGTAAGTAGTGTGTCATTTCCAATTTATTCAATAGCTTCCAATAACAATAGTGCAATCATGTTGTGGCACTATAGATTAGGTCATCCTCCAATATTTAAAAAGACTATTCCCAGCACTTTTCATTGGAACAAATCAAATGAAAAACATCTTGAAGCAGTATACTGGATTCTTATATGCTTGAAGATGACCCTGGGTAAAGGAATATTCTTTCAAGAAGGAACAACTAAGGGGGTTGAAGTCTATTCGGATGCTGATTGGCTAAGATGAGATCTATTACAAATCAAAGTTCCACTATAGACTATTACACCTTTGTACGGGAAAACTTGGTAACTTGGCGTAGCAAGAAACAATCTGTTGTTTCTCTGGGTAGTGTCGAGGCAGGGTATAGAGCTTTAGCTCAAAGTATATTTGAAGGATTATGGCTAAAAAGGTTATTTGAAGAGTTAAGAATCTCAACAAGAGAACTCCCATAAAGGCCCTTTTTTGATAATTTCGAAGCAATCAGTATTGCTAAAATTCCTGTTCATCATGATAGAACCAAGCATGTTGAACTAAATCGCCATTTTATTAAAGAAGAGGTTGAAGCTGGAATACTGAAACTAATTCACTCACCTAACCATCACCAAGTGGCAGAAGTTCTAACAAAAGCTCTTTCAAGAATAATATTTGAGGAATTGAATTCCAAGCCAGGAATGATCAACATCTATTCACAAGCTTGAGGGGGAGTGTAGAATTCCAAAGTTAATCCGAATTAGTTTCTTTAGTTTCCTTGTTTGAATAAAGAGATTAGGAAGGTTTTTCCTAGAATTTCTCTTGTTTTGTTTTTCCCCTTTTTTCATGATTAATTTGATTGTATCTTAATTTGAGAGACTTGATGAATTACTAGAATTAAGGAGGAATGAGTAGTAAACATGTATTTTTCTCCTATAAATTCTATCAGTTTCTTGCTTCTTTCCTCTTTGAAATTCTTCATCTCTCAATTCTATTTCCATCCTTAAAATTCTACAAATAAGGTGAGATGGGAGTATTAAGGATGCATTCGACATCCATGGAGGTGGTAGTGGTATTCAAGTTTTGACATCCACGACAAAGCAAGGCGAGGGTCAAGGTAGGACATGCCAACAGTGGAGCAAAGATGGATTTGGCAATATATCCCCTTGCCTTGCTCCATTGCCATCCCTAATATGAAGTCGACAAAAAGGTCAAAACTAATGGAGCGGATTTATTTTATATGTTTTCTATGGTCTAGTGAGACTACTTACAAGAATAGGGACTCACCTCAAATCCTTCAGACACCCATGCAACTACACAAGACAACCAAGACTATATACATATATGTTACTTGGCATCATAGAAAATGACACAAAAAATCTGATTGTGAAGATATGTAAATAGAATAATATAGTTGATTATTAGGGATTATAGCAAGATATTAAAAATTTGATTTTATTTACTTTCCTTACAAAGTAGACTCATACTTGTATATATATGTATTGTTTGATGATGAATGATATATAGAATTTCATTCTCTTTCTCCTTGTGCCTCGTTAATTATTCTTTCAGTATTTTGTTCATGGTATCAGAGCCTCTTGGTTCGATTTAGGGAGATCGTGTTTCCTTATTATGAACACGAACTGTTTGGGTATTTCATGGGTTATTTTTTCAAAGTGGTTTTTTGGGTACATCACCGACACAGGGAGGAGCGCCACCATCTCAACAGTCGATCTACACTTTTCGATGATTAGAGGACCAACGCATGAGGCTCACACGCTGCCTAAAGATTTGCGATCCTACTTCACACGTCGGTGCGTGTGGGTGTGTGGGACATCATCCCACCACCGACTTCCACCCTTGATGTAGACACCCTTTTTCAACCTTAGCCCAGTGGTTGGTTGCTTGATCGAAAGAGGATTCATGGATTGTTTGTTGAATTTTTGAGGTTTCCCATTGCCCTACGAAAAGGTAAACAATAGTGTACTTATCCCATCTCCTCTTTTGTCTCTTATGATCAGTTATCCCCTATGACTAGTTCTTTCATTGCTTTGTTAGACTCTATTTCTATCCCTAAAACTGTTAAGGACCTTATCTCATCTTGATTGGCGAGATGCAATGATAGAGGAGATGACTACTTTAGATGGTAATGATACTTGGGAATTGGTTAATTTGCTGACTAGAAAGAAGGTTATTGGATGTAAATAGGTGTTTATGGTCAAAGTTAATCCTGATGGTTTCGTTGCTCAATTAAAAGCCCATCTTGTTGGTAAAGGATATGCTCAAACCTATGAGGTTGATTACTCGGATACTTTCTCTGGTGGCTAAATGGCTTTTGTTCATTTGTTCTTTTGTTCATTTCTATAGCGGCTACATACAGGTGGCCCTTGCACGAACTTGATATGAAAAATATCTTTCTGCATGGTGATCCACAGGAGGAGGTCTATATAGAGCAACCACCTGGTTTTGTTTCTCAAGTGAAGAGTGCGATGGTGTGTCTTCGGAAATCTCTTTATGGTTTGAAACAAAGCCCACAAGCATGGTTTGGACGATTCAGTGAGGTGATCCAGGATTTTGGTTTACAGAAGAGTAGTTGTAATCACTCAGTTTTCTACAGACACTCAGAGGTAGTCATGATTCTCTTAGTAGTTTATGTTGATCGTATTGTTATAACTAAAAGTGATGATGCAGGCATTCTTGCTTTGAAATCGTTCCATCATACTCAGTTTCAAACGAAGGATTTGGGACAGTTGAACTATTTTCTTGGCGTTGAAGTTACTAGGAGTAAGAAGAGTATTGTCTTGTCTCAAAGGAAATATACATTTAACTTACTTGAAGAAACTAGAAAGTCAGGATGTAAACCGTGCAACATGCCAATGGATTCCAATTTGCAACTTATGAAGGAAGATAATGATTCATTTGAGGATCCTAAGAGGTATAGGAGACTAGTTGGGAAACTGAATTTCCTCACAATTACTCGTCCCGATATCGCATATTCTATGAGAGTTGTGAGTCAGTTCATGTCTTCACCAACAGTTAAACATTGGGTAGCACTAGAACAAATCTTATGTTACCTAAATGGAGCTCCAGGTCAAGGGCCTCTATATCAGAATTATGGCCACACAAGCATTGAATGCTTCACTGATGCAGATTTGGCAAGATCAAAGATGGATAGGAGATCAACTACCGGTTACTGTGTTTTTGTGGGAGGAAATCTGATTTCTTGGAAAAGCAAGAAGCAGAGTGTAGTGTTGCAGGGCGCAAAATCCAAATATAGAGCTATGACACAATCTGTGTGTGAAATTATGGTTACAATAGTTACCAGATGAGTTGGAATTTAAAAAGTCGTCACCAGCAAAATTGTGATGTGACAATCAAGGTGCTCTTCATATATTCTCCAATCCAGTATTTCATGAGCGAACCAAGCATATTGAAGTCAACTGCCACTTCATTCGTGAGAAGATTCAACAAAAGCTCATATCGACAGGTTATGTCAGAACGGGGGATTAATTAGGAGATATCTTTATGAAATCTCTTAGTGGACCTTGAATTGATTATATTTGTAACAAGCTAGGCATGATTAACATCTATGCTCCAGCTTGAGAGAGAGTGTTAAGATATGTAAATAAAACAATATAGCTAATTATTAGGGATTAAAGCAAGATATATTAGGGATTTGATTTTATTTACTTTCCTTATAGAGTAGACTCATACTTGTATATATGTATTGTTTGATGATGAATTTCATTCTCTCTTTCTCCTTGTGCCTCGTTAATTATTTTTTCAATATTTTGTTCACTAACCAACTAAATTCAAGGAACTACAATAGAAATATGAAAATTATAAGCAAACCACAGATGAAGCATCATATTTCCTAAGGACATGTAACCAAACTAAGGTCTATGTTGTTAGATTCAAAATCTTGGGATACATTGGAATACCTGAAGGAAGGTGAACCATGGAAATAATTCTACCCCCAATCCAGGGTACTATTTTTAGTGACCAATCACCATTTGCCAGTTCAATCGGAGTCCTTGAAAGTTCTCCTCCCTTGTGTCCAGAACCATCTTCCACATCAGGAATATGCTTGATACTTTCTGCATATTGAAACTAAGATGTTAAAAAAGAAAAAAAAAAATCATCAAATAATATTGAATATATGTATAAAAGGAAATCATTTGATAACAAATCCAATCTTTTGACCACAAGCAGGTTGTCAAGTTGATGCAAGTTTTTATATGTTTTGGGTAGAAGTTTTAAAAATAGAATTTGAGATGGCAGAGCCATGCACCATTCAACTCCCAAAATAAGATATGAAATGAAACTCTGATACAAATATTAAAAAAGGGAGCTCAACCTAAAGATTTGTGAAATGCATGTTAGAAATGGCAGAGTGATGCAACTGCATATTAACATGAAGCTGGCAAGTGCAGATTTGAAAGAATCAACTTCAAAACATATTCATATCATGCAAAAAGGGCATACAAATAATTGTCAGATTTAACTTGACCCATTTATTAACCATATGTAGGAGTCTGTCTAGGAGATTAACTCAATTAACATTCCTCTATTTTACCAGTCAAAGGATGATTTTATGCACATCAGGAATAAGACCTGATTGAGAAAGTTCCAAAAATATTAACAAAAAGTGGTGATCTGCATTAATCAAATGAGTTAAACAATCTGCATGCCCTTTTACCTAACATGATAAAATGCACTCACTGAATAGATTAAATCAAACATATGGAATTACATATTCCATAAATGAATAATACAAAAAAAAGGGCTTAATTAAAATGGTAAGGGCTTAATTAAAATGGTTATCTTCAGGTTGACAAAAAAAGACATATCTAGGGCCAAACTTCCAAGCTGCTTTATGATAAGACAACAAACAGCCATTGCAAATAGTGTCTGAGTTAATGAAATTTGAATGGTTTCGTATCATGAGCGTTTGTCAAGAAATGAATGATAGTAGGGGCTTTGAAGAGAAATTTACCTAAGCGCAACCTATGATGCTCTTTGCTAGAAGATATCAGCTTAGAGACCTCAATTTCAGAAGGCATTTCTATTTGCATATCTTCCCCATCATTGCCCCATGCATCAAGCTGTTTAAAAAAGATGGATTAAATTATTTTGCAGCATGCTCCTAATTTATTTTATATGCAAATGTCAGTTTCTTTGGAAAAGGAGACATACCATTGCACCTTCACCAATCAACAGCTGAACATGAAGGCGACGGTTTGGCCTCTTCCACAATCCTTCAGTCTTAGATACTTTGACAGTGACAACTGAAGATTCAAGTTCCGCAACATAATGAGTTAAAAGATATTCACCTTCAGTAAATCCATATCCATCACCAGCATCTTCAAAAAGAGAGCCTTTTGCTTTCCCTGTAATAGAAAAGATTTAGCTTTAGTCATAAGATCCCAAACAATAGAAAAATCACTGAGACTTTTTATGCAGCATAAAAGCCCTGGAAAATTGTTCAGCACAATTCTTCAAGGAATGAATAGACTGAAAATTTTCTTTCAACCTATTCTACTTGCACCACGGAGTTGATTGATATGGATGTGTCCAACACATACATTCCTTTCTTTCCAAGTTTTTCTTGATATTTGAGGAGCAGACTTCCATAACAATGTCCATAGGATATTACTAGACAGGTAATTATCAAAAGATAAACACTTGGACAAACATACATTGGAATTCCACAATCCTTCCCCAACAGAATTTACACTTAATGATAAGCTAAAGTTGCCTGGTGCAACTTATTAGGAAATTTTCCATTTCTATGGCAACACGGTTTCAAAGTTGGAGGCCCTCATTGACATACACATGTAACCTCTAGGGTTGGCATATTTGCTAAGTGCAAAGGTTTTTCTAAGGCTGGAGAACATCTAAATTTTCTTAGAGCGTAAGACATTCCTTCAGCTAGCCTTATATAATTTTGTATAAAAATCAAAGACGATACTTTTGAAGCCCAATCTAACACAATGCAAGAAAAACACAAGAACCAGATAATAATAGCATAAATGTATCAAATTACTTAAAAGTACCATGCTCATCTAACGCTACAATAAGCGTTAAATCATCCGATGGGTTAGATTCACCAACATGTTGATGAGGAGGACCGAAAGGTATAATATATCCACCTTGCAAATATAAAGCTGGTAAATCCTGAAATATCCAAGAAAGAACAAGTAAAAACAAATATCTGCAATTGGCAAAACTAGATGCTCATTAAAGTAGGAAGCTAGTTATTTTGCAACTTATACCGGATGTGAATCGTCAAAGTCAAAGCTCAACCAAATTCCATTAGGCAACAAGGGTTGTAATTTATCAGACCCCAGATCTGGCATTATGCTAATAACAAATATAAATTGTCAATATGTAAAGCAAGGTAAAATAAAAAAGATAGAATATCCTAAAAGTGAGCACTTTGGTACTGACTTACCACATTTTTATGTTCAAAGGTAACAACTTTATACTACAAGAATCAGTTTCAATTTGCTAGTTCACCAATTAAGAACAGCTTGCAGTAAAATTCAAGATGAAACAAACATCATATAATAAGGGATCAAGTTTATTTGTGATATCAATTTTAAGGATATTTTACAGTCTATTATAAAAGGGAAATGTCTCTTTAAACAGGTCTGAAGTATGATTCTTGAGGTAGCATAGTTCACGACAAATTCAATTTGTTTCATTCCATTTACAAATCATGTTATCATGTTGTTCCAGAAATTTATAATAGACAGTCTTTTAGCTGTATTTGTTGTGCAAACAATAGCTCTTCATTTTCCTACAAAGTTGCTAGAACAAAATAAGGGCTTCACAGTAGTTGTATGACAAAAAAGAGAAGTTACGCTTCTACTGCAACTATGTACAGCCCAATGGTCAGACAATTCTCCAATTAGTTACTCACTCATCATTACAGTTCCAAACAAGACATAGTCTTTAGCAAATTGTTCATTAGCAAACACTGAAACAGTCTTCCAAACAAAACTAAATTTTGGTATGTTGCCTGTCAATTCCTAATAGCAAAGTGCATAATGGGAAAATAAACAAAAAATGCTTGAAGCAACATAATTTAAGCGAAAATTAAACTATCCTGTAGAATTCATCTTTGAAGGGAGAGATATTGAACCTTGAATAGACCAAAAGTGGGCCCAAAAGGAAGCAACTCTCCAATGTCCTTAAATTGGGATCTTTTGGATCTGCAAAGAGTCATCAGCAGTCCCAATGAAAAGAGCAACACATCTAGTAAGTTATCACAAAACATTTAGTACAATCCTAGTAAGATAAATATAACTGAGTTACTCGAGTAGAGAAACCCACCAGCAAAAAATGCAGGAGTTGCCACAGGAGTACCTCTAGTATGAGCCATATAGAAAAGAGTGTATATATGTGGTATGAGGCGATAGCGCCTTTTTAATGCAAGGCGACATACTTCTTCACACTACTTGACAGAACTGAAGTTAGTTCCAGCACCAAGTGGAAAATGCAGTCTAAAACTAGAACATTAAGAACAATTTAACAAGGAAGAGGAAATAGAACCAAATTGTACAAGATTAATGTGAACATATATTTCAGGTAATTTAGCTATTCATACTCAGTTTTGCTTATTTTCCAAGTAATAAGTATGTGGATTCTAAATAGAAAACTCACAAATGTAACTTAAAATATACTCATTAAAATAGGGGAATCGAAGTAAGATCCTTAAATGAAAATCTATGGCAACCAAGTAAATAGTGAAATACCTTTCATAAATAAACTCAAGAAAAAGAAATATCAAATATCAAAGCCTACTCAAGCTCCTGAATCATATCCTCTTAATTGGACATCCAAATTAACCCTTGGCATTAGCACACCTCATAAACACCTTTGGAGGCTGCTGCAACATGCTCCATCAAACAGTTCATGTAGTGATCTCTAAGTCTATACAAACCTAAGTCATTGCCAGTCATGTATTTTTTTAGGGTTAAATATAAAATTAGTACCCGAACTTGTCCACTTCTCCCAAATTGGTACTTATGGTTTTTTTTTTGTCCCAGATGGGTACCCAAGTCTAACGCCGTTAATTTTTTGCTGACATGCCAGCGCTAGCCAATCATGCGCCGCCATATGGCGTCCTCTTGTACCATTTTTTTGTTTTTGTTTTTGTTTTTGTTTTCCTTTTTCTTTCTTTTTCTTTTTCTTTTTTATGGGCCTGCTTCTACCCTTCTTCATCTTTCTTTTTTCTTTCTTTTGTCAACCCCCCCTCCCAAATTTTCCGTCACTTTCTCAGCATCCAATCACCACCATCAACCAACCCCCACATCTCTTAAACCCCTTTGGTTTTCCTCTTCCGCCACCATCAACCAACCCCCACCTCTTAAATTTTAACTTCATATCTGTTATATCCTCAATCATGATTTAATTTTCAATTTTACTTTTCAGTTTATTTTATAATTTAATGGTGGACGATTAGTTTCCCGTGCAAGACATGAGCTTTTTACAATACTATTCCGTTGATGAATAGTGTTTGTTTATATGTTGATGTTGAGCAAAATCCAAGCTTAACCCAAAGTGCAATATATTTTTTACACTCATAAACTGATATTTTTTTTGAAAAAATTATATATATTTATACAATTCTTTTTTGTAGAGAATGGTTTTTGGAATGAATTGGGAACATTATTTGAACCAGAAAATCAAAAGCTTTTGAAAGTTAACAATGACGGACACTGTGGAGACCAGAGAGTAATGAAGGAGAAGAAGGTTAAATTTTTCAATAATGCAAAAATTATTTCACTATTTTTATATGCCAATAACAAAAGCTGCTAAAGAGCTTAATGCAAGGTTAACATTATTGAAAAAAAGGTGTAGGGAACTTAGATTATGTCTTAATAGTTTACAAACCCTAATCCAATTATCATTATTTTTTCTCATATTTTCTCAGGAAACAAACTGAAAAAACTGAAAAAAAAGAGAAAAATTGAATGCAAAAATCCAAAAAAGAAGATGAACCCAAGACTCAAAATATAAAACAGAGATAAATCCAGAACCTAGAAGCTAAAAAGAAAGTAATGTAAACAAAAAAAAAAAAACATTTTTTTTGTTCTTTCTCATATTTTCTCAGGAAACAAACAGAAAAAATCCAACTACCCAGAAACTTTATTGGGTAATCTGGATCTTTGTAGCCCGAATTTGAACTCGCTTCCTCCATGCCTGAGAATCAAACTCAGTACCTTCTACGTCAAACAAAGAAGCAGCAACAGTAGCAGAAGGTGAAGGAGATGAATTAAAATCAGCCATTGAAAGCAAACATGTTTAGCAGAGAAAAGAAGAAAAAAGGAAATTGGGAAAAAGAAAGGTCACAGGGAAAAATAAGAGAAAAGGAAATTGGAAGAAGAAACATCACCAGGAAAAAGAAAGAAAAAAAGAAATAGTTATAAAAATATTTTTATTGATTATTGTCAGATTACAGTTTCCTAATAAAGAATATTGAGTGTATCAGATAGGATCCTGTAAATATTTTATTGATTGCTATCCCTAACTTTAAGGCTGTGTTTTAAGGGACAGCATCCCTAGAATTAGTTTGCTTCCTAGTATAGAGTTTCCTAAAGTTAGGCTCACTATGTATATAAATATTAGTGTAATTCCTTGTGAGATAATATAATAGAAAAAGCCTATTTCTAACATGGTATCAGATTAGACCGATTTCTAGGAATTTTTCTTTTTGTCTGTAATTTTTACTCCCACTCAACCTCAAGCCTGCCTATTTTGTTCAAAAGAAATATGTCCAAAATTGTCCAAACCAATACCAATGGGATAGTTCGAAGTCTCTATGAACAACTCCAACCCAACAAATGAGTTGCGAGAACATTCAAGTGGCCTACAAGTTAAATGGGAAGAATTACAGAAGTGGTCTCAATTTGGTTCGCACGTTCTTGAAGGGAAGAGGAAAGTTTGAGTCACTTACTGGAGGCAGGACCTAAAGAAGGAGATCCTAAGTTTGATGCTTGGGATGAACAAGACTCTATGGTAATGTCTTGGTTATGGAATTCTATGATGCCGAGAGATCAATGACGCATGTTTCTTAACTCATCCAAAGAAATATGGGAGGTCATGAAGCGGACTTATTCTAAAGTTCGAGATCTTTGCTCAAATCTATGAAATCAAGATTAAGATTTCATCTACCAAGCAAGGAAGTCGTTCAATCACGGAGTATTCTAATCATTGCAAAGCTTATGGCAAGAGATGGATCATTACCAGTGCATTCGGATGAAGTGCAATGCGGATCGAAAGACTCTAAAAAGGTTCGTTGAAAAGGATCGAATTTATGATTTTCTTGTTTGGGCTAAATGTTGAATTTGATGCGATGAGAGTCCAAATACTTGGAAAGGAGGAGCTACCATCACTAAATGAGACAATCGCGATTGTTCGTCTTTGAAGAAGGAAGAAGAGGAGTTATGCTTGAGAGCAGTCAAGTGGATAGTTACGCCTTTAGCTACAAAGGCTGTTAGTGAGAGGAGATTTGCCATGGAATAGCCAACTAGCAATGATATTAAGCAGACAGAACTTACAAGGCCTATTAAAAGGGAGTCCAGATGGTGCACCCTCTTGTAAAAAATCTCGTCACACTAAGGAAAATCATTTTGGAAGCTCCATGGGAAGCCACAGGACAATTAAAAAGAATTTTTCGAGAGACCAGTGGACAACCAAAGGAACAAGAGCGAGAGCACATATAGCAAGGCAATTGGATGGAGAAAAGAATTCTCAAGAATCACATGGTGTTTTTAATAAAGACGAAATTGAGAAGTTAAAGACTTTGCTGGGATCATTGGAAAAGTCTTCTTCAACAGTACTTGTAGTTTGGCGCTTTCAGTATATCCTCTTCTCAAAATTCTAATGTCTCGGACACATCCTACCAATGAGTCTTGGGTCATTGACTCGGGAGCTACTGAGACCATATGACCCACTCCTCACAAAAATTTGTTTCATATACACCTTGTCCTAATAATAGAAAGATAACAGATGGCATGGTTCCAGTAATCACGATGGTAGTCAAGGTGATATTGTTATAGACAAGACCCTTACTCTTAAAAATGTCCTTCACGTTCCTAAACTGTTTACCAATCTTCTCTCTATCAAAAAAAAATTACCAAAGACTCTAATTGTAGTGTGGTTTTTTATCCCAATCGATGTTTTTTTCAGGAACAGAATACGAAGAGGATGATTGGACATGCTAAGGAAGTAAATGGCCTATACTATCTTGAAGAATCTAGTGGAGAAGTTAGTGCTCTGAATTCCTCACCATTATCTTTCATATCCAAGTCCGTTCAAGCCAATAAAGACGAAATTTGGCTCCATCACCTCCGCCTTGGTCATCCTTCATTTCGAGTCCTTAAAATTATGTTTCCTTCATTGTTCAAAGGGATAACTGTTGAAAAATTCCATTGTGATGTTTGTGAACTTGCCAAACATAAACGTACCTCTTTTCCGGTAAGCAATAAAAGAACATCCGCTCCTTTTACTCTTATTCATAGTGATATTTGGGGACCATCAACTATTTCAAACATCTCTGGGGCTCGGTGGTTTGTATCCTTTATTGATGATTGTACCCGTGTGTCTTGGATATTTCTTTTAAAAAAAAAATCGATGTAAGGTCTGTATTTTCAACCTTTTACAACATGATCAAAACACAATTTGGGGCTGACATAAAACGGTTTAGGTCAGACAATGCTAAGGACTATTTCAATCAATTTCTCTCCCCATATTTTCAAGAAAAAGGCATTATACATGAGTCCTCTTGTGTTAGCACACCCCAACAAAATGGTGTTGCCGAAAGAAAGAATGGTCACATTTTAGCTATTACTAGAGCTCTATTGTTTCAAAAAAATGTTCCTAAGCAATACTGGGGGGAGGCTGTTTTAACTGCTACTCATATGATAAATAGGTTGCCTACAAAGGTCCTTGAATCTCAAAGTCCTATGCAAGTTCTAGTGAAATTCTTTCCTGATTTCAATATCTCAAACCTTACTCCCAAAATATTTGGATGTGTTGCCTTTGTACATGTACATTCTCAAAATAGGGGAAAACTCGATCCACGAGCTGTCAAATGTGTCTTTCTCGGTTATTCCTCCACACAAAAAGGGTACAAATGCTATAATCCAGCCACCAAAAAATTTTATGTTTATTGGATGTTACTTTTGCGAAGAAGAGAATTTCTTTACTCGTCCTTATCTTGAGGGGAGAACTTATTCACGTAAGATAAGGACAGAGAATTCTTTCTTCTTGATTTTCCAGCTCTGTCCAGCGACCAAACACTCGGTCATTGCCTACCAACCACCGCCCAACTTAATTTTCCAGCTCCTATTCAAAGACCAAACACTCGGTCCTTACCTACCAACCACCTGCCCAACTTGAACCTATGCAACCCGAATAGAGCCTAATACACCTAAATCACAAAAAGAGATTCGAGGACACTACTCGCCCTTTACTAGTTTACTCAAGGAAGAAGGCACCGTGCAAGTTCAATCATCTTCTTCGGATAAACAACCTACTACTCTACAACCCGAGGTAATTCATCGAACCTACTTTGAATACTCACGAAAATTCGGATCAAAAAGACTATGATTTTCCTATTGCTATTAGAAAAGGAACTAGAGCACATACAAAACATCCCTTGTACTTATTCATGTCTTACAAAAATTTGTCCCATAACCACAAAGCCTTTCTTACTAGCCTAAATTCTATCTCCATTCCCAAAAGCGTATCCGAGGCATTAGATGATGAGAATTGGAAAAATGCCATGAAGGTTGAAATGGAAGCCCTTGAAAAAAATAAGACATGGGATTTGGTAAAATTACCGAAAGGAAAGAAACCAGTTGGATGTCGTTGGGTGTACACAAAGAAATATAAGTCGGATGGTTCTTTGGAGAGTTACAAAGCAAGATTAGTTGCTAAAGGGTACACTCAAATGTATGGAGCAGACTACCTTGAGACATTTGCCCGGTTGCAAAGATGAACAACATGAGAGTGTTGTTGTCACTCACCGCAACAGAGAGGTTTGAAATTACAGCAATTTGACATCAAAAATGCCTTTTTACATGGTGATCTTGAGGAGGAAGTCTATATGGATGTTCCACGAGGTTCGGTCCAAATACAGACCAGTAGTTTGCAAACTAAAAAGGCTTTGTACGGACTAAAACAGTCCCCCGAGAGCTTGGTTTGGAAGATTTACCAAAGTAATGCTCAAGCTGGGTATAAACAGAGTCAAGGAGATCACACTCTGTTTGTAAAGCACTCATCTTCGTGGGAATGACCGCTTTATTAGTCTATGTAGATGACATTATAGTATTGGTGATGATCTGGAAGGAATGGAAAATTTAAAGAAATGCCTAGTAAAAGAATTTGAGGTCAAAGAGCTTGGTAAATTAAAATATTTCCTTGGTATTGAAGTAGCACACTCTCGGGAAGGAATCTTCATATCTCAAAGAAAAATACATAATTGATTTGTTGACAGAGACGGGCAAGTTGGGATGTAAACCAACAGAGACACCCATAGAGGTGAACCACAAACTTGGAGATGCACTAGAAGATGCAGAGTTGATAAAGGTTCATATCAAAGACTCGTAGGGAAGCTCATTTACTTGTCACATACTAGACCTGGATATTGCCTATGCGATTGGTGTTGTAAGTCGGTTCATGCACAATCCTAAAGAATCACATCTTCGAGTGTATATCGATTCTACAATACTTAAAAGCACTCCAGGCAAAGGAATCCTATTTAAGAAAGGGGGAATTTAACCCTTGAAGCCTATCTTGATCACAGATTATGCGGGATCTATGGTTGATAGAAGATCAACCTTGGGCTATGCACTTTTCTAGGAGGCAACCTTGTAACTTGGAGGAGTAAAAATAGAATGTTGTGGCTAGATCTAGTGCGTGAAGCTGAATTTAGAACGATGGCTCTTGGAATTTGTGAATTATTATGGCGAAAATTATTTTCAAGATTTGAAGATCAAGGGGGAAGGTCCAATGAAGTTGTATTGTGATAATAAGTCTGCTATCAATATTGCACATAATCCATTGCAACATGATCGTCTGAAGCACATTGAGGTTGACAGACATTTCATCAAGGAGAAACTTGATGATGGCTTAATTTGCACTCCATATGTGTCCATTGATGGTCAATCGCGGATATCCTTACCAAAGGATTATCCGGGAAGACCTTTCGAGAACTAGTAAGCAAGTTGAGAATGGATGATATCTACTTCCCACTTGAGGGGGAGTGTCGATTACGATTTCCTAATAAGGAATATTGAGTGTATCAGTTGGATCCTGTAAATATTTTATTGATTGCTATCCCTAACTTTAAAAATTTTGTGCTTTAAGAGGCATCCCTAGAATTAGTTTGCTTCCTAGTATAGAGTTTCCTAAAGTTAGGCTCACTATGTATATAAATATTAGTGTAATTCCTTGTGAGATAATATAATAGAAAAAACCTATTTCTAACAATTATTAATATTTTTTAGATTATGACATCACCATGATGTCATTTACGCCACGTGTTACAATATTATTCTACCACGTGTTCTAAATTTAACGGCGTTAGACTCAGGTACCAATTTAGTTGACGGAAAAAAGTTTGGGTACCAATCTGGGACAAAAAACTATAAGTTCCAATCTGAGAGAAGTAGAAAAATTCAGATACTAATTTTATATTTAACCCATTTTTTTTATAATGCACTGAATGTAACTAATATTTTTAATCATATATCATATATTTCGTTTGCTTTTTCCTCAACTAGTTAGAGCTTCATTTTTTCTGCTCAATTTCCTCCTCCATTATAACCAGAAATAAGGATAACAAACCTCTTTACCAAATGACCATGGCTCATGGTCAATGGTGCCAGTCTCTGAGTGCCCACGACAGAATGGAAACATAGCACCAAAACCCAACCACCGGCCAAAAAGTTTAGGTGTAGCATTTCCAGCAAATCCACCAATATCAGGTCCGGAGAGTGGCTGACCACTGAGGCCCTACAAATAACATAACATTTAAAACAAAGCAGTAAATTGTTGAACGCATAAGTCTGTGTTGTCATTTATTTTCCATTTAAAACATAAAAGGTGAAGAACTTAATCAGTCGGAAGATCAATCAACCAAAGAAAACATTGCCACAGGTGTCTCTGCATTCTGCACCTTGATTGCGTTTAACAAGATGGTCTAAAGGAATTTTGTATAAAATTTTCTAATTCAGTAATAGGTAAGAAATAGTAGTTCATTTATCAGCGTCCCAAAGAAATTACCCACTATAAGAGAAAATGGCCTTCACATGTAAGAATTATCATTTACCGTAGTAACAGTTATATCCAATCTTCCATCTTTCTTCCAAACACAAAGGGAACAGTACCACTTCAAAGCTAGTTCTATTAACGTGCACTATAGTTTCTTGGCTACAAGAGTGTTGTCAAGGCATGTGCTTACTACTTATTGGCATACAATAGAAGTGCTTTAAACCTTTTTGGGCAAGGTGCATGAGATTAGGTGCAAGCCTGGTATGCCTAAACATCCTTTTTTTCTCTGCAGGGCAATCAATGCAAAAAGAAATACTGCTTGATTCGAGTTCTCTTTTATATCTTTTATTTAAACTTTTTCCCATTAGCTTTACCTTCACTAATAAGAAAGGGGATTATATCAAACTCTCTACTTCTTGATATTTGAGTATTCAACAACAAACATAGGACCGTAAGAAAATGATGCATATCACCCAACAAAAGAAAAATAATATTTTGCATGTTTTGTAGATAAATTGGACCACTCTACTAAATATCTTACACTTATTACATTTACACACAAGTACATGAACACATACATGTATATATTGCACCTTCCTTCACTCAGAAGAGTACCCTTTTCCGCCTTGTGCTTCAGGCAATATAAGGATTCTAGCACTTAGGGTGCACCTTGCACCCTTGACAATACTGCTATAAATAGACAAACCATTTACCTTCTACACTGTCACTAATACAGCACAGGCTTCACTTCCACACACATACGACCAGATCCTTAAAATTTTCCATATACGAGAAAAATAAGGCAGCAGAGTGGAAAACTAAGAGAGACATACTTATGACACACAGAAAGTAATAGACCAAGTCAATAGAGAAACTACACATCAAACAAATAAAAAAAGTTCGAAATTGACCTATCAATTAAATTAATATAGACAGAGATAAAGCCATGCTTACAGCCTTAAAGTTCAGCTTCACCATGTAAGACAAAGAAAAGAGAACGGAAAGGTAAAAGACATGGTTAAAAAACATGGTTTCATTAGCCCATCTATGCATCAAACAAAAGAACATGATATCCAAATTTGACTTACCAATTGAAGCATCATGGAGATGGACATTTGAAGGTGCTCCCAATTTGAAAGGTTATCTCCAGTCCATGTTGCAGCATACCTTTGGCTCCCAATAAATCCAGCTCTAGTAAGAACAAAAGGACGCTTTCTTCTATCAGCTAATCCCATCCCTTCATAAGTTGACCTTGCCATTAGCATGCCATAGACCTAACATAGTAACCAATACCAAGATATAAGATTTAAAAATATCACATGAAATAAATTGTTCATTCAGTATTACTTCAACTGCAAATCAGCTGATCAGCATAACCACAAGGCTGATTGTCCATAATACTAATGAAAACATGAATAAAATATACCATCCATGGTTAATGCAATGTGGAATAAAAAAAAATAGAAAGACAAGGTTCAGGAACTACATTGTGATAGTGAGCATGACTCTGACAACCACCAAGTTCATTATCACCCCTGTGAATATTGCTCTCTGGCATTGTTTTTGTTACAGTCTGTCAAGAGCAAAGTGAGAACAAATTCCAGCGGAAGGGGAAAAAAGCATATAGCAAGATTTCAGAACCACCTTAAAAATAGCTGGCTCGTTCATATCATTCCATATACCATCAACACCATTAGAAATGAAATCTTTAACCAAATTCGCCCACCAAGCACGGGCTTTTGACTGTGTGAAATCAGGGAAAACACAAGGTCCAGGCCACACATCCCCTAAAAAGCAAGAAAATCCTTTTCAGAGCTAAGAAAAAAAAAAGAATTAAGCTTAAACATGAATTTGTAAAGGAAAATACCAACAAAAGGCTTCCCGTCTGCTTTCTGTATCCAAACATCATGTTTAGACCCACTATCATAAACAAAGTAACCCTCTTCATGTTTAATCCCAGGGTCGAGCATCCAAATTGCCTTGAAACCAATATTGTGGAGATCTTTCACCAAAGATTTTGGATCTGGGAAACGCTCCTGAAGGAAATCATTATCGTTCAATTTCATACAACAATGATACTGAAGTTTCATTGTATGATAGCTAGTTTAGGTCTACTTGTTGCTACTACTGACAGATCTCAGAACATAGAGGATATTTAGTGGGCAGCAGTTGTCACTAACAAAGTATGAAACTGTTGAACAGGACTGCTATTTCCGAATATTTAGTTGCCACTAAAACAGAAGAATTGTAACTTTTGCAATTCCAATCTACAAGGGTAATTGTTGAACCTGTTTAACTTTAAATTATTATGGGAGTTTTAAGAGAGTTTTCTAGTTTTTTATGAAGTACCTTCACATAAGGAATGTTAATCCTACGAGTGTTTTTTTTTTTTTTGGTCAAATATATTAATCCTACAAGTTCAAGCATTATAAACTCTATCATTACATAAAAATACTCAAATGTAAATCCACTGATAATATATTTAAAGAGGCATCAAACTAATTTTCCCTTTTATCGTGGAGTCAAAATGAAATCCATGAGTATCAAATATATATGAAATCCAATGTATTTACATCAATTAAACCAATGTTCTTCTTATTACCAAATGGTTTTGAACCACTCCCCGTGTTGAGCCTATCCTTTGGCAATCACAAGTCAATCGATCATTGTTCACATCTAAACATAAGTTATTCTAGTTCGTAGACCAAAAAACCCAACTAATCTCCATGTAGGTTTATTTGAGAGGGATAGGAGAACCACATTAAAGTTAATAATGATTATCTAAAAGAGAACATGCCTTGTCAAAAGTGAAACAACGAAAGCCATCCATGTAATCAATGTCCATCCATATCACATCACAAGGTATACCCTTCTCCCGAAACTTTCTCGAAATCTGAAAATATATTATTAAAGATCGGTATTATCATTCTCAACAATGAAAGAATCATTACAGATATGAGGTGCTCATACAAAAATGGGGAAGAGCATTTCAGCAACTTAGATAACTAAGCACTAACCTCAAGAACTCTCTCTTGAGAGTCATAGCTCCAACGGCATTGATGATAGCCCAGTGACCACTTTGGAGGCATAAAAACAGTCCCTATGCAGAAAAGTCTAAGGTAATAAGAATAAAAACTGCCAAAAAGATCATATTTGAATAATGTATTGATAAAAAGACAAAAAAGATGTTATGCTTATCAACCTCATCCTCAAATTAGTAATTCCTAACTCAGAATAGCATCTAGCCTACAAAGCCTATTATTGCTATTAATGTTATTGAATTTTCAGGTCAAACATAAAACCTCTCATGTTATTTGCTTGAATGGAATTTGTATGAATTTATCATTCTCACCTACCTATTCATATTTAATATTTGTGTTTCTATGCTTTACTTTAGTTAATTTACCTAAATACTTGGCAGATTTTTAAAATAAAATACAAGCTTTGAAATCAAACCCAAAGGACCAGAATGGCGCCTGTAATCCAGCTTCACAAATTATGTTTTACCAAACCCAAAGCAAAAGTAAGACAATTGTATGGTATGAATGAGAGGTAGAGTAGGATGCAACAAAAACAATAAATGGTTGTGGTTGCAAAAATAAACTCCAAAAATATCAAGGGGCAAAAGCTTAGGTTTAGAAATTACCAATTGCATGAGATAAAGATACCAAAACTGCAGTTGGTGAAGAGAATGGACCAAATGTAATGACAGGAAATGGAGGCAAGGAAATAAATTGAATTCTGCATTCTGTCCTTAGATCAATCTGCTAGATAACAAGTTTATTTGACTGTTACAGGAAAATATATAAATCTACAATAGTTTTAACAGGATTTTAATCCATTTATTACTGAATAACGGAAAGTCACTTCACCTCACAGCGCCTTGTTGTGTCAGCTAGAATCCCCAACGCCTCTCCATTTGGAAGAACAGCCAGAACCCAAGGATGTGATTGGTACAATGATGTAGTTTCAGGACCATAACCCCATGCATCAGTGTTCCATGTAAAAACCTACAAGAAGCTTTACTTATCACTAGCAATGCTAGGAAAATAAAATATATTTCATGGCAGCGACATTTTGCAAATAACTAACTCTTTTTCCTGTTCGCTCTAGCTGTCCACTAACTTCTCCAGTTCCATAAAATGAGGTACCAGCAGGAAACTTAACAACAAGAAAACTCCACTAGATTAGTTAAAGAAAAAAGAAGTGAACAAGAGACTTCAAATTCTACCAGAAAACTTCACTATCAAAGTGAAAACAAATAGGCAGAATGCTAAATGCACAACGGTTTGAAGAGGCAAAATATACTAAAATGCAAAGCAACAACAAACCTCCAGTTTGACAATCTGCTGCCCCAGACGACACTCAAAAGAAGGGATATATGAAGGAGTCTTGTTACTCATGACTGGTACATCCCTGCTTTTGTTATTTATAAATGAAAGACTCGGATACACTGCTTCTCTATCATTTGCAGAGCAGTCGAACCGGAAAACCCCATCCTCCAAGATGGGCTGAAAAATCATTTTCCCTGCAGTGGAGTCTGATGTTGCTGCCTTCACTTCAGAATCAGTCATTTTAGATATTAGCCTTCTCCCAGTAAGCTTCTTGCTATAACTCTTCTTTCTGCATGCCAAAATATTTATTAGAAGAAGTAGAAAGAACATAACATATCACTTTATAACAAAGCCAAGAAAAGCTTAGAAAAGCTTAATTCTAGAAGAGCGACATAATTTTAACACTACATGCACACACAGACATTTACATCTACGCACAAAAATGATTGCAGATTATTACTGTATCCATATCTCAGCACTCATCAAAAAAGCCCAAAGACATCCGGAGATGCACCAACATTCCAGAATAAAGAAGGATCAAATACGGAAGATAAAATGGTTTTATGAGCAGCAGTTGCTGAAACATAATTGACCTTTTAATCTAAAGGCTGAACTTGATGGGTTAAAAGAAGGCAGCAGGAAACAGGAAATAAGAGTGAGTGAGACTGCAGACAAAAGAGTTAAATCAAAGTTAATATCGAGGCATGCTGTGGCAGTTAAAAAGCAATGGCACTTTAAGATAGAACCCATATGATTGTGCTTTTACTTAAATTAAGCATTAAATGGCATGTATTAACTACTTGTCCGTGAATAACAGTTCCTTCCTATCATCACCATTCTTGTTTTTGGTTTTGCAACAAGAATAAAGCCAGAAGCGAGACTGAATTCAAAATTTAAGATATAAAAACTGTATAATCAAATAAAAGGGAAGATGATCGAGTGAAACAATCAAGCAAATAAAGCAAGAGAAAAGAAGAATCCATTCAAAAAAAAAAAAAAAACCAAACAGCAAAAGCGAATTAGAGCAATGCTTCACGAGCAGAAAGATCATGAATAAAGCAGAAAACACTAAACCTGAAGAGAAATTTGGATGTTGATGATGGTGGAGAGGGATTAAATCGACTAAATGCTAGGGGACAAAGCGATAATTTCAAGACTCCTCCGCCCTTCACACTGCTGCTAAGGCCCACTGACATTTCCATTTCATTTCAATAATAATATGCAAACACCACAATGACATACTGCAGAAAAAATAAAAATAAAAAATTCTGTTTGGAAATGATACACCTGTCTACCTGCCAAACTGAATGAGTCGGGCATTTTGTAATTCGGACCTTTTCAAATCACTTTATATTATTATTATTATTATTATTATTAGAAAATAACAGTTTTAGTGAAATTTTTACACTTTACAAGTGTTTTTGTAGGTACAATAAAATATTAAAAAATAAACATATAAAATAAATGTGAGACGTGGTATCTTTTTAAGTCAGCTTCTGCAATTAAAAAAATGTAATGTTACTCACACAGTTAGTTAAATCCTTAAATTTATTTTTAAAAAGTTTTAACTTATAAGTTAATATCTAAATTATTTTGGTACTCAACTTCTTTTTTAATCACAAGTAGTGTTTAAATTATTTTTTTTGTTTCTTTTTTTCTTCTCATATTAAGCTTTTTCTATTTTGAGCTTCATGGTTTTAATTAAGGTTTTCAGAACTAAACTTATAGTCGAATTAGTTAGGCCACTAATTTTTAATTTGATCAGTCCATTTGGTTTTATCAAATAAATTATTAAAAATTATAAATATTTAAAATATTTAAAAAATAAAATAAATAGTTCGTTGAACCTCTTGTTTAGCTTAGTTCAATTTGTCTATATCAATTCAATCTGTATCTCCAAGTCAATAGGTTGGTCGGTCCAATTGAATTCTAAAAACACTAGTTTTGGTCGATGAAAGAAATTTTTCAATCTCATCATGTCAAGCAAGCAGAAGGTGAAGCTTGAAAACATAATTTTGATATAATTTTACACAAGCTTTTTCATCCACATCGTTTTATCTTTACTAAATTTAAATTTTTAACCAAGTTGGTGTCACAAATTAACCAGACACTAACTCAGTTGAATAAGTTATATTTTTATTGAAAAAATAAGTTATGTTATTATGAGGGTACTTTTATCTTTTTATAATTTTATAAAATATATAAAAAAAATTCATATGTAATTAGAATTGAACCCATGCCACGCACATCTACAAAATTTTAATTTTACCACTTCAACCAAAATTTTGTTTTAATTTTAATATAATTTGTAATATTTTATACAAAAAAGTTGTGTTCATCCACACCGCTATATCTTTACTAACTTTAAGCCCTAATTGAATTGGTATCATAAGCTAATTGGACATCAACTCTATCATGGAGATGATTAAAATAACTTTTTATATATAGAATAAGTTATATCATTACATGGGTACTTTGTCTTTTTATATTTTTTTATAAAATTAATAAAAAAATCGTACATAATGAGATTTGAACCCATAACACATACATCTATAAAATCTCAACTTCACCACATGTGTAACACCCCTAAAATCATTATAAAATAAAAGTAGTAGTAACTTGAAATAGTGTATAAATGATTTTCCGATAAAGTGAGAAAAAGACATAAAGATGATAAAAGAGAAGGTCGAGTGATGTCAAAGAAGTTTTAATTAAGAGGTATGTTGTGATACATTAATTTAAAGCAAGGGCTAAATCATAAATATGTGAAAAATTTGTGGTTAAAGTATAAATATTTAAAAATTGAGGGATTGGTGTGTAAAAAAGAGAAGTTGAAGGACCAAAAGTGAAAATAACCCAATCTATTATGACATGGAATAGGCATATAGGGATCAAATTGAATAAATAAAGACTTGTGAGGGACTAAATTATAATTTTACCAAATTAAGTGATTAATGGAGGAAAAAGTTGTGGAGAATGTTGAAAGGTAAAATAATCATTTCTCAATCAAGATAATTATCATGAAAATATCATGATAATTAAGGACATTTGTGTTGAATTTGATTGGTTAGGTTTATTTTATTATTATTTTACTATTATTTTAATATAAAATATTTTTATTATTTAATTAATGGTTAAGAAAATAAAAATGAGATGATGATGGAAATTTCTCCATCTTTCTTGACTTTCACGTTCACCATTCTTGAAGAAAAGAAAGTTTTGCTTACTTTTCAATTTGGTCCTTTCCATCCAAATCTACCATTTTCACCTAGAAATCAAAAGAATCTTCATAGCTACCAATAGAGAAAAATGATAATGTAACACCCCTAACCTGTATCCGTCGCCGGAATAGGGTTTCAGAGCATTATCGGAGTTTACAGAATAATCACAGGTAAATCGTGTTAAAGTACTATTTAAGTCTGAAACCAATCGTATTATCCCTTGAATGGACCCTCGAGGCCCAATATGTACAGTAGAATCAAATCGGGATTAATTCAGAACTACTGAGAATTTTTTGCGAAATTTCAAAATTTTTAATAGATGCAAGGCTCACACGCCCGTGTTGTTTAGGGACACGCCCGTGTGACCCTTACACATGCCCGTGCCTCAAGTCGTGTCTTATCCCGTGTAACTCTCTGACTTGTGTCACACGGCCTGCCACACGCCCGTGTGTTGGGTCGTGTGGTTAATTTAATTTTCATAAAATAGGTACAGTTTTCACACGGCCAGGATACACACCCGTGTTCGAGGCCGTGTCCCTCACACGGCTGAGACACACGCCCGTGTCTCTACCCGTATGCTCAATTTTGAGCATTTTGTTTCTCAATTTTAAGATGCAGGGGACACACGGCCAAACCACATGCCCATGTACCAGGCCGTGTGTCACACACAGTCAAGACACACGCTTGTGTGTCTACCCGTGTGGACAAAATAAAGTTATTTCCTAGCTTTATTTCTCACCCAAACTTTGCCATTAACCGACACCAAAACAAACCAACATATACCAACCAATTCAAGCATATTTCCAAGCCAAATTCCAACAACCAATATCACATGCAGTCATGTTCAAAACCTTACCTTTGTTTAATCTATTTCTTATGCAAAACTTAGTCAACTATACTTAACATTCTCAATTTGTAGATAATTGTTATAGCATAACCTTAAGTATATCAAAATAACTATTACTAGCCATTCCAATGACTACATTACATCCATCATTTACAAACTATAATTTGGTCATTTTAGCCTATACATGCCATTATACCAAAGTTAGTTTACTATTTATACCAAAATCAACGGGTGGATAGTGTGATGATTGCTCCGACCAATCTCCAACCTTCCCGAGCTTTCGAGCACTATAAAACAGGGAAAAGAAAACCTAGTAAGCATTTTATGCTTAGTAAGTTCGTATAACAAAAATTAAACTTACCATCCATATTCTTTAATAATATTCAACCAATAACATGCTTTTCATATTTTTGACAAATTACCTAACCACATACACTCAATTAAACAAATTAGTTAAATAACTCATGTAAATACTAAATAAGCATAGATGAGCTCATCATGCCACATTTCCTTAACATTTCATAAAATATTAATCCTTAAATCCATTAATTTCCCATATCAATAGTTTTATCCGTTAAACTATTGAATTATCGATGGATATTCCATTAGTACACACAAAGTGTACAAATCATTAACCCGTCAATTCATATTCTGAGGTACCCTCTTAGGCACTTATTTAGAGAGCATACTCTCGAGCCACATATCATACAGCAGGATTACCAGTCCAGGCTAAATCCTTTCTGTAACATATGCTCTAAGAGTTTTGTCAGGATTACAAGTCCAGGCTAAATTCTTTTTGTGAAAAATACTTTAAAGAGCTTAATCTGGATTACCCGTCCGGGCTAAATCCTATCAGAAATGAGGTCAATGGAATTACTCGTCCGAGCTAAATTCCGTCAGCAACAAATGCAGGACCTCGTTCTTTCGGGAAATCACATTTATCCATCGAAATCCAATGTTCAAACAGAATTTAATCTCTTTTCATTCAATTTGAAACATGTATCCATTTCTTGCATTCTTATCATTTAAATAAATATAATTCACATATAAATCAAACATAACATTCAATTCAACATAATTTTATACTCATTTAAGTTACACGAACTTACCTTGATATTCGTTTGTTTTTTAAAACTACTAATCCGAAACTTTTTCCTTTCCTCGATCCAACTCCTTATTTGATCTTTCCGGATCTATATAAATGAATTTAATCATCAATTTCTCACATTTCATATTCATTTGAACTTAATTTATATTCTAGGAAAAATTACTATTTTGCCCCTAAACTTTCCATAAATTTCAATTTCGTCCCTAGGCTCGAAAAATAAAATTCATGCAATTTACTCCCTATTCCAAGCCTAACCCAAATTTCAATATACAATTTACAGCACATATATTTCATAAAAATCATAATTTTCCATGGAATTTTTCAAGTTTTCAATTTAGTCCCTAAATCATGTTTTCATTAAAATTTATTTTGTAAAAGTTGTTTATCTATCAACAACTTTTCATTCTCTACCATAAATTTAATAAATTCAGCGTTTACATCCATGGCACAATTTCCATACTTTAATAACTTTTCAAATTAATCCCCAAAATAAAGAGAGTAAACTATTCTGATTCCAAAAATATAAAAATTACTAAAAACGGGACTTGGAAACTCACCCAATTAAGCTTGAAAAGTTTCTTTTCTCTCTCCTAGGGCTTCCATAGATTATTTGGGGAAGATGATGAGAAAATAAGATGATATTTCTTTTATCATCTTTTAATTAATTAAATTAATTCAATTTCCAATTTAGTCCTTGCCTTTTTCTAAATTTCCATGGATGATTCACCAAAAAAATCTACATACTTTTCTTTAATGGTCTAATTACCATATAAGGACCTCAAGTTTTGAATTCCATAGCTATTTAATCCTTATAGGTAATAGAATTCAACTTTAACATTTTATGCAATTTAATCCTTTCTCTAATTAAACACATAATCGATAAAATTTTCTTTTCAAAATTTTCATATAACCCTCCTATCATGTTACTAATCATACATTAATATTAAAATAATTTATCTTTTCAGCTCAGATTTGTGGTCACGAAACCACTATTCCGATGTCACTGAAATTGGGCTATTACAACTTCCCCCCTTTAAAGATTTTCGTCCTCGAAAATCTTACCAGTAAAGAGATTTGGGTATTGTTTTCTCATGGTATCTTCCGGCTCCCAGGTAGCTTCTTCTATTCCATGTTTCTGCCAAAGAACCTTTTACCAATGCTACCTTTTTATTTCTTAACTCTTTTGTCTCTCGTGCTAAGATTTTGATCAGTTCTTCACTATACATCATATCAGGTTGAATTTCAATTTCTGTCGGAAAGATAACGTGTGAAGGATCTGATCGATACCGTCGAACATCGATACATGAAAGACATTGTGGATTTTATCAAGTTCCGGTGGTAATGCTAATCGATATGTAACAGGTCCAATTCTTTCAATAATCTCATAAGGTCCGATGAAACGTGGACTCAGTTTCCCTTTTTGACCAAACCGGAGAACTTTCTTCTAAGGTGATACTTTCAGAAATACTTTATCACCAATTTGAAATTTTATTTCTTTCCGTTTAAGATCAGCGTAAGACTTTTGATGATCTGAGGCTGCTTTTAAACTATCTCGAATCACCTTTACCTTTTCTTCAGTTTCCCGGACTAAATCAATTCCATGTATCTTCTTCTCACTGAGCTCTGTCAATACAATGGAGTTCTACATTCCCGACCATATAAAGCCTCATACGGTGCCATTTTAATACTGGACTGATAGCTATTATTATAAGCAAATTCAACCAGTGGCAAATATTTTTCCCAGTTACCATCAAATTCAAGTACACAACACTGAAGCATATCTTTCAAAATATGTATAACACTTTCGGACTGGCCATCTGTTTGAGGATGAAATGCAGTGCTAAAATGCAACGGTGTACCCAATGCTTCTTGCAATTTATTCCAAAATCGGGATGTAAACCGGGGACCACTATCAGAGATAATAGAAACTGGTACCCCATTAATCTAACAATCTCAGAAATATATAACTCAGCCAATTTATCCAAGGAAAAATCCATACGTACTGGTATGAAGTGTGCAAACTTTGTTAATCGATCAACAATTACCCAAATGACATCTTTCTTCCTTGGTGACATGGGCAATCCCGATACAAAGTCCATAGTAATCCTTTCCCATTTCCACTGCACAACGATGGCGGTTGTAATATGATCCGAAGGCAACTGATGCTCAGCTTTTACTTGCTGACATATCAAACATTTGGATACAAATTCGGAAATATCCCTTTTCATTCCTAGCCACCAGTACATCTTTTTTAGATCATTGTACATTTTATTACTACCAAGATGAACAGACATTTTACCATTATGAGCTTCATATAAAATTTTCTGTACTAATTCTGAATTCTTCGGTACACACATTCTGCCTTTGAATAACAAACAACCATCAGAACTAATTTGAAATTTTGAATCAGAATTTTATTCACATTGTACTCGTTTAGACTGTAATTCATTATCATCTTTCTGAGCTTAACAAATTTGTTGCAGAAATGTTGGTCTAACCGTTAACTCAGCCATAATTGAACCATCGTCAGATAAAAACAACTGGGTATTCATTGCTCGTAAAGAAAATAGAGATTTTCTACTCAAAGCATCTGCAACTACATTAGCTTTTCCCGGATGATAGTCAATAATAAGATCATAATCTTTCAATAATTCAAGCCACCTGTGTTGTCTCATGTTCAAATCTTTCTATGTCATAAAATACTTCAAACTTTTATGATCAGTGTATATATGACATTTTTCACCAAACAGATAATACCGCTAAATTTTCAATGCAAACACAATGGATGCTAGTTCAAGATCATGTATCGGGTAATTCTTTTCATGTGGTTTTAGCTTTCTTGAAGCATAAGCTATTACTTTACCTTCTTGCATCAAGACGCAGCCTAAAGCATTCAATGATGCATCACTATAAATCACAAATTCATTACCCGATTCAGGTTGAACCAACACAGGTGCTTCTGTCAATAAAGCTTTTAATCTTTCAAAACTCTGCTGGCATTTATCAATCCACTCAAACTTTACATCTTTCTGTAACAGACGAGTCATTGGAGAAGCTATCATCGGAAATCCTTTAACAAACCTCTGATAATATCCAGCTAATCCCAGAAAACTTTTAACCTCAGATACATTCTTCGGTGGCTTCCAATTAACGATTGCTAAAATTTTACTTGGGTCTACCCTGATACCTTCAGTAGATACAATATGTCCAAGGAAACCAACTTCTCGTAGCCAAAATTCGCATTTACTGAATTTGGCATATAGTTGCTTCTCACGTAAAGTTTGCAACACAATTTTCATGTGCTCAGTATGCTCATTTTCATCTCGGGAGTAAACCAAAATATCATCAATGGATACTACCACAAACCTGTCTAGGTACGGTCTGAAAATTCTATTCATTAAATCCATGAATACTGCTGGTGCATTAGTCAACCCAAACAGCATCACAAGAAACTCATAGTGCCCACACCTGGTTCTGAAAATTGTCTTTGGAACATCTGAATCTTTTACCCGTAGCTGATAATATCCTGAATGAAGATCATTCTTCGAAAATACAGTGGCCCACTTCAATTGATCAAACAGGTCATCAATGCGAGGCAATGGATATTTATTCTTTATTGTGACCTTATTGAGCTGTCTATAATTAATGCATAATCTCAAAGATCCATCTTTCTTCTTTACAAATAGGACCGGTGCACCCCAAGGTGAAAAACTAGGCTGAGCAAAGCCTCTGTCAATCAGTTCTTGCAACTGTATTTTCAACTCTTTCAAATCAGTAGGAGCCATTCTATAAGGTGCAATAGATATTGGAGTTATTCCCGGCACAAGGTCCATAGAAAACTCCACTTCTCTAACTGGTGGTAATATAGGTAATTTCTTCGGAAACACATCAGGAAACTTACAAACAACTGGCACTGACTAAATCTTTGACTCAGTTACTTTAGTATCCAACACATATGCAAGATAAGCATCATACCCTTTTCTGATACATTTCTGAGCTGAAACTGCTGAGATCACATTAGATAAGCCATCCAATTTATCAGATTCAACATGAAGTAATTCACCATTCTGACATTTCAACACAATATATTTCTGTTTACAATTCACCACTGCATCATGCTTAGTTAACCAATCCATTCCCAAAATCACATCAAATTCATCAAAGGGCAGTAACATCAAATTAGCCGAAAAACAGTAACCCTTTACCATCAACAGACAATTTTTACAGCTTTTATCCACTATAACACATTGACCTAGGGGATTGGAAACTTTAACCACAAATTCAGTGAATTCCACAGGAAAATTTTTAATAGTCACTAAGTTTGTACATATATATGAATGTGTAGAACCAGGATCAATCAGAGCAGTAATATCAGCATCAAGTAAAGAAAATGTACCAGTTATGACGTCTGGTGCAGAAGCATCTTCTCTCGCACGTATGGCATATGTCCTTGCCGGTGCTCGTGCCTCAGATTTAACTGTCGAATCTTTTGTAGCACTTCGGCTACCACTAACATTTCCAGAATGTCGAGGTGGTCTATCTCTCGAGGCAGGATTACTCGGTTTTGGAGTCTAATCAATATCTTTTTCAACCCTTTCTGGGCAATTTCTGAGAAAATGGTCAAATGAACCACATTTATAACAGGCCCCGCTTCTTAAACGGCATTCCCCAAAATGAAACTTATTACAGTGTTTACATTTTGGTTTGGGATTACCGACACTTCCCACACTTGTCACAGATGGAGATGAAGACCTCAGGTTAGAGCGTTGAGAACCCCGCTATTTTTTGGAATATCCAACAGATGAGGTAAAACGATCCTGATATTTCTTTGATTTCTTTGAAACAGATGATTGGGACTTACCCATAATTCTTTTACCAGAAACTCGAGCTTCTCTTTCAGCTTGCTTCTTTTCTTTACTCAATTCTTCAGCTTTATGTGCCCGATCAGCCAGTACTGCAAATTCTCTTAATTCAGGGATACCAATCAACAGCTTGATATCTTCATTTAAACCTTCTTCAAAATGTTTACACATCTTAGCCTCAGTCTGGACCCATTTTCTAGCATATTTACTCAGCCAAACAAATTCTCGTTCATATTCATATACTGTCATATTTCCCTGTTTGAGCTCTAAAGTTCTTTTCTTTTCTGATCCAGAAATCTTTGACTGTTATACTTATTTCTGAATTCTGTCTAGAAAAACTCCCAGGTGATATTTTCTCTAGGTACAACTGAAGATATGGTTTTCCACCAATGATAAGTTGTGTCTTTTAATAAAGATATTGCATATTTCAAACACTCGGCTGGCGTACATGATAATTCATCTAAAACTCGAATAGTATTTTTCAGCAAAAATTCAGCCCTCTCCGAATCATCATCAGCAGTAGCTCTGAATTCCTCTGCCCCATATTTTCCGATTTTATCTATTAGAGCCTTTATGATTCTATCAGATTCAGTACCCTGTGGCATCTCAGGAACGGGTTGAGGAGTAGGTGGGGGAGGTTCCTGAAAAGAAGGGTTCATTCTCAAGTATTCAGAAAACCATTCATTCATTGTTTGAAAGAAATCTGCTTTTTCCTCATCACCTCGACCTTCAAATTTGGGCCTTCTACTACTAGTTGCAGCTCGTTATACGGAAGCTTGAGTAGTACTCTCAGCTTCCTCAGATTCAGCTCTAGCTCGGTTGGAAGACATTACTATATGAAAACACATTTAAAATTGGTCAGGAGATATCACACTATCGTATATTATATAATGGCATGTATAGCTAAATTCTTACTTGCTACGTTAATTCAAGAATCGGCTAAACCGTAGAATAATCATAAATAAATCATGAAAAAGTACTATTTAAGTCCGAAACCAATCGTATTATCCCTTGAATGGACCCTCGAGGCCCAATATGTACAGTAGAATCAAATTAGGATTAATTCAGAACCACTGAGAATTTTTTGTGAAATTTCAAAATTTTAATAGATGCAAGGCTTACACGTCTGTGTGGTTTAGGGACACGTCCGTGTGACCCTTAGACATGCCCCTGCCTCAGGCCGTGTCTTATCCCGTGTAACTCTTTGACTTGTGTCACACGGCCTGCTACACGCCCGTTTATTGGGCCGTGTGGTTAATTTAATTTTCATAAAATAGGTACAGTTTTCACACGGCCAGGATACACACCCGTGTTCGAGGCCATGTCCCTCACACGATTGAGACACACGCCCATGTCTCTGCCCGTGTGCTCAATTTTAAGCATCTTGTTTCTCAATTTTAAGATGTAGGGGACACACGGCCAAACCACATGCCCATGTACCAGGCCGTATGTCACACACGGTCAAGACACACACTTTTGTGTCTACCCATATGGACAAAATAAATCTATTTCCTAGCTTTATTTCTCACCCAAACTTTGCCATTAACCGACACCAAAACAAACCAACATATACCAACCAATTCAAGCATATTTCCAAGCCAAATTCCACCAACCAATATCACATACAGTCATGTTCATAACCTTACCTTTGTTTAATCTATTTCTTATGCAAAACTTAGTCAAATATACTTAACATTCTTAATTTTTAGATAATTGTTATAGCATAACCTTAAGTATATCAAAATAACTATTACTAGCCATTCCAATGACTACATTACATCCATCATTTACAAACTATAACTTGGTCATTTTAGCCTATACATGCCATTATACCAAAGCTAGTTTACTATTTATACCAAAATCAACGGGTGGATAGTGTGATGATTGCTCCGACCAATCTCCAACCTTCCCGAGCTTTCGAGCACTATAAAACAGGGAAAAAAAACCTAGTAAGTATTTTATGCTTAGTAAGTTCGTATAACGGAAGTTAAACTTACCATCCATATTCTTTAATAATTTTCAACCAATAACATGCTTTCCATATTTTTGACAAATTACCTAATAACATACACTCAATTAAACAAATTAGTTAAATAACTCATGTAAATACTAAATAAGCATAGATGAGCTCATCATGCCACATTTCCTTAACATTTCATAAATATTAATCCTTAAATCCATTAATTTCCCATATCAATAGTTTTATCCGTTAAACTATTGAATTATCCATGGATATTCCATTAGTACACACAAAGTGTACAAATTATTAACCCATCAATTCATATTCTGAGGTACCCTCTTATGGCACTTATTCAGAGAGAACACTCTCGAGCCACATATCATACAGCAGGATTACCAGTCCAGGCTAAATCCTTTCTGTAACATATGCTTTAAGAGTTTTGTCAGGATTACCAGTCCAGGCTAAATCCTTTCTATGACAAATACTCTAAAGAGCTTAATCTAGATTACCCGTCAGGGCTAAATCCATTTCATAACATATACTCGAGAGACTTATATCAGGATTACTTGTCTGGGCTAAATCCAATCAGAAATGAGGACAATGGAATTACTCGTACGAGCTAAATTCCGTCAGCAACAAATGCAGGACCTTGTTCATTTCGGGAAATCAAATTTATCCATCGAAATCCAATGTTATGGCTAAATCTGGCGATGTCACATGGAAAGTTCTTTAAAAAAACGAGTTTTCAAGTAAAAACCGTTCCAGTTATTAACTTTTATTTAGTCCAGAAAACGCAAAGTCATCGTTAAGTTAAAAGGGTTCTTCTTATTTAGTGAAAGCTTTGGAAAATATCTTATTTTAGAAAACTGTCTCTGATTCCGAAAATCTTTCGTTTTTAATGAGAAATCAAGTTTTGTTGAGTTTGCAGTTTAAATATCCATAAATTATAAAACAGTTAAATTCCCAAATTAAAACCAAAAAGTCCAGCGTCCCAAAAATTACAACCAAAATCATGAACTAAAAATCAAAACAGAAAACCAGCGGAAGCATTTCAAAAGTTTTACGTGTGGCCACCGTCGAGTCCTCCGCTACATCGATCCGCCAAGTACTGGGGATTACCTGGACAGATTAAACAGAAAAGAGTGAGCTTCACAACTCAGTGTGTAATCCCCACAGACATCATACATATCAAACACTCATCAGAAGTCAGAAATAAAAGTCTGGGGCCTCAGCCCATTACAGAATCAGTTCGGGCCTTAGCCCATTCATATGCAAAATCAGATATAGATTAGGGCCTTAGCCCGATCAAATGCAGAATCAAATATATACAAGGGCCTTAGCCCAATCGGATACAGAATCAGATATATACAAGTACCTTAGCCCAATCGGATACAGAATGTAGATCAGTATATCAAAATCCTACCCACCAGCCTCTACACACCATCTCCGTCCAGCCCTACACACCATGTGGGGATAAAATCAACCAACCCATCCCTACACACCATATTGTACCGAATTGCGGCACATGAACAAAATAATGCAGCTGAGCTGCCAGATATCATGCTTAAGAGCCTTTCAGAAAACCTCATCCAAATAACATCAACCCCACCCCGATGCAATGCAACATACCAATATGACATGCAAACATGCAAATAACCTAACATACATTCAGTTCAGTACAGATATCATATAGTTAGATCACATAAATAGGGGTCTAAATAACGCTTACCGACCCTACAGTAGGTCCACAGTCGACTTGGGCGACCCGTGTAGCTTTACAGCACTTTTTAGAAAAATGGGCTCACACGCCCATGTGGCCTGCTCGTGTGGCCCACTCGGCCCAAATTGGCCTTGGCCGTGTAGATCACACGGCCTGGCCCAGAATCCCACACACCCGTGTGGTTCACTCGTGTGGGCCCACACGCCAGTATGGCCCACACGGCCCAATTGGTCGAGCCCGTGTCTCGCACACGGCCTCACCCAGCCATCACACAGCCGTGTCCTTCACGCATGGCCTGGCCTCGTCAATCACACGGCTGTGTACTGCCACACGGCCTACCACACGGGCGACCACACGTCCGTGTGGCATCTACAGTTTTGTTTTTCGACTTTTGCCGATTCTCGTTTTCTGTGTTTTCAGGTACACACCTGATACGCTTGTGATGCCAACGCAACTCCAAGTAATCTCGAGCCTAAAATTAATCAGTATACCCTCGATTAATCACTTTAACAGCCAAACAAAACCCGAATACAAAACAGAGTATTCATCCAACGAACGATTGAAACTTACCCTCGATCAAAAAGTAGAAACACCGAACCCTTAAAATGTTAATGGCTGCTCTCCAGCCCCTTGATCAACTCCTAACAACCAAAAGAAAGTCCCCTTAAATCACTAATCCAGAAAACGTTAAGAGGAAGCAAGAACATAACTTACCAACACGCGCCCAACGCTCTATTCGTTGCAAAGTAGAAAAGTGAGATAAGGAAACAAAAGGAAAAGGAAAGATTTGCTGATCGAAAAAGATGAAAACAGCAGGGGAAAAATGATAGCAAAACTCACGTCAAAAGTTTGGAAGAGGGGAAAAAAATCGAAATTGAGAAAAAGAATAAAAATAAAAATAAAAATCCACTGATCACCCCCTAATCCCTAAATTTGCTCTCCAAAACTGTCCACTAACCCCCAGCCTCATCAGAATTCTGACTCCATTCAAACACTTCCAGTCAACCAAGGTAAAAATTAAATCCCCTTGCTTACCCAGAGAATCGAACACAAGACCTCTAGCACAACCAACACTCCACCCAACCACCAGACCAGCAGGCCCATTCTGATATAATTTTACCAACATTTAAACTTAAGCCTGCTGACTAGAGACTGAGCTTTATTCACAAAAATTCCAAAATTTACCTAAGTTGTGGCTTGAACTTGGGAGCTCTCACACACACCCAGAACACATAACCACTAAAGCTGACAGATATTTGTGTCAATGAATTACAGAAACATATTTAAAAACTTAGGGCATTACAACTCTACCCCCTAAAAGAAAATTTCATCCTCGAAATGTTACCTGATCAGAAAAGGTGAGGATACTGCTGATGCATCAAATCCTCTGGCTCCCAAGTGGCCTCCTCAGTGCTATGATTCCGCCACAGCACTTTCACTAAGGGGATAGATTTCCTTCGTAGAACCTTAATGTCACGATCTAAAATCAGAATCGGCTCATCCTCAAACGTCAGATCTGGCCTCACCTCTATCTCCTCAATAGGAACAACATGCATGGGATTAGAGCGGTAGCGTCTCAACATTGAGACGTGGAACATATCATTAATGCGATCCAACTCCAGAGGAAGCTCCAACTGATATGCAAATGGCCCCACTCGTTTCAGAATACGGTACAGCCCAATAAACCGATGGCTCAGCTTACCTTTTTGATCGAACCTCAAGACCTTCTTCCATGGAGAGACCTTGAGAAAAACTAAGTCCCCCGCAGAATACTTAATATCCTTTCTCTTTAGATCAGCATAGGACTTCTGCCTATCAGATGCCGCTTTCAGTCAATTTCGAATCAATCGGACCTTATCTTCAGTTTCAGAAACTAATTCTGGACCCAGAACACGTCGTTCACCCAACTTAGTCCAACATAAGGGAGTGCGACACTTACGACCATACAGGGCCTCGTAAGGTGCCATCTGAATGCTAGACTGATAGCTATTATTGTAGGCGAACTCTGCCAACGGCAAATACTCCTCCCAACTGCCTCGAAAATTTATAACACAGCTCCTCAACTTATCCTCCAGTACTTGAATCACCCTCTCCGATCGACCATCCATGCGAGGATGGAAAGTAATCTTCAAGTCCAACCTTGAACCCAGAGCCTCATGCAATTTCTTCCAGAACCGAAACGTGAAGTGAGGATCCCTATCAGAGATGATCGAGACAGTAACCCCATGTAGCCTCACTATTTCAGATATATATAGTTTAACCAATTTCTGAAGAGAAAAGTCCGTCCTGACCGGAATGAAGTGAGCAGACTTGGTCAATCGATCTACGATGACCCAGATAGAATCCTTCTTAGTGGGTGTTAAAGGCAACCCACTAACGAAGTCCATCATTACTCGTTCTCATTTCCACATCGGTATCTTTACTGGCTGCAGCAACCTCGAAGGCAACTGATGCTCAGCCTTAACCTGCTGACAAGTCAAATAGTGAGCAACGAAGTCAGTAACCTCACGCTTCAACCCTAGCCACCAGTACAACTCTCGGAGATCTCGGTACATCTTATTCCCACCGGGATGCATAGCATAGGGAATACTATGTGCCTCCCTCAGAATCAACTATCGCAACTCCTCATCACTCGGTACACAAATCCGACCGCGGAAACAAAGTACCCCATCACTGTTAATCCCAAAATCAGTAGCATCACCAGTCTCAACCTGACGAAAATGCAACTCAAGTGACTTATCCCCCATCTGGTTACCTCTAATCTGATCAATCCATGTAGGCTTAACC
The DNA here is from genome assembly GCA_025698515.1 of Gossypium sturtianum. Lineage (NCBI taxonomy): Eukaryota > Viridiplantae > Streptophyta > Magnoliopsida > Malvales > Malvaceae > Gossypium > Gossypium sturtianum. Next base: position 96,136,423 of record CM046945.1, on the reverse strand, counting down.
TGAAGTTCCACTAACAGACTCCTATCTTTGAATAAACTAAGTCGAGCAAACATCGCTCTTAGATCGATCATAGCCCTACGGCTCAAAGCATCTGCCACCATATTGGCCTTACCAAGATGGTACTCGATGGTGCAGTCATAATCCTTGAACAGTTCAACCCATCTACGCTGCCTAAGGTTTAACTCTTTCTGAGTGAGGAGATATTTGAGGCTTTTATGATCAGTGTAGATAGTACACTTATCACCGTACAGGTAGTGCCTCTAAATCTTTAAAGCGAAGACTACAACAGCCAGTTCCAAATCATGAGTATGATAGTTTACCTCATGCGTCTTAAGCTGACGTGACGCATAAGCTACAAGCTTACTATCCTGCATCAGTACGCAACCCAAACATAAATGCGATGCATCTCTGTATACGACGAAATCCTTTCCAGATTCAGGTTATATCAGAATCAGAGCCTGAGTCAAAATAGATTTAAGCTTCTCGAAGCTCTCTTATTGCTTATCAGTCTAAATAAAGGGAACTCCCTTGCGCAGAAGCTTGGTTAACGGAGTTGCGATCAAGGAGAACCCTTCTACTAAGCGTCGATAATAACCCACCAGCCCCATAAAGCTGCGAATTTCGGACACATTCTTCGATTGTTTCCAATCCAACACAGCTTCAATTTTACGAGAATCAACATGAATCCCCTCCGTAGAAACCATATGTCCCAAAAAGGTTACTTCCCGAAGCCAGAACTCACACTTACTGAACTTCGCATACAACTATTTCTCACGAAGAGTCTGTAGTACCACTCTGAGATGCTCATCGTGCTCGTCCTCAGTCTTAGAATACACTAGGATATCATCGATGAATACCACCACAAACTGGTCCAGATAAGGCTGGAACACACGGTTCATCAAATCCATAAATGTCGCTGGTGCGTTGGTCAACCCAAAAGGCATAACTAGGAACTCGTAATGTCCATAACGAGTCCTAAATGTCTTCTTATGCACATCGGCCTCCTTAACTCTCAATTGATGATATCCTGAACGTAGATCAATCTTGGAGAACAGAAAAGCCCCTCTGAACTGGTCGAATAGATCATCTATCCTCGGAAGTGGGTACTTATTCTTGATTGTCAGTTTGTTCAACTGCCGATAATCGATGCACATCCATATTGTCCCATCATTTTTCTTAACAAACAGCACCGGTGCTCCCCATGGAGACACACTTGGACAGATGAACCCACGATCTAACAAATCTTGAATTTGAGCCTTAAGCTCTATAAGCTCCTTCAGTGTCATTCGGTAGGGCGCGATAGACACTGGAGCTGTACCCGGAATGAGCTCAATCCCAAATTCTACTTCTCAGCTTGGAGGCAGACCCGGTAGTTCATCAGGAAAAACATTCAGAAAGTTACTCACGGTTCTGATGTCCTTAACCGCAGAGTCCCAAGAGTCAGAAATACTGATGTAGGCCAAGAATGCCTCACACCCTTTCCTCACTAACTTTTCTGCCACCAACGCAGAAATCACATTAGTCAGATAGTCTCTTCGTTTCTCAATCACAATTACCTCACTGTCCTCCTCGGCTCTCAAAACAATCCTTTTTGTCTCACAATCCAAACTTACCCGGTGTTTAACCAGTCAGTCCATTCCCAGAACCAAATTGAACTCCCCAAATAGAAGACTGTCCCTTGAACCTCTAACGAGATGTCTCTAAACAATTTACTCACTCGGATAGACTGCCCCAACGGACTCACAACAGTTACCTCACTAGAAGTACTCTCAACCGGAATCTCTAAGGTTTTAAACACAGTACTAGCTATGTAAGAGTGTGTAGAGCCTATGTCTATCAATGCCCAATAAGGTACATTATAAATTAAAAATGTACCTGTGATGACGTCCGAAACATCTCGGTCCTCACAGCGACGGACAGCATAAACCAGTGTGGGCTACCTCGCCTCAGTCGGTCCAAAGACTCTGCCGCGTGCTCTCTGTCCCTTAGCCCATCATACTACCACCACTCGCTCGACCTCGGCCCTAGGTGGTCTGGCTGAACTACTCTCGGTGGCTACATAGCACCAGTAATCGGAGCTTGCATCTGATCAGTTCTTAACGGATAATCCCGAACACGGTGCTCAATCAACCCACATCTCAAACATGCCCCAATCGTTCTCCAACACTCGCCCGGATGGTGTCTACCACAGTGCCCACAAGGTAAAAGCCCAGTAGGTGCAACAGGAGGCCCAACTCTCACTAGCCCATCAGATCTGGCCTTTTTCTTAGGCCTCATCATAGAACTCGAGGGCTCCGATTCCCTATTATTCTTTCCTCTCTGTCGGTTTTGGCACTCAGCGCGCTTAACTTTCTCAGCGATCTTCGCCTTCTCGACCAGTGTAGCAAACTCACGCTCCCTCTGTGGAGCAGCAGAACTCACAAACTGTCCCTAAGGCCATCCTCGAAGCGGACATATCTCTCATATTCGGTCGCTACCATGCCACGCGTATATCGGCTCAATCTCAGAAACTCAGCCTCATACTCGGCCACTGTACGGTCTCCCTGGGTGAGATTAAGGAACTCACGTCTCCTAGCGTCAATGTAACTGGTTCCCACATACTTACTCTGGAAAGCCGTCTTAAAGTAATCCCAAGTCAATCAGTCGGGCTGAGTGCCCTCCTTAACCGTCAGCCACCACTGGTAAGCTTCATCGCATAGTAGAGAAACAACCCCCTTAAGCTTTTGCTAGGCGGTAAAGTCCAGGTCGTCCATAATCCTCTCCGTGGCCTCCATCCAATATTCGGCCACATTAGGGGCGACTCGGTGACACCACTCGAATAACTCAAATTTCCCCATTGGGTGAGTCGTTCCGTAACTGACCCTCGGCCTCGAGATCTAGTGTTGGGCCCAACAACCCTATCCAATATCCTCAGCATGGCCTGGGACAGTGCGTCATCCCCAGCCATACGATCTCGAGACCCAGTCTCTATCGCAGGTGATACTGGTGTCTCACTAGTATCTAGATTAGGCAGAATTCTAGATGATGAGGACCCGGCTTGAGCCCCTCTACGGCCTCTACCACGGCTTCTAGTACCCCGTCCGCGGATACCTCGTGCGCTCATCGTAAATTTAGAGTTTATCTATATCAACAGTTTTATGCATTAGTTACAGTTCCGATATTTATTAACAGATATTTTATGCAGAACAGTATCAGAAGTTCAGAGTTCGTTACCGCGAGTCTTAGTCTCACTACAGTTTTCAGTTTACACTACCTAGAGTGTTTTTAGTACAGTATACTACCTATTGGTTGTTTCAAGCATGCTAGTAGTATTTTTAAACAAATCTAAACAAAATTTCAGAATACTTACAGGATCGGCGCAGGAGACTCGGTGTACCACATACCCAGTCTAAAAATGTAACATCCTGAAATTTGGCCTAGTAGAATTGGGCCCAATGGGCCTTGAGCGTAGAAGCATTTTAAATTTTTGAGAACAAAAGAACGACATTATTTCAAGTTGGACTTATTAGGAAGGTAATTTTGGAAAGTTACGAGGTTTCTATGAAGTTCCGGGTTCAAGTTGGGCCTTAGTAAAATTTTGTGTTTAAGCCTATTAAGGAGAGATAGTAAGTGGCATCAAGGCTTATGGAAATAAAATAGTAAATTGCTAGCATAAATGAGCAATTGGTAAAAGGGTTATGGCGCCACATGTAGTACCTTGAGGGAAGAGGTTCGAATCACTTTGTGTGCAAATTTTGACTTATATTTTTGCACCCTTTCCTTAAGTGTCGGCCAAGAGGCATTCATGGCAAGGTTGACTTCATTATTTTGGTAAGGTGGCTAAAAGAAAAAGGCAAGGTTGAAGTTAGGGAAAGGAATCAAGAGAAATAGGTAAGTAAGGGGAACAAGTGGCTTATTTTGTGGAGAATGCTATGGAAAGAATGGTTGGAAAAATTTTGACTCTTATGGCTTGAATGTGGACGGTTTTTGGGGCTAAAGGGGTGAGAGCCGAATTTTGTTAGTGTTGGCAAGGCTTTAGTGCTAGTTTTGGGTCAAATTTCATTATGCAACTTTTGTGACATTTTCTCTTCTCTCCACATATCCCTCTTGCCGAATTTTCAACTTGGAGTGTGCAAATTCTTTTCTTCTTTTCTTCTTGTTGCCAATTGTACACCAACAATTGAGACCAAAAGTTGTTCTTTCATCTTTCTTGGAAATCAAGCTAGTGAACCATTCTCCTTCTTCTTTCTTCTTTTCTTTTTCGCAAAAATCCTTCAAGCATCTCCTCTATTCTAATCCTTTCCTCCATATCCGAATATTGTGCCCATTACTTCTCTATAGCCGAAACCTCCATTTCTTCATTAATCTTTTTTTTTCATTCGAATTGTCACTCCCCCCTTGACCAATCGGTAAGTACTCTATTCAACTTTTTATTTTCTTTCTCCTAATGTCGAATCTATGTTTTGGTTTGGGATGGTCATATTGACCGAGACCATTATTTTATTCTACTCTCTCAAACGAGATCATTCTCCCTTTTGTAGTATTCTAGTGGGAGGCTGAACATCGTTCTAGCCTTAAGTCGAACGGAGAAATCGAATCCAATATTAATAAGGTAAGGAGTTCTTATAAATTATTGATATTATTCAATATTCGATTGGTTGCTAACGGAGTAATAATTTGAACTAATCGACTATATGTTTTAGGGACAAATCACCCGATACATTCTACCTTCGGACATAGTGGTAAGTGATTCAAGTGTAAGTGATACGAAATCTTTTGGAAATCCGAGGCTAACTTTTGGTTGGTATTGTTCTAGGTCATCGACGAGTGGTTCTTTAGGAAATCAAAATCAGGTGTGTAATCCCGCACTTTCAGATACATATCTGAAATGATGTGTAATCTCACACTTCTCTGAAAGTTTGTATGAAATATTCTGTGAATCGGTCAAAATATCGAAGAACACCAAAAACCGGCATCCATGATCACTCGGGCGTGCGTATGATCGCAGTGGTAATCGTATTTTGAAATAAAATAGTTTCGGTTAGAAGCAGTGACGTGTTTTTGAAAAATCACGAAAAATAGGAGAAAGGGAATTAGAAAGTGAATAAGATATCAAATTAAAGCTTACTGTGTCTATTTTAATATGGAAGAAACATAGAAGGAAAAGAATTTTTATATTCTTAGATATGTTAATTTGAGTGAGACTAGTTCTGAATGACTTCGTGGTTCCCTGATCTGTCTTGGAAAAATCGTATAAAATTGTACAAAGTGAATTATAAGTTATAGTTTATATGTACAGATTACTTAGTAAGTCTATTTTCAATAGAAACAAGTGGAAGCAACATATGAAAACTGTACAGTGAGATATTTAAAATTTAGGTAAGAGAGGTCAGAATCGTTGGATAGTGAAACAAGGGAAACTTTAAGAAATAAACTGTACTAAATGGCTAATTCAAAAATTCTGGAAAAATCATAGTAAGAAGATATATGAGTCTAGTCTCAAGGAAAATTTACGGAGTTAGATTTCGAGATTCCTAACTCAAGTTATAGTCAATTTAGTCAGTACAACGCGGATGGACAGTTTTAAATTGTTATGCCCAAATTAGTAGTTAAGTCTGGATTGCGAAATTACCGAATTACCCTTAGTGGGTAAATTACCGTATTACAAAATTGCCCCTACAGGCCGAATTACGAAAATGCCCTTAAAGGGCCGAATTACGAAATTGTTATATGGGCCAATATGATATTTTGATAAATGGGCCAATCTGATATTTTGATAAATGGGTCAATCTGATATTTTGCTAAATGGGCCAAATCTGATATTTTGCTTAATGGGCCTTTTGATTAATTGTTATAATGGGCCATAAATTTTTGTAAGAAATATTTGAATACATTGTTGTGAATTGTTATGCATTATATACATGTTTTGCATGGGATGGGATAATGATGAAGAGAAGTTCTGGTAGCTCTGCTACATAATTCTGGTGGCTCTGCCACAAATATGAAAAATGGCGATGCCATGTAAATTCTGTTAATTTGGTGGCTTGTCCACAAATTTGATTATCGGCTTAATGCCTACTTTTGGTGTGTTGGCGGGGTGGGTGACTAAAGCTCCCTACAGGTGTGCTGGTTGGTACGGGTGGTGTGTAGCGGATGGAAAACTAGGTTTGGTTTGGGAATTGCATATCATATGCATATTATATTGATACATTATTGTTGTTGTAAATGGGCTTAGGCCCAAAATATTGCTAATTGGGTTCCGGCCCAATGAATAACGGTAAGGGGATTTCACACTGAGTTCTTGTAACTCACCCCCTTTCTCTTAACCCTTGTAGGTAATGCTTGATGATATGGACTTGGGCTATATGGATGACTCGAGGAGGCCATACTTGAAAATGGTTTATTTGGACTTTAGACTTCTTTCTCGTTTATTTTATTACTTTACTATTTTGGGTTAAATGTTGTAATAAGGCCTCTGGACTATTTTTATTTTTGCTTTTTGGTTGGGATGTTTTTATTATTTTTCTTAAATTGTTTAAAAAGGGGAATTTTCTAAAAACTTAAACAATGGTTTCCAAAATCGATTAACAAATGGATTTCAAAATAAACTTTTACAAATATTTTTAACACGGATATTTTCTCTCGAACTATTAACGATATTTTCAAAAGACTCGGATTCTCTTTCGAATTTCAACGTCGTTTTCAAAAGTTACGATTTTGTAATATCATTAGTTCAAATTTATCGATTTGTCAAATAATCTTCGAAGTTAGTAATATATTGTCAATTATTTTCAAAACTTGTTTTCCTTGATTTTTAACAAATCTATTTACGTACGAATAAAAAGGACTTAAAAGCATTTTTCTCATGTGACATGTCAGATTCGGGCCTAACTTTTAGGCCGGGTTTGGGGTGTTACAAAAAATATTTCAAATCACTTAAAAATTGTTTCTTTAAAACCAATCTTTAAAACCCAATCCACAGCCGAGTTTTGCAACCTGGCTCTGATACCACTAAAAGTAACACCCAAACCCGGCCTGGATGTTATGGCCAAATCTGGCGATGTCACATGGAAAGTGTTTTAAAAAAACGAGTTGTCAAGTAAAAACCGTTCCAGTTATTAACTTTTATTTAGTCCGAAAAACGCAAATTCATCGTTAAGTTAAAAAGGTCATTCTTATTTAGTGAAAGCTTTGGAAAATATCTTATTTTAGAAAACTGTCTCTGATTTCGAAAATCTTTCGTTTTTAGTGAAAAATCAAGTTTTGATGAATTTGCGTTTTCCGGACTAAATAAAAGTTAATAACTGGAATAGTTTTTACTTGACAACTTGTGTTTTTAAAACACTTTTCATGTGACATCGCCAGATTAGGCCATAACGTCTAGGCCGGATTTGGGGTGTTACAAAACATGTATCCATTTCTTGCATTCTTATCATTTACATAAATATAATTCACATATAACTTAAACATAACATTCAATTCAACATAATTTTATACTCATTTAAGTTACACGAACTTACCTTGATATTTCGTTTGTTTTTTAAAATTACTAATCCGAAACTTTTTCCTTTCCTCGATCCAACTCCTTATTTGATCTTTCCGGATCTATATAAATGAATTTAATCATCAATTTCTCACATTTCATATTCATTTGAACTTAATTTACATTCAAAGAAAAAATACTATTTTGCCCTTAAATTTTCCATAAATTCTAATTTCGTCCCTAAGCTCGGAAAATAAAATTCATGCAATTTAGTCCCTATTCCAAGCCTAACCGAAATTTCAATATACAATTTACAGCACATATATTTCATAAAAATGAGAATTTTCCATGGAATTTTTCATGTTTTCAATTTAGTCCCTAAATCATGTTTTCATCAAAATTTATCTTGTAAAAGTTGTTTATCTATCAACAGCTTTTCATTCTCTACCATAAATTTCTTAAATTCAGCATTTACATCCATGGCACAATTTCCATGCTTTAATAACTTTTCAAATTAATCCCCAAAATAAAGAGAGTAAACTATCCCGATTCCAAAAATATAAAAATTACTAAAAACGGGACTCGGAAACTTACCCAATTAAGCTTGAAAAGTTCCTTTTCTCTCTCCTAGGGCTTCCATAGATTATTTGGGGAAGATGATGAGAAAAATAAGATTATAATTCTTTTATCATCTTTTAATTAATTAAATTAATTAAATTTCCAATTTAGTCCTTGCCCTTTTCTAAATTTCCATGGATGATTCACCAAAAATATCTATATACTTTTCTTTAATGGTCTAATTACCATATAAGGACCTCAAGTTTTGAATTCCATAGCTATTTAATCCTTATAGGTAATAGAATTCAACTTTAACATTTTATGGAATTTAATCCTTTCTCTAATTAAACACATAATCGATAAAATTTTCTTTTCAAAATTTTCATATAACCTTCCTATCATGTCACTAATCATACATTAATATTAAAATAATTTAGCTTTTCGACTCAGATTTGTGGTCACGAAACCACTGTTCCGATTTCACTAAAATTGGGCTGTTACAGATAAGAAGTATATAGAGAGCAAAAATATCAATTTAGATTCAAGAAAGATAGAATTAGAGGAGAGAGAAAATTAAGCCAAGAGAATAAGAGAGAGAAAGTGAATGAAGTGATAAGGAGAAGAGAAAAGCAAGTGACTTTTTTATTATAGAAAAGAGGTAAGTACCCTTGAATTTCCTTGTTATTTAAGGATTAAAATGTGAACTTTATGTAATAAGTAGTAAGTTAGTAGAATAAAATGTGAAATAATTTAACATGTGAAGAAGAAAATTATGATTAAAGTATAATAGATGTGTTATGAGTTGATGAAAAAGGCATAAAGTATTGAATATGTGAAATTATGATAACAAGGATTAAATTGTAAAACTTGAAGAAATATGTGATTGAAATAAGAAAAATGAAATACATGGAACTTTGATATGTGAAACAAGATATTGAAATAAATTATGTGATTAAAGTGCTACAAGGAAGAAAATTGATTAAATATGCTAAGTTAGTGAATAACATTTATGTCAAAAAGGACTAAATTGAAAAGTTATGAAAGCTTATGAGATAATATTTGATAAATGAAGAGTGTAGTTAAATAAAGTTATGAAAGCTCAGGAGAGTATAAAAATACATGATTATTGTAACTCAAATTATAATTGTTCTTTAAATTGTGGATAGACAAGGACTGAATTGAAAAAGTGTAAAAAAAGTATAGTTAAATTGTAACACCCCTAACCCGAGACTGTCGCCGGAAAGGGGTTAAGAGGTATTACCAATCAATCAGAACATTTAACAACTAAAATTTACGACACAAAGTCAATCACGTTCAATTACAATCATAGTGTCCCTTAAATGAGTCATCAAAACCCTAAGCATGCTTATAAACCGAGTCGGGACTAAACCGAAACACATAAAATTTCATGAAAATTTGAAACTTTTCTAAAATACAGGGGAGACACGCCCGTGGGAGGAGACCGTGTGCCCTCCACGGCTTCAAGACACCCCGTGTGTCTATCCATGTCTATATACTGACTTGGTCCCCACGGCCACCAGGCATGCCCGTGTGTCCTGACTGTGGTCCTATACTATCTTCCCCACCACGGCCACCAAGCACGCCCGTGTGCCATGGCCGTGTGCTCTTAGCTAGCTACTGACTTATACACCATGGTTAGCTGACACCCCCGTGTCGAGGCCGTGTGCTACTAAGCTGTAATCTGCCAATTCACCCACGGTCTGTAGGCACGCCCGTGTGCCTTGACCGTGTGACATTATAGGCCATTTTGCAAGTCCAACATGCCACCCACTTAGGTTAAACCTACAAGCAACACATACCAAAATATATCATGCACATAAGGCAACCAAAAACTTACCAAGATGACTATCCAATCTATGCAATCAATTCCCATTCCAACCATAACAAATTCAATACCAAAATCTATCTCATCACAAATATAATACATTCAATACCAAACATCATTCCTTCTCAATTTCACTAATTCCTACTAGCATTTTACCAACACAAAGTTACCATTCAATAGTCAATTTCTCAGCCCACAAATCATGCCAAAAGATGCATCACATATATCAAATTCATTCATGTTAAGACTAGCACATATCTAGCCACATCTCACGGCTACTTACAAACATCAAACATGATTCAAATGACCAGCCTATACATGCCATATTTTAACTATGTACATCTTTCCAAAATACCCAAAATAGATTGCCGATAGTGTGACTGAGATGCTGAAGATCCCTAGATCTGAGCTAGCTTTACTGACACTGCAAAGCAGAGAAAGAAATCACACAGTAAGCTTTACAAAGCTTAGTAAGTTCAAAATACAATACAATTATTTCATCAATTCAAACCAATGCATATAATAACCATCACATAGATCAATTCTCTCATATTCATACCATATCATTCATAGCTAAAATACTCATTCATCCATTCTTAGCTTTATCTATAAGCTCATCAACCACAAAGGTTCAATACATACCTTAGCTAATACATAGCTATTCAATTTCCAAGCTACTCAATGCTCGATATTACATGTTAATCATCCTTTGATATTCTCTAAATTTAATCACACACTCAGTGCCATATACATGTTCGAATCATAGTCGTCATCGCACACTTAGTGCCTATTCTTTCAACTGACTTATCTCGGTATCGCACACACAGTGCCAAATCTTTAAGCCAAAGCTTTCATAACATCGCACACACAGTGCTATTCATTTCTGTTTCGATTTCGATTTCGCACACTTAGTGCCATCTAATTAAATCTTGCACATAGCAACTCAATCTCATAATTGTATACATATTCATTTCATAATGCTAAAACACATCTTAATAACATATAATATATCCGAACTTACCTCGAACGTCAAACTATCGAAACGGTCGATTAATCGAGCACTTTATCTTTGCCTCGATCTCGATCCGAACCTCTCCTTTCTTGGTCTATACACATTCAAATTCAATCCATTCAATCACCAAATCATCCATTTTAGTCCAAACACACATATTTAGGGCATTTTACAAAATAACCCTCACATTTTCACATTTCGACACTTTAGTCCCTATTTCACAAAATCATCAAATACACAAAATTTCAAAACACATATGCTCAGTCGAATTCTCTCTATGTTCATACAAGTCTACACATTTTATTTATTTTACATTTTAGTCCCTCAATTTACACTTTTCTCAATTTAGCCCATTTTACTCAATTTCACTAAAAATCCCAATACAAACTATTTTAATCCAACACCAAGTTTCCATATTTCACTATCAACTAACACATAGCTCAAGTGTTCATCATTGACTCATCACAAAAACATCATCAATTCACAAAATTACAACATGGGTTAGCTAGAGCATGAAGCAACGATTACGAAAACGTAGAAATTATCAAAAATCGAGTTGAAAACACATACCAATTTTAGTCTAAGCTTGCCGAAATCTTCAAAGCTCCCTAACCCTTCTTTCTTTTCTAGTTTCGGTGGGTGAAAGATGAACACTCATCAATTTTTTTATTCTTTTTTTTATTAATATTACCTTATTAAACATTTTACCAATTTGCCCTTTTAATAGTCATTTAAAACAAATATAATTTAAGGCTAATATGTCATTTTGCCATCCACTATCTTAAAAATGGTTCATTAACAACATAAGGCCTCCTCCTTCAAAAGCCATCAACATTTAAGTACTTATAATTTAGCATATAGCTTTTACTCTATACGCGATTAAGTCCTTTCTCTTAATTCGACACACAAACGATCAAATTACCACACAGAATTTTTACACATGCTATAACACATATAATCAACATAAAAAATAATATTAAAATATTTTTACGACCTCGTATTTGTGGTCTTGAACCACCGTTCCGACTAGGGTCTAAACCGGGATGTTACATAAATAATGAAATGTATGAAATCTGATATATGAGAAGAAAAGTTGATAAAGAGAATATGTAAGAAAGTGTGACGAAATAGTATATGTATGAAAAGTGAAAGTGAGATTCTAGAAAATATTGTATGTTCGTGATGTTAAAAACTAAAATGTGGACTTTGTGAAATTTACGATTAAAATAAGAAAAGTGACGTGCATAAAAAATTGATATGTGAAATAAGAAATTAGGACAGAAAAAAAATCTTAATGTTTGAGATTCGAGGTTCGTGAAATGTTAAATAGTAAGCTTGAATGAAATGAACGAGAAAATGTAATGAAATCATGTTAAACGTGAAATTAAGCATTCATGATTAATTATTATAAATCCAGTATCGTGAAATGCCCATGTAGACTAGAGTTGAACTTCGTGGATATAGTTTGTAACAGCCCATTTTCAATGAAATCAGAATAGTGGTTTCAAGACCACAAATATGATGTGTGAATAATTATTTTATTATTATTTTTAGTGTCTAAGACATATTAGCAAGGTCGTATAAAAATTTCGTTAAGAAATTTTATTGTTTGCATGTTTAATTAAGTAAAAAAGACTAAATCGTAAAAGGTGCAAAAGTATAGTTCTAGTAGCTAAACGTATTAAAGGGCTATAAAACTTTAAAGTAAGAGTACTTAGATGGTAATTAGACCATTTAAGTGATAGTGGACATTTATGAGATTAGTTTTATTGAAATTATGGATGTTTTAAAAGGGTAAAAGAGTAAATAGGTAAATTAAAGTAAAAATTAAGTAAAATTAAGATATCATCTTCTTCCATTTGGTTTTCTTCAACCGAATATTCAAAGGAAAATTTGCTAGGGTTCGTTCATCTCAAATTGCTTGCATGTAAGTATTTTTCATCTCGTTTTTAATGATTTCTATGTTTTTGAAGTCGTTGTAGCTTAATCTAGCTAGCCTAGGGACTAATTTGCAAAACTGTTAAAAGATTAGAGTTTTTCCATGAATGTGTTCATGTGGTTTTTGATGTTTGATGGAAGAAAATAAATCTTTGTTGTTAGATAAACAATTTTTGTGAAGTGATTTTTCTTGAAAATGTCAATTAGGGATTTAATTGAAAAATGTGTAATATTCATGGTGGAATTTGTGAAATAATGAATTTTATGAGCTGCTATGGAACCATATTAAATTCAGCTAGCTTGGGTAGGGATGAAATTGCATGAATTTTAATTTACGAGCTTAAGGATTAAATTGTAAAGAAATCAAAACAATAGGGGTAAAAGTGTAATTTTGCAAAAATATGATTTTTGGATTGAATTGAATAGAATGATTATTGAATGGATTGAATTTGATTATTTAGATCAAGTTAAGTCTCATACAGATTTAGATCGAGGGAAAGATAAAGTGTCAGACAAGTCGATCATATTTCATCGTTTTGTGATCAAGGTAAGTTCGTATGTTTAAATAGCATTTTAATGTTATTTGATTTAAATGCTATTATGTTATTTATCATACCATGTCACGACGGAAATCCAACGATGTTTCAACAACTATCGAGCCCCGTTTGAACCTTAAGAATATATAGGATACAAATGACGTGTCACTAAGGTTACCATGTTTTGGGTGCTGGTCCTGAATGTCCTACCAGTGGCTGAGTTCCGGCATTTGTTGCTGATACACGATAGCTTATGTGAGTAGCACCGTGTAGCAATGTTCTGACCGACAGCTTGTGTGAGCAGGCCCTTTTGTGGCTCTTATGAGCATCTATGAAAAGGAAAAGGAATGGTTTCGACCATATGCTTAGCACACTTAGTGTGAGCTTTCCCACATATTCGATATTATTCTAAGTGGTTCAACGGGTATGAAAAGGGATGAACTGGTAAGGGTTTCGATGGTTTTCACTATGAAATTATGGAAAGGTATGAAGTATTGATAAACAAAGTATGTATATCCATGTTATGAAAAGTATAATTTCATATGATTTATGATTATGAGATTTACCTTACCATGTGATGAATTTTGTTATGTGATTAAGCACTAACTTGTGTTGTTGGTGATGCTTAGGCTTGTGCCAAGCTCGTGATGGATTGATTCATATTTATTTTTAAACTTATGCATTGAAATGGTAAGCATTGTTCATGATTTACAAACTTACTAAGCATAATATGCTTACGACGTGTTCTTTTCTATGTTTTATAGATTATCGGAAGCTCGATTGGTTTGGAAGCTCGTCGAAGACCAATCACACTATCCAACAACTATACCGGTAGATTTTGATGTTTTGATTCATGGTTATAATGGCATGTATAGGTGAACTGTGTTTGATGAAATGGTCATTATGTTTGGCTTGTAAATATGGTGTTTTGATTGATGAACTTTTGGCATTTTAATGTTTTGATGGTGGATGTTGAAATGGTCAAGTGAATGCATGTTTTGAATGACTAATTTGGTATGCTTGAATGTGATTTTGTCATGTGGTCATTGAGGTAAGATTGGTATGTAATTTGGTTGGAAACATATGGTTGATGAATGGCTAAATTATGCATATGTTTAGATTGATTTGATGCTATGTGATTGAGGTGCCTTTTGGCATATTGGTTGTATGATTAGATATCATGTTGAATTAGCTTTATTATGCATGTTTTAGGTACATTTTGAAGCTTGAGTATATTTGTAAATGGCTTGTATATCTGAGCATAGTTTGGGTGAAAGAAATGGCTTGAAAATGGTCCATTTCTTGTCCACACAGCCTAAGACACGAACGTGTGTCTCAGCCGTGTGTGACACACGGCCATGTGACACAGTTGTGTGTCCCCTGTAGGTTTCAAAGGGTTACAAGTCAGGCAGTTACACGGCCTAGCACACGGCCTGGCACACGGGCGTGTGGCTTGGCCGTGTGGCCCAAGTCAGAGAGTTACATGGGCACGAACACGGGTTGGGACACGACTGTGTGTCCCTACTTCAAATGTTCACACAAGCTGAGACAATGGCGTGTGTCTTAACCGTGTGAGTCACACAGCCTGGCCACACGGTCGTGTGACCCCTACAATATAAAATTTTCTATCTTTTTCCATGAAATTCTAAATGTTTCCGATTTAGTCCCGAATCATTCCTAAAGTCATTTTAAGGCCTCGAGGGCTCGAAAAAAGGGACAATATGATTGTGTTTGATTGAGCTATGATGTGTTTTGTAAAATGGTTGAAATTGAATGTTTTAAGTTAAAAATTTTTGGCAATGCTCTGTAACCCTATTCTGGCGACGGATACGGATTAGGGGTGTTACATAGTTGGCATGTCATAGGAACCTGAACAATCCCGTGTTAATCATGATATTTGAGAATTCAACACTTCGATGCTCCTATATTGTTATGCACTTTGATGCCCTTTTTCTAGCACTTTTGTGCTTCGTGTTACATGATGTGTTTCGTGTATCCATCTGGTTCAAACGTGTCTAGCATAGGCTAAACTGTCGTGGTAAGTGATTTTTGATAAAAAGTCTTGTTCCTGTTAATCCGTGTAATAATAACAATAAAAAGAAAAAGTGGAGCAAGTATTACTGAATTTTGTAATCATGGAATAACATTTTGTAATCATGGAATAACCTAATGATTATTAAGATATATCCGTGAATTAAAATGATAATATCACTCGTGATAACAAGCAAACAAATAAATGAATAGATTCTTGTAACACCCCTATACCTGAGTCGACTATCAAGTTGAGTATAAGAATGTCACATTTGACTGCCAAAGTAATCCTAGTTAAATTCAATTATCTAAACCTTTTTTCAATCATATTGTAACCCTATGAACATGTTTTTAACATATTTTTAGTGTACAACTTAAAACCGAGTGAAGCTTTTTAGTAAAAATTCATTTTGAATCATTCTTATGCAGAACAGGGCCCAAATTATCGATACTAGTACTAATGTATCGATACCTAGGCTTAGGTATCAATATTCCTACTGTATCAATACCGTTTTGAGCTTCGAAGTTGAAAAGTTCAAGAAAAGTACCCTATGTATCGATACCTTGTCCAATATATCGATACTTCCTTCAAAATATCAATACTTTGAGCTTGATATCAATACCAAAATGTTATTTGATGCTTTATTTTATGCCAGGGTTAATTTACCACCTTAGTCCTCCATATTTTACCCCTTTTTAGCCCCCAGTTACTTGTCAACTGTAATGTAACACCCTTTACCCATATTCAACGCTGGAACAGGGTACGAGGCATTACCGGACATAAACACAAGCAAACATACATTTCTGAGTCATAAATTTCCATTCAAATTAAAACTTTTCATACACATTCATATTGTCCCTAAAACAAGCCTACGAGGCTCAATACATGCTTTGGAAGTGGTTCAGGACTAAACCGAGAATTTTAGAAAATTTTACAAAACTTAGAAAAATTTTCAGGTTACAGGGCTCACACGCCCGTGTGGTCCAAGGGACACGCCCGTGTGACCCTTAGACACGCCCGTGCTACAGGCCGTGTTCAAAATAGGGTGCTCTCTGACTTGTGCCACACGGTCGTGCCACACGCCCGTTTGCTAGGCCGTGTGGTCGATTTAATTTTCATAATTTTTCATAAAATAGGTGCAGACTTCACTCGACCGAGACACACGCCCGTGTCCAAGGCCGTTTAGCACACACGGCCGAGACACACGCCTGTGTCTCTGCCCGTGTTTTATATTCTGGACATTCTGTTTCTCAAAATTAAGGTGCAGGGGACACATGGCCGGAACACATCCCGTGGGGCAAGCCATGTGTCACACACGGCCTAGACACACGCCCGTGTGTCTACCCGTGTGGACAAAAATAAGGCTATTTACCAAGCCATTTTGCCACCCGTACTTGTACATACATACACAACATCATATGGCACCAATCCAAGCATTTACATACAACCAAATCAGCCATAATCAAGACATCAACATATCATTAACATGCTACCATCTATCATACACAAACATCACATGCTTATCAACTCAAATCATGTAAATTCCCACATCTATGAAAGGCATCATCATATAAATTGCTCATACCAATTGTAGCCAATTTTCTATGGCCTTATACAAAAATGAACTTTCAACCAATATAAGCCAACACATTTGGCTAAATCAATTATGACACATAACAAAATGACCAAGTCCCCTATACATGCTATAACTCAAATGTTGAATTCATTGGTACCAAAATAATAGTTGATAGTGTGAATGAATCTCTGACGATCTCCAATCTCGAGCTAGCTTGGTGACACTATAAGACAAGGGAAAGAAAAAGGAGTAAGCTATATAGCTTAGTAAGGTCTTATGCAAATAATAAACAACATTAACCATACAATTGCCATATAAGTAACATACGTATATCAACCTAAATGTCATTAAAACCTCATGAACATAACATACTCAATCATATTCTTACCAATAGTTCATCATATATCGAATTCATTTCCTTTGAGTTTTTCGTACATACCTGTACTAACTCGTAACATAATCACATACTTTCTCATCTTTGACATACCCATTGAACCCCTCGGAATACTATCGGATACACGGAAATCTTTGCACATAAGTCCCACATATGTAGCCAATGCTACCACAAATCTCATAACACATATAATCTCGCTCTCGAGCTATCCTCAGGCCTGCTCACATAAGCTGTCAGGTATCCGCAACATATGTCAGTATACCCAACCACCAGTAAGACGTACAGGACCAGCACCCGGGACACATAAATCACATAATCACATGGGTTCTTAGTGACATGTCACTTGTATCCTAATCTATTCCTAAGGTTCAACCGGGATTTCCCTCTTGTCAGAACTTCGTCGAATATACTCATAGAATCAATCATACATTTCAAGCAATATCAAAACATTAAAATACAAATATAACATTGCATTATTTACATACGAACTAACATTTGTACAAAAATAGTGAAAATGGACCTAATCGTCAAACACTTTGTTTTTCCCCCGATCTAGGTTCGAACTTCGTTTTTCTTCATCTATAATAGCAAATTCAGCTCATTTAATACTCGTATTATTCAATTCAGCCCAAAAATTACATTATGGAAAAATTACATTTTTACCCCTAATTTTTCAACTTTTTACATTTTAGTCTCTAGGCTCGTAAAATGAAATATGTTCAATTTCTTCAAAACCCAAGCCTAGCCAAACCTTACTGATGCTTATAACAGCCCACATTTTTCATTAGTTCACACTTTTACTACATGTTTTATAACTTTTACAAATAGGTCCTTTTAAGCATTTTCATCAAAAATTACTTAGTAAAAGTTGTTTATCTAACACCAAACTTGCATAATCTACCATTAAAAATCAAAATACACAAATATCCAACATGGGTAAAATTTTAGACTTTGATTTTCTTTCAAATTAGTCCTTGAAATAGCTAAATTAGGTTACACCGATCTCAAAAATGTAAAAATCATTAAAAACGGGACAAGAACGGACTTACAATCAAGCTTGGAAGATGAAAAAACCCTAGCTATGGAGACCCTTGTGATTTTCGACCATGGGAGGATGAAATTGAGAAGATGACATCTTTTATGTGTTTAATTTTGTCTTTATTACCCAAATAACCAAAATGCCCTTAATGCCAAACTTTGAAATTTCACCCTACCATGTCCATTTTTGTCCAACATAAAGTATAATGGTCTAATTACCATCTAAGGACCTCCAATTTAAAATCTCATAGCAATTGGACACTTCTAACATATAGAACTCAAGTTTTGCACTTATTGCAATTTAGTCCCTTTAACTAAATTGAGTGCCCAAACTTCAAAATTTTCGAACGAACTTTTCACGAAATCATTTCATAAAACTGTAGACCATAAAAATATAATAAAAATAAATTTTACTGCGTCGGATTTGTGGCCCCGAAATCACTGTTTCGACTAGACCCAAAATCGGGCTGTTACATGTAACCATATCAATCCATATATCAAATTAGCTCCAAGCATCCTTTAATCCTAATTTCATTTACCAATTCATAAACATATAATTATCTCATATCATTTTAAGCAAATATCAAGTTTTACAATTAATTCCGTTTTCATTTCAACCTTAAAACATATCAACTTTATTGTCAAAAGTCATTACCCAACCACTTATTTCTTAAACATATGATGTTTTGTAATGAACCTTATGAACATGCCATTAATTTCAAATTTATAAATTTAACACAATTATCAACATTTTACAAATATGTCATTTAGAGTATTTACTCTAAAAATAGTTTATCCTCTCTACATGTCATTATTATTAATATTTACCAATAAATTTGTCAATTAAGGCTCCTTAATTCATTTTATATCAGTCACTTACTTAGTATTTCAATAAAACATTTGCACTTCCTTTATGTATTAGCAAAACCATCCTCTGTAACAATTTCAAAGTGTTATAACTCTTCAAATATTTTCCTCCTCTCCAATCAACATCCTTAATGCTTTTATATATGCATAAATCTTTGGTTTTTAACATATCATGCCTATGATTGACATTCATTAAGGATTCTCTAATAACACATACATACTCTTATCAAGGCTACCCATTTGAGTGACAATCACTAAAATATTTATATCTTGGTCTACAGGATTCTAAATTAAGATCCACCTTTTTTTCTTGAAACTAAAATCGATGAAATTTCTACCATAAAAATTTTGAGATTTTTACTTAATCCAATTAATACAATTTATTCTTCAAATCTTCCCCTCTTCTGCTGCTAGGTAGTTCTAACCCTTCTTCACTAAAAAAACTATTATTTTTCAGTATAAGTCTCATATTAAGTTGCCATTTATTTTCCTTGAAAATAGGATCATTAAGATTTTATCCATATATATTTCATTTTCTAAAAAAAAATTTACAAGTTATAATGATTTTTGAAAGTTAGAACAGGGGAAACCCGAAATCATCTGACATTGTCTCACAAAAATTCATATATCTCATAATCTACTACTCCTTTACTTACACAATTTCTTTTATGATGAACTAGACTCAACAAAATTTAATTCCATATTTAATTCAATATCTAATTCGATTTCTACAATTTTTGGTGATTTTTCAAAATTAAGCTATTGCTACTGCCCAAAACTGCTTTAGTAGATACACTTATTTTTCCCATGGAAACTTGATGCTTTGTATAAATTTACTTACTTAGTCTACTATTTTATTTAAATTCATATAGTATGCATTCTAATCATAAAACATTTAACACAATTCTTTGAAATACAATTAAAACCTAGTTTAGGAATGTTTCTCAAAAGTGCTTTTGGGGAGAAGTTGAAATTTTTAGCTTCTCAAAAAAGTGTTTTTGAGCCAAATTTTGTCTTGGGAGAAACATTTTTATCTCTCAAAAAGTAGCTTGTTTAGGAATTCTGTTGTCCAAAAGTGTTTTTGTCTCAAAAGTGCTTCTTAGAAGCTATACGAAACACACCCTAAAGCTAACATGAAAACTTACCTCTTTTACTAAGGATTTCTTCCCTTTTTGCTTATTTTCCTTTCCTTCTTCAATTCATGACCACCCTTCTTTTTCTTTCAATTTTTTCTCCACTTCCATCTACTAATTCCTTTTTCTAAATTTATGTACATACTCTCTAGGATTTTTCTTCATTTTTCTTCTTTGGTGCCTAGGGAAATTTCCAAGAAATTTAAGAGAAATGGTAGAATTTAATGACAAAGGACTAAGTTGCATAAAAAAGTAAAACTTCCCCCTATTTATACTAGTGATGGACGATGGTGGGATAATGAAGCATGAAGAATTTTCTTCATTTTTCTTAAAAAATCTCTAAATTAATTAATATTAAAATATTATAAAAAATCTATTACTAATAATTTTAATCCAATGGTCACAATTTCTTCTTACTTTTCAACTTAATCTAATGTTCCAAATTTTTCCATAACCAAAGATATTTTCCCATAATTATCTTATTTAAGAAATGAATATTTTACCCTTGTACTTTCTCTACAATTCTATCTTTTTTATGACATATTCTTGGTAAAATTTACAATTTAGTCCTCATTTCTTCATTTGTTCAATTTGGTCCTTCTAGACCCTTCCACCCTTAAGATATTTGCACTATTAGCCCTTCAACATTTCCATATTTATATTTTAACCCCTCACATTTTAAATATTTACACTTGGACCATAGAACTTTTCATATTTTTATGATTTAGCCCCTGACTCAAATTAATATTTCACAATATACTTCTTATATCAATTTTCTCTAACATCCCTCATCATTTACTTTCTTTATATCTTATTTCACTAAAAAAATCTATCTCATATTATTTTTTACCAAGGGGGTTTTAGGAATGTTACAATTCTAATTTCATGGGTACTTACTGATCTGTCACAAGCTTAACACATTATTTTTCTAACGCGTAGGTACAAATTAGACATCAAGTAGCTTATCTCATCACATCCCCTAAGCTTGGAAAGAAGTAACGATTAAATATTTTGGTCCTATATATGGCATGTACATAGGTAATGTTGGTTGAAATGAGATGTGTTGATGGACCTAATTGAATAATATGAATACTTTCTTAATCTTATAAAATTTGCCATAATTTATGAAATTATGATAGGTTATACAACTATTGGAATTTGGAGTTGAGTCTATATGATTGAATTGAAAACTGTATTGGTTGAATTTTTTTGGAGTCTTGGACATGGAGCAAAATGTTAAAGAACTAAAATTTGGTATAGGAATTTTTCCTTGAGTTTTCAAACTTTGAACAATACAATGGTATTGATACATGGCCAAGGGTATCGAAATTTCAAGGTAAGTATCGATACTTTGACTAAGGTATCGATACCAGTGGCTTTTATTGAATTTTCTTAAACTTCAAAGCTAAAATTGGTATCGGTTCCTGGATCAATGTACTGATACCATATTGAAGGCTATCAATACTTTCCCTCAAAGAACATTTTTGTGTTTTATAAATTGTTAAGACGAGATGTCATCTGGAAATTTATCAGGTTTTATTCAGAAATTAAGTTGTAATCATAAATATCATATTTGTTCTTATAAGATATTTATTGGGCAAAGCTCAACTTATCTGAATGTGTTTGTTGTTTCGCTGGAAACAAATGTAGCATTCCTATATCTTGACCCGACAGTCAGGTCGAGTATAAGGGTGTTACAGCATAAGCCAAAGCTTTATTTTGGTTTTGATATTTTTTTTAATATTGTTACATAAAAAACTTTTTTCACCCACATCACTATATCTCTACCAACTTTAAACCCTTAATTGAGTTAGATGTTATTTTTATATGCACAGATGTATTTTAAATATGTGAGTCTTGTTGGTAATGCAAATATATTGGAAAAAAAAATATTTTTTAAATAGTTACGATTTGAAAAAATAAGAATCTATCTTCTAAACGGTTACCATTTGACATAATCAAAATCTGGCTATTGAGATTTTTAGGAATTTGACTCTACAGATTTACCATTTTGCCCATTCAGAAAACAATATAAATAGGAGTTCATTCTCCTCATTTTTCATTGAACACAACAAGATAAAAATAACTTCTCTCATCCCTTTATTCTCTAAATTCTAGTGTTTTGCAAAATTCCACGAGAGGGAAATTCTGTCTAGAAGATTGAGTTTTAAACGGGACCCTTCTGTGACCTCTCCAATCTTTCCTGGGAATTGAATCTAGTGTGGTTTCGCTGGTTTTCTTCCATTTTATTTTCTAATTAGATTTTCGACCAACTACTTTTGTTTTTTTCGATTTCAATTCCTTTTGAGAAGAGCAATACCAATTGTGTTCCACCTTCTTTATTTGGGTGTACGAATATTGAAGCATTGTGTTAACCTTGGGGGCGGCGTACACTACATGATTACACCGATTAGGGAGAATTTGCTTCTAAGGCAGTGGTTCTACCACGACACATTGATTGTTTTTTTTATTTACACTCAATTTGGTTTCCTGTCAACGCTAACAGTTTCATGTTGCAGTAGTATATTTCCAACAATTTAGAAGCAAATTATACTATTGTTTAAACATGAGAATTATTTCCCTTTCTTGTTGTTGGAACCAATGAAGGCTCGTACAGGCAATGAGCTAGAGTACACTTGAGGATCGTTGGAGAAAGTGAAGTGTCCTATTGAGGCAATCAGTTTGAGGGCACATGAGTAGTGCAAGAGTGTGCCTAAGTAGCGTTGGAGCGTTTGCAAACTCCATCTGTGTTGACTAGTGGGCCATTTCGATCAAGATGGGTTTGGAAGGCTGACCGGTTACGCGAGTGCATATTAAAACACTGAATTTATGAAATTATTTCCATAATCCGACTTTACTGCAAAAGTACAATGTCAGTTTTAATATTTATAATGTTACAATGGAACACCTAAGTATTCCAAGGATCGAACCTAAAGGAAGAAATGATTGAGCAATGATTAGCATACACAATAGAGTCTAAGTGGCTACTAATACAATTTTATAGTATGGCAATTCATAAAAGAAGATTTTGCAAGAAAATTAAATATTCTACTCTAAGGACTAAATTGCAAGAAATAAAAACTAATGAGATTATCCAACAAACCACTAATGGGGGTTGGTTGACTTCGATGTGGTTCACCAAATCTCGGTCTAAAGACATAAATTACTTAAATTACTAAGTGGCTCTATTTTATCTCTCAATCTCAACTTAATCGACTTCGACGAATTTGGCCTGATTTATCTCTCGATCTCGCCGATTAATTCGGGACTAACAAACGGGTGCACGACAAGATTACCTCTCGATCTCACTTTATCTTGATATTCCCTTAGGGACGTCACTACGTAAGTTCTTAGTTCTATTCAAATTAGTCCAATTCGTTACGCTTTAGTCCCTTGTCCAAAGATTTTAGTTTATCCACATCTCCACCAACCAACCTCCTTAAAGGTTTAGTTACTCATGCTTAAAGTGAAGAAAATAAACATAACAATGGAAAACAAGGCAACCATGAAAGTGAAGTCTAAGAAAAATAGGAAAGTTGAGATTTTTATGTAAGAAAACTTAAATAGCATGAAACCTAAAGCATTTAATAAGAAAATATAAGGCAAGAAACATAAAAAGAAACAAGCTTTAACAGATTTAAAGTAAAATAAACTGAAATACATTAAACTAAAGCTTAAAGAGTCTTGAAAGCAAAATACAAGGACTGCAATGCAAATGAACCATAGCTACAGTGTTAACTAATATCAAGAATAGCAAGAACAAGAAGTAAATACAGAAAATAAAGTCTAATCTAAGGTAGAAGAAGAGAAAAACTAAAACCCTTAGAAAGTGCAGAAAAAATAAAGAAAGCCTAGAGAAAACTAAACCTAAAACTAAGCTAAAATGTCTCTCTCCTCCTCAGCAATTTTTGGCTATTTTGAAGGGTGTTCTGATGACTTTTTGATGCCAAAATTACCCCTACACGGGCCTTGTGTGATTGGTGAGCTGGGTAGATAAAGGTTTTCCATTTTGTCCAAGTTTGTCACCTTGACAAATGAGATATTACGATACCCAGGGGAGGATATCGCAATGCCACTGAAGGGCCTCCCTGGTCTTCTACACTGTCGGAGGTATAGCAATTCCAAGGGTTGGATATCGCGATACCGTTGCCCTAGATGTTGTTCTTTCTCATTTTCAACCTCCGACATGTCCCTACAGTACTCAAACACACACTAGGCCTCTAAATGGAACTATCGACAAATTGGATAAAAAATGAGATAAAAATGAGGCGTTTTCACTTATTACTCGAAAATATTAAAATAACGAAAAAACTACGCTAAAAACTCTATTTTGCTCGAGAAAAAGCTCTTTAAGTTGTCGAAAAAGCCTAATTTGCCATGTAGATTTGTGGCAGATCAAAGGCCTTGGGAGTTTGAGTTGGTCAGAGGACCCTTGAGTTTGAGTTGGTTGGAGGACACTTGAGTTTTAGTAGGTTGGAGAACCCTAGAGTTTGAGTTGGTTGGATGACCCTTGAGTTTGAGTTGGTTGGATGACCCTTGAGTTTGAGTTGGTTGAAGGACTATGAATAGATCGTTGTATCCTTGTGTTTGGGATAGGGCTTACAATGCCCTTATCCGTGATAACCTACTAATACATGAGATTTGTGGAGCTAATCCAAGCTTCACCGAGTTTTTAACCAAACTAGACTAGAGGGTTATCGAGTTTGAAAGCTTGAACAAGATAACTAATAGGGGATGTCTTGTTTAGACAACCTATGAGATTGTGCGGAGAAAGGAGCAGCGTACCAGAGTTTGCGTGAATGATCATTAAAATTTGAAATTGAGATTGAGATCGACCAAGTTTGGTGGTGCCATATGTGTTGCGATTGGCCAAGATGGCCACACCTAATGGGGTGACCATGGAGAGGCCGAGAGGGTCTAAGTTGGGGATGGCCAATGTGTCTGAATTTCCAATGTTGAGAAGTTTTGTGTTGGTGTCGTAAGGGGCGATTGGAATAAAACACGTCCAGAAGGACACATCCAATGGGATGTCGCAAGAGTGCGGTTGGTGCCATATCCAGAAGGATGCTTTTTTAAGTATCAAAGACATGGTAATAATCATTCGAAAAAGGGTCATACCATTAAAGGTTCCTCAACATTGTAACTTGATGATTATGTTTTGTGGCATTGAGTCCGAGTGTTCGGTGGAAGAATAAGCATAGACAAGACTACACCAACGATTGAGATGAGACCAAGTTCGAGTTTATGTCCAATGCGTATTGAATGGATCATAAAATTAGGCCTTGAAGGCCCAATATGAACTTGAGACTGAAATGTCAACTTAATGCAACAAGTTTACTAAAAGTGTGACTTTATTTTGATGAAGGCATCAACATAGTAAGTGGGGGAGTGTCATGGTTAGCAATTTACTATGCTAGTTATCAAGGTTGAGCTTCCCCAAATGGTCTTGAGTGAAATTAAAGTACAATAACTTAGAAGTTGGAATTTTTCAGATACCCTACAGTCCTAGAATGATATTGTGATGTAAACTGGGTGACAGATAAAGTTAGCTTTACAAGTGTGTATGTCTTTACTTTAGATGGAGCAACTATTTCTTGAAACTCTGTTAAACAGACGTGTATTGATCGTTCCACGATGGAATCACAGTTTTGATTGAGCCGGACAAGAGGCCAAGTGACTTAGGAATCTACTTCCAGAGATTTCTTCATGGAAGAATAGAGTACTTGTTTTGGAGTACGTGAGGTTTGAAAGGAACCTAGCTGACCCACTAACCAAAGGGATAAGTAGGAAAATGGTTCTTGATTTGTCGAGGGGGATAGGTCTTAAAGCCTAGTGGTTGAGGAATTCTTGGTGGATAGCCAAATTAGTTCTCTAAGTTCAATGTGGTCAAACGAAACCATGGAAAAACTTATAATGTACATTCTACCTATCCCTATGGTGAACGATATACATGCATAAGGTTGAGTTCTCACTCTTAGTGAATTCATATCCCAAGATTTGGTTGGTCCTATTGAGACGGACTTGATGAATTCACTAACATGTGAGGTTGAGTTTATTACTCTTAATGAGTTCATATCCACAGTTTGGGTGGTCCTATTGAGACGGACTTGATGAATTCACCGAATTTAAATTTGAGAGGATGAGCTTAATAAATGTCTTAATGATTTCATAGTCCTGATTCGGGTGGTCTATATTGAGATAGACTTAATGAAATCACCTATGTAAGTGTGAAAGACTAGCCACCTTTTATGAAATACATTGGGCAATCTTTCTAGAGCACTTACCAACATCCCGAGGTGTATTAGCTAAAACTTGTTAATCTATCACAGAACATCAATTGGATCTAAAATCAGTTTGTGTCATGAGTTAACCCCTATCTTAACAAGTTCAAGA
This sequence comes from Gossypium sturtianum, assembly GCA_025698515.1. Lineage (NCBI taxonomy): Eukaryota > Viridiplantae > Streptophyta > Magnoliopsida > Malvales > Malvaceae > Gossypium > Gossypium sturtianum. The sequence continues at coordinate 96,109,638 of CM046945.1, read as the reverse complement.
TTCATTCACTTGTTAAAGAGAAGAATCACTCATTTCACTACGTACTAGTTCAAATACACAAGATACTAGTGCTTAAGCGGCTAATTTCGTTGTTACTCTTCTCATGTTTTACTTTTTTTCCATGTTTACAAAAATTACTTTGCATTAGTAGATAAATGTTGGTAATGCAAAGAAATTGAAAAAATATATTTTTAAACGGTAACGATTTGACAAAATTAGAATCTAGCTTTTAAATGGTTACAATTTGACAGAATCAGAATCTGGCGGCTGAGATCTTTTAGGAAATTGACTCTGAAAATTTATTGTTTTGCCCATTCAGAGAACAATATAAATAGGAGATCATTCTCCTTATTTTTCATAGAACACAACAAGAGAAAACCATCTTCTCTCATCCTTTTGTTCTCTAAATTTTGGTGTTCAGTGAAATTACACGAGAGGGAAATTCTGTCTAGGAGATTGGGTTTTAAGTGAGACCGTCTGTGACCCCTCCAATCTTTCCTAGGAATTGAACCTAGTGTGGTTTCGCCGATTTTCTTTTAGTTTATTTTTCGATCAGATTTCTTACCAACTGCTTTTGTTTTTATTTTTGTTTTGATACCTTTTGAGAAGAGCAATACAAATTGTGTTTCACCTTTTTTATTCGGGTGTATGAATATTGAAGTATTGTATTAACCTTAAGGGGCGACGTACACTGCACGATTACACCGATCAGGGAAAATTTGCTTCTAAGGCAGTGGTTCTTCCACGGCACAATGATTGCTTTATTTATTTACACTCAGTTTGGTTTCCTATCAACGCTAACAATTTTGTTTTGCAGTAGTATATTTCCAACTTTAAACCCTTAACTGAGTTAGATGTTATTCTTATATGCACACGTGTATTTTAAATATGTGATTTTTATATGCATACGCATGTGATACAAGTATTAGTATCTATAAAAGGTCAATTCATCAATTGAATCATAGGTGGAGTAGTAAAATATTTACCTATGAATCTTCAACAAATTTGGGTTCAATTTCGAGATATTTAGTTTATTTTAAGTTGGTTTTTAGTTATTAATTTAAAAAAATTTAAATAAAATATTAGATTATAAAAATCAGTATAATAATATTTATTATTTCCTTTTAAAAAAATAATTTTTTAATTAATTTAATTTCTAATTAACTTATAACACTGACTAATACATGAACGGATGGGGTAAAATTTATTAAATTCAATTCACCAAAGATGTCAATTTTCATGTTTGAAAAATCAATTGACTTGTGAGGACTTTTTGGATGAGATCCAAGTATTTTTGGGTTTAGATGCCTTCATAGCGTTCGAAGAGCTGTTTCTTAGCTTCGAAACTTATTTTGAATCACTTGATTTCGAGTTCTGAATCTCAAGCTATAATAGTTTTAGTGAAGATTACACGAGTAAAATTTCAGGACGAGATTATTATGAGAAATTACGAATTTCGGGCTTTTATTCAATTTTAAATCCTATTAAATTCAAGTTTAATGCTTATTTTTTATTATATATTAGCCCAATATTATATCTATTAAGTTGTATTTATTTGAATGCAATTAGCTAGCCTATATGATGGCTTCTTTATTATTCATTAAAGACATTTCTTCATTCATTAATAAAATTTTTAACTCTTAGAGTTAATTTCATTCGTGTAAGATTGCTTTCTTATAATTCTTAGAAGCGGTTTTTTCTTCTCGATTTTCTTCAAGGAGTCATGGGAATTCATTTTTCATCCTTCAATTTGCCAATTATTATTTCTTGGAGGGTTGATTAGAGTCAATAATTGAATTTGTTGGGGTTCATACATCTCAAAGAGTTCAGTTGGACAACTATCTCCTATCTATATCTATTGGTTTATTCGATTAATCTTTTATCTTTTAATTTCCGTTTTCTTTATTTATTTTTTATTCTTTAATTTCTTGTTTTAGTTGTTTTCTTTTTTTTTTTATTTTCTAAATTTGTTTGATTTCTTCTTTTCAGGTCAGATCTGAATCTTTTTTCAAGTCAAACAAATTAAATATGATCTTGGTCTGTTGTGCCCCTTATCATTTGATAACAAATGTAGGCATTTTTTTCATTTCACATGTGAGCTAATAATCAATTTCTTACTGCAAATTTTCTACTATTTTGAAATTGTTTTACCTAGAAATATTTTCAAAAATTTGATTGTTTGAGTGGGTAAACAACCTCATTTTAATATGAAAAATTAACCATTATTTTTAGGCACTATTTTACAGTAAAGAAATGTTTCCATGGAAAAAAAAAGTTGAAAAAAATAAAAAATAAAAAAAATGTGAAAATGTGCAAATGTTAAAAAAAATCGAAAAATATTTTGTGGGTGGAATTTTGTGCCAAAAATTTTCAGATAATTTTTTTTTATCATTTGAGGAAGCCCTAGATTAAATTTCATGATTTTAGCACATTGGAAACATCTTGAACGAAAAATTCAAGTTGTTTTTCATTGTTTCGAGTTTTCTGTTGTGTAGTTTATTTTCTTTGAATCTAGCCTTGTGTTTTCTTTTGCTTTTAGAATTTCTTATTCTATTACACATTTTTTGCTTCTTGTGTTAATAGGTACAAAAAAAGTTGCCTCTCCTTTCTCTACGCAACTTACTTCTAATTCTTTGGCTCTTTAGAGCTTTAAGCCAGCTTTGTTAGAGAGTGATCCCACATCTTTTTGGAATATTATTGAGTTTGATTACTCTTTAAAAGTTACAAGCGAGACAATCTTATCTTCTTTTCTTTTCCTTTTAAAGTTGTTATTTTTATTACGAGTGCATAACAGTGAGACTTGATTTTACTTGATCAATTTTTTGTTCGAGTGTTTTTACTTTTAGATTCTTAAAAATGGTGTGCACACATAGTATCGAAGAGGAGAATGATAAACCTTGGGCAAAACATAGATTTTGTATTTGTAAAAAGCCCGCATGAACATGTTCTCCCCAATGCCACTCAATCTTCTATTGTACATGTAATAGCCCAAATTTCAGCGATGTCGAAAATAGTGGTTCGAGACCACCAAATCCGACAAATAAATTCGTAGATTATATTATTTAATATTTACGAGCCAAATGTAGCTTTTAAAAGATTTTTGAAATAGTAAATTGTGTTTTATAAAGATTTATTTGGTTAAGAAATTGAGAAAAAGAGGTATCGAGATCTCGGTATTATAAACCGAGCCATAAATATTTTTATGAATAATTACGGAGCGTCAATAAGGTAGTATTAAAATTTCGTTAGAAAATTTTGACGTTTGGGTGGTTAATTAAATTAAAAGGCCTAAATTGAAAAAGGTGTAAAAGTTGCTAGAAGGATTAAATAGCTCAATTGTCAAATGAGGAAGGACCTAAAGTGCAAATAAGCCCAAAGGAGATATTTTGGGCGGCAATAGCTGAGAGAAAAATCAGGAAATGGGTGAAATAAGGGCAAAATTGGAAAATTTCCAAAATTAGTTAAATAAAAATAGGACCAAATTGGAATTTCTAGAATTCTCATCATTTTTCTTCATATTCATCAGCTGAAAAACAGCCATGGAGGAGGGTTCAAGCTGGTTTTCATACTCTAGCTTCATGTAAGTTTAATTCTTGCTTTCTCCTTGAAATTTCTAAGTTTTTGGACTTTTACAATTGGGTCCAACTTACTATGTCATTAGTTTTTGATTCCATGGCTAATTTTTAAAGTTTCTATGGATGAGTGCTAGAAGAATATGATGAATAAACATAGAATTGAAGATTTAATGTTGATATATGATGATTTTATCAAGTAAAATTGATGGAAATTGACTTTAGGACCTAATAGTGAAAGAGTTTGGAATTAAGGTCTAGTGCTAAAGTTTTGACGTCCAAGGGTTATGAAGTAGTTTAAAATGATAGAATAAAGTATTAATTGAGAAAAAATATCTCAATTGAGGGGTTAATTGAGCAAGGACTGAATTGTACGAACTGTGAAATTTGGGGCAAAATGAAAATTAACATTTTGCACTAAAACAGTTTTGGACAGTAGCAGTAGTCTAACTTTGAAAAACCACCAAAAAATTTATAAATCGAATTAGATGATGAATAAAATATTAAATTAAAGCTTATTGAGTCTAGTTTCTTATAGAAGAAATGCTGTAAGCAATGAAATTGTGAATCATGAGATATAACAAATTTTGTGAGACAAGGTCAGAATGATTTCGGGTTCCCCTATTCTTACTTTGTAAAATCATAAAAAATTGGAGGAAAATAGTTAGAAGCTTAAATTTATATTTTTAAAATCCTTAACGGGTCTATTTTCAAGAGAAACAAACAGGAACATCATCCAAATCCTATACAAGGAGATAATTAGTTTTTAGTGAATAAGGATCGGAACTGCCAGACAGCAGAACAGGGGTGAATTTAAAGAATAAATTGTACTTATTGCCTAATCCAAAAATTCTGAAAATTTTATGGTAAGAATATATGTGAGTCTAGTTTTAGGTAAAATTATCGGATCTTAATTTGGAGTTTTTTAACTCAAGATAAAAATAATTTAGCGACTGTGACACGAATGGACAACTTGAATATCCATATAAGTAAATAGTGAAAATTATAGATAATGTTACTTACAAGTGTGTTATTTATACTAAGGATGTGGATTGAGAGGAGGAGGAGGAAAAATATATGAATGACTTGTGTATAAATTGATCACATGCCCGATTATAATCGATAAATGTTAAATTAGAAATGATATAATGTTTTATTTCGAATATTTACTATGAAATTGTGATTATCGTTATGATATAAAAATTGAATTTGTAAGTTTGTATGTAAATAATACATCGTTTTTATTTATGTTTTAATATTTTGTTATATTATATGAGATATGGTTGAATATGGAGTAATTATTTGATGTAAATTATGAATTGTGATTGATTATGGATGAATTGGTAAAATGTTGAAAAGTGAGAATTCCCGGTTGAACCTTCGGAATAGAAAAGATACGAATGAGGTAGCTAGGTCACATGTGTGGTACTAAGTGTAGGCCACTATGTGTACAAGAGAGCTACGAGATGGTTTTAGGTCACGTGTGTAGTACTAAGTGCAGACTACTACGTGTACCAGACGGATAGGTCGCATGTGTAGTACTAAGTGCAGGCTACTATGCGTACCCGATAGCTTCGATCACATGTGTGGTACTAAGTGCAGGCCACTATGTGTAAGTGATGGTTTTGGTCACATGTGTAGTACTAAGTGCAGGATACTATGTGCACCGGATAGCTTCGGCTACAAGGGTGGTACTATGTACAGGCCACCGTGTATCTGTTATTATTCTGATGAGTTCAACGGGAAATTGACTAAGTGAAAATACATGTGATCATGTAACGACTAAGTGTAATTGAATATGACTATGTGATGAATAAGTGCAGGTATAAGTGTGAAAATTTATGAACAATGTGCTCGATATGTGATCGAACTTTGGTAAGATTGATTCAGAGTAAGTGTTACATGGAATTATGTGATATAAGGAAATACGAGTTGATGAGACATGAACATAAATCTTGGTTGATGAATGAGCTCATTTGTGATTATATATTTTTACACCTTGAGTGTATTATCCGTATGAATTGGTATTCCAAATGAGTTAATGAGAAAAGTTCTAATATGAAATAATCTGAATTCGAAATGAAATATTATGAAAACGTACTTGAAATACATTGGTATATCTTGTATATGTTATTTGAGTTCATAATGTGGAAGGTAAATGTATGTGGAAATTTGAGATGATGATATATGTACATGGAATCTATTGGTGGATACGTACATCCAAATTTATATGATAAATTTTAGTCAACATTGAAATTGGACTCAATAAGTGATTTGTCAATTTAAATTGTGATTGGCAGGAAGAGTTAGTGAGTTGCATGTTTATGAATTGTTACACGTATTTGTCTGAAATACGAGGAAATGATGGTACTTGATACATGGAAATATGAGACTGTGATATATAAAAACATGCAATATGTTTGATAAATGTGTTTATTCATAATTATAGAACTTTACACCTCAAGTGTACTATTTGTGTAAAGATGATGTTCAAATGATTTGATGAGTAGAACTCAAATATGAAGTAGTTAGAAACCAAGACAAATTGTTATGAAAATGTATATGAAATACAGAGGTATGATTATTATATGTGATATGAATACATAATGTGAAAAAGTATAGGTATAAGAGGAATTTAATAAGAATTGAGCCTATATACATTTCTTGTTATTTATATGAAGTGTACGACTAACAAATGGTAATAAGTATAAGGCTTGGTTGAATACCTTAAATTGGTTCTTGACTGTATTAAAATGTTGGTAAAGATAAAGGATCAAGTGAGTGAGAAATATGGCTTGGAAAATAGCCTAATTTTCGCCCACACACTGCAGACACACGGGCGTGTGTCTAGGCCGTGTGTGACAAGCTGTCTACCCCATGGGCGTATGGTCCGATTGTGTCCTCCCATCCACAGGGCGTATGACCACTTATATGCGAGAAAAATTTTAAAAGTCGCTAAAAATTTTCCTGAGGATCCGGTTTAGTCTCGACCCGATCTTAATGCATGATTTGGACCTCGAAGGTCCGTTAAAGGAACGTTTATAATTAGTCTTGGTATTTGAACGATAATGATTTCAAATTATCTGTAAGTGTTCTGTACTCATTGGTAATGCCTCGTAACCCTGTTCCGGCGACGGATACGGGTTGGGGGTGTTACAGTACATTGGTTTGTTGAGAACGACATTGGTACAAAAGACATAGCAAGTTCTGTGAGCTTAAACGACTTCTGGTGTAACATCCCGATTTAGGGATTAGTTGAAATAGTGGTGCGAGACCACAAATCCGAGGTATATGTATAAGTTTTGAGGTTTATGCTATGTTTGCATGTTAGAGTGGAAGTTTCATGAAGCAATTTTGTTAAATTGCGGTTGAATTGTCCAAAAGGACTAAATTGCAAAAGTTGCAAAATGTGAGATTCTAGAAGCTAATTGTATGAAATAGTTTTGGATTATCAATTAGAGGTCCTTAAATAGTAATTTTCCTAAATTCTAATTTTTGGACAAAAATGGGCATGAGTGGATGATATTGGAAAGTTTAGTGAGAATGGGCATTTTGGTCATTTAACAATTAAATGATTAAAAAGGGGAAAAGATGACAAAATTTCATTCATCTTCTTCTCCAAGCTGCCGAAAATTTCAAGAAGCCATTGTTAGGGCTATTCAGTTTTTCAAGCTTGCTAGTAAGTGCATCCAAGCCCCGTTTTTGATATTCTTCGTATTTTTGAAGTCCTAGTAACATGAGTAAGCTATTTTTTTAGCTATATGTTGAGCTAGGATTGATGTTCAAAAATGTAACCATGTATGACATGCATGTATTTTGATGTTTTATGGAAGATTATGAAAGCTTGATGTAGTAGAAACATCTTTTGCTAAGTGAATTTCATAAAAAAATGCATGTAGGGACTAGTTTGTGAAAGTCTTGAGATGGGGCATACATGAGTGATTTAGTGAGAATTGATGATTGCTTTAGTTGAGTAAATGATTCGGCTAAGCATGAAATGGTAGAAAGTTGAATGAAAATCACTTTACGAGCCTTGGGGAAAAAGTATAAATATGAGGAAGTTTAGGGGCAAAATGGTAATTTTGCTAAAGTATGAGATAAGGGTCAATTTAGTCAATGTGTGTATTGAATGAGTTGATTTATCATTATAGATCAAGAAAGACGAAGCCCGGATAGAAACCGAGGCAAGAGCAAAGTAGTGGACTAAATTGCACACCTTCATACTTTTGAGTACCGAGGTAAGTTTACGTACAAACAATGCATTTATGCGTATATATTGTTAATGCTAGCTAGTGTGTAGCATGATTGAGAACCTATTCGATTCTAGTGGAATGAATGAGATAGTAGTTGTGAATGGATGAATGTATTACAAAGTAGACATGTGAATGTGTAGTGATAATGCTTGATGGTGGGCTAAGTGCGATAACACATTGATACTTAACAATGATGGGATGTGTGCGATACTATTGTTAAGCATATTATTTAGTGAGCTATGTACGGAATCACTATAATTATCCTTTGTGGTAGGCTATGTGCGATACTACCTCATGATCTGATTGTGGTGGGCTAAGTGCGAAACCACCGAGTAATTTAGCTGTGTGGATGTATTATTGAGAAATAATGATGTGTTGTATTTTAAGTAAATGTGATATTGAGTGCAGGGGTGCATGTAAATGATTATGAGTATGTGATTCATGATGTGTTGAAGATGTGGTAAGGGATAGAAAGAGTAAGCATAGTAGTGGATGTGAATTACATATGTTAGTATAATGCTAATTGTTGTTTAGCTTATACTAGAATGCTTAAATTGTTTATGTGTAAACTTACTAAGCTCAAAGCTTACTCCTTTCTTTTCCCTTATCTTATAGAGAAAAAGGATTGAATCGTGATACGCGGATTAATCGGAAGATCGTCCACACTATCAGCACACTCTGGTACATTGGACTTAATGTTTTGTATATGGCATGTATAGAGGCTAGACAAGTTAGTGAGTTTTGTTGTAATGGCTAAGATGTGTTGGCCTTTATATGGATAATCTATTTTGTATAATGCCATGGTTGATGGCTAACTTATTATATGAAAAGATGTAGTTATCCATGTAAGATTATGTTACAATATGAGTTGGTTGTGGATGAGTTGAATGTATACATGTTGTATGAGTTAGAAGGGTGAGAAGAGCTTAGCAAATAGCTTTGTTCTTGTCCATGTGGATAGACACACGGTCATGTGTCTAGGCCATGTGTGACACACAGCCCAGCCCACTGGCGCGTGACGCCGTGTCACTTTGGCGGTTCGAGTGTTATAGGCCACGGGCCAGCCACACGGGCGCAGGTCTAGGCTTTAGGCCGTGTAAAGTAGTCAGTGTTCACCATGGGTGGAGAGCACGGGCGTGTGCCTTAGCCGTGGGACTTTGGCAGAATGCTTGAGTTTTGTGCACGGTTTGTGGACATGGGCATGTGTGACTACACACGGGTGTGTATCATCTTACACGGGCGTGTGGCCCTGTTGGGATGGAAAAATTTTAAATTCGTAAGAGTTTCCAATATGGTCTCGAGAGCCCTCGTGTGTATGAATGAGGCCTCGTAAGTCAAGAATAAGGTTGTTGTGGTGACTTAAGGAGAGTAGTCACGTTGATCCTAAGTGGCGATCAAGTGGTTTTACTCCGGTAATGCCTCGGACCCGATTCCGGCGTAGAATACGGGTAAGGGGTGTTACATCTGGAAGAGTACAAAAAATGTTTGGTGATACGAGGGATCACCAAGACTCTTAATGCTAACAAGCAAAGGAGTGTGTAACACCTCTAACTCGTATTCGTCGTTAGAACAGGGTTACGGAACATTACCAAAACATTCAGAAACATTTATAGATAAATCATGCAAGTTACTATTCATTAAACGAGATTATTCATAACGTCCCTTAAATGGGCCCTCGAGGCCCAATACGAGCATTAGAAATGAGTCGGGACTTAATCGGAACCTCTAAAAATTTTTCGCGAAATTTTAAAATTTTTCTAAGGTGCAGGGCTCACACGCCTGTGTGACCCTGGGACACGCCCGTGCTACAGGCTGTGTTCGATTTAGGTTGCTCTCTGACTTACGCCACATGGCCATGCCACACGCCCGTGTGCTAGGCCGTGTGGTTAATTAATTTCTTTCGAATTAGGTGCAGATTTCACACGGCCAAGACACATGCCCGTCTTCAAAGCCATGTAGCACACACGGCTGAGACACACGCCCGTGTCCCTGCCCGTGTGCTCAATTCTGAGCATTTTGTTTCTCAAAATTAGGGTGCAGGGGATACACAGCCTGACTACACGCCCATGTACTCGGCCTTGTGTCACACACGATCTAGACACACGCCCGTGTGTCTGCCCTTGTGGACAAAATAAAGCCATTTCTAGCTTCATTTCTTACCCAAAATAACACCTATGACCTGCACTTGAAACACACATCCAAAACCAACCATTTCAAGCATTCAAAATAAGCAATTCCATCATTCAACATGGCATATCATTTCAAGCACAAGTGTTATATATATATATATATCAGATTAACCTACTTAGTCATACCAAAATGAACCATTACTAGCCATTCCAATGGCTAGGTTACAAAACATCATTCTCAAGCCACCTATGGCCAAGTTGTCCTATACATGCCATTATACCAAAATGATTTTACTAAGTATACCAAAAATGACTAGTTGATAGTGTGACGATGCTCCAACGATCACCAACCTTCACGAGCTTTCGAGCACTATAAAATAGGGAAAAATAAAACGGAGTAAGCATTACATGCTTAGTAAGTTCGTATAACGGAAACTAAACTTATCAATCCCGTTTATTAAATCTAAGCATACAATATCATGTTTTCCATCCATTAGCAAAATTTGCCTAAACTCATGCATTCAATCAAACATGTTAGTCACAAAAATCTTCATATCAATCAAGTAAACGTAGATGAGCTCATCAAGTAATATTCTTCAAGTCATCATCATTTCATCTCAACATTCTCATACCAGGTCAAGAGTAGTGCCCGTTGAATCATTGAAATTCTGATGGATGCTCAAGTAGTACACTCGAGGTGTACGATTTGATAATCCGTCAATTCTTATTCAAGGGTACCCATTAGGGAACTGAACCAAGGAACACACTCTCGAGCCACATATCGTATAACAGGATTACCAGTCCAGGCTAAATCCTTTATATAACGTATGCTCAGAAGAGCTCGATTAGGATTACCAGTCCAGGCTAAACCCTAATCATAACGTATACTCGAGAGGTATTATATCAGGATTACCCATCCGGGCTAAATTCTTTCTATAATGAGGTCAATAGGATTACTCATCCGAGCTAAATCCCATCCGCAACAAATGCCGGATCTCATCCATTTCGGGAAAGCGCGTATATTCATCGGAATTCAATATTCAATCGGGACTTAACCCCTTTTTTACCATTACAAGCATGTATTAAGTTTTCCATCATAGCATACAAGTAATGCACATCAATATAATTTACATTACACACAAACACAACATTCAATTAACATAATTACATGCTCGATTAAGTTACACGAACTTACCTCGACACTTGTTCGCGTATTAAATCTACTAATCCAAAACCTTTTCTTTTTCTCGATCTAACCTCGAATTTGTGTTGTCTAGATCTATATAAATAGCTATAATCGTCAATTTCATAATTTTTATACTCATTGAGTGTAACACCCCATACCCAAGTCCTAGACTGAGACTGAATACGAGACGTTACCATACATGAACTTAAGTAAACATATACTTACAGGCTGTAAAATTTTGTTTCGAAATAGAAACTTCTCTTTCTTAATCAAAACATACGTTTCATGGGCCTACAAGGCCTTAAACACCTATCCGGAAACTTTCGGAACTTAATCGGGAACTTTTCCTCGAAACAGGGGTCACACGCCCATGTGACTTGGGACACGCCCGTATACCCCTAAGACATGCCCGTGTCTTCCACCCGTGGTCGACACTGACTAATTTCACACAGCCTTGACACGCCCGTGGCTTTGGCCCGTGTTAAACTTTGGCATTCTGACTTATCCACATGGTCCATACACATGCCCGTGTACTTCAGCCGTGTGGCAATTCAAATTACAAGTGCAAGGTGCAGACTTCACACGGCCAGGGCACACGCCCATGTGTTAACCGTGTGTCACACACGACCTAAACAAACGGCCGTGTGATTAGCCCGTGGTCTATTCTGACTTAAAACACTAATGTGCAGGGGACACACGACCTAGACACACGCCCGTGTGTCTATCCGTGTGGGCACCTAGAGGCTATTTTCCAACCCAATTGCCACCCTGAGATCAAGATCAATCCAATACTCAATTCAATAACTCAAGTATTACATCTAACATGAACAAGGATGAATACTTCATTGATAGATAAAAACATACATACTTAATCATTCATGACCCATCTCTTTGGCCATATACAAAAAGAATACTAAGCTTGATAGCCAACACTTTGGCTAATTCTAAAACATAACTCAAAATGAAATGCTTCCTATACATGCCATACTTAATATAAACAACTTGGCTATACCAAAATAGCGATTGATAGTGTGCTCCGAGCTCCGATGACGATGATCCACGAGATTAGCTTGGCGGGACTACATAGAAAGAAAGAATTAAAGACGTAAGCATTTCGCTTAGTAAGTTTGCATGTAATGCATATAACAACGTATATATATATATATATATACACTTAACATACTCATTCATCATAAGCAAAGGCATTGCTAAGTTCACATGCTTGAGCTTACTTACTCTTAATGATTTTTACACTTATCATGGTACTTACTAGTCTCGTGCTTGTAAGGTAAACAAAGTACATGTATCACTTAATCATATAGATTAGCATACTTTGTTAAGGTAAGCATAATCTTAACTTCATCATTCATAACATGAATAATACTCTTAGTTCACTATGACTAGCATACTTTGATGATAGCTTTACTTGCTTAACTTTCTTGCTTTCTCATTTATTCTTTACTCTTTTGCCCGATGAATTACTATGAATAACCGAGGATACTGAATCTTATCTCACAAATATCTCAATGCCAAAGCCATACCCTAGATATGGTCTTACATGGGATCTCTCAACTTGGTATCGATGCCATGTCTTGACATGGACTTACACGAAGTCTTCCTTGTGTGTTCCATTAGGAACTTACCATTGCCATGTCTTGACATGGTCTGACTTGGTATCTTTACTCATGAACGGGTTAATGCCGAGCCTTGGATTGGACTTACATGAAATCTTCTTTGTTACTCACCAATGCCATGCCTTGGCTTGGACTTACATGGGATCTCTATCTCATGATAGCTTTTCAATGCCAAGACTTGTCTTGGTCTTGCATGACATCTTTACATGGAGACTCACCAATGCCATGCCTTGGCTTGGGCTTATATGGGTCTTCATCTCATAATAACTCTTCAATGCCAAGACTTTTCTTGGTCCTACATGATAACTTGCTTGATTGCCGATGCCATGCCTTGTCTTGGTCTTATACGGACTTCCTTGTCTCATGTGATAGATCGAGTATCCTAAGTAATTCAACTTCAATCGGGACTTTCTCATACTTAATTTCATTGATTTATTTGTTTAACATAGCATCAAAAATCTCATGGAATTAAGATATATTCTACATCATACTAAGCAATTTAATGATATTAATCATAAAGCTTAGAAATCATACAAACTTACCTCAATGTACAAAATGTATGTAGAAATGCAATTTAGTCCTCGACTTTGTTCTTGCCTCGATTTCGATCCGGGCTTCATTTTTCTTGATCTATAATAATAATTTAGCTCATTTAATACACACATTGACTAAATTGACTCTTAACTCATACTTCGGCAAAATTACCATTTTGCCCCTAAACTTCCTCATAATTACACTTTTGCCCCAAGGCTCGTAAAGTGATTTTTATTCAACTTTCATGAACTTCATGCTTAGCTGATTCATTATCTTAACTATAGCAACAATCAATTCTCACTATTTCTATCATGTATGACAAATTTCACAACTTTTACAAACTAGTCCTTACTAGCATTTTTCATGAAATTCATTTAGGAAAAGATGTTTATCTAACATCAAACTCTCATAATCTTTCATAAAACATCATTTTACAAGCATGTCATACATGGGTAGATTTATGAACATGAATTCTAGCTCAACTTATAGCTATAAATAGCTAATTCATAATACGAGGACTCTAAAAATACGAAGAATATTAAAAACGGGGCTAGGATGCACTTACTAGCAAGCTTCAAAAAATTGAAGAACCCTAGCTATGGAGTCTCTCAAATTTTCGGCACAAGAGGAAGAAGATGAATAAGATTTTTTCATCTTTTTCCCTTTTTAATCATTTAATTGATAAATGACCAAAATGCCCTTTTCACTAAACTTTCAAAATTTCTAACTCATATCCATTTTTGTCCAAAAATTATAATTTGGGAAAATTTATATTTAAGGACTTCTAATTAATATTCCAAAGCTATTTCATACTAAAAGCTTCTAGAATCTCAAATTTTGCAACTTTTGCAATTTAGTCCTAATGGACCATTCATTGACAATTTCATAAAATTTCTACATGAAACTTTCATACTATCATGCAAACATATCTTAAACCTCAAAACTCATTTTACTACTTCGGATTTGTGGTCTCGCACCACTGTTCCGACTAGTCCCTAAATCGGGATATTACATTGAGACTCAATTTACGTCCTAGGCAAAATTACCATTTTGCCTATAACCTTTCCATAAATTCCATTTTCGTCTCTAGGCTCGGAAAATGAAACTTGTGCAAATTACTCCCTATTCCAAGCCTAACCAAAATCCCATTACAAAATTTACAGCACATGTATTCATAAAAAATTAGAATTTTTCATCAAATTTCACAACTTTACATTTTAGTCCCAAAATCATGTTTTCATCAAAAATCACTTTGTAAAAGTTGTTTATCTATCAATAACCTTTCATTTTCTACTATAAATTTCAAATTTTTAGCATATACATCCATGAACCATTTTCCATACTTTGATAACTTTTCAAATTGATCCCCCAAATAGATAAATTAGACTATCCCGATTCCAAAAATATCAAAATTACTAAAAGCGGGACAGAAACTTACCCAATTAGGCCTTGAAAGTTTCTTCTCTCTCTCCTAGGGTTTCCATGTGTTTTTAAGGTTGAAGATGAAAAAATAAGATGATATTTCTTTTTATCATCTTTTAATTAATTAAATTATTTCAATTTCCAATTTAGTCCTTGCCCTTTTTCTATATTTCCATGGATGAGTCACCAAGAAAATCTACATACTTTTCTTAATGGTCTAATTACCATATAAGGACCTCTAGATTTGAAATCCATAACTATTTAATCCTTATAGCTACTAAAATTTAACTTTCTCATTTTTTGCGATTTAGTCCTTCTCGAAATTAAGCACTTAATCGATAAAATTTTCGTATCAAAATTTTCACACATGTCTATCATAATAAAGACCATATAGTAAAATAAAAATAAAATTTATTTTCGGGTCAGATTTGTGGTCCTGAAACCACTGTTCCGATTTCACTGAAAAATGGGCTATTACAACTCTCCCCCCTTAAGGATTTTCCTCCTCGAAAATCTTACCAGTAAAAAGATTCGGATATTGCTTCCTCATATTATCCTCCGGTTCCCAGGTAGCCTCTTCAATACCGTGTCGTTACCAAAGTACTTTTACTAAAGCTACCTTTTTATTTCTTAACTCTTTTGTTTCCCGAGCTAAGATTTTGATTGGTTCTTCACTATATGTCATATCAGGCTGAATCTCTACCTCTGTCGGAGAAATAACATGTGAAGGATCGGATCGGTACCGTCGTAGCATAGACACATGAAAAACATTATGAATTCAATCAAGTTTTGGTGGTAAAGCTAACCAATATGCAACCGGTCCAATCCTTTCTGTAATCTCATATGGTCCAATGAACCGTGGACTCAGTTTTCCTTTACGACCAAACCGGAGAACTTTCTTCCAAGGCGATACTTTCAAGAATACCTTGCCACCAACCTGAAATTCTATTTCCTTTCTTTTCAGATCAGCATAAGACTTTTGTCAATCAGAGGCTGCTTTCAAACTGTCTCAAATTACCTTCACTTTTTCCTATGTCTCTCGGACCAAGTCAACTCCGTGTAACTTTTTCTCACTAAGTTCTGTCCAGTACAATGGAGTTCTACATTTGCGACCATACAAGGCTTCATACGGTGCCATTTTAATGCTAGAATGATAACTGTTATTATAAGCAAATTCAACCAAAGGCAAATACTTTTCCCAGTTACCTTCAAACTCAAGTATGCAACACCGTAACATATCTTCCAAAATTTGTATAACACGTTCAGATTGACCATCTGTCTGGGGATGAAATGCAGTGCTAAAGTGCAACTGAGTACCCAGAGCTTCTTGTAATTTGCTCTAGAATCGAGATGTAAACCGAGGATCTCTATCTGAAATAATGGAGACAGGCACTCCATGCAATCTGACAATCTCAGAGACATATAACTCAGCCAATCTATCCAAGGAAAAATCCATACGTACCAGAATAAAGTATGCTGACTTTGTCAACCGATCAACAATTACCCAAATGGCATCTTTTTTCTTTGGGGACAAGGGTAATCCAGATACAAAGTCCATGGTAATTCTTTCCCATTTCCATTCTGGTATGTAACCGGCTGTAATAGTCCAGAAGGCAACTGATGTTCAGCTTTTACTTGTTGACATATCAAACATTTAGATACGAACTCAGAAATATCTCGTTTCATTCCTGGCCACCAGTACATCTTTTTCAGATCATTATACATTTTATTACTAACAGGATGAATAGACATGTTACCATTATGAGCTTCACTCAAAATCTTCTGTATTAGTTCTGAACTTTTCGGTACACACATTCTGCCTCTGAATAACAAACAACCATCAGTCCCGATCTGAAATTCTGAGTCAGAAATCGATTCACTTTGTATCTGTTTTGCTTGCAACTTACTATCATTTTTCTGAGCTTCAAAGATCTGTTGCAAAAACGTTGGTCTAGCTTTAACTCAGCTATAATTGCACCATCATCAGACAACGACAATCAGGTATTCATTGCTCGCAAAGTATACAGGGATTTTCTGCTCAAAGCATCTGCCACTACATTGGCTTTCCCCAGATGGTAATCAATAACAAGATCATAATCTTTCAGTAACTCAAGCCATTTGCGCTGTCTCAAATTCAAATTTTTCTTCGACATCAAATATTTCAAACTTTTATGATCAGTGAATATGTGACATTTTTCACCAAACAAGTAATGCCGCCAGATTTTCAATGCAAACACTATGGTTGCCAATTCAAGGTCGTGTGTCGGGTAGTTCTTTTCCTGTGGTTTTAGCTATCTTGAAGCATATGCTACTACTTTACCTTCTTGCATCAAAACACAGCCTAAACCATTCAATGATGCGTCACTGTAAATTACAAATTCCTTACCCGATTCAGGCTGAACTAATACTGGTGCCTCTGTTAATAAAGCTTTTAACCTGTCAAAACTCTGCTGACATTTATCAGTCCACTCAAATTTTACATCTTTTTGCAGTAAACGATTCATCGAAGAAGCTATCATTGAAAAACTTTTTGCAAACCTCCGATAGTAACCAGCTAGTCCCAGAAAACTTCGGACTTCGGACACATTCCTCGGTGGGTTCCAATTAACAATGGCTGAAATTTTATTCGAGTCTACCCTGACACCTTCAGCAGATACTATATGCCCCAGAAAACTAACTTCCCGTAGCCAAAATTCACATTTATTGAACTTGGCGTACAGTTGTTTCTCTCGCAGAGTTTGCAACATTATTCTCAAATGCTCAGCATGTTCATTTTCATCTCGAGAGTAAACCAAAATATCATCTATAAATACCACCACAAACCTATTCAAATATGGGCTGAAAATTTCTGTTCATCAGATCCATAAACACTGCAGGTGCATTTGTCAAGCCGAATGGCATCATAAGAAACTCATAGTGTCCATATCTGGTTCTACAAGCTATCTTTGGCACATCTGAATCTTTTACCCTTAATTGATAGTAACCAGAACGGAGATCAATCTTTGAAAATACCGTGGCACATTTCAACTTGTCAAACAAGTCATCAATACAAGGCAATGGATACTTGTTCATTATTGTAACTTTGTTGTGCTATCTGTAATCAATGCACAGCCTCAACGATCCATCCTTCTTCTTTACAAATAGAACCGGCGCACCCCAAGGTGAAAAACTAGGTCGAGCAAAACCTCTGTCAATCAATTCTTACAACTGTGCTTTCAGCTCTTTCAATTCAGTAGGAGCCATCCTGTAAGGTGCTATAGATATAGGTGTTGTACCCGGAACAAGATCTATGGAGAATTCTACTTCTCTATCCGGTGGTAAACCAGGTAATTCTTCTGGGAATACATCAGGAAATTCATATACAACCGGTACTGATTGAATCTTTGACTCAGATACTTTAGTATCCAACACCTATGCAAGGTAAGCATCATAACCCTTTCGGACGTATTTTTGTGCTGATATTGCTGAAATCACATTAGGTAATCCATCCAGTTTATCAGATTAACATGAATTAATTCACCATTCTCACATTTCAATACAATATATTTCTGCTTACAATTCATCACTGCATCATATCGGGTTAACCATTCCATTCCCAAAATCACATCAAATTCTTCAAATGGCAATAACATCAAATCAGTCGAAAAGCAATAATCTTTTACCATTAACAGACATTTCTTACAAACTTTATCCACCATAACACACTGGCCCAGAGGGTTTGAAACTTTAACCACAAAATCAGTGAATTCAATAGGTAAATTTTTAACAGTCACTAAGTTCATGTATGAATGTATGGAACCAGGATCAATCAAAGTAGTAATATCAGTATCAAGTAGAGAAAATGTACCAGTAATGAAGTTTGGTGTAGAGGCATCTTCTCTAGCACGAATAGCATATGTTCTTACAGGTGCTCGTGCCTCATATCTAACAATTGTATCCTTGGTAGTACCTCGACTACCACCAACATTGCCGGGATGAAGGGGTGGTCTGTCTCTCGAGGCAGGATTACTAGGCTTTGGAGCTGGTTCTATCTCTTTTTAAACTCTTTCGGGACAATCCCTGAGAAAATGGTCAAGTGAACCACATCCAAAACAAGCTCCACTTCTAGACCGACATTCCCCATGATGAAATTTGTTACAATGTTTACATTTAAGTTTGGGATTACCAACACTACCCACAATGGTCACAGATGGAGATGAAGACCTCGGGTTAGAACGTTGAGGGCCCCACTCTTTTTTAGAATATCCCGTAGAGGCGGTCACACGATCATAATACTTCTTTAATTTCTTAGAAGCAAATGATTGTGACTTACTCATAGTTCTTTTTCCAGACCCGAGCCTCTCCTTCAGCTTGTTTCTTTTATTTACTCAATTCCTCAGCTTTGTGTACTCGATCGGCTAACACTGCAAATTCCCTTATTTCAAGAATTCCAATCAATAACTTGATATATTCATTTAAACCCTTTTCAAAGCGTTTACACATCTCAGCCTCGGTTAGAACCCATTCTCTGGCATATTTTCTCAATCGGACAAATTCCCGTTCATATTCGGATACAGTCATGTTTCCCTGCTTGAGTTCTAAAAAATGTTTTTCTTCTGATCCATGAATCTCTGACTACTATATTTCTTCCTGAATTCAGCTTGGAAGAATTCCCATGTAACATTCTCTCTCAGTACAACTGAAGTTATGGTATTCCACCAGTGGTAAACTGTATCTTTTAGTAAAGACACTGCACATTTCAGACATTCGGACAATTCATCAAAAACCCGGATAGTATTTTTTAACCAAAACTCAGCCCTTTCTAGATCATCATCTGCGGTAGCTCTAAATTCTTCCGCCCCATGCTTGCGGATTTTATCTACCGTAGGCTTACCAATTCTAACAGGTTTAGCACCCTGTGGTACCTCAGGAATCGATTGAGGAGCAAGTGGGGGAGGTCGTTGCACAACGGGGTTTGTTCTTAAGTGCTCGGTAAACCAGTCATTCATTAATTGAAAGAAGGCTTATTTTGCCTCCTCACCTCGGCCCTCAGACACGGGCTTTTCACTACCAGACGCAGACGCAACTCTTTGAACTGAAGCTGAAGCATTGCTCTCAGCTTCCTCGAATTCAGCTCTAGCTCGGTTAGATGACATTACTATATGAAAAACACATTTAAAATGATCAGGAATCATCACACTATCACAAATTATATAGTGGCATGTATAGCTAAACTCGTGTTTGCTATGTCAAATCCGAGAATCGGCTAAATCGTAGCTTTGATACCACTAAATGTAACACCCCTAACCCGTATCTGTCGCCAAAATAGGGTTATAGAGCATTACCAAAACATTCAGAAACATTAAGTTACTATTCATTAAACGATATTATTCATAACGTCCCTTAACTGGACCCTCGAGGACCAATACGAGCATTAGAAACGAGTCAAGACTTAATCAAAACCTCTAAGAATTTTTCGTGAAATTTCAAAATTTTTCTAAGGTGCAGGGCTCACACGCCCGTGTGGTCCAAGGGACACGCCCGTGTGACCCTGGGACACGCCCGTGCTACAGGCCGTGTTCGATTTAGGTTGCTCTCTGACTTGTGCCACACGGCCATGCCACACGCCCGTGTGCTAGGCCGTATGCTTAATTAATTTCTTTCGAATTAGGTGCAGGTTTCACACGGCCAAGACACATGCCCGTGTTCTAGGTCGTGTACCACACACGGCTGAGACACACGCCCGTGTGCTCATTTCTGAGCATTCTGTTTCTCAAAATTAGGGTGCAGAGGACACATGGCCTGACTACACGCCCATGTACTCGGTCGTGTGTCACACACGGTCTAGACATACGCCCGTGTGTCTGCCCGTGTGGACAAAATAAAGCCATTTCTAGCTTCATTTCTCACCCAAAATCACACCCATGACCTGCACTTGAAACACACATCCAATACCAACCATTTCAAGCATTCAAAATAAGCAATTCCATCATTCAACATGGCATATCATTTCAAGCACAAGTGTTTATAACTTACCTTGGTTTAAACTTAGACATTAACATCATTTGATCACACATACTTAACACAACACATGTGTGTATATATATATCATATTAACCTACTTAGTCATACCAAAATGAACCATTACTTGCCATTCCAATGGCTAGGTTACAAAACATCATTCTCAAGCCATCTATGGCCAAGTTGTCCTATACATGCCATTATACCAAAATAATTTTATTAAGTATACCCAAAATGACTAGTTGATAGTGTGACGATGCTCCAATGACCTCCAACCTTCGTGAGCTTCTGACACTATAAAACAGGGAAAAATAAAATGGAGTAAGCATTACATGTAACACCATTTACCCTTGTTCAACGCCGGAATAGGGTATGAGGCATTACCGGATAATAACACAGACATTCATGCGAAACCGGGCCATAAAATTTTCTTCAATTTAAAAATTTTCATATTCGATCATAAAGTCCCTAAAATGGGCCTACGAGGCCCAAAACATACTTTGGAAATAGTCCAAGACCAAACCGAGAACTTTAGAAACATTTAGAAAATTTACATAAAAATTAGGCACACGCCCGTGTGGGAAGGCCGTGTGGTCGCACACGCCCATGTCCCCAGCCCGTGTGGTTTTATTTTTCATTTCGAACCTACAGGGGTTTTCACACGGCCGAGCACACGCTCGTTTCCTAGGCTGTGTTCTTCACACGGCCGAGACACACGCCCGTGTCTTTGCCCGTGTGCAATAACCTGGGTATTCTGTTTATGATGTCAGCACACATTTTAGGTCACACGGCCAAGGCACATGCCCGTGTGTTAGCCCGTGTGACGAACTTAATTTTGTGTAAATTGGGTGTAGGGGACACATTGCCAGGCTACACGCCCATGAGGCAGACCGTGTGTCACACACGACCTAGACACACGCCCGTGTGTCTACCCGTGTGGACAATTATAAGGCTATTTACCAAGCCTTTTGCCACCCTGATAATCATCCACACTTATACCATTTCCAACCAAACTTAACATGCTATTATTAGACATCTATTTATTCACATTAAGAGCATTCATGCACCATTTAATAACCATACTCATTCATGAAAGGCCTCATCATAGACTTATAACACAAACAATATTAGCCACATCACATGGCCTTATACAAAATGATATATCAAATGACATAGACCACAATATTGGCCAATCAATTATGACACTTACAAAATAACCAAATTCCTATACATGCCATAATTCAATGTAAATCTCAATATACCAAAATGTGTGGATAGTGTGGATGATCCTCCGACGATCTCCGTATCTCGAGCTGGCTTAGCGACACTATAAAACAAGGGAAAAGAGAAGGGAGTAAGCTTTAAGCTTAGTAAGTCTATACGTAAACAATGAAACATCACCACATAATTATCAATCAAGAACACTACATACTAATCAGAAACAATTCAGATCCTTGTAGTTGCACTTACTCATTTCAAACCTTACCACATTCCAAATACATATCATAAATATTGCTCACAATTACATGCACCTATAACCCTGCACTTGTCACCACATTATCACACGTAATTTCACTTAATCAAATTTTCCCGATGAACACTCCGGAATAATACCGGATACATATACACACGGTGGTATCGCACACATCCCACCAATAATAGTAAATATGGTGGTATCGCGCACAGCCCACCAATAATAGTAAATACGGTGTTCATTCGTATCCTTTTTCTATTCCGAAGGTTCATCCGGGAATTTTCCCACTTTTTAACGTTTTAATAAATAACACTAATATTCACTCACATTTCACGTAAGACATTAATATGTAAAAACACAAATAAAAAAGGATGTATCGTTTACATATAAACTTACCTCGATACAAAATGTGTAAATTTGGAATTTAGTTCGAAACTTTGCCTTTTCCTCGGTCAAGGTCGATTCCACGTTCTTCTTGATCTATAATGACACATTTAGCTTATTTAATATACACATTATTCAAATCAGTCTAAAATCTTCCTATGGCAAAATTTACAATTTAGCCCCTAACTTTCTCAATTTCTACACTTTAGTCCCTAGGCTCGTAAAATGAAATGTGTTCATTTTTCACACACCCAAGCCTAGCCGATTCATATTCTCTCTTATAGCAGCCCATAATTTTAACTATTTTACATTTTATACACATATTATTTCATCTTTTGCAAATAAGTCCTTTTTATCAATTTCACCAAAAATCATTTAGCAAAAGTTGTTTATCACACTTCAAACTTTCATATTCTACCTCTAGACATCAAAATACATGTATGTAATCCATGGGTAAAATTTTAAACCCAAGCTCTAGCTCAAAATAGTGGTAGAAATAGCTAGATCGAGCTACGAGGATTTCAAAAATACGAAGAATATCAAAAACGGGGCTAGAAGGTACTTACAATCAAGCTTGAAAGTGAAGCAAAACCCTAGCTATGGCTCATTGCAAATTTCGGCTATGGAGGATGAAGATGGACAACATTTTAGCCTTATTTTCCCTTTTATTTCTTTTATTAACCAAATGACCAAATTGCCCTTCATTAATCCTTTAGTTATTTTATCCCTCTATGGGCATTTTGTGTCCAAACTATAATATAATGGTCTAATTACCAACTAAGGGCTCTCAATTTAAAAACCCATCTCAATCAAGTACCTTTATGGATTATAATACACACTTTTCACCCATTGCAATTTAAGCCAACTTATCAAATTGAGCATTCAAACAATAAAATTTCTCAACCAAAATTTCACACAAACATTCAATCACTCACTAAACACTAAAACTCAATCGGAATAAATATTTTGACCTTGAATTCATGGTTTTGAAACCACTGTTCCGTTTAGGCCCTAATTTGGGCTACTACATTACATGCTTAGTAAGTTCGTATAACGGAAACTAAACTTACCAATCCCGTTTATTAAATCTAAGCATACAATATAATGTTTTCCATCCATTAGAAAAATTTGCATAAACACATGCATTCAATCAAACATGTTAGTCACAAAAATCTTCATATCAATCAAGTAAACGTAGATGAGCTCATCAAGTAATATTCTTCAAGTCATATCATTTCATCTCAACATTCTCATACCAGGTCAAGAGTAGTGTCCGTTGAATCATTGAAATTCCAATGGATGCTCAAGTAGTACACTCGAGGTGTACGATTTGATAATCCGTTAATTCTTATTCAAGGGTACCCATTAGGGCACTTAACCAAGGAACACACTCTCGAGCCACATATCATATAACAGGATTACCAGTCCAGGCTAAATCCTTTATATAATGTATGCTCAGAAGAGCTCGATTAGGATTACCAGTCCAGGCTAAACCCTAATTATAACGTATACTCGAGAGGTACTATATCAGGATTACCCATCCGGGCTAAATCCTTTTTATAATGAGGTCAATAGGATTACTCATCCGAGCTAAATCCCATCCGCAACAAATGCCGGACCTCATCCGTTTCGAGAAAGCGCGTATATTCATCGGAATTCAATATTCAATCGGGACTTAACCCCTTTTTCACCATTATAAGCATGTATTAAGTTTTCCATCATAGCATACAAGTAATGCACATCAATATAATTTACATTACACACAAACACAACATTCAATTAACATAATTACATGCTCGATTAAGTTACACGAACTTACCTCGACACTTGTTCGCGTATTAAATCTACTAATCCGAAACCTTTTCTTTTCCTCGATCTAACCTCGAATTTGTGTTGTCTGGATCTATATAAATAGCTTTAATCGTCCATTTCATACATTTTATACTCATTGAGACTCAATTTATGTCCTAGGCAAAATTACCATTTTGCCCCTAACCTTTCCCTAAATTCTATTTTCGTCCCTAGGCTCGGAAAATGAAACTTGTGCAAATTACTCCCTATTCCAAGCCTAACCAAAATCCCATTAAAAAATTTACAGCACATGTATTCATAAAAATTTAGAATTTTTCATCAAATTTCACAACTTTACATTTTAGTCCCTAAATCATGTTTTCATCAAAAATCACTTTGTAAAAATTGTTTATCTATCAATAACCTTTCATTTTCTACCATAAATTTCAAATTTTCAACATATACATCCATGAACCATTTTCCATACTTTGATAACTTTTCAAATTGATCCCCCAAATAGATAGATTAGACTATCCCGATTCCAAAAATATCAAAATTACTAAAAACGGGACAAGGAAACTTACCCAATTAGGCCTTGAAAGTTTTTTCTCTCTCTCCTAGGGTTTCCATGTGTTTTTAAGGTTGAAGATGACAAAATAAGATGATATTTCTTTTTATCATCTTTTAATTAATTAAATTATTTCAATTTCCAATTTAGTCATTGCCCTTTTTCTATATTTCCATGGATGAGTCACCAAGAAAATCTACATACTTTTCTTAATGGTCTAATTACCATATAAGGACCTCTAGATTTGAAATCCATAATTATTTAATTCTTATAGCTACTAGAATTCAACTTTCACATTTTATGCAATTTATTTCTTCTCGAAATTAAACACTTAATCGATAAAATTTTTGTATCAAAATTTTCACACAACATGTCTATCATAATACGGACCATATAATAAAATAAAAATAAACTTTATTTTCGGATAGGATTTGTGGTCCCGAAACCACTGTTCCAATTTCACTGAAAAATAGGCTGTTACAGAGAGTATGATTGATCTCTCGCCTATTGTGAATTGTCATTGGTGTGGTTCAAAAGATCATGAGAGTTTCCCATGTCTAATTCACTATCCACTCAGTGATGAAAGTTGCAAAAAAGAATGTATGTATGACATCAAGCCTATTGAGAAGTCTTCTTTTAGTGCTATAATTGACGATGATGATATGAATGAGTAAAAAAATTCGAGTGACGTTGCTTGTGAAGATAGTGAGTGTGATTTTGTGCCTATTATTGAGTCTAGATCTAGCATTGCACATTGTTCCAAAATTTATGTCAAAGAAGTTGATAGTAATAGTGAGAAATGTGATGATAGTGATAATGCACCTTGTGAATCAGAAAAAGTTGATAGTGAGAACTATTTCCTAGAGCCTATGAATTCGGACGAGTTAGACCTTTATTTTCCTCCTAAAGAGTTGTATTATGATGAATTCAATATTCAAAATTTTTGTGAGGGGTTAAAGGGAAGTGAAGATGATTCCTGTAAAAAAACTAAGAGAAAAGAGACCTTAAGCAATAAAAGTCAATTTGATGGTCCAACTTTAGTGAGTGAAAATTCCTACGACGTAAAATTAGAGAGGTCAATTCACATTGAAAAATAAAATACAAAGAAATAAAGAACTTATACAAAGGAGAAGAATGATTATGTTTTCACTAACCTTAACTTGAATTTGTGTAGTGGACTTGTTTCTTTCTTTTAAGAATTTGTTGATCCTTTGAGAGGGGCCCAATTAAATCATTCCACTTATGATAAAGATTCTTTCTTGTTCGACCAAAGACAAGATTCAAGGAAAAGGGGAATGATACATGCACGAATGAGTGAAATTTATGAAATTCAATTAATCAAAACTGTGAATTTTCAAGTTTGGAAAATCAGTTGACTTGAGACGACTTTTTGGATGGGATCTAGACATTTTTGGGTTGAGATGCCTTCATAGAGTTTGAATATTTACCTCTTAACTTCGACACTCACTTTAAATCACTAAATTTCGAGTTCGGAAGCTCAAGTTATGATAGTTTTAATGAAGACTACGCGAGTAAAATTTCTGAACAGGATTATTACGGGAAATTACGAGTTTCAAGTTTTACTTCGAGTTTAAATCATATTGGATTCAAGTTTAATGCTTAATTTTGATTATATATAAGCCCAATAGTGTATCTATTAACTTTTATTATTTTATTATTTACTTATTCTGATTTTAGGATATTTTTAAGTATTTTAAATTGTTTAGGAGTTTAATGTTTCTTAGTCAACAAGAAAATTTAGTTCTACTAAAACCACTTCTTAGTTTAGATTAAATAAAGTTTCATTATACTAGAGAGTTTTATTTGAATTTACTTAGCTAGCCTATATAAAGGTCTCGTCATTATTCATTAAAGGCATTGCTTCATTCATTAATAAAATTTTCAACTCTTAAAGTTAATTTCTTTCTCACAAGATTGCTTTCTTGTAATTTTTAGAAGTGGTTTTTTCTTTTCGATTTTCTTCAAAGAGTCGTGAGAATCCATTCTTCATGCTTTAATTTGTCAAGAATTATTTCTTGGAGGGTTGATTAGATAATTGAATTTGTTGGGGGTTTATATCTAGGGGTGAGCAAAATCCGATTCGATTTTAAAAAAACTTGATAAAAAATTCAAATTTTGAATTAAATAGTTCGAGTTATTTGAGTTAATCAAGTTATTCAGATCAACTCAAATAAAAAATCAAGTTTTTTTGGTTTAACTCGAATATGAATTACACAATTTGTGTTATCCGAAAATTTTAATAAGAAAAGGCAAAACTACGTTGTTTTGATAAATGTTTACTTTTTCTAAAGTTAAAAGTCAAAACCATTAAGTTAAAAGGTAAAATTACGTCGTTTTGATAAACGGTTACCCTTTAAATTATAAGGCAAAAGCATTATATTGTTTATGTAGTTAAATAATCTTGTATTTCGTCTACTAGTTAAATAATCGGTTCATATAAATGCAACATTGAGTATAAATAATAGAATTCATTAACTCGATTTGACTTGACTCGAAATTTTTTGACTCGATTCGATTTGATTTGAAAAAAATTCAAATTGAGTTTGATTGCCAAAATAGGATTCGTCAACTCGACTAACTCGAGATTTTTCGACTCGATTCAATCGAATACTCACCCCTATTTATATCTCAAAGAGTTCAGTTAGACAACTATCTTCTATTCATATCATTTGGTTTATGAACATCTTCCACCTTTTAACTTTTGGTTTCTTTATTTTCTTTATTGTTTTCTTTATTATTAAATTTATTCTTTTAGTTGTTTTTTTTTCTAAATTTGTTTGGTTTTTTTCTTTTCAAGCAGATTTGAATTTTTTTCGAGTCGAACAATTTGAATACGATCTTAGTTCGTTGTGCCCCTTATCACTAGGGTTGAGAAAAACTCGATTCGATTAAAAAAATTGAAAAAAATGAAATTTTGAGTTAATTAAATTGAGTTATTCAATTTTTTTCAAGTAAACTTGAATAAGTAATTCGAGTTTTGATTTCGAGTCGAGTTGAATTTTACAATTCGAATAAATCAAAAACAGATTGTTGTAGATACTCTTTTTGTCCCTGTCAATTTTGAAAATGAGCAAATTGATCTTTCTCATTTTGGGACCTAAATAAGTTAATTAACGATTCTAGTTTATTATACTAAAGTATCTTATTTTTTTTTTCTTATTTTGTTTTGAAAAAATTTTCAAATATACATATGGTTTTAAATTTATGTGCTTTAACATAGGATTTGTTATATTGTAACAAGATTTTAATTTGACATGTTTAAAATTTTAATTTAACTCGAACAATTTCTCTTGATTTGACTCGATTCGAATTTCATTTCACTCAACTAGATTTGAGAAAATCTCAAATCGAGTTAGGATGATAAAATAGGACTCGTCAATTTGATTAACTCGAAGCTTTTTTACTCTATTCGATCGAACACTGATCCCTATTTTTAACTAACTCAACTAAATATTCGTAAGTGTAGATATGTCCAGAGAAGGATTACAAAATTCTAAATTTAATTTTAATTTCATAAGATTTGTTATTATTAATAAATTATAAGTAAAAATTTTAGTTTTATTAAGAGTTTTTTTTCCGTAGAAAGTATAACAGCCTTAAACGAAAACAATAAAATTAGACAACACTATTGAAGATATATCTATGCGACTGTAAAATCTCCTTAACCGAGGAGGATATTCAACACTGTTGAAAGTTTTATTAAGAGTTTTTAATCAATATATTTACTTAATAATAAATTAAAAAATTAATATTTGCTACATAACTTTTATATAAATAAAATGCATTAATTTCACATAAATAAATATAGATTAGTAATGACCTTTTTGTTTTCATAAAATTTATTTTATATTAAAATTGAAAACAATAAATTTATACCATTCAAACATTGTTAATAAATTTTATTAATAAACCATATAAAAACAAGTATTCACATATAGCATATATGGAAATAAATATTATAACATAAAAAAAATACATGAATTATTTATAAAATAATTACAAAATATGTTAAGAGAGTAAAATACAATATTAAAAAAACATTACATCAAAAAGAAACTATTAAAAAACCATTAATTATTTTTTATTTAATGAAATAATATAATAAAAAATTTAGAACTAAATCCAGTAGTCCCTTTATTACATATTTTATTTTCCTTGTGATAGGGAGCAAAAGAAAAAGAAGATAATGGAAAAAGCTGTTGGTAAGACCCTTTGGTTGGGTTTAAACCCCAAGGTAAATTGACTTCCTAAATTTTTTTTTCTCATGATTTTATGCATTTCATTCCCAAATTCAACTCATTCTTCAAATTATCCACTTAGTTTTCTCTCCACTTTATTTTCATGTGGAAAAGTAGTGCTCTTTTTCTGCTTGTTTAAATACCAAGTCATCTGGGTCAGATTTTTTAAGTCGCTAATGGAGTTAACCGCCTTCAATTTTTTTTTTTGTTTGCCATTAAGATTGTTAGAGGATAATTTTCCTTTCTTATTATAAACCGGCAAAGTCATTTTTTGGTTTAAGCCTTTTTACATACAACTGGCGTGCAACATCAACGACATCATTTGTTTATTAGAGGGAAATTATAGTGTTAGAGAAAGGGAATTAAGCTTTTAGTTAGTTAGAGAAAGAGCGTTAATTCAAGCTGCTGCTCTTGATAATCAGTTCTTTGTGGATATCTAGTGTGAAGGAGAATATATATATATATATATATATATTGATAAATTTACCTTTAGCTCTGTTTTTAGCCTTCTAGTTGTGCTCTTTGCCTTCTTTTAAGAAGCAGGAAAATTATGTTTTTACGACAAAATCCCCCTGAAATATTCTGATTCTCATTTCATCAATTGTTATCAACTATGCTTTTTCCTATGTTTTTCCGACTATTCATTTTCCTTGAAGTACTAATGTCTGTTACCTCTTATTGACGTACACAGGTAACAGATAGGATCCTTTAGTAGCCCTCCAAATACATAGAAATCTTGAAAAAAATTGAAGCTATCCATATCCAATACTCACCCGAGTCCGTGTAACATATGCCATTAATGCATCAGTGAAATTCCAATCTCAAAGCAAATTGAATACAAAACATTAATCTTATGGATTCCCCTATTACCATTTTTTCTTTCTTTTGCAGATTATTAGCTGTAAACAAGGAAAGGGTATCTTTGTTTCTAATACTTTTTGCAGGAGAGCATGTTTTCCTCCTAGAATAAGATATAGGACTCTAAAGTTTCATGGAAGGTACTCTCTTTTCACTGCTTAAGTTTAATCTAATTTAAACGCTATTTGGTAATCCCAAAATATTTCCTCTTAAGGAATTGTATTTCTTTGCCTCATATTAAATTTGACTATACTCAAAACTGACTGATTTGTGTCAGGGAAAAATAAGTTCTTATGTTTTGTATTTAAAGTTCTTAGAGACTCTGAATGTAGTACCTTCCTAGGATCATCTATTACAGGATTTTCCCATTGTATTGTAAAAAAAAAAAAAGACAGTTCTTCTAAGTGTTTGTAATTAATTTATATATGTCCTAAGAAAACTTCATATATAGAGATTGTGACTTGAGCATGTTATGCTCGATGCTGCTGTTTATCTCATAGTCCCGGTTCTTCAGAGTTGGACCGAACAGGCCGGGGTCCAGGTCCAAAATAAGGGACTGGACTGGTTGACCCGCAAACTGTTTGAACTGGTTTTCTTTATTTTTTAAATATTTTAAATATTTTTTAATTTTATGATTTTTTAATAATTTATTTAATTGAACCGGACAAACTGGTCGGACTGGTTTGACCACCGGTCCGCTTCTGAAAACTTTGCTCATAGCTTCATATGCTTGCTTTACAACCTCTTCAAAGGGCTTTGTCTTTCAACATGTTTTAAGTTATGGTTAAGTCCATTTATTTTCTTTTGGAATTCTCTTGGTCAACTCCACTTCGAATGGTAACTGACATATTATCCTTTTGTAAAATTCGGTATTGCTTTTCTTTCAGGAAAAGACATGAATATCTTCGTCCAGCACATGCTATATCATCAGGTGCAAAATTTGATAAGTTTTCTTTCTAGTCTTAATAACTTTTCTCTTTGCCCCCTTTTATTTACTTTTTAGTTCTATTTTATATATTGCCATTTATTTAACTTGGTTAGATGTGGAAGATGTTGGAGTTTCTTCCCAGTTTGAAGACTTCACTGTTACCCCTTCTAGTACTGAAGAGTGCCGAAAGCTAAAGGTATAAAATATTTTTGGGTAATATGTAGACATGTATACGGGCTGTGTTAAACCTCCCCACGATTTTTTTTTTCTTGCCAAGATTCATTTTTGGCCCAGCCAGACCCGTAGGTTTGAAATTCTGTTTATTAATACTAAAAATTTAAAAAAAAAATCCTATTTATATATTTTTAAAATTCAGTAAAATTTTAATTATTAAATAGTAATATAGGTTAGGTTGGGCATACCCAATTTACAAAAGAACTTGTCTAAGGGCTGGCCCTTGGAGAAGTCTGTTCAATAGAAGTTTCATGTTGGAAGTGAAACATACGAATCATGCAAATAGGTGGCCTTTTTTTGGATAATGATAACTATGCTGAATTTTGAGACAATTGGTATGGTTGTGAATATTAAGCTAAATTATTGCGTAACTTTCTTCAACCAGATAAGAGTCGAGGTATCAGGAGCCAAAACTCGAGCAATTTTTAATGAAGTATTTGACAAGATGGTTGCTGATGCCCAGCCAATCCCTGGCTTTAGAAGAGTAAAAGGAGGTACTATTTTATTTCTAGTGGATAAGTACTTTTTCTTGGTTTTCTGAATGTATCTTCATGTTACTGGAGGGTCCTTTACCGGCGTTCATTAGACATTAGATTGTGTCTTTTAACATGAAAGAGCGAATTGTAACCTCTCCCCCTCTCTCTCTCTCTCTATATATATATATATATATATATCATTGTTCTTCACCACCCTGGTTGAATACATACATGATTCATCAATAGTAGCATCTCTTTTGCTCTTTCTTGCACTAGCTATTATTTTCCTAGAGAAAGATTAGCTAGAGAGCAATCATCTTATCACTGTATCACGGAACTTCCTTTTCATTCCCTATCTGCCATTTAGGATTCAAGTAGCAGCTTGACAAGTTAAGAAAAATGAGTATCATGTTAATAAGGCATCTGAGTAGCACCCATTTCTCGAGAGGAAAGCACTTTCTAGTTGGATTTTTATTCATCAAAATACTGCAAATATGTCTCAACCCTTGGGTTGACCCTTTCTTTACCTATTACTTGTACTACAGAAAATCGTACATACAAATTTTAATATATTGATAATTTTTGTTATATAGATTTCGAGATATTCATGGCGTATCATGTTTTAGTTATTTTTTTCCATCTAGCAATTGTGTTGCATCTAATGTTGCTAGTTCTGCGAATCAATAGGGAAGAATCATATGGTTCTTTATGAGAATGGAAATGGTTTGCTAAGTTGAGACACAACCATAGAAGATATACTCAAGAATTGAAAATAAAGTTATACTTATCGTGCTGAAACTTGGATTGGCCTTTCATTTCTTATGTCAGTAAGTGTGGGATGTGTGTATGTGTCCAATACAGGAATCTTCAACTTTTTCTAGTTTTTTCATGTTGAGAGGTTATATTCCTATGCCCATGTCTGAAAATGTGTTGGACATGAGTGTTCGGACATAGGTAGTTCAAAAAAAATGAAGAGGCAGTTGCAGTTGACTTATTTTCTTGATAGTACCTTTTCATCTTCTTAGTAATTTGCTGATGTTTTCTTTGACCACTTAATTGGTTGATTTGTCTCGCAACGACACTTTTGGGGCTGACAGGAAAAACACCAAATGTAAGTTTTGATTATCTAATGACTTACTGCCTTCAATCACTTCATTTTAATCATGTGATGCTGCGTTTAAAAGGCTTTAGATTCTTCATACCATGCCCATGAATGATATTTGTGAAACCCTGTAACTATGTAAAGACATAAATGTCAATGCTCTGGGATTTGGTTTAAGTGTCAGACACTATGTTGCTTTGATTCTTCATTTTTCTTGAAGTATCTATGTTCAACACTTGTGTTCGATGCATATTCGACTATATGGGGATATGATCCTTGAAAGACCCACCAAATACATTGAAAATTTTGAAAAAATTGAACGTACCCGTGTCAACCACATACCCTTATCTGACCTCACACCTAGTTCAACTAACATTGGTCAGATACAGGTATGTCTCCAACACGGGTATTTTCTTTTTTATTTTTTCTCTGTCTTTAATGTATTTGGAGGGTCTTTACTCCTTGGAGCATAATATCCTCATACCCATGTTCAAATATATGTCGGATACAGATATTTCAGGAAAGCAAAGTGTAGGAGCGAAACAAGAATTCTCTCTCTTGTCTATAATATTTTAAATTGTCTGGCAGATACCTAGAGAGATTTTGTTAGAAGTCCTCGGAGCTTCAAAAGTTTACAAGCAAGTAATTACTAAAGTAATTAACTCCACTGTAGCTGAATACGTTGAAAAGGTAAGCAATGTGTTAGATAGTATTTGCTCGGTTATTGTTCTCATGCATCACCTCACGTTTATAAAATTCATCACACTGTTATAATTGTTATTGGTTTGAGTTCGTCTCTTGATGGTAACTTAAATCCCATGCCTAAGTTACTCATGTTGGATGCAGATTCATGTCTAACATGAGTATGTCAATTATTTCTAAGTTTTTTCATTTATTGAGAGACTTTGGAGAGTCGTATCTCCATACCTATATCCGGATAGGTCAGACATGGATGATGGGCCTGGGTAATTCAAGAAAAACAAAGAGTCGAAGCAACATAGTCCTATGTTACTTGAGCTCTTTCATTTTTCCTAAGGTACCTGTATTTGAAACATACTTGGATACAGGGTACAATGATCCTTAAAATTTATGAAAAATAATTGATTGAGTATACCGATCTTGAACACCAACTTCTGTACCATTATATTCAACATCAATGGAATCATGCGTGTCCTTTGTAAACATTTTACATATTTACAATGGATCATATGGCATCCTCTCTGAATGGCCTCCCAACTTAATCTTATGATCATTTAATATGTTGCAGGAAAGCCTCTCAGTTGGTAAAGATTTAAGAGTAGAACAAAGTATTGAAGATCTTGAAGAGATATTTGAACCTGATGAAATTTTTAGCTTTGATGCTGTCATTCAACTTCAACAATCAAATTGAGCAATGTCTACTTTTGGTTGAACTTTTGAAGCCTACATCCCTAATCAGGATACATGAAACATGCAATTCGGCTCGGTTATTGTCGAGTCGAGTTCAAGCATTGAGCGAATCAAATTTGTGTATTCCAATATTTAACTTGAGTAGCTTTTGAACTTAATTGATTCTCTTTTTCTTTCTTTTTAGCCTAATATTGGAAAGTTTGAATTTCAACTCGAGCTTGAGCTTTAGAAGTGAGAGCTAAACTTTGATTCTTTTATCACTTTTGATTCCACCGTTAATCTCCCTTTAAGACAAATTTCTTATGATGCGTGTGTTTCACGGGGAAATGTCTTATGAAAAATATTTTCTGCATTTCCTTTGTATTTGTTTTATAGAAAACAGATTGTTTAATGGAAAATGACTTACAAGTTAAAGAAAAATAAGTCCCTTTTCTTGTAAATTGACTTTATTCTTTTGAAAAACTTAGGTAATTTTTTGGAAAAGGGTTTATTTATGAGTAAATTTATTTTTATATAAAATTAACTTAAATCATGTTTAGTATTATTTATTATAAAATTTATTTTAATATTTTTAAAAATATTTAAAATAGTTGAATATTATAATGTTGAATATTATTAAATATGCTTCTTTTTTTTTTTTACATATGACAAACACAGAAAACAAAGCATTCCAGTTGTCACTATTTGTGCTGTATATATAATGATTGATAGGGTGACTTGTTGATTGTGTTCCAATTTGTATTTGCTGCAGTAAGAGGAAGATATGTACCCACAAAGGTTCCCGCTTCCAGTGTACTGCAGAACGACGAGATCTAATTGACCTCCATTTCTTATCATGAGATATAACCACTGCCGCAGTAACATTCAACAAATAGCGGAGAAGAACTAGTCGACCAGTCTTTGTGGATACAAGTACTTATTAAGAGCGGGTTTGGATTTATGGTTCTTGTTAGTCCAATTCCTCTTGCGAAACGACCTGATCTGTGATCCACAAGGAAACAAAATCCAACACTACAGGTGTTCCACATACTAACAGGACCCTAGTTAGTATTCGTTTGATTTTTATCACCTATTGACTCAATTAACGTCCAGTAAGGGTTCAGGCAAGAAAGAACTCTAATGCGATCATGCTTGACTCCTGAAAAACATACCTGGTTCCTATGTTTCCCTATTTGTCAGGTTGCAACCACATATTTTGTTATGTTGATCCCCAGTTCATTCTGTTGGCTTTGTATGTCATGCACCCATTTTAATACCCAATCACTGAATGATTTTGATTCCTGGGTTCAAACCAAACCATATGGCACGAGCAAACGTGCAAGTTCGAAATAAATAATCAACAGTTTCCTTCTCCCCATGACACATTTGACACGTACTGTCAAGTTCCGATATTATTTGTGAAAGCGTAGCCTTCACTGGTAGACACTGTGTATCAATTTTCGGGTAAATTACATTAACAGTCACTTAAATTTGATCTCAATAACAAAACAGTCACTCAACTTTTAATTCAGGCACTTAGCTTTTGAAAAGTAACAAATCAGTCCTACTAACCATTTTCCGTTATTGATATATGTACGGATGGGGTGAAATTTATTAAATTCCATTCACCGAAGTTGCCAATTTTCAATTTTAGGAAATCAACATATTTGTGATGACTTTTTGGATGGGATCCAGACATTTCTGGGTGGAGATATTTTCATGGCGTTAGAAGATCTATCTCTTAGCTTCGAAACGCATTTTGAATCACTCGATTTTGATTTTGGGAGCTCAAGTTATGACCATTTTAGTGAAGACTGTGTGAGCAAAATTTCTGAATGAGATTATGACAGGAATTACGAGTTTCGAGCTTTTAATTTGAGTTTAAATTATATTGGTTTTTAGGCTTAATTTTTATTATATATGAGCCCAATATTATATTAATCAGCTATTATTATTTTATTATTACAATTTTTTTTTATAATTATTAAGTATTTTAAGTTATTTAGGATTTTTATGTTAATAAGAAAGTTTTGTTTAAAATTACTTCTTGTTTAGATTAATTAGAGTTTTAGTATACTTTAGAGTTTTATTTGGATGTAGCTAGCTAGTCTATATAAAGACTTCTTCATTATTTATTAAGCAGAAAATTATTTTTCATTAATAAAGTTTTCAACTTTGTGAGTGACATGACCACAGCCCGAAGCTCAACAAGCTCTAATCCCGATCCCATCGAGCTCCCTAAAGGACCCATGACTCGAGCTTGAGCTAAAAGCCTTCAAGAAGCTATTTCAGTTTTATTTGCTCAACTTTGGAATGAAAACGAGCTCCCTGTTAAAGGAGAAGTTCGGGCCAGCTCATTAAAGGCTCCTTGCATCTTAGTGCAAGCTGATCTTAGCTCATCTTCAGCTCTCCGAGCTCCGTTCAGCTCAAATAAGCTCATTTGAGCTTGTTTCAGCTCGTTTGAGCTCGTTTCAATTTCTTTCCAGCTCATTTACTTTATTGCTAGAATAAACTAAGTGTTTACTTTAATTAGTTTAATTTGTTTCAGCTCATTGATTAGTTTATTAGGTCATTACAGCTTATTACATGTTTTTTTAGTACATTATGAGCTAGCCAAATTAATGTGTCATATCAAGCCA
The DNA here is from genome assembly GCA_025698515.1 of Gossypium sturtianum. Taxonomy (NCBI): domain Eukaryota; kingdom Viridiplantae; phylum Streptophyta; class Magnoliopsida; order Malvales; family Malvaceae; genus Gossypium; species Gossypium sturtianum. The sequence goes on along the minus strand of CM046945.1, from coordinate 96,072,827 downwards.
ACATTTAACTTGTCTTAGCTTCATTATATTTTATTAATGTGTCTAAAGCATGTATTTACTTTAGTACAGCCGAATTTAAGCTTGCCATAAATTCAATTAATGTGTTCATTGTATTTTGGTGTAGCCGAATGCATGAAGGTGCATTTAATACAAGGTGCATGTATGATCGGATGCAACGCATGGAAGGATTCATGCATGGCCGACTACAATGCATGGTGGCTGGTTGTTTAGCTTTCCCAGGTGCCTATTTGGCCAAGGAGTGGCTACCTCTTTAATTCCTCAAGCTGGCCGTACACCTCCCCAAGGCAGCCACTAAGATGCTCACACTAGCCGAATTTCCCATTCACATTTGGTGTCCATTCGGCTATGAGCTTTCACATTCAAGTGACCCTTCAAGATTGATGTTCACTCCAAGTGACCATTCAAAGCTGCCCATTAATGCTTACACCTATTCGGCCAAACATTGCAAATTGAATGAGCTCATTAAGCTCATAGCCGAACCTAGACAAGTCCATTAAGCTCCTAATGCCTCCAAATACATTCAATTGAATTTCTTCTTCATGAAGCATGACTAGTGGCGTCCCAAAGGCTGAACATGGACAAGAAGACTTATAGTTTTTATTCTAGAATATTTTAGCTCATTAATGGCCGAATACTTAGTCTTTAAGCAATGTAATTTGTCCATTCGGCTAGCAAAGTTAGATAGCTATAAATACTTAGCTATTTTCATTTTCTATAGACTTTTGCCATTTTTATTGAATGAAACTCTGTTTCTGTGAGGTTAACTTCCTCTCTGTTTTCGTACGAGTCTCGAGTGACTTATCTAGCGTGCTAATGGCGTCAACCCGAACTTGTTTCTGAACTTATCACCAACCTTTTTGGTGTGGCATTCATCTATCCTTCTACCGAACCATCTTTCCACCTTAAACAATATAAGAACCGGGGTGACACTCGTTATAATGTTGAATCGCTCTTGATGTTTAAGTTCGTTTTCTTTCCATTTCCATTTCCTATCTCTATCTATCTACCTTATTTGTTAAACCGAGCCAACCACCTATCATCCATGTTTTAATTCTTTGTTAGCCGTAATTACCCTATCTTCCTATAACAATTTGAGCATTTATTTCATCATATATCCTATACTTAGCCAAATATACGAATATATTAAAACCAAACGATACTTCCTCGACAATGATCGGGCAATTACGTCGACTCGACTCAACTTACCGAGACAAATCACGTCATTTGGTATTAGAGCTACTAAATCGAGAAGTACCGACATTCGCAGTTATCCCGAAATAGGTTCGTGAAAAAAAAGTTTCAAAAAAAAAATATTATTATTATTTTGTATCAAAGTACTTATCTTGTTGTAATTGAAAAAAAATATATAGTCGAAGTAAAAAAAAATCAAAGATATAAAAAAAACAAAAAAAACAACGAGAGAAGTGTTGAAAGTTCTTGTTCATTATTTGTAATCCGATCAGCAAAGTTCCATCCTATCATCTACTACCTCAACGCCACACTTAACCGAAAATTTCTTTGTTTCAGCCTACCTTACATCGTAAACGTTATATCCCTTGTAACCACTTTGAAACTGACCCCAAAAGCAGCAAATAAGTCTAAACGAGACGAAATATGAAATTATGAGAAAAAGCTCGAGTGGTAAAAGACAATGAGCGTGTGAGTGCAATAGAGAGTAAAAAAAGCCTAAAAGAAGTGCAAACACGAGTGTGAGTGAAAACATTTATTTTTCTTTCCGAGTGGAATTGTGAGTTTTTGTAAGTGAGGTTTTTGGTGAGGATTATACATTTTCTTTGACAAAAGGCATGGAACGAAGCATGAGTGGGAATGAGGCCGAAACAACATACCACGAAGAGGAGGAATCAATGCCCGTGTGTGTAAGAAAGCTCCTTGTTGTCAAAAGAAGTCTAAGTATTCAAAGTCTCGAAAACGAGCAGCAACGGGAAAACATTTTCCATTCCCGGTGTCAAGTTTAAGAAAAGGTTTGTAGCTTGATTATCGATGGTGGAAGCTGTACCAACGTGGCAAGTACCCTCATGGTGGAGAGACTAGGCCTAACGACCACCAAACATCCGAGCCCCTACAAACTCCAATGGCTCAACGACGGTGGTGAAATCAAGGTAACCAAACAAGTGCTCGTTACTTTTTCAATTGGCAAGTACGAGGACGAAGTGCTTTGTGACGTAGTTCCCATGCACGCGGGACACTTGTTGCTTGGAAGACCGTGGCAATATGTTCGAAGAGTCATCCATGACGGGTATACCAATCAGTATACGTTCAGGTATTTGGGAAAGAATTTTACTTTAGCCCCGTTGACACCAAAACAAGTTTTCGAGGATCAAATGAGAATGAAATCTTCTGTAAATCAATCGAAAGAAAATGAAAAAGAAAAGAAAAATGAGAAAAAGAAAGCAAAAATAGCAAAAGAAAATGAAAAGAAAAGTTTGATTGCAAAAGAAAGAGAAGTCTGGAAAGCGTTTTTGTCAAGACAAACCATTCTTGTACTCATGTACAAGGAAAATCTTTTTAACACTAACGAGTTACCCGAGGATTTGCCTTCCTCTGTTTTGACTCTCTTGCAGGATTTCCACGACGTATTCCCGGAAGAAACTCCGAGTGGACTACCACCCCTTTGCGGAATCGAGCACCAAATCGATTTCGTGCCCGGAGCTGTTATTCTGAATCGTCCCGCCTATAGAAAAAATCCCGAGGAGACCAAAGAATTAGAATGGAAAGTTAACGAATTGATGGAAAAGTGATATATTCGGGAAAGCCTTAGCCCTTGTGCCGTTCCAGTTCTATTGGTGCCCAAGAAAGATGGTACATGGCAGATGTGTGTAGATTGTCGTGCCGTGAATAAAATCACTATCAAATATCGGCATCCGATCCCTCGATTAGACGATATGTTAGATGAACTAAGTGGAGCCAAACTATTCTCAAAAATTGATTTGAAGAGCGGCTACCACCAGATCCGTATGCGAGAAGGCGACGAGGGGAAAACTACCTTCAAAACGAAACACGTTAGTTCGCAAGGCTTGGAAGTGGACCAAGAGAAAATAAAAGCCATACAAGAATGGCCGAAACCAACGACCATCAGCCAAGTCTGGAGTTTCCATGGCTTATCCAGTTTTTATCATCGGTTTGTTCCCAATTTTAGCACCATAGCCGCCCCGTTGACAAGTGTGATAAAAAAGAACTCCGTATTCCATTGGAACGATGAGCAAGAGAAATCTTTTGTTGATATTAAAAACTGCCTTACTAACGCACCTTTACTTGCTTTGCCTGATTTTACTAAGACCTTTGAACTTGAGTGTGATGCATCAGGTGTTGGAATAGGTGCCGTTCTAACTCAAGACGGTCTACCCATTGCCTACTTTAGCGAGAAGCTTAACGGAGCCCCACTTAATTATTCAGTTTATGATAAGGAGATGTACGTACTAGTTTGGGCTCTCGAGACGTGGCAACACTATTTGTGGCCAAAAGAGTTTGTGATCCATTCCGATCACGAAGAACTGAAACATATCAAAGGCCAGCACAAGTTGAACAAGCGGCATGCTAAATGGGTCGAGTATCTCGAGTCATTTCCCTATGTAATTAAGTACAAAAAAGGTAAAGATAATGTTGTAGCCGATGCCCTATCGAGGAGGTAAACATTATTGTCTTCACTTGAATCGAAATTGCTTGGGTTTTCTTTCTTAAAGGATTTGTATGCCAATGATGCTGATTTTGGTGAGATTTATTCTGCTTGTGAGAAAACTGCCTTTGAGAATTTCTATAGGTATGACGGGTTCTTATTCAAGGAAGGAAAGCTATGTGTTCCACAAATCTCTGTCCGAGATTTACTTGTCCATGAAGCGCATAGTGGAGGCCTCGTGGGACACTTTGGTGTTTGCAAAACCTTAGCAACCCTTAACGAACACTTCTATTGGCCTAGGATGAAGCGAGACGTGGAACGAGTATGTTAGAGGTGTTTGACATGTAAAAAGGCCAAATAAAAGGTTCAGCCGCATGGTTTGTATACTCCCTTGCCCGTACCCGAAGCACCTTGGACGGATATATCCATGGATTTCGTCCTTGGATTACCTAAGACGAAAACAGGGAAGGATTCTATTTTTGTTGTAGTGGATCGTTTTTCTAAAATGTCCCATTTTATTTTTTGTACAAAGGCTGATGATGCCGTTCATATTTCTAATCCTTTCTTTAGGGATATTGTTCGCTTGCATGGAATTCCACGAACCATCGTGTTCGATCGTGATGCAAAATTTCTTAGTCACTTTTGGAGATCTTTGTGGAGTAAACTTGGAACTAAACTACTGTTCTCAACTACCTGCCATCCTCAAACGGATGGACAAACGGAGGCGGTCAATCGAGTCCTATCCACCTTACTACGAGCTGTCATTTGAAAGAATTTAAAATCATGGGAGGACTGTCTGCCTCATGTCAAATTCGCCTACAATTGATCTGTTCATACGGCGACCAAACATACACCTTTTGAAGTAGTTTACGGCTTTAATCCATTAACGCCCCTAGATTTAATTCCTTTACCTAAAGATCAACTAATTCATTTTGATGCTAGGAAAAAGGCCGATTTTGTGAAAAGCCTACATCAAAAGGTACGAGCCAATATAGAGGCAAAGGCCGAGTCATATGCACAACAAGCCAATAAGGGGAGCAAAAGAATGGTTTTCAAACCCGGAGATTGGGTTTGGGTTCATATGCGTAAGGAGCATTTTCCAGCCCAACAAAGGTCTAAGCTGTTACCTCGAAGACATGGACCTTTCCAAGTCATAGAACGCATAAATGAAAATTCATATCGACTTGATTTGCCGGGTGATTACAACATAAGTGCTAGTTTTAACGTGTCTGATCTGTCTCCCTTTGATGCAGATTTCGATTTGAGGACAAGTCGCTTCGAAGAAGGGGGGATGACATGACCACGGCCCGAAGCTCAACAAGCTCTAATCCCGATCCCATCGAGCTCCCTAAAGGACCAATGACTCGAGCTCAAGCTAAGCGCCTTCAAGAAGCTATTTCAGCTTTATTTGCTCAACTTTGGAATGAAAACGAGCTCCCTATTAAAGGAGAAGTTCAGGCCAGCTCATTAAAGGCTCCTTGCATCTTAGTGCAAGCTGATCTTAGCTCATCTTCAGCTCTCTGAGCTCCGTTCAGCTCAAATCAGCTCATTTGAGCTTGTTTCAGCTCGTTTGAGCTCGTTTCAATTTCTTTCCAGCTCATTTACTTTATTGCTAGAATAATCTAAGTGTTTACTTTAATTAGTTTAATTTGTTTCAGCTCATTAATTAGTTTATTAGCTCATTACAGCTTATTACATGTTTTTTTAGTACATTATGAGCTAGCCAAATTAATGTGTCATGTCAAGCCAACATTTAACTTGTCTTAGCTTCATTATATTTTATTAATGTGTCTAAAGCATGTATTTACTTTAGTACAGCCGAATTTAAGCTTGCCATAAATTCAATTAATGTGTTCATTGTATTTTGGTGCAGCCGAATGCATGAAGGTGCATTTAATACAAGGTGCATGTATGATTGGATGCAACGCATGGAAGGATTCATGCATGGCCGGCTACAATGCATGGTGGCTGGTTGTTTAGCTTTCCCAAGTGCCTATTCGGCCAAGGAGTGGCTGCCTCTTTAATTCCTCAAGCTGGTCGTACACCTCCCCAAGGCAGCCATTAAGATGCTCATGCTAGCCGAATTTCCCATTCACATTTGGTGTCCATTCGGCTGTGAGCTTTCACATTCAAGTGAGCCTTCAAGATTGATGTTCACTCCAAGTGACCATTCAAAGCTGCCCATTAATGCTTACACCTATTCGGCCAAACATTACAAATTGAATGAGCTCATTAAGCTCATGGCCGAACCTAGACAAGTCCATTAAGCTCCTAATGCCTCCAAATACATTCAATTGAATTTCTTCTTCCTGAAGCATGACTAGTGGCGTCCCAAAGGCTGAACATGGACAAGAAGACTTATAGTTTTTATTCTAGAATATTTTAGCTCATTAATGGCCGAATACTTAGTCTTTAAGCAATGTAATTTGTCCATTCGGCTAGCAAAGTTAGATAGCTATAAATACTTAGCTATTTTCATATTGTATAGACTTTTGCCATTTTTATTGAATGAAACTCTGTTTCTGTGAGGTTAACTTCCTCTCTGTTTTCGTATGAGTCTCGAGTGACTTATCTAGTGTGCTAGTGGCGTCAACCCGAACTTGTTTCTGAACTTATCACCAATCTTTTTGGTGTGGCGTTCATCTATCCTTCTACCGAACCATCTTTTCACCTTAAATAATATAAGAACCGGGGTGACACTCGTTATAGTGTTGAATTGCTCTTGACGTTTAAGTTCGTTTTCTTTCCATTTCCATTTCCTATATCTATCTATCTACCTTATTTGTTAAACCGAGCCATCCACCTATCATCCATATTTTAATTCTTTGTTAGCCATAATTACCCTATCTTCTTATAACCATTTGAGCCTTTATTTCATCATATATCCTATACTTAGCCAAATATACGAATACCTTAAAACCGAACGATACTTCATCGACGACGATCGGGCAATTACGTCGACTCGACTCAACTTACCGAGCCGAATCACGTCAGTGAGTTTATTTCTTGTGCAAGATTTAATTTATTGTGATTTTTAGAAGTAGTTTTCTTCTCAGTTTTCTCCAAAGAGTCGTGGGAATTCATTCTTCACCCTTCAATTTGTCAGGAATGTTTTTTGGTTGATTAGAGCCATTAATTGAGTTTGTTGGGATTTATATCTTGAACGGTTCAATTGGACATTTATCCTTCTATCAATCATATCCATCAGTTTATTGTTTCATCTTCCACTTTACTTTAATCTATCTTTTCTCTATTTAGTTATAATTTTGAATATTTATCCTTTATTTTTTTTAATTTTTCTTATTGTTCTTATTTTCTTTGTTATTTTCTAAATTTATTTGGTTTCTTGCTTTCAGGTCACATCCAAATCTTTCCTTATTGAGTCAAACAACTTGAATTTGATCTTTCTTCCGCTTTCTCCGCTCCAATTCGGTATCAGTTATAGACGTAACAAAAAGCGACATAGAATTTAACCAACTCCTTGTTGTCATTAACCGACTTGTTAGAGGGTTAGCTGTCATTTAAACAACCCCCATTTAAGAGCCCTAGCTGGGTAGTAGTAGTAGTAGTAGAAGAAGAAGAAATGAAGATGCCAGCTGCGATTCCAGTGTGCTATTGATCGCTGTGAATCAGAGCTTTAAAATTTATAAAAAGAACGATCGAACCTGGAAACTAACTCTGACAACGATTAAAGGCAAGTGTACCTATCGAACAGTAGTATAGATTAGGCAAGACCAGATTATCGAACCCAAAGGAACTAAAAGTACTAATACTAACTTTCTTTTTATTATTTAACCTAAAATACGTGAAGTTGCTTTTAATCTAAATTTAAAGAATTACTAAGCTAAGGACACAAAGACGAAAAAAGACTAAAATTGGGGAGATAACTTTCAGAAAAACTCAGTTGATTTAGACGATACCCTCAGGAAGAATCCACCTAGACTTCACTTGTTATCTATCACTGAACCATATGATTTTATTTACTTAGTTTGATCCGTAAGACTCCCTAACGTATATTAAACCCTCTCTCGAGGCGAATAACGTCTAACCCTAGGTTAATTAGTGTAACTCTTTTTCTCTTATAATAACCCCCTAAAATAGCAGTAAATCGATCTATGGACTCCCATATTAGGTTTCACCCTAATTCGGCAAAATCTCGTCACCCTATCTCTAGGCGTGCGATCAACTCCGCTTAATTATGCTAGATCTACTCTTAGGCCGGGTCTATTCCTCCTCCACCTAAGCACATTAAATTTGGATAAATCTCACATAATTAAGAACAAACTAAGTATTTATCATATAATTTAGAAAATAATAACAAGATTCATCATAGGTTTCATCCCCTTCATGTATCTGAAGGGTTTAGTTCATAACTAAATAAGAAAACATCTCAAGAGAAACGATAAAACAAAACATAAGAAATCCCTAAAACCCCCTGAAGGAATTGAAGGAGAGATCCGCCGTCTTGAGTAGAATCCCGGCTTCTTGAGATGGATCAACTGGCTATCTTCGAGTGATTCCCACAACTCTGACCTTTTCGGCTTGGCTCCTTGGCCTCGCTAACCGCCCCATTTTTAGCTGACCCTTAGGGGGTTTATATAGGCTCTTGGAATACGTTTCTTTCTTCCTAAGTATCTAAATTCGAGTGAAATTGCTCTTTTCAGCGACAGGGACACGACCATGGCACACGCCCGTGTGGATCGTGGCCAGGTCGTGCTCGGACTTCTCTAATGAGACACGGCCGTGTGAATCGAGGGAAGACCGTGTTCTAGATGATCAGTGAGGCACGGCCGTGTGGGCTAAGGTTCAGGCCGTGTCAATTTCTTCTTTGGCCCATTTTGGTCCGTTTTGAGCCCGTTTCTCGTTCTTTTTATCCTTGGGTGCTTTCCTGGGTATAAGACATGAAAAGAAAGGATTAAGAGAACCTTTTTACATAAATCAAGGGATAAATCATCCAAAAGCATACTAAATGTGGGATTAAAATATGTTACTATTTCAGTTTATCAAATACCCCCACACTTAAGCTTTTGCTTGTCCTCAAGCAAAATTCTCAACTTACAATTAAAACGAATTTTCAATAATTCATAATTCCTATCAACAATGTCTTATCATAATTCATAGATAATTTATACATGGATAATTCAATTCAAAGAGTCCTAAAAATTCAAACAGTCTAAGTCATAGATTTTGTATCTCGAAAATATAGGTGTCTCCCCTTATCTAAATAATTACCTTTAATTCGAAATTGACAAGGATTGACATCCTCATAGAAGATCTACTCAAATCACTCAAAGTGTTTAAGGTTCAAAATTTAGGCACTCAAAAGTCGAACATGAAAAGTTAATCCCATAGGCTTGCCTGAAAATCAAGTCTCCACCACTATAATATGATATGATGCACAAATAAAAAGGTCTTTAACAGGGTTGTAACGGGGCTTGGGTTAAAGGTGTGGAATAAGGCTGAATTAGAGGGTTAAAATCGAGACTGAATTGACAAATTACCTAACTAGAAAAAAATGAACTGATAAATAAATAATTACATGAATTGAAACTTTGAAACTAATAATACGAGCTTCTTCTTCAATATTTGGAATTCAAATGTATAAGCTCACTTAATCACATAACTAATAAAAACTAATAATGAATATACTTCGTTTTTTTTATGAACAAACTAAGTAATAATAAAGAACTTTAACAACTGAAATATAAAACATAGTTAGGCAACTGCTCAAAATCAAATCTCGAAAAAAAAGGAGTCAAGGAATGGTGATACAAATATACAAAGGGTTTTTGGGTTAATATTAGTGGGTGAGTCAATAAAAAGGGTTGTTAGGATCAAAGGGGTTCTCTAGGGGTTAATTGTGAAGGTAGGCTTTTTAATGGAGTTAGTGGGTTAAAACCTAAATGCCTTAATCATCTCTGTATATCAAATTTTCCAACTTCAAGATAATATTCCGATTTAGTTCAACAACCTAGAAAATTTTAATTTTGAAAAATAGACTTATCATGCTTGATTCTTTAGTATCTTAAAATTTAATTATCAATGCACAATTATCAATGACTTAATCTAAAACATATTAATAAAGATTATAAATCATGGAAATTTCATCCTAATTAGTAATATGAGAAATTTACTTAAAAACAAGACTAAATTCAGGATTTTGAGAACAATGCAAAAAGTTTGGTACCTAATTTCAGAAATTAGAGAATAATGAAAAAAGTTAGGCACCTTTTTAGGTTGTTCACCCCCCACACTTAAGATGTACATTGCCCTCAATGTACAAAGATAGATAATATAAATGTAATGTTCAGATCAGAAGATATGGGGATAAGTGAAACTCCCTGAATTATGGATGAAATCCTTGAGTTGGCAGTGGTCGTGGTGAAAGATAAGTTGGAGGGCTGGTGGTTGCCCACGAGTTCTGCGCTAGATGAAGAAATTGGGAAACTCGTGGAGGATTAGCCAGGATTTATTAAGACAAATTTAAAATAAACTAAATATATAATTAAAAATAAGAAAGGTAAAGAGAAAGAAAATAGAAATTGATTTAAACTAATGCTAAAAGATAAAAGGGGCTTGAGAATCCTTATTGGTAGGTGGTTCGCGAGGTGGGTGTGATTTCTGCGGCTGTGGTGGTGCTGGCGGTGGTTGAGGTGGTGTGATTCCCAAGCAGACTTTAGAATCTGACACTAAGAAACTAAGATAAAATAAACTAAATTAAGCAGAAGAGAAGTAAAGATAAGAAAAATAAAGGAGAAGATAAAAATAGAATAACAGATAATTGGTCTCAAAGACCCTTGGCTTGGCGAGTGATTGAAGCGGCCGGCATGAACTTATTTGAATCGGTCTCCTTTGAGGAGATTGTGATTGGCCTTTTACGCTTCTTTGCCATGGATATGATGTTGTTGTAGCTCAAGAGTCTAAGGATTTATTAGGAAAAGGGAAAAGGGAAAGAAAGAGGAAAGAAAGAAAGAGAGAGAGAAGAAAGAAGGAGAGTGGGTTGGGAAGAGAAAGGAGAGGGGTATGGTGTTTAAAAAAAATTTCAAGTCTGGTAGTTTCCCACGCCCGTGGGTTGAGGGTGTGTCGATTCATACGGCCGCCTCGCACGGCCGTGTTCTAAGGCGTGTTGGTTACCCCACGCTCGTGTCTAGCCTGTGTTCGACAAGTCAGTATGTTGGCACAGGTTTAAGACACGGGCGTGTTCAGCCCGTGGTTGGCAAGTCAGTAGCTTCAAACGGTTATGGGGCACGGCCATGCCACTTTGTCGGTGCCCGTGGGGGAGTGGTTGAGTCCGTGAGTTCTAAATTTAGTTGCTCTGACTTGTACCGTCCTGCCATGTTAGTACCAAGATTCTTGAGGTACACACGGCCACGGCCACGGCCACGGCCGTGTGCAAGGCCGTGTGGCCTGGAATTCTGCACCCCTTATTAGTTTAGAGCTGGATATTATAAAGAAAGGATAAGATAGAATAAAAAGTTAATGGGGTTAGTGCTTGGGTTGCCTCCCGAGAAGCGCTCGTTTATATTCTTAAGCTAGACTCTCCTCTCATTTGTCAGGGTGGTTTGAGGAGTTGAAAGTCCTTCCTCATGCTATCATTTGTGTCCTCGTGAAAAAAATTAAGTCGAGATGCGTTTACAGTAAAATTTCCAAAAATAGGGTTGCTTACCTCGACTGTTCCGTATGGGAAAACACTGGTTACCCTAAAAGGTATTTCTTTGTTTGTGTTAGGGTCTGGAGGAGATATTCGAGGATCTGCCTTATCTAACAGTATTTGATCTCCTATTTTGAAGTGATTTGTTGTTCCTATGAGCTCTTCTGGAGGCTCTTTAAGTTTTACCTTGTGTGGTTCCGGTTCTTCGTCGTCTAACCCTAATTTTTCCTTGAAGTGTGTCTTCCACTCGTCTAGATCATCGAACTGAATCCCTTGATCTTCATGAACTACTTCCTTGTTGGCTTGGGGTTTAGGATCGGGTTCAGTTGTATTCTTTGGTGGTGCTTCCTGAAAATAGGGGTTAACCGAATGGTTATCAGTAGAATTTGCGTTCTCACCTTGAGTATTCGATGTTCTAGCCGAGTCGAGAGCCTTGATGGTGACTGTCTCATTACCTACACAAAGTATGAGTTCTCCCCGCATCAACATCAATTTTAGTCCCGGCGATTGCTAAAAAGGGTCTTCCTAAAATTAGGGGGATCGAATTATCCTCATCCATGTCTAAGACAACAAAATCTACTGGGAAAATGAATCTGTCAATTTTTACAAGAACATCTTTGATAATACCCATAGGAATTCTAACAGTTTTATCAGCTAATTGAATGCTCATCCTAGTTTGTTTGGGTTTCCCTAGACCTAATTGTTTAAACAATTTGTAAGGCATGACATTTATGCTTGCCCCTAAATCAGCTAACGCATTATCAATAGTTAGTCTACCAATTAAATATGGAATTGTAAAACTCTCTGGATCTTTTAGCTTTTGTGGTAGTCTATTTTGTAACATTGCTGAGCATACTGCGTTTAATTCCACATGTGGATCCTCATCTAATTTGCATTTGTTCATCAAGAGATGCTTTAAAAATTTCCTCGAATCTGGCATCTGTGAAAGGGCTTCAAGTAGCGGTAAGTTAATATGTAATTTCTTTAAAAGTTTAAGAAACTTACCGAACTGTTCCTCTGTGTCGTCTCTCGTTAACGCTTCGGGATATGGTATGGGAGGTTGGTACTCCTTGATTACCAGTTTTGGTTTTTCTTGTGTTACCTCAGCTTTACCTTTTTCTACCTCGTTTCCTTGTATTGGACTGGGTTCGTCTACTTCTTCACTTTCTTGAGCTGTTATGGCTTGGATTTGCTCCTTTGGATTAATCTCAGTGTTGCTTGGTGGACGCCCTTGCTTTCGTTCGGACATTAGTTTGGCAAGTCATCCCCATCGACTTAGTGACTTCCCCTACTTGATTCTCGATTGCTTTAATCGATGCTTGTTGGTCAATAAGTGTTGTCTCGCTTTTTGGCAATGGGCTTGATGAGCGCCATGAATTTTGCTAATATCTCTTCGAGGTTCGGCTTCTTCTCTTGTGGATAAGGCTGATTTTGGAAATTTTGAGGAGGTCGTTGTCTTTGATTTCCTTGATTTCCTTGTCCTCCCCACGAAAAATTTGGGTGGTTCCTCCAACCTGGATTATAAGTGTTACTATAAAGGTTATTATTTGATCTGAAATTATTACCTATATAGTTTATTTGTTCGCTCTCTGTTCCCGGTTTGTAGGGTGGGTACTCAGGATTCGCCATAGTTCCACTTGCGTCGCACTGCATGACTGGATGTACCTGCGAAGAACACAAACTATCAAGCTTTTTATTCATCAACTCTACCTGATTTGATAGCATGGTTACTGCGTCGAGGTTGTAAACTCCGGCTGTTTTTATTGGCCTTGTTCTTGTAACTTGCCACTGATAGTTGTTCAGCGACATCTTTCTATAAATTCGTAGGCTGCTTCAGGAGTTTTATTATTCAGAGTTCTACCGGCGGCTGAGTCCATTAGTTGCCTCGTTGAGGGGTTTACACCGTTATAGAAAGTTTGGACTTGGAGCCACAAGGGTAAACTATGGTGCGGACACCTTCTCAAGAGATCCTTATATCTCTCCCATGCATCGTATAATGTCTTTAAATCCATCTACACAAAAAAAGATATATCATTGCGTAATTTGGCCGTTTTGCCCGGTGGGAAATATTTTAATAAGAATTTTTTGGTCATTTGATTTCATGTAGTGATTGACCCTCGTGGTAACGAGTTTAACCACTGTTTGGCTTTATTCCTTAATAAAAAGGGAAATAACCGAAGACATATGGCATCATCAGAAACGCCATTTATTTTAAAGGTAGCACAGAACTCTAAAAAGTTGGCTATATGAGTATTTGGATCTTCGTCCTGTAAACCATCAAATTGAACAAACTGTTGAATCATTTGTATAGTGTTAGGCTTTAATTCAAAATTATTAGCGGCTATAGCAGGCCTAACAATACTAGATTCGGCTCCTGTTAAATGCGGTTTAGCATAATCATACATAGTACGTGGAGCATTATTTTCAGCCACATCTTGTGGTGGAAGATTATTTTCGTCCATCCCTTCAGTAGGATTGGATCTGTCTTCTCGCTCTTCTTCTTTGTAATTTAGGGCTCGCCTAATTTCTCTGCGATTTCTCCAAGCGGTAGCTTCAATATCACTGTCGTATTCTAAAGGTCCTCTCGGGTTCCTTCTAGTCATAAACTAGAGGTACCTGCTAGGAAAAGAAAGAAAGATTTAGCAAAATTAAAATTAAAACTAAAAAAAATAAAAAAATAAATTGCGGAAAATAAAAATTGGCTAAAGTAATAAAAATAGAGCTTTCTTAATATTTTAGTTCCCCGGCAACGGCGACAAAAACTTGATCGCTGTGAATCAGAGCTTTAAAATTTATAAAAAGAATGATCGAACCTGAAAACTAACTCTGACAACGATTAAATGCAAGTGTACCTATCGAACAGTAGTATAGCTTAGGCAAGACCGGATTATCGAACCCAAAGGAACTAAAAGTACTAATACTAACTTTCTTTTTATTATTTAACCTAAAATACGTGAAGTAGCTTTTAATCTAAATTTAACGAATTACTAAGCTAAGGACACAAAGACGAAAAAAGACTAAAATTGGGGAGATAACTTTCGAAAAACTCGGTTGATTTAGACGATACCCTCCTAAGAATCCACCTAGACTTCACTTGTTATCTATCAACTGAACCATATGATTTTATTTACTTAGTTTGATTCGTAAGACTCCTAACGTATATTAAACCCTCTCTCGAGGCGAATAACGTCTAACCCTAGGTTAATTAGTGGAACTCTCGTTCTCTTATAATAACCCCTAGAATAGCAAAAAATCGATCTATGGACTCCCATATTAGGTTTCACCCTAATCCGGTAAAATCTCGCCACCCTATCTCTAGGCGTGCGATCAACTCCGCTTAATTATGCTAGATCTACTCTTAGCGTGGTCTATTCCTCCTCCACCTAAGCACATTAAATTTGGATAAAGCTCACATAATTAAGAACAAACTAAGTATTTATCATATAATTTAGAAAATAATAACAAGATTCATCATAGGTTTCATCCCCTTCAGGTATCTGAAGGGTTTAGTTAATAACTAAATAAGAAAACATCTCAAGAGAAACGATAAAATAAAACATAAGAAATCCCTAAAACCCCCTGAAGGAATTGAAGGTGTAACATCCTGAATTTTTGGGCCTATGCATTTAATGGGTGAATATGTGTAATGAGTTAATTTGAGCATTAGGGGTCCAAATTGGGCTCAGGATTGGGCTGAAGCCTTAGTAAATTTTTTGTTTGGGCACTATAGGGTTTAAAAGGTGGTATCTGAATTTAAAATATCAAAATGGGCTTGTGGCCCAGTGGTCAGTGGCGCCACTTAGGGAGCAAGGAGGTGACGCCACACAAGGGAGTAAGGGGCCCAAATTTAAGTTACATGGAGCCCAACTCTTTTAATTTAAGTTAGCTAAATTTTGACATTAGGGTTAGGTAGAGTGGACGGCAACAAGGCTCAAAAATAGGAGGATTTATGTGAATGGGATAATGTAGATAATATAGTTGATAATATGGAAGGAAAAAAAAAGGAGAAAAGATAGGAGCTATCTACAAGGTTAGGAGTTGGCCGAAATTCCATCACCTAGAGAAGTGAAGAAATTGGTTTCTTTATGGCAAAGGGGGTGCCGAATTTTCCCTTTTTATTTGATTAATTTTTAGTTATCAGGAAGGGCACTTTCGGTTTTTCATAGGTGAGTGCTGAAATTTCTATAAATAGGAGGGTTCTCTTTCTTTTTTTTTGGCATTTAGGTTTTCCACCTTTTCTCTCTCTTCTTTCTTCTAAAAGTCGAAAACCCCATTATTCTTTTCTCTTCTTTCTCCTAAAAGCTGAAAACTCCATTATTCTCTTATTTTCTTTCTTCTAAAAGCCAAATCTCTATAGATTTCTTCGAATCATCTTCTCTTCTGATCTTCTCAAAAAGCCAGAATCTCTAAGGGGTAGTCGAATTCTCTGCGTTAAGGTGAGTGCCGATTTTCCTATCTCTTCAATCTCTCTTTCGGTTTTTAAGAGACAAGGCCGAATGGCCACTTGGTTGTTAAGGTTTGCCGAATGAAGCTAATATTTCCTCTTTTTGCGTTTGGGCGGCATTTCGGGATTTGAAGGAAACTTTGATCATCTAGATTTAAAAGTCGAAATCGCTAGTCTCCAATTTCGGGATTTTAAGGCAAAGGAGAGAATCCTAAGTTTAAGAAACGAGTGTGTCGTCGCGATGCAGACGAGATTGGCCACCGTGTTGTGGACCGGCTTCAACAACAACACCTTAGGCAAGTAGCGCTTTGTATCGACTTACGATAGTGTCGACATAGAGAGTGTCGTTCTAAAGGTAATCAGGTGTGTAGATCTCTAACACACTAATTAATCTGTATGAATGTATATATATGTTTATGTTATGGGCTAAAAGCCTAAAAAGGTCAGTATAGACGATCCGATTACCCAAAAAGGGTAGGCAAGGGATGCAGTGCGTAATCATAGAAACTTCTCTATGTGTATCGATGTATGTGATTGACTGTGAACTTTTAGGTAGTATATTGTTTTGATTCTGCATGTATGTATGCATGGGATGGGATTGATATGATGAAGGGGAAGAAGGTCGCATAGCGATCAGTAGCTTTGCCACATAGGTCACATAGTGATCGGTCTTTATGATAGGCAGCTCAGCTATCGAAATGCTACGATGTATTATTAAGGTCGCGTGGCGATCGATGGCTTTGCCACATAGGTCACACAGTGATCGGTCTTTAAGACAGGCAGTACAGCTGTCGATATGGTGTGTAGCGGTTGGAGGGTTGATTGTAGAAATCCCCAAGGTGTGATGGTTGGTACGGGTTGGTGTGTAGAGGATGGATTTCTAGGCTAGGATGGGCCATGATGCATATATAGTTATCCTTGTATACGGGCCGAGGCCATAATGTGTTTATGGGCCAAGCATTTGATGTGTTTTTGGGATTTACACACTGAGTCTTGGTAACTCACCCTTTTATTTTTCCTACTCTTTCAGATGAGCAGTAGATCGTGGACATGGGAGCCGAGACGGACTCGAGGGGCCATCAAGTTTTTATTCCTATAGATTATTTCAGTTTTTCCTTAAGTTTTTAATTTTGGAAACATTTATGTAATAAGGCCCCATAGTTTATACTCACTACTTAGTTTTTAATATTTGCAACTTATGGAACTTTGTCAAATGTTTTATTATTCAAAATAATAATAATACAAGGTTTTCTTTTCAAAAGTCACTTGTTTATTCGAATTTTGCCTAATAACTTATGATTTACTAAAACCAACTTAGCAAAAGTTTTCAACGTACAACCCGTAGCATACCAGATCTGGTCGAAACTTATGGGCCGGGTTTGGGGTGTTACATTTTGGTATCAGAGCCCAGATCAAAACACGGGCTGTGAAATGGGTCTAGTACTGTTTTAAAGTTGATAAGAATTTGGAAAAGTTTAGGTTGAGAAATGGCCTTCGAGTCTACCGGCACCCGATCCATGCAGGTAAGTATTCTGAACTTTTGGATGTGATATATATGTTGGGCTTGATGGGCTTGATGGACGTAGGCTAGTATATTAAACATTGATGGACTTTAGGCTTAGTTTAAACAACTCTCTAAATTCATAAGATTTAATCCAACCAAACAAACTCAGAACAAGTCGCGAGATAGGGTGTGGCAACAGCATACGCATGTCTAGGATTGGATTCAGGAGAGCTTGGTATTTAAGCGATCCTAGTGACTCACCTCTTCTTCATTGGAATCCTACAGTGCGTAGTACTGCTTCAAATTAGTCATGAGGACTTGTTGACAGCCAAAATTTATAACTAAAACCCGAAAGGACCACCACTCTATTTTGTAAAACTACTAAATTACCCTCGATTTATAAATAACCAAAATATCCTTGATTTGTAAAATTACCGAAATACCCCTGGATTGCAAAATTACTGAAATACCCCTGGATTGCAAAATTACCAATATACCCTTATTTCGCAAAATCACCAAGAAACCTTATTTTGGAAAATTACAAAAATACCCCTGTAGGATAAATTACAAAAATACCCCTGGGTAGTGAAACGATGAAGACACCCCTACATGATGAATGTAAGTTCGTGGATGCTACTTGTATGTGGATGGTTGATGATTGAACGTATGTGCTTCTTAGGACTAGAAGATGTGAACTTGAGACTGAAACTTGTGGATGTGATTCCGAATTCGAAAGAACTACTCTTAAACTCATCGCTTATAAGACTGTTCGTGGTTAATCAGTGGAAGAAAACTATTAATTCATAAAAATTTCTAACCGGATAAACGTCAATCGCAAGAATGAGTGCAAGGGGACGGACACACTCGGATGCGAATACCGGTGCGTGCTACTCATCATATTATCCTAAGTGTTTCTTTTGGCTTTAGAATTAGAGTTCGCAATGAAAGCATAGTGGTGAGACTTGGGTAGTATGATTAATAGTTAGTTGGAAATTTCGAGGACGAAATTTCTTTAAGAAATAGAACCGTAACATCCTGAATTTTTGGGCCTATGCATTTAATGGGTGAATATGTGTAATGAGTTAATTTGAGCATTAGGGGTCCAAATTGGGCTCAAGATTGGGCTGAAGCCTTAGTTAATTTTTGTTTGGGCACTTTAGGGTTTAAAAGGGTGGTATTTGAGTTTAAAATATCAAAATGGGCTTGTGGCCCAGTGGTCAGTGGCGCCACTTAGGGAGCAAGAAGGTGACGCCACACAAGGGAGTAAGGGGCCCAAATTTAAGTTACATGGAGCCCAACCCTTTTAATTTAAGTTAGCTAAATTTCGGCATTAGGGTTAGGTAGAGTGGACGGTAACAAGGCTCAAAAATAGGAGGATTTATGTGAATGGGATAATGTAGATAATATAGTTGATAATATGGAAGGAAAAAAAAGGAGAAAAGATAGGAGCTATCTACAAGGCTAGGAGTTGATCGAAATTCCATCACCTAGAGAAGTGAAGAAATCGGTTTCTTTATGGCAAAGGGGGTGCCAAATTTTCCCTTTTTATTTGATTAATTTTTAATTATTAGGAAGGGCACTTTCAGTTTTTCATAGGTGAGTGCCGAAATTTCTATAAATAGGGAGGGTTCTCTTCTTTATTTTTTGGCATTTAGGGTTTCCACCTTTTCTTTCTCTTCTTTCTTCTAAAAGCCGAAAACCCCATTATTCTTTTCTCTTCTTTTTCCTAAAAGCCGGAAACTCTATTATTCTCTTCTTTTCTTTCTTCTAAAAGTCGAATCTCTATAGATTTCTTCGAATCATCTTCTCTTCTGATCTTCTCAAAAAGTCAGAATTTCTAAGGGGTAGTCGAATTCTCTGTGTTAAGGTGAGTGCCGATTTTCCTATCTCTTCAATCTCTCTTTCGCTTTTTAGAGACAAGGCCGAATGGCCACTTGGTTGCTAAGGTCACGAATGAAGCTAATATTTCCTCTCTTTTGTGTTTGGGCGGCATTCCGGGATTTGAAGGAAACCTGATCATCTAGATTTAAAAGCCGGAAATCCCTAGTCTCTAATTTCGGGATTTTAAGGCAAAGGAGAGAATCCCTAAGTTTAAGAAACGAGTGTGTCAAGAATGCGAGATTGGCCACCGTGTTGTGGACCAAACCTTCAACAACACCTTAGGCAAGTAGCGGTTGTATCGACTTACGATAGTGTCGACATAGAGAGTGTCGTTCTAACTGTAATCGTGTGTGTAGATCTCTAACACACTAATTAATCTGTATGAATGTATATATATGTTTATGTTATGGGCTAAAAGCCGGAAAAAGGCTGTATATTAATCTGTACTAAATATATGTTACGGGCTAAAAGCCGAAAAAAGGCTGTATAGACAGTTGGATTACCCAAAAAGGGTAGGCAAGGGATTCCAGGTACGTAATCATAGAAACTTCTCTATGTGTATCGATGTATGTGATAGACTGTGAACTTTTAGGTAGTATATTGTTTTGATTCTGCATGTATGTATGCATGGGATGGGATTGATATGATGAAGGGGAGGAATGTCGCATAGCGATCGGTGGCTTTGCCACATAGGTCACATAGTGATCGGTCTTTATGACAGGCAGCTCAGCTTTCGAAATGCTACGATGTATTATTAAGGTCGCATGGCGATCGGTGGCTTTGCCACATAGGTCACACAGTGATCGGTCTTTTAGACAGGCACCACAGCTGTCGATATGGTGTGTAGCGGTTGGAGGGTTGATTGTAGAAATCCCCAAGGTGTGATGGTTGGTACGGGTTGGTGTGTAGAGGATGGATTTCTAGGCTGGGATGGGCCATGATGCATATATAGTTACCCTTGTATACGGGCCAAGGCCATAATGTGTTTATGGGCCAAGCCTTTGATGTGTTTTCGGGATTTACACACTGAGTCTTGATGACTCACCCTTTTATTTTTCCTACTCTTTCAGATGAGCAGTAGATCGTGGACATGGGAGCCTAGACGGACTCGAGAGGCCATCAAGTTTTTATTCCTATAGATTATTTCAGTTTTTCCTTAAGTTTTTAATTTTGGAAACATTTATGTAATAAGGCCCCATAGTTTATACTCACTACTTAGTTTTTAATATTTGCAACTTATGGAACTTTGTCAAAGGTTTTATTATTCAAAATAATAATAATACAAGGTTTTCTTTTCAAAAGTCACTTGTTTATTCTAATTTTGCCTAATAACTTATGATTTACTAAAACCAACTTAGCAAAAGTTTTCAACGTACAACCCGTAGCATACCAGATCTGGTCGAAACTTATGGGCCGGGTTTGGGGTGTTACAGAAGGAGAGATCCGCCGTCTTGAGTAGAATACCGGCTTCTTGAGATGGATCAACTGGCTATCTTCGAGTGATTCCCACAACTCTAACCTTTTCGGCTTGGTTCTTTGGCCTCGCTAACCGCCCCATTTTCAGCTGACCCTTAGGGGGTTTATATAGGCTCTTGGAATATGTTTCTTTCTTCCTAAGTATCCAAATCCGAGTGAAATTGCTCTTTTCAGCGACAGGGACACGGCCATGGCACACGCCCGTGTAGATCGTGGCCAGGTCGTGCTCGGACTTCTCTAATGAGACACGGCCGTGTGAATCGAGGGAAGACTGTGTTCTAGATGATCGGTGAGGCACAACCGTGTGGGCTAAGGTTCAGGCCGTGTCGATTTCTTATTTGGCCCATTTTGGTCCGTTTTGAGCCCGTTTCTCATTCTTTTTATCCTTGGGTGCTTTCCTGGGTATAAGACATGAAAAGAAAGGATTAAGAGCACCTTTTTACATAAATAAAGGGATAAATCATCCAAAAGTATACTAAATATGGGATTAAAATATGTTACTATTTCAGTTTATCAGCTATTATGGAAACCCAACTAATTTAAAGACTACTTGGTCCAATGACAATCCATGTTGGAGGCTTTTTAGGTGTGAGAAGTATGAGAGTGGGTTTCAAAATCCATGTCATTTTTTCGCCTGGTTTGATCCCTCATTCATGAATTATGTTGTTGGGTTTTCTGAAAAAGTGATGACATTGAAGGATGCAAGGAGGAGGGAGAGATAAACATGGTGTTTGGTGTTATTATTTGTAATATTGTTGTTGTTGTTTAAATGAAAAACCAACTTATGTGATAGCTGGTATTCTTGTGTTGTTGAAATGGAAAACCAGCTTATGTGCCTGTTGGTATTGGGAGATTATATTTTATGGAGAGTGGAAGCTTACAGACTTAAATGTCATGGGCTAGAAAGGGTATCAATTTGCTTGCATGTTTTAGTTGAGACTTGAAAGTTGAAAGACTAATGTCAATCTCATACATCTGTATTTTATTTCATTTGATTTTCTGAATACCATGTGGGATGTTTAACCATCTTTTAAGACTTGAAGGAGTATTTGGTTATTTTTTTCCCATTTTCTTACATTGCATGGATCAATGCTCAGAATGATAGAAGAGACACAACAGATGAAAGAAAAATCATAAAACATTGGTATAAATTATACTTCATTCATTAATTAAGGCCAAACTGTTCCAAATTTGCCTACAATTTAGTACAACTGAACTCATTTGAATTATAGACAAATTTACAAAAAAAAAATCAGTAACAATCTGCCTAAGTTTAGACATCAATAGCAATAATAGGCAAATTTACAAAAAATAATTTGCTTAAGTTAATAAATCAGTAGTAGTAATAGGCAAATTTACACAATAAGCTTAAAAAGTAAACAAATAAACTTTCGGTTCACAATATCAATGGGTTTGAGACAAATGACTCTTAAGTAGAAGACATTCTTCTAACAATGGTTGGTTTTCTCTTGAATGGAAGCTTTTCTCTTGGGGAAACAACTTCTTGGTGAGTTGAGGCAACCACTTGGTTATGAACACCAACTTTGTGTTTTTTGACCTACACGAACAAGTGAAATCCATCAAGCATATTACATATATAAGTAAACTAATGAAGCCAAGGCAGATGACTTACTAGAATGTTTTGGCTGACTTCCCCTCTACAACTCCTCTTATTGTGGCCTAATTTCTTACATTTACTACACTTTATTTCCACCCATTTCTTGGTTAGCTTTTTTGTTGTTTGTGGTTCATCAGGTTGTTTCCTTCTCACCTTAGTAAGTTTGCCAGGTGGCCTTCTTAGTGTAGGAAGCAATATTAGTAGCATGTCTGACACAGGCTCCCATTGCTTAGGACCCCTTACTGGCCTAATGAAGTTGGAGTAAATGGCAAGTTGGGTTTGCTTGGTGTACTAGGTTTGTACATAAGTTTTAGGGTATTCATCTTTTAGATGAATGACAGCCACTGCATGCATGCAAGGGATGCCAGTGAGATCCCAATTCTTGTAGGAGCATGAATTCTCAACTAGATCCACCACATGCTGATTGCTTGGACCACATTCAATCTGATATCTGTTCCCACCAACATGTGATGGAACACACCTAAAAAATAGTCACTAAAACATATCATACTCAAGCAAAGGCAGCATGTGATGAGCCCCACCAGCATGTGATGGTAGAATAAAGGCATACATATATTAAAAAAATGATATATTTACCTCATTGAATCTTTTATATTGACATCCAACTTTTTCTTGATCTTTGGACACAAGATTCCTTTAATTTTTTTAGCTTCTTCTTTCTTCTTGACAATCAGTAACATAATCTTGGTTCTAATTTTTTCATCAAGGTCAGAATGGGTTTCCCTCTTACTTCCAATATCACCTACTAGTAAGTAACATAAATGACTAGTGAGACAAGGCCCTTAATGAACTGCATATAGAAATTAAATAGGGGTTTACCTTGTTAAAGTATTCACAAAGATTATTCACTAACATGTCAGGCTGACTCCTAAATGAGAAGTGGGACCCTAGCTATTGAATCATGTTCTTTCCCTTCAACAAATTATAAGTATGTTGATTGGTATTTTCCAGTTCAACCATGGCATCCTCAAAATGCCTTGGAGTGCTTGCTCTTGCAGCTTTCCAAAGCAAATCTTTCAATTCCTTTATTTTGAAACCAGCTTTCTTGAAATTGGCATGTAGGTGTTTAACACAATATCTTATTTCTGCATTAAGAAACAACATGGATATTGCTTCCACAAGTCCCTGCAAACAGAATAGAAATAGTTTAATTCTTTGGCATACATCCTAAACAGAAAAAACATAAAACAAAGCAAACAAATGGAGTTTTACCTTCTGTTTGTCAGACATGAAAGATATCTGAAATGAGCCCACAGTTTCCAACTCCATTGTGATCAACTCCAAGAACTAGTACCATGATGCTTGGTTTTCACTTTCAACAACAACATATGTAATAGGATAGATGCCATTATTTGCATCTATCCCAACAACTTCCAGTAGGTAGCCACCAAAGTATCCCTTCAAGAAACATCCATCTAAACCTATTATCCTCCAACAACTAGCTCTATACCCATCTTTACATGCATGCAGACAAACAAACATCCCTTGAAATAACCTGTTATCCAGATAACAGATTGTTGTTATTCCAACATTTTAGGTCCTAACCTCCAACATATACTCATGTATCTTCTCATATAATGCCTTATGAGCTCCTTCAAGTAATTCCACTTCCCTAAGTTTAGCCCTCCAACATTTGGTTAGTGAGACAAGGCAAAGGAAATCTCTTTTGACATCTTGTTGCAGTGATGTCAAAGAATAATCAAGATCAACAATGAACTTGTCTTTATAATGTTGACCTAGCCAAGCTAAGGTTATATTCTTATTTTTATAGACATTAGAGCAAGTATAATTAGGTTTTAAACTCCTAATTTGCCAAGTCTGTTTACTTGGGTATTTAGGGTGTAGTCTAGAGGCATATATGTACCAAGAATAATTTGAACTACAAACTGCCTTTAACCTGTTTTGATCATTTTTTGGGAACTTAATAAAATAACTATTCATCCTACCATACTACTTGGCAGCTTCTTCTAGACCAGACCGTCTTTGGTCGAAAATAACATTCCAACCTCAAGTTTTGGATTATTCATGTCACTGTCTGAGTTGAACTCAGACCAATTTTGGCCATCTGAGTCAGATTCATGTGCACTATTTAACCTCTCAGAATCATCACTATCAGACAGTTCCCCTAATTCTATATCATCCATGTTTAAGCCATCTAGATTAACCCTAACCCTATTAGACACATCAAAATCAAGCATTTTTTTCTTCACTCTCATTAAATTCATCATCAAGTAAACCTGCCAAACAAATTATCATCATTAAAGGCAGTGGCAGACAATAACCAAACACTTTAATACAACCTAGGCAGTGTCAGACTGTAACAACCCATTTTTAGTGATATCGAAATAGTGGTTTCGGGTCCACAAATCTGAGCCAGAAAGAAAAACTATTTTAATATTATTTCATAGTCTGCATTATGATACGAATGTCATATGAAAATTATGATAAGAAAATTTTACCGATTATGTGCTTAATTACGAAAAGGACTAAATTGCATAAAATGCAAAAGTTGAATTCTAGTAGCTAGAAGGATCAAATAGCTAAGGAATTCAAAACTTGAGGTCCTTATATGGTAATTAGACCATTAAAGAAAAGTTAGTAGATATTTTTGGTGATTCATCCATGGAAAAATTAAAAAAGGCTAAGGACTAAATTGGAAATGAGAAAAATTAAAAGATGATAAATAATTAAATAGAATTAATATCATTTTATATCATCTTCATCCCCAATTTTTCTATGGAAACCCTAGGAAAGAGAAAACAAACTTTCTTGGCTTAATTTGGTAAGTATTATTGTCCCGTTTTTAGTAATTTTTATATTTTTGAGATCGGGATAGTTTAATTTATCTATTTTGGGGATTAATTTGAAAAGTTATCAAAGTATAGAAATTTTTACATGGATGAATATGCTAAAATTTTGAAATTTATGGTAGAAAATGAAAGGTTGTTGATAGATAAACAACTTTTACAAAGTGAATTTTCATGAAATTGTGATTTAGGGACTAAATTGTAAAAATGTAAAATTCATGGAAATTTTCTGATTTTTATGAAATATATGTGTTGTAAATGTTATACTAAAATTTTTGGTTAGGCTTGGAATAAGGATTAAATTGCATGAATATTATTTTCCGAGCCTAGGGACGAAATTGGAATTTTTGAAAAGTTAGGGGCAAAATGATAATTTTTCCTAGAGTGTAATTTGAACTCAATTGAATA
Source organism: Gossypium sturtianum (assembly GCA_025698515.1). Lineage (NCBI taxonomy): Eukaryota > Viridiplantae > Streptophyta > Magnoliopsida > Malvales > Malvaceae > Gossypium > Gossypium sturtianum. The sequence goes on along the minus strand of CM046945.1, from coordinate 96,047,362 downwards.
TGAAATATGATAAATTGATGATTAAATTTATTTATATAGATCTGGACAACTCAAATTCGAAGCTAGATCAAGGAAAAGAAAAAGTTTCGGATTAGTAGATTTTTATATACACGAACAAGTGTCGAGGTAAGTTTGTGTAACTTAACTATACATGCTAATATGGTTGAATTGAATGTTGCATTTGGAATGAATGTAGTATGTGTTTATGTGAATTATATAAAAGTTATAAATACATGAAATGATTACATGATCGGAAATGTTCGTAAGGAGTTAAGTTCCATTTGAATAATGAAATTCGATGGATACGTGTGATTTCTCGTATTTGAATGTGATTCTGCATATGTTTCAGACAAGATTTAGCTCGGACGAGTAATCCTGATATAGCCCTCTCGAGTATCCTGATATATAGCTCCTGCGAGCATCCTGATCGGTAGTGATTTAGCATGTGTTGCACACTACTGTAGCTCTATGTGAGCGTCCTGTTACATGGTTCGATCGGTTGTGATCCAGCATATAATGCGGACACAAACGCAACTCTACGTGAGTGTCCTGATATAATCTCTTATGGGCTTCCTGACATGGCTCGCTTGAACTCTCTGTTACCTTATCCGGTGCTCCCTGATATTAACTCTTTGGAGTTATCTGTTAGGCTCTATGAGCTCCCTGAATAAAACTCTTATGAGTTTCCTGATTTAGCCCGGATAAGTGTCTTGTTACATGGCTCATCAGAGCATCCTGATATGTGGCTCGAGAGTGTGCTCTCTAATTACGTGCCCTATGTAACGCCTCAATTTTCTTAATTCCGGCTTTTGTAAATTTGATGCACAAATATCTGTCCGCTTCAGTGGTTAAGTGTTCTGGGAGTGTCTGAGAAGTCTTGGGTTCAAGCCGCCTTGAATAGAATTTTTGTTTCTAAATGAATAAAGCCTTACTCTTGTCCAGTAGGCTTAAGTTTTAGTGTTAGTAAGTTTATGTCAGAATGGGCCTGCTGGTCTGGTGGTTAAGAGGAGTGTTGGGGTGGAAAAGGTCTTGTGTTCGAGTTGCTGCATGAGCATTATTTTTGCTATTAGGGCCGTGTAGGAGTTTGAAGTGTAGTGAAATGTTGAGAATTAGAGATGTAGTGGGAAGTGAGGGAGGAAAACATGGGACTTGGGTGGTTATCATGATATTCAGTCTTCTCCATCTCAATCTTTTTTTCCTTTTTGCAATTTTGATCAAAATTCCTCTCTTCTGTGCCGATTTCCCAATCTTCTCCCCACCGTTTACTGCCAGATTCTTTTGTTGTCCCCCACCCCTTCGCTTTTGATTTTGTTTTCTTTTCCATCTCTTCCACTCTATGTTAGCGCGCGGTCGGTAGATTATGCTTTTGATTAATTTTATCTGTTCCTCACGAATGATTACTAAAGATGAGTGTTTTCATGTTTAGGAGTTCTGTAAGTGGCTGTGGTTCCCAAACTGTGCCGACTAAGCACGTGTTTTTTGGTGTCCACCCAATGGTAGGGGTTTTCGTTGAGATTTAGGTTTTATCTATTCATAATAACTCATTTTAAGTGACTGATTTTGGACTCAGGATTATTTATTTTAGGTGCTGGAGTGCTCGTAATTGGGTTAGCAACGAAAACGAGACCAGGTGTGTACCCGAAAACATAGAAAACGAGAATCAACGAAAGCTAAAAAATGATTCTGTCGATGCCACACGGCCGTGTGGTAGGCCGTGTGCAAGGCTGTGAGCCACAACACGACCGTGTGATCGACGAGCCAGGCCGTGAGCAAGTGACACAGCAATGTGATGGCCGGGCAAGGCTGTGTGCGGCACACGGGCTCGACCTATTGGGCCGTGTGGGCCTACATGGGTGAACCACACAGGTGTGCGGGATTCTGGACTAGGCCATGTGATCCACACAGCCAAGGCCAATTTGGGCCGTGTGGGCCACACGGGCATGTGGGCCCACACGGACAGGCACATGGGCGTGTGAGCCCATTCTTTTGAAATGATCTGTAAGGTTGCACGGGTCACCCAAGTTGACTATGGACCTACTGTAGGGTCGGTAAGAGATACTTAGACCCCTATTTGTGTGATCCGATTATATGATATGAACTCTGTACTGAACCGAATGTATGATCCGTTATTTGCTTATTTGTCTGTCATGTGTTGTATTCTGCATTACATTGGGGTGGGTTGATGATATTGGAGGAAGTATCTGAAAGGATATTAAGCCTGATTATCTGGCAGCTCAGCTGTAATTATCTGATTAGGTGCCGCGTTTCGGTACAGCATGGTGTGTAGGGACGGGCGAGTTGATTTTGTCCCCACATGGTGTGTAGGGTTGGACGGAGTTGGTGTGTAGAGGCTGGTGGGTAGGACTTTGTTATTCTATTCTGTTCTGCATATTATATCTGAGATGGGCTAAAGCCCTAATATATATCTGATTCTACATTTGAGTGGGCTAAGGCCCAAACTATTTTTGTAATGGGCTCCGGCCCAGTCTATGAATTTTGATTGCTGGTGATTACTCTATACGTTTAATATTTGTGGGGGTTACACACTGAGTTGCGAAACTCACCCTTTTTCTATTTAATCTGTTCAGGAAATCCCCAGCATTAGACGGATTGGTGCAGCGGAGGACTCGACGGTGACCACTACTTCTGGCTCACGATAAATTTAAGGTTTTATACTTATCATGGTTTTAATTTCTATTTGGGGAATTTCGATGTAATTACAGCCATTACGGGTTTTTGTTTAAATTTGGGATTTACATCGTTTTATTGTTTTACTGCTAGTAGTAGGAAAATTCGAGTTTTTAAAATAAACAAATGTTTTGCCAAAACACCACGATTACGCAAACTGTTTTTTTAAAAGCTTCCGCGAAGTATAAATGTTTTTGAAAAACGGACAGCGTTTTGGAAACGAATGACACTAATTAGAATTAACATAAGATAATGAAAAACTTTTAAAAAGGAGAAATGGTTTGAGCGTGGCTAGGGTTTCAAAAGCACTATCATGTGACATCGCTAGATTCGGCCATAACGTCTAGGCCGAGTTTGGGGTGTTACACCCTAATGGGTACCCCTGATTATGAGTTGACGGTTTATAGTTTTGTACACCTTGAGTGTACTACGTGAGTATGCATTGAAATTTCAATGATTCAACGGATAAACTCCTGAAATGAGAAATTATGAGATTTAAATGAATTATATTTTGAATAATCTCGAAATACCTGAAAATTTGTAACATGATGAGCTCATCTATGCTTATTTGATATACATGTGAATTATATAATTAACTTACTTATTTGAGTGTATGTGTTTAGGTAAAATTGTCAAATTATCGTAAAGCATGTTATTGTATGCTTATTTAATGAATGTGATTGGTAAGTTTATTTCCTGTTATACGAACTTACTAAGCATTAAGTGCTTACTAGGTTTTATTTTCTCTGTTTTTATAGTGCTCGAAAGCTCGCGAAGGTTGGAGATCGGTCGGAGCAACATCACACTATCCACTAGCTTGTTTTGGTATAAATAGTAAACTTATTTTGGTATAATGGCATGTATAGGTTAACTTGGCCTTTGTTGGTTTGTAAATGATTTTTGTAATCTAGCCATTGAAATGGCTAGTAAATGGTTTGTTTTGGCATATTTATAAGGTTATATCATGATAAGTATTTATGTGACAAGTAGGTTTAATATATAGATTAAACAAAGGTAAGAAAATAAACATGATTTCATGTGATGAAATACTATGTTAGATGTTAGAATTGACTTGATTTATAATGCTTGAATTGGTGGGCATATACTTGTAAGTTTTGGTATAGGTTGATGACAAGTTTGGGTGAGAAAATAAAGCTAGGAAATGGCTTTATTTTGTCCACACGGGCGTCTGACTTGACCGTGTGTGCACATGGCCTGGCACATGGGCATGTGGATTAGCCGTGTGTCCCCTGCATCTTAAATTTGAGAAACAGAATGCTCAGAATTGAGGAAACTAGTAGAGACACGGGCGTCTGTTTCAACCGTGTGTTCTACATGGCTTAGAACACGGACGTGTGTTTTGGCAGTGTGAAACTTGCACCTAATTTATGAAAAATAAATTGACCACACGGCCTAGCACACGGGTGTGTGGCAGGCCGTGTGACACAAGTCAGAGAGTTACACGGTGTCGAACACGGCTTGCAGCACAAGCGTGTCCTATGGTCACACGGACGTATCCCTTGACCACACGGGCGTGTGTGCCCTACATCTAGGAAAAAAATGAAATTTCGCGAAAAATTCTCTGAGTTCCCGATTTAGTCCCGATTCGATTCCAATGTTTATATTGGGCCTCGAAGGTCCATTCAAGGGAAAATATGATTAGTTTCGGAATTGATTAGTAATTAACATGAATTATCTGTAATTATTCTGCAAACTTCGGTAATACTCTGTAACACTGTTCTGGCGGCGGGCACGGGTTAGGGGTGTTACACAGACAATAACTAATACAAAAAAAACTAATACAAACAAATTCATTTTTGTCACGCACATGTCATACACTTTAATACAAAGAAATTCATTTCTGTAAAGTACAATAACCAAAAAGTTTAATACAAACAAATTCAAAATAGTATCATGCACATGGCAGACAATAACCAAAGAAATCTAAACCTGCCATACAGTTTGATACAAACAATAATCATATTTGGATCAACATTTAAAAAAATGTTCTTGACAACTAGGAATTGATTTGTCATATTTGATTCATATTTAAATCATATTTGAATCCAAAAGAGCTTTGATACTGTTAGTCATAAAAATAGGAATTGATTTGTCTTTTTCCTAAGGCTATTAGTAGGCACATGGAAAACAATAACTTTAGAAAAATCCAAACCTGCAATTCAATTTGATACAAACAATGATTATATTTGAATTAACATTTAAAAAATGTTTTGAATCATATTTGAATAATTCAATGACATACACAGATTCAAATAATTCAATAAAGACTAATAAGTCATAAAAATAAGAACTGATTTGTCTCTTTCCTAAGGATATTAGTATGGACATGGCAGACAATACCTTTAGAAAAATCCAAACCTGCAATTCACTTTGGTACAAACAATGATCATATTTGGATCAACATTTAAAAAATGTTTTGAATCATATTTGAATAATTCAGTGACATACACAGTTTCGAATAATTCAATAAAAACTGATTTTTCAAATAGGAACTTATTTGTCTCTTTCCTAAGGCTATATGTATACATATGACAAACCATAACTTTGGAAAAATCCAAACCTGCCATACACTTTAATAACCAAAGAAATCAAAATCTGCCATATACTTTAATACAAACAATAAACATACTGGGACGACAGAAATGTGCAAGTGTACACAATTGCAACAAATAATAAAGTGACAAGTATTATCGAGTTATCGTACCCACAAGGACTGTGAAAGAAAAATATTTATGAAATGCAACTTTAAACAATTTGGTGAAGGAAAGAAAATATGTTGATTTGAAGAAGTGATCTAAAAACTAAAACTAATTTTAACTAAGTAAATAAAAAGTAAAATAATCCAATGCACGATTTTTAAAAGTGAGTTTGATCAATATGACATAAATGTCTTAGATCAATTACATTCTTTAACTTAAAATTAATAAACTCATGCTCATGCTGTTACGAATAATTTCACGACAACTTGGTATTTTTCTAACTAATGCACATACAAACTTACTAAACCAATTAATCTCTTGAACATATTTCAATATCAATTCAAACAATTAATCAATTTCATAAGCAAGTATAAGATTAAGTGAAGTAACAACATAGTCCTATATTGAAACAATTTAATCACAATAATCTTGCAAGTTAAGTAAGGCTAATGTATCATTTAATGCTGTCACCAATTTCACCTCCAGCTACCTTAGAAGATTAAACATGCATCAATTAAATACTGTGTCAATTAATTACAATTTCAATATGATTAATAATTAATTCATTTGTTACCTTACAATCATAATGCAAGTATAATATATGCATGATTTTATTTAATTGAATAAACTACCAAAGCCTAATAACAACACATACACGATTGTAATAATTTAAGTGGACAAAATGTAATCAATCTAACACGAATTAAATCCTTGGTGGATCAGTCATCTTCTCTTAACACAATTGGACCCCTTTTTTCTTCAGGCTTATAATTAATTTTTAACCCAATTTATGTTGGATAAAAATTAATTATAAAATATGTTCAATAAATATTTTTGGACCGTCCATGGCTAGAAAATTAATTGCCCATACTCTTGATTCACTCGATGCAGAAAAATTGTCCCAACGGTTCAAGCCTCTCGACGTGATTGCCGAGTCGATTTTCACCATTTGTGCAAAACTGTCAAAAATAAATCAAATTTGTGTAAATTTATTATAAAAATAATTAAAATTTAATGTGTTAATAATTTGAGTGAAAATTAATTATTTTATACTTAAAGTATGAATTTTGACAAAAATTACTACGAAACTGCATGAATTAGGGCTAAAAGGGGTTGAAAAAGTCTATATATTTTTGTGTTTCCAAATAGACAGTGCATAAACCCCATACGAATGCAACATTTTTCAACAAAGAAATCCAAAAAACCCTAAACCAAAATCCCCTTAAATAAAAAAAAATCATAAACCAAATACAAAAACTTACCCATTACAGTGGATGCAACAACATCGACTGCTTCTCTTCTATTAACCATTGTGGCCCTAAACCCTAACCACTGATATCTTTTGTTATCTTCTTTTCTCCCGAAACCTGAAACCCAAAATATCAATCCTTCAACCTTACACTTACCCTAGAAGTTTCAATCCTTCAATCGTCAAACCTTAAACCCTAAAATGTTAATCCCAATCGATATTATTTTCTTCTCCTTAATCCCAATTGATTTTTTTACCCTAAACCAATTCATCTTTTCTTTTCTTTTCCCTAAACCCAGCCAAACATTAGACCCTTTGGCTCCTCGTCCAACATGGCAATTTAACTAGTCACGTTAGTTAGTTAATTGGCCACATCATTGTCTTGTTAGGCCTGTAACAAAAAAATGTTAATGGGTGGCTGATTTGTCACTTTTTGATAACGTTAGTGATCGATTTGTTATTTTTTGAAAGTTGAGTGACTGTTTTGTCATTGAAATCAAAGTTGAGTGATTGTTGGTGTAATTTACCTAACAAATTTCCATATAACGATACTTTTATTTTCCAAATACTCGCCAACCAAATAGAAAACTGAAAGGTGACTGTTGATGTTAATTGGATTCTTACTGTAGAAGCCTATATGTCGCTTTAACATTGAATTTCCCGAAGAAGCTGTATTTCCATACAAAACAATCCTCTAAAAGAAATTACTGAGAAAGCTCCATGTTCCATGTAGTTGTTCTCATGGTTCCATGATAAAAACTTAACATACCTCAGATACATTATCGAGGATCTTGCTAATTTATGGTTATCATATTGTTGAAGAATGAGGATGTTATTAAAGACTGAGACTTGATCTCCGTTCTAGATTTGAATATCCATCCCTCGGATATATATGTTGACCTTTCAAGATGTTCTTCCAAGTCCAAGGTTCGACGGTTTGGCTGTTACCTATAGTAAATTTTGTTGGGTGTAGTATTTAACCAATAGAATTCTTTGCATAAAACCTTAAGGTTAGTAATTAAACGCCATGGTTGTTTAGCTAAAAGAGCTTTATTCATGAGTTGAAGTTTGCAAATGCCAAGACTGTAACAGTCCGGTTTACACCCTAGTCGGAACAGTGGTTTCGGGACCACAAATCCTAGTCCATATAATATTTTAATATTATATTCTGTGCCGTTGATATGTGATTAAGTATGTGGTAAATTTCCGTAAGCTAAATTGTTTGTTTGTGTGTTTAATTTGAGTAAAGGATTAAATTGCATAAAGTTTAAAAGTGACTTTTCATTTGATTAATGATCAAATTGAGATGGCTTTATTATAGTGAAGTCCTTAAAGGGCAAATAGCCCATTTTTATTTATAGTGGACGGTAACATTGTAACATCCCAAAGATGGGGCTATTTGGAATTAAATTATTTTTCTTATGTATGAACTGCTGTGATATTATTTATGGAATAATAGAGCTTAATTAAGGCTTTGAGTTGGCACGGTTTGGTAGAAAATTCCAGTTTTTAACTTTAAAGGCAGGGAGCCTTAGCAGGAGGGTGTTATAAGAATAAATGTGGATAATTTGACACAAAAATCAGCTTGGAAAAGTGGCAAAAAGAAGGTCACTTAAGGGCTATAGATGACGCCACAAGGGGGGAACAAGGGAGCTTGTGTTCGAGTCGCGGAAATCCCTCATTTTGCTCATTAATAGGACGGCACAAGGGGGGGGGAGTTTTTCCTCAGTTTAAACTCTTTTATTAATTATCATTAAGGGATAATTTGAGCACTTTAAATTGGTTTTAATTTGCTTAAATCTGGAGATAATAAGGGATATTAGTAAATGGATTATTAATTGATTATTATGGGAACAATTCAAATTGTTTTGAATGAGTTTTAAATTAGTGGCAAGGAGAAGAGATAGGTGTTTGCCGAAATTGGAACTCCTCAAGTGGAGCGGACGGCAAGTAAAGGGAGTTTAGTGCCGAATTCCCTTAGTTCTTCTCATAATTTTCTGGCTAGCCTCATTAATCCCTATTTCACCTTTTATTTTTCTTTCTCTCACACTTTTGGCCGAATCTCCTACACCACCTTCAACCTATTTTCTTTCTTTTCTTTTCCTTGAAACTCTTCTCTACTCTCTCCTTTGCGAATCCCTCTCCCACTTTCACCATCTTTTCTTCTATTTTTTCCCACACTAGCCGAACTCTTTTTCCTCCTTTGTTAAACTTTAGAATCTTAAGCAAGGGAGATCTCCTTCAATTTCTTCTTCAATCGGTCCCGAGAGAAGGTAGGTGTGCGAAACTTCATGGTTTTTCCCTCCTGTTCTTAGCCGATTTCCATTAGGGAAAGGGTAAGTGCCGATTTCGCAATGGTTAATAAGGCTTCTAAACGTTCTTGTAAACGATTTTTCCTAGGAACCACAGGATATTTGGAAACAGGCAATCTAAGCCCCAATCTCTAGCAATCGGTTTTGGAAGTAAAGTGGTAAGATTAATCTCTTTATTTTGACATTTGATTAAGCCGAAGGCTTTTAGTCTTATTCACTAATCGGTGGTAATTGATTAAGCGATTCGGAAATTGAGTAATCGTGGTTAGTAAAGAAAGAATAAAGGTAAAGATTCGGGTTCAAGCAATAGCTTAAAATAATTATTTGGTTTGGCCGAATGGCCCATATCACTAACACTATTATGGCCGAATATAGGGACAAGTAGATCTAGGGTGGTGACATCTCTTTTCGGATTTAGACTTCTCGTTGGCGGCAGTGTGTACATACACACTTATAACCATTAATGAACCGAATTAAATACATGTTGTATGTAAATCGCTTTATGTAGATATGGATTTAGTGCCTTAATGGTACAAGCGAGAACCCGGTAAGTCTCTCACAAGATGAGATTAATAATAATGCTTTTGGGAAGCATGGCTTATTTGATACATGTGATAAATGTATGTTGACATAAACTCTGTTTATAACCGCTCGATATGGGTTGATGAGAGGAGGGGCGTGTGTTAATCGTGCCGACGGGCACCGGTGTTTTGGTAACACACCGTGACTACGGTCACCAGAGGTTTGGTACCTCGGAGGTTTGGTACCTCATAGCGACTCGTCCCTCGTGGTTAACACCACCGTGGGTTGGCCCCACTTGAGATATGGGATCGTCTGCCAGTGATTTGGTATCACATGATGGGTTGGCCCCATCAATCGATTCGTGTCTACGGACACCAGTGTTTTGGTAACACATCGTGACTATATGTCACCATGGGTTTGGCACAACCAGGTGGTTTGGTACCACAATGGGGTAGACAATGGCGTTTGGTTGGCTAGGTTGGGGTACATAATATTACGCATATTAAGCTGTTATATGTTGTGTATGGAAATGTCTTTAAAATGGGGAAGGGTTACATCTCGAGTCTTGGTGACTCACCTTCTCCTTTACATTTTTCAGGTGACACGTAGATCGCGGATGTGGGCCGGTTGACTCGAGGTGGCCATGCGGTGGATTTAAATTAAATGAACTTTAATTTTAGTTATGATAAATTTTATTTCCGGTTTTTATTTTATTTGGATGTAATAAGGCCTCCTGATATTTTTTTTGTTATTTTTCATATGTCGAATAATTGTTTTAAACTATGATTATCAATATTAAATTTAAGTCACATGTTTTCCCAAATTAACACGAAAATGTTTTCATCGTGCCATCGGGCACACTCGGTATTTTATAATAACTTGGTTGAATTAATTTTAAATAAATTCTAAGTAAGGTTTAACAAAACAATCAATTGAAAAGGTTTTCAGCAACTAAGAATTTTTACTTTCCAAAAGTGTTTTCCAAAATATTTTCCACTGTAGCAACTAGATTCGGCCATAGTGTTTGGGCCGGGTTTGGGTTGTTACAAAATTGGTATCAGAGCCCAGTTCAAAGCTCGGCTGTGGGGGCCCAAGGCCCAAAAATGTTTTGGTAGGCCTTATGGAATGATTTTTGGTTTTTGAACGGCATGGCCCGAGTCTCCGGCAACTATCCGCCCAGGTAAGTACATCTAAACCTCTTGGTGAATTATATTCTGTAGAAGGGTAGGAAGCATGGAACGTAGATAGACTTATAGGAACTTGAACCCTAGGATTAGGCTACTCAAACACACAAACGAAGCATAAGACTTAAGGAACTAAACCAACCTATGACTTAGTCACTGAGCTAGGGTGTGGTAACCCACATGCATGTGTCTAGGAGTGGATCCTAAGAGCACAGTATTTAAGCGATCCTCGTGACTCACCTCCTCTTCGCGGTATCCTGCAGTGCGTAGCCGGTTCACCCTAACTCGGAGAGGCTCAATGGTGTGGTAACCTCAGCATGCGCATGTCTAGAAAGGTTCGGTGAGAGCTTGGTATTTAAGCGGTCCGCGTGACCCACCTCCTCTTCACTCGAATTCTGCCTGGTGCGTAGCTTTGGTTCACCCTGACCAGGAGGGCTCGGTCATAGGCTAAACACAATGATTAAAACCCGAAAAGGGAATTAGCCATGTTTTCGAAAAAGAATGAAACAACAAACCCTAATGTTTTCAAAACTTGTGCAATAACTTTTTTTTCAAATCCGAGAACATTATTTTTACAACGTTTTCCTCGAAAACTTGATTGTGGAAAATTACAGAAATGCCCTTAGGGGGTAAAATTACTAAAATGCCCTCGGTTCATAAAATATCAGTTCAATGGTTTTGCTCAAAAATTTCAACTATTTTACAAATATTCAACAACTTAGCTTTGGAAATCATCAATAAAATATTTTGGTTCTGAAAATTACAAAAATACCCTCAGAGGGAAAAAGACGAAAATACCCCCAGGTTAGAAATGGGCGTAAAATGTCCGATGAGCGAATAGGTATGGAAAGTATTAAGGAATGGATGCATGAACTTATTTGTGCAAACTAGGATAGGAAACTGAAACCTTGGTTGCTCGAAAGAATCTCTGATTAAAACACTATCCATAAAATTTCTTCGTGAATAAGAAAGTGGAACAAATGCTAACGCATAAAATTTTTCTTAAACAGATTAAAGCTCGGTAGATAGGATGAGTTCTAGAGGACGTGGGCGCCGTGGGCGCGGTAGGGGTAGGATGACGATTGTCTGAACCCGTCAGTCGTCGGGACAAGGTTACGAAAATGAGGTACCACCGCCACCACCACCTCCTGCTTTTAGAGTGAGGAGCCGGATCGAGCCGGTGGTGGCGCGTGTCGCAAGTCGCTTTGCGAGTCTTGGAGATGGTGGTGGGGCTGGTGGAAATTTGGGAGCTCGGAAATCTGTCCCCGGCGACTCCGATCTAACGGAGCGGAGGTATTCCGGTGTGTCGGGAGTGGCACCCGGTCTGTGAGAATCTTTGGCTAGAGTCAACCGAAAGGATCATGGATGATCTTGACTTTGGCCGAGGAAGAAAAGTCGAAAGAGGCGATGTCGCTTCTAAAGGATGAAGCGTGTCGGTGGTGGCTTACGGTTCGAGGCGGGGCTACAGCGAGATGATCCGACTTGGGAGTATTTCAAAACCACCTATCGGAAGAAGTATGTGGGTACCAACTACATTAACGCGCAGAGAAAGGCTTTTCGGGATTAGTGCAAGGAACTAAGTCGATGTCGGAGTATGAGGCGGAGTTTTAAAGTGTGAGTAGGTATGCTAGAGGCATCGTGTCTCATCGAGCATGAGCGCCGTGTGTCCGCTTTGAGGACGGACTCAGAGATGATTTGAGGTTACCGATTGCCCCGCAAAGAGCAGTTCGTGAGTTCTCATCTCTAGTGGAAAAGGCTAAGGTAGCCGAAGGGATCAAGGAGGCTGTGAGGCAAAGTTATAGTAGGAATAATCAGAAGAGAGGATTTGGGTCACCGGATCAAGTGGTAGTGTTCGAGAAAAAGGCTAGGCCAAGTGGGCCAAATCAAAGCGGCAAGACCCACGACTACTAATCGAGGCCGACTCGGTGTAACCGCTTGTGGAAAGACCCATTGGGGAGGTTGTTGGACCGGTGATAGAGGATGTTTTGAGTGTGGGTCTTTGGAGCATCGTGTCAGAGATTGTCCCCGAAAACTAGCTAAGAATCAGCGGAGGGCGTAATCGTTACTCGAGGATAGAAATGTGGGACCACGGAGGGGTCATGGTAATGGCGAGAGAAACAACGGTCCTAACCGAGGTCGTGGAACTCAGGGCAGAAGGTTCAGGCAACACAGAGGCTAGGCAGCCTGGCTTAGTTTACGCAGCGAGGTGTCGCGAGGAAGGTGACGCACCGGATGTCATAACCGGTACTTTTCTAATTTTTGATCTTCCTTATGTTGCATTAATTGATGTGGGTTCGACGCACTCGTACATTGCTAGTAGTGTGGTAGGAGCTATGGACCTAAACTCTGAAACTGCTTCTAGGGAGATGACTGTAGTTAGCCCTTTAGGTCACTCTGTAGTGGTAGACAAACTTTATAGAGACGTACCCCTAGAACTCCAAGGGGTAGTATTTGTGGCTGATCTGATGGAACTACCGTTTGGGGAGTTCGATTTGATCCTTGGAATGGACTGGCTGGTTAAGTATCAGGCGAATTTGGATTGCGCGGCTAAGCGCATGGTTCTTAAGACGGCGGAAGGTGATGAAGTAGTTATGATAGGTGATAGGAGGAATTACCTATCCAATGTAGTGTCTGCCTTGAAGGCTGAAAAGATGGTCAAGAAGGGTTGTGAGGCGTTTTTGGCTCGAATCTGTGCTTTGGAAGCTAAGGGGTCCGAACGGTTGGGGAATTTGCTGATGTGTTCCCAGAAGAGCTTCCGGGTCTGCCTCCAGATCGGGAAGTCGAATTCGGTATAGACTTGCTACCTGGAATGGCACCTGTGTCTATAGCACCATACCGAATGGCACCAAAGGAATTGGTGGAGCTAAAGGCTCAAATTCAGGAACTCTTGGATAGAGGGTTTATTCGACCAAGTATATCTCCGTGGGGAGCACCTGTGTTGTTTGTCAAGAAGAAGGACGGTTCTATGCGGATGTGCATCGACTACCGTCAGTTAAACAAGTTAACGATCAAAAACAAGTACCCGTTGCCTCGGATCGATGATTTGTTTGACCAACTGAAGGGTGCGTCGGTATTCTCAAAGATTGACCTTAGGTCAGGTTATCATCAATTAAGGGTGAAGGAGGTTGATGTTCACAAGACGGCATTTCGAACTCGGTATGGGCATTACGAGTTCTTAGTGATGCCATTCGGGTTGACCAATGCGCCGGCGGCATTTATGGACTTAATGAATAGGGTATTTCAACAGTACTTGGACCAATTCGTCGTGGTGTTCATAGACGACATATTGGTTTATTCAAAGACAGAGGAGGAGCATGACAAGCATTTACGGATAGTTCTGCAAGTATTGAGGGAGAAGCAGTTATATGCCAAATTCAGTAAGTGCGAATTTTGGCTGAGGGAAGTGGCTTTCTTAGGGCACGTGGTGTCGGCGGAAGGAATTAGAGTAGACCCTCGCAAGATTGAAGCAGTATTGGATTGGAAGCCACCTAGGTCGGTGGCTGAAATACGAAGTTTTTTGGGTTTAGCGGGGTACTATCGGAGATTCGTGGAAGGATTCTCTCTAATAGCAGCGCCGTTAACTAAGTTACTAAGGAAAGGTGTTTCATTTGTATGGACGGAGAAGCAGCAAGAAAGCTTTGATAAGCTAAGGAAAATTTTGACGGAAGCTCCGGTTTTGGTACAGCCTGAAGCAGGAAAGTTATTCACAGTCTATTGTGATGCATCCCACACGGGTTTGGGATGTGTGTTGATGCAGGATGGGAAGGTAGTAGCCTATGCATCCCGTCAGTTAAGACCGCATGAGGTTAACTACCCAACGCACGACTTGGAGTTAGCGGCAGTCGTCTTTGCTCTGAAGATATGGAGACATTACCTGTATGGGGAGAAGTCGATAGTCTACACGGATCACAAAAGCTTGAGGTATCTTCTGACTCAGAAGGATCTGAATCTGAGACAGCGTCGGTGGATTGAGCTACTAAAGGACTACGATTGTTCAATCGAGTACCACCCGGGTAAGGCTAACGTGGTAGCTGACGCGTTGAGCCGGAAGGTTGTGACGGACTTAAGAGCAATGTTCGCTCGGTTGAGTCTATATGATGATGGGAGTCTTTTGGCGGAACTCCAAGTTAAGCCAACATGGATTGAGGAGATTAAGGAAAAGCAGTTAGTGGATGAAGGCTTGAACGCTAAGAGGGTACAAGTTCAGGATGGTGGTTTGGAAGGGTACGGTCTGTCTAGTGATGGAGTGCTATGTTTTCAAGGGCGAGCGTGCATGCCGAAGGATGAAGAGTTGAGGCGGAAAATTCTCCATGATGCACATAGCAGCCCATATGCTATGCATCCGGGAGGAAGCAAGATGTATGGAGATTTGCGAAAATAGTTCTGGTGGCCGGGGTTGAAGCGTGAGATAACTGAGTTCGTAGGAAAGTGTCGACATGCCCGGTAGGTTAAGGCTGAACATCGCTTACCATCGGGACTACTTCAACCGATAAAGATCCTCAATGGAAATGGGAGAGGATCACCATGGATTTCGTTAGTGGGCTACCCTTACGCCCAACAAGAAGGATGCGCTTTGGGTAATTGTGGATCGCTCGACTAAATCACTCACTTCATGCCGGTGAGAATGGATTACTCACTCCGAAGCTAGCGAAGTTGTATGTGGGTGAAATAGTGAGGTTGCATGGTGTGCCAATGATCGATTATCTCGGATAGGGATCCCGATTCACGTCAAGGTTACGGAAAGCGTTGCATCAAGCTTTGGGTACACGGTTAGATTTCGATCACGGCTTTCCATCCACGATCGACGGACAATCGGAAAGGGTGATACAGATCCTAGAGGACATGTTAAGAGGATGTGTCTTGGATTTTAGTGGTAGTTGGGAGGAGTACCGCCATTAGCGGAATTCGCTTATAACAATAGTTATCAAGCGAGTATTCAGATGGCTCCATATGAAGCCCTATATGGATGAAAATGCCGTACTCCTACATGTTGGACGGAGTTGGGGGAACGATAAGTTCTGGGTCCGAGTGGTAATAGAGACTCAAGACAAAGTCAAGGTGATTCGGTCTCGTCTCAAGGAAGCATCGAGATAAGCGAAAGTCTTATGCCGATCTCAAACGCAAGGAAATGGAGTATCTTTGTGGGAGACAAGGTCTTTACGAAAGTGTCGCCTTGGAAAAAAGTGTTGAGGTTTAGACGAAAAGGAAGCTAAGCCCAAGGTTCATCGGACCATATACGATTTATAAAGCGAGTAGGACCGGTAGCCTATCGGCTAGAGTTGCCGGCAGAATCGAATCGAGATCCATGACGTATTTCATGTATCGATCTTTGAGACGGTATCGGTCGATCCTTCAGACGTTGTGCGATGAGCGAGAGATTGAGGTGAACTTCGGATTTATCTTTTGAAGAAGAACCGGTTCGAGATCTTAGATCGAGATGTGAAGGTTCTACGTAGAAAGTCGATGCCCTTAGTGAAAGTGCTTTGGCGGAACCATGGTGTGGAAGAAGCTACGTGGGAATCTAAGGATGTGATACTGCAAAGAATACCCCCATCTGTTTTAGCTAGGTAATTTCGAGGACGAAATTTATTTTAAGGGGGGTAGAACTGTAACATCCCAAAGATGGGGCTATTTGGAATTAAATTATTTTTCTTATGTATGAACTGCTGTGATATTATTTATGGAATAATAGAGCTTAATTAAGGCTTTGAGTTGGCACGGTTTGGTAGAAAATTCCAGCTTTTAACTTTAAAGCGAGGAGCCTTAGCAGGAGGGTGTTATAAGAATAAATGTGGATAATTTGACACAAAAATCAGCTTGGAAAAGTGGCAAAAAGAAGGTCACTTAAGGGCTATAGATGACGCCACAAGGGGGGAACAAGGGAGCTTGTGTTCGAGTCATGAAATCCTCATTTTGCTCATTAATGGGACGGCACAAGGGGGAGTTTTTCCTCAGTTTAAACTCTTTTATTAATTATCATTAAGGGATAATTTGAGCACTTTAAATTGGTTTTAATTTGCTTAAATCTGGAGATAATAAGGGATATTAGTAAATGGATTATTAATTGATTATTATGGGAACAATTCAAATTGTTTTGAATGAGTTTTAAATTAGTGGCAAGGAGAAGAGATAGGTGTTTGCCGAAATTGGAACTCCTCAAGTGGAGTGGACGGCAAGTAAAGGGAGTTTAGTGCCGAATTCCCCTTAGTTCTTCTCATAATTTTCGGCTAGCCTCATTAATCCCTATTTCACCTTTTATTTTTCTTTCTCTCACACTTTTGGCCGAATCTCCTACACCACCTTCAACCTATTTTCTTTCTTTTCTTTTCCTTGAAACTCTTCTCTACTCTCTCCTTTGCCGAATCCCTCTCCCACTTTCACCATCTTTTCTTCTTTTTTTTTCCCACACTAGCCGAACTCTTTTTCCTCCTTTGTTAAACTTTAGCCGAATCTTAAGCAAGGGGAGATCTCCTTCAATTTCTTCTTCAATCGGTCCTGAGAGAAGGTAGGTGTGCCAAACTTCATGGTTTTTCCTCCTGTTCTTAGCCGATTTCCATTAGGGAAGGGTAAGTGCCGATTTCGGCAATGGTTAATAAGGCTTCTAAACGTTCTTGTAAACGATTTTTCCTAGGAACCCCGGATATTTGGAAACAGAGCAATCTAAGCCCCAATCTCTAGCAATCGGTTTTGGAAGTAAAGTGGTAAGATTAATCTCTTTATTTTGACATTTGATTAAGCCGAAGGCTTTTAGTCTTATTCACTAATCGGTGGTAATTGATTAAGCGGTTCGGGAAATTGAGTCTGTGGTTAGTAACCAAAGAATAAAGGTAAAGACTCGGGTTCAAGCAATAGCTTAAAAGAATTATTTGGTTTGGCCGAATGGCCCATATCACTAACACTATTATGGCCGAATATAGGGACAAGTAGATCTAGGGTGGCCGACATCTCTTTTCGGATTTAGACTTCTCGTTGGTGACAGTGTGTGTACATACACACTTATAACCATTAATGAACGGAATTAAATACATGCTTTGTATGTAAATCGCTTTATGTAGATATGGATTTAGTGCCTTAATGGTACAAGCGAGGAACCCGGTAAGTCTCTCACAAGTATGAGATTGATAATAATGCTTTTGGGAAGCATGGCTTATTTGATACATGTGATAAATGTATGTTGACATAAACTCGCTTTATAAGCGCTCGATATGGGTTGATGAGAGGAGGGGCGTGTAATCGTGCCGACGGGCACCGATGTTTTGGTAACACACCGTGACTACGGTCACGGAGGTTTGGTACCTCCGGAGGTTTGGTACCTCATAGCGACTCGTCCCGTGGTTAACACCACCGTGGGTTGGCCCCACTTGAGATATGGGATCGTCTCGCGGTGATTTGGTATCACCACGATGGGTTGGCCCCATCAATCGATTCGTGTCTCACGGACACCGGTGTTTTGGTAACACATCGTGACTATATGTCACCAAAGTGGTTTGGCACCACCAGTGGTTTGGTACCACAATGGGGTGACAAAGCGGGCGTTTGGTTGGCTAGGTTGGGGGTACATAATATTCTGCATATTAACTGTTATATGTTGTGTATGGAAATGTCTTTAAAACGGGGGAAGGGTTACATACTGAGTCTTGGTGACTCACCTTCTCCTTTACATTTTTCAGGTGACACGTAGATCGCGGATGTGGAGCCGGGTTGACTCGAGGTGGCCATGCGGTGGATTTAAATTAAATGAACTTTAATTTTAGTTATGATAAATTTTATTTCCGGTTTTTAGTTTATTTGGATGTAATAAGGCCTCCTGATATTTTATTTTTTTTGTTATTTTTCATATGTCGAATAATTGTTTTAAACTATGATTATCAATATTAAATTTAAGTCACATGTTTTCCCAAATTAACACGAAAATGTTTTCATCGTGCCATCGGGCACACTCGGTATTTTATAATAACTTGGTTGAATTAATTTTAAATAAATTCTAAGTAAGGTTTAACAAAACAATCAATTGAAAAGGTTTTCAGCAACTAAGAATTTTTACTTTCCAAAAGTGTTTTCCAAAATATTTTCCACTGTAGCAACTAGATTCGGCCATAGTGTTTGGGCCGGGTTTGGGTTGTTACAAACATGGTTTTATAACATGTTTTTATATGTTATTTTATAAGTTAAAAGTTATATTATATTTATTTTATAAGTTATAATTATATTATAATAAAAGAAACATGAAAGTGGAGCTCATTCTTTCATTCTCCACCGAATATAGCAAGGAAAGGAAAGAAGAAAATGTTCTTTTGATTTTCGGCACTTGTAAGCTTAAATTAAGGTATGTTTTGAGTCGATTTTCGATAATTTCTACGTTTTTGCAATCGTTGCTTTGAGAGCTACAAAACCCATGTATTCATTTTGTGAATTGATGATGTTTGTGTGATATGCCATTGATGATATGTCAAGCTTTTTGATGATTATGGTGTTAAATGAAAGATTTGAGCTAGATGAACATACTTTGTTCTTGAATTTTTGATGAATTTAGCTAATTAGGGCTAAATTGAGAAAAGATTATTTTGGAGGACTAATTTGTGAATTTGAAAAAAAATATGGACTTATATAGTCCCTAGGGAGATTCGGCTATGCATGGGTGTGAAAAAATTATGTGAATTTGATGATTTGTGAAAAATAGACTAAATTGATAAATTGTGCAATTATGAGGGCTAATTTGCAAATTACCCTAAATGTGTGCCCTTGGATTGAATTGAATGAATTAGTGAATAAAAGAGTTAACTCTGAATATGTTTAGATCAAGAACCGAGGAAAACAGACTTAGATCGGGGGAAACCGAAAGTAATCGAGTAGCCGTTTCCATTCCTGATAAATCGAATCCGAGGTAAGTCATTATGCAAATAAACGTACTTGTATGAAATTAAAATTGTTCATATGACTAATGTTGATAATGGATGCTTATGAGAGGTTATGCATATGAATTCCGAGATAAGTTCTATATAGTGAATAAGTCCGAAAAGTCCCGTACGAACCTAGGAATAAATAGGATTAGCTATGTCATGACATAGGTTTCTGTTCTGTTTTATCATGTAAGACCACGTCTGGGACATTGGCGTTGATTTGAGATTTTGTGTAAGACCTCGTCTGGGACGTAGGCATCGACATGAGTATTACGTGTAAGACCACGTCTGGGACGTTGGCATCGATATGATCTTTATGTGTAAGACCATGTCCGGGACATTGGCATCGTATTTATTCGTGTAAGACCACATGCGGGACAAAGGGCATCGATATCTGATTACATGTAAGACCTCGTCTGGGACGTTGGCATTGTACGACCATTCCGAGCTTTCTGAGTATCCTACTAGATTCCTATCGGTTCAACGGGCAAGTTTGAGATACGAATAGCAAATCCGAGTTTTGATAAGTTAAGTCAATGAATATCCGTTACAAGTACGTTGCTTATATACTAATTGTGTATATAAGGTAAGTATCCATGTGAGCATATTATAATGTTAAGTATATGGAATTGATAATGTGATATGTAAATTCTTGACTAGATGAACTATATGCTTATATGTTATGTGATTTGGAAATATGGCAAGTTATAGCTAAGCATATGAGCTCAAGAAAGAATAAGGTGATTTTGTCATGAGAACCATATTGGTTATCTTATTAATTCAGTTATGTGCAATTCATGCTAAGTTTGTTTGTATATTGACTTACTAAGCTTTCGGAAAGCTTACTCTGTGCGTGTGTTTTCTCCGTTTTATAGGTCGTTAAAGCTACTGAAGGCTCGGGACCGTCACAGATCGTCATCACACTACTAAACTCTTTTTGGTACATTATGGAAATGTTTATATCTAGATATGGCATGTATAGGCTAGTTTTTCATATAAGTTGATGTATAGACTTGGTCATGTGATGTGGTTAGTATTTTGGTATATGTTGTTATATAAAATTTAGTTATGGTATTTGGCTAAGATAAGTTGAGAATATGCATTATGATCATGATATGTGAAGCATGTTTTGGCATGGTAGATGGTTCATGAAATGGTCAAGCTTTTGAGTTAAGTAAATGAATGTATTATGCTTTTATTATATAGGTTTTTGTCTTGAAAGTTGTCATGAATGAAATGGGTATTGAATGTGTAAATTGAATGGTCAATTTAGTATGTTTTTGGGTTACCATATTTGTATGATATGTATTGGTAATTGTTGCTGATAGGTGAGACCCAAATGGGTGGCATATTGGTCTTGGAAATGGCCTATAATGTCACACGGTCATGGTACACGGGCGTGCCTTCTTCCTAGTAACTGTGTGATTTTTGGCAGAATAGACCATGGCCTGAGTACACGGGCGTGCTTGGTGGCCGTGGAAGGTAAGTCAGTTTTGACCACGGCCATGGCACACGGGCGTGCTTGGTGGCCGTGGAGCTTAAGTCAGATTCGACCACGGAGAACACACACGGGGGTGTCTAGCAGCCGTGGAGGGCACACGATTTCCTTCCACGGGTGTGTATCCCCTGTACTTTAGAAAAATTTTAATTTTCCATGAAATTTTGTAAGTGATTCGATTTAGTACTGACCCGGTTTATAAGCATGTTTAAGGTCTCGATGACCGTATTAAGGGACACTATGCTTGAGAATGATGAATGCGTGTATGAATTTCTGTAGATTGTTTCTGATCTGTTCGGTAATGAAACACCCCAAACCCGGCCCACGAGCTTTGACCAGATTTGGTATGTTCCTCAAGTAAACCGGTTTTCGAATTCTTCATTACTTAGAGAAAATTTGTAAAATTTTAGGAAATATTGTTTTGGATTGGGCTTAGGTTGGGAAACCCATTTAACTAATTTAAAAATCCAATTTTTATTAAGGTGTCAAAATAATTTTCTTTAGGTTTATAAAAATATATTTCACTTAAAATTTAATCCAACAATCGTTTGTAACAAAATAATTAAAAATAAAGCGAGAAATAAAGAAAATCCACTTGGGCCTTATGGCCTTATTACATCAAATAACCCCAAAATAAAATTAAATGTACTTAGAAAATATAAAGTCCAAATTCTAAATAAAGTCTTCAAGTGAAGCATGGCCACCTCAAGGTCTACCGTCCCGGTCCACATCAAGCTTTATCATCACTGAAAATAGTTCCCACAACGGGTGAGTCAACAGACTCAATGTGTACACAACATTAACCTTCAACAAATCGGGCATATAAGTTCGTATCAAGTTCATGTTCATATAAAATAAATGATGCAACCCAAACCCAAGCCTAATGGTCCATCTCGCACACACACCACCCGTACTGCGCCACACACACCGTGGGACTACTAAGTCAACCCTCCATCCGCTACACACCATCGAAGCGATCCGCTTTGCGATCGGCGTGCACATCGCCCATATAATTTGTGTCATTAGACACCATATTCAAATAATGTAACCGGTTACCAAATTCGTATAATGTAACCGGTTACCATATTCAAATTTTGTGACCGTAGTCACCATATTCCGCTAGTGAGACCAAGTCAACACCTTCTTCCCCTTTCACATAGATCCCGAATGCCCCATAAATTTTATATCATGCATAACATACCTAATTTCTCATTATTCACATGTAACAATATACATATTCAAAATCCTATCAAAAGTAGGAAACGTACCTGGGTACTTTTACCATATTTATGGTACTTAGCCATATTCACATTCTTATGCATATTCATATATTAAAATAATTGCCATATGATATATCGAAAGTTAGTGTGAGTACACACCTGATTGGCTTAATAGATTCCTTGAAGTCCCGAAGAACGATCTACCGATCTAGATCTTTATCTCCTTGCTTGCCGATTTGATTGATCAAGTTCCAAAAATTGCTAGTATCCATTTTTCTTGAAATCGGCTAACACATACAAATTCCAAATTTGGAGAGGATTCCTTGCCCTATATGTCTGTCGAAATCTTCATGTTAGATTTAATCTAACATATACATCATAACCTTTAATCAAATAAATTTATCTTACCTTAGATCCTTGATCCTTATATTCGATATGATTGTAGACCCCTTTAGATGTCGTAGTTGATTGCTCCTTTACTTAGAATCAACAAAGATTCGGCTTTGACAGTAGAAACAGAGAAGAAAATAGAAGAAGAGGAGATGGATTTTGCTTAAAGAAAAATTCGGCAGAGAGGGGGAGAGAGCTAGGAAAATTTCGGCACAGAGGAAGAGAAAGCAAAAGTTGATGAGTAGCCCTCCCGCCTCCTTTTATAGCCAAAATTATCAGCCTAGGAGTCCCTTACTTGGCCACCACTCCTCTTTTGATAATATTATCTCTTTTATTTAAAAGATAAAAACCTTTAATCCATCAATTATCTCCTCAATTTTCTTAAAAGAAAATCCTTTATTTATCACTTATTATTCACATATTTATGCAAATAAAACTCTTCCTTTTCTAGAAACCCATGCCGTCCACCTCAATATGCAGAAGCAAAAAAAAAAACTTATTTATTTGCTTCTCAAGTGACTCGAACTCAGTGCCTATTTCCCCGCATGTGACGCCATCTCCTTAGGCCCTAAGTGGCATCTTCAGCCACTTTTCCAAGCCTGTTGTGTGTCAAACTTCTCCAACTTTTTCTTTTAAGGCCCTCTAGCCCTTATTTCCTATTTTGAACTTTAAAATTTGACATTTCAGCATCATTTCTAAGTTTCCTAAAATTTTCGATCGGCATCAGAACTTGCCATTTTTCTTACATTTCCAAGTTTCAGAATGTTCACTTTCCATTTTGAATCATTTCCAAAATGTTCTGTGTTTCCAAAATGTTCAAGTTTCCAAAATGTTCAAGTTTCCAAAATGTTCAAGTTTCCAAAATGTTCATTTCCATTTTCATTTCTAGGTTTCCAAAAGTATCAAAAATTTATTCTTAGTACTTGAGACTTGACATTTCGTACAATTAAACTGAAAATGCATAGGCCCTATTCAGGATGTTACAGGTAACGCTCCTAACCCTAATCCGGTGACAGACACGGGATAGGGGTGTTACAAAGACCACCATTCTGCATGGGACTACAAAGGTGTTTCTATTGACATAAATGCAAACCTCGCTTACTTGGGTCATGTCCCCACCAAAATGATGGCACAATTTTGGACATATGAAAGAGAGTAAAGAGGAAGAGATGCCAAAGTGGCCTTAATTAGGGTTAGACAACCTATTTGGGATAAAAATTTACATTTCCATCCAGCTAATATGAAATAATTGTTTTTGTTTGGTCATATAACCCATTTGAACTCCCAAGTAGACCTGGTTGTGTTGCCCACCTAAGCTTTTTTCTCCCAAAAAGTGGGAGGGTTTGGGAAAAAATATAGGCCTGAAAAATGGGCTTGGAAAAAAAAATGAAGCCCGCTTTTCCAACGAGTTGGACCTCAGGTAAATGTTTTTTACCTAACCCGAATTTACCTAAATTTTTTCAGTGTTATTTTGATGCCATTTTGTTATTATATTGCTACTATTTTGATGTTATTGTTTAGATATTTTATAACTCTTGTTTTATTATTAATTTTGCTACAATTTTAGAGGCTTTTGCTTGCTAAGTTGTAACTATCTTCGTGTTATTTAAATATAAAAACTTTTTTCAATATATTTTCAATTTGCTGGGAAACATTTATTTTAATGTTTTTAGTGTATTTGATGTATTATATTTTTTAAACCTTTTTATAAAAAATAATATAAAAAATTTAATACGGGCGGGCCGTGTCAGGCTCAAGTTTAGCGGGCAAAACTTTAGGCCCATTCTTTTGGTCGGGCCAAGAAAATGGGCCTAAAACTTTACATTGGTCTGGCTTGGTCCTAGCCATGACCAGTTTTACTCCCAAGTATTTCCTTGGCATATCCACTATTGGCACTCCTAAGATGTTGGTGATCTAGGGACGTTTTCTTGGAGTTCCTGATGCACTAAGATATAACTCAAACTTATCTTTGTTTATTGAGTGTCCAAACATTTGACAATACATATTTAGGAGCTTTTTAATAGTCTCACAAGAGCTAAGGGATGTATTAAAAAATAAATAGGAATCGTCCGCAAATAATAAGTGCGAAATAGGTAGAGCATATTGTCCTATTCTAATACCCTTCAAACTACTAGAATGTTCAGTGGCCAACAACATCAAGGATAAAACATTTTGACAGAGCAAAAATAGATGGGATAATGAGGACGATGAGTATTTATTTAGTTCTAATGTGTCACTGTCCACTTTCTTATATGTAATTTAAATTAAATATTAATTAGGTTAGATTAATTTTTTTTTTTGTACAACGTGATTCGAACCAGGCTAATTCTAGGGAAGGTGAAAACCTGGCCAATAGGCCACAACTTGGGGTTCAAATATTTTTTATTATTAATTCATAATTATTATAAAATATTATTTTATTATAAAATAAATATTGATTTTCAGAAGAAAATGCTAATATAATATTTTGTAACAAGTATATTTATTGTGTTTGTTTCACTAAGAACAACTTTTAGAAAAATATTTGAGGAAAATTTGTCAAACAACGGAAAATATTTTATTCAGAATCATCCAAACAACAAAAATATATAAACTTTTCCATAGAATCAATTAGTTTTTAGAAGTTATTTTCAATGAAACAACCACAACCTTAATAATCATATTGAGACACAAGAAATTTATTAGTTAAATAAAAAATAATCATTTAATTTTTGGGTGAACTACAACATTAGTCACTAAGTTTTCGTTTTGGTCACTTAACTAAAAAAGTTACAATTTGGTCACAACATTTTCCCTATTTTTTCCTTTAATTAATATTTTAAATATTATTCACTCACTTTCAGTATTAATTGCTCTCCACGTCCTCACACATTTTCCCACCAATTCAATTTTATCCTTTCAATGTCACACTTTGACCCCTAGACTTTGTAAATCTTTATGATTTAGTCTATACCCCGGATTAATATTTTCAGATATATTAGTCTTTTCAAATTTCTCCGGTCTCTTACTACCTTTTTCATGAATGTTTACATTGTGAGAAAAACAACTTACTTCAGAAGATAATCTAAACGAGTCCATAATCCTGTAAAAGTATCAAAGTAAACATTTGATTCAAATACTTAGAAGGATTATTATGTCGTCTACAATTCCAATTGGGGAGATGGCTAGTTTTGGCTATCGGAGCAATTGACTCCACGGGTAGAGACAAAGATGTACTCATTAGAAGAATGATGCATTGGATTGTATCCAAGATGAATTAATTTTGAATCCGTTTGTGAATTAATTCACTTGTGACATTCTTAGTGTGATTTACCTAAATCTTAAGTTAGTCACTGACTATGCATATGCAGCTCATGTGTTTTGATATAAGTGGAGGCTTATACTCTAAAGATGATCAAGCCCATAGCCGATATGTTGGATACATGACTTGTTTATGGCATGAATTTACTAGAAACAATGGAATTCATAGCTCGATTAAAGAGAAACGATATCCTCTCATTGGCATTGTGTGGAATGATAAATATGAAACGTGGACATGGGTTACTTGTTCTTGAACAAGCAATTTATCATAGTCATTTGTTGACAGTGGTCATATTAATCATTAAGAAGACACAATGGTGAAAATAAGATAAAATAAGATTGTATTGAGTGAACGGATTTAACTCAAAGAAATTAATAATATCATATGAGGGTAACACACGCATGACGAGGTCATTGGATAAAGTTGTTGGATGAATTGCTTTCGTAAAGAGTATATAATAAGGAGTTTTCAATCATGGTGCTTCTTATGGACTAACTCCATGATTAAGTAAATTGTGAATCATCGAAACAATGCTTCTGAACATAATCGCAATTACTAGAGCCTAATTGTATATGTCTGATTGGTTTCTCCCCTAGGCTGCATTTGAATCAGAAGAAAATTTTACGAATTTGGAAATAATTTAATTGAGTCAACTTATTCGATGTTGAATTAAATTAGGCGGTAGTAAGAATTTTTCAACTAGAGAATTTGATTAAAAAATTTTCTTGAAAAAATAATTTGGAAAATCTTTGTGATTTTTGGGAAATTTAATTTTGATCAAGTAAAATTAAATTAATCAAAATAATTAAAATAAATATGATATTTTTGGAAATTAATTTTCAAGTCAAACAATTGACCCAATAGGTAATTGAACTTGAAATTTGGACTTGAGATTGAAAATTGGGCCCGAGAACCCAAAACCAAGACCGACACCCAAAAACTGGTCGAACTGAGTTTGGTATGTGAAACCGGGCCAATGGTCGAATTGGTGGTTGGAACGGGCCGAGCTGTTACTCGCCTGGACCGAATCGACGGCAATTAACCACCTCGAGTCTTTGTGAGGGTGTCGCCCCTGTACCATTGGACACTATAGTGCTGACAGCTGCGATGGTGGCATTTCAATGGTTGGCGAGTGGTCCTTCGATGATTGAGTAATGGATGAATTACACTCCTACTAGAATTCTATCGGATAATTTGAATTCAGATTAAATATTCCAAAGATAATATTATTTTAATAGTTTTAATATTAAATTTAATTTAATACTTATCTTGATAGTATTTTATTAACTTAATATTAAAGTGATTATCTTATTATTAAATTTAATTTAATATTTATCTTATAGATAAATATTCTATTACTTTAATAGATTTAATATTAAATTTAATTATAGTTGAACTCTTTAAGCTCTCCCTATCTAAAGAGAGACATGTGTCACTATTTTTCACGGACTTAAATTCAATAGAAAATTCTCTGAAGAAATTATTTCAGAAAATTTCTAGAAATATTTTTCTTATTTACAACTTGATCTAAAATTTTAGAGAAATTGTAAAATTACCCACTAGTAATTTTGTGGAAAATTTTCTGATTCGAAGCAAGCCCACACTCGACAGATGTGAGCTTGAGGATAGAGGAGAAGACTATTCAGTCGAAGCATTCATCCTATACGGATAAAAAAGGTACAATTTTGATTAAGTGTTTAATACTTTAGATATCACAACCAAGTTCTAGTTTTGGAAAAAAAATTTAAAACTACATTTTTTCCTTAAACTTATTTTTCGCTTTGGTTTTCAAATCCAATTTTCCAACACAAATCTCTTCCGATGTGTTGCCCCGTAGGACCTATGTACTATCGTCTCGGTGTAGCCCCATAGAGCCTACAAACCACTGTCACGATCTCGCCTCGAAGGACCAGTCGTTAATCATTGTTACGGTTTTACTTTAACAAGCTAGTTGATAGAAATCCACGACGCTGTCCAGTCTCCCTGAAGTTCTCATTGAAATCCACCCAATCCTCTAGTTCGCCAATAATTCCTAACTTCATCTACCCCGTCAAGGTAAAATACCTCCGTACTCCGCATGCGAGATACTCATACAATACATGCAATCGAGGCATTTAATACATGACACAAGATACGCCACATATAATACACCATATAATATCCGTTTAACATGCAATGATCATATTTGCAAATACTCACATACTTGTACAAGCATATGCATTCACAACATGCTCAGTCATCATTTTTGCACACAACGATAGACTCAATTAACCCAGAATAGTCACAACATAAATCATTTAACAACCCAATCTCATCAACCGCTTAGCTTGTCCATGCTAGAGCCTCCTTCCTCTTGGCAGCTAAGCATGACAATCGCATAAATCGGTTAACTTGAAGTCACACAAAACTTAACCCAAAATTTACTTAACAAAAACTTATTAGGAGCTTTTGCCCTCCTTCATTCTCAATTTCTCAAGGACAGAGAGTTAGGACGCTTACCAGTTTCAAAATCTCTCTACTTTTAGACTCCAATTCTCATATCTCCTACTCCATGCAGAGCTCTCCTAATTTCTCTTCTTTTCTGGAGCAACCAAAAAAGACAAAACAAGGAGAAAGAAGTTTTTCAAAATGAATTTAAAGAGGATTTTTTCTTTTTTTCCCAAATGTCCTCATCTATATCTCCTCTACATGATCTCCCAAACCCTTTTAGCCAATCGTCAAAAATCATTATGTCCCCCATTATGGAACCAATCGGTTCCATCCTAACCAAACAAAAATTAGAACTCAATTATTTAATCGACGATTCACAATTTTTCCCAAAATTCCTGGTAGAGTCCACCAACTTACCATATGTTCAATTAGGTCCCAAATTTTCTCTATATTTGGGTCCTTAAAGATATTCGGGTGTGACAGCTCTAGCTTAGGATGTGCCACTAGCATGCATATTCATTCTTAGCGGACTTGTAAAGTTAAATTTGAATCCTCGAATTCTCCTACGACTCTCATCGAAGTGAATTCCATAACTACTGTAGGTGTAAATATGTAAGAATAAGCCGGCAGATCGTCATAACTTATATCTGCCTCACCTTATCTGCTAGAACAGGCACCATAGCCTTATCATAATAACAAATCACCCTTTTTTGGGACTCATACCAGCGGACATATTGTGGAATCATATTCATAAGATAGTTTTGGTGAACTTTCCTTACAACGATAGTCCTGGCGGACTTTCCCCATATTAGATAATCCTCGTAGACCTTCCACACTAGATAGTCCTGACAAACTTTCCACATGATATTCCTGATGGACTTTCCACGTTAGATAGTCTTGATGGGCTTCTCATGTTAGATAGTCCTGACGGACTTTCCACATATACGGTAATGTCATGGCCATGGACTTCCATTCGTCCCACTAAGGGATTTTATACGTCCCACACAAGGGGCTCGCAATCGTCCCATAAAGGGCTCTTATACTGGTGCGCACCATTTTCCGTATCATTTCAAATTTCCTTTTTTGGCTAATTCAAACCGAATCTCCCTAAAAGCCATATACATAAAATGCATATGCAACCTATGCATGACTATTTGAACCTCCACAAAGCCACATAAATAGAAGGCATATCATATACATATTCCACCAATAAAGACTATGGCTCATACGACATATATATCTCCAAACATTTCATTGATATATCATAATAATACTTACCAGCAACCAATCATATCACTTTAATATGCAATAGTGCATTACACCAAACACTTTGTTTACTCAACATAACTAGTTTACAACCATCTATATATTTACATACGATATTGCTTGCAACCACCATACACCATTACTTCACTATAACATTTTAATAGTTCAACTATACAATAACTAATCATTTACAAAACATTGAAGTAAGTCTCTACTTACGAAACTAAACAAAACATTCATTTACTAGCTAAGTTCTAGAACTCACCTAGAAGTTGATGCTAGATCCACCCACTAAGCTTTTTCCTTTTCTACATGTGCCTATAGCAGTTTGATCAATACTACATAACAACCAATTCAGACTCTCCAATAATCAAAAGAATCATACTTTACTTGTATATAGAAACCATTTCAGAACTATTCAAGACTTCAACCCAGAACAAATGTAACAGCCCGATTTAGGGCCTAGTCGGAATAGTGGTTGCGAGACCACAAATTTGAAGTAGAAATATGTGTTTTATGGTTTTTATGAGGTCTATGACATGTTGCATGGTTGTGTGGAAATTTCATGAAGAAATTTTAAAATTTAATGATCAATTTATTCATTAGGACTAAATTGCAAAGATTGAAAAATATGATATTCTAGAAGTTTCAAGTATGAGATAGTATTAGAAAAATTATTAGGGGTCCTTATTTAGCAATTATACCGTTATATTTGATGATGGACAAAAATAGACATGGGAATGAAAAATCTCAAGAAAGGGACCTTAAGGGAATTTTGGTCATTTGGCTAATTAATTAATAAAAAGGGAAAAAGAAGTCAAAAATGGTGTCCATCTTCTTCCCTAGGTGCCGAAATTGGAGGAGAAGCCATAGCTAGGGTTTTGCTCATTTTCAAGCTCAAAGTAAGTGCATCCTAGCCCCATTTTTGATGTTCTTCGTATTTTTGAGATCCTCGTAACCCTCTTTAGTTATTTCTAGCTATATTTTAAGATAGGGTTCATGTTAAAAAATTTACCCATGTATGATATACATGTATTTTGATGTTTAATGGAGGAATATGAAAGTTTGATGTATGATAAACATCTTTTTCTAAGTGATTTTCATGGAAAATTCATAAAAAGGACCTAATTATAAAAGTGATAAAATGTGTAGTAAATATCAGTTTTGAAGGAAAATATGAGCTATTATAAGTTTAAGATAGGTTCGGCTAGGCTTGGGTAACCAAGGAAATGAGTACATTTCATTATACAAGCCTAGGGACCATTTTGTAAATATGTGAAAGATTAGGGGCAAAATCGTAATTTTTCCAAAGCATGATTCACGGGTTATTTTAGTCAATGTGATCATTAAATAAGTGAAATTGTCATTATAGATCAAGAAACACGAAGTCTGGATCGAAACCAAGGAAAGAACAAGGTGGTGGACTAAATCGAACAACTATACATATTTTGTTACCGAGGTAAGTTTGTGTGTAATAAATCAACATAAAGTTATTATGTTTTAATATGCTTGACATCATGAGAAATGCATATTATCTCTATGAAATTGATTAATGAGTTATCGGTGAAAGTATGATGAAATTATATTATGTGAAAGTCCCGGTTGAACCTTAGGAATAGAAAGGATACCATTGTCACGACATGAGATTAAGGAGGTCCCGTATAAGACCATGTCTGGGACATGGCCTCGACACCGAAAGGAGATCCCGTATAAGACCATATCTGGGATATGGCATCGGCATCATGAAGTAATCCCGTGTAAGACCACGTCTAGGACCTTGTTTCGGTACAAAATCGTGTAAGACCATGTCTGGGACATGGCATCGATATACGATCTCGTATAAGACCATATCTGGGATATGGCATCGATATCGAGATATAAGATCCCGTGAAAGACCATATCCGGAATATGGCATCGGCATCAAGATATGATCCCATGTAAGACCATATCTGGGATATGGCATTGGCATCATATTACGTGTATGACGAGTTCGAGTATCCTTCGATATTCCAAATGGTTCAACGGGATAAAGAACTAAGTCTATATTCAAGATGATGAAAGTGCTAAAGTCATGTGATGAGTGTTAAAGGTACATATGTGTAACATCCTAAAATTTGGAATTTTATGTGTTGCATTATTTTTGGTGCTAAGCTAGTTAGATTATTAATTGTGTATGTTTAGGAGGTCCTGAGAAGGCTCGGGGTTTATTTGGACCTAGTAAAATTTTTTGGCATTTAGCACTTTAAGGAGATAGAGTAAGTGACCTTAAAGCTTATGGAAATAAATGAGTAAATAGCTAGCATAATTGAGCAATTGGTAAAAAGGATATGGCGCCACATGAAGTACTTTGAGGGAAGAGGTTCAAATCCCATTGTGTGCAAATTTTGACTATTATTTTTGCACTCTTTCCCTAAGTGTCGGCCAAGTATGTAAATAAGGCAAGGTGGACTTTTTTTATTTTTGGCAAGATGGCTAAGGAAAATAGGAAAGAAAGAAGGTGAGGAAAGAAATCAAGAAAAAGGGGAAAGTAAGGGGAGCATATGGCCTTTTTCAAGGGAAGTGTTATGGAAAGTGTGGTTGGCCAATTTTTGACCATTATGGTCATGAATATGGACGGTTTTGTGGTTAAAGGGAGGTAGCCAAATTTTACTTAGTGTTTTGGTAAAACTATAGTGTTTGTTTTGGTCAAAAATACCTTTAGCTTCAATAGTGTCATTTTCTCCAAATTGCTACTCTTTGTGAGTTTTAGTTTTTTTTATTTTCTTCTTTTTTTTCTTCTTTGCCGAAACCTCCTAGCACATTTGTGCAATTTTTTCTTCTCTTTTGTTTGGTCAAAACATTCACCTCATGTTCATCTCCCTTTGATAGCCGAATCACCTAGTACCCATCCAACCTTCCATCCTTTTCTTTTAACCATTCCTCTAATCTTTTCTCTTCTCTAAATCAACACCACCATAAAATCACATTTTCTTGTTTGATTATCCTCCATAGCCGAATATCAATATTCATTTTCTTCTATAACCGAACCTTCATCTCTTTTCTATCTTTTCTTCTCATCCGTATTTACACTCAATCCTTGATTAATCGTTAAGTGTTCATCTCAACATTTTTATTTTCTTTCTCTTAATACCGAATCTATGTTTTGGTTTGGGATGGTCATTTTGACCAAGACCATCACCTTTTTCTCTCTCAAACAAGATCTTTTTCTTCTTCGTAGTGATATAGTGGAAGGCCGAAACCTTGATTCTTCCGAAGTCATCGTACAATCGTCGGGAATCGGTCCTAAAATCTTTAAGGTAAGGAGTTCTTCGAGGATTCTATAAAATTGTTCTTTATTCGTTAAGATGATTATTGGATAGTGATGATTAACCGATTACAATTATAGGGATTAAATCGCTCGATCTATCCAACCGTTGATCATTCAGAATTAGTGGTAAGCCGATCTTTACCCTTTGTCAATCCATATTTCATCGTAATATCGATCTATATAAGATCTAATCGAATGGAGGCTTATGGTACCGATTCGAAAGGAAAGTCGAGTGGAGATCTCAAAAGGAGCGGATTAGCGATCCCTACTCCTAAATTCAAGCGAAGGGCGGTATCGGCAATTCGGGACTTTCCACCGGGTTGTGGACCCTCATCCGGTGAGAATCGACTATTCGAGGTCGTTCACAATTTTGAGGCATCAGCGATTCGGGATTTTCCACCGGGTTGTGGACCGTCAACCGGGGAAAACCGACAAATCATGGTCTTTCACGATTCCAAGGGTAAGCACCGTAGATCGTTCATTTTAGTGTTGATTAATAAATCGCGTATGTCGACTAATCAAGCGTTATAATATTTTAGGTGTCGACGATCAAGAAAGCTTAGTGCTTACCATAACCAGGTGTGTAATCTCACACCGTTTTCCATGGGTTAAAGATTAATATCATATTGGTAGTAAATCGCTTGACTAAAATCGTATTATGGTGAAACCGGGAAAATTGGCTTAGATCTCACTATTTTGATAAAATTGACAAAATTGGTATTAACATCGTGAAAGATTACGAAAATGCCCCTAATGGGCCGATTTGATAATTTGTTATATGGGCCGATTTGATAATTTGCTATATGGGCCGATTTGATAATTTGTTATATGGGCCGATCTGATATTTGGCTATATGGGCCGATTTGATAAATTGCTATATTGGCCAATCTGATATTTTGCTAAATGGGCCGATCTGATATTTTGCCATATGGGCCTAATTGATAATTTGTTATAATGGGCCGTACTGTTGATAATGAATATCCAAATAAATTACTATGGTTATATTGTAAAAATCATGAATTGTTATGCATTATATACATGATTTTGCATGGGATGGGATAATATTGAAGAGAAGTTCTGGTGGCTCTGCCACATAATTTTGGTGGCTCACCACAAATCAGATAGTGGCAATGCCGGGAAAATTTCATTATTCTCGTGGCTTGTCCACAATTATTTTTGTTATAAATGGCTTAATGCTGCGATTGGTGTGTTGGCGGGGTGGGTTGACAAAAGATCCCCACAGGTGTGTTGGTTGGTACGGGTGGTGTGTAGCGGATGGATTACTAGGTTTGGTTTGGGAATTGCATTTCATACACATGATATAATTGATACATTATTATCATTGTAAATGGGCTTAGGCCCAAATTATCGCTTAATGGGATTTTGGCCCAAAGGACAACAATAAGTGGGTTATACACTGAGTTCTAGTAACTCACCCCGTTTTTCCTTATCCCTTTTCAGGTAATGATCAATGATGGAGACTTGGGCCATGGATGACTCGGTGGAGGCCATACTACAAAAACGGTTTAATTTGGAATTTGGATTTCTTTTTAGTACTTTTAATTACTTTACTATTTTGAGTTAAGGTTGTAATAAGGCCTCTGGATTAATTTATGTTTTGTTTATTGTTTGACGAATTTATAATTTGCTCTAAGTACTTCAAATTGAGGCTTTTCTAAAAAAAAAACTTAAATAAACGTTTCTTAAAATGGATATACAAAAAGGGTTTCATAATAAACTTTCATAAATATATTTTTAACTCAGAAATTTCTCAAATAATTTTCATCAACATTTTTCGAAAATTATTTCCAAATTCTTCTCGAACTATTAATGATATTTCCAAAGTCATGGTTTTTAAGATTTTATCTCAAATTTAGCGATTTATCAATCAATCTTTATTCAATAATACTTTATTAAAAATTTTTTGGAGTTGTTTTAAATGATTTTAAATCTAAATCTTTTTATGTACAAATGAAAAAGGACTTAGTAGTATTTTTCTCATGTGACATGTCAGATCTGGCCTTAACGCATGGGCCGGGTTTGGGGTGTTACAATATGAGTGACTTATGAGAAATGAGTTCGATATGTGATATGTGTTTGGTAAGAGTAAGCATGAGTAAGTTATGTCAAAGTGCTTGAGAACTTGTATTATAATTCAATGTAATGTATGGATGCTGTCATAAGATTTTATGTTGCTAATTATTTCATGCAAACTTACTAAGCTTTATGCTTACTCCCTCTCTTTTCCCTTTCCTTGTAGTATCGCCAAGCTAGCTCGGGGACCGAAGGACGTCGGAGCTCGGTTCACAAGCTATTCTTTTGGTATTGTAAAGTTGATTATTTTGGGTATGGCATGTATAGGAACTTGGTCATTTTGTTATATGTCATATTGGTTAGCCAATGTAATGGCTATTAATGTCACTCAATTCATTTTGGTAAATGGCCATTGGAATTGGCCAAAACTAACATGTCATATCTATTCAATGATGATGAATATCAGGAAGTGCAAGTTTGTGCTATTGATTGAGTAATGTGTAAGGAATATGCATGTTTAAATAGGTGTGGATGTTCTAATAGTGTATGTTAGAAGGACATTATTGTTAAGTTAACTGTGTGGCATGAAATGGTATGACTATGGTTGCTTTTCAGGGTGGAAAATGGCTTGGTAAATAGCCTTGTATTTGTCCACACGGATAGACACAGGGGCGTGTGTCTAGGCCGTGTGTGACACACGGTCTACTTCATGGGCATGTAGCCTGGCCGTGTGTCCCCTGCACCTAATTTGCGAAAAATTCAGTTCGTCACACGGGCTAGCACACGGGCGTGTGACTTGGCCATGTGACCTAAAGTGTTTGCTGACGTCATAAACAGATGGTCCCTTATTTTGGACATGGCCTGAAGCACGGGCGTGTGATATGCCATACGGGCGTGTCACTTCTCTCACACGGGCGTGTGACCCTGTCTTAAGCAAAAAATTTCTAAGTGTTTGTAAGTTTCCGGTTCAGTCTCGAACTAGTCTAGATGTATGTTTAGGGTCTAGTAGACCTATAATAGTGACATTATGAGTATGTATGAATGGTTTTTAAGTATGAATGAAAATTTATGGCCCGATATTGTATGAAGAAGTTTGTTAAGCTCGGTAATACCTCATACCCTGTTCCGGCATCGGATACGGGTAAGGGGTGTTACAACAAAATAGATCCGACGGCTAATTGACATTTTTAACTTTTTCTCATTTCCTTAAATCCATGCATACAGAAAGATTAGGAAACTTTCCAGCTCGATAAATCATCAGTTATTTGTGCACAATCCTTAGCTTCTTTCTTTCATGCAGATTGCTTTTCATCTTTCTTCCTTGCAATCCCAACCAATGAAGATGGTGAAGAAAAAACAGAGAAAGAAAAGAACAATCCCGGAGGATAACATATCTCATTTATATAGTACTCTCTCACTTCCTTCACCGATCTTTATTTCAACAGCAAAATGTACAACCTCTCAATCATTATGTCTCCCACTAACTTATTTCTAGTTCATGTTGAAAAAAATTCAGTTTGAAAACGATTTTCTTGCACAACAGAAAATTAAAAATTTGAAAACCGACCCGGTTTGTGATATTTATAACAATTAGCCTTAGATCGAAATCTTACATGTGTTTTTGAATAAGCGGATCCTTGACGATTTTCAGCTTTCAACTAAGTGATCTTCTTCACTATTCTCCTACCACGAATTACTTCGAGTGTGAGCTCGAACCAGTTGAATCGAAACACAGAACTAGAAAAAGTTTTCTTTTCTTTTTGGGTGAAAATGAAAATTCTCTCTTTTTTAATAGAAACCGATAGAATTGTTATTCTAGAAAAATATATTTAGTAGTTGGGAATAAATTCTCTCTATTTTTTGGCAAAGTAACAATCCTTCAAAGTTATATAAATAGCTCTATCGGTGCCATCTATTTATAGGGAGAGAAGGTAGAACCCTTTTTGAATTGTAGTGGTTTATTTCAAATAGAAAAAACAACTTCCTAGTACAACTAAGAGAGGGAGAGGGGCTAATAGGGTGTGTTTCCCCTCATACGTATTATGGTGGAGATTTGGGCCTCTTATTGTATTAGGCCCAATTATATGTGTTTTCTGGACTTTTAAGCTAACACTGTATAATTTAATCCAACCCAATATATATTATTCTATTTTCTAAAATAAATATTAATTTTCTAATTAAATAATTTTCTCATCCCAATTTCACCCCTGGTAAAATTATGACGATTTTACTCCTGGTAAAATTTTCAAGAAAATATATTCAATATTTCACAACTCAACTTGTTCTCTATGACCGAATGATTTATTTTCATTTTCGGGATTTATAACTGCTCAAAAATATTAACTCATTCTTCCGATCATTTCTGAGTAATCCATGTACATTTGCAAATGAATCATTTCTCATTTTCATTTTCATTTTCATTTTGAGAAAACCGCATTCAATTTCAAATGATTCTGTCGAAACCATTTTTTGTTTGGAAAACGGGGTCGACTTTAAAAAATGAAAAGGAGTCGCCACCAATCCTTTTTTGAGGTGTGATTGGGTCACCTTGAGATTGATCGTTAAAACATTTTGATTTATTAAAACGATGATTTTGGCCTACAAAATTTTGAGAAAATAGGTTCGGGAGTCGATTACGCACGACGAAGGATTAGCACCCTCGTAACGCCCAAAATTGGTACTGAATTGATTGATTAACGTCTTAATGTCAAAAATTTGAAAAGGTTTTAAAATACGATCCTCTTTGTTTAAAGAAAAAAAATTTGAATACATTAAATTGGATATTGAGACCCGCTTATTTTGAAGAAGTAAAATGTCATGTCCAGTGAGTTAGGACACAACATTTTTGAATCCTCGAAACTAAGCTTGTCTTTTGACTTTTAAAACTAGGGCATTTAAATTCCAAAAGGATATTCGGTCATTTGGGTCAAATGAAAGATCGGAACCCAGTAAGTTAAGGCACAATTTCTCAAAATTCCAAACACAGAATATTGCCTTTGTTTTTTAAAAATCCTTACCTCGAGATAACAAAATGTCACATCCAGTGAGTTAGGACACAACATTTTTGAATTCCCGAGAATAAGTTTTTATTTAACTTATATGCTTTGATTTTAAAAAATAATTGGTTCTTTAGACTCGATGAGAAAAATCGAAACCCAATAAGTTAGGGCACAATTTTTTTTTGAATCTTAAAACGCGGAGTATTTGCTTATTTCAAAACAAAAATCTCATATTCGGGTATGGCTAAACGTAAAAATCCCATATTTAAAGAAAAATTATGCGTAACAAAATAATAATGATGACAATGTGAAGATTGAAAATAAAGCAAAGTAAACAAGCCAAAAAGAAAAATAATAAGGAAAAAGAACTAAAAATTTAGAACTAAGGGATTAATATTAAACAAATCAATAAACAAATGTAGCGTAACACAAATTAAAAAAACATAATGTAAGTAATAATTAAAAATATTTGAAATATTAAAACTATATAGAAAGATATAAATAAGTAGGCAATAAAATGATAAAATAAATAAACGTATTTTTTTAAAAAAATTAAGCAAATAAATATTATGGATATAATAGTAATAATAACAAAGTTACCTAAATATATTAATAATAATAATAATAACATGCTAATAATAAAATTAATAATAATAGTAATAATAGTATTAAAAAATAATAGTAATAAAAAATCTAGAAATAATAATACTAATAATAATAAAAGTAATAATAATAATAATAATAATAATAAATACAATAATAATAATAATATTAAAAAATAATAATAATAATAATGATAATAATATTAAAATTAATTAATGAAATAGCAACATTAAAAAAAAGAGGGACTAAATCGGAGTAAAAATAAAATATAGGGCCCAAATTGTGACACGCGAATGATATCGGGGACCAAATGGGATAATATCCCTGTCCCCCAAAACGCGTAACTTGAATATGGATCGAAATGCAACACCACAAAAATTTCAGGCTAAAATTAAAAGAAAGAAAAAAAGAAAAAGGACCGAATTGCAACAGGCCTTAAAAGCGGAGGGACTGCGCGTGTAAATATCCCACTCAAGGCAAAACACGCGGATCCTGAGGAAGCGGGTCGGGTCGCACGCGGATGGCCTTGAAACGGTGCCGTTTTGGCACCTGAAACCCATTCCCAAAACGACGTCGTATGGGCTATGCTATAAATGTTAAATTTTTGACCAAAAAATCAGTTTTCCAGCTTTTTTTTAAAAAAAAAAGGTTTATTTTCTCTTCTTCTCTCTCTCTCAGCCCGAAATCCGGCGAGGGCTCCGGCACCGCCGTGCACGATGGTCGAATCTCAAAAAAGGTAGGTTTTTCCCCTTTTTTATATATACTATATTAATATATATGTATAGTTTAAAAGATAAAAAAAACGAAAATCTTTGTATGAATATGAACAGTTTCGAGAAAAAAAAAAAGAAAAAGCAAATGAACAAAACCTTTTTGCTAATCTCTTTTGCTCTTTTTCGTATTGATTGTATGTAAAAAAATACAATGGATTTTCGTTCGGTTTTATAGCCGAAAAATGTAGAAGAAAAATCAAATAAAATACAATGTATTTTTGCATTTTTGCTGCTGTCGTTCGTGTCCTTTTGCAGGTACGGAGGCTAACATGGCGTGCGGTGGTGTGTGTAGGAGTACGGAAGCCGTACGCGCGGACGTGGTGGGCTGGAGGCTGTTGCGGTGCACCTTAGCTGGCTAGGTTTTCTTCGTTTTCTGATTTGTTTTAGACTTTGGGCCGTTTGGGCTTAGGGTAGTATTGGGTTTGTATTGGGTTATTTAATTTTTGGGCCAATTTCTTATTGGGTTTGTAATGTTAGTTGGACTGTTTTAATGGACTTGGTTTATTATTTGTTTTTTTTGTTTTTTTTTTGTTTGGTTAATTTGGTTAGTTAGGCCCGAGCAAAAATGGGCTATTATAGATTCCATTTCTCCATTTCAGAGAAAACCATAATCATGTTTGAATGTTTTCCATTTCTCTATTTCTATTCATTTAGTTCATTTCGATTCAAACACGCAATTCATTTTTGGTTTCAACGAGCTAGCGGAGGGACCGATTGGACATATGTAATTAGGGCTCAAATGATTTATAATTAAGATCTAGCTTTTCATATATTACTTATAAACTCATTTAGTCACAAAGTCATTCCACTATCATATCGTGACTAAGCTCTCCCTAACGATATACCATTACGAAAATATCTACTCAGTGCTCGTCCAATGACCTTGTCATAAGTGTGTTACCCTAATAGGATATTCTTGATTTCTTTGGGATAATATTCACTCTCTCAATATGATCATATTTTTGTATTACGATTCAACCACGTAATACCACTTGGTATTAGTTAAACATTAGATAACCAGTGAGCAACATTTGTTTCCATTTTGCTTTACGTACAAAAACCATATGAGGACATTACACAAAGTGTAATATCCTAGATTTAGGGGTTATGCGTTTATGCATAATTCAAGTGATAGTGGGCTTAGTGTGTGTGTTTGGATATGTTTTAAGGGTTTTTAGAATTTTAGAATGTAAGGGAATGCCTTAGAAAAATATTAGATTTTTAGTCTTAGAAGGGGAGCTAAGCAAAATTGGCCTTAAGAAAATTAGTTTGAGGTTTTAATCACAAGGAGTCAATTGGTAAAGTGGCAAGTGGCGTGTGGAGTGTACTAATGGTCTTAGGTTCGAATCCCATGGATGACATTAAGGTGACTTTTAATTTTTGTATGGCATGTGTTGGTCAAATTTTACTTATGGTAAGGATGGACTTTGTTATTTATGGATAGTAGACTAAGGAATAAGGCAAGTGCTTATTTATGGTATGGTATCAAGGAATTTTGGTAGGATAAGGGGACATAAGGCTTGAAGTATGAGGGTTTGTTTTGGAAATTTTCTATGGCCATTTGACCATGAATGTAGACAGTTTAGTGGACTAGGGGTTGACTTAATTTTGAATGTGATTAGGAGGAAATAAGGAGAAATTTAGGAGTGAGTTTAATTCAAAATTAGTTTGAATTGATGGCAAAAGAATTTTGAGTGTGGAGGCCGAATGTGGGTCTCTTTTGGGTGATAATTTCGGTCATGAGTGGGAGGGGAAATAGCCAAATTTCCTATTTGAGGTCTAGAAGTTCTTTTTGGGTTCTTTTTCTTTCTTTAGTATTCTCTTTTGAAACTTTCTTTTCACCCTTGCCATTGCCGAAATTTGCACCCTATTTCTTGACCAAAAGCCGAAAGTTGGAAGTCATTTTGTGCATCTTTTTCTTTTTTGCAACTTATTTTCCTTCCATTCACTTCCTAAAAATCGAAATCCATCCTCTCATTTGCAACAAAGCCGAAACCTCTCCACCTTTGTTCTTCATTGCCGAATTCTCCTAACTTTCATCTACACTTCTTTTCTTCTTTTCTATACCTATTTTGTGTTAGCCGATTATCCCATCTCCATTTGGGAGTTCTTGCCGAATCTTTTAGAGCCTTTAGAGGGGGAGGTGTCGACATTCCTTTTCATCAATCTTCCAATCGGTTTCGAGTATAGTAAGTATTTTCTTAGCAATCGAATTCTCTTCTTTTTCATTTAGTATGCCGAAACCAATGGTTGGCCTTGGTTTCTAAAGGATGGCCAAATGTATGTAGAGTCATAATATTGTGTTTCTTTTGTGTAGCCAACGGTAAGGAGCCTTAAGGTGGATTGTAAGAATTTAATTCATCAAGGTAAGTGTTATGTGGTGATTCGGGATTTAGTTAAGCAAAGTAGGTGATTTGTAGTATTCGGCCATAGGCCATTGTATGAGTTTAAGTGATGACCGATTTCTGACTTTGGTTCTTAGGAACAAATCGACTGGAATAAGAGAGTTTCAGGATTGAGTAAACTGTGCCAAAAAGGTGTGTAGTTATCGTACTGTTTCTTGATTGTTTATATGTGTTATTATGTATATGCGGTAACCGACAATAATGGCTAAAATGATGGATACCCATGTTGAATAATCGATTAACAAGGTCAGTATTTTATTATGTTAATTTACATATGATCTATGTTTGAAAACGTGATAACATGTGATGTATGCTTATTTTTATGATATTGTGGCATAATACATGGGACTTGGGATGTGACTATCGAAAGAAAGGGTGTACTTTATGTACGTGGTCTGATGTTAGCCTTGTGCTACATTGGCGCTTGATGTTAGCTATGTGCTTCATCAAGGGAGGTGTTGGCTAGGTGCCCATCTCGGCGGTTGATAGCTGTGTGCATCACCGTGGATTAATTGATATGTGGGATCACTTATGTGATCGGTGGCTTAGCCACGGCCTTGAGCAGCAAAGTCCGCCGAGGTAAGTTATGTGGGATCACTTAGGTGATCGGTGGATTAGCCACGGCCTTGGGCGGCAGTGCCGCTAAGGTAGGTGTAATGGATGGACTTTAGGATGGGTTGGGATGCATTTTTGCATGACTGATTATGTGGATCAGTGTGGATATGGGCCAAGCCCATATGTGGAGACATGTGAAATAATTACACACCGAGTCCATGTGACTCACCCAATTTTTCTCAAACCTTACAGTGATGCATAAAGCTTGGACCGGGTTGGAGTGGATGCGAGGTGGCCCATGCAGAAGATGTTTTCACTTAATTTATTCATTTTATATTATCAGTATTTTCAATTATTATTTATTGTAATAAGGGCCACTTTAAATATTTAAGGATTTTTATTATGTTTTAAGTTGGATTGTCGATTATATTATTATCCAAAAATGTTTTATTTTTAGTAACTTATATTTTAAAATATATGTTAGAGTTTTTTTAAATCAAGAATTTGTAACAACTTGATTATTTTAATTATACAATGTTTTAGTAAAGACAACAAATTTGTTTTTTTTATGTTTTCACTCTAAGTCAAAAATATTTTTCAAACGTTTTCCGCAGTGGCATCCTAAATTCGGCCGTGGCTCGTGGGCTGGGTTTGGGGTGTTACAATTTGGTATCAGAGCTCGGTTCAAAACTCGGCTTTGAGGGTTTTGGGCCCAAAAATATTTTTTTTAGATGGGCTTTTCAAAGATTTGGGCTTTCATAAATTTTTCAGGTTTATTCTGGCATGGCACCTATATCTCCAACCCGAAGTCCACCAGGTAAGTACCTCTGACTATTGAAGTGATTTATATATGTGAATGTTATGGGCTTATTTGGGCTCATAGATTAGAATATTAGGGCTAATGGACCCTAGGACTAGTCTACTCCAACACAAGATTCATAAGACTTAAGAACCACTAAACAAACCTGTGATTAGGTCGCCGAGCTAGGGTGTGGCAACCATTGTGTGCATGTCTAGGAGTGGATTCAGTAAGAGCTTGGTATTTAAGCAGTCTGAGTGACTCACCTCCTCTTTACTCGAATCCTACCTGGTGCGTAGCTACGGTTCACCCTAATTAAGAGGACTTATTCACGGGCTAAACCGATAATTAAAACCCGAAAGGGACTAGCCTTAATGTTTTATAAAAACCTTAGTTTTTAAATCTCCAAATTGCTCTTCTTGATTTGAAAACACTAAATTAGATTTTGGGAAAAATATTTTTCGAATTATTCCCGGTTGACAAAATTACCAAAATACCCCTGGTGGTAAAATTACTAAAATGCCCTTGGATTTCAAAATTACCATACTACCCTCTGATTTTAATGAAATTTTCTTACTTTGCAAAAGTATCCAGAAACCCTATTTGCAAAATATTCAGATACCCTGATTTGGGAAATTTACCAAATTACCCTTGACTTACAAAATTACCAAAATAACCCCGATTTCGGAAATTTCTGCAATACCCTTGATTTGGAAGAAAATGTTTCAAAATACCCTTGAGTTTTGAAAATTTTGAAATACCCTTGATCTATAAAGATTTGATTTTGATTTATTACCAAAATACCCTTGTAGGACAAATGACGAAATTACCCCTGGGTGGGGAATGGATAAAATGCCATCGTGGTATGGTGGATGCTGTGGATGAATGAATGTGACTCTATGGATGAATGTGAATGTGATTCTCTGAATTAGAATAGTGAACTTAAGCTAAAACTTTGTTTG
Source organism: Gossypium sturtianum (assembly GCA_025698515.1). Taxonomy (NCBI): domain Eukaryota; kingdom Viridiplantae; phylum Streptophyta; class Magnoliopsida; order Malvales; family Malvaceae; genus Gossypium; species Gossypium sturtianum. The sequence goes on along the minus strand of CM046945.1, from coordinate 96,003,245 downwards.
ATCGAAAGAACCACCTCTGAAACTTCTTTCCATAAAATTTGTTCGCGGTTAATCAGTGGAACAACTTACTAATGCATAAAAATTTTTAATCAGATTAAATCAAGACGTCAGAAATGAGTTCTAGGGGACGTGGTCATCGTGGATGCGGTAGAGGCAGAATGGCCGTATCAGAACCCGTTAGATTGGGTCAAGGGTTTGAGAATGAGGTACCACCACCACCACCAGCTTTTGGTGTTGAGCAGCGAGATCAGACGGGGGATGATGCGGTGTCGTAAGCAGTACTGCGAATTCTTGAGATGGTGGCTGGAGCAGTGGAAATATGAGAGCTAGGAAGTCCGCACCGGCGACTCCGAGCCAATGGAGTGAGGTGTTCCGTGGCGTATCTGTGTGGCACCCAAGATACCGGTGAGTATTGGTTGAAGGCGACCGAGTGAATCATGGATGAGCTCGATTTAACCGATGAGGAGAAAGTGAAGGAATGGTGGCGTTATTTCGCGACGAAGCGTATCAATGGTGGCTAACAGTTCAGGATGGTGCCACAGCTGGGGGTCTTACTTGGGAGTATGTCAAGACGGCCTACCAGAAGAAGTATGTTGGTACTCATTATATTGATGTGCGAGGAGGAAGGCATTTCTCGGGCCGGTTCAAGGAGCAAGTCCGTAGCGGAGTACGGCAGGCGTAATTCTTAAGGTTAAGTCGGTATGCTCGAGGAGTAGTTACTTCGGAGCATGAACGATGTGTCCGGTTTGAGGACAGATTAAGGGATGACTTGAGGTTTTTGATAGCTCCACATCAAGAACGGGAGTTCGCTGTGTTGGTAGAGAAGGCTAAGGTAGCTGAGGGGATTAAGGACTCGTGGAGGCGTAATGCAGATAGGGATAGGAACCGGGATAAGAGGAGTTTTGGACCGTCAGAATCGTCTGAGAGCCTTCAGAAAAGACCGAGGGTTGAGAATTCTGCTCGTGTTTCTAAGCCAACTACTGGAAATCCGGACCATCCGTGTGCTCTGTAACACCCCAAACCCGGCCTAAACGTTACGACCGAATCTGGCATGTCACATGAAAGGAATGTCTAAAAACTGTGCATTCGTTAAAAAGCTCATATTCTTTATAGTTGTGGTGAGAAATCGAGTTTAAGTAATTTTGAATAAGAAATGGTTTATTATCATTTTAGGAAAATCCCATATTGATCATTTAATAATAAGCAATAAACAAATTGAAAGCTGAAACCAAATAAAATACCCAAGGCCTTATTACATAACAAAAACTCAAATAAAAATAAGTCCAAATAAAAGAAACGAATTTACGAGTGAACATATGTATGGCCTCCACGAGTCCACCTCAGCTCCCAAATCCGCGATCTAATGATTACCTGCAAAATTTAACTAAGGGGTGAGTCATCGAGACTCAGTGTGTAAATCCCCATCCAACAGGCCCTTACACAATTTCATATGAAAATATGCATATCATGCACCCAAACCTAGCCATCCGCAACTCCTTTTTCTACCCGCTGTGGTACCAAACCACCGGTGGTGCCAAACCACCGTGTCCAAGGACACGATATTCATCAATATTGTGGTGCCAAACCACCGGTGACTCGAAGTCACGAATAATAGTGATGGGGCCAACCCATCGTGTGATACCAAATCACCGGGCGCCAATCCCGTTGTATTATCTCGTGGGGCCAACCCACCGTGGTACCAAACCACCGGGGCGAGGCGCTATGAGGTGCCAAACCTCGGTGTCCGGAGACACGAATGTGATACCAAATCACCGGTGACTCAAAGTCCCTAATAATCCATCTCAATGGGGCCAACCCGCGTGTGATACCAAATCACCGGCGGCGATCCCATATCTCAAAAGTGGGGCCAACCCACGGTGGTGTTAACCACGAGACGAGTCGCTATGAGGTGCCAAACCACCGGAGGTACCAAACCTCTGGTGACCGTAGTCACGGTGTGTTACCAAAACACTTGGTGCCCGTCGGCACGATTAATCTTGCCCCCTCCACTCATATAACCCATGCAATATGACATAATAATTGCGTGTATGCGTTGTGTCATGTATGCTAGACATATATCAAATATAAGTATAACATGAATTACCATCATAATCGGATAGACATAAAACAACATAATCACCCTAATCAACCTCTAAGGGTATAACCGTAATTTTACCTACCAATGGCATTTTCGTAATTTACCCACCAAGGGTATATCGGTAATTTACCCACCAAGGGCATTTTCGTAATTTACCCACCAAGGGTATATCGGTAATTTACCCTTCAGGGATATTTTGGTAATTTACCCACTAAGGGTATTTCAGTAATTTCACACCGGAATGGCCTTTCCAAAGGCCCGCTGTCGCCCCGAGCGACCCAACTACCATTTCTCGGTCGAATGGACTATTGGGCCTAAAGCCCAATTTCGCCCATTCGGGCCCACACGCTCGTGTGGCCCACCTAACACAAATCTAGCCACGCTTATGAGATTCACCTAGTCTAGTTCACTATATACTACACCATCATACATTTTACTATATTGGGCCCACGGGCCCATTGGGCCCCTTCGCCCATCGCGCCCAAGCAAACCCCAACCCACAAGAATACTACCGATGGCCTCAACTATCGCGTCGAAGCCCCACACGCGCGCGCGCACACTCGTGTGGCTACTATTGCCGTGATCGGCACTTCGGCATTTGCCGCTCTACAACTAGAGTAGAGAGAGTTACACACCGATAGGACTCGTGTTAATCCGCGCTCCACCACTCTTGTGCCCAAACGCCTTCCAAGGTGTGTCAACCTCCTCCCGGAATGCTCTTTATATAGCTAGCTCTTTACCTTCCTTCTTTGTATCTTTTCGATGTGGGATCCCTTCGTCGATAGAGTTTAAATTCAATCAAAACTCTTCCCGTCCCAGCATCATAAAATAAATACTCCTTGCTTCTCCATGAGATTCGAACCCAGGCTCCCTTGCAACATAATCCACGCTGCTAGCCACTTGGCCACAAGCTCCTCTTGTGTCTTAAACCATGCGCAACTAAATATAAATCTATAGCCAAATTCTGAGGTCCAAGTAAAAAGAAAACCAAAATGCAAAAGCCAAGACTTGAACCTTGGACCTCCTTCCTTCCTTATGGCGTCACCCCCTTGTCTCTTAAGTGGCGTCACTTTGCCACTACACCACACACTCCACTTGTGTCATTTTTCCCCACATTTTATTCTTAAGGCCTACCTGCCAACTTCCAGGGTTTTTTTTCACCTAAAACCAAAATTTCCCCAAAGCTAATATTTGATCCCGGGACTTCATAGAAGCCCTCTAACCTTCCAAAATCACTTACCTAATAAGTCTAACTTGCATTAATGCCGTTCTCAAAAATTTTAAAACAAGGCTCATTGGGCCCAATCTTACTAGGCCCAATTTCGGGATGTTACATGCTCAGTGTGGAAGGTATCATGTTGGCAAGTGCTGGAACCGGAATCGGGAGTGTTTTAGATGTAAGTCTAAGTCCCATTTGATTAAAGATCGTCCCGAGATCCGAATAGGGCTCGGATGTAAGGCCGGGGTTATGAGCAAATGGACGTAAGTGGTCGACAAGCGACGAGGGGTCGTGGTCTGAACCATGGAGGAAATGGTTCTGGCCGAGGTCGTGGAGCACCAGGCCGAGGTAATGGTAGCACTGAGGCAAGACAAACCAGTGTCCGTGTATGCGATTCGTCGAGAGGAGGATAGTGATGTGCCAGATGTGACAACGGGTAAGTTTCTTACATCTGGAATACCCTTTATTGCCTTGTTTGTTATAGAGCTAGTTCGTATTTGTGTTGCTAGTGAAGTGGATGGAACCCTGAGTGTGAACTTAGAGACCGTGCAAAGAAATATGTTAGTTTTATTAAGATCAGAGTGCGCAGCAGTAGCGTAGTGTGGTGAGTTAGGATGTACAATTGTTCGTTAGTAAGTAAATTCGAGGACAAAATTATTTTTAAGGAGGGTAGAACTGTAATATCCTAGATTTAGGGGTTATGCGTTTATGCATAATTCAAGTGATTGTGGGCTTAGTGTGTGTGTTTGGATATGTTTTAAGGGTTTTTAGAATTTTAGAATGTAAGGGAATGCCTTAGAAAAATATTAGATTTTTAGTCTTAGAAGGGGAGCTAAGCAAAATTGGCCTTAAGAAAATTAGTTTGAGGTTTTAATCACAAGGAGTCAATTGGTAAAGTGGCAAGTGGCGTGTGGAGTGTACTAATGGTCTTAGGTTCGAATCCCATGGATGACATTAAGGTGACTTTTAATTTTTGTATGGCATGTGTTGGTCAAATTTTACTTATGGTAAGGATGGACTTTGTTATTTATGGATAGTAGACTAAGGAATAAGGCAAGTGCTTATTTATGGTATGGTATCAAGGAATTTTGGTAGGATAAGGGGACATAAGGCTTGAAGTATGAGGGCTGTTTTGGAAATTTTTCTATGGCCATTTGACCATGAATGTAGACAGTTTAGTGGACTAGGGGGGTTGACTTAATTTTGAATGTGATTAGGAGGAAATAAGGAGAAATTTAGGAGTGAGTTTAATTCAAAATTAGTTTGAATTGATGGCAAAAAGAATTTTGAGTGTGGAGGCCGAATGTGGGTCTCTTTTTGGTGATAATTTCGGTCATGAGTGGGAGGGGGAAATAGCCAAATTTCCTATTTGAGGTCTAGAAGTTCTTTTTGGGTTCTTTTTTCTTTCTGTAGTATTCTCTTTTGAAACTTTCTTTTCACCCTTGCCATTGCCGAAATTTGCACCCTATTTCTTGACCAAAAGCCGAAAGTTGGAAGTCATTTTGTGCATCTTTTTCTTTTTTGCAACTTATTTTCCTTCCATTCACTTCCTAAAAATCAAAATCCATCCTCTCATTTGCAACAAAGCCGAAACCTCTCCACCTTTGTTCTTCATTGCCGAATTCTCCTAACTTTCATCTACACTTCTTTTCTTCTTTTCTATACCTATTTTGTGTTAGCCGATTATCCCATCTCCATTTGGGAGTTCTTGCCGAATCTTTTAGAGCCTTTAGAGGAGAGGTGTCGACATTCCTTTTCATCAATCTTCCAATCGGTTTGAGTATAGTAAGTATTTTCTTAGCAATCGAATTCTCTTCTTTTTCATTTAGTATGTCGAAACCAATGGTTGGCCTTGGTTTCTAAAGGATGGCCAAATGTATGTAGAGTCATAATATTGTGTTTCTTTTGTGTAGCCAACGGTAAGGAGCCTTAAGGTGGATTGTAAGAATTTAATTCATCAAGGTAAGTGTTATGTGGTGATTCGGGATTTAGTTAAGCAAAGTAGGTGATTTGTAGTATTCACCATAGGCCATTGTATGAGTTTAAGTGATGACCGATTTCGACTTTGGTTCTTAGGAACAAATCGATCGGAATAAGAGAGTTTCGTGGATTGAGTAAACCGTGCCAAAAGGTGTGTAGTTATCGTCTCGTTTCTTGATTGTTTATATGTGTTATTATGTATATCACGATGTCACCGACAATAATGGCTAAAATGATGGATACCCATGTTGAATAATCGATTAACAAGGTCGAGTATTTTATTATGTTAATTTACATATGATCTATGTTTGAAAACGTGATAACATGTGATGTATGCTTATTTTTATGATATTGTGGCATAATACATGGGACTTGGGATGTGACTATCGAAAGAAAGGGTGTACTTTATGTACGTGGTCTGATGTTAGCCTTGTGCTACATTGGCGCTTGATGTTAGCTATGTGCTTCATCAAGGGAGGTGTTGGCTAGATGCCCATCTCGGCGGTTGATAGCTGTGTGCATCACCGTGGATTAATTGATATGTGGGATCACTTATGTGATCGGTGGCTTAGCCACGGCCTTGAGCAGCAAGTCTGCCGAGGTAAGTTATGTGGGATCACTTAGGTGATCGGTGGATTAGCCACGGCCTTGGGCAGCAGGTCTGCTAAGGTAGGTGTAATGGATGGACTTTAGGATGGGTTGGGATGCATTTTTGCATGACTGATTATGTGGACTGTGTGGATATGGGCCAAGCCCATATGTGGAGACATGTGAAATAATTACACACCGAGTGCATGTGACTCACCCAATTTTTCTCAAACCTTACAGTGATGCATAAAGCTTGGACCGGGTTGGAGTGGATGCGAGGTGGCCCATGCAGAAGATGTTTTCACTTAATTTATGCATTTTATATTATCGTTATTTTGAATTATTATTTATTGTAATAAGGGCAACTTTAAATATTTAAGGATTTTTATTATGTTTTAAGTTGGATTGTCGATTATATTATTATCTGAAAATGTTTTATTTTTAGTAACTTATATTTTAAAATATATGTTAGAGTTTTTTTTTTAAATCGAAGAATTTGTAACAACTTGATTATTTTAATTATACAATGTTTTAGTAAAGACAACAATTTTTTTTTTTTATGTTTTCACTCTAAGTCAAAAATATTTTTCAAACGTTTTCCGCAGTGGCATCCTAAATTCAGCCGTGGCTCGTGGGCCGGGTTTGGGGTGTTACACAAAGTATTAATGTAATTCATGAATAATTTTATTAACCAATTTGTTTGAAAAAATTACAAGTGTACATTGATGAAAATACTACACTTAGGGCACCAGATCCAATAGTTCATAACCAATCGGACTATGGTTCCAACTTTTCCTCAAACAACATGCTACTTGTGGTTATTAAAAAAAAAAACCCGTCAGATTAGAGAACCTTTCAATTTAGTATGCCAAACTCTTTTGCTACTTAAGACTTTACAAATTTGAGTGTGACAACTCTCCCACCCTAAAAGAAAATTTCATTCCCAAAATTTCTTATAATTGAGAAAAGTTAATTTGCAGTAAGGCGACATGTATTAACTTCACACAAGGTACTTATGAAAATCTTTGCACCCCGATACCTGACGAATTAATCACATTACAATGCAAGTAGCGATGCATAATCCTTGCGTGGAATGCTTCTTTGAATAATCACATGAGCAATTGGATTACAAGCATATTTACGCAAATAGTCCCTTTGGCTGATAATCTCACTAAAGAGACATAAGATAAAATCTTACGGAGTGCAGGAATAGATATCCTTAGCGGATAATGGCTCTTCAAAATCCATTCTTGGTGGATGACTAATGGGCGAAGCCTATCTGGCAGATGCTTCTTTACGCGAATTGAATTGGTAGATATTCCCACTTTTTAGAATACCAAGGGTTTAAGAAATATAACGACCCGATTTCCAGTGGTGACGAAAATTACGGATCCAAAATGTCATTTTCGCAAACCGTTTTCGTAAATATTAAATATTAATATTTACAAGGCTATTATATAAATATATTAAAATTTAGTCTAGTAGTTTTTATTTAATTGATAGTTAATTAAGGTATAAGTGTAATAACCTTAAAGTTAGTGATTTTGAAAAATGAGGTATCGAGACCTCGTTTTCATAAAATGAGCCCGTAAATATTTATAAATATTTATGAAGTTATTATATAGGTGAATTAAATTTTGGACAAGTAATTTTGTTGAATTAATGACTAATTAAGGTACAAGGACTAAATCGTAAAAATCGTAAAAAGTAATCGTTATAGATTTTTATTTGTTAAAGGGCATAAATAGAAAATAATTAACACTTTAGTAGGAAATTAGACCTTAATAGGAAGGATGGGATGGTTTGGTGCATTTGTTTTTAGAAAAAACTATGTTGGTTTAATAATAAAACTAATGTTATATAATAATAACAATAATATTATTAATAATAATAAAACCCACTACCATCTTTCATTGTTTCTTCTCCACTTAAAATTTAAAAAAAAAAGCACCTAAGAAGCCATTGTTGAGCTAAAGACATTCAGCCAAGCCTTGATCCTTTGCATGGTAAGTCAAACCGACCCCCTTTTTAATAATTTTTATGTTTTTGAGATTGTTGTAATTCAATTTAGCTAATCTGTATATTTGTGTTCAAAATTGTTAAAATTTATAAATATTGTCATTGTTGAATCTTGAAGCTTTTGATGTTAAACGATTAGATTTAAAGCCTAGATATGGAAAAAAGTACTAGTCTGTAAAGTGAAAGTTGTTAGTTTTGAACATAAGAACTAAAGTGTAAATATTTCAAAATTGGTATGAATTTTTTGTAATTATGGATAGTAGTGGGCTATACAAGGATGAAATTGAGATCGGTTTTGAAATCGAGGCTCAAATTTGAAAGTTACAACTATTTTGTTTTAGGGACTAAATTGAATAAAATGTAAAACTTTAGAAAGCATTCAAAAAATGAAATTGAGATGATACATGTTTATAATAGGATAAAATAAGAGGTTTGAAATAGATAAATTGAATTTAATAATTGTATAGATCGGGAATTAGATCAAATCAAAATTAATCGAGGAAAATGGCAAATTTGCTTATTAGTCCTTAGAGAATTGACCGTTTGCTATTTTTCCAAGTAAGTTCATATGTTATATTTATATTTAAATTTTTATGTATTGAAATTATGAATATGTGTAAGTTTAATTAAAAATTTGAATTATTTACAATTTGGTACAAAAAGGTGTGATATGAACTAAATTGTAAAGAAATGATAAATTGAATATTATAAATTGAAAGTTGAGATATTTAGTGAATTGATATTTGATTATGTCTGATCAAATATTATTGGTATGAATTTGATTGGTTATAGAAATAGAGGATTAAATTGAATAATTTATAAAATATGTATGACTTTGTAATTGAATGTGATTGAATAGAATTTGATATTAAACCATTACTAAATTATAATTTGTAGCTAAGAACAACACAGGATCGTCGAAAAGGAAAAGAAAGGCGAGAGTCAATGACAGGTGACGTAAGCTTTCGATTTGTATTTCTATGACCCAAAACTAATTTTAGTTAATGCATATTTATGATATATTACACTATATAGTATTAAGGTAAGCTATTAATACATATTGAGTGAAAATGCTAAGAGTGGAAGAGAATATCAATACTTTGACTAAATTGAATAGAATAAAAAGTTGTATGATTTAATTAATTTATAAAATTGGATGTGAATAGTGAATAGTGGAGTCCCTTGTATTTTTCTATGTTTAAGATATTTGAATTAGAAGCTAATAATGCTTATAATTATGTTTTGTAAAGTTGGCAATGGAAGTTAGTATAATTTGATTATATTTTTTAATGTTAGTGATGTGTTTTGTTATTTTGTTGGCATGCACCTATAGGGTCTTATAATTATAATATGTTAAGTTGGAAGATGATTTTGTATTTGATATTTGATATGTTTGTGTGTATATATATATGATAAATGGTAATGGTTTGAATCTTGTGAATAATAAGGTGTTGTGATATGCTTAAGGGTGAATTGGATAAGTAAATATGGTATGAAAGGTTGAGGCCTAATTGAAAATGGTAAGTTTTGATATAGGTAAGTTGATATGGTGTGATAGAATGATAGGTAAGTGAAATGGCATGAAAATGTGGCAAATGGTTATGTTACTATTATGACCCTAGTTGATTGGTGTAGTAAGCATAATGTGTATATAAATATGTAACTTGAATTTTGAATAGGTATGTGGTGTACCATCTTAGACATGAATTGACTGTGGTTGAATGGGATTTGATGATTGCATATGTTTTGAATGTAGTTGGGTATGTCAAAATGTTTAGGTATTGTTCATTTGGTCATTTTGGAGATGCAAATAACTTGAATTGGAGTTGGTTGGAAAGTTTGGTGCATAACTTGTGTGGTATGGTATTGAGTCATATTGTGAAGCTTGAATGGAAAACATTTGGATGTTGGATTGAGATGTCCATGCATGTTTGAGTATTTGAAGATTCAAATTGAGTTATGCCATGTGTTAGTATCAAATTGTTGTGTAATGACTTGAAAGCTCTTGTACATTGATGAATGAACATCTTGGTATAAGTTATTGAATGGTTAAGTTGATTCATGACATTTTGATTATTTTGGGTGTCATTTGAGGCATATTGGTATATTGTTTGAATGCGGTATAAATGTGACAAATTGGAATGTGTTCTATTGATTTTATACAGGTTTTGAGTAGGTATAATTGTGCAATTGAACATAGATTATGATTTGGACATAGTTTGGCATGAAGTATCCTAAAAATGACATATATTGTGCCACACAGTCTAGCCACACAACCATGTGCCACACACGGGTTAGTGGCACAGCCGTGTGCCACTAAAATATAGGGTGCATTAAAAGCACACGGTTCCTGATTGTCACACGGGCTGGCCATATGCCCGTGTAAATACTGTAGATTTGTTCATTGAGATTTCACACGGCTTCAAAGAGTTACACGGCCTGGATACACAGTCGTGTGATGTAACACCCCTAACCCGTATCCGTCGCCAGAATAGGATTACGGAGCATTACCGGAAATTTAAAGCTTAAAACATTTGATTTCGAACATTTCATAAATCATGGCAATTATCAATCAAACACATACACAATGTCCCTTTTACGAGCCCTCGAAGCCATAGAAGCGCTTTAGAAACGATTCGGGACTAAATCGGAAACATTTAGAATTTCATAGAAAAAGAGAGAATTTTTCTCACTGCAAGGGCCACACGGCTGAGACACACGCCCGTGTCTCATGCCGTGTGGGCATTCGAAGTAGGGACACACGGTCGTGTCCTAGCCTGTGTCTGTGCCCGTGTAACTCTCTGACTTGGTTCACACGGCAAAGCCACATGGCCGTGGGTCATGTAACTCTCAAAATGCAACCTTTTAAAAACTACAGGGGACACACAGCCGTGTCGCGTGGTTGTGTATCACTCACAGTTGAGACACATGCCCGTGTCTTAGGCCGTGTGGACAAGAAATAGGTCATTTTCAAGCCACTTTTTTCACCCAAAACTAGCTTACACACACAAGCCATTTAAACCTATATTCAAGCATTCAAAATGTACTTAAAATATGCATAATAAAACTAGATCATTATGGTATTTGTTCATACAACCAATATGCCATAAAGGCACTTCAAACACATACATTGAACATACCTAAACTTGTACATATTTAACCATTTATCAGTTGACTTGTTTCCATACCAAAATATACCCTAATTGACACATACCAACCTTACCATATTAGGTTCATGCCATAGCAAATTAATTTTACCATTTGGACTACTTCTCTCATGTATCAAAACCATATAAATGACACAAAACTAGCCATTACCAAATGGTTCTAACATCTAATATATATACATACCAAAATGTGCCTTAAATGATCACTTTGCTAATATGCCAACACATACCAGTTTAACCATAAAACCATGCATCAATTTGATCATATAAAACCAACCATTAACATCAAAGTGCCAAAAGCATACCAACCATCAAGGCATCAAAATAACCTAAGTTTCACAAATTCAAAGCAACATTTCATGCCAATATCACACACAAGCATACCAATTTGCCCATTCAAAACATATCATCACTAAACCATTTCAACATTAGCCATTAAGCCCAAAAATGCCAAAATGTCATCAATCATAAACCATATTTACAAGCCAAACATAATGGCCATATCATCAAACAAAAAACACCTATACATGCCATTATAACCATAACTTAAAAACATCAAAATCTACCGATAAATTCGATGGATAGTGTGATGGATCTCTGACTAGCTTCCAACCCGATTGAGCTTCCGATAATCTGTAAAGTAAAGGAAAAATAACTACGTAAGCAATGTATGCTTAGTAAGTTCGTATAAACTTTAAGTATAATATTCCATTTCAATAATAAACTTTATAGAATAAACATAAATCTATGCCAATTCCATAAGATTCATAAATCGATATGACCATCAACCCACAAATGAGTAAGTTCATTAATGTCACATACATTTATCATTCATAATATGATATGATTTTATGGGACTTATAGATAGTCATCAACTTTTTAATAAGATTATACACTTTTCAATCTACTTTCTTTTCATTCCGTTCCTAATGCTTATCATAATCCTAAACATCATTATCAATTCCCGACTTAGTGTATCTATCCATGATATAGGTATATTCATTCATAGCATACGTAAACTTCTCACATATAGTACATCATTCAAACTCATTACTCCCTTTTCATCAAATTTCATTTCAACTATAAATTTACCATTTCATTACCTTTCCTCGCCCGTTTCATATGCATAATGCACAAAATGTACGCATAATATCAACCATAACTACAAACTAGTGCATTTAAACATAGCTTATCTGGAATCAACTACATAATCAACCATTGCATAATAAATTACATACTTTGATTTATTTTACCTTTTCATGGACATAAGCACGTTACCAATTGAGCACTTACCGTTTCAATGTATTTCATTAAGATTAAACATAATATAATTCAATCATAAACTTGGCACAAGCCCAAGCACCAACAACAACACATATTAGCATAATTGAATATAATTCATGTGAACTTAACATAAATAACCATTATACTTGAGCATGATCCAATTGGATTTATCATCCTTCATAACATACCATGTTTTCCATGTATCATCATTTCAATAAGTTTCATACAGACATGTTTTGGTTCATATTGAACACTTACCATTTCATTTGCATAACACAAAATACATAAACATAACATTTACCATAGTCACAAGCTAGTGATTAAACACATAACTTAATAATATCATCACATGGTAAGATGTGGTACATAAACATAGCATCACTTAAATCATACCTTTTAAATCATGAATATTCATACTTTGATCATTGGTACATCATACCTTTCCATATTTTTCATAATGAAGTCAATCAGAACCCTTACCGGAGCTCACACAAGTGTGCTAAATGATGGTTGAAACCATCCATTTTCATATTCGATGAACACTGTAAAGATGATTGAAAGCCCGGTACATGTTTCATATTGTGCCGTAGTCCAACTATGGTCTTACATGTGCACTGTCATGGCCTTGCCATGGTCTTACGCTCATAGTGCCATAACCCGGTTATGGTCTTCTCATTAGAATGCCATAGCCCAGCTATGGTCTTGCATATATATATATATATATACACTGCCATGGTCCAACCATGGTCTTACGTCTGAAAAACTGCCATAGCCTTGCTATGGTCTTACGTAAACATTGCCATAGTCCAACCATGGTCTTGTACATTTTTATGTTGTGCTGCCATAGTGTCTTATTCGTTTCTTTCAAGCTGACAAATTTGATTCACATATATACACAAATAGATAATAATTTATCGAAACAGTAATTAATTGAACTAACCAAGTTACGAACTTACTTGGCTAAATTGCAGAAATGATAAAGTTTAGGGGCATTTTGGTAATTTTCCATTCTCCTCGATTTTCCACTCGATCTTGATCTAAATTAATAATTTCACTAAATTTATTAATTTAGATAGTAAAACAACTTATTTTATACAATTTAGTCATTTTTGAAATTTTTACAAAATTACCCTTAACATTTTACTTTTATTCAGTTTCATCCCTGAGCCTAAAACATGCAAATTAACCATTTTTATTGCCAATTCATATCAGTAAAATATTCATGGTACCTATTTCAGCCCATTTTTGCAATAATTTCACATCAAATCCTTGTACTTTTACTATTTTAACAATTTAGTCCTTAATCGGAAAATTCATCAAAATTACTTAACAAAATACTTTTAAATCTCAACCAACATTTCATATTCATAATTTAACATCTAAAATCACAAGGTTCATCAATGGCAGCATTCAAAATCTTTAATAGTTTCAAGATCGAAGGTACGGGCTAGCTGGACCTAGTTGCAACGATATCAAAAACATAAAAATTATTAAAAACGGGGCTAAAACCACATAGCAATTTAGAATTGAACTTGACGAAACCTCCATGCATCAAAAATGTCTTCTTCCATCATTAAAAATAGGTGGAGAAAGATGGTAAAAGATGATAAAGCATTTTGATTTGATTTGATTTGATTTGATTTAATTGACTAATTACCATTTTACCCTTAAAAACTCAACCAAATTTCACCAAATTCCAAGCCATGTTCATCCACTATCCTTTAAATTGGTTGAATTACTACTTTAGGCCCTCATTTCATGCTTTCATATCCATTAGATACAAATAATGCTATAACCATTAAATTTTACATCTTTTACAATTTAGTCCTTTTTAATTAATTAACTATCGAAACGTTAAAATTTTTCAACGAAACTTTAATACCACCTTAATGACACTCCTTAAATATTTATAAAAATATTTACGGCTCGGTTTATAGAAATGAGGTCCCGATACCTCATTTTCTAAAACCACTTAACTTTAAGGTATTACCACTTGAACTTTATAAATCGCTTATATAACATAAATTATCAAATCGAAAACCTTTTTAAAACCATATTTTACTCGTAAATATTAAATAATAATATTTACGAACTTATTCATTGGATTTGGTGGCCTTGAAACCACTGTTTTCGATACCACTGAAAAAAGGGCTGTTACATGTTACCCCTATTTTGCATGTTTGCCTTTATCTTTTGAAAATGTTACAATTTAATCCTTGTTTGCTCTCAGGTCAACTCTAGAGCTTAAGTAAGCTCATATAAGACTTGGGAAAAGTTTTAAATGGTATTACATGATTGAAATGATTGAAGTGTTAGAAAAAAATGGATTTTTTGGAAGCTTTGAGGCATATTCTCGATTAGTAAAGGTGGAGATTTGAATCATAAAATTATGGTTTTATATTCTACTCTACGAGACCTTTACAACGGTATATCATATTCTCAAAATGGTTGAGTGATGAATGAGAAATTGATGCTCAAAGTAAGCCACTTGTGAATTATGTTAAGGAAAATGGAAAGCTTAGTTCCACATTGGTTAGATATCAAGTGTGGAATATGTTTATATATGTGAACCGACTGGGTGGTTATTGAATGAATAAACTAATACTCCCCCTCGCGTGCAGGGTGTGTAAATCCAAACCTGCTGGGGTTGGAGGTGCACCTGCACGACGTGGGTGACGCGAAATGTCTAGACCAGTCGGGCCTTCTAGGCCTGTGGATATTTTAGCCCAATACGTAATCTTATTTTTTTTCCTAACTCAACAGATTTTATCTATTTGGAATTAAAATGAGTTAATGGCTCCTTAATTCACGGACACATTATTGGCTCCATTAGTCAAAGATTTCCAAAAGTTCTTCATTTGAATTTTATTTAAAACCAAATAATCTGTAGGAAAATATATACACTTAATTTTCCAAAATATCAAGAGATCTTTTCCCTGCATATTTTTCAAACTATTTTCGATGATAGACGAAGGCAAGGCTATTGTTCGTTGATCATTGTAATCGTGCTACTACCGTGCTCATCTTGTTGTTGTATCTTGAGGGGCAGTCGACCAACGTTTCTCCAGCACCAAAGAAGCGGCCGAATTTGTCTTAAGGAAACTATGAAAACATGCCTCAACTACCAGTTCGTTTTCCCTGCCTACCTACGAGTATAATATTTTGATCTTGTAACATCCTGAAAGTGGGCCTCTGCATTTTCGGTTTAATTGTACGAAGTGACATGATTTATGTATTAAGAATAAATTTTGAACATTTTTGGAAACCCAGAAATGAATGGAAATGATTTGGAAATGAATATTTTTGGAAACCCAAAATGTATAGAAATGGATATTTTGGAAACTCGAAAATGTATGGAAATGTTAAGTTTAAGAAATGGAAAGTGAACATTTCTGGAAACTTGGAAATGTAAGGAAATGTCAAGTTTACAGAGCCGAACAAAAATTTTTGGAAACTTAGAAATGACTTAGAAATGTCGAGTTTTAAAGTTTAAAAGAGGAAATTAAGGCTAGGTGGCCTTAAAAGAAAAAGTTTTTGAAATTTGACACACAAACAGGCTTGGAAAAGTGGCCTGAAGATGCCACTTAGGGCCTATGGAAATGGCGCCATATGCAAGAGGAATGGGCCTGAGTTCGAGTCACATGGGAAGCAAATAAAAGAAATTTTATTTTGCTTCCAGAAGAAGTGAGGTGGACGGCACATGGCTATAAATTAGGAGCTTTTATTCTTTTATTTTTAAGAGATAAAGGGTGGATAAATAAGGGATAAATAATGGATTTATTTTAGATTATTTTCAAGAGATAAATGTGGATATTATTTCTTTTATTTTGATAGATAAGGAAGAGATAAAAGAGGATTATTATTAGTATTATTTTTATTAAGAGATAAGAGATAATTATTGGATTAAGTTTTATTAAAGTGATAAATCAAGGGATAAAGCTATCAAAATAGAAGAGTGGTGGCCAAGTAAAGGACTCTAGCTAGTAATTTTGGCTATAAAAGGAAGAGTAAGGCTATTCTTCATTCATTCTTTTCTTTTAAGAAAACCTCTGCCAAATTCTCTAAAGTTTCTCCTCTTCTCTCTATTGAATTTTCTCTGCCATTATTCTCTTTTTCTCTTTTCTTTTCTTCTTCTATTACAAACACAATCAAAAGCCAAGATACCAATAGCCCTAGTCGATTTCTCACTAAGCCTCAAGAGCCGAAATTGTTATCCACATCAAAGCCATAGCCGAATCTTCGCTAAGGGTTCAAGCAAGAGTTCCATCAAATTCTTGATGAGGTAAGATTAGGTTAGATTCTCATTCTATTTCTTTTAAGGCTGTCGAAAATTAAGATTCTAATACCCTTAATATCTGTTGTCAAGAGATCTTTCGGGATTTACTAAGTGTCGACTACAAGGAAGGAGAAGTTCTTTTCCCCAAGGTACACCATAAGTCGCGTGTTCCCTAGTTATTCGGTGAATTTCTGGATTTAAGAATCTAAGGTAAGTCATATTTAACATACGGCTAAGGGTTATTTGTTGTGAATAAATGTTAGAAATTGATCTAACATGTAGTTATAGGGATTTCGACAGAGGAGGATACAAGGATTTTGGGATTTGAGAATTTCAAGGTAAGTTTTAAGAATACTAATCCTACTAGGATTTGGATTTATGGTCGAATGGCTTTTTATTAAATTAGTAAGTGATTAATCAAATGTAGGAATTTGAGATCTAATGCAGATGATCGATTTGGGATTTCAAGGAATTTGTTAAGCAAATCAGTGTGTACCCTACCCTAAGTTTTGATAGGTTCATGGCTATGTTTAAATTAAATGTATTATTAAGAATGTGTGTACTCACACTAACTTTCGATATATCATATGACAATTATTTTAATATATGAATATGCATAAGAATGTGAATATGGCTAAGTACCATAAATATGGTAAAAGTACCCAGGTACGTTTCCTACCTTTGATAGGATTTTGAATATGTATATTGTTACATGTGAATAATGAGAAATTAAGTATGTTATGCATGATATAAAATATATGGGGCATTCGGGATATATGTGTGAAAGGGGAAGAAGGTGTTGACTTCGGTCTCACCAACGGAATATTGTGACCACGGTCACAAAAATTTGAATATGGTAACTTCGGTTACATTATCTGAATTTGGTAACTTCGGTTACATTATTTGAATATGGTGTCTAATGACACAAATTATATGGGCGATGTGCACGTCGACTGCAGCGACTACCTTCGATGGTGTGTAGCGGATGGAGGGTTGACTTAGTAGTCCCCACGGTGTGATTGGCAGGTACGGGTGGTGTGTAGCGGATGGACAAATAAGCTTGGGTTTGGGTTGCATCATTCTTTTTATGAATATGTCTTTGATATGAACATGTATGCCCGAATTGTTGAATGTTAGTTTGTGTACACATTGAGTCTGTTGACTCACTCCGCCGTTGGGAATATTTTTTTCAGGAGATGATCGGTAATGGGCCGGGTCGGCGGGAGCTAAAGGTGGCCATGCATAGCAAGGAAAGACTTTTATTATTTGGGACTGTTATTTATATTAAGTACTTAAATTTTTTTATTTTTTTTGGGTTTTGATTGATGTAATAAGGCCATAAGGCCCAAGTGAATTTCTTTATTTCTTTTTGCTTTACTACTAGATAATATGTCACGAACTAAATTGGATTTATAAAATTAAATAAATGGGTTTTTAATCTAAGCCCAACCCCAAACGAAATTTTCCTGAAAATACACGAATTTTCTCTTAGAAACAAAGAATTTTGAAACCGGTTTACTTAAGGAACATACCAGATCCAGTTCAGGCTCGTGGGCCGGGTGTGGGGTGTTTCAGCTTGGTATCAGAGCCCAGTTTTAAACTCTCGGCCTGTGGGCTAAGGCCCAAAACATTTTTAATTCGAGCCCAAATGAGTTTTATGAAAATATTTTTGGAAATAAGCAGGTTTTCTGGCATGGCACCTAAGTCTCCGACCCGCAGTCCACCAGGTAAGTACTTCTATCCATTTGTGTGAATTATTGAATGATCTGTAGAAGGGTAGAAATGGAATGGAACGTAGATTAGCATGATAAGTACTTGAACCCTAGGATTAGTTTTCCCCAATACTTACATAAGACTTAATGCCTAATTAAACAAACCTATGACTAGTCGCCGAGTTAAGGTGTGGTAACCCTTGTGCGCATGTCTAGGATTGGATCCGGAAGAGCCTGGTACTTAAGCAGTCCTAGTGACTCACCTCCTCTTCGCAGGAATCCTACCTGGTGCGTAGCTACGGTTCACCCTAACCATGAGGACTTATTCATAGGCTAAACCTAATAACTAAAACCCGAAAGGGACTAGCCGTGTTTTTATAAAAACCCTAGTTTTAAAACTCTTAAAATTACCTTTTTAATTTGTGAGAACTATTTTTACAAAATTTTCCGAAAAATTTTTGATTTATGAAATTACAAAAATGCCCCTGTATTGTAAATTACTAAAATACCCTTAGTTTTTTTAAGATTTTCAAAATACCCTCAACGTTTGCTAAAATATTTTTACTTTACAAAAAAAACCTTATTTTGTGAAATATTGAAATACTCTGATTTGGAAAATTACTGAATTGCCCCTGACTTACAAAATTACCAAAATGACCATGATTTCCAAAATTTTTGCAACATCGCCGTTTTGGAAAGTACAATTCTCAAAAAGAACCATCAAAGTTTTGCAACTTTTGAAATACCCCTGAATTATTAAACTTTACAAATTTACCCTGGTTTGTGAAAAATTACTGAAATACCCCTGGAAATTCAAAATTACCGAAAGGCGCCGGGATTTCAAAATTACCAAAATACCCTTATTGACAAAATCACCAAGGAACCTTATTTTGACAAATTACGAAAATACCCTCTGTAGAAAAATTACGAAAATACCCCTGGGTAGTGGAAAAAAAACAACAATGAAAACTACAACATTTCTCTGAATGAACGAAAGTTCATAATTGGTTGATGAATGTGAACGTGACTTTCTGAATAGTGAACTTGAGTTGAGAACTTTGTTTGATCGAAAGAACCACTTTTAAACATCTCTTTTCATAAAACTGTTCGCGGTTAATAAGTGGAACAAAAAAAAATTCTGATGCATAAAACTCTTTAATCGGATTAAATCGTGACGTTAGAAATGAGTTCTAAGGGACGTGAACTTAGAGATTGTGCCTAGAAAGTATGATGGTTCTATTAAGATCAGAGTGCGCAGCGTAAGCATAGTGCGGTGAGAAGGATTGTACGACTGTTAGTAAGTAATTTAGAGGACGAAATTATTTTTAAGGAGGGTAGAACTGTAACATCCTGAAAGTGGGCCTATGCATTTTCGGTTTAATTGTACGAAGTGACATGATTTATGTATTAAGAATAAATTTTGAACATTTTTGGAAACCCAGAAATGAATGGAAATGATTTGGAAATGAATATTTTTGGAAACCCGAAAATGTATAGAAATGGATATTTTTGGAAACCTGAAAATGTATGGAAATGTTAAGTTTAAGAAATGGAAAGTGAACATTTCTGGAAACTTGGAAATGTAAGGAAATGTCAAGTTTACAGAGCCGAACGAAAATTTTTGGAAACTTAGAAATGACTTAGAAATGTTGAGTTTTAAAGTTTAAAAGAGGAAATTAAGGCTAGGTGGCCTTAAAAGAAAAAGTTTGTGAAATTTGACACACAAACAGGCTTGGAAAAGTGGCCTGAAGATGCCACTTAGGGCCTATGGAAATGGCGCCATATGCAAGAGGAATGGGCCTGAGTTCGAGTCACATGGGAAGCAAATAAAAGAAATTTTATTTTGCTTCCAGAAGAAGTGAGGTGGACGGCACATGGCTATAAATTAGGAGCTTTTATTCTTTTATTTTTAAGAGATAAAGGGTGGATAAATAAGGGATAAATAATTGATTTATTTTAGATTATTTTCAAGAGATAAATGTGGATATTATTTCTTTTATTTTGATAGATAAGGAAGAGATAAAAGAGGATTATTATTAGTATTATTTTTATTAAGAGATAAGAGATAATTATTGGATTAAGTTTTATTAAAGTGATAAATCAAGGGATAAAGCTATCAAAATAGAAGAGTGGTGGCCAAGTAAAGGACTCTAGCTAGTAATTTTGGCTATAAAAGGAAGAGTAAGGCTATTCTTCATTCATTCTTTTCTTTTAAGAAAACCTCTGCTAAATTCTCTAAAGTTTCTCCTCTTCTCTCTGCTAAATTTTCTCTGCCATTATTCTCTTATTCTCTTTTCTTTTCTTCTTCTATTACAAACACAATCAAAAGCCGAAGATACCAATAGCCCTAGTCGATTTCTCACTAAGCCTCAAGAGCCGAAATTGTTATCCACATCAAAGCCATAGCCAGAATCACTGCTAAGGGTTCAAGCAAGAGTTCCATCAAATTCTTCAGTAAGGGTAAGATTAGGTTAGATTCTCATTCTATTTCTTTTAAGGCTGTCAAAATTAAGATTCTAATACCCTTAATATCTGTTGTCGAAGAGATCTTTCGGGATTTACTAAGTGTCGACTACAAGGAAGGAGAAGTTCTTTTCCTGAAGGTACACCATAAGCCGCGTGTTCCCTAGTTATTCGGTGAATTTCGGGATTTAAGAATCTAAGGTAAGTCATATTTAACATACGGCTAAGGGTTATTTGTTGTGAATAAATGTTAGAAATTGATCTAACATGTAGTTATAGGGATTTCGAGGAGGGATACAAGGATTTTGGGATTTGAGAATTTCAAGGTAAGTTTTAAGAATACTAATCCTACTAGGATTTGGATTTATGGCGAATGGCTTTTTATTAAATTAGTAAGTGATTAATCAAATGTAGGAATTTGAGATCTAAGGCGATGGATCGATTTCGGGATTTCAAGGAATTTGTTAAGCAAATCAGGTGTGTACCCTACCCTAAGTTTTGATAGGTTCATGGCTATGTTTAAATTAAATGTATTATTAAGAATGTGTGTACTCACACTAACTTTCGATATATCATATGGCAATTATTTTAATATATGAATATGCATAAGAATGTGAATATGGCTAAGTACCATAAATATGGTAAAAGTACCCAGGTACGTTTCCTACCTTTGATAGGATTTTGAATATGTATATTGTTACATGTGAATAATGAGAAATTAAGTATGTTATGCATGATATAAAATATATGGGGCATTCGGGATATATGTGTGAAAGGGGAAGAAGGTGTTGACTTCGGTCTCACCAACGGAATATGGTGACCACGGTCACAAAAATTTGAATATGGTAACTTCGGTTACATTATCTGAATTTGGTAACTTCGGTTACATTATTTGAATATGGTGTCTAATGACACAAATTATATGGGCGATGTGCACGTCGACTGCAGCGACTGCCTTCGATGGTGTGTAGCGGATGGAGGGTTGACTTAGTAGTCCCCACGGTGTGATTGGCAGGTACGGGTGGTGTGTAGCGGATGGACAAATAGGCTTGGGTTTGGGTTGCATCATTCTTTTTATGAATATGTCTTTGATATGAACATGTATGCCTGAATTGTTGAATGTTAGTTTGTGTACACATTGAGTCTGTTGACTCACCCGTTGGGAATATTTTTTTCGGGAGATGATCGGTAATGGGCCGGTCGGCGGGAGCTAAAGGTGGCCATGCATAGCAAGGAAAGACTTTTATTATTTGGGATTATTATTTATATTAAGTACTTAAATTTTTTTATTTTTTTGGTTTTGATTGATGTAATAAGGCCATAAGGCCCAAGTGAATTTCTTTATTTCTTTTGCTTTACTACTAGATAATATGTCACGAACTAAATTGGATTTATAAAATTAAATAAATGGGTTTTTAATCTAATCCCAACCCCAAACGAAATTTTCCTGAAAATACACGATTTTTCTCTAAGAAACAAAGAATTTTGAAACCGGTTTACTCAAGGAACATACCAGATCCGGTTCAGGCTCGTGGGCCGGGTGTGGGGTGTTTCAGATCTGGTCTTTATTTCTGTTATTTTCATATTATATATATATATATATGCATATTTATATTGTTCTCTTTCGATCTTGTGATTTAAAATAAATATTTTATTTTACTGTTTATTTTACTAACGTGTGCGCAACATGAACTTAATAAATGGTTTGATTCGAATTAGTGGTGTAATATGATGTAATGAAATGCAACATAATTGAATACATATTAATATTTATAGATGATGATGGATAAAAATTAAATTGC
Organism: Gossypium sturtianum; assembly: GCA_025698515.1. Lineage (NCBI taxonomy): Eukaryota > Viridiplantae > Streptophyta > Magnoliopsida > Malvales > Malvaceae > Gossypium > Gossypium sturtianum. Next base: position 95,980,637 of record CM046945.1, on the reverse strand, counting down.
CTATGAATGGCCATGGTAAGTTAGTACGTACGTATATTGAATATTGGAACTTATATGAATATAAGCATGTTATATTGTATTGGACAATGTTAGAATATAAAATTTGATAATGAAATTTAACATGAGCCGCAATTGTGAGAGATTATGCATAGTGAGTTATGATTCAGAAGGTTGGTATGAATTGGGACAAATTAACCGACTCGATTTGGAATATAGTATGCTAACATGTTATACTCTTGAACTAGTTTATGGAACTTATTTAAATGAAATTAAGCGGAATAAATGATGTTCTTAGTAGTATGTTTTGCATAGGTATAATTATTGAGTGTTTTCATTAACTTATTCGTGTTGATATTGAATTTGTAGAAATGCCACTGAGTTGATTACTCAGCGTACGATTTGTTTTCTGTGCGCACATTAGGATATATTCAAGATCCTAAATTTCAGTTTCAGCATCCATAGAAAATCCCGGACTCAACAATGTTGGTGTATTTATGTTTTTGAATAGTTTGGCATGTACCTATCTAGCTGAGTCACTGTTAGTATATCTTTATGTTTACATGAACTTGAGTATCAAACTAGTATTTATTGAATTTAATTAATAGTATTATTATTTGCTCATAAGCAAGTTATTTGAATTATAATGTGTATTCATATATCAATTAATTGTAGTTGCTCTGGCAACGAATGTGGCACACTGTAGCTCAAACCCGGTGATCGGGTCGGGTATGGGGTGTTACAAGAAAAATGCTCGTGAGTCACCAACAACTGTCAAGTGTAGATTAGGGGAAGTGAAAAATTTATTACCAGTTGAAGATTTGAACTTGAAACTTCCAGGAGACAATTGTCTTATATAGCTAATTGCAGAGAAAGTAAATCATTACTTTCTCAAATTGTTTTCCCCCAAATTTTATAATCCTTTAAATTCTTTCTGAGCCCCAATTTTATTTTCTTGACTAGAATGCAACCCATCCCAAAGGTAATCCTTCATTCTCCAACTCTTTTACTTTTCAAGTTCCATTAGATGTTAGAGTTAGGATAGATACGGTGGATAGAGTCAGTGGTCGTGGTGGCCAAAATCAGATGAGTCGAGGTAGTAGGTCTATTGTAGAAAGTGGTGAAAGGCCAGGAAATCGCAGGGCTGGTACGCCAGCCGAATCTCTGTTTTATAGTTGTACAACCACCCAAGAGGAGATGGTTAAACACTTGGCAGCCAGGGGAATCAGGCTGCCCAACTTTGCCTACGATTTCGAAATCATAGAAGGGGAATGTCGATTGAATGATTCAAATGACGAGTTTATCCTCCCACTATACTTGTTAGAAGCAGGCTTCCACCTTCCTCTACATCCTTTCTTTTGTATGGTGTTGAACAATTACAGAATCGCACTAGGACAACTTGCTGGCCTTTCTTGGTAGACACTGGTGGCATACTTCATCGACTGCAGCAAGCATTGCGAGCCTCCCTTCATTGGATTATTCCAACATATTTACCAGTTAAAGGTCATCACCCAAGGGGCCTCTGTTAGAATGGTCCATTTCTATACACGTAAAGGCCACGAAACCCATTATTCATAACTGGACTTCAAATCTTCACTTGAACCGCCAGAAATTCATAAGGGTAATGAGGTAAATTGATGGCGAATTCGGCTTTCCAACTAAGTGGTCCATCCCTCAAGAATCCACTTGTCTCCAGCGGCAAGTATTCAATTCCGACATCTCCAGGGCACAATATGACGACAAAAGTTGGGTCGTATACATTGAGGCTGGAAAAACTGCTGACAGTTAAGAACATCTTCTGATATTGCTTTCAGGGACAAAGCCCCAATAGTGATGCGGGGACGAGACGATGGTGGTGGGGGGTGGGGAGTGGGAGAGGGATGGGGCGGGGCGGGGCGGGGTGAGGGGTTTTAAAACTAGGATCAAGTTGAGAACATCTATAAATTTTAAAGGTTAATTTTTAAAATTATGATTAAATTGATATAATATGTAAAAGTCGAGGGTTAAATTTGTTGTTATACCGATCTGTTTAAATATCACGTAGCTTATTGTTTGTAGTTTTAATGAAAGAAGCTAAAATGACCGTAAGTACTTAAATTATAATTTTTTTATTTTAAATAAATAAAATATTTTTTTAATAGTTATTTACCTAAATTAAATTATATTTTAGTTTACAAAGCCGAAACTATACGTTTAAGATGAAAATTTTAACTTTCACCGTAGTTTACGGCACGAGAAAGCTTTTCAAAAGTTTAATGGAAACCGTAATGCTAAACTAACCTAAACGGAGGTTTAGATTGAAAAAGAGCAACTGTACTCAATTCTTCTCTTGCACTGCCATTTGCTTCCCGGCTATCTTCTCTACAAATATCCGACTATCTGTTTAGGGATTTTGGATCTCAACCATAGTTCAATCATGGTAATCCTCCATATTTCTTTTTTCCTTTATTTATTTTTATGGGTTATTCATCTTCTCTCTAATTTCAACAAATTCAACAAAAAAATTGGTAGCCTTAAGCACCAAGGATATTTTGTTCAATTCAATGGAATGGAGTTCATGATTCACTTCTGAATTCCGATTAGCTTTTGAATTTTCTCCTGCATTTGATCTTATTTATGTGATTTATGCTGGTTTTTAGCTTTGATTTTTGTTTCCTTCTTTAAGGTTCTTCTACAACCAGACCCCTTTCTTAATGAACTTACGAGCATGTTTGAGCGAAGCACTGAGACAGGCTCTGTTTGGGTTACTCTTAAACGATGTAAGAATTTCTCGATTTCTTTAGGTTTGGGGAACTTGAATTTCAAGCAATGGATTTGGATTTCAGAAACATGTAAATTAATTGATTTGTTGGGAATTTGAAATTAGTATTGATATTTGAAATTCATGGCAATCATGACAATTTTTACACATAAACTATGCATTTTATTCTCACAATTTATACTGAACCAAAGGTTGAGTGATGAAAGACTTGTATCATGTTTTCGGTTAACACCATTCTAGGGTTCAATCCTTGGACAATCCCTACTCCTTCCATTTTATATATATATGTATATAAAAGAATCTCACATTTATTTAGCAAATGAAATTCAAATCTAAAATTTGAAATTCTTGTTCCCAACCGCAACGTTATCTTTTTCTCTTGGGATGTTTTCTATTTCGGATATTCATTAATGCTCTTAGATTCTCATGTTCAATAGCATCTTTAAAATCGAAGGCTCAAAGGAACAAAATGAAGACTGCTGAACAACCCATTGAATATCGATGCCTTGTTCGTGCAACTAATGGAAAAAAGACAATTTCTACTTCGGTATGCCTTTTTTTCCTCAGTGTTTAGTTTGATATTTGGTTTAGAAATGGATGAAACTATTATTTTTAATCAAACCTTGTGGGATGGATGCATTGGTTGAGTCAGTGGAATTGCTATTAAGTATGAGTATTTGTTTTTGTATGCGCAAATAAACCAATGGCAATCTTCACGGTAGAGTAAGATATTTCCATTGCAGACTCCTTTTGGAGCTTGTAATTCCAGTATGATGAATTATATAACACCAATGATAGGTCCAATATGCATTATGCCTGATGTTGTATGCTGGATTGCTCTTATATACGAGTCTTTGTTCTTGTATGTGGCAAACAAACTCATTATGACCTCTTGGGAGAGTAACACATATCCATTGCTCTCTTGATTGATTGGATTGGATTAATCACTTTGCATTATATATATACTTTTTCTTCATACGAAGAGAAACGTAAATGTTAGCTGTAACCTGCTAGGTGATGACAAAAAGGCTTCCAGTAGAATTTATGTGCTTTTTACAAGAACTGTGTTCTTACCTGATATCTAATAGTTTAGGGTTCAATCAGAAAACTGCTTCTTTGCTTATATGGCCCTAACTAGTGCATGGTAGGCTCCCAAATGATCGATGCTCATATTTTCTGTTGAACTTGAAAGGATGTCGGGAATGAAGATGGTCTTTAATCCATCTTGACTTGGGTGTAAGTGCTGGATACTGATATGCAGACATGGGTATATTCAGTTTTTTACTAGGTTTTTGACTTGTATTTGGAGGATCCTTTGCGAGTCTAAACTCGTATCCTTGTACCCGTATCTATATATGCATTGAACAAGTGTTTGTCATCCCATCAAGATACGACAGACCATTACGGTAGATGATCCCTTGTAGAATTTTCTCACGTTTTTCCTTGAAATGTAAAAATTTTGAAGAAATATCATTGTACAATGTAACCCAAAGATTTTTCATATGTAAAATACAAAACAGGAATGATTCCTTAATAGCATTCAAATGGAAATCGTTACTTGTGGAATGAGCTATTTGTTACATGCAAGCTGAAATTGGGTGGTATTATGGAGGCAATACTAGTCTATTTATTCTTGTGAAGTCTATCGATTCTCGAACTGACCTTGTTCTAATGTGTTTTTGTTGGTAAGGTGGGAGCAAAGGATCACCAGCGTTTCCAAGCTTCATATGCCACCATTCTTAAGGCCCACATGACTGCCTTGAAGAAAAGGGAGAGAAAGGACAGGAAAAAGGCTGCAGAGGATAAGAAAGAAGGTGGCTCAACGAAGCCGAAAAGGGCTTGAAGGGCTTTATTCTTTCCATTGCCTTCAAGCTGTCATCATCACCTAGAAAATGCTTAGGTTCTTTGTTTTTTCTTTAAAAAAACCAAAAAAAAATTTCTTTCAATTTAAGCTCATTACAGTAATTACACTTGGAATTTTGCTTGAATGCCCTTAGGTGTGACTTCAATGGTTCCTTCTTTTATTTTCAATACGTTGATAAATTATATGAATTTACAAGAGATTTTGGTATTTTGCCTTTAATCTTCTCTACAAGTCGGATTGTACGGACAGTTACATCAGTCCTTTCCTAGATACCGGATCTTAAATGGATTACTCCATGAATCTGATATTTTGTGTGGATGTTGGTTAGGATATTTCATGTTTGGAAGTGGTGACATATATGATCTAGCGAATTATAAATTTGAGAATATAAATTACCTATACTGTTATTTTAAGATTTAAGTGTTTGATTGAGTTATGAGTTAATTCGATATTAATTCAGTTTGGAAAACTATTACATAGTCAAGTTTTAAAACAATTATTATGGTGTTTTGATTTTTATGTATAGGATCTATGAAAAAGTAAATTAAGTACATCTATGATAGGATTTGACTTTTAGGACTTTTTTTTATATGAAAAAGAAAATGAAAATGTTTGAACTCGTGTTTGATTTCATATTGGATCAAACTAGAATAGGTCATTCAAGCTTATCTAAATAGATTTTATGTTTATGTATGGATTCTTATGTCATTATATTTCATTTACGATCAGGAATAGGTGTAATCGAGCCTTTTTTTCTTTTACATATCTCTCATTATTTAGAACTTTATTGATATATTTTCTTTTCTTTTTTCTTCTATTGAATGGAGAAATAAGTAAGTTTATATAAAAATAAAATTGCTCGTAAATGAACACATTTTTAAAAAATGACTTGAGCTTTTTAAAATGATAAGTCAATTTATAGGAAAAGAGATTTATTTTTCATTAACCTGTAACTAAAACAAAGACTTTTAACATATTAATCAATGTCTTACTATTATTATATAAAATTTAGTTTTCCACTAATGTCATGTGTTATTAATATCATTTATGTAGGATGATAAAAAAGTCTCAAATCCAACCAGACATTCTGAGTAGGGGTGAGTATTCGATCGAGTCGAGTCGAATCGAGTTAAAAATTTTTGAGTTAGTCGAGTTAACAAATCCTATTTTAGCAACCGAACTCATTTGAATTTTTTTCGATTCGAATCGAATCGAGTCAAAAAATTTCGAGTCAAATCGAGTCGGGTTAACGAGTCCTATTATTTATACTTAATGTTGCGATTAGATGGACCGATTATTTAACTAGTAGACGAAATACAAGATTATTTAACTACATGAACAATATAATGATTCTGCCTCTTAACTTAATAGGTAAACATTTATCAAAACGACGTAGTTTTGCCTTTTAACTTAATTATTTTGAATTTTAACTTTTAAAAAAGTAAACATTTATCAAAACGACGTAGTTTTGTCTTTTCTTATTCGGATTTTCGGATAACTCGAATTGTGTAATTCATATTCGAGTTAAACCGAAAAACTTAATTTTTTATTCGAGTTGATCCGAATAACTTGATTAACTTAAATAACTCGAACTATTTAATTCAAAATTTGAAATTTTTATCGAGTTTTTCGAATCGAATTGGATTTTACTCACCCCTAATTCTGAGTAGTTTGGACCATGGATTAGTTAAATGAGAAGAAGAATGAAAAATATTATTAAATTAATGAAATTCAAAATGGTTGTTGAAAAATTAGAATATCTGATTGAAATCGACTTTTATGAGATGGTCATGGATGCATAAAATCTTGATTTCAAAACAAGAAGGGATTCGATTCATTAATTTGTTGACCCAATCCACCATTTCAAAGGTCAAACTAATCTTTTCTAATTAAAAAAACTACATTTTAAAAATCAATCAATTTTCTTATACATTCCTTCATATATAATCTTGGTATATTAAAAATATTTTTTATTTTCATTTTCATTTTCAAAATTATTTCTTTTCTAATATTCAATTTTCAAAATTTACAACTTTTTTTTTTAATATCCATAAATTTTAATCGCAAGTTTTAATTTTCTTTTGTCTTAAATTATTTTGGATTACAATATTATCCTGTGATTTAACTTGGAGAGAATGCCATTTTGATTTGTTAGATCATAATAATTTTTTTCAAGATTATTTCATTTTAATTATTTTTGAAATCTTATTTGTATAAATGTTTATTTATTTTAATTTATCTTTATTTAATTTTTTTTTATGTTAAATGAGTTTTCACCATATTAATTTTTATTAACTAGTTTTTCTATGCCACTAAATTAAGGTTTAAGATTTTAGAACAATTGAATACTTCATCACAATATTTGCTCTTAGTGATCACCTTAAGTTAAACTTCTGTCACTGTAAGCATTTTTAGTATCGATTACCTTTCGCCACATTTTTCGAAAATAAATAATTCCTCGTAATTATTTTAAAAAATTCATCGTATTATTTACTTTTAGTGACGAGTATATTTTTCGTGCCAGTAAATATGAGGGGTTTGGAGGAAGAATTTAATTTTCGGTTAATGCTCACTTTGGCTCTGAACTATATCAGTTTTCCCACTTTAATACTTGAAGTTTTTTTTCCACTTTGTACTTAAGCTATCATTTTCTTAAATGATTTAGCCCACCACATAAAAAAAAAAAAAAATTGACACGTGACGCTATTCGAATGTGCCACATCACATTCTTTTATTTTTTTAAATATTATATAAATTATATAAATTAAAAATAAAACAACATATAAATAATTTACGTTTTCAAAAAAATTCCTTTTCAAAAATAGTTTTAGGAAAATCTAATATATAAATGTAAAATCTAAAAAAATTGAAATAATATATAAAAAATTCAAAAAATTACACAATTTAAAAAAAAAAGTTTAGATTTAAAAAATTACAAAAACCTCAAAGTTTTCAAAAATATATATTTTAGAAAAATTGTATTTTTTTTCAAAACACCCCAAATATATCATAAATTTTAAAAATTAAAAAAATTATATGAAAAACTTAAAAACTGAACAAGTTTAACTAAAAATATATAAATTCTAGAAATTGAAGTTTTACAATGTTTAACTCAGTAATTGAAAAAAAAAAAAGGAAAGAAATATCTATATTCTAGAAAAATGTAATATTTTTAAAAAATGCAAAATAAAAAAAAACTCAAAAATATATAATTTCTATAAAAAATTCTTAGTATTTTTAAAATATTAAAAGTTCAAATAAAAAATTGGTCAACATTGGTCAATGTCGACCAACGGTGGTCAACATCGATTCTAACCACTTGACACATGCTTATAGGCACCACATTTTTAAACTCGGGAATTCTCAACTTTCTTATCCAAGCCCATGGCTTGCACAGTCATCTTTTCTTTTTCCAGCTAGACTGACAAATACTTTAAGCTTATGCAAAACTAGCTGAATTTAGAGTTCATCTCTCATTCCTCGAAGGAAATGCTTGCAACTCTCATATTCAATTGGCACAAATTCGGGAGCATACTTGCTAAGTCACAAGAGCTCTTGCTCGTAGTCGAATACCGACACATAACCTTTTTTCAACATCATAAATTCTTGCTTTCAATCTTCCAGATACAATTTACTGACATATTTATTTTGAAAATCGGACGGGAAGAATGTCCAAGTAACTTGATTAGCTGGCACATGTCGGGTGACTGTTAACCACTATTGATATGATTCTTCCTTAGAAGAGATACCACACAAGTGATGTAACACCCCTAACCCGTATCCATTGCCGAATCCGGGTTATGGAGCATTATTGGAGTTTACAGTTCAACATCATAGATTCTTGCTTTTGATCTTCCAGATACAGTTTACTGACATATTTATTTTGAAAATCGGAAGGGAAGAATGTCCAAGTAACTTGATAAACTGGCACTTGTCGGGTGACTGTTAACCATTATTGATATGATTCTTCCTTTAGAAGAGATACCACACAAGTGATGTAACACCCCTAACCTGTATCCATCGCTGAATCCGGGTTACGGAGCATTACCGGAGTTTACAGATCAAACAAACAGAAATTTCAAACATTTCATATTATATAATATTCAGGTCAAAAACCAATCAAACTCATACATATTGCCCCTTATTCGAGCCCTCGAGGCCCAAAATACGCGTTAGAAACAAGTCGGGACTAATTCAGAAACTCAGAGAATTTTTCGAAATACATTAAAAATTTTCAAAGCTGCAGGGTTCACACGGCCGTGTGGTCAGGCTGTGTGACTCACACGGCCAAGTCACACGCCCGTGTATCTAGCCGTGTGGGCATTCGAAGTAGGGACACACGGCCGTGTCCCAGCCCGTGTCTGTGCCCGTGTAACTCTTTGACTTAGGTCACACGGCCAAGCCACACGCCCGTGTGCCAGGCCGTGTACCCTTTGAAATGGCCTCGTACGCCCGTGTGCTAGCCATATGTCTCACACGGCCAAGTCATAAGTCCGTGTGTCTGGCCGTGTGGACTTAAAATGTGCTTTAAACAACAATTTACCATTCCATACAAGCTTGGACATTAAACGACTCAAAACCATTCGTTTAACCAATTCAAAACACAATTAAATGCAATAAAAACATGTCAAAACAATCATCCTAGGTGCCTAACCAATGTACCCTCATTGGTACCATATATATATATCCTCAATTCAGATCATCAAAGCATCATTCAAATCCAAGTTATAAACATACCAAATTCAATCCATTTTGTAGTTCATGAGCACTTAAACTGTAACATCCCTCACCCGTATTCAACGCTGGAATAGGGTTGCGGAGCATTACCAGACTTACGATACATTTAAATATACATTCCACATACTTTATCAATTTAATTTCAAACATAAATCAATAACATACATAACATCCCTATTACGAGCCTACGAGGCCCTAAACATGCTTTAAGAATGGTTCGGGACTAAACCGATAACTTTGGAAATTCATAGAACACTTAGAAAATTTTTCTCAAAACAGGGGACACACGCCTGTGTGGCCCAGCCGTGTGTCTCACACGGCCAACAGACACGCCCGTGTCATAGGATGTGTGGACATTCAAAATGGGATCACATGGCCATGTCCCAGCCCGTGTCCAACCCCGTGTAACTCTCTGACTTGGGTCACACGGCCAACACACATGCCCGTGTGGCTAGCCCGTGTGCCCTAAAAATTGCCACACACGCTTGTGTACCAGGCCGTGTGCTAGGCCGTGCCGATCTTGTAGGGTATACTGACTTATGCCACACGGCCAAGTCACATGCCCGTGTGTGAGGCCGTGTGGAGTATACTGACTTGATTTCAATTTCATCACCAGGGGACGCACGGTCGTGTAACCTGATCGTGTGACACACGCCCGTGTCTCTGCCCATGTGGACAAAAATAGGCTATTTACCAAGCCAATTTGCCACCTAATTTTGAATGTACCTACAACACATCAATTTGCACCATCTCATAACATAAATAGACATTTAAACCAACCAATTCAAACCTAATTCATGCATATTCTATACCACATTCCTCAATACACACAAGTTGCAAAATAGACCAATCCATTTATACCCAAAATCTCATAAACTTAAATCAACAATATGACTACTTAAAACATGCATTCTTTACCTTGATTCACAAACAAATAACATCACCAATATCAACATTCAACTTCCATAATATCAACTATTAATAAGCATCACAAAACCAACCTCAATTTACATAACATAAACTATATGCACATACACATATACACAATCAAATTAACTCAAAATGAGCCAACTCTCATGGCTATTATAAACAAACCAAGACATATACATTTACAAGCCAATTCAAATAGCCAAATTCATTACCAAAATATAACCAACATGACCAAGGTTGTAATGACCCGAATTTGGGCCTAGTAGAATTGGGCCCATTGGGCCTTGGGCGTAGGAGCGTTTTAGAATTTTTGGGAATATGGGAACAACATTATTTCAAGTTGGACCTGTTAGAAAGGTGATTTTGGAAGGTTACGAGGTTTCTATGAAGTCCCGGGTTCAAGTTAGGCCATAGGAAAAAAAAATTGATTTTTAGCTCTTTAGGGGAGAGGGCTACCAGAAGTAGGGCTTAAGTAAAATTGGGTGTGTTTAGGAGACACAAGTGAGCATATGGTGGAGTGGTGGTGGCGTCAATAGTGGAGCAAGGGGAGTGGGGTTCGAATCCCACAAGTTGCTTTTGGGAGTTTTATTTTGTGCTAAGCAGGTGGAAGAAGTAGAGTTCAGCTAGAACTCTACATGGTGGATGGGGAGACTTGGTCAAATTGTTTGAATGAGTGATGGAGAGGAAGTTGGGGAGAAAATGTAGGAGAAAATCAGGGAAGTGGATGGTGTTGGGAGTGTTTGGCCGAATGTGGGAGTGTTGAGGGAAAGGAAAAAATGGCTAAGGGGGTGGTGTATGGGCACTTTCGGCTAGTGTAGAGTATTGCCGAATTTCTTTAGTCTCTCTAAGATTCTCTTTGCACTTTTGGCATTTTTTTTCTCTTATTTCTTTCTACTCAAGCATTTCAGGTTCTTCCTTTTTGGCATTTTTTTCTCTCTTTTTACTTTTCTCTCTTTTGGGACTTGGCCGAAACTATTAGAAATTGACCACTCGTGCACTTTTCTTCTTGAATCTTCTATCTCATTGGTTTGCTCTTGTAAAGTGCCGAGTATTCTCCCTGCTTCATTAATTCTGTCTCTTGGTAGTGGCCGAATAGGTAAGATTACGTTGCCATTGTGTTTTCTCTCTTCTTTCCTCGTTACACTATCTTTCTCCATTGGCCGAATGCATTATACCTTTCTTTTCTATTGTTTTCCTTCTCCATTCTAAGCATAAGTCGAACACTTACTACCTTGACCTTTTATTTGTGGTAGAACCGAATCTATTCTCCCCTAATATTTCATCTATTGTTCTCTTTTTGGCCAAGCCAAAGCTGATTTCTTCTTCTTCTTCTTTCCAGTTGATTATCATCTCTGAAGGGAGTGAGGGTTCAACTTCTGATTGTTCAGGAACCTGTTCTTGTCGAAACTAAGGGTAAGCAGTGCTAATTTTTATTGTGAGTGTTTCTCTGATTGATCGAATGTGGATGATTGGTAACTCCGTTTGTTTTGGTACATCAATTGTGTTAGGAACTCGTTGGTGTTAGTCAAGGGGTAGAACCGAGCTGTTTTGGTGTATTGAAGGGAATCTCTTTGTGGTAAGGGAAGTTAGTGATTATTTTGGACTTAAGCTTTAGTTAGGCTTTACCAGTAATGAGACTAACTGATAGCCAAATGGGTTCTTAGGTGCTTCGGAGAGTAGTGTGGTCCAGATTCCAAACAGGTGTGTAATCTCACACCCATTTCGATGATGAATGCTTGTGGTGCTTTGAGAATCGGCCCAAATGCCAAAAAGTCGAGAAACTGGCAACTGTGACCACTTGAGCGTGCGAGCGCTCATAGTGGTAAATCAAGATACGAATGATGACTTTAAGTAGTTGAGAGTGTCACGAGCACTCTCGTGAAACCGAGGCTGTGATGGGCCTGAACGAGCCGAAACGGGCCAAGTGGGCCCAATGGGCTATCTGGCCCACTTGGGCAAAACTGTTGGAAAACTATCAAATGATAGGTCCGAATGCGAAATCTGCAAATCTGAAACCGAAACCATGCGTTTTGGGCCACACGAGCGTGTGGGCCTGTTATGGATTTTAGGCCCAATAGTTCCGTAGAGACCCAAAAAGGGTCCTGTGTCGCTCAAGGCGATAGTAGGTCTTCGGAAAAGCCATTTAGTTCAGAATTACCGATATACCCCTGGAGGGTAAATTACCGAAATACCCCTGGAGGGTAAATTACTGAAATACCCTCGGTGGGTAAAATTACTGTTATACCCTTAAGGGCTGATTCACATGATTGTGTGTATTCTGATTAGTTGGTTATGATGGTAATTTATTTCATACATCATTATGATATATGCTTTGCATACATGAAATTTTGCATGGGATCGGGATATTGATGATCGGAGGAAGTGTTATTCTGATGGCTCTGCCATATTCTGATCTGGTGGCTCTGCCACATTCTGTCTGGTGGCTATGCAACGTATATTCTGTTATTCTGGTTGCTCTGCCACAAATTCTGTGATGAGCAGCTTGTCTGCCATATTGGTGTGTAGCGGATGGGTGGGTCGATTTAGAAATCCCCACAGGTGTGTTGGGCTGGTACGGGTGGTGTGTAGCGGATGGATTATTGGGTTGGGCTACATACTCTGGTTGCATTATTATGTATATAGGGCTAAGGCCCAGTTTGCTTCTATATGGGCTACGGCCCAGTTTGCTTCTGTATGGGCTTCGGCCCAGTTTGCTTTTGTATGGGCTCAGGCCCAGTTAATGACCATTTAGGGGATTACACATCGAGTTCTCGTAACTCACCCCTCCCTCTGCTTTAACCTTGTAGGTGATCCCCAGCATTAGAGGATTTGGCGCTGCGGAGGACTCTATGGTGGCCATACGTCGGAGTACTTCTCACGAACTTTAGTAAATTTTGTTTTTGTTTTATTTTAAGATTATTTTAATTTGGGTTTAATTTTATGTAATAAGGCCATTGGATTTTATTTTTCTTTTAACTTTCAATTTGGTTACTTCTAGATTGTTAAATGTTTGAATACTGAGTTTTCTTTAAACGACAACCACTGTTTTCAAAATATCACATCTTCGCAATTCACTGAACCTGATTTCTGCTATAAACCAAGTTTTCGGAAATAATAATAATAAGAATGTTTTTACAAGATAACTATAAAGGCATATTTGAATTTCACAAAAAAACGAGGCTCGAGGTTTAAAAAAGAATACAAACTTTTTAGCAAACGCGCGGTTTTTAAACAACCTTTTCTATGTGACATGCTAGATCCGGTCATAACGTCTAGGCCGGGTTTGGGGTGTTACAAAGGTCCCTATACATGCCATATATTCAAACATAAGCTGAAAAGTACCAAATCGATAGTAGGATAGTGTGACGAAATCTCTGACGATCCCCGAATCCGAGCTAGCTTTGTAATCATTATAAAACATAGAAAAATAAACAAAGTAAGCTTTATAGCTTAGTAAACTCGTATGAAATAAACTCAATATAACCATAAACACATAATTCAACAATTGAATATAAATACATGAATTCACATAAATTACCAAACCTTTCAATTACTCATTCACAAAACAACATATTTTCTTCACCATTTTCTCGATTCAAAGCTAATATGGTTTATACACATACCTGTACCATCTCGTACCAATCTCATTTTCAAACTCATCATACATTTACTCGTTGAACCATTCGGAATAGAAGTCGGATACTCAATAATCTCGCACAATAAGTACCTATACCATGGTCCGAAGCTAAATCAAGGTAACTTATATCCGAAGTAATGATATCATGGCCCGAAGCCAAATCAGCCGATATTCATGGCCCGAAGCCAAATCGATATAACTCGCACCCGAAGTGCTAATATCATGGCCCAAAGCCAACTCAACGAATCCCCTAATGACATGTCACTAGTATCCTAAACTATTCCTAAGGTTCAACCGAGATTTCGAATGCCGAATTACCATCGAGTCATTGTCGAACTTATCCGAAGTCTCGTATTCACAACTTATACAATATCAAAGCATTTAAAATACATTTATAATGAAATTTATCAAATATGAACTTACCTTAGATGTGAAAACGACGAACTAAGTCGATTAGTCGATAACTTTAGTTTCCCCCCGATCTAGATCCGAATTCCTCTTTTCTTGATCTAAATATATTCAAAATTAACTTATTTAATAATCTCTCTATTCAATTTAATCCAAAACACACATTTAAGCACATTTACACTTTTACCCCCAAAATTTCACAACTTTTACAATTTATTCCTTATTACACAAAATCACAAATTCATGAAATTTCTTTAATACCCATGATAGACGAATTACTATAATACCCCTAGCAGCCCATATTTATCAACTTTTCTCACATTTAACCACACATTTTCACAATTAAATCCCTATTTTGCATTTTTACTTAAAATCACTTTACAAAATATGTAAATCTAGCATCAAGATTTCATATTTCATCATCAAACATCAAAGATCACATATTTTCATCAATGGCAACTTTCAAAATCTTTAATAGTTTTGCAAAATAGTCCCTGGGCTAGCTAGAACTAGTTGCAACGATCACAAAAATATAGAAATCATTAAAAACGGGAGAAAACAGACTTACAATTGAGCACCAAAGTGACCGAATGCTTAAATCCCTAGCTATGGCTTCTATTCTTCCAATTTTCAGCAAATGAAGATGATACCATCAAAATTTTGGTTTTTGTTTTATTTAATTAACCTTATTAGACAAATTACCAAATTAACCTTAATGATAAAACATTTATATCATCCATTTCATGTCCATTAATGTCCACTTACCTTAATAATGGTCCATTTATCACTTAAGGACCTCCACATTTAATATTCATAGTCATTTAGTGCATTTAACAAATAGAATTCAACTTTTACGCTTTACGCGATTTAGTCTTTTTTACCGAATTAAGCATTCAAACGATAAAATTAATTCACGAAACTTTCACACATACATGCTATCATGCTGTAAACACTTAGAATAATATTAAAATAATTTTTTGACATCGGATTTGTGGTTTCAAAACCACTATTCATATTTAGCTAAAAACAGGCTGTTACAATTCTCCCCCCTGGGGATTTTCGTCCCCGAAAGTCTTACCAGTGAATATATTAGGGTACTGTTTTCTCATAGCTTTCTCGGGCTCCCACGTAGCCTCTTCGACATCATTTCGTAGCCAAAGTACTTTCACTAAATCTATGCGTTTATTTCTCAATTCTTTAACCTCTCGAGCTAAAATTCGGACCGGTTCTTCATTATACGTCATGTCGGGTTGAATTTCAATCTCTGCCAGAGAAATTACGTGTGAAGGATTCGATCTATATCAATGCAACACCGACACATGAAACAAATTGTGGATTTTCTCTAACTCAGTCGGTAATGCTAGCCGATATGCCACTGGACCTATTCTTTCGATGATCTCATACGGCCCGATGAAATGCGGACTAAGTTTGCCTTTGCGACCAAATCTAAGTATTTTCTCTCATGGAGATACTTTTAGAAACACTTTATCACCGATTTGAAATTCAATGTCTTTTCGTTTCAAATTCGCGTACGATTTCTATCTATATGAAGCTGCTTTTAAACAGTCGTGAATTACTTTCACTTTCTCTTCGGTTTCTCTAACTAGATCAACCCCATGAATCTGTTTCTCACTAAGCTCAATCCAATATAATGGTGTTCGGCATTTGCGACCATACAATGCTTCGTACGGTGTCATCTTTATGCTCGATTGAAAACTATTATTATACACGAATTCAACCAATGGCAAAAATCTCTCCTAATTGCCTTCAAATTCTAAAATACAACAACGAAGCATATCTTCAAGAACTTGAATTACTCTCTCAGACTGACCGTCAATTTGCGGATGAAATGCAGTACTAAAGTTCAACCTCGTTCCAAGAGATTTTTGTAGTTTCTTCCAAAACCGCGATATAAATCTCGGATCTCTATTCGAAATAATCGAAACTGGCACCCCGTGCAATCTAACAATCTCTGAAATATACAACTCAGCCAATTTGTCAAGTGAATAGTCTGTAGTACAGGAATGAAATGTGTAAATTTCGTTAGTCGATCAACGACAACCCAAATAACATCTTTCTTCTTCGGAGACAGGGGTAGTTCCGATATGGAATCCATTGTAACTTTATCCCATTTCCACTATGGTATCATTACAGGCTGTAGTAATCCCGAAGGCACTTGATGTTCAGCTTTAACTTGCTGACACACTAAACATCTCACTACAAATTCAGAAATGTCTCGTTTCATACCTGACCACCAATACAGTTGTTTCAAATCATTGTACATTTTGGTACTCCCCGGGTGAAAAGATAAACTACCACTGCGTGCTTCTTGCAAAATTTTCTGAATGAGTTCAGAATTCTTTGGTACGCAGATTTTGTTTCGGAACATTAAACAATGATCTGCTCCAATTTGATTGTCTGAATCATTATTCGACTCACATTGCATTCTTTTAGCTTGCAACTCGGTATCTCACTTCTGAGCTTCACAAATTTGCTGAAGAAAAACTGGTTTGGCTTTCAACTCGGCTAATATCGAACCATCCTCAAACAAGCTTAGCTGAGTATTCATTGCTCTCAAAACAAACAGAGATTTTCTACTCAAAGCATCTACAACTACATTTGCTTTCCCAGGATGATAATCGATTACTAACTCATAGTCTTTTAGTAGCTCGAGCCATCTCCGTTGTCGCAAGTTCAGGTTTTTCTGAGTCATAATATACTTCAAGCTTTTATGATCGGTAAAGATATGGCATTTTTCACCGTACAAATGATGTCGCCAAATTTTCAATGCGAAAACAATAGCGGCCAACTCTAAATCGTGTGTTGGATAACTCTTTTCATGCGGCTTCAACTGTCTCGAGGCATAAGCTATCACTTTTCCTTCTTGCATCAACACGCACCCCAAACCATTCAATGACACGTCACTATAAATCACAAATTCTTTTCCCAACTCAGGTTGAACCAACACTGGTGCCTCAGTTAACTTTGCTTTCAACTGATCGAAACTCTGTTGACATTTCTCAGACCACTCAAATTTCACATCTTTCTGTAATAGTCTGGTTATCGGTGTAGCAATCATCGAGAATCCTTTAACAAATCGTCGATAATAACCAGCTAACCCCAGAAAACTTCTAACTTCGGATACATTTCTCGGTGGTTTCCAATCAACAACAGTTGAAATCTTGCTCGGATCAACCCGTATACCTTCCGCTGAAACAATGTGCCCCAAAAATCTGACTTCTCTGAGCCAAAACTCACATTTACTAAATTTAGCATACAGTTGTTTATCTCTCAAGGTTTCCAACACAATCCTCAAATGCTCGGCATGCTCAGATTCATCTCGTGAATAGATCAGAATGTCGTCAATGAACACAACAACAAATCTGTCTAAATACGGTCTAAATATCCGGTTCATCAAGTCCATAAAGATTGCAGGAGCATTAGTTAATCCGAAAGGCATAACAAGGAATTCATAATGTCTGTACCTCGTTCTGAATGCAGGTTTTGGCACATCTGAATCTTTTACTCTCAACTGATAATAACCAGATCTAAAATCAATCTTCGAAAACACTATTGCACCTTTCAACTGATCAAACAAATCATCTATTCTCGGCAATGGATACTTGTTCTTTATCGTAACTTTATTGAGTTGTCGGTAGTTGATACACATTCTCATTGACCTGTCTTTCTTGTTTACGAACAATACTGGTGCACCCCAGGGTGAAAAACTAGGTCGTGCAAATCCTCTCTCTGTTAACTCTTGCAACTGAGATTTCAACTCTTTCAATTCTGTCGAAGCCATTCTGTACGGAGCTATCGCTATCGGTGAAGTCCCCGGTACCAATTCAATAACAAATTCAACCTCTCTGATCAGTGGTAATCCATGCAACTCTTCTGGAAACACATCTGGAAACTCACATACTATCGGTACTAATTCAATCTTCGATTCAGACACTTTTGTATCCAGTATATAAGCAAGATAAGCTTCACAACCTTTTCTCACATATCTCTGAGCTGACATAGACGAAATCACAACAGGCAATCCACTATACTCATCTGATTCAATTCGAAGGATTTCACTATTTTGACATTTCAATTCAATAGTCTTTCGTCTACAATTCACAACAGCATCATGCAAAGTCAACCAATCCATTCCCAGAATTACATCGAACTCATCAAATGGTAAAAGCATCAAATCAGCCAAAAAATAGTAACCCCGAGTCATTAAAGGACAGTTCTTGCATACTTTATCAACTAGAACATACTTGCCTAAGGGGTTCGATACTATAATCAAAAACTCAGTAGATTTAACAGGCAAATTCTTACTAAACACTAAATTCATACAGATATACGAATGAGTCGATCCAGGATCTATCAAAGCAACTACATCAGTGTCATAAAGAGAGATTGTACCGGTTATGACATCAGGTGATGACGCCTCTTCGCGAGCGCGAATGGCATAAGCTCTGGCTAGCACTCTAGCCTCAGACCTCACAATTGAATCTCTAGTCACACCTTTGCCACTAGACACATTCCCTGTATTTCTCGGGGGTCTCCCTCTCGTAGTCGTATTGCTCGGTCTTGCACTCTGAAATTTATCTTTCTCGGATAATTTTGGGCAATCTCGAATAAAATGATCTGGCGAGCCACATTTGAAACAATCTTTGTTACTCTTATTCTAGCACTCTCCAAAATGTCTTCTCCCGCACTGTTGACACTCGGGTTTGTTGTTTTTCACTCTGCCAACGCTCGAGACAGAAGTAGCTTGAGCTTTAGGACTCACATGTTGGTTTCCACAATCTCTATTCTGATATCCCACTGAAGCATGGGATCGACTAAACGAATCTTAGGATTTCTTTGATGAAGAATGATAAGGTTTATTCATCTATCTTTTTCTTGAATCTCTAGCCTCTGAATCAGCTTTCCTCTTTTCTTGGCTAAGTTCTTCGGCTTTGCAAGCTCGATCAACCAGGACAACAAATTCTTTCAATTCTAGAATTCCAACCAGAAGTTTAATGTCCTCGTTCAACCCGTCAACGAACCATTTACACATGATTTCTTCGGTAGAAACATACTCCCGAGCATACTTGCTCAACCGTACGAGTTCTCTTTCATATTCAGTCACAGTCATTCGACCCTATTTCAATTCTATAAACTCTTTGTGCTTTTGATTGAGGAATCTCTGGCTTATATATTTCTTCCTAAACTCGGTCTAAAAGAATTCCCAGATAACTATTTCCCTCGGCACCACTGATACAAGAGTATTCCACTACTGATATGCTGTATCTCTTAATAATGAAATGGCACACTTTAAACTCTAAGCTGGAGTACACAACAGTTCATCACATACCTGAATAGTGTTTTCAAGCCAAAATTCAGCTCTCTTGAGATCATCATCAACGGTAGCTTTGAACTCCTCGGCCCCGTACTTTTGAATCTTATCAACTGGAGGCTTATTCAGTCGTTGAAATTCCACAACTTGAGGAGCTACAGGGACAGGTTGGGGATTAGGTGGGGTGGAGGTTGTTGAGCAGTCAGATTTGTCCAGACATATTGAGTGAACCACTCGTTCATCGTTTGGAAGAAGGCTTCCTTAGCCTCTCCTCCTTGGCTACCTGATACGGGTCTAGATTCAGAAGGCGCTGTCCCTTGAGCAGGAGCTGGCGCATTACTCTCAACATCATCAGCTACAGCTTGATCGGGATCCATTTATTATACAAAAACACTATTTAAAATGTCAGGAGCTTCCACACTATCGCAAGTTATTTATGGTATGTATAGCTAGACTCTCACACACGTTGCGTTAGTCCTAGAATCGACTAAAACGTAGCTTTGATACCAATAAATGTAACACCCCTCACCCGTATTCAACGCCGAAATAGGGTTACGGAGCATTACTAGACTTACGATACATTTAAACATACATTCTACATACTTTATCAATTTAATTTCAAACATCAATCAATAACATACATAACGTTCCTATTACGAGCCTACGAGGCCCTAAAAATGCTTTAAGAATAGTTCGGGACTAATTCGATAACTTTGGAAATTCATAGATCACTTAGAAAATTTTTCTCAAAACAGGGGACACACGCCCGTGTGGCCTAGCCGTATGTCTCACACGGCCAACAGACACGCCCGTGTCACAGGCCGTGTGGACATTCAAAATGGGATCACATGGCTGTGTCCCAGCCTGTGTCCAACCCCGTGTAACTCTCTAACTTGGGTCACACGACCAACACACAAGCCCGTGTGCCCTAAAAATGGCCACACACACCTGTGTACCAGGCCGTGTGCTAGGCCGTGCCGATCCTGTAGGGTAAACTGACTTATGCCACACGGCCAAGTCACACACCCGTGTGTGAGGCGGTGTGGAGTATACTGACTTGATTTCAATTTCATCACTAGGGGACACACGGCCGTGAAACCTGACCGTGTGTCACACACGGCTGAGACACACGCCCGTGTCTCTGCTCGTGTGGAAAAAAATAGGCTATTTACCAAGCCAATTTTCCACCCAATTTTGAATGTACCTACAACACATCAATTTGCACCATCTCATAACATAAATAGACATTTAAACCAACCAATTGAAACCTAATTCATGCATATTTTATACCATATTCCTCAATACACACAAGTTGCAAAATAGACCAATCCATTTATACCCAAAATCTCATAAACTTAAATCAATAATATGACTACTTAAAACATGCATTCTTTACCTTGATTCACAAACAAATAACATCACCAATATCAACATTCAACTTCCATAATATCAACTACTAATAAGCATCACTAAACCAACCTCAATTTACATAACATAAACTATATGCACATACACATATACACAAGCAAATTAACTCAAAATGAGCCAACTCTCATGGCTATTATAAACAAACCAAGACATATACATTTACAAGCCAATTCAAATGGCCAAAATCATTACCAGAGTATAACCAACTTGACCAAAGTCCTTATACATGCCATATATTCAAACATAAGCTTAAAAGTACCAAATCGATAGTAGGATAGTGTGACGAAATCTCCGACGATCCCCGAATCCGAGCTAGCTTTGTAATCACTATAAAACATAGAAAAATAAACAAAGTAAGCTTTATAGCTTAGTAAGCTCGTATGAAATAAACTCAATATAACCATAAACACATAATTCAACAATTGAATAGAAATACATGAATTCACATAAATTACCAAACCTTTCAATTACTCATTCACAAAACAACATATTTTCTTCACCATTTTCTCGATTCAAAGCTAATATGGTTTATACACATACCTGTACCATCTCGTACCAATCTCATTTTCAAACTCATCATACATTTACCCGTTGAACCATTCGGAATAGAAGTTGGATACTCAAGAATCTCGCACAATAAGTACCTATACCATGGCCTGAAGCCAAATCAAGGTAACTTATATCCGAAGTACTGATTTCATGGCCCAAAGCCAAATCGGTATCACTCGCACCCGAAGTGCTAATATCATGGCCAGAAGCCAACTCAACGAATCCCTTAATGACATGTCACTAGTATCCTAAACTATTCCTAAGGTTCAACCGGGATTTTTAATGACGAATTACGATCGAGTCATTGTCGAACTTATTCGAAGTCTCGTATTCATAACTTATACAATATCAAAGCATTTAAAATACATTTATAATGAAATTTATCACATATGAACTTACCTCGGATGTGAAAACGACAAAATAAGTCGATTAGTCGATAACTTTCCTGTTCTAGATCCGAATTCCTCTTTTCTTGATCTAAATATATTCAAAATTACCTTATTTAATAATCTCTCTATTCAATTTAATCCAAAACACACATTTAAGCACATTTACACTTTTACCCCAAGAATTTCACAACTTTTACAATTTAGTCCTTATTACACAAAATCACAAATTCATGAAATTTCTTTAATACCCATGATAGCCGAATTACTATAATGCCCCTAGCAGCCCATATTTATCAACTTTTCACACATTTAACCACACATTTTCACATTTTCACAATTAAATCCCTATTTTGCATTTTTACTCAAAATCACTTTAAAATATGTAAATCTAGCATCAAGATTTCATATTTCATCATCAAACATCAAAGATCACATATTTTCATCAATGGCAACTTTCAAAATCTTTAACAATTTTGCAAAATAGTCCCTGGGCTAGCTAGAACTAGTTGCAACGATCACAAAAACATAGATATAATTAAAAACGGGAGAAAAACGGACTTACAATTGAGCACCACAGTGACCGATTGCTTAAAGCCCTAGCTATGGCTTCTATTCTTCCAATTTTCGGTAAATGAAGATGATACCATCAAAATTTTGGTTTTTATTTTATTTAATTAACCTTATTAGACAAATTACCAAATTAACCTTAACGATAAAACATTTATATCATCCATTTCATGTCCATTAATGTCCACTTACCTTAATAATGGTCCATTTATCACTTAAAGACCTCCACATTTAATATTCATAGTCATTTAGTGCATTTAACAAATAGAATTCAATTTTTACGTTTTACGCGATTTAGTCTTTTTTATCGAATTAAGCATTCAAACGATAAAGTTAATTCACGAAACTTTCACACATACATGCTATCATGCTGTAAACACTTAGAATAATATTAAAATAATTTTTTGACATCGGATTTGTGGTTTCAAAACCACTATTTCGATTTAGCTAAAAATGGGCTGTTACATAAACATCAATTTAAATTCATATGCACCTATCTAGATTTTGGTTCAATTTACCATGCCATAATATGGCTTCAAACACAAACACATGTTTATATGTATATACCAAAATAACATTACACTTATAACCTTATTTACAATCCATCCACAAAATAATTATCATTTAGACATCCTAGGTACATGCCGACACAAAAGGTAAACATCACCACATTTGAGTTCAGGATCGTTGTTGGATGCTGAATCGATAATCAAAAGTGAAGTACCTAATCTGCGCACGGAAAAACAAAACTGTACGCTGAGTAAAACTCAGTGGTATTTCTATAATCCGAATATTTAAAGACAAGATAATATAATAAGCACAATTGAATTTTAAGCACATATTAATGTCTAGTATCACAGCTATCATATGCTATCATATTTCTTTTGTTAAACAATATCTCAGTTCACACAATTACTATATAAGTAGTTATTCACATATCAAACCACATTTATTTGTACAATGGCATTAGCCATTCAATACTCAACTCATGAATACATCATTTCATACCATACTCAATTCTCATCACTTGCTATATAATAGCTTTTCACAATTTGATCCTCATATCATTTAAACAATAACATTATTCATTCCATATCCAATTCATGAGCACATAACTCATATATCTCATTTTCATGTTTCAAATCACTATCCCATTTTCAATTCACATACAACATCATTCAATATCAATCATAGTACCGTTTTATTTAACTACCCCTATTAACATGACTCGGACTCGGACGGATACACGGATCCAACCAACACACCAGTTTGGCACCCAGTGCCTCATCGGATAAATCTGAAGTAGTAACTGCGCCCAACGTTATATACATTGACACCCAGTGTCTCATCGGTTAAACCGAAGTAAATTGGCACCCAGTGCCTCATCGACTCGAAGTCGAAGAAATCCCTGTACTCTTCCTATCTTATGGCATGCCATCTATATCCGAATCAGCCCGATACAGTTAATAGGGTTTAAATTTCACATTTTCGAATACAACCAATATCCAATTATTATATTTTCACATTATCACATTTACACATATATATTCATTCCAATTCAAATAATCAATACATTTATAATATATATATCAATTCAATCCATTTCAATCAACTTTCATTCAATTCAATATCAAAGTGCCGAATACTCACCTCAACCACTTACCGTATGCATTAAATCAAAATACAACAATTAGTAACTAGGTTCGGATTATAGAAATACAAACCGTGAATTCTGAGCTATTCCTCGTTGATTTTATCCTTCCTCTTTTTAGTCGAGGATTGCGGTACGACGTTAGCTACAGAATTAAAACAATTAAAATTCATCAATATAACACAATTCAATTTCATATTGAATATTTCAATTTTTACTCAACATTTACCTAAATTCCAATTTAGTCCCTAAACTAAGACTAATTTTTATTTTTCACATTTAATTCTATATTTTCATACAAATTCCACTTTAAACTAAAATTAATTCCCTATTTTCACTTAAATCCCTAAATTTTGAATTTTTCACAATTTAGTCCCTAATACTCAAATTTTACAATTTGTTCTACAATTTAATCCTTTTCCATTTCTAACTTAAAAATCTATCAATTTAATCCCTAATACTAAGATTTCAACATTAACTTAAAAACTCAATCAATGCTAAAATTTTAACATGGGTCGGGTAATACTTAACACCGGGATTCTAAAAATATACAAATTATAAGAAAAATGGACTAAATTGACTAACCAATTAAATTTTGAAATTTTGAAGCCCTTGGCCGTGCGTGACTTCTTCTTTTCTTCTTTCTCTTTTTTTTTTCTTTTTTTTTCTTATTTGTTTTATTATTATATAATACATATATTTACTTAATAATTAAGATAACATATTATAATATATTTGGACTTTAATTATTATAATATATAAAATAAATTTACATATAACATATATAATTCACTAACCGTCCCACCTAAAAAAATAATTGCATAATTGCTTCTTTAGTCCCTTTAATTATTCTTTAATCTATAATTCAACTTTCACTCTATATGCAATTTAGTTCTTATACCTAATTACTTTTAATTCAAGTAAATTCACTTAACCGAAACCTAATTAACTACACGACTAGTTTCGTAAATATTTATTAAAAATATTTACGAGTCCGATTTACAAAAACGGTGTCTCGAGAATGCACTTTCTGACACCCATTGTAACACCCCTAACCCGTATCCAACGTCGGACTAAGGTTAAAGGCGTTACCGGAAAGATCAGAAACAATTACAGAAAATTTCATACAATCATATATCAATTACAATCATAATGTCCCTTAAGTAAGTCATCGAGACCTTAAACATACTAATAAACCGGGTCGGGACTAAACCAAAACACATACAAAATTTCATGGAAAATTAAAACTTTTTCTAAAATACAGGGGATACACGCCCGTGTAGGCAAGCCGTGTGCCTCTCACGGCTGCTGGACACCCCCGTGTGTCCTCCCCGTGGTCGAATCTGACTTCACATCCACGGCCACCAAGCACGCCCGTGTGCCATAGCCGTGGTCGAATCTGACTTCCCATCCACGGCCACCAAGCACGCCCATGTGCCTTGGCCATGGTTGAATCTGTCTTTACACCCACGGTCACTCGTCACCCCGTGTGCTAAGGCCGTGTACTCTTAGGCCATATACTGACTTTCTCACACGGCTACTAGACACGCCCGTGTGTCTTGGCCGTGTGCTATTAGGCTAGCTACTGACTTAGCCCCACGGTCACTAGGCACGCCCGTGTGCCACAACCGTGTGACATTATAGGCCATTTGCAAGGCCAAATCGCCACCAATTAGTTCATACCTACAATCAACAATTACCTTCACATATCATGCATATAAGGCAGCCAAAAACATACTAAATTGACCATTCATTCTATACATTCATTACTCATTTCATTCAAGTCAACTTTCAAGACATAGCTAATCCTATCTATTCCTAGGTTCGTATGGGACTTCTCGGACTTAGTCACTATATCGAACTTACCTCAGAATTCATATGCATAACCTCTCATAAGCATCCATTATCAACATTAGTCATATGAACAATTATAATTTCATACAAGTACGTTTATTTGCATAATGACTTACCTTGGATTCGATTTATCGGGAATGGAAACGGCTACTAGCCATATAATGTTTTACCTTATAAAATATCATATAAAACCATGTTGCCGTCCACTAGCCATATTTTGGTCAAATTGCAACATAACACCCTTACAATCCAAAGCCACATCAATTAAACCACTTAATCAAATGAAAAGCCATTTTTAAACTTTATGCGATTTAATCCTTTTGTCAAATTAAACACACAAATGAACAAATTAGCTTACGAAAATTTAACACATGCTTAGTCACATATCAACGGCACAGAAAATAATATTAAAATATTATACAGACTCGAATTTGTGGTCCTAAAACCACTATTCCGACTAGGGTGTAAACCAGACTGTTACAATTCTCCCCCCTTAGGGATTTTTGTCCCCGAAAATCTTACCCTTAAACAGATTCGGATATTACTGTCTCATTGAATCTTCCAGTTCCCACGTTGCCTCTTCAATTCCGTGCCGATTCCATAATACTTTCACTAACGAAATTTTCTTGTTTCTCAACTCTTTTACTTGACGAGCTAAGATACGGATCAGTTCCTCTTCATATGTCATATCAGATCGGATTTCAATTTCAGATGGAGCAATCACATGTGACGGATCTGATCGATATCTACGGAGCATCGATACATGGAATACATTATGGATCTTTTCAAGCTCGGATGGCAACAACAATTGATATGCGACAGGTCCAACTCGCTCAATAATCTCATGCGGTTCGATAAATCTCGGACTCAACTTGCCTTTACGTCCGAAACGGAGTACTTTCTTCCACGGTGACACTTTCAGAAACACTTTGTCACTGATATCAAATTCTATATCTTTTCGTTTCAAGTCCGCCTATGACTTCTGACGATCAGATGCTGTTTTCAAACAATCTCGGATCAGTTTTACTTTCTATTTTGAGTCTTTTATCAAATCAACCCCATGTAGCTTATTTTCACTGAGCTCGGTCCAAAACAGAGGCGTATGACATTTACGTCCATACAAAGCTTCTAAGGTGCCATTTTGATGCTTGACTGAAAACTGTTATTGCATGCAAATTCAATCAATGGCAAATACTGTTCCCATGAACCATTAAACTCAAGTATACAACATCTTAACATATCTTCAAGAATCTGAATAATCCGCTCGGATTGACCATCTGTTTGCGGATGAAAAGTCAGATCTTGAAATGCGCTTTAAGTGCCTAAAGCTTCTTGCAATTTCTTCCAAAACCTCGATGTAAATCTAGGATCTCTATCTGACATAATGGATAGTGGCACTTCGTGCAATTTCACAATCTCAGAAATATAAAGCTCGACTAATCTATCAAGTGAATAATCAGATTTTACCTGAATAAAATGGGCAGCTTTCGTCAATCGATCAACAGCGACCCATATCGCATCTTTCTTTCTCGGAGTCAGAGGCAATCCAGAAATAAAGTCCATCGTTACTCTATCCCATTTCCACTCAGGAATCAGAATCGGTTGCAGCAACCCAGACGGAACTTGATGTTCAGCTTTAACTTGTTGACAGATTAAACATTTCGAAACAAAGTCAGAAATATCTCGTTTCATACAAGACCACCAATAGTGTTACTTCAGATCATGGTACATCTTAGTACTTCCCGGATGAACAGATAGACAACTGTTATGAGCTTCACTCAAAATCAACTGAATCAATTTCAAATTTCTTGGAACACAGATACGATCTCGAAATCTCAAATAATCATTAACAACTTGAAATTCAGATTCAGAATTCGAACCACATTGAGCTCGTTTTGCAAATAACTCATTATCAGATTTCTGAGCATCACAAATCTGCTGTATAAACAATGGTTTCGCTTTTAATTCAGCCATCACAGAACTATCATCAGATAAATCTAACTGAGCATTCAAAGCACGTAGTGCAAACAATGATTTTCTACTCAATGCATCAGCAACAACGTTTGCTTTACCCGGATGATAATCTATCACAAGTTCATAATCTTTTAACAGCTCTAGCCATCTTCTCTATCGCAGATTCAAATCTTTCTGAGTCATCAGATATTTCAGACTTTTATGATATGAAAACACGTGACATTTCTCACCATATAAATAGTGGCGCCAAATTTTAAGTGCAAACACAATTGCGGCTAACTCAAGGTCATGCGTCGGATAGTTCTTTTCATGAGGCTTCAATTGTTTTGAGGCATAAGCTACAACTTTGTCTTCCTGCATCAAAACACATCCCAAACCGTTTAATGAAGCATCACTGTAAATCACAAATTCTTTGCCCGATTCGCTTTGTACTAACACCGAGCTTCACATTATGAGTTTTCAACTGATCAAAACTTTTCTGACATCTATCAGACCATTCAAATCTAACATCTTTCTGAAGTAGTTTTGTCAACGGAGTAGCTATCACTGAAAATCCTTTCACAAATTGACGATAGTAACCAGCTAGGCCCAGAAAGCTACGGACTTCAGACACGTTCCTCGGAGGTTTCCAATCCAGAATAGCAGAAATCTTGATCGGATCAACTCGAATCCCAGAAGCTGACACAATATGCCCCAGAAAACTAACCTCGTGTAACCAGAATTCACATTTGCTGAATTTTGTGTACAATTGCTTTTCTCTCAGAGTTTGCAACATAATCCTCAGATGTTCAGCATGCTCCGTTTCATCCCGTGAATAAATCAAAATATCGTCTATGAACACCACAACAAATTGATCTAGGTACTATCTGAAAATTCTGTTCATCAGATCCATAAAAACAGCAGGAGCATTGGTTAGTCCAAATGGCATAACTAAAAACTCATAATACCCATACCTCGTTCTGAAAGCAGTCTTCGGAATGTCTGAATCTTTAACTCTCAACTGGTAATACCCCGATCTCAGATCAATCTTAGAAAAATACAGTAGCTCATTCTAACTGGTCGAATAAATCATAAATCCTGGGCAACGGATATTTATTCTTTATCGTCACTTTATTCAACTGACGGTAATCGATACACATCCTCATCGTGCCATCTTTCTTTTTCACAAATAGAACAGGAGCACCCCAAGGCGAGAAACTTGGTCTAGCAAACCCTCTATCAGTTAATTCTTGCAACTGTGACTTTAACTCTTTCAATTCTGTTGGTGCCATTCTATACGAAGCTATCGAAATAGGTGTAGTACCAGGTAACAACTCAATACCAAACTCAACTTCACGAATTAGAGGCAAACCCGGTAACTCTTCAGGGAATACATCAGAAAACTCACAGACAATAGGCACTGACTCAACTTTTCTTTCAGATACTTTCGAATCAATTACATAAGCAAAATATGCTTCATATCCTTTTTCACATACTTTTGAGCTTTTAACACGATATCACAAAGAGCAAACCATTCAAATCATTAGTTACAATCCGTACAATTTCATCATTCGGACATCTCAAATCAATAGTCTTTCTTTTACAATTTACAATAGCATCATGCGTAAACAACCAGTCCATACCCAAAATGATATCAAACTCATCAAATGGAAAAAGCATCAAATCAGCAGGGAAACAAATATCTCGAAACATTAATGGACAGTTCTTGCATACTTTGTCAACCAGGACACTTCTACCTAAGGGGTTCGATACTTTTATAACAAACTCAGTAGACTCTACAGGCAAAGTCTTACTGAATACTAAATTCATGCATATATATGAATGCGTAGAACCAGGGTCTATCAATGCAATCACAGAAGTATCATAAAGAGTAAAAGTACCCGTTATAACATCAGGAGATGAAGCTTCCTCACGAGCTCGGATAGCATACGCTCGCAGCGCCTAGCTTCGTGATCTTGCAATAGTCTCTCTCGTAGTTCTCTGACTACCACTGACATTTTTTACATTCTTCGAAGGTCTACCTCTCACAGGTGCATTATCAGATCTCAGATTCTGAACAGTCTCAGGCTCGACAGAGTCAGGGCAATCACGTATAAAATGATCAAGTGATCCACATCTGAAGCAAGCTCTGTCATTTAATCTACAGCTTCCCGGATGCCTTTTTCCACAATATTTACATTCAGGTCTCTCGATCGAGCATTACCAACGCTAACCACTGAAGTTGTTGGAGTTTTAGAACTCATTTGCGGTCTAGATTGATTTCTATTCGAATGACCCACATTATCTCTAAAACGACTTTGATTATCTCTAAATCTTTTCGGAGTAGACTGAAATGATTTACTCTGAAATCTCTTTCTCATATCTCGAGCTTCAGACTCGGCTTTTCTTTTATCTTTACCGAGTGCCTTAGCTTTGCACGCTCGGTCAACGAGTACAACAAACTCTTTTATTTCTAAAATTCCGACTAGCAAACGAATGTCTTCATTAAGCCCATCTTCGAACCTTTTGCACATTATAGCTTCAGATGATACACATTCTCGAGCGTACTGACTCAATCTCACGAACTCTCGTTCATATTCCGAAACAGTCATTCGACCTTGTTTTAGTTCCAAAAATTCCTTTCGTTTCTGATCTACGAATCTCTCACTGATATATTTCTTTCGGAACTCGCTCTGAAAGAAGTCCCATATAACTCGCTCTTTTGGAATAACAGATATCAGAGTTTTCCACCATTGATACGCTACATCTTGGAGTAATGATACAACACACTTTATGCATTCTTCCGGAGTAAGGGACATTTCGTCAAATACCTGGATAATATTTTCTAACCAGAATTCAGCCTTTTCAGTATCGTCATCATTGGTAGCTCGGAATTCTTCAGCCCCATACTTGCGAATCTTGTCAACCGGAGGCTTATTCAACAGATTTATACCCATCACCGGAGGCACAACTGATGTTTGAGGGGGATTAACCAGGGGCGGGGGTTGTGAAACAGTCGGGTTATTCCTTACGAATTGAGTGAACCATTCACTCATCATCTGGAAGAAAGCTTCTTTAGCTTCTTCCCCTTGACCGCTAGTAGCCGGTCTCGGATTAGAGGGCGCTGTCCCTTGCGCGGGAGCAACTGCATTGCTTTCTACGCCGTCAGCTACGGCTCTTTCGGGATCCATTACTATACAGAAATCACATTTATACGTCAGGATTCATCACACTATCACAATTTAGACATATGGCATGTATAGCTAGACTCTGACATGCTACGTTAGTCTGAGAATCGGCTAAACCGTAGCCCTAATACCAACCAAATGTAACACCCCTAACCCGTATCTGACGTTGGACTAAGGTTAAAGGCGTTACCGGATATATCGGAAACAATTACAGAAAATTTCATACAATCATATATCAATTACAATCATAATGTCCCTTAAGTAAGTCATCGAGACCTTAAACATGCTTATAAACCGGGTCGGGACTAAACCGAAACACATACAAAATTTCATGGAAAATTAAAAATTTTCTAAAATACAGGGGATACACGCCTGTGTAGGCAAGCCGTGTGCCTCCCACGGCTGCTGGACACCCCCGTGTGTCCTCCCCGTGGTCGAATCTGACTTCACATCCACGGCCACCAAGCACGCCCGTGTGCCTTGGCCGTGGTCGAATCTGACTTCCCATCCACGGCCACCAAGCACGCCCATGTGCCTTGGCCGTGTTTGAATCTGTCTTTACACCCACGGTCACTCGTCACCCCGTGTGCTAAGGCCGTGTACTTTTAGGCCATATACTGACTTTCTCACACGGCTACTAGACACGCCCGTGTGTCTTGGCCGTGTGCTATTAGGCTAGCTACTGACTTAGCCCCACGGTCACTAGGCACGCCCGTGTGCCACAACCGTGTGACATTATAGGCCATTTGCAAGGCCAAATTGCCACCATTTAGTTCATACCTGCAATCAACAATTACCTTCACATATCATGCATATAAGGCAGCCAAAAACATACTAAATTGACCATTCATTCTATACATTCATTACTCATTTCATTCAAGTCAACTTTCAAGATAAAACATATATATGACTAAAGTATATTTCATTCATTTACCTACCCAAAAACTTGACCATTTCATGAGCATCAATCCATACCAAAACAATCACACATACCGCATTCATCAAAGCGTAATATGAACCAACAATTAGCCACATCTTATGACCAAGTCTATACATCAACTTATATCCAAAAACTAGCCTATACATGCCATATCTAGTTTATAAACATTTCCAAAGTGTACCAAAATGAGTTTAGTAGTGTGATGACGATCTATGACGGTCCCGAGCCTTCAGTAGCTTTAACGACCTTTAAAACAGAGAAAATACACACACAGAGTAGGCTTTCCAAAACCTTAGTAAGTAATATACAAATAAAGCTTAATATGTAAAGCATATAAGCATATAACCACATTGGCACAATTCATATACATAGCAAATTTCTCACATATATACTTTGATCCATATCCTTTGCCAATTTTTGCCACATTCATCAATTTAAGAATCATAGTAAGATCACATAGGTACTTACCTTATATACACACTTAGTATATAAATCAACGTACCTGAAACAGATATACAATTCACTTAGCCATTCGTATCACAGACTTGCCCGTTGAACCGTAAGGAATCTAGTAGGATACTAAGAAAGTTCGGAATGATCGTACAATGCCAATGTCCCAGACGAGGTATTACATGTAATCGGATATCGATGCCACTGTCCCAGACAGGGTCTTACACGAATCAATACGATGCCGATGTCCCAGACATGGTCTTACACGTAAAGATCATATCAATGCCAACGTCCCAGACGTGGTCTTACACGTAATACTCATGTCGATGCCTACGTCCCAGACGAGGTCTTACACAAAATATCAAATCAATGCCAACGTCCCAGACGTGGTCTTACATGATATAACATAACAGAAACCTATGTCATGACATAGCTAATCCTATCTATTCCTAGGTTCGTACGGGACTTCTCGGACTTAGTCACTATATCGAACTTATCTCAGAATTCATATGCATAACCTCTCATAAGCATCCATTATCAACATTAGTCATATGAACAATTATAATTTCATACAAGTACGTTTATTTGCATAATGACTTACCTTGGATTCGATTTATCGGGAATGGAAACAGCTACTCGATTACTTTCGCTTTCCCCCGATCTAAGTCCGTTTTCCTCGGTTCTTGATCTAAACATATTCAGAATTAACTCTTTTATTCACTAATTCATTCAATTCAATCCAAAGACATACATTTAGGGTTATTTGCAAATTAACCCTCACATTTGCATAATTTATCAATTTAGTCCATTTTTCTCAAAACTTCAAATTCACAAAATTTGTTCACACACATGCTTAGCCGAATCCCCCTAGGGACTATATAAGTCCATATTTCTCATAAAATTTGCAATTCAGTCCTCAAAAATAATATTTTTACAATTTAGCCCTATTTAGCTAAATTCATCAAAAATCCAAGAATATAACATGTTCATCTAACTCAAATCTTTCATTTAACAACTAAACTCATCTCAAAACTCAATATATTAACAATGGCATCTTACACAAACATCATCAATTCACAAAATTAATACATGGGTTTTGTAGCTCTCAAAGCAACGATTGCAAAAACGTAGAAATTATCGAAAACCGATCAAAAATGAACCTTGAATTTAGCTTGATAGTAGCCGAATATTTGAAGAGCTCAACCTTTTCTTTTTCTTTCTTATTCGGTGATAAAATGATGATAATGGCTTGTTTTTGTTTTCTTTATAATAATATATAACTTATAACATAATAACTTTAATAAATAAATATAATATAAAGTTTTAACTTATAAAATATCATATAAAACCATGTTGCCGTCCACTAGCCATATTTTGGTCAAATTGCAACATAAAACCCTTACAATCCAAAGCCACATCAATTAAACCACTTAATCAAATGAAAAGCCATTTTTAAACTTTATGTGATTTAATCCTTTTGTCAAATTAAACACACAAACGAATAAATTAGCTTACGAAAATTTAACACATGCTTAGTCACATATCAACGGCACAGAAAATAATATTAAAATATTATACGGACTCGGATTTGTGGTCTCGAAACCACTATTCTGACTAGGGTGTAAACCAGACTGTTACACCCCTGACTATCAGGTCGTTACAAGTGACACACTCAGGCGATGAACATTTTAGCTGTTGGAGAACTCGCTCAGTTGACTCCAACCAGATTTCAGCTGAGGAAGGATCAACACCTTTCAACCCTTTGAATTTAGTTGTTTCATACTTTCACAACTCATTTATTGGGGCTCACTAGGCTATAACTATTGATGCGGCTTGCAAAGCAGCTCCCGCTACCCTCTAGAGTACATCTGCTATTGTGCAGAGTGATTCTTTATCACCTCAACTTTCACGGTGAGGTCTATTACCCTATTTCATTGAGCACCAACTTGATCAACACAGTGTGCCTTGATCTCTACTTATTCTCACTGTCAATGGAGTGATTGCTGCTGTTAACTTATTCTTCAACAACATTTCTTGATTCGTCAAACAATTTTCAACTATAAAACAAAACAATATATAATCAGCATCCAAATCTCAACTCAGACTTGACTTGACCTTGGCATGTACCTATTGATTCTATTGATTCATTTCATTTTTGCATCAGACCTCAGGACTTGTATAAACCAGATCACGTGATCTTTCGCATGCTATCATTTTTCGCATTTCATATACATATATATACATAGTATACCAATTTCAATCACATTTGATATCAATATTCATTTAGTCAGTTTACATTTTATAACCCTTTTTAACTAGACATGGACTCAAGACAGATACACAAATCTATTTTACCCTGTCACCTTGGGTTGCCCGACAACGATGGCTTTGTCTATTTGTCAGTACTGTTCATTCTACCACCTCGGGTTGCCCTACAATGATGACTTTTTCTATCTGTCAGTACTGTTCATTCTACCACTCGGGTTGCCCTATAACGATGACTTATAATCATTATACCTATGACTAGGGGTGAGCATTCGACTGAATTGAGTCGAATCGAGTGAAAAAATTTTGAGTTAATCGAGTTGACGAGTCCTATTTTATCATTCTAACTCGATTTGAATTTTTTTCGAATTGAGTTGAGTGAAATGAAATTCAAGTCAAACCGAATCGAGTGAAATTGTTCGTGTTAAATTAAAAAAATTAAGCATGTCAAATTAAAATCTTGTTACAATATAACTAATTCCATGTTAGAGCACAAAATTTTGAAACCATATATATTTGAAAACATTTTCAAAGCAAAATAAATAATAATAATAAATACACTTTAGTATTTTAAACTTGAACCATTAATTAACTTATTTAGGCCCCCAAAATTATTATTTTAGAAAATTTTTAAAATTTTAACTTTCTTTATATATTCTTAAGAATTGTTTTAAATTATTATAATTAAAAAAACAAATTTGAAATTTCTATAAATATTTTGAATCTTAAAAATTATTTTAAATTTTTGAAAATTATTTTGAATCTTTTTTTGTAATTTTTGTTGAGAGAAACCAATTTGCTCATTTTCAAAATTGATAGGGACCAAAGGGGTATTTAGACCAATATGTTATTCGAATTATTCGAGTTATTCGAATTGTAAAGTTTAACTCGATTTGAACTCGAAACTGGAATTACTTATTCATGTTGACTCAAACAACGTAATTCAATTAACTCAAAATTCAATTTTTTTTCGAATTGAATTGAGTTTTGCTCACCCCTACCTAGGACCCTATGGCATGCAAAATATATTCGAATCTACCCGAATAGCTAATAAGGTAATCAATGTTTCAATTGCATATTATAAATTGATTCACATATCATGTAAAACCCTGATTCCTAATGTAACACCCCAAACCCGGCCCATGCGTTAAAGCCAGATCTGACATGTCACATGAGAAAAACGTGTTAAATCCCTTTTGATCTGTACTAAAATAGATATCATTTTGTTATAATCAAGAAAACAGGTTTAATTAGAAATATTTGATAAAATATTATTAATCCTCGAAAGTTAATTAAGAAATCAAAAATTTGAACTAATGATCTTATAAAACCGTGTCTTTTGAAAATATCGTTTGAAAGTTCGAGTGAAAACTTCCGTGTTAAAATATTTATAACAGTTTATTATGAAATCCATTTTGGAAAACCTTTATTTATGATTTTAGAAAAAATTCCCATTTAAAATAATTCAAACAAGATAATAAGTACGTCAAACAAAAAGCAAAAACAAAATATTCCAGAGGCCTTATTACAACTTTAAAACCCGAAAAAATAAAAGCAACGAAATAATACGGAAAAGAAGTTTACTAAAGTCCGAAAATAACAATCCAAAAGTATGGCCTCCACCGAGTCATCCATTGCCCCAAGTCCTCGTCACTGAGCATTACCTATAAGGGTTAAGAAAAAGGGGGAGTGAGTTACAAGACCTCAGCAGAAATCCCTTACAGTCATCCACTTTGGCCTCGAACCCATATAGCAAAAATTTGGGCCTAAGCCCTTTTACATAATAATGTATCAAATATATCATATGAATGTAATGCAAACCCAAACCATCCTAATAATCCATCTGCTACACACCACCCGTACCATTCATCACACCTGTGGGGATCAAGTCAACCCACCCCGCCAACACACCAATCGCAGGCATTATGTCTTTTATAATATATTCAAATTGTGGTCAAGCCACCAGAATCATAGCGAATCAAACTATCAAACATATTTGTGGCAGTGCCACCATAATTTCTTCTCTTCAACATTTTCCCAACCCATGCAAATTCATGTAGATGCATCATACATAGCAAATCATGATATTTACAAATATAACAACATTAATTAATTCAGACAAAAGTTCAGCCCATTAACACTTTACAAATCGGACCTTTAAGGCAATTTATCAAATCGGCCCATTAAGGCAATATAAAAAATCGGCCCATTAAGGCAATATAACAAATCGGCCCATTAAGGCAATATAACAAATCGGCCCTTTAGGGGCATTTTGGTGATTCGGCTCATAAGGGCATTTTCGTAATTAAGCCCATAAGGGCATTTTTGTAATTCGGTAATCTTACCCACTAAGGGTAATTTGGTAATCTCGCAACCCAGGGGTATTTCGGTAATTTACCCTCTAAGGGTATTATGGTAATTTCATAACCTGCACTTAACTACTAATTTGGGGCATAAAAATTGAAACTGTCCATCTGCGTCATACTGACTAAATTGACTATAACTCGAGTTAGGAAACTCAAAATTAAAATCCGTAAATTTTTCTTGAAACTAGACTCATATATATTCTTACTAAAATTTTTCCAGATTTTTTGGCTTAACCATTTAGTACAGTTTAATCCTTAAAGATTACCTTGTTTCACTGACCAACGGTTCTGACCTCTCTTATCCAAAATTCAAATATCTCACTGCACGGTTTTCATATGTTGCTCCAACTTGTTTCTATTGAAAATAGGCTTACTAAGGAATCTCTACATATAACTTATAACTCATAATTCACTTTGTACAATTTTAAAGGATTTTTCCAAGACAGAATAGGGAACCATGAAGTCAATCAGAACCAGTCTCACTAAAATTAAGATATCACAGAATATAAAATTCCTCTTTCTACTCCGTTTCTTTCATATAAAAATAGACGCAGTAAAATTTAATTCGATATCTTATTCGCTTTCAAATTCTATTTCTCCTATTTTTCGTGATTTTTCAAAATCATGTCACTGCTGTTGACCAAACTGTTTCATTGCAAAATATGGTTACTACTACGAACATACGCACGCCCGAGTGGTCACGGATGCCGGTTTCCAAATTTCTTCGGTATTTCGACCGAATCATAGAACATATCATACAAAAATTCAGAGAGGTATGAGATTACACACCATTTCAAACATGTATTTGGAAGGGTACGGGATTACACACCTTATTCGGAATCTGTAACACGATACTCTCCGCGGCACCTAAAGGTACAATCGGTTAACAATTAGTCCAAAGCCCAATTTTCAACTTCAACCAAGTATTGCGATTGATTAACAATCTATATCACTTACCAACAATCCGAGTCTCTTATTACGAGGGATAGGTGATCGAGCGATTTGGTCCCTAAAATATAATCGGTTAATCATCACTATTCTGATAACATCTTAAACAAATAAGAATGATTTCGTAAAATCCTTGAAGAACTCCTTACCTTAATGATTTATAGGACCGATTCCCAATGATTGTACGGTGACTACAGAAGAATCAAAGTTTCGGCCTTCCACTATAATTCTACATTAGAAGGTGATCATATTGTAAAGAGTTATGAAAGGAAGATATTTTGGTTGAAACAAAATGAATATTCGAATGTTGATAAACACACATTCGGCTAGGAGAAAGAAAAATAAGAATATAGAATAGAACTACTTACCGATTTATCAAAGGAGTGGGTGTTAATACGGATGAGAAGAAGAGATAAAGAAGAGATGAAGGGTTCAGCTATAGAGGAAAATGGGCAATGATATTTGGCTATGGAGGAAAATGGATTAGAGAAGAAGATGAACAAGGAGTTTGAAGGGTTTCGGCCAACACCAAAAGAGATGTAAACCAAAGGAAAATGTGAGTATTTTGGCAACAAGAAAATTGGTAAAAGAGGGATTAAGATTTCGGCACAACAATTAAAAGAAAAGACCAAAACAAAGAAAAGATACTCTCTTTTTGGCTTTTGGGAGCTACGGTTAATAGGAAGGATTTGAGAAAGAAAGATGGCACAAAAACTAAAGAGAAACAACTTCTCAAGCACTAAAGTTGTCAAAAACTCCTAGCAAAATCCGGCTATACTCCCCCCTTCACCAAAACCGTACATACCTTGGCAAAAAGGTCAAACATTTGCCAGCCAAAACTTTCCAAAACACTTTCCTCTCTTTGTGCCAACATGTTCCCTATACTTTCCTTTTCTTTTGATTTCTTTCCCTACCTTCATCCTTTCCTAATATCCTTAGCCATCTTGCCAAACTTAAAAAGTCCAACTTGCATTATTTATTAGCTTGGCCGACACTTAGGAAAGAATACAAAAATAATAATCAAAATTTGCAAAAGATGGGATTTGAACCCCTTCCTTCCATGCTCTCCACTTGATGCCTTAACCTCCTTGCCATATGCTCTCTTATGCTAGGAAAATACACACTTATTACCTTAAGCCTTGATGCCACTTGCCTTTTCCCCTTAAGTGCTCAAATACAAAAATTTACCTATAGCCTAACTTGAACCCGTAACTTCCTAGAAACCTCGTAACTTTCCAAAATCACCTTTCTAATAAGTCCAAATTGAAATAATGTCGTTCTCTTGTTCTCAAAAATTTTAAACACTCCTACGCCCAAGGCCCATTGGGCCCAATCCTACTAGGCCCAATTTCGGGTCGTTACAATTCTACCCTCTTTAAAGAAATTTTGTCCTCGAAATTTCCAACCAACTACTAAACGCATCGCTCAAATCACACCACTATGCTTTCGCTGCGCACTCTGATCTTAATAACACTAATGTACTTTTAACATAATCTTGAATCCTCTTTCACACAACCAAACACCTAACCACGGAAGCAAAGCGATTATCTACCACTTATACCTAAAATTTTCTACATTCAATCATCACGTCCAACCAAAACATACCTGACTTGATGGTGATGAAACAATCCCGAGCCTTATGCTCCTTAGACCCGCATCTCAAGCATGCTCCCGACCTCCTCCAAATTCTCCCGGATGACGCTATCGCAATAATCGCAAGCCGAAAAGTTTGGGCGTGCCTTAACATGCTTTATGGAATGAGATCTGCGACCCAAAAGAACCGCGATCTCTTTTCTTCTTACACCACACACTCAACTCGAAGTGCTTCACCGATTCCTTTAACCTCCTCCAATACTTCCTTAACTATCCGAGTTAGCTCATCAACCCCAAATTTCGATCATGAGATCCCATCTCAACCATCGGCGATGCCAGCGCCTCCCTTCGAAACATGCCGATCTTGTCAAGATCTAGCCTTAGCACCTCGGCCTCTACCACGTCCACATCTATCGCGTCACGCCCTTTAACGTTCATATTTTCTAAATCGATTTAATCTGATTACGAGTCTTATGAATCAGTATAATTATTCAATGTTTATTAAACAATGTTTTATGGAGTATAGGAAGTAAAGTTGTTTTCGCAATACGCATCCTAAAGTCTCAATCTCTATAGTTTCACTCCTAAAACTAAAAGTTCTAGAGTATTCTATTTTGTGGAATTTTCTTACCACAAGATTACTAACACAATAATCATAAAATAAAAACACATACTTACTTGACTTGGTGCCGGATACCCAGTGTGCCATACTTCCTTTAGAACATGTATTTATAAATTAAAATTTTAAACGGATTTGAAAACACTTTTGAACCCAAACCACAACCAACTTTTGCAACCGGGCTCTGATACCATAAAATGTAACACTCCAAACCTGGCCCATGCGTTAAAGCCAGATCTGACATGTCACATGAGAAAAAAGTGTTAAATCCCTTTTGATTTGTACTAAAATAGATATTATTTTGTTATAATCAAGAAAACATATTTAATTAGAAATATTTGATAAAATACTACTAATCCTCGAAAGTTAATTGAGAAATCGAAAATTTGAACTAATGATCTTATAAAACCGTGTCTTTTGAAAATATCGTTTGAAAGTTCGAGTGAAAACTTCCGTGTTAAAATATTTATAATAGTTTATTATGAAATCCATTTGTTAATCGATTTTGGAAAACCTTTATTTATGATTTTAAAAAAAAATCCCCATTTAAAATAATTCAAACAAGATAATAAGTACGCCAAACAAAAAGCAAAAATAAAATATTCCAGAGGCCTTATTACAACTTTAAAACCCGAAATAATAAAAGCAACGAAATAATACGGAAAAGAAGTTTACTAAAGTCCGAAAATAACAATCCAAAAGTATGGCCTCCACCGAGTCATCCATGGCCCCAAGTCCTCGTCACTGAGCATTACCTACAAGGGTTAAGAAAAAGGGGGAGTGAGTTACAAGAACTTAGTGTGAAATCCCCTTACCGTCATCCACTAGGCCTGAACCCATATAGCAAAAATTTGGGCCTAAGCCCTTTTACATAATAATGTATCAAATATATCATATGAATGTAATGCAAACCCAAACCATCCTAATAATCCATCCGCTACACACCACCCGTACCATCCATCACACCTGTGGGGATCAAGTCAACCCACCCCGCCAACACACCAATCGCAGGCATTATGCCTTTTATAATATATTCAAATTGTGGTCAAGCCACCAGAATCATAGCGAATCAAATTATCAAACATATTTGTGGCAGTGCCACCAGAATTTCTTCTCTTCAACATTTTCCTAACCCATGCAAATTCATGTAGATGCATCATACATAGCAAATCATGACATTTACAAATATAACAACATTAATTAATTCAGACAAAAGTTTAGCCCATTAACACTTCACAAATCGGCCCTTTAAGGCAAGTTATCAAATCGGCCCATTAAGGCAATATAACAAATCGGCCCATTAAGGCAATATAACAAATCGGCCCTTTAGGGGCATTTCAGTGATTCGGCTCATAAGCGCATTTTCGTAATTCGGCCCACAAGGGCATTTTCGTAATTCAGTAATCTTACCCACTAAGGGTAATTTGGTAATCTCGCAACCCAGGGGTATTTCGGTAATTTACCCTCTAAGGGTATTATGGTAATTTCGCAACCCAGACTTAACTACTAATTTGGGGCATAAAAATTAAAACTGTCCATCTGCGTCATACTGACTAAATTGACTATAACTCGAGTTAGAAAACTCGAAATTTAAATCCGTAAATTTTCCTTGAAACTAGACTCATATATCTTATTACTAAAATTTTTCCAGAATTTTTTGCTTAACCATTTAGTACAGTTTAATCCTTAAAAATTACCTTGTTTCACTGACCAACGGTTCTGACCTCTCTTACCCAAAATTCAAATATCTCACTGCACGGTTTTCATATGTTGCTCCCACTTGTTTCTATTGAAAATAGGCTCACTAAGGAATCTCTACATATAACTTATAACTCATAATTCACTTTGTACAATTTTAAACAATTTTTCCAAGATAGAACAGGGAACCACGAAGTCAATCAGAACCAGTCTCACTAAAATTAAGATATCACAGAATATAAAATTCCTCTTTCTACTCCATTTCTTTCATATGAAAATAGACGCAGTAAGCTTTAATTCAATATCTTATTCGCTTTCAAATTCCCTTTCTCCTATTTTTCGTGATTTTTCAAAATCACGTCACTTCTGCTGACCAAACTGTTTCATTGCAAAATATGGTTACTACTACGAACATACACACGCCCGAGTGGTCACGGATGCCGGTTTCTGGTTTTCTTCGGTATTTCGACCGAATCATAGAACATATCATACAAACATTCAGAGAGGTATGAGATTACACACCATTTCAAACATGTATTCGGAAGGGTACGGGATTACACACCTTATTCGAATCTGTAACACGATACTCTCCGCGCACTTAAAGGTACAATCGGTTAACAATTAGTCCAAAGCCCAATTTTCAACTTCAACCAAGTATTGCGATTGATTAACAATCTATA
Organism: Gossypium sturtianum; assembly: GCA_025698515.1. Taxonomy (NCBI): domain Eukaryota; kingdom Viridiplantae; phylum Streptophyta; class Magnoliopsida; order Malvales; family Malvaceae; genus Gossypium; species Gossypium sturtianum. The sequence goes on along the minus strand of CM046945.1, from coordinate 95,937,833 downwards.
TCACTTACCAACAATCCGAGTCTCTTATTACGAGGGATAGGTGATCGAGCGATTTGGTCCCTAAAATATAATCGGTTAATCATCACTATTCTGATAACATCTTAAACAAATAAGAATGATTTCGTAAAATCCTTGAAGAACTCCTTACCTTAAAGATTTATAGGACCGATTCCCAACGATTGTACGGTGACTACGGAAGAATAAAAGTTTCGGCCTTCCACTATAATTCTACATTAGAAGGTGATCATATTGTAAAGAGTTATGAAAGGAAGATATTTTGGTTGAAACAAAATGAATATTCGAATGTTGATAAACACACATTCGGCTAGGAGAAAGAAAAATAAGAATATAGAATAGAACTACTTACCGATTTATCAAAGGAGTGGGTGTTAATAAGGATGAGAAGAAAAGATAAAGAAGAGATGAAGGGTTCGGCTATAGAGGAAAATGGGCAATGATATTCGGCTATGGAGGAAAATGGATTAGAGAAGAAGATGAACAAGGGGTTTGAAGGGTTTCACTAACACCAAAAGAGATGTAAACCAAAGGAAAATGTGAGTATTTTGGCAACAAGAAAATTGGTAAAAGATGGATTAAGATTTCGCACAACAATTAAAAGAAAAGACCAAAACAAAGAAAAGATACTCTCTTTTGGCTTTTGGAGAGCTACTGATTAATAGGAAGGATTTGAGAAAGAAAGATGGCACAAAAACTAAAGAGAAACAACTTCTCAAGCACTAAAGTTGTCAAAAACTCCTAGCAAAATTCGGTTATACTCCCCCCTTCACCAAAACCGTACATACCTTGGCAAAAAGGTCAAACATTTGCCAACCAAAACTTTCCAAAACACTTTCCTCTCTTTGTGCCAACATGTTCCCTATACTTTCCTTTTCTTTTGATTTCTTTCCCTACCTTCATCCTTTCCTAATATCCTTAGCCATCTTGCCAAACTTAAAAAATCCAACTTGCCTTATTTATTAGCTTGGCCGACACTTAGGAAAGAATGCAAAAATAATAATCAAAATTTGCAAAAGATGGGATTTGAACCCCTTCCTTCCATGCTCTCCACTTGATGCCTTAACCTCCTTGCCATATGCTCTCTTATGCTAGCAAAATACACACTTATTACCTTAAGCCTTGATGCCACTTGCCTTTTCCCCTTAAGTGCTCAAATACAAAAATTTACCTATAGCCTAACTTGAACTCGTAACTTCCTAGAAACCTCGTAACTTTCCAAAATCACCTTCCTAATAAGTCCAACTTGAAATAATGCCGTTCTCTTGTTCTCAAAATTTTTAAACACTCCTACGCCCAAGGCCCATTGGGCCCAATCCTACTAGGCCCAATTTCGAGTCGTTACACCTAATAACCTAAAATTTAGGACGATTAAAGGACTAAATTGAAAGAGACCGCAAGCTAGCGACCTATACTGGGAGAAACAGGAAAGCTAGAAACTGAATTGGACATGGTTGAGATCCAACTTCGGTTTCAGTTAGGATGGAACTAGCTAGTTCCTTAGTGGGAGACATAATGGTTGAGAATGCACGGTTCTCATAAGGTTGGAAGAAGCGTGGGAAGGGTTATAAATAGTTGGGAAATGACTTTCGAAGGATGATTTTCTTCTCGGTTCTGATTCATTTCTTCTGCTCTTCATCTTCTTCTGAAGCTCGAAGAAGGAGTAGCCATGGAAGGTTCTGCATGGAGCAGACATCATGAGTATGAAGCTAAAAAAGTAGGGAAACCAGTAGGTGGGTAAGGTTCTTCACCCTTCTATGTACATAGGTTAAAGTTAAGAACATCAAAACTATTTTGAGAGTTCTGCATGTTTTTGGAAAATGGGTTTAAGTTAAGAATGTGGAGTATAATCCATGGTTATTTTTTGTTGTAAACTACTGACTGGAGGATGGAAGCTCCGTGCTCGAGAAAAAAAAGATAAGCCATGGAAATGATAAGGATTTAGGTTAGTTCTAAACTCCAAACCCACTGTTATGGTTTACGCTATTTAAGTAGGCGATGGTGGCATAAGCATGAAGCATGATAATATGATATGCATTGCATGAATGTGGGAAACCTTAAGGTATGGGAATGAGGAGAGAACCCATTAGTTACTGCCTCAGGCAAAGCTCCGGAACTTGCGGAGGGAACACTGCGGTGTTTGAGCATCAAGGTTAGGTGGTGTAAAGGAGGTAATGGGGGGGACGATTCAGGAAATGAAATTATGGAATGTTATTTACCGTGATGGCGGTATCAATTGATCCTTTGGGCAACACTGTGACAACTATATATGGCGTTAGACTAGAGATGGAAGAGGCTATAGCAGTCTGGTATATAGTACGTAGCGTAAGACCATGGATGAAAGATGTCATGGCATCATGGTATATGGTAATGATAAGGGCGTAAGACCATGGATGAAAGACACCATGGCAGTAAGGTAAATGGTATAAGGTATACGGTGTAAGACCATAGCCGAAAAATGATATGGAAGGAAGGTATGATGAGTAAGACCATGGATTAAAGACTCCATGACATCCATACAAAGTAAGTCTGCCAAAAGAGTACATATGAAACAGAGAAGTCCACTGGGACAGTAAACACGAAATAGAGATAAAGTCTGGACAGTAAACACGAAATAGAGATAGTTCACTGGGACAGTAAATGTAACACCCCTAACCCGGAACCGTCGCCGGAATAGGGTTAAGAGGCATTACCGAATAATCAAATCATTTCACATCCAAATCACGACACAAAGTCAATCATCATCAAAGCACATCAAAACATAATCAATTAGTCCCTTATTGAGGCCCACGAGACCTTTAACACAAACTAGAGAGGGGTCGGGACTAAACCAGAACACATACAGAAATTCTCAGAAATTTAAAACTTTTCTAAAATACAGGAGAGACACGCCCGTGGGAGGAGACCGTGTGTCCTCCACGGTTTTTAGACACTCCCGTGTGTCCATCCGTGTCTATATACTGACTATATCAACACGGTCACTAGGCACACCTGTGTGTCATGACTGTGTGCTACTAGGCCATAAACTGACTTTTCCAACACGGCCACCAAACACGCCCGTGTGCCATGGCCGTGTGCTCTTAGCTAGCTACTGACTTGTACACCACGACCAGCTGACACGCCCATGTCGAGGCCGTGTGCTATTTAAGCTACATTCTGCCAATTCACCCACGGTCTTAGGCACGCCCGTGTGCCATAACCGTGTGACATTATAGACCATTTACAAGGCCAAATTACCACCCACACAAAGGTCAAACCTACAAGCACTTTTAAGCATGTTCCCACACACAATTTAGCAACCAATATCATGTCATCACATACAATTCACATTACAAAATATGTCAACCTATAAACCATCTTGCTCAACCAAATCACATACACTATCAAGCATGACTCATCCAAAAAATCATTATATTATTATGGCATCAATACTTTACTAATCTTACCATACTTAAAAACATATCACTATCACCAAGCCATACCAAAATGTACTTTTCATCACATAAACATAACTCATTCATAAGTTAACATCATTTCAGTTCCAAGCCAACTCACATGGAAAGGATTAAACATTCCCAAAACATACCATAACTTCTAGCCTATACATGCCATATTTCATCTATTTACATCTTTCCAAAAGTACCAAATTAGTTTGCCGATAGTGCGATAAAGATACTGACAATTCCCGAATCTGAGCTAGCTTTACTGACACTGTAACACAGAGAAATAATCACATAGTAAGCTTTCAAAGCTTAGTAAGTACGAGGCATAATACAATTAACTCATTAAATTGAATCAATCTACAATTTAAAACATCACATAGATAATTTACTTATGATACACAAACTCAACCATGTCTAACCCTCACATAGCATTCCATTCATCTACATCCAAATTCACCAACCACATAGGTTTCATACATATCATCATTCATATCCAATAATCCAATTCAACCATTTATGAAATCATACATAATCTCGTCGACCACAAAGGTTAAATACGTACCTTTTTGTCAACACATAATTACCAATATGCTTCTCAATCACTCGGTTTTACATTACGATCAATCTTTGCTACTCTCTTGATTTATTAACACACTTAGTGCTAATTCAATAAACCGAACTTATAAAGGTATCGCACACACAGTGCCAATTCAATAAGCCAAACTTATATCGGTATCGTACACACAGTGCCAATTCGATAAACCGAAGCTTCAATCTTTTCGAACACACAGTGCTATTCATTTCTATATCTTTTCTAATTTCGCACAATTAGTGCCTCAATTTCAAAATCCACACATAGCATTTCTAATATCATTATCATATACATTTATTCATTCAAATTTAAATCACAAAGATATAGTTTACAACTAGTATTATATCCGAACTTATATCAATATCGCACACACAGTGCTAACCACAAAGCCGAAGTTTATATTACTTCGCACACACAGTGCTAATTATATTGGTCACATTTCCGAATACGCACATATAGTGCCACATAACTCGAGCTCTCACATAGCATTTACAATTTGATATATCATACCATTCATTTCATAACATTAAGCATAGTTAATTACATGCATTATGTCCGGACTTACCTCAGACGTCGAATTATCGAAACGGTCGATTAATCGAGCACTTTTTCCTTGCCTCGATCTCGATCCGAACCTCTCCTTTCTTGGTCTATACACATTCAAATTCAATCCATTAAATCACAAAATCATTCATTTTAGTCCAAACACACACATTTAGGGCATTTTACAAAATAGCCCTCACATTTTCACATTTCGACACCTTAGTCCCTAATTCACAAAATCATCAAATTCACATAATTAGCTTGCACCCATGCCTAACCAAATTCTCACTATATTCATACAAGCCCACACATTTCATTTATTTCACATTTTAATCCTTTAAAATGCTATTTTCTCAATTTAGCCCTAATTAGCTAAATTCATCAAAAGTTTAAGAATAAAACATGTTCATTAAACACATATCTTTCATTTAACACCAACACTCATCACAAAGCTTACCATTTCATCAATGACACATTTTATAAAAATCATCAATTCACAAAATTTAAGCATTGGTTTTGTAGAGCACAAAGCAACGATTACAGAAACGTAGAAATTATCAAAAACTGAGCTCAAAACACTTACCAATTGAAGCTCACTATTGCCGAAATTCACAAAGCCTCAAACCCTCATCTTCTTTTCTTATTTTTGGTTGATGGAAACAAAGATGAGCACCATTTAGCTTTTGTTTTATTTTAATATCAACTTATTTCATGTTTTACCAATTTGCCCTTAATGAATCAACCATTTATCAAGCAAATATTAGGCTATTTATGTCCATCTACCATCCAATAATTTTAATAATGGACTAATTACCTCATAAGGCCTTCACATTAAAAAGAAAACCACACTTAGGTACTTATAAATCAGCACATAACTTTTACTCTTTACGCGATTAAGTCCTTTCTCTTAATTCGGCACACAATCGATAAAATTATCACAAAGAATTTTCACAAAGACTATGTCACATAGAATCAACACCAAAAATAACATTAAATTATTATTTTGACCTCGGATTTGTGGTCTCAAAACCACTATTCCGACTAGGGTCTAAACCGGGCTGTTACAACTCTCCCCCCCTTAGGGATTTTCGTCCCCAAAAATCTTACCAGTGAATAGGTGCGGATATTGCTCTCTCATAACGTTCTTAGGCCCCCACGTAGCCTCTTCAACTCCGTGTTTATGCCATAATACTTTCACTAAGGAAATTCTTTTGTTTCTCAACTCTTTAATCTCTCGTGCCAAAATTCGGATCGGTTCCTCACTATACGACAAGTCTGATTGAATCTCAACCTCAGTAGGAGCAATCATATGAGACGGGTCAGATCTGTACTATCGAAGTATAGACACATGAAACACGTTATGAATATTTTCCAAATCAGGTGGAAACATCAATCTATAAATAACCGGCCCAACTCGTTAAACGATCTCATACGACTTGATTCGAAGTATTTCCTTCCACAGAGATAAAGGCACTCCCGATACAAAGTCTATCATGATTCTTCTATTTCCACTCAGGATTCATAATTGGTTGTAACAAACCGGACGGAACCTGAGGTTAAGCCTTAACTTGGTGGCAACGAAACACTTCGACACAAAGTCAGAGATGTCCCGTTTCATGCCAGGCCACCAATTCAAAATCAACTGAATCAACTATGAATTTTTCGAAACACAAATCTGATATCTAAATCTCAGACAATCATCACTATCAACTCGAAGTTCTGAATCAGAATTCAAATCACATTGAGCTCGTTTTGCTATCATCTCATCATCCATTTTTTGGGCATTACAAATCTGATGTACGAACATCGGTCTCATCTTCAACTCAGCCAAAGCTGAACCATCATCACACAGATCTATCTTAGAATTCATAACTCGCAAAGCACATAAAGACTTCTGACTCAAGGCATCAACAACAACATTATCCTTGCCTGAATGATAATCAATCACAAATTCATAACATAATACGTTCAACTCACTGAATCAAATCAATATACAAAGTAAACCATCATATAGATAGTTTCACCAAAATGCTCAAACTTAACTATATCCGATACTCACTTAACCATCCATTCATCTATTTTTAAATTCATCAACCACGTAGGTTCCATATATACCATTTCCAACACTTAGTTAACGGTCATACATGCTATTCCATGCTTGATACTACACATCAATTGCTCTTTGTTATTTATTCAAATTAATCGCACACTTAGTGCCACCTTTCTCAATTCCACATATAGCATTTCTAGTCAATAATCACATATTCATTCATTTCATAACTTTTAGATATAAATTTAACAACTCGTATTTCCCGCAGCTGATACAATGTGCCCAGAAATCCAACCTCACGCAACCAAAACTAACATTTGCTAAACTTAGCATACAATTGTTTCTCGCGCAAAGTCTATAACACAACTCTCAAGCGCTCGTCATCTTGCATCTCATCACATAAATGAATCAGAATGTCATCAATAATCACCACAATAAAACGATCCACATATGGTTTGAATATACGATTCATCAAATCCATAAACACTGTAAGAGCATTCGTTAGTCCGAAAGGCATAACTAATAATTCATAAATCACAAGCACAGATTCAACTTTCTTATCAGTCACTTTTATGTCAATCACATATGTCAAATAAGCTTCGCAACCCTTTCTTACATAGTTCAAAGCTTTTATTGCAGATACATCAACTGGTACCCCTTTCATATTACTAGATTCAATTCAAACTATCTCACCGTTTTGACTTCTCAAATCTATACTCTTTCGTTTACAATTCAAAATGACATTATGCAAAGTGAGTTAATCCATACTCAAAATTATATCAAATTTATCGAATGGTAATATCATCAAATTAGCTGGAAAGCATATATCCCGAAACATCAATGAATAATTCTTGCACACTTTATCCACCAAGACACACTTATCTAAGGGTTCAATACTCTAGTTACCAATTCAGTAGACTCAACAGGTAGAGTCTTACTTGATACTAAATTCACACACACATACGAATGAGTAAATCTACCAGCGATGATGTCTGGAGATGAAGCTTCCTCTCGTGCACGTATTGCATAAGCTCGGGCAGGTGCTCTCACCTTCGATCTCACAGCGGTATCAGTAATCCCTCTTTGACTTCCACTTACATTTCCGACATTTCTAGGTGATCTACCCCTAGCTATCACATTACTCGGATTCACACTCTGAACATTTTCTTCCTCAGCTAACATTGGGGAATCTCGAATGAAATGTTCTCGTGATCCACATTTATAGCAAACTCTATTGTTGTATTTGCCCCATCATTCTCCCACATGTCTTCTTCCACACCGTCTACACTCAGGTTTGTTGCTTTTAGCACTTTCAACATTTGATTCAATTGGAGCTTGAGTTCTCGGACCAACACTTAGTCTTGCGTGGTCTTTATACGAGTGTTCAAAGGAAGTATTTGATCGGTTTCTTGCATCTTTAAATCTCTTTGTCGAAGGTTGAGACAACTTACTCATCGATCTTTTTCTTTCATCTTGAGCTTCGAAATCGACTTTCTTCTTTTCTTTACTTAGCTCTTCGGCTTTGCAAGCTCTTTCAACTAACACAACAAATTCGTTGATATCAAGTATCCCAACCAACAGCTTAATGTCCTCATTTAGCCATTCTATAAAGCGTTTACACATTGTAGCTTCGGTCGAAACACATTCTCGTGCATACTGGCTCAATCTCACAAATTCTTGCTCGTACTCAGTAACTGACAAACGACCCTGTTTCAGCTCTAGAAACTCTTTACGTTTCTGATCAATGAATCGTTGACTGATATACTTCTTTCTGAACTCAACTTGAAAGAAATCTCAGGTGATTCTCTCTCTCGGAACCACGGATGTCAACGTCTTCCACCAATTATAAGTCGTATCCTTCAACAATGAAACAACACATTCTATACATTCTTCAGGTGTCAACGACATCTCATCGAATACTCGGGTTGTATTCTCGAGCCAAAACTCAGTTCGCTCAGCATCGTCATCAGCTGTGGCCCTAAACTCTTCGGCCCCAAACTTACGAATCTTATCCACAGGAGGCTTATTCAGTCGGATCGGATCTACAGCTTGTGGCACAACAGGTACTTGTGGGGGTGGAGGTTGTGGAGTAGTCGGATTCGTTTGAACTAACTCCAAAAACCACTCACTCAACATTTGAAGGAAGGCTTGTTTAGCCTCTCCTCCCTCACTATTATCATTCGGCCTAGATGTGGCCGGCTCTGTCCCTTGAGCGAGAGCAGGCGCATTACTCTCTACGTCGTCAGTAACTGCTCGATCAGTATCCATTACTAGATGAAAAAAAATTTATAACTGTCAGGATTCATCACACTATCTCAATTTCATATATGGCATGTATAGCTAGACTCACACATGCTACATTAGTCCGAGAATCGACTAAATCGTAGCTCTGATACCAATTAAAATGTAACATCCCTAACCCAGAACCGTCGCCGGAATAGGGTTAAGAGGCATTACCGAACAATCAAATCATTTTACATCCAAATCACGACACAAAGTCAATCATCATCAAAGCACATCAAAACATAATCAATTAGTCCCTTATTGAGGCCCACGAGACCTTTAACACATACTAGAGAGGGGTCGGGACTAAACCGGAACACATACAGAAATTCTCAAAAATTTAAAACTTTTCTAAAATACAGGAGAGACACGCCCGTGGGAGGAGACTGTGTGTCCTCCACAGTTTCTAGACACTCTCGTGTGTCCATCCGTGTCTATATACTGACTATATCAACACGGTCACTAGGCATGCCCGTGTGTCATGACTGTGTGCTACTAGGCCATAAACTGACTTTTCCAACACGGCCACCAAACACGCCCGTTTGCCATGGCCGTGTGCTCTTAGCTAGCTACTGACTTGTACACCACGGTCAGCTGACACGCCCATGTCGAGGCTGTGTGCTATTTAAGCTACATTCTACCAATTCACCCACGGTCTTAGGCACGCCCGTGTGCCATAACCTTGTGACATTATAGACCATTTACAAGGCAAAATTACCACCCACACAAAGGTCAAACCTACAAGCACTTTTAAGCATGTTCCCACACACAATTTAGCAACCAATTTCATGTCATCACATACAATTCACATTACAAAATATGTCAACCTATAAACCATCTTGCTCAACCAAATCACATACATTATCAAGCATGACTCATCCACAAAATTATTATATTATTATGGCATCAATACTTTACTAATCTTACCATACTTAAAAACATATCACTATCACCAAGCCATACCAAAATGTACTTTACATCACATAAACATAACTCATTCATAAGTTAACATCATTTCAGTTCCAAGCCAACTCACATGGCAAGGATTAAACATTCCCAAAACATACCATAACTTCTAGCCTATACATGCCATATTTTATCTATTTACATCTTTCCAAAAGTACCAAATTAGTTTGCTAATAGTGCTATAAAGATGCTGACAATTCCCGAATCCGAGCTAGCTTTGCTGACAATCAGAAAAGCAGAGAAACAATCACACAGTAAGCTTTCAAAGCTTAGTAAGTTCGAGGCATAATACAATTAACTCATTAAATTGAATCAATCTACAATTTAAAACATCACATAGATAATTTACTTATGATACACAAACTCAACCATGTCTAACCCTCACATAGCATTCCATTCATCTACATCCAAATTCACCAACCACATAGGTTTCATACATATCATCATTCATATCCAATAATCCAATTCAACCATTTATGAAATCATACATAATCTCGTCGACCACAAAGGTTAAATACGTACCTTTTTGTCAACACATAGTTACCAATATGCTTCTCAATCACTCGATTTTACATTACGATCAATCTTTGCTACTCTCTTGATTTATTCGCACACTTAGTGCTAATTCAATAAACCGAACTTATAACGGTATCGCACACACAGTGCCAATTCAATAAGCCAAACTTATATCGATATCGCACACACAGTGCCAATTCGGTAAGCCAAATTTATATCGGTATCGCACACACAGTGCCAATTCAATAAACCAAGCTTCAATCTTTTCAACACACAAAGGCTATTCATTTCTTTATCTTTTCTAATTTCGCACACTTAGTGCCTCTATTTCAAAATCCACACATAGTATTTCTAATATCATTATCATATCCATTTATTCATTCAAATTTACATCACAAAGATATAGTTTACAACTAGTATTATATCCGAACTTATATCAATATCGCACACACAAGTATAAAACCACAAAGCCAAAGTTTATATTACTTCGCACACACAGTGCTAATTATATTGGTCACATTTCCGAATACGCATATTTAGTGCCACATAACTCGAGCTCTCACATAGCATTTACAATTTGATATATCATACCATTCACTTCATAACATTAAGCATAGTTAATTACACGCATTATGTCCGGACTTACCTCAGACGTCGAATTATCGAAACGATCGATTAATCGAGCACTTTTTCCTTGTCTCGATCTCGATCCGAACCTCTCCTTTCTTAGTCTATACACATTCAAATTCAATCCATTAAATCACCAAATCATTCATTTTAGTCCAAACACACACATTTAGGGCATTTTACAAAATAGCCCTCATATTTTCACATTTTGACACCTTAGTCCCTAACTCACAAAATCATCAAATTCACATAATTAGCTTGCACCCATGCCTAACCGAATTCTCACTATATTCATACAAGCCCACACATTTCATTTATTTCACATTTTAATCCTTCAAAATGCTATTTTCTCAATTTAGCCCTAATTAGCTAAATTCATCAAAAGTTCAAGAATAAAACATGTTCATTAAACACATATCTTTCATTTAACACCAACACTCACCATAAAGCTTACCATTTCATCAATGGCACATTTTATAAAAATCATCAATTCACAAAATTTAAGCATGGGTTTTGTAGAGGACAAAGCAACGATTACAAAAACGTAGAAATTATCAAAAATCGAGCTCAAAACACTTACCAATTGAAGCTCACTATTGTCGAAATTCACAAAGCCTCAAACCCTCATCTCCTTTTCTTATTTTCGGTTGATGGAAACAAAGATGAGCACCATTTAGCTTTTGTTTTATTTTAATATCAACTTATTTCATGTTTTACCAATTTGCCCTTAATGAATCAACCATTTATCAAGCAAATATTAGGCCATTTATGTCCATCTACCATCCACTAATTTTAATAATGGACTAATTACCTCATAAGGCCTTCACATTAAAAAGACAACCACACTTAGGTACTTATAAATCAACACATAACTTTTACTCTTTACGCGATTAAGTCCTTTCTCTTAATTCGACACACAATCGATAAAATTATCACACAGAATTTTCACATAGACTATGTCACATAGAATCAACACCAAAAATAACATTAAATTATTATTTCGACCTCAAATTTGTGGTCTCGAAACCACTATTCTGACTAGGGTCTAAATCGGGCTGTTACAGTAAACACAATGTAAGTCTGCTGGGATGAGGAAAAAGAGGCAAGAAGGGTATAAGATCATAGGTAGGTTATGGTATCCCATAGAGACTGCCAGAAAATAAACGCGGATGGTCAATTGGACATCAGGTGCAAGGTATAGGCATGTGCGACCAGTATGAGAAACCACACAGGTGGAAGAAAAAGTCAAAAGAAAGTGTAAGTAGTGGCAAGCGGATCATGAGGAATCTACCAAAAATGATGAAAGTGGTAAGGAATACTGTAATAACCGAAAAGGCATGAACAAAGAGTCGATAGGAATTGGGGAAAGATAGGCCACGCGGGAGCTGACCTAAATATGAAAATGTAAGAAAGGAAAATCATTCAAAGATCGCAAGAAAGGATCCAAAATCAAGAACCACCAGGAAGTGCAAAATGAAGTGGTATGTGAGAAACAAATCTCGTAAGGGGAATGAGAATTCCCTTTCCAGGATAAGGATTATGCCTAGGGGACAAAATGTCCGTCAAGACTATTCCTCTTGGAGGAAAGTCTATGGCTGGTATACCACCACAATGATAGCAGTAAGGAGGAAACGAGCAAGTGAGATGGTAGGCTTGTATAGCATATGACGATAATTTAGTTGTTCATTTTGGGATAGGTAAAGTCCCAGGTTAGTCAGGAGGATAAGGTGGATCACTTGAAGTAACCCCACCATGGTTATCGAAAGGTTGGAACAAGAATGAGTTCACCAGGGTGGCTAGGTTAGTGGTAAGACAACACTATGCAAAAATGATAACAAGTCCTTTGGGACTAGTGTATATGAAGAGGGAGCCCGCCAAGGACTAGCCCGACCACGGAAGTCTGCAAAGGAAGGTACACTCTAAGAATCCTTGGGCGTATAGTTGAGATAGAAACTACAAGGGTTCATGAAGTAAAGCTAGAGAACAGCCAGGTCAAGTTGGGTTAATGCACACCCCGTGCAAGGGAGAAAGTATAATGAAAGACCAGAAGAAAGGATAGGAATCGCTGGTATAGAGAAGTATCAGAGGATTAAGTGGAGTCCGCCACCTTGATGTAGAACACTCACGTTGAGCGAACAGGAACTATTTAGGTTTATTTTATTTTATAATGTTGCCCTTGTGTGATATGGTTAATTTGTAGTACAAAGAAGGAACTCACTGAGTTCACTTGAACTTATCTGAGTTTTCGTAATGATCGTAGGATTTACGAGGTGGATCGAGGACTCCAAGGAGGGACCAAGCCAGATGGAGTGAGATTGAGGATCACAGGTAGTTGGAGTCATGCACATAAGAATAGGGTACTATTGGAGGCTATGCCTCAAGATAAAGCATGGTGTGGCTAGACGTCGTCTTTAGAGTCTAAACATTTAGGACAAATAGTCATTGGTAAGATTTTAAGAAATTCTTGTAAACGAACAGTTTGATTAGAGATAGAAATGAAACTAAAGGATTAAACATTCAATGTCTTTAAGCCTTGGATGTAAGGATTATTTTAAATTTATTACTAGACAGTTTTACTTTTAGACTATTTTATAGCAGCTAAGTTAGTAAATTTTAGTATAGGTACTTTGTGATGCTCCATACTCGGATCTGAAGGAGGGTCGAGCATGGGGTATTACAAATTTAGTGGTATCAGAGCTATAGGTTTAGCCAGTCCTCTAACTAGAAGATGGAAAGAAGTTCCTTTAAGTGCATGGAGATTGAACTGGCTAAGTCTTTTGAGTCTCCAGCATATATGCCGTATGTGGATGCATGCGCCTAGAATGGTGAATTGAGAGGTAAGTACCAATAGTTGAATATATGTAGAAAGTATATACATGAGAAAATGTGGTAGTACAAATTCCAAAAATTACATGTTGAAAGAGGATACAAGGAAACTGTAAATAAGGAAGTACAAGTAGATAAATGTGGAACAGGAGAAGTACATAAAATGAAAGTACAAGTATTAGAGAAATGAAGTTTCCTTAAATAGAAGGTGTAAGGGAAAATAAAGCCTTCTGATGTGCCAAGTGGCTTGTCGTGTCTGTGGCGGCTATGCTTCTTCCTAGCTGGTCTTTAGGAAGATGTAGGTATGAACTTACTTGGTTCTTGAGGGTGGAACTCAAGGATGGCAAGGCCGAGTTTGCTTACACAAGAGGAGAAACCAAGGCAAGTGGCTACTTCAAGCCAACCTATTTTGTTTCACTTCCTCTCTGAATGGTGGGTTAGGATATACCTCGCCCTGTCAGCCAAAGAGGGAAGTGAGCGGCGCTGGCATGGTTTCCCCACCATGTTAAAGTAGGAGCTACAGTGAACTAGGTGCATGGGAGAAACCTCTCCAGTTCTTGACAAGGGCTCTCTCCACGTTCTGGGCTGATTGGAAGTAAAACCAGTATGTAATTCACAACAGTAGGACTTCTCCTCCAAGAGAGGGTAAGGTAGTTGGTGGAAGTGCATGGTCAACCTTTCATTCGATCCATGGTGAGACCACAAGTAAGGTAGGAAAAACAAATTTCCTGAGGTAATAGGTAAACTCCCATAGAGTATTAGGTTGTCAGGCCAGGAAAGAAATGGAGATTGAGGAAGTTAAATTTTGGGTAAAGTTTTGGTGTTAGGAGTAGTAGAGGAAAACTACACTACAATATTGTATATTAAGTGAGAAAAGAAAGATGGGAGAATAAACTGAAAGATGAACTGAATTTGGATCAAACAAAAGGGGCTTGGAGGAGTATGAACTTCCTCACCATGTTCTGGTTACTTATAGTTGAATTCTTTCGTTACTCGTCTACGAATCTCGCTTTTCCTTTCTCTCAAGACGGCATGATATCATCTTTAGCTATATTCGGTAACTCAATCATAAAAAAAAATATCAATTCACATTCAAATCACATTCAAACACATAATCAAAATATTTTTCATTTTAGTCCCTATATACGAGATATTGGTATTTTTCAATATCGGATTAAAATCTGATTTCACATTCTTTCGCTAGGGACCTTATACTTTATATCTATAACATTATTTCATGAAAGTTTTCATTTTATTCAACTTAGTCTCTAATGTCACAAAGTTATCTAACAAGCTTAACTTAGTTTCCAACTTTGTCCTTATAAAAATCTAAACTTACTAACTACCGATTTCTTCAAATCAAGCACAAAATCATCAATTATGTTTTAATGATAACTTGCTAAACATCAACTAATTGAACAAATTAACATATGGGCTAGCTATATTAAGCTCTCATGACCATGAATTTATAAAAAAAATGAAGAAGCTTGATTACCTATGGAAATTGAATGGCCAAATGTATGCTTGGAAGTTGAAATTTACTTTCCCTTTATTCTTAGCTAGGACAGGGGAAGAAGATGATATAGGTTTCACCTTTCAATCCACTAATATATATATTGTAATTAAAATTTAATTAACCTTAATTAATCATGTTTATTAACTTAATTTAACATTTATTTATTCATTAATCTTAATTATAACCATTTAATGGCCATTATTATTACCAACTATTTGTAACAGCCCGATTTTGGGCCTAGTCAGAATAGTGGTTTCGGGGCCACAAATCCGACAAATAAAATCTTATTTTTATTATATTTTTATGGTCTACGATTTCACGGAAAGATTTCATGAAAATTTCGTTCGAAAATTTCGACGTTTGGGCACTCAATTTAGTCAAAAGGACTAAATAGTAAATAGTGCAAAAGTTGAGTTCCACATGTTAGAAGTGTCCAATTGTTATGAAGTTTTAAATTGGAGGTCCTTAAATGGTAATTAGACCATTGGTTAATTTGTTGGACATAAATGGATATGAAATAGGTGAAATAGAATATTTTTAAGTTAGGGGCATTTTGGTCATTTAGTGATTAAATGATTAAATAAACAAAATTAAAAGCCAATTTTTGACCACCTTCAACCCCATGGCTGAATTTCACAAGGGGAAACCATGGCTAGGGTTTTTCAAGCTTCCAAGCTCGATTGTAAGTCCGTTCTAGCCCCGTTTTTAATGATTTTTACGTTTTTGAAATCATCGTAACAAGATCTATCTATTTCTACCACTAATTTGAGATATGGTTAAAGTCTAGGGTTTTGACCCATGATGAATATGTGTGTATTTTTGTGTTTAATGGTAGAAAATGCATGTTTATGGTTAGAGAAATGACTTTTACTAAGTGATTTTAGGTGAAAATGCTAAAAAAGAACTAATTTGTAAAAGTTATAAAATGTGTGATAAAAGTGTGTTTTGATGGAAATTGTGGGCTGTTATAGTTATGAAAATGGTTTGGCTAGGCTTAAAGCACAAAGAAATTGAATGAAAATCATTTTACGAGCCTAGGGGAAAATTGTAAATATGTGAAACTTTAGGGGCAAAAACGTAATTTTGCCATAATATGATTTTTGGGTCACATTGAATAAGTGACTAATAAATAAATTAAATTTGATATTATAGATCAAGGGAAATGAGGTTTGGAACTAGAACGAGGGAAAAACGAGAAATTGACGAATAAGTCCATTTTAGCGATTGTGCTATCGAGGTAAGTTTGTATGTAAATAATGCATCGTTTTTACTTATGTTTTCATATTTTGATAAATGGTATGAATTGTGGCTGAATATTTGATGTAATTGACAAAATATCAACAAGTGAGAAATTTCCCAGTTGAACCTTAGGAATAAAAATGGATACGAGTGACATGTTCACTAGAAACCTATGTGAAATCTAAGTGAAATAAGTAATCTGGGTGCTGGTCCGTATGTTGTACCAGTGGCTGAGTTATCCGGCATGTGTCACGAATACTCGACAGCTTGTGTAAGCAGCACCGTGTAGTTTCGTCATGACCGACAGCTTGTGTGAGCAGACCCGAGATTGTGACTATGTGAAATGGGTGCTGGTCTTATAAGTTCTACCAGTGGCTGGATAATCCAGCATGTGTTGCGGATACCTGACAGCTTGTGTGAGCAGCACTGAGTAGTTACGTATGACCGACAACTTGTGTGAGCAGACCCGTGAATGTGATTAGCTCGAGAGAGAGCCTATGTGAAAAGTGTGATATGAAGTATCTTTGGCTACAAGTGTGGTACTTATGTGCAAACTTCCGATGTATCCAATAATATTCCGATGTGTTCAATGGGAAAATGACTAAGTGTAATTGAATGTGATTATGTGATGAACAAGTGCAGGTACATGTGTATATATATTCATGAGCAATGTGCTCGATATGTGATCGAACTTTGGTAAGGTTGATATGGAGTAAGTGTTACAATGAAGACTTGTAAATATTTGATGATGACTAGCTATTGGCATGGCTAATTATGGATATACTTTAGTGTTATATGTGTTTAAATGAGAGTTAATACAAAGAAATTATGAAAGAGTAAAATTTGCAGTAAAACAGTTTTGGGACAGCAGCAGTTACATGTCATTGAAAAATCACCAAAAATGGTGGAAATTGAATTAGAAGTTAAATAAGATATGAAATTAAATATTATCGAGTCTATTTTTGCATAAAAGAAACAGTGTAAGCGAAAGAATTTCATATTCTAAGATATTTGAATTTTTGTGAGACAGGGTCAGAATGATTTCGGAATCCCCTGTTCTGACTTTGGAAAATCACTACAAATTGTATAAAAATAATTATGGTTTATAATTTATATGCTTAAATTTATTAATGAGTCTACCTGAAATATAAACAATCTGGAACATCATCCGAATCACGTACGAAGAGATAATTAATTTTTAGTGAAGAAGGGGCGAAACTGTTAGACAACAGAACAGGGGAGAATTTAAAGAATAAACTGTACTTATTGGCTAAACAAAAAATTCTGAAAATTTTATGGTGAGAAGATCTGTGAGTCTAGTTTCAGGGAAAATTAACGAATCTTAATTTGAAGTTCTGTAGCTTGAGATATAAATAATTTAGAGACTGTGACTCGAGTAGACAGCTTGAGATAAACATGAGTAAATAGTGGAACTATGTGCAATTATGATTGTATTATCTTCAGAACATATTGTGAAAACTTATAAAAGAATGTTAATAAATTACTTATTATTTACATACCTACTTACTAAGCTATAATGCTTACCCCCCTTCCTTTCCTTTTTCTTATAGTGTCACAGATGCTAGCTCGAGTTGGAGGTCGTCGGAGATTCTATCACATTAACAAGTTATTGATTGGTATTGTATCAACGATTTTCAAGTATTTTTAAGTCTATGGCATGTATAGGAACTTGATTTATGTGTGTATATGTTAATATGAGTTGGCCTAGAATGTTGGCCTATGTTATTAGAAGGTTATTGTTGTATAAGGCCGTTTAATGTTGCTAATAATTGTTATGTTATAAGTCTATGATGATGCATTTCAAGGATGTGTATGCTTGCATGTGAATGGTTAAGTGTGTGTGTGTGATTATGCATGATGAATGTGGTTTGTAAATGGTGTGTGGATGTCTTAGTGTGGATGTTTGAATGCTTAATAATACCATGTTGTGTGATGATAAATTTTGTATAAATGTATAAGTGTTTTGGGGTGGCAAAAGGCTTGGTAAATAGCCTTACTGGTGGCCACACGGGTAGCCACACGGCCATGTGCCCAGGGTGTGTGAAGTCTGCACTTGATTTTTGAAAATTCAAAACGCCACACGGTCTAACACACGGGCGTGTATCTCGGCTGTGTGAAGGACATGGCCTTGGACACGGGCGTGTGCCCCTGTTTTTCAAGAAATTTTTCAGTGCTTTCAAAAGTTCTCGGTTTAGTCCAGGACCACTTCCAAGGTATGTATTGGGCCTCGTAGGACCTATTTAGGGACTCAAAGATAAAAAAATTTGAAAATTTTTATTTTGGATGAAATTTTATGACTCAGTTTAATACGTTTACAAGTGTATGTGTTCCGGTAATGCCTCGTACCCTATTTCGGCGTCAGATATGGGTAAGGGGTGTTACATTTAGTGGTATCAGAGCTAAGGTTTAGTCGATTCTTGGACTAACATAGCGTGTGCAAGAGTCTTGCTATACATGCCATAAGTGAACTATGATAGTGTGATATCTCCTGACTCCGATGAAATTTGTTTTGGTTAAAGCAGGGATGCTTTCCAACCGAGCTACCATCGATAATGCTGAAAAGGGGTTAAGTAAGTTCATGTAACTTAGTGAATATATTGATTTGCCTGAATTGATTCTCTATGATTTGCGATGATGTGTATGTGTTAATGGATACAATGGATTAACCATAAGTTAGGAATATGGATAAAATGTTATCGTTCCGATTGATCATTGCATTTCGATATATCAGAGTGACTTTTTGCAGTGAATAACATGAAAAATTTATTTTGAGATGAGCTTATTACGATTGGTTGATATTTATATGTGATAATGCTGAGCGTGTTACTAAGATATTTGAAAATGTGTTCATAATTAGTAGAAACTTAGAGATGTGTAATCAAAGTACATGATATTGTGTTGGTATTAAATGCTATATTGTATGTGTGTGTGTATGAGAGTCAAAACTTTAAAGGCTTTGCAATCTTCACCCCCTTACCGGTATAGTGTCATATGACGAAGTTCACGAGATTTATATTGAATAAGCTTACAAGTGGGGAAACTAAAGAGTTCAGTGGTGGAATAATTAATGATGTGATTAGAGATGGGAATGATTTAGCGAGCAAAAACGGTTATGAGAGAGATATCAGATTATTCTAAAGATTATTTGGAATGCACAAAGCCACAGCTAGAGAAGGAGTTAATTTCAGTTAAATCGACTCATTCAGGTATGATTTCTAAAGATTGTATTTATCGGGAATTCTTCTAAGTTGATTTTGTTAATGAATGAAATATTATGAGATTAGTGATGATAGAATTAGTCAGAAGAATAATGTTTGAAATGTAAAGATGTTTGAGTATGACAGTTACAGTTGAGCAATTTACGACTATCTCTTTTGGATATTCTATGTGTTTATATATTCTCAAAGGCATTTGTAATTTCTCGTTTTCTGATGAAAGTATCGTTGGTTTGATTGATCTATGATCGGCATTCCACTATCTTCTATTGGTATTCTATTCCGTTACGTCTGAGATAAAAAGTTGATAGTGAATTCATATGAAATCGTTTCTTCTGCTTTCTTTTGATCATTGTCCTATTTACATTTATATGGAAAATGTATTATCTCTGTTACAATTGACTTCGGAATGTATGAACAGTGTTTCTTTTTCTTCTGGTTTTCTCTGAGGAATCGTCAGGATCTCTATTATTTCATATGAGTGGTGTTCTCGAACATTCAGTATGGCCTTGTATCTCGGATTTCATCATCTCGGATTTCTTATCATCCTTATTGTTTAATTTATCAAGTATGGCTTATCTTTGAAGTCGATATCGGCAAAAGTTTGGATTATGACAGTCAAGTTCAAATTGTATACTGATTTTCTTCCCTCGGATAATTTTGATTGTTATCAGTGAGTTCAAGCAAGATGTTATGTTTTGTCTGAGTTAATACAGTTAGTAAATATCTGTGACTGGCATGTTGAAAGAACTATGAAAGATTGTATGTTTGAACTGTCCTAACAACATGAAGAAAGGAGCATTTTGTTATGTTATTATTTGATAATCGAAATCGACTTAGTTGTTCTTATCAAAGTGAATTGGTCAGTTGAAATGTGATTTGAGTTACATGTAGTTAAAGCTGTTCTAAATGATATGGTTATCACATATACAAAAATTCGGATGGTCTGTGCATGTTAGCAAAGTTGAAAACAGTTGAAGATACTATTAACCGAAGCTCTGGTTCTGAGTTCAGTTTGAATTGAGTAATGAATTCATGATTTTTCAGTGATGTACTATCGAACGGATTGGAATGTGTTTTATTACTAGAATGTAAAGTGATGGTTCATGTTTTCATACGGTTAATGTCACATGTTCCCTGATTTCAAGAATTAAAGTATCGAATGTCATAGAAAGATCTGAAGTTAAGATAGTGTTAAAGACTTGAGCTATTGAAATATCGCGAGTAGTTATTGATTAATCTCTGGGAAAGTAGATATAGTCACAAATGTTATCGGATTGTGATTGATCGTTCGTGTAAAGATTTCTTGTTTAACAAACCAGCCGAGTAAGATGTTTCTGGGATTATTCGATTATGCAAAGTATCAGTCTCCATTATTTCGGATTGAGATCCAAGGGCTAAATCCCAATTATGGAAAGAGCTACAGGAAACTATGAATACGCAATTGCATCTTGGCACGGTAATACACCTGTAAATCGGTGGTAAGTCTGAGAGAGTAATTCAAAACTTTGACGATATGCTCCGACACGAGGTGTTAAAGTTCAAAGGTGACTAGAAAGAGATACGAGGTTGATTTGATTTGTGATTCTGAGAAATTAGTGGAAGTGATTCATGAGAGTTGAAAGCAATTTCTTCTGGTAAGATTTTCGGGGACGAAAATCCCTAAGGGGGAGAGTTGTAACAACCCGATTTTGGGCCTAGTCAGAACAGTGGTTTCGGGGCCACAAATACGACGAGGAAAATCTTATTTTTATTATATTTTTATGGTCTACGATTTCACGGAAAGATTTCGTGAAAATTTCGTTCGAAAATTTCAACGTTTGGGCACACAATTTAGTCAAAAGGACTAAATTGAAAATAGTGCAAAAGTTGAGTTCCACATGTTAGAAGTGTCCAATTGTTATGAAGTTTTACATTGGAGGTTCCTAAATGGTAATTAGACCATTGGTTAATTTTTTGGACAAAAATGGATATGAAATAGGTGAAATAGAATATTTTTAAGTTAGGGGCATTTTGGTCATTTAGTGATTAAATGATTAAATAAACAAAATTAAAAGCCAATTTTTTTCCATCTTCAACCCCATGGTAGAATTTCACAAGGGGAAACCATGGCTAGGGTTTTTCAAGCTTCCAAGCTTGATTGTAAGTCCGTTCTAGCCCCGTTTTTAATGATTTTTACGTTTTTGAAATCCTCGTAACAAGATCTATCTATTTCTACCACTAATTTGAGATATGGTTAAAGCCTAGGGTTTTGACCCATGATGAATATGTGTGTATTTTTGTGTTTAATGGTAGAAAATGCATGTTTATGGTTAGAGAAATGACTTTTACTAAGTGATTTTAGGTGAAAATGCCAAAAAGGACTAATTTGTAAAAGTTATAAAATGTGTCATAAAAGTTTGTTTTAATGGAAATTGAGGGTTGTTATAGTTATGAAAATGGTTCGGCTAGGCTTAAAGTACAAAGAAATTGAATGAAAATCATTTTACGAGCCTAGGGGCAAATATGTGAAACTTTAGGGGCAAAAACGTAATTTTGCCATAATATGATTTTTGGGTCACATTGAATAATGTGATTAATAAATAAATTAAATGTGATATTATAGATCAATGAAAATGAGGTTTGAAACTAGAACGAGGGAAAAACGAGAAATTGGCGAATAAGTCATTTTCACCAATTTTGCTATCGAGGTAAGTTTGTATGTAAATAATGCATCGTTTTTACTTATGTTTTCATATTTTGATAAATGGTATGAATTGTGGCTGAATATTTGATGTAATTGACAAAATATCGACAAGTGAGAAATTTCTCGGTTGAACCTTAGGAATAAAAATGGATACGAGTGACATGTTCACTAGAAACCTATGTGAAATCTAAGTGAAATAAGTGATCTGGGTGCTGGTCCGTACGTTCTACCGGTGGCTGAGTTATCCGGCATGTGTTACGAATACTCGACAGCTTGTGTAAGCAGCACCGTGTAGTTTCGTCATGACCGACAGCTTGTGTGAGCAGACCCGAGATTGTGACTATGTGAAACGGGTGCTGGTCTTATAAGTTCTACCAGTGGCTGGGTAATCCGGCATGTGTTGCGGATACCTGACAGCTTGTGTGAGCAGCACTGAGTAGTTACGTATGATCGACAGCTTGTGTGAGCAGACCCGTGAATGTGATTAGCTCGAGAGCGAGCCTATGTGAAAAGTGTGATATGAAGTATCTTTGGCTACAAGTGTGGCACTTATGTGCAAACTTCCGATGTATCCAATAATATTCCGATGTGTTCAACGGGAAAATGACTAAGTGTAATTGAATGTGATTATGTGATGAACAAGTGCAGGTACATGTGTATATATACTCATGAGCAATGTGCTCGATATGTGATCGAACTTTGGTAAGGTTGATATGGAGTAAGTGTTACAATGAAGACTTGTAAATATTTGATGCAGTTACATGTCTTTGAAAAATCACCAAAAATGGTGGAAATTGAATTAGAAGTTGAATAAGATATGAAATTAAATATTATTGAGTCTATTTTTGCATAAAACAAATGGTGTAAGCGAAAGAATTTCATATTATGAGATATTTGAATTTTTATGAGACAGGGTCAGAATGATTTTGGAATCCCCTGTTCCAACTTTGGAAAATCACTAAAAATTGTATAAAAATAATTATGGTTTATAATTTATATGCTTAAATTTATTAATGAGTCTACCTTCAAACAAACTGGAACATCATCTGAATCCCGTACGAAGAGATAATTAATTTTTAGTGAAGAAGGGGCGAAACTGTTAGACAGCAGAACAATGGAGAATTTAAAGAATAAACTGTACTTATTGGCTAAACAAAAAATTCTGAAAATTTTATGGTAAGAAGATATGTGAGTGTAGTTTCAGGAAAAATTAACGAATCTTAATTTGGAGTTCTGTAGCTCGAGATATAAATAATTTAGAGACTGTGACTCGAGTAGACAGCTTGAGATGAACATAAGTAAATAGTGGAACTATGTGCAATTATGATGGTATTATCTTGAGAACATATTTTGAAGACTTATAAAAGCATGTTAATAAATTACTTATTTTTTACATACCTACTTACTAAGCTATAATGCTTACCCCCCTTCCTTTCCTTTTTCCTATAGTGTCATAGATGCTAGCTCGAGTTGGAGGTCGTCGGAGATTCTATCACACTAACAAGTTTTTGATTGGTATTGTATCAACGATTTTCAAGTATTTTTAAGTCTATGGCATGTATAGGAACTTGATTATGTGTGTATATTTTAATATGAGTTTGTAACACCCCAAACCCGGCTCAAACACTATGACCGGATCTGGCATGTCACTAGGAAAGACTGCTAAAAGAGTTACGAGTCTTAGAAGGTCTTTAATTTAAACTTTCTTAAAAGCCTCAAGTTTCGGGGTTCCATTGCAAGCACAATATTTATTTAAGATAAAACTTTAATTAATCAAACCTTGTGTTTTAAGTGAAAGTTGAAAACACCTATCGTTTACTAGATTAAACCCAAAGGTGGTGGCAAAATCTCTTTTTGTTTTTAAAAGAAGTGTTGTTTGTCCGATTGAGAAGAAAACTTTCGTTCGTATTTTATAAAAACATTTTGTCGAGTAATTTATATTAAATACATCCAAAGATTAAATTTAAAATTTACCCAAATTAGAAGTGGCCTTATTACATTTCCAAAATCCCGAAAATTTAAAGAAAATAACGTTCTATTTAAAAAGAAAGAAACCGTGTACTGCCACCTCGTAGTCCCCTCCGCCCGGTCTGTGAACTAAGTGTTACCCATGCATGATGTTAAACAAGCAGAGTGAGTCAAAAGACTCGGTGTGCAATAACCAAACACCCTTTATTGGGCTCAAGCCCGTTAGAACAGATTGGCCTTAGCCCCCACAGTACAGAATAGCACAATAACATATGCATGATGATGCAGAACCCATTCCAACCTAAACTTCCATCTGCTAGACACCATTGATGGCAGTCATGTTGCCCACCGTCAGAAATTTTGACGAAGTCACCAGGCTGAAATGGCACAAGCCACCAGATTATCAGAGTTGTGACAGAGTCACCAGGCTGAAATGGCACAAGCCACCGATTATCGAGTGTGACATAGTCACCAGCCGAAATGGCACAAGCCACCAGATACACTTCCCCTTCTATTCATGGCATATTTTCCCCCATGCAACATGAAATCATGGTGTGAGCATGCAACATATCTCAACATGTATCAAATGCAACACAAACTCACGTCAAAATAATCGCATAATTATCACAAATACAAATCACTAACCTGATGTCTCGCTTTTACTTACCATATATAGAAGAACAACTAATGCTGTTATTTCGGCATCTCACCGTATATACACATACTTAAAAGTAACAAAAAAGAGGTGTGAATATTACACACCTGAACACGAGGAGGAATAAGCTCTCAACACTATCGACACTCTTGGAAGAGGGAGCGACTGCGATCTGCCTATTCTGTTCTGACGTCGGTCCACAACCCGGTGGCCAGTCCCATACTGCCGATACTGCACGTCGCTTAAACTTAGGGGCTGGGACTACTGGTCCAACCCTCTCCTTTGATCGACTGGCATTTGATTCCATGTAAGAGATCTTGGTCAGCAGATACTTAAGATCCCGAAAAAGAGAGATAGGATTCGGAGATTGGCTGTTCCTCGGACTTGGAACTTAAATGGTTCAGCTAACGATATTTCCTGGATTAAGCACCCCCAAAGAGAGAAGATGATAAAAGAAGAGAAGTCAATATGATTGCATCCCCAAGCCAATTAGCCATTCGGCTTTGGCTACCAAATACCGAAAGAAGAACAGAATAATGATGGTAGAGTCTCCCTTACCTTCACAACCAAACTGATGAAAGATCCGAAGCAGATGCCTAGCACTTGTCCCACAGTATTCGTCTTAACACAGAGGACCCAAACTACACCCAAGAAAATTCGGCACAAGTTACTATAACAAAGAAGATTCGGCAATGATCAAGAGTGGAAGAGAATGAAATGGAAGAACCAAAATAAGAGAAAGGGAGATTCAATAAAGGCTCAAGGGTTTCGGCAACACAATAAGAAGAGAGGAAAGTTTTGGAGAAAAGAATGATGAGGGGAAAATAGGGAAAGAAGAACAAAGATGTAGTGCAACAGGTTTCGATTTTAGAAGGTGAGTAGAGAAGAAGAAGGAGAAAACAAAAGATTGCAAGGGAAAGCTGGTGCTTTCGGTTGTGAAGTTTAAGAGGATGAGTAGGGAGAAAAAGAAGATAAAGAAAAGATGCACTAATGGTCTCCTCACCTTCGGCTATAGGTCCAAAGAAGAAAAAAAGAAAATTGGCTAGGCACATTCGGCATATAGGTACTAAGAACCCAAAGAGAACGAAGGAGCTTCAAGAGAACCTACCAACATCGGCACCATCTACTTTCGTAGTGACCGAATGCACTACAAAAGAACAAAGAAAACTTAAAACCCTTACTAACTTTCGGCACACCCGCCAACAAAACAAAACCGACCTTTTCTCCCCCTACATCAAGCATCCAAAAATTCGGTAACCTACCTCACCAACACCAAATCCCCAAAATTTCTCCTAACTTCACTCTTGGTCACATATTTGAATCAATTTGAATTATTCAAAATCCCCTTTTTACTCTTGTCCATCCTTTTGAAATATTTGATTAAGTCCACCTCCACCTTTCAAGGCTCCTAACCGAATCCATCATCCAAGCTCCTTAGGCGCATAAGAAAAATAAAATTCCACATTGTCTTGACGCACGCGAGTCGAACCTGCTCCCTCACCGCCCCCGAGGCGTCACTTACCTGAACCTTAAGTGGCGCCTCCTTGCCACTTTACCATTTAAATTATTGTGTCAATAACCACAAGCAATAACCCTTAAGTCCTGCCCCAACTAGCTTTACCCTAAAGTGCCCAAAATTAAAATTTTGGCCAAGGTTTCGACTTAACCCCGAGCCTTCCCAGGGACCCCAAACACACACAAACAATAGATAAGGCAAACCAAACACACAGAAGCATAAAAGATGCATAGCCCCTAATCCAGGATGTTACAGCTCTACCCCCCTTAAAGAAATTTTGGCCTCAAAATTACCTGGTCAGAAGAGGTGAGGGTATTACTGTCGCATTGCATCCTCTGGCTCCCACGTCGCCTCTTCCATACCGTGATTTTGCCACAAGACTTAACCAACGGGACCGATTTCCTTCTTAGCACCTTGACGTCTCGTTCCAAGATCTGGATCAGTTCCTCCTCATAAGACAAGTCTGACCTTACCTCAATCTCCTCTACTGGCACGACGTGAGACGGATCCGAACGGTAGCGTCTTAACATTGAAACATGGAACACATCATGTATCTGTTTCAATTCTGAAGGTAACTCCAGCTGATACGCCATTGGTCCCACATGTTTCAAAACCCGATAAGGCCCAATAAACCTGGGACTTAGCTTGCCCTTCCGTCCAAACCTCATCACCTTCTTCCACGGTGAAACTTTCAAGAAAACCTGATCACCTACTGAAAACTCTATCTCCTTTCGCTTCAGATCTGCATATGAGTTTTGCTCGCTTGACGCTCCCCTTCAATCGAGTCCGAATCAACTTAACCTTCTCCTCTGTCTCTGCAACCAACTCGACCCAACATCCGACGCCACCCAATTCTGTCCAACAGGTAGGAGTACGACACCTCCGCCCATATAACGCTTCATAGGGCGCCATCTGAATACTAGATTGGTAGCTGTTGTTGTATGCGAATTCTGCCAACGGTAAGAACTCTTCCCAACTACCCCTGAAGTCGATGACATAACCTCTCAACATATCCTCCAAGATCTGAATTACTCTCTCAGACTGACCATCAGTCTGTGGATGAAAAGCTGTGCTAAAGTCCAATCTTGTACCCAATGCTCGATGCAAAGGTGCTCCTCGTAATCACGACGTAAACCTAGGGTCTCTATCTGATATGATCGATACTGGTACCCCATGCAACCTCACAATTTCTGCCACATACAGCTTAGCCAACCTCTGAAGAGAATAGTCGACACGAACAGGTATGAAATGAGCGAACTTCGTCAACTGATCCACGATCACCCATACCGAATCTTTCTTCGTAGGCATAAGTGGTAGCCCACTAACAAAGTCCATAGTGATCTTTTCCCATTTCCACTGTGGAATCTTCACTGGCTGTAATAACCCCGAAGGCAACTGATGCTCCGCTTTTACTTGCTGACACGTTAAACACTTTCCCATAACCTCCGTAACTTCCCGCTTTAATCCAGGCCACCAGAACTGTTCACGCAGATCCCGGTACATCTTATTCCCTCCAAGATGCATAGCGTAAGGCCTACTATGCGCTTCCTGAAGAATCATCTGCCTCAACCCGACATCCTTCGGCATGCAAACCTTTTCACGGAAACACAAAACCCCATCACCGTTCAAATTATAATCTTCTACCCCACCATTCTGAACTTGCAGAAGTCGAGCAGTCAAGACATCATCCGATAACTGCTTCTCTTTAATCTGATTTACCCACGTCGGTTTCACTTGAAGTTCAGCTAACAAACTTCCATCATCAAACAGACTGAGATGAGCAAACATTGCCCTTAAATCTGTTATTGCCTTCTGACTTAACGCATCAACCACCACGTTAGCTTTTCCCGGATGGTATTCTATTGAGCAGTCATAGTCCTTCAACAGCTCCACCCACCTTCGCTGCCTTAAGTTCAACTCCTTCTGAGTTAGAAGATATTTCAAACTCTTGTGGTCGGTGTAGATAATGGACTTATCTCCATACAGATAATGTCTCCAGATCTTCAGAGCGAAAACTACTGCAGCCAACTCCAAATCATGCGTGGGATAGTTCATCTCATGCGGTCTTAACTGTCGAGACGCATACGCAACAACCTTCCCATCTTGCATTAACACACACCCTAACCCCGTGTGTGAAGCGTCACAATAAACTACGAACTCTTTTCCAGCCTCAGGCTGAATCAAAACTGGAGCCTCTGTCAAAATCCTCTTCAGCTTCTCAAAGCTTTCCTGTTGCTTGCTAGTCCAAACAAATGGTACCCCTTTCCTCAGCAACTTAGTTAAGGGTGCCGTAATTAAGGAGAAACCCTCAACAAATCTTCTGTAGTAACCTGTCAATCCCAAGAAACTTCGGATCTCCGCCATAGACTTAGGCGGTTTCCAACCTAACACAGCTTCAATCTTCCGGGGATCAACCCTAATCCCTTCTGCCAATACCACATGTCCCAGAAAAGTAACTTCCTTCAACCAAAACTCGCACTTGCTAAATTTGGCGTGCATAACCGCTTCTCTCCTCAAAATCTGCAAAACCACCCAAGATGTGAATCGTGCTCCTCTTCTGTCTTGGAATATACCAGAATGTCATCTATGAACACTACAACGAACCGGTCCAAATAGGGTTGGAAAACCCGGTTCATCATATCCATGAATGCAGCTGGTGCATTTGTCAACCCAAACGGCATCACCAAGAACTCATAGTGACCATAACGAGTTCGGAGAGCCGTCTTGTGAACATCCGCTTCCCTGACCTTAAGCTGATGATATCCCGATCTCAAATCTATATTTGAAAAGACCAAGCCCCTTTGAGCTGATCAAACAGTCGTCTATCCTCGGCAATGGTACTTGTTCTTAATTGTTAACTTATTCAATCAAGTAGAATCAATGCACATTCGCATGGACCCATCTTTCTTCTTCACAAATAGCACCGGCGCTCCCCACGGAGATACACTGGGTCGGATAAAACCATGATCCAATAGCTCCTGGATTTGAGCTTTAAGTTCAACCAGTTCCTTCGGTGCAATCCTATAAGGGGCGATGGACACCGGAGCCGTCCCTTGAAGTAGCTCAATTTCGAACTCCACCTCACGATCCGGAGGCAACCCTGGAAGCTCTTCAGGAAAGACATCCACAAATTCCTTTACTGTTCTAACCTCATTCACGGTCACCTCCTTTACATCCAATGCACTGACAAAAGTTAAGAAAGCCATGCACCCTTTTCTCACCATTCGTTTCACCTTTAGAGCAGACACTACATTGGACAAGTAGTCTCTCCTTTCGCCTATCACCAAAACTTCATTATCCTCAGGAGTCCTTAACACCATGCGCTTAGCAGCACAATCCAAGTTTGCTCGATACCTTACCAATCAATCCATGCCTAAGATCAAATCGAACTCCCCAAACGATAGTTCCATCAAATGAACTGGGAAAATCGACCCTTGTACTTCTAGAGGTACACTTCTAAAAATTTTGTTTACCATTACAGATTGTCCTAAAGGACTAAGTACAGTCATCTCCCTATAAGCAGTTTCAGAGTTCATGCTTAAAGTTCCAGACACCACACTAGCAACATAGGAATGCGTCGACCCAACATCTATGACGAGATATCTATATCATACAACTACCTCATGCAATTCACTTAACAATCAGAAAACTTACCTGGCAGACTTGGGTCGGAGACTCGGGTGCCATACTTCCAGAAAACAGGTCTATATGTACTTTTCTTTTTAAACCGTCTTAGATACAAAATTTGGAAAATGTTTTGAACCCAAAACCCAAGGCCGAGCTTTTAAACCTGGCTCTGATACCAAAATGTAACACCCCAAACTCGGCTCAAACACTACGACCGAATCTGGCATGTCACTAGGAAAGACTGCTAAAAGAGTTACGAGTCTTAGAAGGTCTTTAATTTAAACTTTCTTAAAAGCCTCAAGTTCCATGGTTCCATTGCAAGCCCAATATCTATTTAAGATAAAACTTTAATTAATCAAACCTTGTGTTTTAAGTGAAAGTTGAAAACACCTATCGTTTACTAGATTAAACCCAAAGGTGGTGGTAAAATCTCTTTTTGTTTTTAAAACAAGTGTTGTTTGTCAGATTGAGAAGAAAACTTTCGTTCGTATTTTATAAAAACATTTTGTCAAGTAATTTATATTAAATATGTCCAAAGATTAAAATTAAAATTTACCCAAATTAGAAGTGGCCTTATTACATTTCCAAAATCTCGAAAATTTAAAGAAAACAACATTCTATTTAAAAAGAAAGAAACCGTACGTGGCCACCTCGTAGTCCCCTCCGGCCCGGTCTACTAAACTAAGTGTTACCTGTACAGATGTTAAACAAACAGAGTGAGTCAAAAGACTCAGTGTGCAATAACCAAACACCCCTTATTGGGCTCAAGCCTGTTAGAACAGATTGGCCTTAGCCCCCACAGTACAGAATAGCACAATAACATATGCATGATGATACAGAACCCATTCCAACCTAAACTTCCATCCGCTATACACCATTGATGGCAGTCATGCTGCTCACCATCGTAAATTGTGACGGTCACCAGCCGAAATGGCACAAGCCACCGATTATCGAGTTGTGACAGAGTCACTGTCGAAATGGCACAAGCCACCAGATTATCAGAATTGTGACATAGTCACCAGGCTGAAATGGCACAAGCCACCACATACACTTCCCCTTCTATTCATGGCATATTTTCCCCCATGCAACATGAAATCATGGTGTGAGCATGCAACATATCTCAACATGTATCAAATGCAACACAAACTCATGTCAAAATAATCGCATAATTATCACAAATACAAATTACTAACCTGATGTCTCGCTTTTACTTACCATATATAGAAGAACAACTAATGCTGTTATTTCGGCATCTCACCGTACATACACATACTTAAAAGTAACAACAAAGAGGTGTGAATATGACACACCTGAACACGAGGAGGAATAAGCTCTCAACACTATCGACACTCTTGGATGAGGGAACGACTGCGATCTACCTATTCTATTCTGACATCGGTCCACAACCCGGTGGCCAGTCCCGTACTGCCGATACTGCACGTCGCTTAAACTTAGGGGTTGGGACTACTGGTCCAACCCTCTCCTTTGATTGACTGGCATTTGATTCCATGTAAGAGATCTTGGTCAGCAGATACTTAAGATCCCGAAAAAGAGAGATAGGATTCGGAGATTGGCTGTTCCTCGGACTTGGAACTTAAATGGTTTAGCTAATGATATTTCCCGAATTAAACACCCCCAAAGAGAGAAGATGATAAAAGAAGAGAAGTCAATATGATTGCATTCCCAAGCCAATTAGCCATTCGGCTTTGGCTACCAAATACCAAAAGAAGAACAGAATAATGATGGCAGAGTCTCCCTTACCTTCACAACCAAACTGATGAAAGATCTGAAGCAGATGCCTAGCACTTGTCCCACAGTATTCGTCTTAACACAGAGGACTCGAACTACACCCAAGAAAATTCGGCACAAGTTACTATAACAGAGAAGATTCGACAATGATCAAGAGTGGAAAAGAATGAAATGGAAGAACCAAAATAAGAGAAAGGGAGATTCAATAAAGGCTCAAGGGTTTCGGCAACACAATAAGAATATAGGAAAGTTTTGGAGAAAAGAATGATGAGGGGAAAATAGGGAAAGAAGAACAAAGATGGAGTGCAACAGGTTTCGGTTTTAGAAGGTGAGTAGAGAAGAAAAAATAAAAAACAAAAGATTGCAAGGGAAAGGTGTGGTGCTTTCGGTAGTGAAGTTTAAGAGGATGAGTAGGGAGAAAAAGAAGATGAAGAAAAGATGCACTAATGGTCTCCTCACCTTCGGCTATAGGTCCAAAGAAGAAAAAAAGAAAAATGGCTAGGCACATTCGGCATATAGGTACTAAGAACCCAAAGAGAACGAAGGAGCTTCAAGAGAACCTACCAACATCGGCACCATCTACTTCCCTAGTGACCGAATGCACTACAAAAGAACGAAGAAAACTTAAAACCCTTACTAACTTTCGGCACACCCGCCAACAAAACAAAACTGACCTTTTCTCCCCCTACATCAAGCATCCAAAAATTCGGTAACCTACCTCACCAACACCAAATCCCCAAATTTTCTCCTAACTTCACTCTTGGTCACATATTTGAATCAATTTGAATTATTCAAAATCCCCTTTTTACTCTTGTCCATCCTTTTAAAATATTTGATTAAGTCCACCTCCACTTTTCAAGGCTCCTAACCGAATCCATCATCCAAGCTCCTTAGGCGCATAAGCAAAAATAAAATTTGTAATATCCCGGGTTAGGGGCTATTTTTATTATGGCATGTTTTGCATGTGTTGGCTTGCTATGTGGCTATTTTGGGGTCTTAGGGGCTTAATTGTAGACTAGGGGTATGTCTGAGTAGGTGGGAAACTTTTTGTTTTTAGGCTTAAGTAAGAGGAGTTGATGAAGCTGGGGTATATGGATATTATTTGGTGGTCTTGAGCACAAAAAGAAAAGCTAGTGGAGTGGCAAGGCATGCGTCACTTGGGGGCTTGGTGTGGCGTCATCTTCAGTGAGGGAGGTCTTGTGTTCAAGGCTGCGAGTGGCCACTTTTGGCACTCATTTTGACGGCATGGAGGGAGGAGTTTGTGGCGCTTCAAACTCGCCTAAGACTAAGTCTTCCCATTTGAATGTAGGGTGGAGAGCAAAATGTGGAGGAGGACTTGGTCCACTCATTTGAAATGAGTGGTGGTGAGTGTGTTTGGGGATTTGGCCGAAATTAGGGGAGTTGGAGGGGAGTGACGGCTTATTGTGGGGGAAAGAGTGTGCCAAATTCAATTGGCACTTTGGGGTGTTTTTCGGTCACTTTTGGTATCAAACAAAGTCCCCTCATTTCACAACAAGCCGATTTTTCTTCCATAGAAAATTCTCTCATTCTTTCCACCTCTTGAAACCGAAACACCTAGTCCCTTAGTTGCCGAATTTTGTAGGTGGTTTTTCTACATCTTGTGTTGGCTAGCCGAATGCCCCTCCCCACTCTTCTTCTTTCTTTCATTTTGAGTCAAGCCAAATCATCTTACCTTGTTCATCTAATTTTCGTTTTCCCTTTTCCATACCATTTAGCCAAAATCCATCCTTCAAAACTCTCTTCTCATTTCTTCTTTTGGGAAAACCGAAACTACATTCTTCTCACACTTCTTTTCTTTCTCTTCCACTCAAGCCGAACGCTAGAGGTGATAAACACTTAAAGCCGTTTTTTTTCTTCTTTCTTTGGAAGCCTTGACCGAATCTATCCCCTCTTCTAGTGGTGTTTATGCGTTGGCCGATTAAGGGTTGGTGATTGAGGTAAGTGCTAGCCGAATATTTTCTTTCTTTTCTCACTCTACTCTCACCTCACATTTGTTTTCTCTCTTCTCTCATTCAGAACCTAACACGGGGTGTTAAACATCTAAAGACAATTCTCTTTTCTTTCTTTTAAGGTGTTGGCGAATCTTTTCTCCCTTCTAATAGCTCTCTCTCTTGACCGAATATTAGTGAAGGGTGATCTTGTTGGTTGATCGATCTTGGGTGTTGGGTAAGTGTTTGGCCGTATAGCCATTTCTCTTCTTTTCTCGTTCTTAATTGATTCGGGTTTGATTAAGAGCCGAATATGGTAACTTTGGAAGAGTGTTAATCGCTTGTGAATCATCTCGTTATAGGATCCTTGGACTTTGGAAGCAACGAGAGAAGTCTCCTGCTTCTGTTAGCTGATTGGTTGGCCGATTGTCTAAGGAACCACTTTTTGGTTCGGGATTTGGTAGGAAACCAAATCAGTGAAAGGTAAGGGCTTTCGACAAACCCTTTTTGGTCTAGATGTTGTTGGCCGAATGTGTAGATGCCTAATCCCTATGCTTTGGCCGATTGTAGGAGCTAGTACTCGAGGACTTAGATCGCTCACGATTTTTAGACTCGTGATTACTAGGTGTGTAAACTAACACACTATACTTAGTAATATTGTTATTAAACCTGTTTGCCTATTAAAAACCATGACAGTATGATGGATTATTGGATACCCAAACGGGGTATGTGTACGTATCCGGGTAAGTCAGTATTGTTACTAGATTACTGATGATCTATGGTATCATGACTATGTATGTATGTGATATGGGGCATGAGTCAAACATATTAGCATGATATGCATGACTGGTATGATATGCATGATTACATGAGTATGGTATGTTGATGGGTGATATGAGTGGAGGGAGCATGATATTTTGTGCTGACGAGCACCAGTGTTTTGGTAACACACCTTGTGACTTTGGGTCACCAAAGGCTTTGGTAGCACACTTGTGTCTTTGGGACACCGGAGGTTGGGCACCTCATTGCGACTTGTCCCCGTGGTTAACACCACCGTGGGTTGGCCCCACTTTGAGATATGGGATCGTCTCGCTAGTGATTGGGTATCACACGATGGGTTGGCCCCATCATTCGATTATTGTGACTACGGTCACCAGTGCTTTGGTAGCACATTTGTGTCTTTGGGACACCAGAGGTTGGGCACCTCATTGCGACTTGTCCCTGTGGTTAACACCACCGTGGGTTGGCCCCACATGAGATATGGGATCGCTCGCTAGTGATTGGGTATCACACGATGGGTTGGCCCCATCATTCGATTATCGTGACTACGGTCACCGTTGCTTGGGTAGCACATTGTGTCTTTGGGACACCAGTGTTTTGGTAACACATTGTGACTATACGTCACCAAGTGGTTTGGCACCACCAGTGGTTTGGTACCACACGGGGTAGGAAAGGAGATATGGATGGTTAGGAGTGGGTTGCATTAATTATGTTGCTATGTATGATGTGTGTTAGCATGTTGTTTCATCGGGAGCGGGATTTATGCACTGAGTCACTCGACTCACCCTCTCCTTTGACATTTCAGTGACTCGTGAGACGCGACATGGAGCCGGGATGGACTCGGGTGCTCATGCCATGCTTAATAAAGTTTTACTCCAACTCTATCATTGGGTACTTTAATTTAATTACTTTTGTTTGGGTTTTAATTTGGATTTGTAAAAGGCCTTTAACTTATGTTTTATGATGGGTATGTTTTAATTAGATTCTCAACTCCGCTTAATAATTAACTTGGCATGAAATTTTACTAAAACTTGGAAAGACAACGTTTTCAAAATTATATCGCAATGTGTTTTAAACTATACCAACGGGTATCTCGCTATGTTTCGTTATTCAATAAACTCAAATGATTTCCAAATCAAACTCGATTTTCTACTAAGTCTAAAATGTTTCAAAATGGCACTAAGAAACTATTGGAAGTACTAAATGAAATCAACTCGTTTTAACTATATACTTGGATAAGTTTTCAAAATCTAATCAAACAAGCCTACTCAAACTTTCCTCAAATTCACTTTGTTTTCACCCCACTTCTAAACGAAAAAAAATCTGATCACTCAAAGACGTTCTTCCCCGTAACATACCAGATTCGGGCGTGGTGTCTTGTCCGAGTTTGGGGTGTTACAATTGTGGTATCAGAGCTAAGTTCAAAAGCTCGGCTGTGGGCCTGAGGCCCAAAATGTTTTCAAAAGATTGTTTTGCTAGTCTTTGTTCTCAAAGTATGGTTTGAAAGGCATGGCACTGAGTCTCCTGGCACCAAGACGCCTGTGTAAGTACCGTACTATTGCTTGTGAATTGATTGGATGTGATATGATTTGATGAATAGCAATAGTATACTACTTTAGAGATTGAAACCGAGTAGGATTTTGTGAACTCATGAGAACAAATCCTCCTTAATATTCATAAGACTTGCTTTTAAACAAGTGGAATAAGTACTCGATGCATAAAAATTCTTAACCGTGATACGAGAAAGATTAGTCATGAGCGCTAGGGGTGGACGTGGTCGTGGACGCAGGTCGTGGTAGGATGACGGTTTCCGAGCCCGTAGGATCCGGTCGTGGTTCGTAAAATGAGATACGGTTCCCGCCACCACCGGAGGTGGTGAGTTCCAAGATCGATTTGGGACGACGCAGCATCACAGCGATGCCGCGAGTGTTGGAAAGAGTAGCCGTGTTGGTGGTAATGCAGAGTTAGGAAATTGCTCTGAGCGACTTCGGGCCAATGGGGCCGAATTCTTCCGAGGTGTTTCGGCGCGTTGCTCCAAGATCGGCGAATATTGGCTGGAGGCGACCGAGCGGATCATGGACGATCCGGACTGACACCAAGAGAAGTCAAGGGCATCGTACGCTTCTCCGGATGAGTCATATCGGTGGTGGCTCACGGTTCGAGACAAAGGTGGCGTGCAGAGGATCTAACATGGGATTATTTCGTGGTCGCATATCAAAAGAAGTACATCGGAGCTAGTTATATTGACTCCCAAAATGAAGGCTTTTCCGAGGCTTGTTCAGGGAGTAAATCATGTTGAGCACGCAGGCCGAGTTCCTGGTGAGTAGGTATGCCGGGGGCATTGTGGCCACCGAGCATGAGAGGTGTGTTCGTTTCGAGGATGGTCTGCGAGACGACTTGAGGTCGCTGATTGCTCCTCGCCAGGAGCGCGAGTTTGTTTCTTGTCTTAGTTGAGAAGGCTAAGGTAGCCGAGGGTGTTAAGGAGCCGCGAGACAAGGCATGGACGTAAATAGACATAAAAGGAGCTTTGGGTCTTCGGATCGCCGTAATCCGCAGAAGAGAGCTAGACCGAGTGGGCCGAACCACCGCTAGGTTTGTTGTCGCGCAGCGCGGGGACCGCCGCAGATGTGATCGGTGTGGGAAATCTCATTGGGGTGGCTGTCTGGATCGGAGGGAAAGGTTGCTTCGAGTGTGGTTCTCTGGAGCACCGTGTGAGGGACCGTCGCGTAGGGATGGCTAGGGATTCATCCCGAGAGTCGTACGTAATCGGTTCGTAGAGGTAGTGGACCGCCACCGCAGAGGGGCCGTGGTAATGGCAGAGGTGGTAATGGTTCGTCGGGCCGTGGAGCACCGCGCGAGAGTGCGAGTAGCTCGATGCTGACAACCGGACTAGTGTATGCCGCGAGGCGCCGAGAGGAGGGCGACGCGCGGGCGTCATAACCGTGACGTTTTTGATTTTTGGTTCTCCTTATACCGCTTTGATTGATGTGGGTTCAACGCACTCTTATGTTGCCGATAGTATAGTAGAGACCATGGATTTAGACTCGAGATATCTTCTAGGCGGATGACCGTGATTAGCCCTCTAGGTCACTCTGTAGTAGTAGATAAACTGCTTAGAGAGGTACCCTTAGAACTCCAAGGGGTAGTGTTCGCCTTGCGACCGATGGAACCGCCGTTTGGGGAGTTCGATCCGATTCTTGGGATGGATTGGTTGGTCAAGTACCAGGCGAGGTTGGATTGCGCGGCCAAGCGCATGGTTCTTAGGACGGTCGAGGGTGAAGAGGTGGCTATGATAGGTAATAGGAGAGATTACTTATCAAATG
Organism: Gossypium sturtianum; assembly: GCA_025698515.1. Classification (NCBI taxonomy): domain Eukaryota; kingdom Viridiplantae; phylum Streptophyta; class Magnoliopsida; order Malvales; family Malvaceae; genus Gossypium; species Gossypium sturtianum. Next base: position 95,899,728 of record CM046945.1, on the reverse strand, counting down.
TGGTATCCGCTTTGAAAGCGAGAAGATGGTCGAGAAAGGCCGTGGAGGCGTATGTAGTTCATGTGTATGCCTTGGAGGCTAAGGAGTCTGCTGTGGAGAAGGTTTGTACCGTTAAGGAGTTTACTGATGTTTTTCCTGAGGAGCTTCCAGGTTTGTCGCCAGATCGCGAGGTAGAGTTCGGGATTGATCTGTTACCCGGAATCTGCGCGGTGTCTATTGCTCCGTATAGGATGGCGCCAAAGGAGTTGGTGGAGCTTAAGGCTCGATCCGTGGAGTTATTGGATCGAGGTTTTATTAGGCCAAGTGTTTCGCCGGTAAGCGCCTGGTACTCTTTGTCAAGAAGAAAGATGGCACGATGCGGATGTGTATAGACTACCGCCAGTTTGAACAAGTTGACGATTAAAAACAAGTATCCGTTGCCACGGATAGATGATTTGTTTGATCACCAAGGGTGCTTGCGGTATTCTCGAAGATCGACTTGAGGTCCGGGTATCACCATTAAAGGTTAAGGAGGCGGATATCCATAAAACAACGCGTTTGGACTCGGTATGGGCACTACGAATTTCTCGTAATGCCGTTCGGGTTGACTAACGCACCGGCAGCCGCTTTATGGACATGATGAATAGGGTGTTTCAAAGAGTATCCGGATCGGTTCGTCGTGGTTTTCATAGACGACATCTTGGTGTACTCAAGGCGACGAGGAAGAGCATGATAAGCATTTGCGAGTGGTGTTGCGGATTCGAGGAAAAGCGACTCATGCTAAGTTCGGTAAGTGTGAGTTCGGCTTAGAGAGGTGACTTTCTTGGGTCATGTAGTGTCGGCTAAGGATTCGAGTAGATCCTCGTAAGATTGAGGCGCTTTTGGATTGGAAGCCGCCTAGGTCGCGGGTCGAGATTCGAGTTTTCCAGGTTTGGCCGGATACTACCGAAGGTTTGTTGAGGGTTTCTCGTTGATAGCAAATACCGATGACCAAGTTGCCGAGGAAAGAAGTTCCGTTTGTATGGACCGAGAAGCGGCAGGAAAGCTTCGACAAGTTAAAGAAGATTTTGACCGAGGCTCCGTTCTAATTCAACCCGAGGCTGGTAAGGAATTCACAGTCTATTGCGACGCGTCACATACGGGCTTGGGTTGTGTGCTGATGCAAGAAGGTAAGGTTGTGTCTTACGCTTCTCGGCAGCTGAGGTCACATGAGGTCAACTATCCGACGCATGACTTGGAGCTAGCGGCTGTGGTCTTCGCTTTAAAGATTTGGAGGCACTACTTATACGGAGAGAGATCGATAGTCTACACAGATCACAAGAGTCTGAAGTATCTACTGACTCAAAAGGATTTGAATTTGAGGCAGCGCAGATGGGTCGAGTTGCTGAAAGATTACGACTGTTCGATTGAGTATCACCCGGGCAAGGCTAACGTGGTGGCAGACGCGTTGAGTCGTAAGGTTGTTTCGGACTTAAGAGCATTGTTTGCCCACTTGAGCTTGTATGACGATGGGAGTATTCTGGCGGAGTTGCAGGTTAAGCCTACTTGGGTTGAGCAGATCAGAGAGAAACAGTTATTGGATGAGGTTCTGAGCGCGCGAAGGTTACAAGTGCAGAATGGTGGTTTGGAGGGTTACAGCTTGTCTAGTGGCGAGGTTCTGTGTTTTCAGGGTAAGGCTTGTATGCCTAAGGATGTTGAGCTGAGGCAGAAGATTCTTCAGGACGCACATAGCAGTCCTCATGCTATGCATCCTGGAGGTAGCATGATGTATAGGGATCTTAGAGAGCGCTTTTGGTGGCCTGGCTTGAAGAAGGAGGTGACAGAGTTTGTTGGGAAGTGTCCGACTTGTCGCAGTCAAGGTCGAACATCGCTTGCCGTCGGGTTTGCTTCACACCGTGAAGATTCCTCGATGGAAGTGGGAAAGGATAACCATGGATTTCGTCGGTGGGTTACCGCTTACGCCTAGCAAGAAAGATTCCGTTTGGGTAGTGGTGGATCGATCGACTAAATCACTCACTTTATTCCGGTGAGGGTTGACTACTCACTTGAGGCTAGCGGCCGTATGTGTCGAGATAGTGAGGTTGCACGGCGTGCGGTTTGATAATCTCGGATAGGGATCCTAGATTCACGCCAAGGTTCCGAAAGCACCGCATCGTGCTCGGGGTACTCGTTTGGATTTTAGCACGGCTTTTCACCCGCAATCGACGGTCAATCCGAAAGGGTTATTTAGGTCTTAGAGGATATGGCCGAGAGGTTGTATCTTGGATTTCGTGAGGTAGTTGGGAGGAGTTTCTACCATTAGTGAGTTTGCCTACAACAACAGCTTACTGCCGAGCATCAAGATGGCACCGTATGAGGCGTTGTATGGTAGGAAGTGTCGCCACCTACGTGTTGGACGGAGTTAGGTGAACGCCGCTTGTTGGGACCCGAGTTGGTTGCTTTGAGACCGAAGACAAGGTTAAGTTGATTCATCTAGATTGAAGGAAGCTTCGGACCGGCGAAGTCTTATGCCGATCTTAAGCGAAGAGATATAGAGTTCGCTGTGGGGATCGAGTTTTCTGAAGGTCTCGCCTTGGAAGAAGGTGTTGAGGTTCGGGAAGAAAGGCAAGCTAAGTCCGAGGTTTATTGGGCGTATAAAGTTTTGAGGCGAGTTGGACCATGGCGTATCGCCTTGAGTTGCCAAAGCAGAGCTTAGTCGATTCACGATATTTTCCATGTTTCGATGCTTCGAGGTATCGTTCGGATCCGTCGCATGTGGTAGCAATGGAAGAGATCGAGGTAAATCCAGATTTGACTATGGAAGAAGAACCTGTGCAGATTCTAGATCGGGATGTGAAAGTTCTGCGTAAGAAGTCTGTGCCTTTGGTTAAGGTTCTTTGGCGAAATCATGGCGTGGAAGAAGCGACGTGGGAACCCGAGGATATGATGAGACAAAGAATACCCGCAACTCTTTTGATCGTAATAATTTGAGTCGAAATTATTTTAAGGGGGGTAGAACTGTAATATCCCGGGTTAGGGGCTATTTTTATTATGGCATGTTTTGCATGTGTTGGCTTGCTATGTGGCTATTTTGGGGTCTTAGGGGCTTAATTGTAGACTAGGGGTATGTCTGAGTAGGTGGGAAACTTTTTGTTTTTAGGCTTAAGTAAGAGGAGTTGATGAAGCTGGGGTATATGGATATTATTTGGTGGTCTTGAGCACAAAAAGAAAAGCTAGTGGAGTGGCAAGGCATGCGTCACTTGGGGGCTTGGTGTGGCGTCATCTTCAGGTGAGGGAGGTCTTGTGTTCAAGCTGCGGAGTGGCCACTTTTTGGCACTCATTTTGACGGCATGGAGGGAGGAGTTTGTGGCAGTTCAAACTCTGCCTAAGACTAAGTCTTCCCATTTGAATGTAGGGTGGAGAGCAAAATGTGGAGGAGGACTTGGTCCACTCATTTGAAATGAGTGGTGGTGAGTGTGTTTGGGGATTTGGCCGAAATTAGGGGGGAGTTGGAGGGGGAGTGACGGCTTAGTGTGGGGGAAAGAGTGTGCAAATTCAATTGGCACTTTGGGGTGTTTTTCGGTCACTTTTTGGTATCAAACAAAGTCCCCTCATTTCACAACAAGCCGATTTTTCTTCCATAGAAAATTCTCTCATTCTTTCCACCTCTTGAAACCGAAACACCTAGTCCCTTAGTTGCCGAATTTTGTAGGTGGTTTTTCTACATCTTGTGTTGGCTAGCCGAATGCCCTCCCCACTCTTCTTCTTTCTTTCATTTTGAGTCAAGCCAAGAAATCATCTTACCTTGTTCATCTAATTTTCGTTTTTCCTTTTCCATACCATTTAGCCAAATCCATCCTTCAAAACTCTCTTCTCATTTCTTCTTTTGGGAAAACCAAACTACATTCTTCTCACACTTCTTTTCTTTCTCTTCCACTCAAGCCTAACGCTAGAGGTGATAAACACTTAAAGCCGTTTTCTTTCTTCTTTCTTTGGAAGCCTTGACCGAATCTATCCCCTCTTCTAGTGGTGTTTATGCGGCGGTTTAAGGGTTGGTGATTGAGGTAAGTGCTAGCCGAATATTTTCTTTCTTTTCTCACTCTACTCTCACCTCACATTTGTTTTCTCTCTTCTCTCATTCAGAACCGAACACGGGGTGTTAAACATCTAAAGACAATTCTCTTTTTTCTTTCTTTTAAGGTGTTGGCGAATCTTTTCTCCCTTCTAATAGCTCCTCTCTCTTGACCGAATATTAGTGAAGGGTGATCTTGTTGGTTGATCGATCTTGGGTGTTGGGTAAGTGTTTGGCCGTATAGCCATTTCTCTTCTCTTTCTGTTCTTAATTGATTCGGGTTTGATTAAGAGCCGAATATGGTAACTTTGGAAGAGTGTTAATCGTTTGTGAATCATCTCGTTATAGGATCCTTGGACTTTGGAAGCAACGAGAGAAGTCTCCTGTTTCTGTTAGCTGATTGGTTGGCCGATTGTCTAAGGGAACCACTTTTTGGTTCGGGATTTGGTAGGAAACCAAATCAGGTGAAAGGTAAGGGCTTTCGACAAACCCTTTTTAGTCTAGATGTTGTTGGCGAATGTGTAGATGCCTAATCCCTATGCTTTGGCCGATTGTAGGAGCTAGTACTCGAGGGACTTAGATCGCTTCATCGGGATTTTTAGACTCGTGATTACCAGTGTGTGTAAACTAACACACTATACTTAGTAATATTGTTATTAAACCTGTTTTGCCTATTAAAAACCATGACAAGATGATGGATTATTGGATACCCAAACGGGGTATGTGTACGTATCCTGGTAAGTCAAGATTGTTACTAGATTACTGATGATCTATGGTATCATGACTATGTATGTATGTGATATGGGGCATGAGTCAAACATATTAGCATGATATGCATGGTAGTATGATATGCATGATTACATGAGTATGGTATGTTGATGGGTGATATGAGTGGAGGGAGCATGATATTTTGTGCCGACGAGCACCGGTGTTTTGGTAACACACCTTGTGACTTTGGGTCACCAAAGGCTTTGGTAGCACACTTGTGTCTTTGGGACACCGGAGGTTGGGCACCTCATTGCGACTTGTCCCCGTGGTTAACACCACCGTGGGTTGGCCCCACTTTGAGATATGGGATCGTGCTCGCTAGTGATTGGGTATCACACGCGATGGGTTGGCCCCATCATTCGATTATTGTGACTACGGTCACCACCGTGCTTTGGTAGCACATTTGTGTCTTTGGGACACCAGAGGTTGGGCACCTCATTGCGACTTGTCCCTGTGGTTAACACCACCGTGGGTTGGCCCCACATGAGATATGGGATCGTCTGCTAGTGATTGGGTATCACACGATGGGTTGGCCCCATCATTCGATTATCGTGACTACGGTCACCGGTGCTTGGGTAGCACATTGTGTCTTTGGGACACCAGTGTTTTAGTAACACATTGTGACTATACGTCACCGGTGGTTTGGCACCACCAAAGTGGTTTGGTACCACACGGGTAGGAAAGGAGATACGGATGGTTAGGAGTGGGTTGCATTAATTATGTTGCTATGTATGATGTGTGTTAGCATGTTGTTTCATCGGGAGCGGGATTTATGCACTTTGAGTCACTCGACTCACCCTCTCCTTTGACATTTCAGTGACTCGTAGAGCGCGACATGGAGCCGGGATGGACTCGGGTGCTCATGCCATGCTTAATAAAGTTTTACTCCAACTCTATCATCTGGGTACTTTAATTTAATTACTTTTGTTTGGGTTTTAATTTGGATTTGTAAAAGGCCTTTAACTTATGTTTTATGATGGGTATGTTTTAATTAGATTCTCAACTCCGCTTAATAATTAACTTGGCATGAAATTTTACTAAAACTTGGAAAGACAACGTTTTCAAAATTATATCGCAATGTGTTTTAAACTATACCAACGGGTATCTCGCTATGTTTCGTTATTCAATAAACTCAAATGATTTCCAAATCAAACTCGATTTTCTACTAAGTCTAAAATGTTTCAAAATGGCACTAAGAAACTATTGGAAGTACTAAATGAAATCAACTCGTTTTAACTATATACTTGGATAAGTTTTCAAAATCTAATCAAACAAGCCTACTCAAACTTTCCTCAAATTCACTTTGTTTTCACCCCACTTCTAAACGAAAAAAAAATCTGATCACTCAAAGACGTTCTTCCCCGTAACATACCAGATTCGGGCGTGGTGTCTTGTCCGAGTTTGGGGTGTTACAAAATTCCACATTGCTGACGACGCGAGTTAAACCTGTTCCCTCACTGCTCCCTCTGAGGCGTCACTTACCTGAACATTAAGTGGCGCCTCCTTGCCACTTTACCATTTAAATTCTTGTGTCAACAACCACAAGCAATAACCCTTAAGTCCTGCCCCAACTAGCTTTACCCTAAAGTGCCCAAAATTGAAATTTTGGCCAAGGTTCTGACTTAACCCCGAGCCTTCTCGAGGACCCCAAACACACACAAACAATAGATAAGGCAAACCAAACACACAGAAGCATAAAAGATGCATAGCCCCTAATCCAGGATGTTACAGAGTTGGCCTAGAATGTTGGCCTATGTTATTAAAAGGTTATTGTTGTATAAGGCCGTTTAATGTGGCTAATAATTTTTATGTTATAAGTCTATGATTATGCATTTCAAGGATGTGTATGCTTGCATGTGAATGGTTAAGTGTATGTGTGTGATTATGCATGACGAATGTGGTTTGTAAATGGTATGTGGATGTCTTAGTGTGGATGTTTGAATGCTTAATAATACCATGTTGTGTGATGATAAATTTTGTATAAATGTATAAGTGTTTTGGGGTGGCAAATGGCTTGGTAAATATCCTTACTGGTGGCCACACGGGCAGCCACACGGCCATGTGCCCAGGGTGTGTGAAGTCTGCACTTGATTTTCAAAAATTCGAAACGCCACACGGCCTAACACACGGGCGTGTATCTCAGTTGTGTGAAGGACATGGCCTTGGACACGGGCGTGTGCCCCTGTTTTTCAAGAAAATTTTCAGTGCTTTCAAAAGTTCTCGGTTTAGTCCAAGACCACTTCCAAGGTATGTATTGGGCCTCGTAGGACCTATTTTGGGACTCAAAGATAAAAAAATTTGAAAAGTTTTATTTTGGATGAAATTTTATGACTCGGTTTAATATGTTTACAAGTGTATGTGTTCCGGTAATGCCTCGTACCCTATTTCGGCGTCAGATACGGGTAAGGGGTGTTACACTATTAATATAAAGAACAATGGTTAAATGCCCATTTAGGTCTTTTGGATAATTGCTAATTAGGTCCTCAAGCATTTTCTAAATCAAAACTCAATAACAATTAGACTTTTACAATTTAGACCTTGAGCTTTAATTAACAATTTTCTTGATTAAATTACTTAATCGATCTTCAATATATTTTAATACCATATTCGTACATCCTCCTATTTTATTCTTACGAACTCGATTTATGGAAATGAGGTTTCGAAACTGCATTTTTTGACATCGACAAAAGTTAGATAGTTACATGGTCACCCCAATTTTTTTTGTTAATATGGTCAGCCCCGTTAAATAAATTGATCAAATCTATCACTCAATCATTAAGTACATCTCTTTCATCGTTAAATCCATCTTTAATTTTTAAAAAATTTCTTTTTTTCCTTACTCTTTTTTGTTGTTTTTCCTTATATTTGCTATCATCTCTCCTTTTTTTTCATCTTTTTCCTTCTAACTTAGAAACCATAGCCCCCACCGTCTCTCTTAGGAAATTTGTCACTATTTTCATCGAACCACTATCGGCGAGCCCAAAGTAGAAAGACATCTCAAAATCAAGTTATATTGACTGTGGGATTAGGAGATCAGAGCATGAAAATTCTAAACCTTCGTATTGACCTCTCAAATTTTTATGTTTTTTTATAAATCTAATCCTCTATAGGGAGAAAAAATGAGCGTCCCTTAGTGTTGTGATAAACGGAAATAGTAACATATTTTAGACCCACATTTAGCATGCTTTTGGGTGATTTAAGCCTTGAATTGTGTAATTTAGTGCTTTTAATCCTTTTTTTTTCATGTTTTATACTCAGGAAAGCATCGGAGGATGAAAAGAACGAGAAACGGGCTTAAAACGGACCAAATAGGCCAAATCATGAAATTAACACGGCCTCGGCCCAAGCAACACGGCCATGCCTCCCTAATCAGACCTGGACACGGCCTGGCCACGATTCACACGGGCGTGTGCCAAGGGCGTGTCCCTGTCGTGGAAAAGAGGAATTTCACTCGGATTTGGATACTTAGGGGTAAAGAAACACATTCCAAAAGCCTATATAAACACCCTAGAGGCCAACTTTCAAGGGGGACCAGCTAGGCCAAGGAGCCGAGCCAAAAAGATCAGAATTGTGGAGATTACTCGAAGAAAGCCAGTTGATTCATCTCAAGAAGCCGGAGTTATACTCAAGACGGAGGATCTCTCTTCAATTCCTTCAGGGGGTTTTAGAGTTTTTCTTATGTTTTGTTTTATCTTTTCTTTTGAGATGTATTCCATTATCGTTATGAACTAAACCCTCAAATACTTGAGGGGGATGAAACCTAAGATGAATCTTGTTATCGTTTGCTGAACTATATGATAAATATTTGATTTGTTCTTAATTATGTGTTTTTAATTCTTGTGTTGATATTTCCGGGATATTAATTCAAGTTTGATGTGCTTAGGTGGAGGAGCAAATGTCCCTGCCTAAGAGTAGATCTAGCATAATTAAGCGGAGTTGATCGCACGCCTAGACATAGGGTGACGAGATTTTGCCAGATTAGGGTGAAACCTAATATGGGAGTCCATAGATCGAGTTAATGCAATCTTAGGGGTTTTAATTAGAAAGAGATTTCAATTAATCAACCTAGGGTTAGACGTTAGTAGCCTCGACGGAGGTATTAATATAACTTAGGGAATCTTACGGATCAAGTCAAATGAATAAATCGTCTGGTTCAGAGTTAGATAACAAGTGAAGTCTAGGTGGATTCTTCCTTGGGTATTGTTTTAATCAAGTGGTTTTTTCCACAAGTATTTCCCTAATTTCATTCTTTTTGTCTCATCGTATTTAGCTTAGTAGTTAGTTAATTTTCTAGATTAAACCGATTCACTTCAATTTTAAGGCTAAATAATAAAAAGAAGGTTAGTATTAGTACTTTTGGTTCCTTTGGGTTCGACAATCCGGTCTTGCCACTAAGCTATACTACTGTTCGATAGGTACACTTGCCTCAATCGTTGTCATAGTTAGTTTTTAGGTTTGATCATTCTCATTATAAATTTTAAGACTTTGACATCGCATAAAACAACAATCAAGTTTTTGGCGCCGTTGCCGGGGAACTAAAATATTAAGAACGCTCAATTTTTATTACTTTAGCCATTTTTATTTTCTGCAATTTTACTCTTATTTTGTTTTCTATTTTTATCTTTCTAAATTTTAGTCTTTGCTCCTTTTAGGTACCTCTAGTTTATGACTAGAAGGAACTCGACATGACCTTTAATTTACGATAGTGAGATCGAAGCAACCACTCGCAGAAACCGGAGAGAAATTAGGCGAAGTCTACAATACACAGAAGAAGATCAAGAAAACATCATCAATACCACCAAAGAGATGGCCGAAAATAATCCACCACCTTAAGAGATGGCCGAACATCATGCTCCTCGAACTATGTATGATTATGCTAAGCCTAGTTTAGTTGGTACTGAATCTAGTATTGTTAGACCTACTATTGCTGCAAATAATTTCGAATTGAAACCTAACACTATACAGTTGATACAACAGTTTGTTCAATTTGATGGTTTGCAGGATGAGGATCCTAACACACACTTAGAGAATTTCCTGGAATTCTGTGACACTTTTAAAATTAATGGCGTTATTGATGATGCCATCCGCCTTTGGTTATTTCCCTTTTCTTTGAGAAATAAAGCCAAATAGTGGTTACATTCTCTTCCCCGACGATCAATTACTACATGTGATCAAATGACCGAAAAAAATTTATTAAAATATTTTCCGCCGGCCAAAACAGCCAAATTAAGGAATGATATCTATTCTTTTGTGCAGATGGATTTAGAAACACTTTACGATGCATGGGAGAGATACAAGGATCTATTGAGAAGGTGCCCACACCACGGATTACCCTTGTGGCTACAGGTCCAAACTTTTTACAACGGTGTGAACCCCTCAACTAGGCAGTTGATCGATTCAGCAGCTGGTGGAACTCTGAATAATAAAACACCTGAACCAGCTTACGAATTTATAGAGGAGACGTCCCTAAATAACTATCACTGGCAAGCCACGAGGACAAAGCCCACGAAAGCTACTAGTGTTTTCAATCTCGACGCAGTAACCATGCTATCGAATCAGGTAGACGTGTTAACTAAAAAATTTGATGGTTTGTGTAATTCCTTGCAGGTACAACCCGTTATGCAGTGCGAAACAAGTGGAGGTGTGGCGAATCCTGAGTACCCACCCTACGGACATGGAATAGAAGGCGAACAAATGAACTATGTAAGTAAGAATTTCAGATATCAAAATAACCCTTATAGCAATACTTACAATCCAGGTTGGAAGAACCACCCCAATTTTTCATGGGGTGGTCAAGGAAATCAAAGACAACAACACCCTCCAAATTTCCAACAGCAGCAGTTCCCACAGGAAAAGAAACCGAACCTTGAGGAGATGCTGACAAAATATATAGCAGCAACAGAAACACATTGCCAAAGTATAGAAACAAAACTTGAAAAATAAAAAGCATCGACACAAGAGCTCAAAGATCAGATTGGGCAAATCACCAAAATCTTGACGGAACGACCACAAGGTAGATTGCCAAGCAACACTGAAACTAACCCAAGGGATCAGATTCAAGCCATATCAACTAATGATAATGTAGGATTAGATGAGCCTCATTTAAGATAAGAGAATGTGGTAGAAGAAGGTAAGGTTAAGGAAGAAAGTAAAAAGCCAAAACTGGTAATTAAAGAGTACCACCCTCGTATACCATACCCCGAGGCGATGAAGAAAGATGACACAAAGGAACAGTTTGGTAAGTTTCTTAAACTTTTAAAGAAATTACATATTAACTTACCATTACTTGAAGCTCTTTCGCAGATGCCAGATTCAAGGAAATTCTTAAAAAAGCTTTTGACAAACAAGCGAAAGCTAGACGAGGAATCGCATGTGGAACTCAACGCAAAGTGCTCAGCAATTCTCCAAAATAAATTGCCACAAAAATTAAAAGATCCAGGGAGTTTTACAATTCCATGCTTAATTGGTAGTTTATCTATTGATAATGCGTTAGCTAATTTAGGGGAAAGTATAAATGTCATGCCTTATAAAATGTTTAAACAACTTGGTCTAGGGAAACCCAAACAAACTAGGATGAGCATTCAATTAGCTGATAAAACTGTTAGAATTCCTAGAGGTATAATCGAAGATGTGCTAGTAAAGATTGATAAATTCGTATTCCCAGTAGACTACATTTTTTTAGACATGGATGAGGACAATAGTATTCCATTAATTCTAGGAAGGCCCTTTTTAGCAACTGCCAAGACTAAAATTGATGTCGACGCAGGTGAACTCATACTCTGTGTAGGTGACGAGACAGTCACTCTTCAGGCTATCGATTTGGTTAGAACATCGAGCAAACAAGGTGAGAAAGTGAATTCCATTGATAACATTAGGTTAACCCTTCTTTTCAGGAAGCACCACAAAAGAACACAACTAAACCCGATCCTAGACCAAATGCCAATAAAGAAACAACTCATGAGGATCGAAGGGATCAAGTTGATGAACTAGACAAGTGGAAGACACATTTCAAGGAAACACTAGGGATACACGAAGAGAAACCGAGGGAACCACCAGACGAGCTCTTAGGAACGACAAATCACTTTAAAATAGGATACCAGGTATTGTTAGATAAAGCATCTCGAATATCTCCTCCTGACCCTAACACAAACAAAGAAATACCTTTTAGGGTAATAAGTGTTTTCCCATACGGAACAGTCGAGGTAAGTAATCCTATTTTTGGCACTTTCAATATAAGTGCATCTCGACTTGAACTCTGTCATGATAATGAAACTGATAGCATGAGGAAGGACTTTCAACTCCTCAAACCACCCTGATGATGAAAACGAGAGGTAAGTCTAGCTTAAGACTTTAAACGAGCGCTTCTCGGGAGGCAACCCGAGCACTAACGCTACTACTCTTTATATTTTATTTTCACTTTTATTTCTCCTTTTGAGCAACTAACTATAAACTAAACTAAAGCCAATTTCCAATACCATATGGCCTTACACACGACCGTGGCCGTGGCCGTGTGGATGCACCGAATCTCCATACTGACATGGCAGAGATGGTACGAGTCAGGACGGATCGTATCTTCGAGTCACGGACCCAACAACCCCACCACGGCCATGTGATATGGCCGTGGCCGACACTGAGGGAAGACAAACGGGCTCCGACTGAACACCACGGGCGTGCGATTCGGCCGTGGTCGACACTGTTTGACCTTACATGGGTGTGGTGACCACGAAACGGGCGTGGGAGAAATAAACGAAACACAACACGGCCGTGCGATACGGCCGTGTGACCCAACACACCCATGGTACACGGGCATGGGGATGTACCAGTTTTGAAAATTCTATTTAAAACACCCCTTGCCCCCTTTTCTCACCCACTCCCCATCCCTTTTTCCCTACTCACATTCACCCTCCCCTCCCAACCCCTCCATTCTTTCCTCTATTCCTCCATCTACAAAGACCTTGAGCTACACCACATCCATGTCGAAGAAACGGAAGGATCCAAGCACAGTCTCCCTGTGGGAGATCAATCTATATAAGTTCATGCCGGCCGCTTCAATTTTTTGACAAGCCAAGGGTCTTTGAGACCATTCTATTTTTCTTTTTCCTTTCTCTTCCCCTTTATTTTCCTTTTCTTTATTTCTCTTATGTTTAATTTAGTTTATTTTATCTTAGTTTCTTGGTTTTAGGTTCCAAAGGCTACTAGGGAATCACACCTCGACCATGACCACCACTCCACCACAGCCTTAGAAATCACACCCACCTCGTAAACCATCCAACAATAATGACTCTTCGGTCCATTAATCTTTTCTTTTAATTTGATTTCACTTTTTATTTTCCTTCACTTTAGCTTACTTTTCTTTAAATCTATAATTAGTATAGTTTGAATTATTATTATTATTTCCTGGCTAATTCTGCACGAGCTACCCAATTTCTTCATCTAGCGTAGAGACTATGGACGACCACCATACCACCACCGGAGACGCCTCCTCCAACTTATCTTTCACCTCCAACGCAAGGAATCTATCCAAATTCAGGGAGTTTCACTTCTCCCCATATCTTTTAATTTTCTACTTAATTGTTTATATATATATCTTTGTACATTGAGGGCAATGTACATCTTAAGTGTGGGGGGTGAACAACCTAAAAAGGGGCCTAATTTTTTTCATTATTCTCAATTTCCTGAAATTAGGTGCCAAACTTTTTGCATTGTTCTCAAATCCTGATTTATGTCTTGTTTCTTAAGTAAGTTTCTCATATTATGATTAGAATGAAATTTCCTGTGATTCATGATTTTTTATTGATATATTTTGGATTAAGTCATTGATAATTGTGCATTGATAATTTAAACTTTAAGATACTAGAGAATCAAGCATGATAAGTCTATTTTTCAGGATTAAAATTTTTTCTAGGTTGTCTACCTGAATGTGAATATTACTTTGAAGTTTGAAATCTGCTAAGTTGACATCAAAAAGCCATAATTTTTGTGAGATGTTGAGCCTTATAGAGCATATATTATTTTTCTTGCTCACTTTATTGATTATGAGTGTGTCAACATTGATTTGTTATTCTAGAACTTGCATCGATTATACAGGTCGAGACCACACCGTTGATTTGGTATACGAAGATGATAAAGGCACCTAGGTTTTAACCCACTCACTCTACTAAAAAGCCTACCCATCTTATTAACCCTTAGTGAACACCGTTTAATCCTAACAACCCATTTATTGACTTACTCGCTAATACTAACCCAAAACCCTTTATTTTTGTTATCACCATTTGTTTTGACTACCCTTATATCGAGATTTGATTTGATCAGTTGCCTAAATATGATCTTTATTTTAGTAGTTAAATTCATCCTTTATTATGTATTTAATTTGTTCTTAAAAAAAATCGAAGTATATTCGTTATTAGTTCTGTAATTAAGTGAGCTTATACGTTTAAATCCCAATGGTTGAAAAAGAAGCTCGTATTAGTAATAGTATTATTATTACAAGTTCTCAATTGATGTAATCGTTTATTGTTTCTAGTTAGGTAACCTGCCAATTCAATCTCGATTCTAACCTTCTAATTCAGCCTATATCCACACCTTAACCCAAGCCCCGTTACAACCCTGTTAAAGACCTTTTGATTTGTGCATCATTTCATATTTTAGTGGTGGAGATTTGATTCTCATGCAAGCCTATGGGATTAACTCTTCATGTTTGACTTTTGAGTGCTTTTTCTTGAACCTTAAACACCTCGAGTGATTTGAGTGAATCTTTAGTGAGGATGTCAATCCTTGTCGATTTTGAATCAGAGGTAACTATTTAGATGAGGGGAAACACCTAGGTTTTGTGCTACAAAGGTATGACTTAGATTTTTTGAATCTTTAGGACTCTTAGAGTTGAATTATCCATGTATGAATTATCTTTGAATTATGATGAATCATTATTGATGAATATTATGAATCAAGGAAGTTCGTTTTAATTGTGAGTTGAGAATTTTGCTTGAGGACAAGCAAAAGCTTAAGTGTGGGGGTATTTGATAAACCGAAATAGTAACATATTTTAGACCCACATTTAGCATGCTTTTGGGTGATTTAAGCCTTGAATTGTGTAATTTAGTGCTCTTAATCCTTTGTTTTCATGTTTTATACTCAGGAAAGCATCGGAGGATGAAAAGAACGAGAAACGTGCTTAAAACAGACCAAATAGGCCAAATCACGAAATTAACACGGCCTGGGCCCAAGCAACACGGCTGTGCCTCCCTAATCAGACCTAAACACGGCCTAGCCACGATTCACACGGGCGTGTGCCAAGGGCGTGTCCCTGCCGTGGAAAAGAGGAATTTCACTCAGATTTGGATACTTAGGGGTAAAGAAACACATTCCAAAAGCCTATATAAACACCCTAGAGGCCAACTTTCATGGGGGACCAGCTAGTCCAAGGAGTCGAGCCAGAAAGATCAGAATTGTGGAGATTACTCGAAGAAAGCCAGTTGATTCATCTCAAGAAGCCGGAGTTATACTCAAGACGGAGGATCTCTCTTCAATTCCTTCAGGGGGTTTTAGAGTTTTTCGTATGTTTTGTTTTATCTTTTCTTTTGAGATGTATTCCATTATTGTTATGAACTAAACCCTCAAGTACCTGAGGGGGATGAAACCTAAGATGAATCTTGTTATCGTTTGCTGAACTATATGATAAATATTTGATTTGTTCTTAATTATGTGTTTTTAATTCTTGTGTTGATATTTCCGGGATATTAATTCAAGTTTGATGTGCTTAGGTGGAGGAGCAAAAGTCCCTGCCTAAGAGTAGATCTAGCATAATTAAGCGGAGTTGATCGTACGCCTAGACATAGGGTGACGAGATTTTGCCAGATTAGGGTGAAACCTAATATGGGAGTCCATAGATCGAGTTAATGCAATCTTAGGGGTTTTAATTAGAAAGAGATTTCAATTAATCAACCTAGGGTTAGACGTTAGTAGCCTCGACGGAGGTATTAATATAACTTAGGGAATCTTACGGATCAAGTCAAATGAATAAATCGTCTGGTTCAGAGTTAGATAACAAGTGAAGTCTAGGTGGATTCTTCCTTGGGTATTGTTTTAATCAATTGGTTTTTCCCACAAGTATTTCCCTAATTTTATTCTTTTTGTCTCATCGTCTTTAGCTTAGTAGTTAGTTAATTTTCTAGATTAAACCGATTCACTTCAATTTTAAGGCTAAATAATAAAAAAAGGTTAGTATTAGTACTTTCGATTCCTTTGGGTTTGACAATCCGGTCTTGCCACTAAGCTATACTACTGTTCGATAGGTACACTTGCCTCAATCA
Organism: Gossypium sturtianum; assembly: GCA_025698515.1. NCBI lineage: Eukaryota > Viridiplantae > Streptophyta > Magnoliopsida > Malvales > Malvaceae > Gossypium > Gossypium sturtianum. The sequence continues at coordinate 95,883,621 of CM046945.1, read as the reverse complement.
TTGTCATAGTTAGTTTTTAGGTTTGATCATTCTCATTATAAATTTTAAGACTTTGACATCGCATAAAACAACGATCATGTTGTTTATTGACATGACAACTATAACATCCCTAAAATTGTTATACTTTAAAAGCAGTAATAAATTGAGATTGTGTACAATTGATTTCTCGATAAAGTAAAATAAGAAAATGAAAGTGATAAAAGAGACGATTAAGGAGTATCAAAGAAAGTTGAATTGAGAAGTGTGTTGTGGTATACTAAATTAAAGTAAGGACTAAGTCGTAAAGATGTAAAAATTTTGAGGTTCAAGTACAATTATTCAAAATTTGAGGGCTTGAAGCATACATATGAGAAAATTGAAGGACCAAAAGTGAAAATAACCCAATTTATTTTGACATGAAAATGATGTCTAGGGACGAAATAGAATAAGTGGAGACATACAAAGGACTAGATTGTAATTTTACCAAAAGTGAGTAGTGATTTAAGGATGGAATTTGGAAGAATCATTGTAACACCCTATACTCGGCTCGGTCGCCGAGCCCGAGTAACAGGACTCTACACCACCGTCTCATCAACAACAAAGCATGAAACATTTCATTGCCACGCGATTATCGTAAAATTTCATTAAAGTATTTATAGAGATTCTAAGTCATGAATACCCTAAGCAATATTAAATTATGCTAAACATACATCAGACGAGCTTATAACAGGATTTAATCATGCTTTTAAACCATTTAAAAAAAATTCTGAATAAATCATGTAGGTATTGATTCTAAATCAAAGGTGTCGATAATTCTCATATATGGTATCGATACCACTCAGAAAATCGGTACTAAATTAACATTCTGTTTCTCATTTAAAATTAAAAATCAAGAATTTATCGATACATTTCAAAAAGTATCGATGTTTTTACCCTGAGTATCGATACTCGTGATATGATATCGATACCAAATTGAGTTACTAACTTTCCGCACATTCAAAAAATCAAGTAGGTATCGATATTAAAACCCGAATATCGATACCTCTGCTCCATACAACAAAAGCACAACATACTAAGGCATTTAGTCCATTCTAACTTATATCAATTCAATATGCATTTATTACCTCATCAAACAATCGTCAAAACAACTATAATGGCAGTTCAAAACATCGCAAATATGTTCGAACAAATAATCAATATTCCAATATCAATATCCACAAATCCTAAGAACAATAAAGTCATGCAAGCATCCAAAATATCATGGTAATAATCAACTAAAAGTCCACCATATTGCCTTATTCCCACAATCCGAAGTAATAACTGGAAAACACCTACTCAAATGCTAAATCTACTTGGATAAATCCCTTAGAATTTTTCGCACCACTCAAACCGCAACACTAATAGTCTGCAAAGGTTTTAAAAGAGTGGGTGAGCTTAACAAGCTCAGGGAACGAATAGAATATCCACCAAATAGACATGTATTCAGACATTAACCAAAAACGATCAAAGTTCCACTACACAAGCATGCTACTAAGAGATCATGCCAACATATTCATGTAGTATTAATCAACTCATTTAACTTACTATTCTACATGTTCATGCATACATCACTTATCATATATTTACATTTATAAATATCACAATTAAATGATAATTTGGAACTTGAGGCAATGAAACATATAAGTGGGTCTATCACCACACATCGGATACACGGATCTCCAACACACCAAATGACTCATAGAGTCGAACATATCCCAAAAGTGTAGCATATAGCTAGCACTCTCCAACACACCAAACATGTCCCGGTGAATGGAGCTTAGCTCACATTCCCTTATCTCTCCAAAACTTTCTCGGGCCTTAGTGCCCCAAAAACACAACACAAAGATGAGTACTTATAATCCTAAGGCATGCCAACTATATCCAATGGTCTCATAAAGTCACAAGGCCAAAGTATCCACAAATAACCACATATTTACATACTATTTTTCTGCACTTTTTCACTGCATGCTCACATTATCAACACAACACTATCACTATCAATCGGCATATTCAACATTCTCACATTAACACTTTCGCAATAGCTATCACAAGCATATTTCACATGTCATAATGTCACATTATAATTCTCATGTACACAACACACAATCACGTATTTCACGAGCTAGTCAAGAGGTATAAGAAAGCTTACACTTAGAACTTAAAGTAGGGGTTTAGGCTACTTTTAAGTTCCCAATTAACGCAATGAACCGTGTCTACAAGTAGCGATCCCAAACACTTACCGTTCACGCTTTTCCCTAGTCACTGAAAGCTCAAACTAGCTTTTCCTTTCCTTTCTTTCTACTCGTAGAAGGTCCTAATGACTCCAAAGCTTCAACAAGTAAATCACACAACAAGAAAAATCAAAATTTAGCCAAAGACACTCCTAAATCAATCAAAAACACAAGCCTAAGCTAGATTCTCTTGGAACTGAAACTTTTGACATAGCAAACTTGAAACGCAAATATCTCGGTCTCTACTTATTCTTTTTGCCTAAAACTGATTCTGTTCATCTAATTATTCATCTATGACTGATTCTCAACCCTCAAACTACACAAGATTACCAAATACATGGTATCAAAATTTTTCAACATACTAGGGCAATTTCCACGAAAATTCATTAAATCTGTTGAATTCTTTAACGAAACTTTAAAGAATGTTTAGAAACCTTCTAATCACATAAAAATAATTGAAAAAAGTTTGAAACCTCGTTTTTACTCAAAATCTTGAAATCCACCATTAACAACCCAATTTTTGGCTTTTATTCAAAATGTTCAATTTAATGGGTAAAAACTCTATTTAAAAGACCAAATAACATAAAAAAAAACTAATAGGAAAATGAATTGTTACCTTCGATTGGAGAAAAATGAACGTTTGATCAATATTTTGAAAAACCCAAAATTTTGAGTGATGACTAAATTAATGGTGTTTTGGGTGTTTTTCTTGAAATTCTGTAACACCCTTTACCCGTATTCAAGCCGGAACCGGGTTTGAGGCATTACCTAACTAATCTTGCTTAAACGTCTCGAATAGGGTTATAAAATTTTGTTTAAACCCATCACTTGCACATACTCGGCTTAAGAGGCCCTAAACATACCTCCGAGAGGTATCGGAACTATTCCGAGAACTTTTACGAACTCGAGAAACTTTTCAACAAAACAGGGGCCACACGCCCGTGTTGGTCTAGGGACACGCCCGTGCGCCCCTAAGACATGCCCGTGTCTTCCATCCGTGGTCGATCCTGACTATGACATCATCATCTCACTAAGGTCACACGGCCAAGGCACACGCCCATGTCCTTAGCCCGCGTGTCGAATTAAATTCCACAATTAATGTGCAGACTTCACACGGCCTGGGCACATGCCCATGTCCTTAGGCCGTGTCTCCCACACGGCTGAGACACACGGCCATGTCTTTGCCCCGTGGAGCATACTGACTTGCAAATCCAACATGTAATGGGACACACGGTCGATCCACGCACCCATAGGGCTGACCGTGTGTTACACACGGCCTAGACACACGGGCGTGTGTCTACCCGTATGAACAATTAGATGGCTATCTACCAAGCCCTTTTCCACCCTACATTACACACATACATACTCCAATTCAAAACAACACAACTCCTAACCCAAAGGCACCTCTAAGAACTCATTCCAAAACATTCCAATATAAAAGATCACCAAAAGGTATCTTTAGGAACTCAAAGAATCAAGACATACACAAGGGCATATACTTCATGAAATTCATCTTCATTAATTAATAGAATTTGCCAAGTATTTGCTTAACTTATAAGGCCATTTAAAAAATGACTTTAATAACATACATATCCAACACTTTGACTAACAATTACAACTTAACAAAATAACCAAGTCCTATACATGCCATACTCAAAATAAGTCTAAATTTTTATACCAAAGTGATGTCGATAGTGTGATTTCCGAACTCCTACGTCCATGTTCCTCGAGTTATCTTGGTAATACTACAAGGAAAAAGGGCAATGAAAGGGGTAAGCATAAAGCTTAGTAAGTTTGCATGGAAATAAATAGAAATAATAAGCTCATAATATAATACATCCATGGCATTAACTAACCATACACAATTCATAGTCTTCTTGCCATACTTACTTACAATTGCCCTTATTTAGCACATACCGTGCCACACATCGCAATCGTTTCTTCGTGACTCATTCACGAGTACCTATATTCACTCATTCATATGACTTTAGTACAATTCTCATTTCTACTTCTAAACTCATCTACTTATCCCATTAATCATTAGGGATAGTCAAAGACGCATATTCATTGTCATTCATATAGGTATGAAGCCAATGCCACATCCCTGAGGTGGTCTTACATGGAGTCACTTCTAAATGCCAATGCCCTATCCCGGATAAGGTCTTATATGGTCTTTCACATCAAATATCGATGCCATATCCCGGATATGGTCTTATACGATTCTCATATTCATTACCGAAGCCATATCCCAGATATGGTCTTATACGGGATCTCAACTCGGTGTCGAGGCCATGTCCCTGACATGGTCTTATACGGGACCTTATCTGTTTCATATCTCGATGATAGCCTTTTCATATTCATTATAGTCGACTAGGACTTCAACATCATATTCAACATTAGTCACTCAATTTAGTAGAGTATCATCCATCAATATGATACCAAGCATTCTCAATTATGCTAACATGAATGTTGCATTAATCACATACAAACTTACCTCGATTTCAAAATAAGCTAACTCGTCGATTTAGTCCAAGACTTTGTTCTTTCCCCGATCGAGGCGGATTCTCGGTTCTTCTTGCTCTATAATAGCAATTTAGCTCATTTCAATCACCATATTAATAAAAGCATTTCACTAATCATGCTTAGGCAAAATCACTATTTTTCCCCTAGACTTTGGCAAAATGACCATTTTGCCCCTGGGCTCGGAAATAAATTCTAATCACATTTCTACCTTCAACAAGCCTAGGTGAACATTTAATACTCTTATAGCTATCATCAAAACTCAACATTTCACATAATTACTACAAATTTGTAACCTTTTCATCAAGGTCCAATTAGGTGTTTTTAAGACAACACCTTTCACAAAAGTTGTTCATCTAACAACTAAGACTCAATTTCTTCCATAAAAATGCAGCAAATAGAAATGAAATCTCTCATGGTAAAACTCTAAACTTTGCATCATATTGCACAATAGTCCTCTCATTTGAAAGCTTAAATTCTAGGGGTCTTAAAAGTACAATTATCATAAAGAAAAATCATCAAAATCACTTACTAAAATGAAGGAGAGCTTGATGAAAATTTTGAGCTTTCAAACCCCTATTTTGCTTGCAAATTTCGATGGAGAAAGATGGAGAGAAAGATGATATCTTCTCTTTCTTTATTCTAATATTAAACTAGTCAAATTAGCCACCAACTATTACTAACTTTGACCAAATTTTTGTCCACCCTTGTCTCCTATGTAGTCTATGGCTGGGGTCTAATTGCCTTTTAAAGACCTCCAATTATCAATCTATGGCTATTTGGTACCTTTAGCTTATAGAATGGAACTTTTGCACTTTATGTGATTTAGTCCTTTTTCGCGATTAAACATGAAATCGCTAAAATTAAAGCACCAAAATTCTCATGCACATATGCTATCATACTCTAACTCATAATATAACATGAAAATAAATTTATCAAATCTCAGATTAGTGATCCTGAGATCACTTGTAACATCTCGATTTAAGGCCTAGTCGGAATAGTGGTGCGAGACCATAAATCTGAGGTATATGTATGAGTTTTGAGGTTTATGCTATGTTTGCATGTTAGTGTGAAAGTTTCATGAAGCAATTTTGTTAAATTGCGGTTGAATTGTCCAAAAGGACTAAATTGCAAAAGTTGCAAAATGTGAGATTCTAGAAGCTAATTGTATGAAATAGCTTTGGATTATAAATTAGAGGTCCTTAAATAGTAATTTTCCCAAATTCTAATTTTTGGACAAAAATGGGCATGAGTGGATGGGATTGGAAAAGTTTGACTAAGGGGCATTTTGGTCATTTGTCAGTTAAGTGATTAAAAAGAGAAAAATATGAAAAAATTTCACTCATCTTCTTCTCCAAGCTGCCAAAAATTTCAAGAAGCCATTGTTAGGGTTCTTCAATTTTTCAAGCTTGCTAGTAAGTGCATCCAAGCCCCGTTTTTAATATTCTTCGTATTTTTGAAGTCCTAGTAACATAAGTAAGCTATTTTTAGCTATATGTTGAGCTAGGATTGATGTTCAAAATGTAACCATGTATGACATGCATTTATTTTGATGTTTTATTGAAGAATATGAAGGCTTGATGTAGTAGAAATATCTTTTGTTAAGTGAATTCCAAGAAAAATACATGTAGGGACTAGTTTGTGAAAGTCTTGAGATTGGTCATACATGAGTGATTTAGTGAGAATTGATGATTGCTTTAGTTGAGTAAATGATTCGGCTAAGCATGAAAGGCTAGAAAGTTGAATGAAAATCATTTTACGAGCCTTGGGGCAAAAGTATAAATATGAGGAAGTTTAGGGGCAAAATGGTAATTTTGCTAAAGAATGAGATAAGGGTCAATTTAGTCAATGTGTGTATTGAGCGGGTTGATTTATCATTTTAGATCAAGAAAGACGAAGCCCAGATCTTAACCGAGGCAAGGGCAAGGTCGTGGACTAAATTGCACATATCCATACTTTTTGAGTATCGAGGTAAGTTTACGTATGAACAATGGATTTATGCGTATACATTGTTAATGCTAGCTAATGTGTAGCATAATTGAGAACCTATTCAATTCTAGTGGAATGAATGAGATAGTAGTTGTGAATGGATGAATGTATTACAAGTAGACATGTGAATGTGTAGTGATAATGTTTGATAGTGGGATAAGTACGATACTTCCTTGATACTTAACAATGATGGGCTGTGTGCGATACTATTGTTAAGCATATTATTTAGTGAGCTATGTGCGGAATCACTATATTTATCCTTTGTAGTAGGCTATGTGCAATACTACCCTATGATCTGATTGTGGTGGGCTAAGTACGAAACCACCGGGTAATTTAGCTGTGTGGATGTATTATTGAGAAATAATGATGTGTTGTATTTTGTGTAAATGTGCTATTGAGTGCAGGGGTGCATGTCAATGATTATGAGTATGTGACTCATGATGTGTTGGAGATGTGGTAAGGGATAGAAAGAGTAAGCATAGTAGTGGATGTGAATTACATAAGTTAGTATAATGCTAATTGTTGTTTAGCTTATACTAGAATGCTTAAATTGTTTATGTGTAAACTTACTAGGCTCAAAGCTTACTCCTTTCTTTTCCCTTGTCTTATAGAGAACAAGGATTGAATCGTGATACGCGGATTAATCGGAAGATCGTCCACACTATCAGCACACTCTGGTACATTGGACTTAATGTTTTGTATATGACATGTATAGGGGCTAGATAAGTTAGTGAATTTTGTTGTATTGGCTAAGATGTGTTGGCCATTAGATGGATAAACTATTTTGTATAATGCCATGGTTGTTGGCTACTTTATTATATAAAAGATGTAGTTATCCATGTAAGATTGTGTTTCAAAATGAGTTGGTTATGGATGTGTTGAATGAGTACATGTTGTGTATGCTAGAGGGGTGAGAAGAGCTTAGCAAATAGCTTTTTTCATGTCCATGTGGATAGACACACGGGCATGTGTCTAGGCCATGTGTGACACACGGCCAACCCACGGGTGTGTGACTTGGCCGTGTCACTTTGGCAGATTCGAGTGTTATAAGCCACAGGCTAGCGACACGGGCGTGTGTTTAGGCTTTAGGCCATGTAGAGTAGTTAGTGTTCACCATGGGTGGAGAGCACGGGTGTGTGCCCTAGCCGTGGGACTTTGGCAGAATGCTTGAGTTTTGTGCATGGTTTGTGGACATGGGCGTGTGTGACTACACACGGGCGTGTATCATCTTACACGGGCGTGTAGCCCTGTTGGGATGGAAAAATTTTAAATTTGTAAGAGTTTCTGATATGGTCTTGAGAGCCCTCGTGTATATGAGTAAGGTCTTGTAAGTTGAGAATGAGGTCGTTATGGTGACTAAGAGAGAGTAGTAACGTTGAGCCTAAGTGGCGATCAAGCGTTTTTATTTCGGTAATGCCTCGGGCCCGATTTTGGCATAGAATACGGGTAAGGGGTGTTACATTTAATGGTATCAGAGCTATGGTTTAGTCGGTTCTAGGACTACCGTAGCGGGTGTAAGGGTCTAGCTATGCATGCCATAAGTGTACAATGATAGTGTGGTGGTTTCTGATGATTTTAAACCTTGTTTTATATAGTATATGGATCTCGATCAATCGATCACTGATGAAGCAATAGTAATGCGCTGCTCTGCGCGCAAGGAACCGCGCCTGTTGAGAGTGGACCCGAGGTTAGGGGTCAAAGGGAAGAGGCTCAGGAAGCCTTTCTCCAGATGATGAGTAATTGGTACTCGGATTATGTTCGAGCAAACCCTAATGCTCAACCTCCTCCACCTCCTCCTATACCACAGCCAATTCTAGTGGCTCATCAAGGTATTGACATAGTGAGGATATCGAAACCTCCGGTGGATAAGATTAGGAAACACGGGGCTGAGGAGTTTAGAGCTAAGGTAGATGATGACCCCGAGAGGGCAGAGTTCTGGCTAGGGAACTCAATAAGAGTATTCGATGAACTCTCTTGTACACCTGAAGAGAACCTGAAGTGTGCCGTATCTTTGCTGAGGGACTCGACATACCAATGGTGGAAGACGTTGACGTCGGCAGTCCCGAGAGAGCGGGTGAAGTGGGACTTCTTTCTGGAAGAGTCTCGGAAGAAGTATATAAGCCAGCGATTTACAGACCGGAAACGGAAGGAATTCCTTGAGTTGAAGCAAGGAAGAATGACAGTAGCAAAATATGAGCGTGAATTTGTTAGGCTTAGCAAGTCACGGAAGAATGTGTGTCGACAGAGACTATCTTGTGTAAAAGGTTCGAAGATGGACTGAACGAGGATATTAAGCTCCTAGTGGGTATTTTGGAGTTGAAAGAGTTTATTGCGTTGGTTGAAAGGGCAAGTAAGGCCGAGGAATTGAGTAAGGAAAAGAGAAGGGCTGTGAGTGAAGCCCGAGATGCGAGAAAACGACCGATGGGCAAATCATATCAAGACCAGTCGAAAAGATCCAAGGAAGTGAATCCTCGAATAAAAACACTAGTGGGATATCCATGTCGAGACTTGGACAACACTCGTTCGGGTTCGAGAGTCCAAGCCACCTTGATGGAAAGTGTGGGCAATTCGAAGAACAAACCGGAGTGTCCAAGTTGTGGTAGGTATCGTACTGGAGAGTGTTGGGGAAACAACCAAAGTTGTTATAAGTGTGGTTCCCTCGACCATTTTATTTGAAATTGCCACGAGAGGGATGATAAGGAAGAGAAGAAAGAGACAAGACCTAGAGATGTGTCTGCAAGGGGTAGACCGCCAAGGAACCCGAGAGGTGGGACTAGTGGTAGAGGTGCATCTAAAGACTCTGCTGTGAGACCGGAGGGTCAGGCACCTGCGAGGACGTCTGCCATTCGCGCCCGCGAACAGGCGTCATCCCCAGATGTAATAACGGGTACTTTTTCTCTTTTTGACACATTTGTTATTGCTTTAATAGATCCAGGGTCTACTCATTCTTATATTTGCATGAGATTGATATCTAGTTTGAGTATGACCATTGAGTTTACGAATATTGTGGTTGAGGTGTCAAACCCGTTAGGTAAGCATGTGTTAGTGGACAAGATGTGTAAGAATTGTCCTTTATTGATTAAGAGTCATTACTTTCCGGCAGACCTTATGTTGTTGCCATTTGATGAGTTTGACTTAATCCTTGGCATGGATTGGTTGACTACCCATAGTGTCTTAGTGAACTGTGGTAGTAAGTTTATCGAAGTGAAATGTGAGAATGGAGATGTTGTTCGGGTTGAATCAGGTGGACCAGATAGTCTACCAGTGATGATTTCTTCCCTAGTGGCTGAGAAATGTTTGAGAAAAGGGTGTGAGTCCTATCTCGCTTTTATTTTGAATACTCAAGAGGTTAGAGTAAAGTTTGATACAGTTCCGGTGGTATGTGAGTATTCGGATGTATTCTCGGAAGAGTTACTCGGATTACCTCCAGAGAGAGGTCGAGTTTGGGATTGAGTTAGTTTCGGGAACGGCACCTATTTCAATTGCTCCGTATAGGATGGCACCTTTAGATTTCAAAGAACTGAAGGTTCAGTTGCAAGAGTTGACAAAAAAGGGTTTTGCAAGACCGAGCTACTCACTGTGGGGTGCTCCGGTACTTTTTGTAAAGAAGAAAGATGGGTCTATGAGGTTGTGTATAGACTATAGGCAACTCAATAAAGTGACGGTGAAGAATAAGTATCCTTTACCATGGATTGATGATCTTTTTGATCAACTGAAAGGAGCTACAATGTCCTTCAAGATCGACCTGAGGCCTGGTTATTACCAGTTGAGAGTGAAAGAGCAAGATGTGTTGTAAACTGCATTTCGAACAAGGTATGGCCATTATGAGTTTTTAGTCATGCCGTTTGGTTTAACGAATGCACCTGCGATTTTCATGGATTTGATAAACCGTGTCTTTCAACCGTATGTGGATAAGTTTGTAGTTGTCTTCATTAACGACTTATTGATCTATTCTCGGGATGATAATGATCATGAGGAACATTTGAGAATTGTCTTACAAACTTTGAGGGATAAGCAGTTGTATGCTAAGTTTAGCAAGAGTGAGTTTTGGCTCCGAGAGGTCGGATTCCCAAGACACATTGTGTCAGGTGATGGTGTCAGAGTTGACCCGAGTAAGATATCGGCTGTTGTGGATTAGAAACAGCCGAGGAACGTGTCAGAAGTTAGAAGCTTCTTGGGATTGGTAGGATATTACAGACGTTTCGTAAAGGGGTTTTCTGTAATTGCTACCCCAATGATGAAATTGTTGCATAAGGATGTCAAGTTTGATTGGACTGAGACATGTCAAAAGAGTTTTGAGAGATTGAAAACATTGTTGACTGAGGCGCCGATTTTGGTTCAACCAGAATCGGGGAAAGAGTTTGTGGTTTTCAGTGACGCATCGTTTTATGGTCTCGGTTGCGTGTTGATGCAAGAGGGTAAGGTAGTCGCTTACGCCTCGAGGCAGTTAAAATCGCATGAGAAGAATTATCCGACTCATGATTTGGAGTTGGCTGCGATTGTTTTTGCGTTAAAGATTTGGCGACATTATTTATATGGTGAGAAGTGTCAAATCTTTACGGATCACAAGAGTTTGAAGTATTTGATGGATCAAAAGGATTTGAATTTGCGACAGAGGCGGTGGCTCGAGTTATTGAAAGACTATGAGTTAGTCATTGATTACCACACGGGAAAAGCGAATGTGGTTGCGGATACCTTGAGTAGGAAACCCTTGAATGCTCTAAGAGTTTTGAGAACGAGACAAGCATTGTCTGATGATGGTGCTATATTGGCAGAGTTGAGAGCTAAGCCACTATTTGTTCAACAGATTTGTGAGGCTCAGAGAAATGATAGTGAGATGCAAGCTAAGAGAGCTAAGTGTGGATCAGAAAGTGATTCTGATTTTCGAGTGGGTTCGGATGGTTGTTTGTTGTACCATGACAGAATTTGTGTACCTAGAGATGAAGAATTGCTCTGAAAGGTTTTGAATGAGGCACATAGTGGTTATTTGTCAGTACACCCGGGCAGTACGAAAATGTACAATGACTTGAAGAAGTCTTATTGGTGGCCAGGTATGAAAAGAGGCATTTCTGAGTTTGTGGCGAAGTGTCTGATTTGTCAACAAGTGAAAGCTGAGCATCAAGTACCTTCGGGATTGCTTCAGCCAGTGATGGTTCCCGAATGGAAATGGGATTGGGTTACCATGGATTTTGTGACGGGGTTGCCTTTGACTCCGAAAAAGAGGGACACTGTGTGGGTTGTTGTGGATAGATTGAAAAAGTCGGCTCATTTTATTCCAGTACGTGTTGATTATTCACTGGACAAGTTAGCCGAATTGTATGTTGCAGAGATTGTGAGGTTACATGGTGTGCCTGTGTCTATAATATCAAATAGAGATCCGAGGTTTACTTCGAGGTTTTGGAAGAAGTTGCAAGAGGCCATGGGTACGAGGTTAAATTTCAGTACTGCGTTCCATCCACAAACAGATGGTCAGTCTAAAAGAGTGATTCAAGTTCTTGAAGATATGCTTTGATGCTGTGTGTTAGAATTTGAAGGTAGTTGGGAGAGGTATCTACCTTTGGTAGAGTTTGCCTACAACAACAGTTATCAGTCGAGTATACAGATGGCACCGTATGAAGCTTTTTATGGTCGTAAGTGTCGGACTCCTCTGTATTGGACCGAGCTTAGTGAGAAGCGGATCCATGGGGTCGATCTAGTAAAAGAGACTAAGGAGAAAGTGAAAATAATCCGTAATAGTCTGAAAGTTGCTTCGGACCGACAGAATTCGTACACAGATTTGAAAAGAAAGGAAATTGAGTTTGAGGTGGGTGACAAAGTGTTTTTAAAAGTGTCCCCGTGGAAGAAAATCATGAGATTCGGACGAAAGGGGAAATTGAGTCCGAGATTCATAGGGCCGTATGAGATTACAGATAGAGTTGGGCCAGTAGCATACCGGTTGGCTTTGCCAGTAGAATTGGACACGATCCATAATGTGTTCTATGTGTCGATGTTGCAACGGTATCGCTCCGATCCTTCACATGTGATTCCTTCAACAGAAATTGAGATAAGACCGGATATGTCTTATGAAGAGGAGCCGATTAAGATCTTGGCTCGAGAAGTGAAATAGTTGAGGAATAAGAGCATAGCCCTAGTGAAAGTGTTCTGGCAGAAACACGGTGTGGAAGAGGCTACGTGGGAAGTGGAAGAAAACATGAGAGAGCAACATCCAAACCTTTTTACCGGTAAGATTTTTGAGGGCGAAAATCTCTAAAGGGGGAGAGTTGTAACTTCCCGATTTAAGGCCTAGTCGGAATAGTGGTGCGAGACCACAAATCCAAGGTATATGTATGAGTTTTGAGGTTTATGCTATGTTTGCATGTTAGTGTGAAAGTTTCATGAAGCAATTTTATTAAATTGCGGTTGAATTGTCCAAAAGGACTAAATTGTAAAAGTTGCAAAATGTGAGATTCTAGAAGCTAATTGTATGAAATAGCTTTGGATTATCAATTAGAGGTCCTTAAATAGTAATTTTCCCAAATTCTAATTTTTGGACAAAAATGGGCATGAGTGGATGGTATTGGAAAAGTTTGACTAAAGGGCATTTTGGTCATTTATCAATTAAGTGATTAAAGAGAGAAAAATATGACAAAATTTCATTCATCTTCTTCTCCAAGCTGCCAAAAATTTCAAGAAGCCATTGTTAGGGTTCTTCAATTTTTCAAGCTTGCTAGTAAGTGCATCCAAGCCCCGTTTTTGATATTCTTCGTATTTTTGAAGTCCTAGTAACATGGGTAAGCTATTTTTAGCTATATGTTGAGCTAGGATTGATGTTAAAAAATGTAACCATGTATGACATGCCATGTATTTTGATGTTTTATGGAAGAATATGAAGGCTTGATGTAGTAGAAACATCTTTTGCTAAGTGAATTCCATGAAAAATGCATGTAGGGACTAGTTTGTGAAAGTCTTGAGATTGGTCATACATGAGTGATTTAGTGATAATTGATGATTGCTTTAGTTGAGTAAATGATTCGGCTAAGCATGAAAGGCTAGAAAGTTGAATGAAAATCACTTTACGAGCCTTGGGGAAAAAGTATAAATATGAGGAAGTTTAGGGGCAAAATGGTAATTTTGCTAAAGAATGAGATAAGGGTCAATTTAGTCAATGTGTGTATTGAACGGGTTGATTTGTCATTTTAGATCAAGAAAGACAAAGCCCGGATCTTAACCGAGGAAAGGGCAAGGTCGTGGACTAAATTACACATCTCCATACTTTTTGAGTACCGAGGTAAGTTTACGTATGAACAATGCATTTATGCGTATACATTGTTAATGCTAGCAAATGTGTAGCATAATTGAGAACCTATTCAATTCTAGTGGAATGAATGAGATAGTAGTTGTGAATGGATGAATGTATTACAAGTAGACATGTGAATGTGTAGTGATAATGTTTGATAGTGGGCTAAGTGCGATACCTCCTTGATACTTAACAATGATGGGCTGTGTGCGATACTATCTTTAAGCATATTATTTAGTGAGCTATGCCCGGAATCACTATATTTATCCTTTGTGGTAGGCTATGTGCGATACTACCCTATGATCTGATTGTGGTGGGCTAAGTGTGAAACCATCGAGTAATTTAGCTGTGTGGATGTATTATTAAGAAATAATGATGTGTTGTATTTTGGGTAAATGTGCTATTGAGTGCAGGGGTGCATGTCAATGATTATGAGTATGTGACTCATGATGTGTTGGAGATGTGGTAAGGGATAGAAAGAGTAAGCATAGTAGTGGATGTGAATTACATATGTGATACGATCCACCTCGGGTGAGTCGAAACGTATGCGAGTTGCCCAATCGTGTACGAGGAGAAAACAAGCCTTCGGGAAAAATAATAGAGAATTTGGTTAAGTTGCGGAAGCTTTTAAAGATATTTCTTACGGAGATGGCTTAAGTAGAAATGGAAGTTGATAGATGAATGAAAATGGAGTTAGCAAGTGAGATGGATAGGTTCGGTTATGGCTAGGAAAGAAATAGGATGTGTTTGGAAATGGCTCGGGTAGGTAGGAAGGAATTGAAGATGAATAAAAGTTAAGTGATAGTTTGGTGGAGATGGGAAATAGGACTTAAACACAGGAACGATTCAACACTAGAAGAGTGTCACCCCAATTTCTATTTGGTTTAAGGTGGAAGAATGAAAAACGATGATGGACCACGACCTGTTATCTAGAAAGATAAGAACCGATGGTATAGTTTGATGAAAGAACAAGTGATAGACGCCACAAGCTTGGCTTGATAAGTCTAAGAAACTTGTACGAAAACGAAGAGGAGAAAATCTCACTCGATGAACAAAGTTCATATTATTTCATAAATTGGCAAAAGTCCCTTACAAAAGAAAATAACAAGGTATTTATAGGCCTATGAAAGGGCTAGCCGAATGGACATAAAACCCTTAATAACTAAGTTTAATTTCAGCCATAAAAGGCTAGAAAAATCTGGATTAAACTCCTTAAAGTCCCATGGGCAGATTCGGCTGAATGGGAGACTAATGGACAGCTTCTAGATGGATCAATTACTTGGTAAGCTGAATGCTTGAAGAAGGTCAATGGCCAAGCTCCAAATTCAGCCTCTTGGAACGTCAATAGCCATGTTTCTTGAAGAAAAAATCGTCCAAGTCCATGTGCAGCTTCTTGGGACATCAAAGGGCATTTTTCTAGAAGGGAAAATGAATTTTGTGACACTTAAAAATGCATGCAGCAGCTAGGTTCGTCCCATGCAATAATTGGGCTCTTAATTAGCTCTCTTTTGGTTGAAAAGTGTCCAGCAATGATGATGAAGATGAATAGCTCTCTTGGATGTGTAAATTTAGCCATTTGGGACGTTCTAAGGTCATCTTAATAGAAAAGGAAACAGCTGAATGCATTTGGACAGCATAGGAGCCGAAAAGACATGTCCAGATTCGGTCAAACTTTAGGATGAGCTGCTCCTTGTGTTTGAAGAATTACCAGCATTAAAATGTGACTTTAAATGGCTTGCATGTGTTTAATTCAGCCTTCAAAACTCCCTTGTCTTTTGCATTGCACGAACAGCCCCTAGGGAATTAAATAAGCTACTGCCAATTTTAATTTCAGCTTGAAAAACCTTCATGAACTTAACCCATGCACTTAGCCTTCTTTCTAGCCGAATGGGGTCTTGAATAGCCAAAATTTGGCTGCCATGATGCATGCTTCCAGCCGTTCCATGCACCTCCAAGGTTCATTGATGTATTCGGCCAAGTACATTGCACCTAGGTGCATGTATCTCTTAAATGTGCTCCATAGATTCGGCTGAACCTACAAAGGCCATTAATTCACATTAAATCAAGCCAAATCAGCTGAATATAATTTAATACATGCTATGGACACATTAATGGATGTTTTAGACAACTTAAAGACACCATTAGGACAAATTAAATTTTCGGCAGCAACTTAAACTAAAAAAAATCTGCACATTAAATTTTAAAACTTGACATCTTAAAAGCATGCAATAAAATGTGACAAATTAAATTTAGCCTAAGACAAATTAAATTCAACACAAATTAAATTATTTAGACATATTAATTAGCTGTAGAAAAATAAATAATTAAAGACTTAATTTATTTAAAGTCATTAAATTTAAAGCAATTCAGCTCAATGAGCTGGAGTGAGCTCGAGCGAGCTCAAATTGAGCTCAAATGGACTAATCCGGCTCAAGTTGGAAATGCAACAAAGTGCATATCAACTTCACGGCATTTGGAACATTCGATCCGAGCTCCTTCAATTTGAAATTCGTGGGTGCCCTGGGCGTGCCCGTATCAATATGTTAGTATAATGCTAATTGTTGTTTATCTTATACTAGAATGCTTAAATTGTTTACGTGTAAACTTACTAGGCTCAAAGCTTACTCCTTTCTTTTCCCTTGTCTTATAGAGAACAAGGATTGAATCGTGATACGCGGATTAATCGGAAGATCGTCCACACTATCAGCACACTCTGGTACATTGGACTTAATGTTTTGTATATGGCATGTATATGGGCTAGATAAGTTAGCGAATTTTGTTGTATTGGCTAAGATGTGTTGGCCATTAGATGGATAAACTATTTTGTATAATGCCATGGTTGTTGGCTACTTTATTATATAAAAGATGTAGTTATCCATGTAAGATTTTGTTTCAAAATGAGTTGGTTATGGATGTGTTGAATGAGTACATGTTGTGTATGCTAGAGGGGTGAGAAGAGCTTAGCAAATAGCTTTGTTCTTGTCCATGTGGATAGACACACAGGCATGTGTCTAGGCCATGTGTGACACACGGCCAGCCCACGGGCGTGTGACTTGGCCGTGTCACATTGGTATATTCGAGTGTTATAGGCCACGGGCTAGCCACACGGGCGTGTGTCTAGGCATTAGGCTGTGTAGAGTAGTCAGTGTTCACCACGGGTGGAGAGCATGGGCGTGTGCCCTAGCCGTGGGACTTTGGCAGAATGCTTGAGTTTTGTGCACGGTTTGTGGACATGGGCCTGTGTGACTACACACGGGCGTGTATCATATTACACGGGCGTGTAGCCCTGTTGGGATGGAAAAATTTTAAATTCGTAAGAGTTTCTGATATGTTCTCGAGAGCCCTCGTGTATATGAGTAAGGTCTCGTAAGTTGAGAATGAGGTCGTTATGGTGACTAAGAGAGAGTAGTCACGTTAAGCCTAAATGGCGATCAAGCGGTTTTATTTCGATAATGCCTCGGGCCCGGTTCCGGCGTAGAATACAGGTAAGGGGTGTTACATTTAATGGTATCAGAGCTATGGTTTAGTCGGTAAGGGTCTAGCTATACATGCCATAAGTGTACAATGATAGTATGGTGGTTTCTGATGATTTTAAACCTTATTTTATATAGTATATGGATCCTGATCAAACGACTGCTGATGAAGCAGCTAGTAATGCGCCGGCTCCTGCGCAAGGAACCGCGCTTGTTGAGAGTGGACCCGAGGTTAGGGGTCAAGGGAAGAGGCTCGGGAAGCCTTTCATCAGATGATGAGTAATTGGTACTCGGATTATGTTCGAGCAAACCCTAATGCTCAACCTCCTCCACCTCCTCCTATACCTCAGCCAATTCCAGTGGCTCCTCAAGGTATTGACGTAGTGAGGATATCGAAACCTCTGGTGGATAAGATTAGGAAACACGGGGCTGAGGAGTTTAGAGCTAAGGTAGATAATGACCCCGAGAGGGCAGAGTTCTGGCTAGAGAACTCAATGAGAGTATTCGATGAACTCTCTTGTGCACCTGAAGAGAACCTGAAGTGTGCCATATCTTTGCTGAGGGACTCGGCATACCATTGGTGGAAGACGTTGACGTCGGTAGTCCCGAGAGAGCGGGTGACGTGGGACTTCTTTCTGGAAGAGTTCCGGAAGAAGTATATAAGCCAGCGATTTACTGACCGGAAATGGAAGGAATTCCTTGAGTTGAAGCAAGGAAGAATGACAGTAGCAGAATATGAGCGTGAATTTTTTAGGCTTAGCAAGTACGCACAAGAATGTGTGTCGACAGAGACTATCTTGTGTAAAAGGTTCGAAGATGGACTGAACGAGGATATTAAGCTCCTAGAGGGTATTTTGGAGTTGAAAGAGTTTGTTGTGTTGGTTGAAAGGGCAAGTAAGGCCGAGGAATTGAGTAAGGAAAAGAGAAGGGCTGTCAGTGAAGCCTGAGATGCGAGAAAACGACCGATGGGCAAATCATATCAAGCCCAGTCGAAAAGAGCCAAGGAAGTGAATCCTCGGACGACAACACCAGTGGGATATCCACGTCGAGACTTGGACAACACTCGTTTGGGTTCGAGAGTCCAAGCCACCTCAATGGAAAGTGTGGGCAATCCAAAGAACAAACCGGAGTGTCCAAGTTGTGGTAGGTATCATACCGGAGAGTGTTGGGGAAACAACCAAAGTTGTTATAAGTGTGGTTCCCCCGACCATTTTATCCGAAATTGCCCCGAGAGGGATGATAAGGAAGAGAAGCAAGAGACAAGACCTAGCGATGTGTCTGCAAGGGGTAGACCACCAAGGAACCCGAGAGGTGGGACTAGTGGTAGAGGTGCGTCCAAAGACTCTGCTGTGAGACCGGAGGGTCGGGCACCTGCGAGGACGTATGCCATTCGCGCCCGCGAAGAGGCGTCATCCCCAGATGTAATAACGGGTACTTTTTCTCTTTTTGACACCTTTGTTATTGCTTTAATAGATCCAGGGTCTACACATTCTTATATTTGAATGAGATTGGCATCTAGTTTGAGTATGACCGTTGAGTTTACGGATATTGTGGTTGAGGTGTCAAACCTGTTAGGTAAGCATGTGTTAATGGACAAGGTGTGTAAGAATTGTCCTTTATTGATTAAGAGTCATTGCTTTCCGGCAAACCTTATGTTGTAGCCGTTTGATGAGTTTGACTTAATCCTTGGCATGGATTGGTTGACTACCCATAGTGTCTTAGTGAACTGTGGTAGTAAGTTTATCGAAGTGAAATGTGAGAATAGAGATGTTGTTCGGGTTGAATCAGGTGGATCGGATAGTCTACCAGTGATGATTTCTTCCCTAGTGGTTGAGAAATGTTTGAGAAAAGGGTGTGAGTCATATCTCACCTTTATTTTGAATACTCAAGAGGTTGGAGTAAAGTTTGATACAGTGCCGGTGGTATGTGAGTATCCGGATGTATTCCTGGAAGAGTTACCCGGATTACCTCCAGAGAGAGGTCAAGTTTGGGATTGAGTTAGTTCCGGGAACGGCACCTATTTTAATTGCTCCATATAGGATGAAACCTTTAGACTTGAAAGAACTGAAGGTTCAGTTGCAAGGGTTGACAGATAAGGGTTTTGCAAGACCGAGCTACTCACCGTGGGGTGCTCCGGTACTATTTGTAAAGAAGAAAGATGGGTCTATGAGGTTGTGTATAGACTATAGGCAACTCAATAAAGTGACGGTGAAGAATAAGTATCCTTTACCAAGGATTGATGACCTTTTTTATCAACTAAAATGAGCTACAGTGTTCTCCAAGATCGACCTGAGGTCTGGTTATTACCAGTTGAGAGTGAAAGAGCAAGATGTGTTGAAAACTGCATTTCAAACAAGGTATGGCCATTATGAGTTTTTAGTTATGCCGTTTGGTTTAATGAATGCACATGCGATTTTCATGGATTTGATGAACCGTGTCTTCCGACCGTATGTGGATAAGTTTGTAGTTGTCTTCATTGGCGACATATTGATCTATTCTCGGGATGAGAACGATCATGAGGAACATTTGAGAATTGTCTTGCAAACTTTAAGGGATAAGCAGTTGTATGCTAAGTTTAGCAAGAGTGAGTTTTGGCTCTGAGAGGTCGAATTCCTAGGACACATTGTGTCGGGTGATGGTGTCAAAGTTGACCCGAGTAAGATATCGGCTGTTGTGGATTGGAAACAGCCGAGGAATGTGTCAGAATCCAGAAGCTTCTTGGAATTGGCAGGATATTACAGATGTTTCGTAAAGGGGTTCTCTGTAATTGCTACCCCGATGATGAAATTGTTGCATAAGGATGTCAAGTTTGATTGGACTGAGACATGTCAACAGAGTTTTGAGAGATTAAAAACATTGTTGACTGAGGCGCTGGTTTTGGTTCAACCAGAATCGGGAAAAGAGTTCGTGGTTTTCAGTGACGCGTTGTTTAATGGTCTCGGTTGCATGTTGATGCAAGAGGGTAAGGTAGTCGCTTACGCCTCAAGGCAGTTAAAATCGCATGAGAAGAATTATCCGACTCGTGATTTGGAGTTGGCTGCGATTGTTTTCGCGTTAAAGATTTGGCGACATTATTTATATGGTGAGAAGTGTCGAATCTTTACGGATCACAAGAGTTTGAAGTATTTGATGGATCAAAAGGATTTGAATTTGCGACAGAGGCGGTGGCTCGAGTTATTGAAAGACTATGAGTTAGTCATTGATTACCACTCGGGAAAAGCGAATGTGGTTGCGGATGCCCTGAGTAGGAAATCCTTGTATGCTCTAAGAGTTTTGAGCACGAGAAAAGCATTGTCTGATGATGGTGCTATATTGGCAGAGTTGAGAGCTAAGCCACTATTTGTTCAACAGATATGTGAGGCTCAGAGAAATGATAGTGAGATGCAAGCTAAGAGAGCTAAGTGTGGATCAGAAAGTGATTCTGATTTTCGAGTGGGTTCAGATGGTTGTTTGTTGTACCATGACAGAATTTGTGTACCTAGAGATGAAGAATTGCTCCGAAAGGTTTTGCATGAGGCACATAGTGCTTATTTGTCAGTACACCCGGGCAGTACGAAAATGTACAATGACTGGAAGAAGTCTTATTGGTGGCCAGGTATGAAAAGAGACATTTCTGAGTTTGTGGCGAAGTGTCTGATTTGTCAACAAGTGAAAGCTGAGCATCAAGTACCTTCGAGATTGCTTCAGCCAGTGATGGTTCCCGAATGGAAATGGGATCGGGTTACCATGGATTTTGTGACGGGGTTGCCTTTGACTCCTAAAAAGAGGGACGTTGTGTGGGTTGTTGTGGATAGATTGACAAAGTTGGCTCATTTTATTCCAGTACGTGTTGATTATTCACTGGACAAGTTAGTCGAATTTTATGTTGCAGAGATAGTAAGGTTACATGGTGTGCTTGTGTCTATAATTTCAGTACTGCGTTCCATCCACAAACAGATGGTCAGTCTAAAAGAGTGATTCAAGTTCTTGAAGATATGCTTCGATGCTGTGTGTTAGAATTTGAAGGTAGTTGGGAGAGGTATCTACCTTTGGTAGAGTTTGCCTACAACAACAGTTATCAGTCGAGTATACAGATGGCACCGTATGAAGCTTTGTATGGTCGTATGTGTCAGACTCCTCTGTATTGGACCGAGCTTAGTGAGAAGTGGATCCATGGGGTCGATCTAGTAAAAGAGACTGAGGAGAAAGTGAAAGTAATCTGTAATAGTCTGAAAGTTACTTCGGACCGACAGAAGTCGTACGCAGATTTGATAAGAAAGAAAATTAAGTTTGAGGTGGGTGACAAAGTGTTTTTAAAAGTGTCCCTGTGAAAGAAAATCATGAGATTCGGACGAAAGGGGAAATTGAGTCCGAGATTCGTAGGGCCGTATGAGATTACAGATAGAGTTGGGCCAGTAGCATACCGGTTGGCTTTGCCGATAGAATTGGACAAGATCCATAATGTGATCTATGTGTCGATGTTGCGACAGTATCGCTCCGATCCTTCACATTTGATTCCTTCAACGGAAATTGAGATAAGACCGGATATGTCTTATGAAGAGGAGCCGATTAAGATCTTGGCTCAAGAAGTGAAACAGTTGAGGAATAAGAGCATAGCCCTAGTGAAAGTGTTATGGCAGAAACACGGTGAGGAAGAGGCTATGTGGGAACTGGAAGAAAACATGAGAGAGCAACATCCAAACCTTTTTACCGATAAGATTTTTGAGGGCGAAAATCTCTAAAGGGGGGAGAGTTGTAACATCCCGATTTAAGGCCTAGTCAGAATAGTGGTGCGAGACCACAAATCCGAGGTATATGTATGAGTTTTGAAGTTTATGCTATGTTTTCATGTTAGTGTGAAAGTTTCATGAAGCAATTTTTTTAAATTGCGGTTGAATTGTCCAAAAGGACTAAATTGGAAAAGTTGCAATGTGAGATTCTAGAAGCTAATTGTATGAAATAGCTTTGGATTATCAATTAGAGGTCCTTAAATAGTAATTTTCCCAAATTCTAATTTTTGGACAAAAATGGGCATGAGTGGATGGTATTGGAAAAGTTTGACTAAGGGTCATTTTGGTCATTTGTCAATTAAGTGATTAAAAAGAGAAAAAGATGACAAAATTTCATTCATCTTCTTCTCCAAGCGGCCGAAAATTTCAAGAAGCCATTGTTAGGGTTCTTCAAATTTTCAAGCTTGCTAGTAAGTGCATCCAAGCCCCGTTTTTGATATTCTTCGTATTTTTGAAGTCCTAGTAACATGAGTAAGCTATTTTTAGCTATATGTTGAGCTAGGATTGATGTTCAAAAATGAAACCATGTATGACATGCATGTATTTTGATGTTTTATGGAAGAATATGAAGGCTTGATGTAGTAGAAACATCTTTTGCTAAGTGAATTCCATGAAAAATGCATGTAGGGACTAGTTTGTGAAAGTCTTGAGATTGGTCATACATAAGTGATTTAGTGAGAACTGATGATTGCTTTAGTGGAGTAAATGATTCGGCTAAGCATGAAAGGCTAGAAAGTTGAATGAAAATCACTTTACGAGCCTTGGGGCAAAAGTATAAATATGAGGAAGTTTAGGGGCAAAATGGTAATTTTGCTAAAGTATGAGATAAGGGTCAATTTAGTCAATGTGTGTATTGAACGGGTTGATTTGTCATTTTAGATCAAGAAAGACGAAGCCTGGATCTTAATCGAGGCAAGGGCAAGGTCGTGGACTAAATTGCACATCTCCATACTTTTTGAGTACCGAGGTAAGTTTACGTATGAACAATGCATTTATGCGTATACATTGTTAATGCTAGCTAATGTGTAGCATAATTGAGAACCTATTCAATTCTAGTGGAATGAATGAGATAGTAGTTGTGAATGGATGAATGTATTACAAGTAGACATGTGAATGTGTAGTGATAATGTTTGATAGTGGGCTAAGTACGATACCTCCTTGATACTTAACAATGATGGGCTGTGTGCGATACTATCGTTAAGCATATTATTTAGTGAGCTACGTCCGGAATCACTATATTTATCCTTTGTGGTAGGCTATGTGCGATACTACCCTATGATCTGATTGTGGTTAGCTAAGTGCGAAACCACCGAGTAATTTAGCTGTGTGGATGTATTATTGAGAAATAATGATGTGTTGTATTTTGTGTAAATGTGCTATTGAGTGCAGGGTGCATGTCAATGATTATGAGTATGTGACTCATGATGTGTTGGAGATGTGGTAAGGGATAGAAAGAGTAAGCATAGTAGTGGATGTGAATTACATATGTTAGTATAATGCTAATTGTTGTTTAGCTTATATTAGAATGCATAAATTGTTTATGTGTAAACTTACTAGGCTCAAAGCTTACTCCTTTCCTTTCCCTTGTCTTATAGAGAACAAGGATTGAATCGTGATACGCGGATTAATCAGAAGATCGTCCACACTATCAACACACTCTGGTACATTGGACTTAATGTTTTGTATATGGCATGTATAGGTGCTAGATAAGTTAGTGAATTTTGTTGTATTGGCTAAGATGTGTTGGCCATTAGATGGATAAACTATTTTGTATAATGCCATGGTTGTTGGATACTTTATTATATAAAAGATGTAGTTATCCATGTAAGATTGTGTTTCAAAATGAGTTGGTTATGGATGTGTTGAATGAGTACATGTTGTGTATGCTAGAGGGGTGAGAAAAGCTTAGCAAATAGCTTTGTTCTTGTCCATGTGGATAGACACACGGGCATGTGTCTAGGCCATGTGTGACACATGGCCAGCCCACAGGCATGTGACTTGGCTGTGTCACTTTGGCAGATTCGAGTGTTATAGGCCACGGGCTAGCCACACGGGCCTGTGTTTAGGCTTTAGGCCTTGTAGAGTAGTCAGTGTTCACCACGGGTGGAGAGCACGGGCGTGTGCCCTAGCCGTGGGACTTTGGCAGAATGCTTGAGTTTTGTGCACGGTTTGTGGACATGGGCGTGTCTGACTACACACGGGCGTGTAGCCCTGTTCGGATGGAAAAATTTTAAATTCGTAAGAGTTTCTGATATGGTCTCGAGAGCCCTCGTGTATATAAGTAAGGTCTCGTAAGTTGAGAATGAGGTCGTTATGGTGACTAAGAGAGAGTAGTCATGTTGAGCCTAAGTGACGCTCAAGCGGTTTTATTTTGGTAATGCCTCGGGCCCGGTTCCGATGTAGAATACGAGTAAGGGGTGTTACATCACTGTTCCGGCTAGCCCCTAAATCGGGCTGTTACAATTCTCCCCCTTAAGGATTTTCGTCCCCAAAAATCTTGCCGGTGAAAAGGTTGGGATATTGGTTTCTCATCGATTCCTCGGGCTCTCATGTAGCCTCTTCTATTCTGTGCCTTTGCCATAAAACTTTCACGAGGGTTATGCTTTTGTTTCTTAACTGCTTGACCTCTCGCACCAAAATCTTAACCGGCTATTCACCATAAGTCAAATCCGGTTGTATCTCTACCTCTGTCGGAACTATGACATGTGGAGGGTCTGAACGGTATCGGCATAACATAGATACATGAAAAACATCATGAATCTTTTCTAGCTCATGTGGCAAGGCCAACCAATAAGCTACTGGTCCTATCCTCTCGGTAACTTCATAAGGTCCGATAAAGCGCGGACTCAATTTGCCCTTCCAGCCAAATCTAAGGACTTTTCTCCAAGGTGATACTCTCAAGAACACTTTATCACCGATTTTGAATTCAATCTCTTTCATTTTAAAATTCGAATAGGACTTTTGTCTATCTGAGGCGACTTTCAGACAGTCACGTATCACTTTCACTTTCCCTTCAGTTTCCTTAACCAAATCGACCCCGTGTATCTGTTTCTCTTTGAGTTCTGACCAATACAAGGGCGTTCGACACTTACGTCCATACAGTGCCTCATAAGGCGCCATTTTCAAACTTGACTGAAAACTGTTGTTGTAGGCGAATTCCACCAACAGTAAGTATTTCTCCCAATTACCTTGGAATTCCAAAACACAACACTGAAGCATGTCTTCGAGTATCTGAATTACCCTCTCTGACTGCCCGTTAATTTGTGAATGGAAGGCTGTACTGAAACTCAATTTCATGCCCAAGGCCTCTTGTAGCTTTTTCCAAAACTGTGACGTGAATCTCAGATCTCTATCCGAAATGATCGACAACGGTACACCATGAAGTCTTACTATCTCTGACATGTACAAGTCTTCCAATTTATCAAGCGAATAGTCGACTCGCACTGGTATGAAATGGGATGACTTTGTGAGTCTATCAACCACTACCCATACTGCATCTTTCTTCTTTGGAGTCAACGGTAAGCCCGTCACGAAGTCCATGGTAATACGGTCCCATTTACACTCAGGAACCATAATGAGCTGAAGTAAACCTGAAGGTACTTGATGTTCAGCTTTTACTTGCTGACAAATCAGGCATCTCGATACAAACTCGGAAATGTCTTTCTTCATACCAAGCCACCAATACCATTTCCTCAAATCATTGTACATCTTCGTGTTGCCTGGGTGCACATTCAAACATCCGCTATGCGCTTCATGCAAGATCTTACGAATAAGCTCATCATTTCTGGGTACACAGACCTTATCTCGAAATGTCAAACATCCATCAGGATTTACTAGAAAGTTTGACTCAACATTCGAATCACATAAAACTCTCTTGGCTTGCAAACTGTTATCATCTTTCTGAGCTTCACAAATCTCTTGGAGAAACAATGGTTTAGCCCTCAATTCGGCTAAAATGGAACCATCATTCAACAAAGCCATCTGAGTACTCATGGCTCTTAGTGCAAACAATGATTTTCTGCTTAAAGCATAAGTGACTACGTTCGCCTTCCCCAGATGGTAGTCAATCACCAATTCATAATCCTTAATCAACTCTAACCACCTTCGTTGCCTCAAATTCAAATCCTTTTGAGTCATCAAATATTTTAGACTCTTATGGTTGGTGAAAATCTGACACCTTTCACCATATAAATGGTGTCTCCAAATTTTTAACGCAAACACAATTGCAGCCAACTCTAGATCATGAGTCGGGTAATTCTTCTCGTGCGGCTTTAATTGCCTAGAGGCGTATGCAATCACCTTACCCTCTTGCATAAGTACACAACCCAATCCATTCAGGGATGCATCACTGTAAACCACAAATTCTCTTCCCGGTTCAGATTGCACCAAAATAGGAGCCTCAGTCAACAGTGTCTTCAATTTCTCAAAACTCTGTTGGCACTCTTCTGTCTAAACAAAGTTCACGTCTTATTGCAAAAGTCTCGTCATCGGGGTAGCTATCATGGAAAACCCCTTGAAAAAACGCTTGTAATAACCGGCTATGCCCAGAAAACTCCTTACTTCAGTTACGCTCCTCAGCGGTTTCCATTCAACAATTGCTGAAATCTTACTCGGGTCTACTCTAATTCCATCTCCCGAGACAATGTGCCCCAAAAATCTCACTTCCTTGAGCCAAAACTCACTCTTATTGAACTTGGAATGCAATTGTTTTTCTCTTAAAACTTGCAGAACCATACTCAAATGTTCGGCATGTTCGTTCTCATCTCGATAGTAGATCAGTATGTCGTCGATGAAGACTATGACAAATTTATCCAAGTATGGCCGAAAAATGAAATTCATCAAATCCATGAAGATTGCAGGGGCATTCGTCAGACCAAAAGGCATGAACAAAAATTCATAGTGGCTGTACCTAGTCCTAAATGCGTTTTTCGGCACATCCGATTCCTTGACCCTAAGCTGGTAGTACCCTGACCTCAAATCTATCTTGGAAAATACCGTGGCTCCCTTCAATTGGTCGAATAGATCATCGATCCTCGGCAACGGGTACTTGTTCTTTACAGTTACCTTTTTAAGTTGCCGATAGTCTATGCATAACCTCATAGAACCGTCTTTCTTCTTCACAAATAAAATGGGAGCACCCCACGGAGAAAAACTCGATCTTGCGAAACCTTTATCTGTTAACTCTTGCAACTGTTCTTTCAACTCTTTTAGCTCGGTTGGTGCCATTCTATATGGAGCAATAGAAATAGGGGCAGTACCTAGAGCTAACTCAATCCCAAATTCAAATTTCTCTAACCGGAGGTAGCCCTGGCAACTCTTCCGGGAAAACATCTGGGTACTCGCATACTATGGGTACCGACTCAATTCTCGAATCAGTCTCTTTAGTGTTCAACACAAAGGAAAGATAGGCCTCGTATCCCTTCCTTAAATACCTCTGAGTCGACAAAGCTGATATCACTACTGGTGATCTATCTTGCTTATCTAATTCAACACGAATAAGATTCCCATTTTCATTTTTCAACTCAATAAGCTTCATCCCACAATTCACGATTACTCCATGAGTAACTAACCAATCCATCCCAAGGATGACATCAAACTCGTCAAATGGTAATAGCATAAGATCAACCGGGAAACAATGACCCTTAATCATCAAAGGGCAACCTTTGCAAACTCTATCAACCAACACACACTTGCCTAGAGGATTAGACACTCTTATGATGAATTCGGTAGACTCTATAGGCATGCTTATGCTAGAGACTAATTTCATGCATATGTATGAGTGGGTAGATCCTGTATCAATTAAAGCTATAACACGAGTATTATGGAGAGAAAAGGTACCCGTGATTACGTCGGGGGAAGATGCCTCTTCACGAGCACGAATGGCATATGTCCTCGCCGGTGCTCTACCCTCGACTCTAGCAGCTTGCTCTCTAGATGGATTCTTGCTACCCATATCATTTCCTGGGTTTCTCAGTGGTCTTCCCCTAGCAGTACTTCCCGATCTTCCATTCTAAGGCTTTTCTTTCTCGTCCACCTCGGGGCAGTCTCTGATAAAGTGGTCTAAGGACCCACACCTGAAACAAGCTTTCTCATTAGCTCGACACTCACTAGAATGGCACCTGCCACACTGAGGGCATTCCGGTCTACTTGGTCGGATGTTGCCCACACTAGCAACTGATGTGGTTTGCCCTTTCGACCTCGAAAATTGCTTGCCTTTACTTCGGGTTGAAAACCCCGCTGAAGTGACTGATCGAGTAGTGAAATCCCTCGATTTCTTAGATGAGGATTGGTGAGACTTATTCAGTTGTCTCTTCCTCGAGTCACGAGACTCATTATCAGCTCTTCTTTTCTCCTTAGCCAACTCTTCGACTTTACAGGCTCTATCTACCAACACTACAAACTATTTTAGTTCGAGGACTCCCACGTATAAACGGATATCTTCATTTAATCCGTCCTCGAATCTCTTGCACATGACGACCTCGGTAGACACGCACTCTCGGGCATACTTACTAAGCCTTATGAACTCCCGTTCGTAATCAGTTACTGACATACGGCCTTGCTTCAGTTCTAAAAACTCCTTTCTCTCATGGTCGATGAACCTCTGGCTAATGTACTTCTTTCGGTATTCCTCTTGGAAGAATTCCCAGCTAACTCTCTCCCTTGGCACCACCGACACCAGGGTGTTCCACCATCGGTAGGCTGAATCTCTCAGGAGAGATACCGCACACTTTAAGCACTCCTCAGGCGTGCAGGATAACTCATCGAATACCCTGATGGTATTCTCGAGCCAGAATTCTGCTCTCTCCGGGTCATCATCCTTATTTTCCCGAAATTCCTCGGCTCCTTGCTTCTGGATCTTATCAATCGGAGGCCTTTCTCTTCTCACCACCTCAACCACTTGAGGAGCTACTGGAGCGGGTTGAGGAATTGGTGGGGGTGGAGGGGGTTGAGCGTTAGGATTTGCTCGGGTATACTCAGTATACCAGTTGCTCATCATGTGGAGAAAGGCTTCTCGGGCCTCTTCTCCCTGACCCAAGGTCTCGGGTCTACTATTACCTGGCGCGGCGGGAGCCGGCTCATTACTCGCAGCATCATCGGCTGCAGTTCGGTCTGGATCAAAATCTATATACTACATAAAACACAATTTTATACGTCAGGAGCCATCACACTATCATTTCTCAGACATTCTTACATATGGCATGTATAGCTAGACTCATACTTACGCTACGTTAGTCCTAGAATCGACTAAACCGTAGCTCTGATACCAATAAATGTAACACCCCTTACCCGTATTCAAGCCGGAACCGAGTTTGAGCATTACCTAACTAATCTTGCTTAAACGTCTCGAATAGGGTTATAAAATTTTGTTTAAACCCATCACTTGCACATACTCGGCATAAGAGGCCTTAAACATACCTCCGAGAGGTATCGGAACTATTCCGGGAACTTTTACAAACTCAAGAAACTTTTCAACAAAACAGGGGCCACACGTCCATGTTGGTCTAGGGACACGCCCGTGTGCCCCTAAGACATGCCCGTGTCTTCCACCTGTGGTCGATCTTGACTATGACGTCATCATCTCACTAAGGTCACACGGCCAAGGCACACGCCCGTGTCCTTAGCCTGTGTGTCGAATTAAATTACACAATTAATGTGCATAGTTCACACGGCCTGGGCACACGCCCATGTCCTTAGGCCGTGTCTCCCACACGGCCGAGACACACGGCCGTGTCTCTGCCCCGTGGAGCATACTGACTTGCAAACCCAACATGTAATGGGACACACGGTCGATCCACACGCCCATAGGGCTGACCGTGTGTCACACACGGCCTAGACACACAGGCATGTGTCTACCCATATGGATAATTAGATGGTTATCTACCAAGCCCTTTGCCACCCTACATTACACACATACATACTCCAGTTCAAAACAACACAACACCTAACCCAAAGGTACCTCTAAGAACTCATTCCAAAACATTCCAATATAAAAGATAACCAAAAGGTATCTCTAGGAACTCAAAGAATCAAGACATACACAAGGGCATATACTTCATGAAATTCATCTTCATTAAGCAATAGAATTTGCCAAGTATTTGCCTAACTTATAAGGCCATTTACAAAATGACTTTAATAACATACATAGCCAACACTTTGACTAACAGTTACAACTTAACAAATACCCAAGTCCTATGCATGCCATACTCAAAATAAGTCTAAATTGTTATACCAAAGTGATGTCGATAGTGTGATTTCTGAACTCCTACGTCCACGTTCCTCGAGTTATCTTGGCAATACTACAAGGAAAAAGGGCAATGAAAGGGGTAAGCATAAAGCTTAGTAAATTTGCATGGAAATAAATAGCTATAATAAGCTCATAATATAATCTATCCATGGCATTAACTAACCATACATAATTCATAGGCTTCTTGCCATACTTACAATTGCCCTTATTTAGCACATACCGTGCCACACATCGCCATCGTTCCTTCGTGACTCATTCACGAGTACCTGTATTCACTCATTCATATGACTTTAGTACAATTCTCATTTCTACTTCTAAACTCATCTACTTATCCCATTAATCATTAGGGATAGTCAAAGACGCATATTCATTTTCATTCATGTAGGTATGAAGCCAATGCCACATCCCCAAGGTGGTCTTACATGGAGTCACTTCAAAATGCCAATGCCCTATCCCGGATAAGGTCTTATATGGTCTTTCACATCAAATATCGATGCCATATCCTGGATATGATCTTATACATTTCTCATATTCGTTACCAAAGCCATATCCTGGATATGGTCTTATACGGTATCTCAACTCGGTGCCGAGGCCATGTCCCTGACATGGTCTTATACGGGACCTTATCTATTTTATATCTCGATGATAGCCTTTTCATATTCATTATAGTCCACTAGGACTTCAACATCATATTCAACATTAGTCACTCAATTTAGTAGAGTATCATGCATCAATATGATACCAAGCATTCTCAATTATGCTAACATGAATGTTGCATTAATCACATACAAACTTACCTCGATTTCAAAATAAGCTAACTCGTCGGTTTAGTCCAAGACTTTGTTCTTTCCCCGATCGAGGCGGATTCTCGGTTCTTCTTGCTCTATAATAGTAATTTAGCTCATTTCAATCACCATATTAATAAAAGCATTTCACTAATCATGCTTAGGCAAAATTACTATTTTGCCCCTAGACTTTGGTAAAATGACCATTTTGCCCCTAGGCTCGGAAATAAATTCTAATCACATTTCTACCTTCAACAAGCCTAGGTGAATATTTAATACTCTTATAGCTATCATCAAAACTCAACATTTCAGATAATTACTACAAATTTGTAACCTTTTCATCAAGGTCCAATTAGGTGTTTTCAAGGCAACACCTTTCACAAAAGTTGTTCATCTAACAACCAAGACTCAATTTCTTCCATAAAAATGCATCAAATAGCAATGAAAGCTCTCATGGTAAAACTCTAAACTTTGCATCATATTGTACAATAGTCCTCTCATTTGAAAGCTTAAATTCTAGGGGTCTTAAAAGTACAATTATCATAAAGAAAAATCATCAAAATCACTTACTAGAATGGAGGAGAGCTTGCTGAAAATTTTGAGCTTTCAAACCCCTATTTTTCTTGCAAATTTTGGTGGAGAAAGATGGAGAGAAATATGACATCTTCTCTTTCTTTATTCTAATATTAAACTAGTCAAATTAGCCACCAACTATTACTAACTTTGACCAAATTTTTGTCCATCCTTGTCTCCTATGTAGTCTATGGCCAGCCAAGCAAATATTGGGGGTCTAATTTCCTTTTAAAGACCTCCAATTATCAATCTATGGCTATTTGGTACCTTTAGCTTATAGAATGGAACTTTCGCACTTTATGCGATTTAGTCCTTTTTCGCGATTAAACATGAAATCGCTAAAATTAAAGCACCAAAATTCTCATGCAAATATACTATCATACTCTGACTCATAATATGACATGAAAATAAATTTCTCAAATCTCGGATTAGTGATCCCGAGATCACTGTTCCGACTAGCCCCTAAATCGGGCTGTTACAAATTTTATGGAGGTTTATTGATTGGGTGATGATAGAAATCAAAGGAATAAAGTTTAGGAATCAAAATTGAATGAGAGGAGCTTTGGAAAATAAGGGACGGTAGTAAAAAAAAGGGAAGAGGTTTCGTAGGTTTGCTGTAGGTGGGGGAAAAGAAATAGGTTAATTTTAAATTTTTGTAAAATTCCTTTATAACTTCTCCTAAACTGAACCCTGTTATAAAAAAATCCTTATTTTAAAATTGAAAGTTCTTTTCAGCAATATTTTTAAAAATTGATTTAATTTTCTAAAAGCCATAGACGAAGACATTTTTGGTTTACCATACTACAAAATTCCGAACATGTATGAGCTAAAATTTCCATTTTACCTTCGAAGCTCCTAGGCCCAATTTTGGGGTATGATAATCATTAAGGGTAAAATGGTCATTACCCAAAATAGATAATTATATGGTGTAATAATTAAGGAAGAAAAAGTGTTGAAACATGATTGGTTGAATATATTATTATTTTATTATAAGATATTTATTAATACTTTATTTAATTAAAGTTAGCACAAAAAGAAAGAAAGATGAAGAAAGTTCTTCATCTTTCACAAAAGCCTACGTCCATGGAAAAAAAAAGAATAAAGTTTTACTTTCTTTACAATTTAGTCCTTTTCCATCAAAATCCACCATTTTCGCCTAGAAATCAAAGGAATTTCCATAGCCATCAAGAGAAAAAATGATTAGAAGGCTATGGTGAACAGGAATATTAAGGTTTCGTATTGTTTTCAAGTTTAATCTTGTTAGAAAAGTACATAAACTATGTTAAAGTGAAGATTACTCATGGAAAGTTTTATGTTTTGATATGATGTTGAAGAAAGAGATTGAGAAAGTGAATCAAGTGATGAAGAAAAAGGAAGAGCAAGTGATTTGAGTTTGGTAAAGGTAAGTACCCATGAATTCTCTTGTTATTTAAGGATTAAAATGTAGACTTGATGAAATTTTGTGGTAAATTAGTAAAATAAAGTGTGAAACAATTTATTATGTGAATAAGACAAATATGATAAAAGTTTAATGATTGTGTTATGAGATGATGAAATATGCATAAAGTATTGTAAAATGTGAAATTGTGGAAAAATATGGAATTTTTATGATGACAAGGACTAAATTGTCAAACTTAAGAAAAATATGTGGATGAAATAATAGAATAAAAAAATTATATGTGAAACAAGATATTGAGATAAATTATGTGATTAAAGTGTAACAAGAAAGAAAATTGATTTAATATGATTAATTAGTGAATATTGAACTTTCGTGACAAAAATGGATTAAATTGAAAAGTTATAAAAATTTACAAGAAAATATTTGATAACTAAAGAATGTAGTAGAGAATGCAAAAATACATGATTATTTTAATTCAAATTACAATTGTTCTTTTAGTTGTGGAAAGATAAGGATTAAATTGTAAAAGTGTAAAATTGTAGTTAAATTGTGAAATATTATATGGATAAATAGAATGTGTAAGAAAGTGTGATGAAATTGTTCATGTATGGAAAGTGAAAGTGAGATTGAATTACAAAGAATAGTGAATAATAGAAATAATTATTAAATTATATTTATTATGTGAATTATTTTGGTGAAATGAAAGAATTATGAAAAAGAAAAAGGACTAAATTGTGAAACATGCAAAAGTGGCACATGGGAAGCTATGGTAAATATTATTAGTGAATATGGAATTTTTATAAGATAATGAATTATGTTTAAGGTGTCAAAGAAAGTCAATAGTTGTGTTTATTGAGTTGTTACAATAAGTACTAAATTGAAATAAATTCAAAATATGCAAATTCTGTTCTGAAATGTGAAAATGAAGTGACTTCCATCTTAATTTCCCAAAGTAGACTAGATGAGAACTATTAGGATATATAGATGGCATGCCATTAAGGAAACATTTAGCACACTCTATATTTTGATTACATACTTCGGTGTTGTCCTGCTCTGACCTAGCATTACAATGCTACTCTGTTATGTTATTACACTTCGGTACATTACTGTGTTATTTTCGTATATCCTATGCATTCTATTAAGTGTACATTAGGCCTCTGTTGAATAACAAAATATAATGATAAAACAAAAAGTTATGGTAAACAAGTTTTGATGAAAAGTTCTTGTAACATAGTAAGATGATAAGTAAATGATTTTGATAATAAATTGTAACAGCCCATTTTTCAGTGGTACCAAAAATGGTGGTTTTGGAACCACGATTATCGATAATTGAGTCAGAAAATGTTATTATTTTATATTTACGAGTCCATTATAGTATTATAGTGATTTTTGGTCTAGTAATTTTGTTGAACGGTTGGTAATTTAAAGTACACGGACTAAATCGTAAAAAAAAACGTAAAAGTAAATTACTATCTATTTTTTATTAGCTAAAAGTGTTAAAGAGTATTATTAAATGGGTAAAAAGGGCAACTAAACCATACTGTATTATGGCATGGACGATTGAGGAATGATTTTTGGCATAGTTTTAATTAAAATTACAAAAGTTATTTTATAATTAAAATAAATAAAATGGTGGAAAGAAAGAGAGGAGCCTCTAAAATAATCTTCTCCATCAATTTTTTTCTCCATTGAAGAGGAGAGAAAAGCTTCATACATTCTCAAGATTCTGAGTATTGCATGTAAGTCCAAAATAAGCTCGTTTTTCCTTAATTTTATGTTTTTAGATCATTGTAGCTTGATTTAGCTAACCTAGGTATTAAATCGTAAAACAATTAAAGTTTAGAAAAGTTCCCATCCTTGTTAAATGGTTTGATTGTAAGCTTAGATGTGATTAGGGACTAATTCGTAAAGTGAAATTTGTTAGTTTTGAGTGTAGGGACTAAAATGTAATTATTTTGAAATTGTTATGAAAGTTCTGTAATTACTGGTTCTAGAGGGTTGTAGATGGGTGAAATTGAAAACGAATTGTAAAAACAGGGCTCAAATGTGAAAGTTATGATAGTTTTGGATTAGGAACTAAATTGAGTAAAATGCAAAATTTTAGGGTTCTATAAAAATGAAAGAAAATAGGTCCATGCATACATATTATGTTATTAAATTTCTGGAATTGATAAACTGGATTAAAATTATTATATAGATCAAGAATTAAATCAACCGGAAGATAAACACAGAAAAGGAAAAATTACAGAGTAGTCCCCATATTCATATTTGTTGTTTTGTTTAGGTAAGTTCGTATGAGTTTTAATTTGTTAATATATGTTTATTTTTGTGTTAATTATTTACTTGTGAGTTTTGTTGCTGTAAAATGATAATTTTTCGTATTGAAAGGACTAAATTGCAAAGTACGATATATGTGCCTAGAATGAATAATTAGACGATATGGAATGAATATGGATTGTTAATCGGATTATGTTCATGCATATAACAATGTTATAATGATGGAAAGGATACAAGAATCGATTTAAGGCCCGTGTGAACTTAGTATTGATTAGGATACGAATGACATGCCATTAGGGTCTAAAAAAAGTAACATGTACTGGTTTTGATGTCTTTATCGATGGTTGAGATCCTGCATGTGTTGCAGATTCTCTACAGCTCATGTGAGTAGCATCGTTTAAAGTTTGAAGTTGTAACACCCCTAACCAGTCTCCGTCATCGGATTAGGGTTACGGAGCATTATAACGCAAATCATAACAATTACTAACATTTAACCATTCAAATATCAAATCAAATAACATATAATCAAATTCAAATGTCATTCATAGCATAGATATAATTATTGACCTTAAATTGGGCTTACAGGGCCTTAAAAATAATTTAGGAACAATTAGGGACTAATTTGAAATAAAACATAAAGTTTTAAAAAAATTCAAAAAAATTAAAAATAGGGGTCACACGCCCGTGTGACATAGCCTAGACTGTGTGGGTAATCGAAGTCTAGACACACGGTCGTGTCTCAGCTCGTGTGCTCGCCCGTGTGAGTATTCGAAATAGGGCCACACGGTCGTGTGCTAGACCATGTTACACACGACTGTGTCATTTGTCGTGTCTCAGACAGTGTGAAACCTATATCTAAAAACAATAATGACACATGCCTGTGTGGGATGATTGTGTGTGGCACACGACAGTGCGACAGCCCGCATCCCAGGTCGTGTGCACTATAAAAATCTTGCATTTCAAGTGATTTTTCCACAAAAACTTAGGCACCAAGCTATATCATTATCAACTAAAAAACCATGCTCAATCACACTGAATCTCATTAAAAAACATGTCAATTTCACCCAATCTATGTCTAACCAATATGCCATCATTTGGCACTACAATTCATATACCCAAAGCAAATCAAAACCAAGCCTATACTTTCATGTCACAAGCATATACCAATGGGTTTGCAATTAATATAAAAAACTATACATTAACTTATGTCAAAACTTACCATTTCTCTTTTTATTCAACCACATTCATTTGTACCATAACTCAAACACCTTTGTAAAGTTTATATCAAGTGAAAAATTAACACAACAAGACACAGACCAATGTCTAAAACATGAACACATATAAGCTATTACAAAACATAAACATCATTTCATCAATCTAACCAATACCACATATAACACACAATCAAAGCATATACCAATTTCACCTATTACATGACAAGTTCCACACTATATTTGGATTTCATACCCAACCATGAATTAGCACATTATTAACTAAAGCATATATTAATCACACAAGAATAGAAAATACCACTTGTAATAAGTACTTAAAATATATACAAGATTCTCCTATTACATGCCACATATCCCAAAACTAAACGTTTTCAAAATCTACCAAAAAGAATCTGGATAGTGTGATATTCGCGTTGATCCAATCGCCTAATTTCATAAAATGTTATCTACAAGGAAACATGAGAATGACATGAGTAAGCTTTAATAAGTTTAGTAAGTTCACAGGTTAAAACGATAAAACTTACCGAATAAACATAATAAATCATTTAATAATCATGTTAATAGACATTAGCCCTGCCAACCACAATCAATCAAGGGTGAGCTACACAGATATACAAGCTGCATATATGTTCATTCATACGAATTCAATCAATACCAAGTCATGATATACTATTGGAAATTAAGCAAATATTTTTACAATTCAATACGCAAGTTATTTAACCATTTTAAATCTACCCGATGAACGATATAACATATATGGATACACAGTGTAACAGCCCGATTTAGGGCCTAGTCGGGATAGTGGTTGCAAAACCACAAATTCGAGGTAAAAATATGTGTTTTATAGCTTTTATGAGGTTTATGACATGTTTGCATGCTTATGTGAAAATCCCATGAAGAAATTTTATTATTTAGTGATCAATTTATTTATTAGGACTAAATTGCAAAGATTGAAATATATGAGATTCTAGAATATTCAAGTATGAAATAGCATTAGAAAAATTATTAGAGGTCCTTATTTAGCAATTTGACCATTATATGTCAAGATGGACAAAAATGGGCATGGGAAGGAAAAATCTCAAGAAAAGGCCTAAGGGGCATTTTGGTCATTTGGTTTATAAGTTAATAAAAAGGGAAAAATAAGTCAAAATTGTGTTCATCTTCTTCCCCTAAGTGCCGAAATTTGCAAGGAGCCATAGCTAGGGTTTCTTCAACTTTCAAGCTTGATTGTAAGTACCTCCTAGCCCCATTTTTAATGTTCTTCGTATTTTTGAGATCCTCGTAGCTTGATTTAGCTATTTCTAGCTATATTTTGAGCTAGGGTTCATGTTCAAAAATTTACACATGTATGACATGCATGTATTTTGATGATTAATGGAGGAATATGAAAGTTTGATGTATGATAAACATCATTTTCTAAGTGATTTTCATGGAAAATTCATAAAAATGACTAATTTGTAAAAGTTATGAAATTGGTCATAAAAGTGTGAATTAGTGGAAGTTCTGGGCTGTTGTAGTTATGAAAATGGTTTGGCTAGGCTTAAAACACAAGGAAATTGAATAAAAATCATTTTACGATGTTAGGGGCAAAAGTGTAAATAAGAGAAAGTTTAGGGGCAAAATCATAATTTTTCCAAAGTATGAGTCATGAGTTATTTTAGCCAATGTGATCATTAAATAAGCGAAATTGTCATTATAGATCAAGAAACACGAAGTACGGACTGAAACCGAGGAAAGAACAAGGTGGTGGAATAAATCGAAAAACTATACATATTTTGGTACCGAGGTAAGTTTGTGTGAAATTAAAGCTACATAATGCTATTATGTTTTTAATTACTTAATATCATGAGAGATGAATATTATCTTTATGAGATTGGTTAATGATGTCTCGATGAAAGTATGATGATATTATATTAAGTCGAAGTCCCGGTTGAACCTTAGGAATAGCAAGGATACCATTGTCACGAAATGAGAGAAATGAGGTCCCGTATAAGACCATGTCTGGGACATGGCATTGGCACCGAAAGGAGGTCCCGTATAAGACCATGTCTGGGACATGGCATTGGCACCGAAAGGAGGTCCCGTATAAGACCATGTCTGGGACATGGCATCGACACCGAAAGGAGGTCCCGTATAAGACCATGTCTGGGACATGG
Source organism: Gossypium sturtianum (assembly GCA_025698515.1). NCBI lineage: Eukaryota > Viridiplantae > Streptophyta > Magnoliopsida > Malvales > Malvaceae > Gossypium > Gossypium sturtianum. The sequence continues at coordinate 95,844,678 of CM046945.1, read as the reverse complement.
CATCGACACCAAATGGAGATCTCGTGTAAGACCATGTTTGGGACATGGCATCGACATCGATATGAGATCCCGTGTAAGACCATATCTGGGATATGGCATCGGCATCAAGGTGTGATCCCATGTAAGACCATATCTGGGATATGGCTTTGGCATCGTGCTACGTGAATGACAAGTTAGGGTATCCTTCGATATCCAAGTGGTTCAACGGGATAAAGAGCTAAGTTTATATTCAAAATGATAAAAGTACTAAAGTCATGTGACGAGTGTTACAGGTACATATGAGTAACTTATGAGAAATGAGTTCGATAAGTTATATGTGATTGGTAAGAGTAAGCATGAGTAAGTTATGTCAAAGTGTTTAAGAACTTGTGTTATTATTCAATGAGATGAATGGATGTTATCATAAGCCTTTGTGTTGCTATTTATTTCATGCAAACTTACTAAGCTTTATGCTTACTCCTTTTCTTTTCCCTTTCCTTGTAATGTTGCCAAGCTAGCTCGGGGATCAAAGGAAGTCGGAGTTAGATTCACACTATCAAACCATTCTTTTGGTATAGTAATGTTTGATTAATTTTGGGTACGGCATGTATAGGAACTTGGTTATTTTGTTAAACGTCATATTGGTTAGCCAAGGTGTTGGCTATTAATGTTACTCATTTTATTTTGTAAATGGCCATCGGAATTGGCCAATATTAGTTAAGTTATATTTGTTCAATGATGAAGAAATTCATGAAGTGCAAGTTGATGCAATCGAATGAGTAGTGTGTGAAGTAGATGTATGCAGGATTAGTGAATGTTAATGGTGCATTATTGCTATGCTATGTGTTGAATGAATTGGTATAAGTGTGATTGCATTTCAGGGTGGCAAATGGCTTGGTAGATAGCCTTGCATTTGTCCACACGGGTAGACACACGGGCGTGTGTATGGGTGTGTAGCCTGGCCGTGTGTCCCCTGCACTTAATTTGCAACTTATGTAAATGCAACATACATCGTAAATCATAATATTTACAATATAACCACGATAATTAATAACTTAGAGATTTATTACAAACAATTTGGCCCATTAACACTTTACAAAATCGGCCCATTAGGGCATTATATCAAATCGGCCCATTAAGCCATATATCATATCGGCCCATTTAGCAATATATCAGATCGGCCCATTAAGCAATATATCAAATCGGCCCATTATGGCTATATATCAAATCATCCCATTAAGGCAATATAACAAATCGGCTCGTTAAGGTAGTATAACAAATCGGCCCGTTAAGGTAGTATAACAAATCGGCCCGTTAAGGTAGTATAGCAAATCGGCCCGTTAAGGCAGTATAACAAATCGGCCCGTTAAGGCAGTATAAAAAATCGGCCCGTTAAGGCAGTATAACAAATCGGCCCGTTAAGGCAGTATGTCAAATCGGCCTATTAGGGGCATTTTCCGTAATTCGGCCCATAGGGGCATTTCCGTAATTCGACCCATAGGGGCATTTTCGTAATTCGATAATCTTACCCACTAAGGGTAATTTGGTAATCTCGCAATCCAGGGGTATTTCGATAATTTACCCTCTAAGGGTATTATGGTAATTCCGCAACCTAGACTTAACTACTAATGTGGGGCATAAAAATTGAAACTGTCCATCTGCATCACACTGACTAAATTGACTATAACTCGAGTTAGAAATCTAAAAATTTAAATCCGTAAATTTTTATTGAAACTAGACTCATATATCTTCTTACTATAGTTTTTCCAGAATTTTTGGCTTAGCCTTTTAATACAGTTTATTCCTTAAAGTTTCCCTTGTTTCACTGTCCAATGATTCTGACCTCTCTTACCTTAATTTCAAATATCTCACTGTACGGTTTTCATATGTTGCTTCCACTTGTTTCTAATGAAAATAGGATCCATACATATAACTTATAACTCATAATTCACTTTGTACAATTTTAAATGATTTTTCCAAGACAGAACAGGGAACCACGAAGTCAATCAGAACCAGTCTCACTAAAATTTAGATATCCCAGAATATAAACTTCTTCTTCCTCCTCTGTTTCTTTCATATAAAAATAGACACAGTAAGCTTTAATTCTATATCTTTTTCGCTTTGTAATTCCCTTTATCCTATTTTTCGTGATTTTTCCAAAATCACGTCACTGCTGCTGACCAAACTGTTTCTTTGCAAAATATGGTTACAACTATGAACATACGCATTCCCGAGTGGTCTCGAATGCCGGTTTCTGATTTTCTTTGGTATTTCGACCGAATCATAGAATATTTCATACAAACATCCAGAGAGGTATGAGATTACACACCATTTCAAACATATATTCGGAAGGGTACGAGATTACACACCTTGATTATGGGTTGTGCTTTCTACCGTTTCAACACCTATAATGATAATTGATAGAAGGTTAGTCTCAACTTTGATAATCGTAACTAGAAACACTTTATTAGGCTAACTCCACTTACCACGAATGTGACATCCCTCAGTGCACCAAAAATCGATACTACCCTTTGGCTACTGAAATCCTGTCCTAACAATATTTGGTGAGCGAAAGAGTCGTTAGCAATTTTCCCACTTTTGACCAAAACAAATCTTATAACAACGTTCTTACCCCACTTGCTTGACGAGTCGACGTTAATGATTTGGTTAATACAAATCACTTGTGATCCTTTACCCTGAAGATTTTTAGGACCGATTCCCAACGATTGTACGATAACTTCGAAAGATTCAAAGTTTCGACCTTCCACTATATCATTACGAAGAAGGAAAATAATCTCGTTTGAGAGAGAATAAGGTGATGGTCTCGGTCAAAATGACCATCCCAAACCAAAACATAGATTCAGAAAGAAAATAAGAAATGTTGAGATGAACACTTACCAATTAATCAAGGATTGATTGTAAATACGGATGAGAGGAAAAGATAGAAAATAGATGAAGGTTCGGTTATAGAACAAAATGAATATTGATATTCGGCTATGGAGGATAATCAAACAAGAAAATGTGATTTTATGGTGGTGTCGATTTAGAGAAGAGAAAAGATTAGAGGAATGGTTAAAAGAAAAGAATGGAAGGTTGGATGGATGCTAGGTGATTTGGCTATCAAAGGGAGATGAACATGTTGCACAAATGTGCTAGGAGGTTTCGGTAAAGAAGAAAGAAAGAAGAAAAACTAAAACTCACAAAGAGTAGCAATTTGGATAAAATGACACTATTGAAGCCAAAGGTATTTTTGACCAAAACAAACACTATAGTTTTACCAAAACACCAAGTAAAATTCGGCTACCTCCCTTTTACCACAAAACCGTCCACATTCTTGACCATAATGGTCAAAAATTAGCCAACCACACTTTCTATAACACTTTCCTTGAAAAAGGCCAATGTTCCCCTTACTTTCCCCTTTCTCTTGATTTCTTTCCTCACCTTCATTCTTTCCTATTTTCCTTAGCCATCTTGCCAAAAATAAAAAGTCCACCTTGCCTTATTTACATGCTTGGCCGACACTTAGGGAAAGAATACAAAAATAATAGTCAAAATTTGCACACAATGGGATTTGAACCTCTTCCCTCCATACTTTTAACTTAATGCCATAACCTCTTTGCCATATGCTCAATTATGCTAGCAAATTGGATACTTATTTTCATAAGTATTGATGCCACTTACTATTTCTCCTAAATAGGCTTAAACACCAAATTTTTACTAGGGCCCAATTCAACCCCGAGCCTTCATAGAACCCCGTAACTTTCCAAAATCACCTTCCTAATAAGTCCAACTTGAAATAATGTCATTCTCAAATTCCCATAAATTTTAAAACGCTACTACGCTCAAGGTCCAATGGGCCCAATAGGTCCAATTCTACTAGGCCCAATTTTGGGATGTTACAATTCTACCCTCCTTAAAGAAATTTCCTCCTCGAAATTTCCAACCAACTACTAAACGCATCGCTCAAATCACACCACTATGCTTTCGCTGCGCACTCTGATCTTAATAACACCAATGTACTTTTAACATAATCTTGAATCCTCTTTCACACAACCAAACACCTAACCACAGAAGCAAGCAATTATCTACCACTTATACCTAAAATTTTCTACATTCAATCATCACGTCCAACCATAACATACCTAACTTGATGGTGATGAAACAATCCCGAGCCTTATGCTCCTTAGACCCGCATCTCAAGCATGCTCCTGACCTCCTCCAGCATTCTCCCGGATGACGCCTCTTGCAAAAATCACAAGTCGAAAAGTTTGGACGTGCCTTAACACGCTTCACAGAACGAGACTGCGACCCAAAAGAACCGCAATCTCTTTTCTCCTTACAGTCCACACACTCAACTCGAAGTGCTTCACTGATTCCTTTAACCTCCTCCAATACTTCCTTAACTATCTCGAGTTAGCTCATCAACCCACTCGATCATGAGATCCGTCTCAACCATCGGCGATGCCGCGCCTCCCCTTTCGGGAAACATGCCCCGATGCTGAAGATCTAGCCTTAGCACCTCGACCTCTACCACGTCCACATCTATCGCGTCTATGTCTTTTAACGCTCATATTTGCTAAATCGATTTAATTCGATTACGAGTCTTATGAATCAGTATACTATTCAATATTTATTAAACAGTGTTTTATGGAGTATAGAAAGTAAAGTCGTTTTCGCACACGTATCTTAAGGTCTCAATCTCTATAGTTTTAGCTCCTAAAGCTAAAAGTTCTAGAGTATTTCTACAGTCATACCATAATAATCATAATCATAAAATGATAACATATACTTACTTGACTTGGTGCCGGATACCCGTGGTGCCATACTTCCTGTAACACATATATCTATAATTTAAAATTCATACAGCTTTTGAAAATGCTTTTGAACCCAAACCACAGCCGAGTTTTGAAACCGGGCTCGGATACCATAAAATGTAACACCCCAAACCCGGCCTAGAAGTTAGGCCCAAATCTGGTTTGTCACATGGAAATAAAAACTTGCTTGAGAAATACAGCCTCATTGTTAAAACCCAAAACACTTAAGCAATTGATGTCTACTTGAAAACGTAATTATCTTTAAAAACCTCTTCGTTTGTGGAAGCATATTTGAAATAAACAATTTACGAAAATGTGACGTTTATAATTAGAGTTGCAGAAGCATTTTGAAAACGTTGCGGAAACGTAGATAAAATACAAGTATTTTTGAGAGGTTATTTGATAAACCGATAATCGAACTAGTAATCTTTTAAAACCGTGACTTTTGAAAATGTCATTGATAAATTTAAAGAAAATTCGAGTTAAAATTATTTGTAAAAGTTTGTTATGAAATCCTTTGGTTAATCAATTTTGGAAAATCTTTATTTAAGTTTTTAGAAAAATTCCCATTTAAAAACAATTCAAGCGAAATTAAAGTACGTCAACATAAAGCAAAAATAAATACTCCAGAGGCCTTATTACATCATAAAAACCAAAATAATAAAGTGAACGGAAAGAGAAATCTAAAGTTCAAAATAAACACCATTTCTGAAGTATGGCCTCCACCGAGTCATCCATGGCCCCAAGTCCTCGTCACGGAGCATTACCTACAAGGGTTAAGAAAAAGGGGGGTGAGTTACAAGAACTCAGTGTATAATCCCCTTACCGTCATCCACTGGGCCTGAACACATTAGTAATATTTTGGGCTTAAGCCCATTTAACGTACACTTGGACCGAAGCCCATTTACAAAACAATCTTAAAATGAAGCAAATGTATGAATGTATGCAAACCCAAACCATCCTAATAATCCATCCGCTACACACCACCCGTACCATCCATCACACTGTGTGAGGATCTTTTGTCAACCCACCCCGCCAACACACCAATCGCGAGCATTTAGCCATTTATATCAAATTCGAATTGTGGACAAGCCACGAATAACGAGAATATACGTGGCTTAGCCACGGACAAAATGTGACAGGTCACCAGAATATGTGGCAGAGCCACCAAATTTCACTTCCTCGATCATCAATATCCCAATCCCATGCAACTTATGTAAATGCAACATACATCGTAAATTATAATATTTACAATATAACCACGATAATTAATAACTCAGAGATTTATTATAAACAATTTGGCCCATTAACACTTTACAAAATTGGCCCATTAGGGCATTATATCAAATCGGCCCATTAAGCCATATATCATATCGGCCCATTTAGCAATATATCAGATCGGCCCATTAAGCAATATATCAAATCGACCCATTATGGCTATATATCAAATCAGCCCATTAAGGCAATATAACAAATCGGCCCGTTAAGGCAGTATAACAAATCGGCCCGTTAAGGCAGTATAACAAATCGGCCCGTTAAGGTAGTATAACAAATCAGCCCGTTAAGGCAGTATAAAAAATCGGCCTGTTAAGGCAGTATAACAAATCGGCCCGTTAAGGCAGTATACAAATCGGCCCATTAGGGGCATTTTCCGTAATTCGGCCCATAGGGGCATTTCCGTAATTCGGCCCATAGGGGCATTTTCGTAATTCGATAATCTTACCCACTAAGGGTAATTTGGTAATCTCGCAATCTAGGGGTATTTCGGTAATTTACCCTCTAAGGGTATTATGGTAATTTCGAATCCTAGACTTAACTACTAATGTGGGGCATAAAAATTGAAACTGTCCATCTGCGTCATACTGACTAAATTGACTATAACTCGAGTCAGGAATCTCGAAATTTAAATCCGTAAATTTTCCTTGAAACTAAACTCATATATCTTCTTACTACAAGTTTTCTAGATTTTTTAGCTTAGCCGTTTAGCACAGTTTATTCCTTAAAGTTTCCCTTGTTTCATTGTCCAATGATTCTGACCTCTCTAATTTTAATTTCAAATATCTCACTGTACGGTTTTCATATGTTGCTCCCACTTGTTTCTATTGAAAATAGGCTCACTAAGGAATCCATACATATAACTTATAACTCATAATTCACTTTGTACAATGTTAAACGATTTTTCCAAGACAGAACAGGGAACCACGAAGTCAATCAGAACCAGTCTCACTAAAATTTAGATATCCCAGAATATAAACTTCTTCTTCCTCCTCTATTTCTTTCATATAAAAATACACACAGTACGATTTAATTCGTTATCTTTTTTGCTTTCTAATTCCCTTTATCCTATTTTTTGTGATTTTTCCAAAATCACATCACTGCTGCTGACCAAACTGTTTCTTTACAAAATATGGTTACTACTATGAACATACGCACTCCCGAGTGATCTCGAATGCCGGTTTCCGATTTTCTTCAGTATTTCGACCGAATCATAGAACATTTCATACAAACATCCAGAGAGGTATGAGATTACACACCATTTCAAGCATATATTCGAAAGGGTACGGGATTACACACCTTGATTACGGGTTGTGCTTTCTACCGTTTCAACACCTATAATGATAATTGATAGAAGGTTAGTCTCAACTTTGATAATCGTAACTAGAAACACTTTATTAGGCTAACTCCACTTACCGCAAATGTGATCACCCTTAGTGCACCAAAAATCGATACTACCCTTTGGTTACTGAAATCACGTCCTAACAATATTTGGTGAGCGAAAGAGTCGTTAGCAATTTTCCCACTTTTGACCAAAACAAATTTTATAACAACGTTCTTACCCCACTTGCTTGACGAGTCGACGATAATGATTTGGTTAATACAAATCACTTGTGCTCCTTTACCCTGAAGATTTTTAGGACCGATTCCCAACGATTGTACGATAACTTCGGAAGATTCAAAGTTTCGGCCTTCCACTATATCACTACGAAGAAGGAAAATAATCTCGTTTGAGAGAGAATAAGGTGATGGTCTCGGTCAAAATGACCATCCCAAACCAAAACATAGATTTGGTATTAAGAGAAAGAAAATAAGAAATGTTGATATGAACACTTACCGATTAATCAAGGATTGAGTGTAAATACGGATGAGAAGAAAAGATAGAAAAGAGATGAAGGTTCGGTTATAGAAGAAAATGAATATTGATATTCGGCTATGGAGGATAATCAAACAAGAAAATATGATTTTATGGTGGTGTCGATTTAGAGAAGAGAAAAGATTAGAGGAATGGTTAAAAGAAAAGGATGGAAGGTTGGATGGATACTAGGTGATTCGGCTATCAAAGGGAGATGAACATGTTGCACAAATGTGCTAGGAGGTTTCGGCAAAGAAGAAAGAAAGAAGAAAAACTAAAACTCACAAAGAGTAGCAATTTGGAGAAAATGACACTATTGAAGCCAAAGGTATTTTTGACCAAAACAAACACTATAGTTTTACCAAAACACCAAGTAAAATTCGGCTACCTCCCTTTTACCACAAAACCGTCCACATTCATGACCATAATGGTCAAAAATTGGCCAACCACACTTTCCATAACACTTCCCTTGAAAAAGGCCACATGTTCCCCTTACTTTCCCCTTTCTCTTGATTTCTTTCCTCACCTTCATTCTTTCCTATTGTCCTTAGCCATCTTGCCAAAAATAAAAAGTCCACCTTGCCTTATTTACATGCTTGGCCGACACTTAGGGAAAGAATACAAAAATAATAGTCAAAATTTGCACACAATGGGATTTGAACCTCTTCCCTCCATACTTTTCACTTAATGCCATAACCTCTTTGCCATATGCTCAATTATGCTAGCAAATTGAATACTTATTTTCATAAGTATTGACGCCACTTACTATTTCTCCTAAATAGGCTTAAACACCAAATTTTTACTAGGGCCCAATTCAACCCCGAGCCTTCATAGAACCCCGTAACTTTCCAAAATCACCTTCCTAATAAGTCCAACTTGAAATAATGTCATTCTCAAATTCCCATAAATTTTAAAACGCTACTACGCTCAAGGTCCAATGGGCCCAATAGGTCCAATTCTACTAGGCCCAATTTTGGGATGTTACATACAAATTTTACGAGATAATCAGTTATATGCCAAGTTTAGTAAAAGTGAATTTTGGCTTAAAGAAGTCAGATTTTTGGGGCACATTGTCTCGGGAGATGGAATTAGAGTTGAGCCAAGTAAGATTTCAGCAATTGTAGATTGGAAGCCGCCAAGGAACGTATCCGAGGTTAGAAGCTTTCTGGGCCTAGCGGGTTATTACAGACGGTTTGTCAAGGGATTTTCCATGATAGCTACTCTGATGACGAGGTTATTGCAAAAAGATGTGAAGTTTGAGTGGACAGAAAAGTGCCAGCAAAGTTCTGAGAAATTGAAGGCATCGTTGATTGAGGCTCCAGTTTTAGTACAACCTGAACTAGGAAATGTAACACCCCTATCCCGTAACCATTGCCGGTCTAGGGTTAAGTGGCATTACCAGACAAATTGGAGACTTTTACTAACATTTCACATCATAATGTATATCATCATCATATCATAGCAAATACAAGCTTATAGTTTCATAATGAGGTCTACGAAACCTTAAACATGCATTAAAAATGGGTCGGGACTAAACCGGGATCATACAATTTTTTTTAAAAATTAAAAATTTTTCAAAGTTACAGAGGTCACACACCCATGTGGGCGCACGGCCTCAGACACGCCCATGTGTCTGAGCCGTGGCAAAACAGGGCATACATACTGACTTGTCCACACGGCCTGAGACACGCCCGTGTGTCTCACCCATGGACGACACTGACTTGCACCACACGGCCAGTCAAACGCCTGTGTGTCCAGCCCGTGGTCGAGTCTAACTTGTTTTGAAATACAAACACGAAGGGCACGGTCGAGCCACACGCCCGTGTGCTCAACCGTGTGGACAATTTATAGCACATTGGGTTAAACCTACATGCATCATACCAATTCAATTCATATCAATATGACCATCTTTTCTAACCATTCAAGAACATATCAAACACACCAACTTATACAACATTTATCTCATTCTCATCACAAGTATTTTTAAGTATAAATCATTCAAAAACTTACCAATTCATTAAGATACTCTATCATCAATAATATACTAACTTTGCATCATAAAACTTACCATAAATTTGACTATCTCATTAGTCCAACCATTAGCCACCAAACATACCAAACTATGCATCATATAGCATCACTACTCATTCACATCATATCATTATCTAGCCATATCACATGGCTATATATACATCTCAAACATAATTCAAAATAACTAGCCTATACATGCCATATTTAACTATATACACATTCAAAAGTACCAACGTAGAGTTTGATAGTGTGGTGATGATCCTCGATGATCCCCGAGCCTTCCGTAGCTTTAACGATCTATAAAACAATGCAAACACACACAAAGTAAGCTTTCAAAAGCTTAGTAAGCCATATACAAATAAACTTAACATATAAATATTCATAATCATATCATTTGCAAGATCATCTATATATCTCATTTGCAAATTCATAACTCTTCTTTGGCTCATTTGTTTAGCCAATGCATACCAACAAACCATATCTCCAATGATCTCTTTTGATCATAACACATTCATACATTCATCACAAGTTTATCTCATTGAATCTATGCACATATCTATCTTTTACAAATTCACATAGATACTTACCTTTCTTATTCAAACATACCTGAATAGGTTATACATTTCACATAATCTTTCATTTCTTAGATTTGCCCGTTGAACTATTCGGAATCAAAAAGGATACTCGAATAGCTCGGAATACTCGTACAATGCCAACGTCCCAGACAGGGTCTTACACGAATCAAATACGATGCCAATATCCCAAAAATGGTCTTACACGTAAATCTCAAATCGATGCGAACGTACCAGACGTGGTCTTACACGATATAACATATCAGAAACCTATGTCATGACATATGAATCCTATCTATTCCTAAGGTTCGTACGAGACTTTTCGGACTTTGACACCTTATCGATATTTTCTCGGATCTCATGTGTATATCTTCTGTAATCATTCAACACAATTCAATTTCATACGAATATAAATAAATCAATTCAAATACATTTATTTGTATATAGACTTACCTCGTATTTCTGAATAAACGGACGGATTCGACTACTCGATCACTTTCGACTTTCCTCGGTCTAAATCCGTTTTCTTTGGTTCTTGATCTATACATATTCAAATTTAACTCTTTTATTCACCAATCCGTTCAATTCAATCCAAAAACACACATTTAGGGAAATTTACAAATTAGCCTTTATATTTTCACATTTTGACATTTAAGTCCCTATTTCACAAAATCACAAAATACACAAAATTTCATATTACCCATGCTTGGCCGAATATTCACATGCTTTATATAAGCCCATATATTTCATTTATTTCACATTTTAGTCCCTCAAAATATTATTTTTACAATTTAGTCCAAATTACTCAAATTTATCAAAAATCCAAAGGCAAAACATGTTAATCTAACACATATATTTCATATTTCAACATCAACTATCACAAAACTCAAGTATTCATAAATGGCACATTTCAAAATCATCATCAAATTCCAAAATTAAGGCATGGGTTTTGAAGTATTCAAAGCAACGATTACAAAAACGTAGAAATTATCAAAAACTGATAAAAAATCCATACCTTAATCAAGCTCTTCAATGGCCGACCCTAGTTGTTCTTCTTTTCTTTATTTTTCTTTCACATTCGACAATATAGATGCCTGAAATGGCCATTTTTATGATTTGTTTTATTATATTATCATTAATTTACTAAATTACCTTACTATCCTTTATAATTTAATATGAAAGCATTATATCTTATGCCTATTACCGTCCATCACTCGATAAAATGGCCTAATTCCATTTTAAGGCCTTCATATTAAAAGAACATAGCATTAAAACACTTTAACAATTATCAAGGCACTTTTGCATTTTACGCAATTAAGTCTTTTTTTTCAAATTAAACACACAAACAACAAATTTAATTCGTGAAACTTTCACACATGCTCAATCACGTACTGTAATCAATGAAAATAATATTAAAATATTCACTGACTCAAATTTGTGGTCCCAAAACCACTTTTCTAACTAGGGTCTAAACCGAACTGTTACAGGAAAAGAATTTATGGTCTATAGTGATGCATCCTTAAATGGATTGGGTTGTGTACTCATGTAAGAGGGCAAGGTGATAGCTTATGCCTCTAGACAACTAAAGTCGCACGAGAAGAATTACCTGACACATGATTTAGAGTTAGCTGCCATTGTGTTTGAGTTGAAGATATGAAGACACTATCTGTATGGCGAGAAATGTCTAATATTCACTGATCACAAAAGTTTAAAGTACTTGATGACTCAAAAAGAATTGAATCTAAGGCAACGAAGATGGTTAGAGCAGATAAAGGATTACGAGCTAGTGATTGACTACCATCCAGGAAAGGCAAACATGGTTGCTGATGGCTTGAGTAGAAAATTCTTGTTTGTATTGAGAGCTATGAATACACGATTGGCCTTATCGGATGATGGCTCAACTCTAGCTGAGTCGAGAGCTAGACCAATGTTTCTCCAAGAGATTTGTGAAGCTCAGAAAAGCGACAATGATTTGCAAGCCAAAAGAGTTCAGTGTGAGTCGGGTGTTGAGTCGGACTTTCAGATTAGTCCTGATGGATGTTTGATGTTCTGAGATAGGGTCTGTGTACCCAGAGATGATGAGCTTATTGAAAAAATTTTACACGAAGCCCATAGTGGATGTTTATCTGTACATCCAGGCAGCACGAAGATGTATAACGACTTGAAGAAATGGTATTTGTGGCCAAGTATGAAGAAAGACATTTCTGAGTTTGTATCGAGATGTTTGATTTGTCAGCAAGTGAAAGCTGAACACCAAGTACCTTTGGGTCTACTTCAGCCTATTATGGTTCCCGAGTGGAAATGGGACCGTATTACTATAGACTTTGTGACGGGCTTGCCTTTGACGCTGCAAAAGAAGGATACTGTATGGATTGTAGTTGATAGACTTACAAAGTCAACCCATTTTATACCGGTATGCATTGATTATTCACTTGATAAGTTGGCGGATTTGTATGTGTCCGAAATTGTGAGACATCACGTAGTACCATTATCGACTATTTCAGATAGAGATTCGAGATTCACCTCACGATTTTGGAAAAAAGTTATAATAAGCCTTGGGCACAAAGTTGAATTTTAGTACAGCTTTCCATCTGCAAATCGACAGACAGTCGAAGAGGATAATACAGATACTTGAAGACATGCTTCGATGTTGTGTTTTAGAATTTCAAGGTAATTGGGAAAAGTACTTACCATTAGTAGAATTTGCCTACAATAACAGTTTTTAGTCGAGCTTGAAAATGGCGCCTTATGAGGCATTATATGGGCGTAAGTGCCGAACGCCCTTGTATTGGACTAAACTCAGAGAGAATCAGATTCACGGGGTTGATTTAGTCAGAAAAACTGAAGAGAAAGTAAGAGTGATCCGTGATTGTTTAAAAGCTGCCTCAGATAGACAAAAGTCCTATGCCGATTTGAAACGAAAAGAGATTGAATTTCAAGTGGTGATAAGGTATTTTTGAAAGTGTCACCATGGAAGAAAGTTCTCAGATTTGGCCGGAAAGGCAAGTTAAGTCTGCGCTTTATCGGACCGTATGAGATTATTGAGAGGATAGGGCCGGTAGCCTATCGTTTGGCTTTTCCATCTGAGTTGGAAAAGATTCATGATGTATTCCACGTGTCTATGTTACGACGTTACCGATCAGACCCTTCGCATGTGATTGTATCGACAAAGGTTGAAATTCAACTGGACATGACTTATGGCAAAGAGCCGGTTAAGATTTTGGCACAAGAAGTTAAACAGTTATGAAATAAAAGTATAGCCCTTGTGAAAGTGTTGTGGCAAAGACATGAGGTAGAAGAGGCTACATGGGAGCCCGAGGAGGCTATGAGAAACCAATATCCCAACCTTTTTACTGGTAAGATTTTCGGGGACGAAAATCCCTAAGGGGGAGAATTGTAACAGCCCGATTTAGGGCCTAGTCGGGATAGTGGTTGTGAGACCTCAAATCTGAGGTATAAATATGTGTTTTATGGCTTTTATGAGGTTTATGACATGTTTGCATGCTTATGTGAAAATCCCATGAAGAAATTTTATTATTTAGTGATTAATTTATTTATTAGGACTAAATTGCAAAGATTGAAAAATATGAGATTCTAAAAGATTCAAGTATGAAATAGCATTAGAAAAATTATTAGAGGTCCTTATTTAGCAATTAGACCATTATATGTCAAGATGGACAAAAATGGGCATGGGAAGGAAAAATCTCAAGAAAAGGCCTAAGGGGCATTTTGGTCATTTGGTTTATAAGTTAATAAAAAGGGAAAAAGAAGTCAAAATTGTGTTCATCTTCTTCCCCTAAGTGTCGAAATTTGCAAGGAGCCATAGCTAGGGTTTCTTCAACTTTCAAGCTTGATTGTAAGTACCTCCTAGCCCCGTTTTTATTGTTCTTCGTATTTTTGAGATCCTCGTAGCTCGATTTAGCTATTTCTAGCTATATTTTGAGCTAGGGTTCATGTTCAAAAATTTACCCATGTATGACATGCATGTATTTTGATGATTAATGGAGGAATATGAAAGTTTGATGTATGATAAACATCTTTTTCTAAGTGATTTTCATGGAAAATTCATAAAAAGGACTAATTTGTAAAAGTTATAAAATTGGTCATAAAAGTGTGAATTAGTGGAAGTTGTGGGCTGTTGTAGTTATGAAAATGGTTCGGCTAGGCTTAAAACACAAGGAAATTGAATAAAAATCATTTTACGAGATTAGGGGAAAAAGTGTAAATAAGAGAAAGTTTAGGGGCAAAATCATAATTTTGCCAAAGTATGAGTCATGAGTTATTTTAGCCAATGTGATCATTAAATAAGTGAAATTGTCATTATAGATCAAGAAACACGAATTTCGGACCAAAATCGAGGAAAGAACAAGGTGGTGGACTAAATCGAACAACTATACATATTTTGGTACCGAGGTAAGTTTGTGTGAAATTAAAGCTACATAATGCTATTATGTTTTTAATTGCTTAATATCATGAGAGATGAATATTATCTTTATGAGATTGGTTAATGATGTCTCAATGAAAGTATGATGATATTATATTAAGTCGAAGTCCCGGTTGAACCTTAGGAATAGCAAGGATACCATTGTCACAACATGAGAGAAAGGAGGTCCCGTATAAGACCATATCTGGGACATGGCATCAGCACCAAAAGGAGGTCCCATATAAGACTATGTCTGGGACATGGCATCGGCACCGAAAGGAGGTCTTGTATAAGACCATGTCTGGGACATGGCATCGGTACCAAATGGAGATCTCGTGTAAGACCATGTCTGGACATGGCATGTAACACCCCTTACCCGTATTCGACACCTGAACTGGGTACGGGGCATTACCATACTGAACTTGCTTAATCATACAATATCAATCCATAAAAACTTCATGACAAAATAAAACTTTTCATTCGAGACCATAATGTCCTTATTATAGGTCTACGAGGCTCTAAACTTGCACTCAGAATGATTCAGGACCAAACTGGAAACTTTTGAACACTTAGAAAAATTTGACACAAAACAGGGCCACACGATCGTATGAATGAAGGGACACGCCCGTGTGGCGTATCACATGCCCATGTTCCACACCCGTGTGGATTTATTTTTCAATTCGAACCTACAGGGGTTTTCACATGGCCTAACACATGCCCATGTCCATAGCCCGTGTCCCTCACATGGCCATGACACGCCCGTGTCTTCACCCGTGTGTGAAAACCTTGACACTCTGTTTATGACGTCAGGACCTCAATAAGGTCACACGGCCAAGGCACACGCCCATGTCCTTAGACCGTGTGTCAAATTAAATTCCTAATTTCAGGTGCAGACTTCACACGGCCTGGGCACATGCCCGTGTCCTAGGCCGTGTCTCCCACACAGTTGAGACACACGACCGTGTCTCAGCCCGTGTGTTTACTACTGG
The DNA here is from genome assembly GCA_025698515.1 of Gossypium sturtianum. Lineage (NCBI taxonomy): Eukaryota > Viridiplantae > Streptophyta > Magnoliopsida > Malvales > Malvaceae > Gossypium > Gossypium sturtianum. The sequence continues at coordinate 95,828,740 of CM046945.1, read as the reverse complement.
GTACTCTGACTTGCCAACCTAGTATGCAGGGGGCACACGGCCTATCAACATGCCCATGGGGCTGACCGTGTGTCATACACGGCCTAGACACACACCCGTGTGTCTACCCTTGTGGACAATTGTAAGACTATCTACCAAGACAATTGCCACCCTACAAGGCAACGACACTTATACCAATTCAATTCAACATACATCATGTCCATAATGCTCTTCTAAGAACTCAAAATCAAGACATTCACATAAGCATGCATTTCATGAACTTCATCATCATTAAATATATAACCTTGTCAAGTATTGGCCGATTTCCAATAGCCATTTACAAAATGAATTGAATAACATTAATAGCCACATATTGGCTAGTAAATATGACATAACACAAAATGACCAAGTTCCTATACATGCCATACTCAAAATTAGACAAATTATGTTGTACCAAAGAGTTGTTGATAGTGTGATTCCAAACTCCGATGTTCCACGATTCCCGAGCTATCTTGGCAATACTACAAGGAAAAGGGAAATGAGTGGGGTAAGCATAAAGCTTAGTAAGTTTGCATGAAATAAGTAGAAACATAAAGACTCATAATATCATTCATCAATTGCATTGAATAAAAACACAAAGTCTTAAGCACATTGCCATAACTTACTCATGCTTACTCTTACCAATTATATATCATGTCACTTATCGTAACATTTCTCGTGAATTATTCACATGTACCTGTATCACTTCATCACATAGCTTTGGCACTAATCTCATCTCTATTATAATCTTGACTATTCGCCCCATCAAATCACTTAGGATACTCGAAGATACATAGTCATCATCATTCGCATAAATACGACGCCAATACCACATCCCAGATGTGGTCTTACATGGGGTCACCTCTAGATGCCGATGCCATATCCCAGATATGTCTTATACGGGATCTCATATTGATTGTCGATGCCATATCCCAGATATGGTCTTATACGGGATCTCAATTCGGTGCCGAGGCCATGTCCCAGACATGGTCTTATACGGGACCTTACCATTCTCAGTGATGATATCCTTTCACTTCTTAAAGTCCAACCGGGACTTCAACATCATAAATTTTCATCATTTTCTCATTCAACCTCATTAATCAATTTCATGGAAATATTATACATATTTACTAATGTCAAACATTTTAAAACTTAATAATATGATGTTGAATTTATTACACACAAACTTACCTCGATTTCAAAATAGGCCAGTTTGCCGATCTAGTCCGATACCTTGCCTTTTTCCCGGTCATGGTTAATTCCTCGTTCTTCTTGATCTATAATAATAAATTAGCTCATTTAATTACCACATTAATCATTACATTTCAATAATCATACTTTGGAAAAATTACCTTTTGCCCTTAGACTTTCACAAAATGACAATTTTACCCTTAGGCTCGTAAATCAACTCTAATCAAATTTCTTCCTTTAACGAGCCTAGATGAACATATATTACTCTTACAGTAACTCTCAATACTCATTATTTCACACATTTAACACTTATTTTATAACCTTTACAAAAAAGGTCCTTTTAGGTGTTTTCATGGTAACACCTTTCACAAAAGTTGTTTATCTAACAACTAGGACTCATTTTCTTCCATAAAAATGCAGCAAACAACATAAATGCTCACATGGCAAAACCTTAGGTTTTCAACCATTTTGCAAAATAGTCCCCTCATTAGCTAACTTAAGCTTTAGGGGTTCCAAAAGTACAAATATTATCAAGAAAGACCACTAAAATCACTTACTTGTATGGAGAAAAGCTTGCTGAAATTTTTGAGCTCTCAAACCCCTATTTTTGCTGCTAATTTTCGGTGGTAAAGATGGAGAGAAAAGATGATATTTTTCTTTTCTTTATTTTATTAATACAAATTAATTATTCTACCTAATTCCAACAACTTTGACCAATTTTGACATTGTTTGTCCCCTATGGCCGGCCACCCTATTTCTAAGGGTCTAATTGCACTTTAAGGGCCTCCAATTAATATTCTATGGCTTTTAGACACCTTTAGCTTGTAAAATGGAACTTTTGCACTTTATGCGATTTAGTCCTTTTTCGCAATTAAGCATGCAATCGCTAAAATTAAAGCACCAAAATTTTCATACACATATATAATCATGCTTTAACTCATAAAATAATATAAAAATAATTTTCACCGACCTCAGATTAGTGGTTCCGAAACCACTGTTCTGACTAGCCCCTAAATCGGGCTGTTACAGTTCTCCCCCTTAAGGATTTTCGTCCCCGAAAATCTTACCGGTGAAAAGGTTGGGATATTGGTTTCTCATAGCCTCCTTGAGCTCCCATGTAGCCTCTTCTACCCCGTGCCTTTGCCATAGGACTTTCACAAGAGATATACTTTTGTTTCTCAATTGTTTGACTTCTCGTGCCAAAATCTTAACCGGCTCTTCGCCATAAGTAATGTCCGGTCATATTTCTACCTCTGATGGTACAATCACATGCTAAGGGTCCAAACGGTATCGGCGCAACATAGACACGTGGAAGACATCATGAATCTTTTCCAACTCTGGTGGCAAAGCCAAATGATAAGCTACCGGCCTTATTCTCTCGGTAATCTCATATGGTCCGATAAAGCGAAGACTCAATTTGCCTTTCCGACCAAATCTAAGGACCTTCTTCCATGGTGATATTTTCAAAAACACTTTATCACCGACTTGAAACTCAATCTCTTTCCGTTTCAAGTCCGCATAGGACTTTTGTCTATCTGAGGTAGCTTTTAGACATTCACGTATCACTTTTACCTTCTCTTCAGTTTCTCTGACCAAATCGATCCCGTGAATCTGATTTTCCTTGAGCTCGGTCCAATACAAAGGCGTTCGGCACTTCCGCCCATAGAACGCCTCATAAGGTGCCATTTTCAAGCTTGACTGAAAGCTGTTATTGTAGGCGAATTCCACCAATGGTAAGTATTTCTCCCAATTACCTTGGAATTCCAAAACACAACATCGAAGCATGTCTTCAAGTATCTTTATTACTCTCCCCAACTGTCCATCGGTTTGCGGATGGAAAGCTGTACTAAAGCTTAATTTCGTGCCTAAGGCCTTTTGCAACTTTTTTCCAAAACCGTGATGTAAATCTCGAATCTCTATCCGAAATAATCAAAAATGGTACTCCGTGAAGTCTCACAATCTAAGAAATATACAATTCAACCAACTTATCCAGCGAATAATCAACCCGTACTGGTCTGAAATGGGCTAACTTCGTAAGTCTATCAACCACTACCCATACTGCATCCTTCTTTTTTGGTGTCAACGGCAAACCCGTCACGAAGTCTATAGTAATACGGTCCCATTTCCACTCGGGAACCATAATAGGCTGAAGTAAACCCGAGGGTACTTGATGTTCAACCTTCACTTGTTAACAAATTAGACATCTCGATACGAACTCGAAAATATCTTTCTTCATGCTTGGCCACCAATACCATTTCTTCAAGTCGCTATACAACTTCGTGCTGCCTGGATGCACAGACAAACATCCACTAAATGCTTCATGCAGAATCTTCCGAATAAGCTCATCATCTCTGGGTACACAAACCCTATCTCGGAACATCAAACATCCATCAGGACCTATCTGAATGTCCGACTCAACATTAGACTCACATAGAGCTCTTTTAGCTTGTAAATCATTGTCGCCTTTCTGAGCTTTACAAATCTCTTGGAGAAACATCGGTCTAGCTCTAAACTCGGCTAGGATAGAACCATCATCTGACAAAGCCATACGTGTACTCATGGCTCTTAGTGCAAATAAGGATTTCCTGCTCAAGGCGTCGGCCACCACATTCTCCTTTCCCGGATGATAGTTTATTACTAACTCGTAATCCTTTATCAACTATAACCATCTCCGTTGTCTAAGGTTCAACTCCTTTTGAGTCATCAAGTACTTTAAGCTTTTATGATCGGTGAACATTCGACATTTCTCACCATACAAATGGTGTCTCCAAATCTTTAGTGCAAATACAATTGCGGCTAACTCCAAATCGTGGGTAGGGTAATTCTTCTCATGTGGCTTTAATTGTCTAGAGGCATAAGCTATCACCTTGCTCTCTTGCATGAGTACACAACCCAATCCATTCAAGGATGCATCACTGTAGACTATGAATTCCTTTCCCGGCTCAGGTTGTACTAAAATAGGAGCCTCAGTCAACAACGCCTTTAGTTTCTCAAAACTCTGTTGGCACTTTTCTGTCCATTCAAATCTTACATCTTTTTGTAGCAATCTCGTCATCGGAGTAGCTATCATCGAAAATCCCTTGACAAATCATCTATAATAGCCAGCTATGCCCAGAAAAATCCTAACCTCGGTTACATTCCTTGGTGGTTTTCACTCCACAATTGCTGAGATCTTACTCGGGTCGACTCTAATTCCATCTCTCGAGACAATGTGCCCCAAAAATCCAACTTCCTTAAGCCAAAATTCACTTTTACTAAACTTGGCATATAATTGTTTATCTCTCAAAATTTGCAGAATCGTTCTCAAATGCTCAGCATGCTCGTTCTCATCCCGAGAATAGATCAATATATCATCAATAAAGACCACAACAAATTTATCCAAATATGGCCGAAAGATGCGATTCATCAAATCCATGAAAACTGCAGGGGCATTTTTTAAACCGAAAGGTATGACCAAAAATTCATAGTGACCATACCTTGTCCGAAATGCGGTTTTCAGCACATCCGAGTCCTTGACTCTCAACTGATAATATCCAAACCTCAAGTCTATCTTGGAAAACACCGTGGCTCCCTTCAATTGATCAAACAAGTCATCGATTCTTGGCAACGGGTATTTATTCTTCACAGTTACCTTATTGAGCTGCCGATAATCTATACATAACCTCATGGAACCATCTTTCTTTTTCACAAATAATACGGGAGCCCCCCACGGAGAATAACTCGGTCTTGCGAAGCCTTTATTCGTTAACTCTTGTAACTGTGCCTTCAGTTCTTTTAGCTCGATTGGAGCCATTCTGTATGGAGCAATAGAAATGGGGGCAGTACCAGGAACTAACTCAATCCCAAATTCAATCTCTCTAACCGGAGGTAGCCCTGGGAATTCCTCTGGGAAAACATCTGGATACTCACATACTATGGGCACTGATTCAATTATTAACTCAGTCTCTCTAGCATTCATCACAAAGGCAAAGTAAGCTCTGTACCCCTTTCTTAAATATTTCTGAGTCAGCAAGGAAGATATCACTACTGGCAATCTATCTTGCTCATCTGATTCAACATGAATAAGATCCCCACTTTCGCTTTTCAACTCAATAAACTTCCTTCCACAATTCACTATCACATCATGAGTAGTTAACCAATCCATCCCAAGGATGACATCAAATTCATCAAACAAAAATAACATGAGATTAGCCGAAAAGTAATGACCTCTAATCATCAAAGGACAATCTTTGCATACTCTATCGACTAACACACATTTGCCTAGGGGATTTGACACTCTTATTACAAATTCTGTAGATTCTACAAGCATGTTCATACTAGAGGCTAATTTCATGCAAATATACGTGTGGGTAGATCCCGGATCAATTAAAGCTATAACTGGAGTATCATAGAGAGAAAATGTACCCGTGATCACATTAGGGGAGGACGCCTCTTCGCGAGCGCGAATGGCATATGTTCTCACCGGTGCTCTACCCTCATCTCTTGTAGTCTGCTCTCTAGATGTATTCTTACTACCCATTTCATTTCCCAGGTTTCTCTGTGGTCTTTCTCTAGTAGTACTTCCAGGTCTTGTACTCTGAGGTTTCTCTTTCTCACCTACCTCGGGGCAATCTCTGATGAAATGGTCTAGGGATCCACACTTGAAACAAGCTTTCTCATTTGCTCGACACTCCCCGGGATGATGTCTGCCACACTGCAGACATTCTGGTCTACTTGGTCGAGTGTTGCCAACACTAGCAACCGAAGTGGTTTGAGCTTTAGATCCCGAGTACGGTTTACCCTTACTTCTATTTGAAAATCCAGCTGAAGTGGCCGATCTAGTAGTGAAATCTCTTGACTTCTTAGATGAGGATTTAAATGATTTACCCAAATGTCTCTTCCTCGAGTCACGAGACTTGATTTCAGCTCTTCTTTTCTCTTTGACCAGTTCTTCGGCCTTACAGGCTCTATCTACTAACACAACAAATTCTTTTAGTTCTAGGACACCAACAAATAAAAGGATATCTTCATTTAACCCGTCGTAGAACCTTTTGCACATAGTGGCCTCTGTTGATACGCACTCCCGAGCGTATTTGCTAAGTCTTACAAACTCACGCTCATATTCGGTCACCATTATTCGGCCTTGCTTTAGCTCCAAGAATTAATTTCTCTTCTGGTCAACAAACCTTTGACTAATATAATTCTTCCGGAACTCTTCTTGGAAGAATTCCCAGTTAACTTTCTCCCTTGGTACAACCGACACAAAGGTGTTCCACCACTGATAGGTCGAATCTCTCAAGAGAGATACCACACACTTTATGCACTCTTCAGGTGTACATGATAACTCATTAAATACCCTGATGGTATTCTCAAGCCAGAATTCCGCCCTCTCCGGATCATCATATTTACTAGCTCAAAATTCCTCAGCTCCTTGTTTCCGGATTCTATCAACCGGAGGCTTTTCTCTTCTTACTACCTCTACCACTTGGGGAACTACAGGGGTAAGCTGAGGAATAGGTGGGGGTAGAGGAGGTTGAGCATTAGGATTTACTCTAATAAACTCAATGTACCAGTTGCTCATCATATGGAGAAAGGCTTCTTGAACCTCTTCTCTCTGACCCAAAGTCTCGAGTCTACTTTCTACTGGCGCGGTCCTTTGCGCGGTAGCCGGTACATTACTTGCAGCATCATCGACCGCAGCTCGGTCGGGATCCATTTACTATATAAAAACACAATTTAGATCGTCAGAAGTCGTCACACTATCATTATGTAAATACTCATACGTATGGCATGTATAGCTAGACTTATACTTACGCTATGTTAGTTCGAGAATCGAGTGAACCATAGCTCTGATACCATTAAATGTAACACCCCTTACCTGTATTCGACACCTGAACCGGGTACGGGGCATTACCGTACTTAACTTGCTTAATCATACAATATCAATCCATAAAAACTTCATGACAAAATAAAACTTTTCATTCGATACCATAATGTCCTTATTATAGGTCTACGAGGCTCTAAACTTGCACTCGGAATGATTCAGGAGCAAACTGGAAACTTTCAAACACTTAGAAAAATTTGACACAAAACAGGGCCATACACCCGTATGAAGGAAGGGACATGCCCGTGTGGCATATCACATGCCCATGTTCTACACCCGTGTGGATTTATTTTTCAATTTGAACCTACAGGGGTTTCCACACGGCCTAACACACGCCCGTGTCCATAGCCCGTGTCCCTCACACGGCCATGACATGCCCGTATCTTCACCCGTGTGTGAAAACCTTGACATTCTATTTATGACGTCAGCACCTCAATAAGGTCACACGGCCAAGGCACACACCCGTGTCCTTAGACCGTGTGTCGAATTCAATTCCTAATTTCAGGTGCAGACTTCACACGGCCTGGGCACATGCCTGTGTCTTAGGCCGTGTCTCCCACACGGTTGAGACACATGGCCGTGTCTCAGCCCGTGTGTTTACTACTGGGTATTTTGACTTGCCAACCTAGTATGCAGTGGAGCACACGGCCTACCAACACGCCCATGGGGCTGACCGTGTGTCACACACGGCCTAGACACACACCCGTGTGTCTACCCGTATGGACAATTGTAAGACTATCTACCAAGCCAATTGCCACCCTACAAGGCAACCACACTTATACCAATTCATTCAACATACATCATGTCCATAATGCTCTTCTAAGAACTCAAAATTAAGACATTCACATAAGCATGCATTTCATGAACTTCATCATCATTAAATATATAACCTTGTCAAGTATTGGCTGATTTCCAATGGCCATTTACAAAATGAATTGAATAACATTAATAGCCACATATTGGCTAGTAAATATGACATAACACAAAATGACCAAGTTCCTATACATGCCATACTCAAAATTAGACAAATTATGTTGTACCAAAGAGTTGTTGATAGTGTGATTCCGAACTCCGACATTCCATGATTCCCGAGCTATCTTGGCAATACTACAAGGAAAAGGGAAATGAGTGGGGTAAGCATAAAGCTTAGTAAGTTTGCATGAAATAAGTAGCAACATAAAGACTCATAATATCATTCATCAATTGCATTGAATAAAAACACAAAGTCTTAAGCACATTGCCATAACTTACTCATGCTTACTCTTACCAATTATATATCATGTCACTTATCGTAAAATTTCTCGTGAATTATTCTCGTGTACCTGTATCACTTCATCACATAGCTTTGGCACTAATCTCATCTCTATTATAAGCTTGACTATTCACCCCATCAAATCACTTGGGATACTCGAAGATAAATAATCATCATCATTCGCATAAATACGACGCCAATGCCACATCCTAGATGTGGTCTTACACGGGGTCACCTCTAGATGTCGATGCCATATCCCAGATATGATCTTATACGGGATCTCACATTGATTGTCGATGCCATATCCCAGATATGGTCTTATACGATCTTCATATTCGATGCCGATGCCATATCCCAGATATGGTCTCATACGGGATCTCAATTTAGTGCCGAGGCCATGTCCCAGACATGGTCTTATACGGGACCTTACCATTCTCAATGATGATATCCTTTCACTTTTTAAAGTCCAACCGTGACTTCAACATCATAAATTTTCATCATTTTCTCATTCAACCTCATTACTCAATTTCATGGAAATATTATACATCTTTACTAATGTCAAACATTTTAAAACTTAATAATATGATTTTGAATTTATTACACACAAACTTACCTCGATCTCAAAATCGGCCAATTTGCCAATCTAGTCTAATACCTTGCCTTTTCCTCGGTCAAGGTTAATTCCTCGATCTTCTTGATCTATAATAATAAATTATCTCATTTAATTACCACATTAATCATTACATTTCAATAATCATACTTTGACAAAATTACCATTTTGCCCTTAGACTTTCACAAAATGATGATTTTACCCTTAGGCTTCTATTGTTAAGTCCTTTAGTGAACACGTCAGCTAATTACTTGTCAGAGGCTACATGACTTAAGCCCAAGATGCTGGCAGTCAACTTTTCTTTGATGAAGTGTCGATCAATTTCTATGTGCTTTGTTTGATCATGTTGTACTGGGTTTTGGGCTATACTGATGGCAGCCTTGTTGTCGCAAAATAAGGATAATTTTCCTTTATTTGACAACTTTAATTCCTCCATAACTTTTAATAACCACAGTAGCTCGCAAACGCCTTGAGCCATGGCTCCGTATTCTGCCTCAGTAGTTGACCGAGGAACCACACTTTGCTTCTTACTTCTCCAAGTGACTAAGTTTCCTCCCACAAGTGTGCAATATCAAAATGTAGACCTCCTATCATCCAGCCAATCTGCATCTATAAAAGCTTCTATCTAGAGATGATCATGTTTAGAAAAGAGGAGACCTTTTCCTGGGGCAGACTTTAGGTAGTGTAGAATGCGAAAGACAGCCTGCATATGATGTAACAGCCCGTTTTTCACTAGTGTCAGAAATAGTGGTTTTAGGGCCACAAATCAAACGAGTAATTTTGTAAATGTTATTATTTAATATTTACGAGTCAAATATGATATTAAAATAAATTTAGAATTGGAAAATTATGTTATTTGAAGGAATAATTTGGTTCAAGTGGTATGACCTTAAAGTCAAGTGGTTTTAGAAAATGAGGTATCGAGACCTCGTTTCTATAAACCAAGCCGTAAATTTTTTTTTAAAAATATTTACGGAGTGTTATTAAGGTCGTATTAAATTTTGGTTAAGAAATTTTAATGTTTAGATAATTAATTAATTGAAAAAGACTAAATCGTAAAAGCTGAAAAATTAAGTTCTATTAATTAAATATGTTAAATGGCTATGGAAATGTAAATTAATGGACTTAAATGCTAAATAAATCATATAGAAAGATAATGGACAATTATGGACAAAGCTTTATTAATTATTAAGTTAAATTAAAAGGATAAAATGGTAAATAGGTAATTAAAAACAAAAACAAAAGAAAAACCAAGTATAATCTTCTTCCTTCATTTTTTCCCATAGCTAAATGCACCATTAAAAAGCTTTAAGAGCTTCGGTCAATCCTTGTTATTGCATGTAAGTGATTTTGATCCCGTTTTTAATGATTTTTATGTTTTTAATGTCGTATTAACTTAATCAAGCTAACCCGGGGGTCAATTTGTTTAATTATTAGAATTTTATCATGGATGAATTTGAGATATTATTGAAAGTTTATGGTAGAATCTTAAGCTTGGTTGCTAGATAGGACTACTTTGTAAAGTAATTTTTGGTAATTTTAATGTTTAAGGACTAAAATGTAAAATTAGTAAAAGTACAAGAACTTGATGTAAAATAACAACAAATATGGGCTGTAGTAGGGTTCCAAACAATTCGACTAATCATGAAATTGGATAAAAATGATTAATTTGCATGTTTTAGGCTTAGGGACTAAATTGTATAAAAGTAAAATGTTGGGGGCAATTTTGTAAAAATGTCAAAAAGGACTTAATTGCATAAAATGAATTGATTTTTTTGTTAGAATTAGTGAGTTGAATGAAATTATTATTTTAGATCAAGAACGAGTGGAAAATCGAGAAGAAGAGAAAATTACCAAATAGCCCCTGTGCTTAGTCGTTGCTGCAATTTAGTCTGGTAAGTTCGTATGAATTGTAATCACTTAAATGTTTTTTAAGTTGAATGTTTATTATGTTAACTGATGTAAATGAATCAAAATATAAATGTATCAAAGCTATGATGAATTGACGGATATTGAATCCCGGTTGAACTGTAGGAATTCTTAGGATACAAATGACATGTCATTAGGGATTTCATGTTTCTGGTGTTGGTCTTGAATGTCCTACCGATGGCTTGGGTCTTGCATTTGTTGCAGATTCTCCACAGCTCGTGTGAGAAGACCCACTTCACAACTCGTGTGAGCATTCCTGTAAAGGAAAGATTACGATTATATGTTAAGGCATACTTTGTGTGAGCTTTCCCGAGTATCCAGTGGAATTCTAGGTGGTTTAACGGGTAAGAAAGGAATGAAATGGTAAGTTACTTAATTGAAAGGTTGATGACTATATGAAAGAGTTGATGCTTATGTAATGTTTCTTATGAAACTCTAATTATGATGTAAATGAGTTTATATGTGTTATTGATGAACCTATTAACATGTGAGTTCGATGATGCTGAATAGGCTTATACTAAACTCAGGGTATTGGTAATGGTTTATGCTTAACATCTGAATTGTAAGATTGGAAATAGTAAGTATGCAAATAGAATAAATCATGACCGTATGGTAATGATGATGAAATAAAATGTTATGTTTATACATGATTGATTTCATATGAATCATGAACAGATGTACTAATTTGTGAGTTTGATGCTGTTATATAGGTTTCTACTAAGCTTATGGCATTGGTAATGGTCTGTACTTATGTATAAATTTCACTATTGAAGTGGTAGGTTATGTTTTAAGTTTATACGAGCTTACTAAGCATTAATTGCTTATGTAGTTTCTTTCTTATGTTTTATAGATTATCGAAAGCTCGATTTGGTTGGAAGCTCGTCGGAGATCTATCACACTATCCAGAAGTCTTTTCGGTAGTTTTTTGTGCTTTTTGGAACGATGGAAATGTGTAAGTGTACACAACCACAACAAGTAATAAAGTGACAAGTAAATGTCGAGTTATCGTACCCACAGGGACTGTTAAAAGAATTTATTTATGAATGCAATTAAAACACTTTGGTGAAGAAAAATATTTTAAATTTGAGGAAGTGATTAAAAGCTAAAATTTAACTAAGTAAAATAAAATAAAATTTCCAATGCACGATTTCAAAAGATGATTTTAATCAAGATGACAAAATTGTGTTAGATTAATTACATTTCTTAACTTAGAATTACTAAACTCATGTTCATGTTGTTACGAACAAATTCACGGCAACTCGGTAATTTGCTAACTACTGCTCATACATACTTATTAAATTAACTGATCTCTTGAACATTTTCTAATTCCAATTCAAACAATTAACCAATCTTCATAAGTACATAAAAGATTAAGTGAGGTAACAATGTATTCTTACCTTGAAATAGTTTTATCACAATAATCTTACAAGTTATGCAAGGCTAATGTATCGTCTAATATCGTCGCTAATTTAACCCTCAGCTACCTTAGAAGATTAAACATGCACTAATTAAGTATTGTGTCAATTAATTTCAATTTCAACACGATTAAATAATTAATTCATTAGTTACCCTACAATTATAATGTAAGAATAACTTAATCATGATTTTACTTTATCAAACAACTTACCAAGGCCTATAACAACACAACCATAATTTTAATAACTTAAGTGGATGAAATGCAATCAACCTAACACGAATTAAATTTAAGCCATATTAATTAAATTAAACATATCAACATCACAAGTATTCACAGACATGTTCATAACAATAACAATAAAAATTAAAGGATAGGGAACTAGAATCAAATCTGGTGTTTCTCCAAAGCTTGACTAGTTTGCTCCACTCCTTCTACGCTTGTTCTTGTTGAACCAGGGCTTCTACGAGCACTTGAATGATGCTTCCAACGGTGGTTGAAGGGCTCTTTTCCAAGAGGGGAAGTCGGAAAAGGAATGGAAGGGAAAAAGAAGAACAAAGGAAGGGTTTTGAAGAGAGAAAAGTGAGAGAGAAATGAAGAATGAAAGGATGAGAGGTCTGTTTGAAATGACCAGTAAAGGGGGGTATTTATAGGTTGAGTAGGCTGCTAAAAATAGCAAAAATTAGTAGCCATAGACTCCCCCCATGGCCGGCCACACATGTGGAAAGTTTGAAGCTTTCAAACTTGTTAAATTTAGCTAGGGGCAAACCTACAAAGGCTTGAATAGTGGAGGGGTTTGGATGCAAATTCAAGGAAGCTTCAAGGGCTGTTTTGCAAGACAAATAGTCAGCTAAATAAGCTGATTGGGTCAGCATGTTGGACGGTTTTGGGCAGTCTAGTTGCTTAATTGGATCAGTCTTCTCTGTTTAGCACAATTGGGCCTCTTTCCATAATTTAATTAATAATAATTATTTAACCCAAAATAAATTGGATTAAAATTAAATTTAATTATATTATGAATTAATATTCATAATTTGGACCGTCTTAGGCTGAAAAATTAATTCGCCTCGATGCTTCGAAATCGCTTCTCAGTTTTGTGCTTCCAATAGTGTCTACTGAGCCATTTTTCGCCCTTTGTGCGAATCTGTCGAAAATAAATCAAAATTAATCAAAATTTATTATAAAATTAATTAAAATTCAACATGTTAATAATTTAAGTACAATTTGATTATTTTATAATTATTATATATTTTTTGACTGCATGAATTTGAGTTAAAAAGGGTATGAAAAAGGGTGTATATTTTCGTGTTTTCACAGCCCCAAACTTAATTCATTGCTCGTCCCGAGTAATGCACAAATTGAAAAGAATTTCTCGGAAACACCGTTGAAAAATTCCTTTAGAACAACATTTTTCCAAAAACTATGAATTTAGTATACTTATGCTCAAGAACAAGAAATTTGATATTTATGCTACTTAAGTATATATATCAATTAAATTAATCTAAATTATTATTATATTTATGCTACTTAATAAGTATATGTTAAATCCCCACCAATTTGATTTTATTCCCTTATTTAAGATTAAGTTGCAATCTTTAAGTTTAACTTATACCTTCATATGTTGAACATAGCAATTTCTCTCCACTAATGTAGGTAGCATAGAAACTTGAATCAATAGGTCTTTTAAATAGGTTGTAATGTGGCTAGGCTAGGGGTAGGTAAAAGATAGATAAATTTAGGCTAAAAACCCCAGACTTAGCTTGAATCGGACCTTCTATTAGAATTGAGTGACCCGAATCCTTATTAAAATAAAATACAGTGATAAAATACAATAAAAGTAAAATCCATATAGAACTACGCTTCTTTTATTTTATTTTAGAATAAGGTTTTTAAACCTTGTTAAACTTCATCTATTTGATATTGATTAGAATAAGGTGTTTCGAGATTACTACACTCCTTCTATTAGAATATGGTCTTACAAGCCTATAAATAGACATAGTCTACTCCTCTTGTAATCATTCGAATTCGACATAGTGAATTATCTTCTCCTCTGCCCGTGGTTTTTTTTCCCGAAAGGGTTTCCACGTAAAAATCTGTGTGTTCTTTATTTTTCTTTCTCTTTTTCTTTGCGATACATTATCATTATCGACGTTCTATTTTTCATAAATTGGTATCTGAGCTTTCGGGTTGTTCATCTCAATCACAGTAATGGCGTATTTGAAGTATGAAATTTCACTGTTGGATTGCAACACTAGATTCGCGTTGTGGCAGATAAAGATGCATGTAGTTCTTGCGCATATGGACTTAGAGGATGCCCTACTAGGGATAGATAAGATACATTTGACATTGACAGAGGAAGAGAAGAAGTGTAAAGATCGAAAGGCATTAACACAATTACATCTACACTTATCTAATGAAATTTTGCAGGATGTGATGAAGGAGAAGACCGTCGCTGCATTATGGAAAAGGCTGGAACAAATATGTATGTCAAAAACTCTAACCAGCAAGTTGCATATGAAGTAGCATATTTATGCTCATCATTTGGAGGAAGGTGCATCTGTGCATGAACACTTAACAGTGTTTAAAGAAATTCTCTCAAACTTGGAGGCCATGAAGGTTCAGTATGATAAAGAAGATCTAGGGTTGATTCTACTTTGTTCGTTGCCCCCGTCTTATTCAACTTTAGAGACACGATTTTATATAACCGTGAGTCTCTCACAGTTGATGAGGTTTATGATTCTTTGACCTCGTATGATAAGATGAAGCATCTTGTGCTTAAACCTGACTCTCAGGGAGTGGGTCTCATTGTTCATGGGAGACAAGATCAGAATGCTGATGATGATCGTGGAAGGACACAGGAATGGAATCCTCGCGGTAAATCTAAGGGTAGATCGAAGTCTTCAAATAGAGGTAAAACTTGTAACTTCTACAAGAAAAAAGGGCACATTAAAACTGAATGCTATAAGCTGTAGAATAAGATTAAAAGGGAGGCTGCGAATCAAATGGGAAAACAACCAGAAAAATTCGGTGAAGCTGATGTTGTAGAAGACTATAGCGATGGTGAACTTCTAGTCACTTTTGTCAACAATTCTAAGTGAGCGAGGAGTGGATCCTTGATTTGAGCTGCACCTTCCACATAAGTCCCAATCGGTATTGGTTTACAACTTATGAAATAGTGTCTGAAGGTGTTGTTTTGATGGGAAATAATGTTCCGTGTAACATCGTAGGTGTTGGAACGATTAAAGTTAAGATGTTTGACAGAGTTGTCATAACACTTAGTGATGTGCGACATGTTCCAGAATTGAAGAGAAACTTAATTTCGTTGAGTACTCTTGATTCAAAAGGATACAAATACACAGCTGAAAGTGGGGTTTTGAAGATTTTTAAAGGTTCCCTTGTTGTGATGAAAGGGTAGAGAAAGACGGCCAAGTTATATGTTTTCCAGGGTTCTACTGTTACTAGTGATGCAGCTGTCGCTTCCTCTTCCTTGTCAGATGATGATGTTACTAGACTTTGGCATATGCGCCTAGGGCATATGAGTGAGAATGGCATGGTAGAATTGAGAAAAAGAGGACTTCTATATGGGCAAGGAATTTGCAAACTGAAGTTTTGTCAGCACTGCATTTTTTGGAAGCAAAAAAGAGTTCGATTCACTAGAGGAATCCATAACACAAAGGGAACATTAGAGTATATTCATTCTGGTCTGTGGGGGTCATCCAGAGTGCTTTCGAGAGGCGGAGCTAATTATATGCTAACACTTATTGATGATTTTTCTAGAAAAGTTTGGACGTTTTTCCTGAAGCAAAAAAGCAATTTATTTTCTACATTTAAGTCTTGGAAAACTATGATTGAAAAACAGACAGGAAAAAAAATAAAATACCTCTGCACAGACATTGGCTTAGAGTTCTGTTATGATTAGTTTAATGAATTATGCAAGTCAGAAGGGATCGTGAGACACTTGACAATTCGTCATACTCCACAACAAAACAGCGTTGCAGAACGAATGAACAGAATGATCATGGAGAAAGTTCAATGTGTAACACCCCAAAAGTATAGGGTCTTTAATTTTTTTTCATGTCCTGACAAATTTCTTGTTTGCTTTAATGGCTAAGTGATTTGGGTGTGTATGGGGGTATTTAGGAAGCCTGGGTTCAAGTATGGCCTCTGGCAAAATTTTGATTTTTGCTCTTTTGGAAACCTGGATGTTAGCTTAAAGGGCATATATTAAGTGGTGTTTGTTTTGTGACACAAGAGACCTTGTGTTGTGGTGGAAAGTGGCATGTTGGGGCATTTAGGAGGGAGTGGGTTCGAATCCCATGGCATGAAAAGATGGGGTTTTATTTTATATCTCTATGGAGTGAGAGGTAGAGTTTGATTCAAACTCTGCAGTGGTGGTTGGAGAATCGGTCATCAGATTTGAATGAGTTTGAATTGGGGGTGTAGAGTGAATCTAGGAGGAATTGTTGGAGACTTTCAAGGAGTTGGGATGTGAAGGGAGTCATAGCCGAATGGGGTAGCTAGAGTAGGGGAATTCGGCTATGAGCATTTCTTTTGGTGCATTTTCGGTATTTGGGGAGAGTGTAGAAGCTGATTGTCTTCTCTGCTGTTTTGGGATTTTCCTTTTTCTTCGTTTCGGTTTTTTCTCTACTTGTGACGTTCTGTGCAGTGTTTTGACCATTGGGGTCTTTTTCTTTTCAGGTCACTTTTGCCGAAACTCAAGTGAGCAAATGCCAAATTCTCTTAAAAGCCTTCTTTTCTTCCTCCCTTAATTTCTTCTTTGGCCGAATCTATTTCATCTTCTTTGCTTACACTGAATCCTTTCTCCTCTTTCCTCGTATTATTCTGTCAATTCATTTCAATAGCTGAATTTTCGCCTCATTCATCTTCTTCTCCTCTTGGATTTCTTCTTTGGCAGAACATAATTTCCTTGTCTCTCTTGATTACCTAAATCGATTATTTTTTATTTTATTATTCACCGAATAGCGTAACCTTGTAGTAAAGGGTGGTTTGGTCAAATTCTGCTATTGGTGATTGTCTCCGTCTCATTTCCTTGTGGCGCCAACCTCTCTCAACTGGCCGAATACTGAAGCTTTCGACTTTACTCTTTTCTTTTCCACTATTCGGTTTTGGCTTTCGAGGGGGGAGGTTTCTCTGGTATCGGAGGGCATCTGAAGCGATTACGTGGGGGGTAAGTGTTTTGGCCGAATGTTACTTTCCCTTTTGGGGGAAGGGTTGCGTGTACTCCCTTTAGACTGATGTGGGCTAAACCATGGTTTTAGACCATCGTGGTTGATAGGTTGTATTTGTAATGCAGTTAATCGTCAAATAGGAGTGTGATCAACTCTAGCCTGTGTTCTAAGGGAAATAAACCGATTAGCGATTAGTCAAGGTAAGTATGGATTGTCGTTTTGGGCCTAGACAGTTATTAACTTTATTGGTTGTAAATTTGATACGATATGTTGGTTGATTATAGGATTCGGAAAGCGTGGATCTTAGCTAGTTCCATGAACAGGTGTGTATTTGTATGCAGTATTCGATGATCGGCTGAAAAGCCGAAAGTATGTGATGTTTACACTGCTATGATTGTAGAATGGAAAAATGCCGAAAAGCCAGAAATATGGCGTATGATGCCACACGAGCGTGCGATCGTGTGTGTGGCAAACCGAGCCCATGAACATGGGCGCTAGACTGTAGAAGCCAGCACGAGCGTTCTCGTCGGCTTAGGTCGTAATGGGCCTCGATGGGCCGAGATGGGCCATGTGGGCCCAATGGGCTTATGGGCTCCACATGGATAAAATCCACGGGAAGTGAAAAATAATGGATTGGGCTACGAAGTTTACATAGCCGTGACGAAAATTGGGCTGAACGGGCCACACGAGCGTGTGGGCCCACTTGGGCCGAATAGTGGGCTTTGGGCCCATTTAGACTGTTCTGACCATATAGGTTATCCGAGTTGTTCGGGACGACTGTAGGCCTTCTGAAGGGTCTTCATCTGTGCCGAGACCCCAAAAGTAGTTAAATGACCAAAATACCCCTAAAGGGTGAAATTATCGTTTTACCCCTAACCGATGAAATGACCATTATACCCTTAGTGGTAGTTTAAGTGATGTGTGTATGATATTTATATGACTGCTTATGATTATGACATACTGCATACACGTAATATTTATGACACGACATTCTGCATTGGGGTTGGGGATTCTGTTTTGGATGAAGTACTGTACTAGTGGCTCTGCCACGTTTTTACTATTCTAGTGGCTTCGCCACGTATTCTGATTTTAGTGGCTTGGCACGTTTACTATTACTAGCAGCTTTGCTGCGTTACTATTAGCAGCTCTGCTGCGATATTGGTGTGTTGGCTGGGTGGGTCGACTTAGTCCCCACATGGTGTGTTGGTAGGTACGGGTGGTGTGTTGGCTGGTTTGGGTTGGGTTGCATCACTGTTTTGTACTGTTATTATGTTGGGCTTATACCCACACTGTACTTTTACTGAATAGGGCTCTGGCCTAGACTGTTATTGTACTATAGGGGATTACACACTGAGTTCTCGTAACTCACCCTTTTCTTTTAACTGTTCAGGTAATCCCCAGCCTTAGATGATTTGGAGCTGCGAGGGACTCGGAGGTGGCCACATGTTCGCGAGTATTTTAATTTATACCTAGCTTTTTAAATATTTTATTTTGGGGTTGATATTTATGTAATAAGGCCATTTGAGGTTTTAACATTTATTCGATTTTAACTTCTTATTTCAACCTGCTAGGTTAGGAAACACGGGTTTTCAAAATAATAACTATTTCCAAAGAAAATCAAGCATTCCAAATCTTAAAGTTTACAATTAGAAAAGGCTTTCACAGTTTTTAATTCGTACTAATAAACTTGTAACAAATGATGTAACCGATAATTTGTCAACATGTTTGATTTTACAACGTCAACATTTTCAATAGCAACTATTCAAAAGGGATTTAAAATTTAGTCACGAACAAGACCAACTTTCAAATCAATACTTCAATGTGCCACGTCAGATCCGGTCGTAACGTCTAGGCTGGGTTTGGGGTGTTACATTTAGTGGTATTAGAGCCAGGTTACAAAACTCTGCTGTGGAATGGGTTCTTGAAAATTTTTCTAAAATTGTCTAAATTTTGGTGTTGGAAAGAAAATTGAAAGGTTGTTACTGAAAGTGTGGCACACCATGTCTCCGGCGCCAAATCTGTAAGTTCTCTGACACTGTTTACTTCTATAGACTAAAATGTTATACTGAGAAACTACTATAGGTAGTAGTACTATGCTAAAACTCTTTTGTTAGGGTAAACTGAGACTGTAGAAGACTGGAAACTGTAGTGAGATATCTCGATCTACAAAAACAAAAACTTTAAATACTGATTATCATAAAACATACGTTAATAATTACTGGAACTATGAACTGATTCATAAGCCTTTTAAACCAGATCATACGCTATATCGATATGAGCTCAAGAGGAACTCGCGGAAGGGGTACACGAGGCTGCGGTAGAGGCCGAGTTACTAGGGTTGGGTCTTCAGCATCGGGTCACACTTCTGCTAGGGAGGCACCAGCCTCACCACTAACGGAGACAGGGTCTCATGACCGAGCAGTTGGGGATGATGCTCTATCTCAAGCAATGCTGCGTGTTCTTGAAAGGGTTGCTGGAGCGAGTACTGGATCAGTGGGCCGAGGGTCAATTTCTGAGTGACTCCGGTCTAATGGAGCGAAAATCTTCAGGGGTGTTTCTGGTGTAGCCCCGAATGTGGCAGAGTATTGGTTAGAAGCTATCGAGTGAATAATGGATTACCTTGACTGTACTGTGGAGCAAAAATTAAAGGGAGCAGTGTCCTTACTGCGAGACGAGGCATACCAGTGGTGGCTCACTGTAAGAGAGGGTAAGTAGGCCGACCGTTTGACGTGGGATTTCTTCAAGACGGCTTTTCAAGGGAAGTATATGGGCGCAAGTTATGTGGACGCCCGAAGAAAGAAATTTCTGAGCCTGACCCAGGGGAATAAGACAGTGGCAGTATATGAAGCAGAATTCTTACAGTTGAGTCGTTATGCTCGCGGTATAGTCGCTACTGAGTATGAATGTTGTATGCGGTTCGAAGATGGCCTCCAGGATAAGTTGCGTGTGCTGATAACTCCGCAGAGGGAGCGAAACTTTGCTGCCCTTGTTGAGAAAGAAAAAATCACTGAGGATGTGAAACGCTCTGAGCGCCAGAATCGCGAGAAAGATAAGGGTATATTTAAAGGGGATTCAGGGCCCTCGGGTTCTTCTGGAGGGCCTATGAAGAAGGCCAGATTTGATGGGTCAGCCTGAGCAGTTCCTGTTACTATGGTTAGACCGCAGCCTTGCGCAGACTGTGGGAGAGCTCACCAGGGTGAGTGCTGGAAACGAACTGGGGTGTGTTTTAGATGTGGGTCCATGGATCATCAGGTCAAGAACGTTACTCAGAGGCCTGTTCAGATGCAAGCCGCAGGTCAGGGCCATTTTCAACCAGGGAGAGGTGGTCAGCAGCCACCGAGAGGCCGTGGTCAAGCCAGGGGTGGAAATGGTTTGGGACGAGGTCGTGGAGCACTGGGTAGAGGTGTTGGTAACACTGAGGCAAGACAACAAGCTTTGGTCTATGCTGCTCGTCGCCGAGAGGATGGCGACGCCCCTGACGTCATAACTGGTACATTCCTAATTTATAATGTACCATACACTGCTTTAATTGACATTGGGTCTACACACTCGTATGTTGCATGCACTGTGTCTGGGACGCTGGGTTTCCAGTTTGAAAATACTGATAGTGGCATGACTGTGTTAAGCCCATTGGGACAGTCGGTTAGGGTGAATAAGTTGTTCAGAGACGTGTCCCTAGAGGTCCAAGGGGTTGTATTTCCGGCGAATTTGATGGAACTGTCGTTTGGTGAATTCGATCTGATATTGGGCATGGACTGGCTAGTGAAACACCGTGCGAATTTGGACTGCGCTGCTAAGCGTATGGTTTTGAAGTCTTCTGAGGATGAGGAGGTGGTTGTGTTGGGGGAGCGAAGAGATTATTTGTCTAATGTAATCTCAGCATTAAAGGCCGAGAAACTGATTCGCAAGGGTTGCGAGACGTTTTTAGCTTATGTCAGCAGTTCTGATTCTAAAAGTCCTTCTGTTGGAGATGTCAGAACTGTTAAGGAGTTTCTGGATGTATTTCTTGAAGAGCTTCCTGGGTTGCCCCCAAATCGTGAGGTCAAATTCGGTATTGAGCTCCTACCGGGAATAGCTCGGGTGTCCATCGCCCCTTATAGGATGGCATCGAAGGAGCTAGTAGAGTTAAAGGCTCAAATTTAAGAGCTACTGGAGTGAGGATTCATTCGGCCGAGTGTGTCCCCATGGGGAGCACCAGTGCTATTCGTGAAGAAGAAGGATGGATCCATGCGCATGTGCATCGATTATCGTCAATTGAACAAACTGACTATTAAGAACAAGTACCCTTTACCGAGGATAGAGGATCTGTTTGACCAGCTGCGAGGAGCTTCGATTTTCTCCAAGATAGATCTTCGATCTGGGTATCATCAGCTAAAGGTTAAAGAGGCAGATGTGTATAAGACTGCGTTTAGGACTCGTTATGGTCATTACGAGTTTCTAGTAATGCCGTTTTGGTTGACGAATGCACCAGTTGCTTTCATGGATATGATGAACCGGGTATTCTAGCCCTATTTAGATCAGTTCGTAGTTGTGTTTATAGATGACATCCTGGTGTATTCAAGAACCGAGGAGGATCATGATGCACATCTTCGAATTGTTTTGCAAATTCTGAGGACAAAGCAGCTATACGCAAAGTTCAGCAAGTGTGAGTTCTAGTTGCGAGAAGTGACATTTCTGGGTCACGTGGTGTCCGCTGAGGGGATTAGGGTTGATCCTCGAAAAATTGAAGCCATATTGGATTGGAAACCACCAAAGACTGTATCTGAGATTCGTAGTTTTTTGGGTCTGGCTGGGTATTACAGACGCTTTGTTAAGGGGTTTTTACTGATTGCTGAACCTCTGACTAAGTTACTGCGTAAAGGGGTACACTTTAATTGGACTGAAAAACAGTAAGAGAGTTTTGAGAAACTGAAGAAAGTTCTGACTGAAGCCCCTGTGTTAATACAGCCAGAGTCTGGGAAGGAATTCATTATCTACTGTGATGCGTCGCACACTGGATTGGGTTGTGTGTTGATGCAAGAGGGTAAGGTGGTTGCTTACGCGTCTCGTCAGCTTAAGCCTCACGAGATGAATTACCCCACTCACGACTTGGAGCTAGCTGCGGTGGTTTTTGCACTGAAGATTTGGAGGCATTATTTATAAGGTGAGAAGTCAATTATTTACACAGACCATAAAAGCCTCAAGTACCTCCTTACTCAGAAAGAGTTGAATCTTAGGCAACGAAGATGGATAGAGTTGCTTAAGGATTATGATTGCTCGATTGAGTACCATCCTGGTAAAGCTAACGTAGTAGCTGATGCACTGAGCTGTAGGGTTTACCGGATCTGAGAGCAATGTTTGCTTGTCTCAGCCTATTTGAGGGTGGTAGTTTGTTGGCTGAACTCCAGGTGAGACCGACCTGGATTGATCAAATTAAGGAGAAATAGTTGTTGGATGAATCGTTGGTTCCTCGTTTCTGATTAGTTGAGAAGGGGGAGACTACGAATTTTGGGCTGAATAGTGAGGGAGTACTGTGTTTCCGTGGGAGAGTTTGTATACCAAGAGATTCTGATCTGAGGCAGTCTATCCTACGGGAGGCACATAACAGCCCTTGTGCTATGCATCCTGGTGGAAACAAGTTGTATCGAAATCTGCGTGACCTGTACTGGTGGCCAGGGCTTAAGCGCGAGGTTACTGATCTCGTGGGTAAGTGTTTGACATGCCAGCAAGTTAAGGCTGAGCATTAACTGCCTTCTGGGTTACTGCAGCCAGTAAAGATTCCACTTTGGAAGTGGGAGAGGGTAACCATGGATTTTGTAAGTGGGCTACCCTTAACGCTGACTAAGAAGGACTCAGTATGGGTTATTGTTGATTGACTGACTTAATCTGCCCACTTTATACCGGTCCGCACTGATTATTCTCTACAGAAGTTGGCTAAGTTATACGTGGCTGAGATTGTGAGACTGCATGGGGTAGCACTCTCTATCATTTCTGATAGATATCTTAGATTCATATCTCGATTCTGGAAAAAGTTACATGAGGCTTTGGGTACAAGGTTGGACTTCAGTACTGCATTCCATCCTCATACTGACTGTAACACCCCAAACCCAGCCTAGACGTTATGACCTGATCTAACGTGCCACATCAAGTGTTGTTTGAAAACTATATGTTCATTGGAAAACCCTTCTACAAATCAAAACTTTCTACCTTTTAAAAATTTTGATTTTCATTGCTTATTAACCAAACAAAATTTTCTCAAAGTCATTCCCTTGCGAAACTATTATTATTTTTAAAGCCTTGTTTGTTGCGGAAGTTTGATTTAAACAGTTGCGAAAACGTGATATTTTGAAAACAATAATTAATGTTTTAAAAACTCGTGTTTAATAGACCAGCAGTTTGTAATTAAAAAAAATACCAAATAAAAGTTAAAAAGAAAAACCCAATGGCCTTATTACAAAATGATTAACCCAATAATTTAAAATAAAATAAAATAAACTAAAATCACTAAGTTTAACTTTAAAGCAGATCTGACGTATGGCCACCTCCGAGTCCCTCGTAGCTCCAAATCCTCTAAGGCTGGGGATTACCTGCACAGTTAAAAGACAGGGTGAGTTACGAGAACTCAGTGTGTAATCCCCTATTACGGTCACAATCTGGGCCTTAGCGCATACAGCATCAGTCTGGGCCTAAACCCTATTCAGTAATAGTCTGGGCCTAAGCCCTACATCATATCAATGCAAAACAAGCATGTACCCCAACCCTGCCCAGCCAACTCTCCACCCGTACCAACCATCTCTCCATGTGGGGACCACGTCGACCCACCTAGCCAACTCTCCACTCGTACCAACCATCTCTCCATATGGGGACCAAGTCGACCCACCCAACAACCTATCCAATAATGCAGCCTAGCTGCTAATCAACAAAATACGTGGCTGAGCCACTAAAATCCGAATACGTGGCGATGCCACTATAACGATACTTCCTCCAAATCAGAAAACCCACCCCAATGCAGTATGTCATGTCATAGCTAATACATGTATGCAGTGTATCTCAATCATAATCATTCATACATTTAATACACATACAACACTGGTACTACCACTAAGGGTACAACGGTCACTTAGACGGTTAGGGGTAAAATGGTCATTTCACCCCGTAAGGGCATCTCGATAATTTTACCCATCGAGGGTATTTCGGTAACTTTACCCATAGAGGTTATTTCGGTAACTTTACCCATAGAGGGTATTTCGGTAACTTTACCCATAAAGGGTATTTCAGTAACTTTACCCATAAAGGGTATTTCGGTAACTCACCCTTCTAACGGCCTTTCCGGAGGCCTACTGTCGCCTAGAGCGACACAGGTTCCATTTCTGGTCAAAACGGTGCAGTTGTGCCTAAAGCCCAATTTTCAGCCCAAGTGGGCCCACACACTCCTGTGGCCCATTCAGCCTATTTTCGACTACGATTCTGCGAACCTCGCAGACACAACTATTATCCGGCACTTACCATGGATTTCGCCCCTGTGGGCCCGTTAGCCCAATGGGCCCACTTAGCCCACTTCGGCTCAACAAGGCCCATTACAGCCTCAGTCCCACGAGAGAGTTCGTGACACTCCCAATAGTCTATCGCCAACACTTGTGGCTCAGTTTATCTCTACGAGCGCTCGCACGCTCGAGTGATCTCAGATGTCGATATTTCAGCTTTTCGATATTTCAGCTTTTAGCCGGTTTACAAATCATCGCATTAACAGAACAAACAGGGGTGTGAGATTACACACCTGTTATGAGTTATGGCTTGAGACACTTTCCGAGGCACCTATGATAACAATTGAGCCATTAGTTAGTCTCAACCTTTGATAATCCATAACATTGAATCACTCCACTCAACTAACTTCACTTACCACGAGACGCGATCTCCTACAGTGCAACGGTAATCGGCTCTATCCGTTGGCTAAGGAAGACAAGTCCCTAGCAATAATTGATGAACAAAAGAGTGTTAGCAAACATCCAACATTCGGCCACCCCACAGAGAAAAGAGAGAGACCGAAGTTTACCCAAGCAGTCACAAGAATTCTCACGAGTAACGAATTAAGAAAGTATTTGTATTACTCCACCCTTACCAATACCAATGAACGATGAAAAGCGTCAGTTGTCTGACAACAGGATTCGGCCCCAACCACCGAGAACAAAAAGATTTAGAAGGATAGGAATATGTAGATTCGGCTTACAAGGTTCGGCTAGCAAAAGGAGAACCAAAACTTCAAGAAGAAATGTATTCAGCTTAAGGAGAAATTAAAAAGGGAAGAGTGTAACTACGGCTTAGAGGTAAAGAAAAGAAAACGAACGATTAGGAAGAAGAGTAATGAGAAGAAGGAAGAAAAGAAGGTGAGAGTAAAGGCTTACCAATTCGGCACTTAGCAGGAAAAGTGAAGGAGGAAGAAAAATAAGAACAAGGTGAATTCGACAGAGGTCAAAAATGAAAAGAAAGACCTAAAACATCCAAAGGTACCAAAATGTAAACACTCCCGCAAAACAATCCAAAGAAAATTCGGCACTCTCACCCTAACACAAAACCGAATATGCACTCTCCAATAATGCCAACCCTTGGCCGAAATTCCCTATTCAACTTCCCCATATTCGGCCAACACTCCCTCACACATCCATCCCCTTGATTTCCTCCACCGAATCCTCCTTGAAACACTCCCAGCCTCCTATTCGAAATTCTTGACCAAGTCTTCAACTTCCCTTGCAGAGTTTGATCCAAACTCTACCTCTTGCTCCCTCAAGACATAAAATAAAAGTCACCCTTTTGCTAGTCATGGG
Source organism: Gossypium sturtianum (assembly GCA_025698515.1). Lineage (NCBI taxonomy): Eukaryota > Viridiplantae > Streptophyta > Magnoliopsida > Malvales > Malvaceae > Gossypium > Gossypium sturtianum. The sequence goes on along the minus strand of CM046945.1, from coordinate 95,802,473 downwards.
ATTCAAACCCCCTCCCTACTTGCCTTCCTAATGATGCCACAGCCATCTTGCCACTAGCTCACTTGTGACACTTAAACGCACATAGATATACTTAAGTCCTTCTGCAACCAGCCCTCTCCCCTTAAGGTCCAAAAACTAAAATTTTTCTAAAGCTCAGACTCGAACCCAGGCCTCCTTAGTGTAACACCCCAAACCCGGACAAGACACCACGTCCAAATCTGGTATGTTACGGGGAAAAACGTTTTTCGGAGATCATATTTTTCGTCTAAAAGCGGGGTGAAAACATAGTGAACTTGAAGAAAATTTGAGTAGGCTTGTTTGACTAGATTTTTGAAAACTTACCCGAAGTATATAGTTAAAACGAGTTGATTTCATTTAGTAATTCCAATAGTTTCTTAGTGCTGTTTTAAAACATTTTTGACTTAGTAGAAAATTGAGTTTGATTTGAAAATCATTTGAGTTTACTTAATATAAAAACATTGTAATACCCGATGGTATAATTTAAAACACATTGCGATATAATTTTGAAAACGTTGTCTTTCCAAGTTTTAGTAAAATTTATACCAACTTATTTTGTTAAGGCATGTTAAAAATATCTAACTTAAAGCATAACATCATAAACCATAATTTTAAGGGCCTCTTACAAATCCAAATTAAAACCCAAATGAAAGTGAATAAGCTAAAGTACCCAAATTAAAAAGTCCGAGTAAAACTTTATTCAAGATGGCATGAGCACCCCGAGTCCATCCGGCTCCATGTCCGCGTCTCACGAGTCACTGAAATGTCAAAGGAGAGGGTGAGTCGAATGACTCAGATGCATAAATCCCGCTCCCGATGAAACAACATGCTATCACACATCATACATAGCAACATAGTTAATGCAACCCGATCCTAACCATCCGTATCTCCTTTTTTTACGTGTGGTACCAAACCACTGGGTGGTGCCAAACCACCGTGACATACAGTCACAATGTGTTACCAAAACACCGTGTCCCAAAGACACAATATCCGTCAATGTGGTGCCAAACCACTAGTGTCCCAAAGACACGTTTGTGCTACCAAAGCACTGGTGACCAAGTCACAAATCCAATGATGGGGCCAACCCATCGTGTGATACCCAATCACTAGCGAGACGATCCCATATCTCATGTGGGGCCAACCCACGCGTGGTGTTAACCACGGGGACAAGTCGCAATGAGGTGCCCAACCTCACGGTGTCCCAAAGACACAAATGTGGTACCAAACCACCGTGACCGTAGTCACAATAATCGAATGATGGGGCCAACCCATCGTGTGATACCCAATCACTAGCAGTGCACGATCCCATATCTCAAAGTGGGGCCAACCCACGGTGGTGTCAAACCACAGGGACAAGTCGCAATGAGGTGCCCAACCTCTGGTGTCCCAAAGACACAAATGTGCTACCAAAGCACTGGTGACCGTAGTCACAAAGTGTGTTACCAAAACACTGGTGCTCACAAAGACAAAATATCACTGCTCCCTCCACTCATATCACCCATCAACATACCATACTCATGTAATCATGCATATCATACAAATCATGCATATCATGCTAATATGTCTAGCATTACATCTCATAGCATACACAACATAGATCATAATACCCAAGGTATCCATAATAGAACTTGTAATAAATTAGACTTACCCGGATACGTACACATACCCCGTTTGGGTATCCAATTATCCGTCATACTGGTATAGTTTTTAACAAGCAAACAGGTTTATTAATAACATTACTAGGTATCAGTGTGTTAGTTTACACACCTGGTATACACGCGTCTAAAAATCCCAACGAATCGATCTAAGTCCCTTGATTATCTGGCTCCTATAATCGACCAACATAGGGGTTAGTACAAATAAACCATTCGGCCAAAGGCTTTATACCAAGAGAAGTCATCTCAAACCCTTACCTTCACTTCTTAACTTGGTTTCCAACCAACCCCGAACCACAATGGTCCTTCTAAGACGATCGGCCACCACCTTGAAAAGAATAACAGTTAATCCTTTATCATTCACGACTTAATCGAACCTGACGATTAAACTAACAACAACCAATCACTTACCCTTACTAATCAATTGATGAAGAAAACGGCTCCTCTTGCTTGCTTCCACAATCCAATGATCCTATAACGAAGAGATTAGAATCCTTCCAAAATGACCATATTCGGCCCTTAATTAAACCAAAATCGATTGAGAAAAGAAAGAAAATAAATGACCATTCGGCCATGGACTTACCAACCTCCAAACGGTTGGAGCGAGAAACCCCCCAACACTCTATTGATGTTCGGCCACAACAACCACTAGGAGACGGGATGGATCCGGTCAATACTTTGAACCAAAGAGAATTCGGTCTAGAATTAAAATAAAGCAAGGGAAATATGTGATCAAGAAGAAAGAATCGGCCAAAGTTTGAGAAGAAAAGACAGAAAAAATGGAAAAGTGGTAGGTGCTTTTCGGTTTTGAGATGACAAGAAATGGAAGGAATGAATAGGAATTTCGGTTTAGGCAAGGTAAATTTCGGCTTTAGTGTTTCAAAAGGGAGAGAAAACGAAACAAAATGAGATATGAGAAGGCTAGTTTCGGCTTAGCTCCAAAAGAAGATAAGAAGGAGAAATGGAATGAGCATTCGGCCAAAAGAGACAAAAGAAGTACAAGCTTGAGGCTCAAGAACTTTCGGCTACAAACACTTTAGGAGACAAGAAATAAAATGAAACTTTCGGCAATCCATTTTGAGTTTTGGTCTTACGGTTCCAAGAGTAAAAGAATGAGAGAAATTCTCTTGAAAATTCAATGACAAAAGAAAGAAAGAATAGCCTTCCAACTTGACCGAAAATGCCTCAAAACTCCAAATGAATTTCGGCATTACCCACTACAACACACCACCAAGCCGTCCACCCACTCCACAACTCCCCAACATTCGGCCAAATCCCCCTATTCACTCCCAACCACAATTTCAAATAAGTTTGAACAAGTCATCCTCCACCAATTTCTCTCCACCATCCAAGTCACCCCTTGACCAAGTCCATGGTAGAATTCAAGTTGCTCTCAACCTCTTCCTCCATGCCAGTCCAAAATTAAAGCCAAAATGGGGACTCTGCACTCGAACACTGGACCTCCACCACAAGTAGATGACGCCACACCAAGCTCCTCCCTTGCCACTCTGCCAGCTCTTCATTTGTGCAACAAAACAACAAATTATTTTCTTGAACCCCACTTCCTCGGCTCCTTCACCTAGCACCCAAAAACCAAAATTTTCCTACCTACCTGGCACACTCCTAGCCCACAATTAAGCCCCTAAAACACCGAAATAGCAACACAAAGACACTAAACACATGCAATTTCATGCAACAACAAAATAGCCCCTATCCCGGGATATTACAGTTCTACCCCCTTAAAATAATTTCGACCTCGAAATTACCTGATCAGAAGAGTTGCGGGTATTGTTGTCTCATCATATCCTCGGGTTCCCACGTAGCTTCTTCTACGCCATGATTCCGCCAAAGTACCTTAACCAAAGGCACAGACTTCTTACGCAGAACCTTCACATCTCGATCAAGAATCTGCACAGGTTCCTCCTCCATGGTCAAATCTGGATTTACCTCGATCTCTTCCACTGCTACCACATGCGACGGATCTGAACGATACCTCCGAAGCATCGAAACGTGAAAAACATCGTGAATCTGACTAAGCTCTGCTGGCAACTCAAGCTGATACGCCACTGGTCCAACTCGTCTCAGAACCTTATACGGCCCAATGAACCTCGGACTTAGCTTGCCTTTCTTCCCGAATCTCAACACCTTTTTCCAAGGTGAGACCTTCAGGAAAACTCGATCCCCACAAATAACTCTATATCTCTTCGCTTAAGATCGGCATAAGACTTCTGCCGGTCCGAAGCTTCCTTTAATCGAGCCTGAATCAACTTAACCTTACCTTCTGTCTCAGCAACCAACTCGGGTCCCAACAACTGACGTTCACCTAACTCCGTCCAACACGTAGGTGAGCGAGATTTCCTACCATACAACGCCTCATACGGTGCCATCTTGATGCTCGCTTGGTAACTGTTGTTGTAGGCAAACTCAGCTAATGGTAGAAACTCCTCCCAACTACCTCAAAATCCGGGACACAACCTCTCAAAGATATCCTCTAAGATCGAATAACCCTTTCTCGATTGACCGTCGATCAAGCGGGTGAAAAGCCGTCTTTGAAATCCAAACGAGTACCCGAGAGCTTGATGCAATGCTTTCCGAACCTTGACGTAAACACAGGATCCCTATCCGAGATTATCGAAACGGCACACCGTGCAACCTTACTATCTCTGAACATACGGCTTCGCTTAGCTTAGGCGAATAATCAACCCTCACCGGAATAAAGTGAGTGATTTAGTCGATCGATCCACCACTACCCAAATCGAATCTTTCTTGCTTGGCGTGGCGGTAACCCACTGACAAAATCCATGGTTATCCTTTCCCACTTCCACTGAGGAATCTTCACAGGCTGAAGCAAACCCGACGGCAACTGATGCTCAGCCTTGACCTGTTGACAAGTCAGACACTTCCCAACAAACTCTGTCACCTCTTTCTTCAAGCCAGGCCACCAAAACTGCTCTCTAAGATCCCTATACATCTTGCTACCTCCAGGATGCATAGCATAAGGACTGCTATGTGTGTCCTGAAGAATCTTCTGCCTTAGCTCAACATCTTTAGGCATACAAGCTTTACCTTGGAAACACAGAACCCCATCACCAGACAAGCTGTAACCTTCCAAACCACCATCCTGCACTTGCAACCTTCGCGCACTCAGAACCTCATCCACTAACTGTTTCTCTCTGATCTGCTCAACCCAGGTAGGCTTAACTTGCAACTCTGCCAGAATACTCCCGTCGTCATACAAACTCAAGTGGGCAAACAAAGCTCTTAAGTCCGAAACAACCTTGCGGCTCAACGCGTCAGCCACCACGTTAGCCTTGCCCGGATGATACTCAATCGAACAGTCGTAATCTTTCAGCAACTCAACCCATCTGCGCTGCCTCAAATTCAAATCCTTCTGAGTCAGAAGATACTTTAGACTCTTGTGATCTGTGTAGACTATCGATCTCTCTCCGTACAAGTAATGCCTCCAAATCTTTAAGGCGAAGACCACAGCCGCTAGCTCCAAATCATGCGTCGGATAATTGACCTCATGTGACCTCAGCTGTCGAGAAGCGTAAGCCACAACCTTACCTTCTTGCATCAGCACACAACCCAAGCCCGTATGTGATGCGTCGCAAAAGACTGTGAATTCCTTACCAGCCTCAGGTTGAATCAAAACCGGAGCCTCAGTCAAAATCTTCTTTAACTTATCGAAGCTTTCCTGCTGTTTCTCAGTCCATACAAACGGAACTTCTTTCCTCAAAGAACTTGGTCATCGGCGCGCTATCAACGAAAAACCTCAACAAACCTTCGGTAGTATCCGCCAAACCAGAAAACTCCGAATCTCAAATGCATCGACTTAGGCGGCTTCCAATCCAAAATCGCCTCAATCTTACGAGGATCTACACGAATCCCTCACCGACACTACATGACCCAAGAAAGTCACTTCTCTAAGCGTAACTCACACTTACCGAACTTAGCATAGAGTGCTTTTCCTCAAAATCTGCAACACCACTCGCAAATGCTTATCATGCTCTTCCTCGTCGCCCTGAGTACACCAAGATGTCGTCTATGAAAACCACGGCGAACTCGATCCAGATCTCGATGAAACACCTATTCATCATATCCATAAACGCTTTGCCGGCGGTGCGTTAGTCAACCCGACGGCATTACGAGAAATTGTAGTGCCCATACCGAGTCCGAAACGCTGTTTTATGGATATCAGCCTCCTTAACTCTTAACTGGTGATACCCAGACCTCAAGTCGATCTTTGAAAATACCGCAGCACCCTTCAGCTGATCAAACAAATCATCTATCCGTGGCAACGGATACTTGTTTTTCGTCGGCTTGTTCAATCAAGCGGTAGTCTATACACATCCGCATCGTACCATCTTTCTTCTTGACAAAGAGTACCGGCGCACTTACGCGAAACACTAGGCCTAATAAAACCTCGATCCAATAACTCCTGGATCTGAGCCTTAAGCTCCACCAATTCCTTTGGCGCCATCCTATACGGAGCAATAGACACTGGCGCAGTTCCGGGTAACAGATCTATCCCGAACTCTACCTCGCGATCTGGCGGCAAACCCGGAAGCTCCTCAGGAAACACATCAGCAAATTCCTTAACAGTACGGACCCTCTCTACAGCAGACTCTTTAGCCTCCAAGGCATACACATGAACTACATATGCTTCACAGCCCTTCCTGACCATCTTCTCCGCTTTCAGAGCAGATACCACATTAGATAAGTAATCCCTCCTATTACCTATCATAGCCACCTCATCACCCTCAACCGTCTTAAGAACCATGCGCTTGGCCGCGCAATCCAACCTCGCCTGGTACTTGACCAACCAATCCATCCCAAGAATCAGATCGAACTCCCCAAACGGCAGTTCCATCAGATCAGCAGCAAACACTACCCCTTGGAGTTCTAGGGGTACCTCTCTAAACAGTTTATCTACTACTACAGAGTGACCTAGAGGCTAATCACAGTCATCTGCCTAGAAGATATCTCAGAGTCTAAATCCATGGTCTCTGCTATACTACTGGCAACATAAGAGTGCGTTGAACCCACATCAATCAAAGCAGTATAAGGAGAACCAAAAATCAAAAACGTACCGGTTATGACGTCCGGTGCGTCGCCCTCCTCCCGGCGCCTCGCAGCATACACTAATCCAGGCTGTCTGGCATCAGAACTACTCGCACCTCTGCCCGGTGCTCCACGGCCCCGACCAGAACCATTACCGCCTCTGCCATTACCACGGCCCCTCTGCGGTGGTGGTCTATTACCTCTGAACTGATTACGGCCCTGACTCTCAGACTGAATCCTAGCCAACCTACGCGGAAAATCCCTCACACGATGCTCCAGAGAACCACACTCGAAGCAACCTTTTCCTCCAGTCCAGCAGCCACCCCAATGAGATTTCCCACACCGATCACATCATGGCAAGGTCCCGCTTCAGCGGCAACAAACCTAGCAGACTGATTCGGCCCACTCGGTCTAGCTCTCTTCTGCGGATTACCCGACGATCCAGAGGACCTAAAGCTCCTCTTATGCCTATTTCTGTCCATGCCCTGTCTCACTGACTCCTTAACACCCTCGGCTACCTTAGCCTTCTCAACTAAGACAGCAAACTCGCGCTCCTGCTGCGGAGCAATCAGCAGTCTCAACTCGTCTCGCAGCCCATCCTCGAAACGAACACACCTCTCATGCTCAGTGGCCACAATGCCCCTGGCATACCTACTCAGCTTCAGGAACTTAGCCTCGTACTCAGAAACAGATTTACTCCCCTGAACAAGCCTCAGAAATGCCTTCCGCTGGGAGTCAATATAACTAGCTCCGATGTATTTCTTTTGATATGCAGCCCTGAAATACTCCCATGTCAGATCCTCTGCGCCACCACACTCTCCCGAACCGTGAGCCACCACTGATATGACTCATCCCGGAGAAGCGATACGATGCCCTTCAGCTTCTCTTCAGCTGTCAAGTCCAGATCATCCATGATCCGCTCAGTTGCCTCTAGCCAGTATTCAGCAGTGCTAGGAGCAACACCAGATACACCTCGAAAGAATTCGGCCCCATTTGCCCGAAGTCGCTCAGAACTGATTTCCTAACTCCTGCACCACCACCTACACCAGCTACCCTTTCTAACACTCGCGAAGATCGCTCGAGACCTTTGCGTCATCTCGATCGATCTTGGAACTCACCACCTCCAGCTGGTGGCGGAACCGGTATCTCATTTTCTGAACCCTGACCAGATCCTACGGGCTCAGAAACTGTCATCCTACCCCTACCTCTACCACGAGTATTACGACCACGTCCGCCTCGAGTGCTCATGACTAATCTTTCTACGTATCTGATTAAGAATTTTATGCATCAGTATATATTCCACTATTTTAAGGCAAATCTTATGAATATTAAAGAGGATTTGTTCTCGCGAGTTCACAAAATCCTATCAGTTTCAATCTCTAAAGTAGTATACTATTGCTATTCATCAAATCATATCACATCCAATCAATTCACAAGCAATAGTTCGGGGTACTTACCTGGGCGAACTGGTGCCGGAGACTCGGTGCCATGCCTTTCAAACCATACAAACACTTAAAATAACTCTTAAAAACTTTTTGGGCCTCAGGCCCACAGCCGAGCCTTTGAACTTGGCTCTGATACCACAATTGTAACACCCCAAACCCGGACAAGACACCACGTCCAAATCTGGTATGTTACGGGGAAAAACGTTTTTGGGAGATCAGATTTTTCGTCTAAAAGCGGGGTGAAAACATAGTGAACTTGAAGAAAATTTGAGTAGGCTTATTTGACTAGATTTTTGAAAACTTACCCGAAGTATATAGTTAAAACGAGTTGATTTCATTTAGTAATTCCAATAGTTTCTTAGTGCTGTTTTAAAACATTTTTGACTTAGTAGAAAATCGAGTTTGATTTGAAAATCATTTGAGTTTACTTAATATAAAAACATTGTAATACCCGATGGTATAATTTAAAACACATTGCGATATAATTTTGAAAACGTTGTCTTTCCAAGTTTTAGTAAAATTTATACCAACTTATTTTGTTAAGGCATGTTAAAAATATCTAACTTAAAGCATAACATCATAAACCATAATTTTAAGGGCCTCTTACAAATCCAAATTAAAACCCAAATGAAAGTGAATAAGCTAAAGTACCCAAATTAAAAAGTCTGAGTAAAACTTTATTCAGCATGGCATGAGCACCCCGAGTCCATCCCGGCTCCATGTCCGCGTCTACGAGTCACCTGAAATGTCAAAGGAGAGGGTGAGTCGAATGACTCAGTGCATAAATCCCGCTCCCGATGAAACAACATGCTAACACACATCATACATAGCAACATAGTTAATGCAACCCGATCCTAACCATCCGTATCTCCTTTTCTACCCCGTGTGGTACCAAACCACTGGTGGTGCCAAACCACTGGTGACATACAGTCACAATGTGTTACCAAAACACTGGTGTCCCAAAGACACAATATCCGTCAATGTGGTGCCAAACCACTGGTGTCCCAAAGACACGTTTGTGCTACCAAAGCACTGGTGACCGAAGTCACAAATCCAATGATGGGGCCAACCCATCGTGTGATACCCAATCACTAGCAGACGATCCCATATCTCATGTGGGGCCAACCCACGGTGGTGTTAACCACAGGGACAAGTCGCAATGAGGTGCCCAACCTCTGGTGTCCCAAAGACACAAATGTGGTACCAAACCACTGGTGACCGTAGTCACAATAATCGAATGATGGGGCCAACCCATCGTGTGATACCCAATCACTAGCAGACGATCCCATATCTCAAAGTGGGGCCAACCCACGGTGGTGTCAAACCACAGGGACAAGTCGCAATGAGGTGCCCAACCTCTGGTGTCCCAAAGACACAAATGTGCTACCAAAGCACTGGTGACCGTAGTCACAAAGTGTGTTACCAAAACACTGGTGCTCGTCAGCACAAAATATCACTGCTCCCTCCACTCATATCACCCATCAACATACCATACTCATGTAATCATGCATATCATACAAATCATGCATATCATGCTAATATGTCTAGCATTACATCTCATAGCATACACAACATAGATCATAATACCCAAGGTATCCATAATAGAACTTGTAATAAATTAGACTTACCCGGATACGTACACATACCCCGTTTGGGTATCCAATTATCCGTCATCATCGGTATAGTTTTTAACAAGCAAACAGGTTTATTAATAACATTACTAGGTATCAGTGTGTTAGTTTACACACCTGGTATACACGCGTCTAAAAATCCCAACGAATCGATCTAAGTCCCTTGATTATCTGGCTCCTATAATCGGCCAACATAGGGGTTAGTACACATAAACCATTCGGCCAAAGGCTTTATACCAAGAGAAGGCATCTCAAACCCTTACCTTCACTTCTTAACTTGGTTTCCAACCAACCCCGAACCACAATGGTCCTTCTAAGACGATCGGCCACCACCTTGAAAAGAATAACAGTTAATCCTTTATCATTCACGACTTAATCGAACCTGCACGATTAAACTAACAACAACCAATCACTTACCCTTACTAATCAATTGACAGAAAGAAAACGGCTCCTCTTGCTTGCTTCCACAATCCAATGATCCTATAACGAAGAGATTAGAATCCTTCCAAAATGACCATATTCGGCCCTTAATTAAACCAAAATCGATTGAGAAAAGAAAGAAAATAAATGACCATTCGGCCATGGACTTACCAACCTCCAAACGGTTGGAGCGAGAAACCCCAACACTCTATTGATGTTCGCCCACAACAACCACTAGGAGACGGGATGGATCCGGTCAATACTTTGAACCAAAGAGAATTCGGTCTAGAATTAAAATAAAGCAAGGGAAATATGTGATCAAGAAGAAAGAATCGGCCAAAGTTTGAGAAGAAAAGAAAGAAAATATGGAAAAGTGGTAGGTGCTTTTCGGTTTGAGATGACAAGAAATGGAAGGAATGAATAGGAATTTTTTGGTTTAGGCAAGGTAAATTTCGGCTTTAGTGTTTCAAAAAGGGGAGAGAAAACGAAACAAAAATGAGATATGAGAAGGCTAGTTTCGGCTTAGCTCCAAAAGAAGATAAGAAGGAGAAATGGAATGAGCATTCGGCCAAAAGAGACAAAAAGAAGTACAAGCTTGAGGCTCAAGAACTTTCGGCTACAAACACTTTAGGAGACAAGAAATAAAATGAAACTTTCAACAATCCATTTTGAGTTTTGGTCTTACGGTTCCAAGAGTAAAAGAATGAGAGAAATTCTCTTGAAAATTCAATGACAAAAGAAAGAAAGAACAGCCTTCCAACTTGACCGAAAATGCCTCAAAACTCCAAATGAATTTCGGCATTACCCACTACAACACACCACCAAGCCGTCCACCCACTCCACAACTCCCCAACATTCGGCCAAATCCCCCTATTCACTCCCAACCACAATTTCAAATAAGTTTGAACAAGTCATCCTCCACCAATTTCTCTCCACCATCCAAGTCACCCCTTGACCAAGTCCATGGTAGAATTCAAGTTGCTCTCAACCTCTTCCTCCATGCCGTCCAAAATTAAAGCCAAAATGGGGACTCTGCAGCTCGAACACTGGACCTCCACCACAAGTAGATGACGCCACACCAAGCTCCTCCCTTGCCACTCTGCCAGCTCTTCATTTGTGCAACAAAACAACAAATTATTTTCTTGAACCCCAACTTCCTCAGCTCCCTTCACCTAGCACCCAAAAACCAAAATTTTCCTACCTACCCAGGCACACTCCTAGCCCACAATTAAGCCCCTAAAACACCGAAATAGCAACACAGCACACTAAACACATGCAATTTCATGCAACAACAAAATAGCCCCTATCCCGGGATATTACACTTAGGACCCCCAAACACACTCAAATAGCTAGTCGTTCAAGCACAACATGAATTTAAGCAAAATTACAAACCCTTAACTTTTGGGGCGTTACAACTCTACCCCCTTAAAGAAATTTTGGCCTCGAAATTTACCTGATAAGAAGAGATGAGGGTATTGCTGTCGCATCGCCTCCTCAGGCTCCCACGTGGCTTCTTCTGACCCGTGATTATGCCACAGCACCTTGACTAACGGAACAGATTTCCTTCTTAGCACCTTAACATCACGATCCAGTATCTGCATCGGTTCTTCCTCAAAAGTCAGATCAGGTCTTACCTCGATCTCCTCTACCGGCACTATATGTGAGGGATCAGAACATTATCGCCTCAGCATAGAGACGTGAAACACGTTATGTATACGATTTAACTCAGGAGGCAGTTCCAGCTGATAGGCAACCGGTCCCACACGTTTTAATATCTGGTAAGGTCCAATGAATCTAAGGCTCAACTTGCCTTTCCGCCCAAATCTTAGAATCTTCTTTCATGGTGAGACTTTCAAGAAGACAAAATCTCCCACCGAGTACTCAATCTCTTTACGTTTTAAATCAGCATACGACTTCTGCCTATTAGATGCTTTTTTTAACCGATTACGAATCAATTTCACTTTCTCCTTGGTTTCAGAAACTAGTTCTGGCCCCAATATTCGCCGCTCACCCAGTTCTATCCAACAAGTAGGGGTACGACACCTACGACCATATAACGCCTCATACGGTGCCATCTAAATACTGGATTGATAGCTGTTGTTGTAAGCGAATTCTGCGAACGGCAAATAGTCTTCCCAACTGCCTGTGAAATCAGTCACACAGCTTCTTAGCATGTCTTCCAAAATTTGAATTACCCTCTCCGTCTGACCATCAGTCTGAGGATGAAATGTCGTGCTGAAATCCAACCTTGTACCCAAAGCTTCGTGTAACACTCTCCAGAATCGTGATGTGAATCTAGGGTCCCTGTCCGAAATGATAGACGCTGGTACCCCATGTAACCTCACAATCTCAGCCACATGCAACTTGGCCAACTTTTGCAATGAGTAATCGGTGCGAACCGGTATGAAGTGGGCAGACTTAGTCAGTCGATCAACAATAACCCATACCGAATCTTTCTTAGTAGGCGTCAGGGGCCCACTAACAAAATCAATGGTTACCCTCTCCCACTTCTAGAGTGGAATTTTAACAGGTTGCAGCAATCCAGAAGGCAGTTGATGCTCAGCCTTCACTTGCTAGCATGTCAAACACTTACTTACAAAATCGGTAACCTCACGCTTAAGTCCTGACCACCAGTATAATTTACGTAGATATCGGTATAACTTGTTTCCACCAGGATGCATAGCATATGGGCTACTATGCGCCTCCCGCAGAATAGACTGCCTTAACTCAGAATCCCTCAGTACACAGACTCTCCCACGGAAGCATAATACTCCTTCACTATTCAGCCCAAAATCCACAGTCTCTCCCTTCTTCACCAGTTGAAAACGAGGAACCAATGACTCATCCAACAACTGCTTCTCTTTAATTTGATCAATCCAAGTCGGTTTCACCTGAAGCTCAGCTAACAGACTACCATCCTCAAACAGGCTGAGACGAGCAAACATCGCTCTTAGATCAGATACCACCTTATGACTCAGTACATCCGCTACCACTTTAGCTTTTCCCGGATGGTACTCAATCGAGCAATCATAGTCCTTAAGCAACTCTATCCATCTTCGTTTCCTAAGGTTCAATTCCTTCTGGGCAAGGAGGTACTTGAGACTTTTATGGTCGGTATAAACGATTGACTTCTCCCCGTACAAGTAATGTCTCCAAATTTTTAATGCGAATACCACCGCAGCTAATTCCAAGTCATGAGTGGGGTAATTCACCTCGTGCGGCCTAAGCTGACGAGACGCATAAGCCACCACCTTACCCTCCTGCATCAGCACACAACCCAAACCCGTGTGCAATGCATCACAGGAGACAATGAATTCCTTTCCAGCCTCTGGCTGTATTAATACCCGGGCTTCAGTTAGAATCTTCTTCAGTTTCTCAAAACTCTCCTGCTGCTTATCAGTCCAATTAAACGGTACCCATTTTCGCAGTAACTTGGTTAGAGGTACAGCAACCAGTGAAAACCCCTCAACGAACCATCTGTAATACCTGGCCAGACCCAGAAAACTTCGAATCTCGGACACTGTCTTTAGTGGCTTCCAGTCTAATACGGCCTCGACTTTTCGAGGATCAACCCTAATCCCCTCGTTAGACACGACATGTCCTAAAAATGTCACCTCTCGCAGCCAAAACTCGCACTTACTGAACTTGGCATAAAACTGCTTTTCTCTCAGTATTTGCAGGACAATTCGGAGATGTGAATCATGCTCCTCCTCGGTTCTTGAATACACCAGGATATCATCTATAAACACCACCACGAACCGGTCAAAGTAGTGTTGGAAGACCCGGTTCATCATATCCATGAAAGCAGCTGGTGCATTCGTTAGCCCAAACGGCATGACCAGAAACTCGTAATGTCCATAACGAGTTCGGAATGCAGTCTTGTACACATCTTCCTCCTTAACCCTTAGCTGATGATACCCCGATCTGAGATCTATCTTGGAGAAAACCAAAGCTCCTTGCAGCTGGTCAAACAGATCGTCTATTCTAGGCAAAGGGTACTTGTTCTTAATCGTCAGTTTATTTAGCTGACGATAATCAATACACATGCGCATGGACCCATCCTTCTTTTTCACGAACAATACCGATGCTCCCTACGGAGACACACTCGGTCGGATGAATCCTCGATCCAGTACCTCTTGGATCTGAGCCTTTAATTCCACCAGCTCCTTCGGTGCCATCCTATAAGGGGCGATGGACACCGGAGCCATTCCCGGTAGGAGCTCAATGCCGAATTTGACCTCATGATTTGGAGGCAACCCCGGAAGCTCTTCAGGAAATACATCCAAAAACTCCTTTACTGTCCTGACATCCCCAACAGACAAACCCCTAACATCAGATGTGGTGACATAAGCTAGGAACGCCTCGCAACCTTTGCGAACCAGCTTCTCAGCCCTTAATGCTGAGATTACATTAGATAAATAATCCCTTCGCTCCCCTATCAGGACCACTTCCTCAAGCTCCGAAGACTTCAATACCATACGCTTAGCGGCGCAATCCAGATTTGCACGGTGTTTCACTAACCAATCCATGCCCAAAATGAGATTGAACTCGCCAAATGGAAGTTCCATCAAATCCTCCGGAAAGACAACCCCTTGGACCTCTAGAGGCACATCTCTAAACAGTTTATTCACTCTAACCGACTGTCCCAGTGGACTAATCACTGATCGTTATGTCAGAGTCTTAATATTTATATAATGAATGATCTAGCCTAGAAACTAACTGTGACAATGATTGAGGCAATCGCACCTATCGAACAGTAGTATAGTTTAGTGGCAAGACCAGAATGTCGAACCCAAAGGAACCAAAAGTACTAATACTAACTTTCTTTCTATTATTTAGCCTAAGAATTGAAGTGAATTATTGTTTAATCTAAAATTAACTAATTACTAAGCTAAAGATGCTAAGACAAAGAGAATGAATTGGGGAAATACTTGTGGGAAAAACCAATTGATTAAGACAATACCCAAGGAGGAGTCCACCTAGACTTCACTTGTTATCTAACTCTGAACCAGTCGATATATTCACTTGACTTGATCCGTAGGATTCCCTAATTTATATTAATACCTCTCTCTCGAGGCTACTAATGTCTAACCCTAGGGTGATTAATTGAAATCTCTTTCTGATTAAAACCTCTCAGATTTCATTAACTCGATCTATGGACTCCCATATTAGGTTTGACCCTAATCCGGCAGATTTTCATCATCCTATGTCTTGGGTTGCGATCAACTCCGCTTAACTATGCTAGATCTACTCTTAGACAGGGACTTTTGCTCCACTGCCTAAGCACATCAATACTTGAATCAATATCCTGAAATATCAAAACAAGAATTAAGAACACATAATTAAGAACAAATCAAGTATTTATCATATAGTTCAAAAAACAATAACAAGATTCGTCTTAGGTTTCATCCCCCTCAGGTATCTGAGGGGTTTAGTTAATAATTATAAAAGAATACATCTTAGAAGAAAAGATAAAATAAAACATAAGAAAAACCCTAAAACCCCCTGAAGGAATTGAAGGAGAGATCCACCGTCTTGAGTATGATTTCGGCTTCTTGAGATGAATCAACTAGCTTTCTTCGAGTAAATCCCACGATTCTGACCTCTCTCGCTCGGCTCCTTGGCCTAGCTGGACGCCCCCCTAAAGGTTGGCCTTTAGGGTGTTTATATAGGCTTTTGGAATGGCTTTTTTTGCCTATAAGTACCCTAATCCGAATAAAATTCTTCTTTATCACGGTAGGGACACGCCCGTGTGAATCGACTTCAGGCCGTGTTCAAGCCTGCTTAAGGGGCACGGCCGTGTGCTTTAGGCCCAGGCCGTGTTGATTTCCTACTTTGGCACGTTTTAAGCCTGTTTTCCATTCTTTTCATCCTCCTATGCTCTCCCGAGTATAAAACATGAAATTAAAGGATTAAGAGCACCAAATTTCATAATTCAAGGGATAAATCATCCAAAAGCATGCTAAATGTGGAGATAAAATATGCTACTATTACGGTTTATCAAATACCCCCACACTGAAGCTTTTGCTTGTCCTCAAGCAAAATTCTCAACTCACAATTAAAACGAACTTCCTTAATTCATAACCTTCATCAACAATGTTTCATTATAATTCATAGGTGATACGATCCACCTCGAGGTTGAGTCAAGTCGTATGTGAAGTTGCCCGATCGTCTACGAAGAGGTTTTGTTCGATTTGTTTTAAAAGGGAAAATGGTTGAATTTAAGAAAATGGCAGCGGTTTAATAAAAAAAAATAGATGGATGGATGGAATGATGTTCGAAACAAGAAAGAACCCTTAATAAAAGATTAAGGACCCGAATCTTATATGTTTCAAAGGGATGGTTAAGTTGGATAAAAACCTCGACCCACTATCTAGCAAGATAGGAACCTCGGTATAAAGGTTTGAACGCCACACCCGAATGGATGATAAGTTCAAAACAAAGTCAGATTGACACCACTAGCTACTAGATAAGTCAATTTGAACCTTGAAGAATAATGAGAGTACATAACTCACAATAAGAAAGTTTCATTAAAGCATCAAAAGTTTCCTTCTACAAGCTAATAACAAAGTATATATAGTGTTTACATGTGGTTAGCTAAATAGTCATATGAATTTAGCTTTAATATGCATTTAAATGGCTGAAATAAAATCTAATCAATAAATAAAAAACTCTTGAATTCCTCCAGCCAAATAACAACAACTTTATGACTCCTAATGAGCTGATTAAATGAATTTGAATGCTTTAAAAATGTCCCTTGAGTTGTCCTTGGCTAGCCGAAAAGACACCAGCAACTAATGGAGTTTTGAATGCTTGTTATCATCTTTTAAATGAGCCAAAAAAAACTGCTGGTAAGTGAAGAGGTTGCTGCCGAATTTATGAGGAGTTAAAATACTCCTTAAAACTCCTTAATTTTATGTATTAAGCATCCCTTGTAACAGCCACTTGTTTTATAACCAAAATCAACTAAAATGTCACTTCCATTAATGTTGTAACAGCCTCTTTTAATGATGACTAATGCTTCCCAATGTGTGTAACCGATTCTCACTTGAAAGGTCACATTAAACTCTTTGTAACAGCCCTTGAGTGTAACGGTTTCCAATTGAAAAGTTTCCTACATTCAAACACATTAAACAAACATATTAATCACATTTAAACACTTATTAAACACTAATTTAACTTAAACACATTAAACACTTGACTTAATAAATGAACTAGAAGTAAGGACTTTAATTAATACAACAACTAGTTAATTTATGGAAGCAGAATTAAATTAACTTAAACTCATGCTTCATTAAAACATCCTAGTACCTAGATTAATTAATGAGCCTCTTATTAAACACAACTTATTTATTTAAACACCTTTATTTAAAGCTAATATTTAATTTAGAAGTTTGTATTCAGCAAAATAAAAATGCATGAACTAAATCAAGCTAAACACAAACTGAATGAATTAAATGTGAACTTAAACCAAGCTTAATGAGCTGAGATGAACTCATGTGAGCTGAACCAGATAGGAAGGAAGTTTAATTGAGCTGAAAATGAGCTAGAATCAGCTTCATTTTGCACTTTGGCCCCTCGAGCTTAGGCTGAAACACCCCAAACCCGGCCCACGAGCTTTGACCAGATTTGGTATGTTCCTCAAGTAAACCGGTTCAAAATTCTTTTGTTCTTAGGAAAACTTGTGTGATTTTGAGGAAAAATATTGTTTTGGGTTGGGCTTGTGTTGAAAACAGGTTCGTTTTATATTGAAATCCCTTTTATCTTAAGTGACAAAATATTTTGGGTTTAGTTTAAAAGAAATTTTAATTAATTTTTAATAGATAAAATTCATAATCATAAAAATAAGTGTAAAGTAATTCAACTATGGCCTTATGGTCTTATTACATCAAATAATTCCCAAAATAATTCAAAGTACTAAAATAAATTCAAGAGTCCTCAAAATATAAACTTCATGTTGAGCATGGCCACCACAAGTTCTCCGCTGTCCCGGTCCATCACTGCTCATCACTGAAAAAATGTTCCCAACGGGTGAGTCAAATGCAGACTCATTGTGTACACGACACTAAATCATAATAGAATCAGGCATATCACATATTACACATTCAAAACATAGAATACAGGTTATGATGCATTCCCAAACCCAAACCTAGTTGTCCATCCGCTACACACCCCGTGCACTGCCACCACACCGTGGGACTACTAAGTCGACCCTCCTTCCGCTACACTCCAAATCAAGCGGTCTTAGGTCACCGCATATTGTGGTCTTAGGTCACCACTTTTAGATTACTGTGGTCTTAGGTCACCACTTTTTAGATATCACGGTCTTAGATCACCGTGTTCGTGGTCTTAGGTCACCACATTCACTTCCTCTTTCAAAACAAAACCATATGCCCCATATAATAATATGCATAATATGCCGAGTTCACATTCTTATCATATTCTCATGTTACAAATAACATTTTCCATATTCCTAGTAGAAGTAAGAAACGTACCTGAGTATTTAGTACCATAACATGGTACCTTAGCCACTTTCATATTCTTAATATCACATATTTTAATTAAACACAACCATAAAACATATTAAGAATTAGTGTGGGGTACACACCTGATACACTTAGCGGTTCACTTAAATCCCGAAAAATCGATCTATCGCTTTAGATCCTAAATCCCTTGCTGCCGATTTGATAATTAATCAAATCCCGAAAACTTGTATTCTTCCCCTTTGAAATCAGCTAATCACTTAAGGATCTTAAATCCTGAAATTATCCACTGGTTATAGCTTCTGCCGAAATCCCTAAAACCACATGTTAGATCAACTTCTAACCTTTAATCACAATTAATGGCCCTTGGCCGAATGTCAGATATGACTTACCTTGATGGTCAAATCCCGAAGATCTTTTCCTTTATAGTCGACTATGGCAAAAATCCCGAAAGAATCCTTCCAAATTTCAGCAAATAAGAATATTGATGGGATTAGTCCTAGATTTCGACAAATCTAAAAGAAAAGAATAGAAATCAAAACTTGTTCTTACCCTTTCTTGAAGAAATTGACAGCACCTATGCTTGAAGCCCCTCAAAGATTCGGCTTTTGATGGATTGGAAAGAAAAGAGAAGGAAGAATAAAGATGGAGGATTCGGCTATGGCTTCTAATGGAGAGGAAAATATTCGGCTAGGTTCCAACAATTACTTAATCTTGACTTGACAAAAGAAAAGAAAGAAAAGAAGAGAAGAGAGCACTAAGAATTCGGCAGAGAAAGGAGGAAGCACAAATTGATGAGTAGCCCTCCTTCCTTCCTTTTATAGCCGAAATTATCATCTAAGGAGTCCCTTACTTGGCCACCACTCCTCTATTTTAATAGCTTTATCTCTTTAATTATCACTTAAAATAAAAGATAATTCAGCAACTATCCTTACTTAGCCGAAATTATTAAACTCAAAGTCCCTTACTTGGCCATCACTTCTCCCTTATTTTCCTCTTTATCTCTTTATTCAAATTAAAAGAATTTAATCCAATAATTATCTCTTGAAAATAATGATAAATAAATCCCTTATTTATCCACTATTTATAAAATAATAAAAGCTCCTAATTTATAGCCATGTACCGTCCACCTCAGTCTTCTGGAAGCAAAAATAAAACCTCCTTTATTTGCTTCCCAAGTGACTCGAACTCAGGCCCATTCCTCTTGCATATGGCGCCATTTTCATAGGCCCTAAGTGGCATCTTCAGACCACTTTTCCAAGCCTGTTTGTGTGTCAAATTTCACAAACTTTTTCTTTTAAGGCCACCTTGCCTTAATTTCCCCTTTTAAACCTTAAAACTCGTCATTTCTAGGTCATTTCTAAGTTTCCAAAAATTTTCGATCGGCTCTGTAAACTTGACATTTCCTTACATTTCCATGACATTTCCTTACAAGACATTTCCTTACATTTCCAAGACATTTCCTTACATTTCCATGACATTTCCTTACAAGACATTTCCTTACATTTCCAAGCTTCTAAAAATGTTCACTTTCCTCTTTTAAACTTAACATTTCCATACATTTCCAGGTTTCCAAAAGTGTTCAAAATATATTCATAACACATAAGATATGTCATTTCGTACAATTAAACCAAAAATGCATAGGCCCTTTTCAGGATGTTACATAGGCCACTCTCGATGGCGTCGGGTGGAGTCGAACCATGATACGACCAGGATCACATCATACCCCCTATTGAAAATGATTCGTCCTCGAATCGAGCCGATGGTTCTCTCGAACAGAATTCTTTTGCTCGGCTTTCCTCGATCAAACGGGGAGGATGGTAATCGAGACACCTGGAAAGAATAGTCGTGAATTAACAAGTATTGCTTCAAACAAATTTGCAATCCACGCATAAACATAGCAACAGAAGTATGTCGCATGTGGAAGGACAAGATCAACTTATCATACAAAAGAAATAATGCCTTATCAAATGTTTGAAACAGAATTACATAAGGATCAAGGCATTCAACCAACTTAAATTGCTTCCACGAATTGAAATGCGAGTAGTAGGTCAAAAGTTGAACATAATCGTCACCAACAAGTAATAGAATAGATTCACATGATTCATGACCTCGCAGAATCAATCCTTGCAATTGACCTTTGGACATATGCTCGCTAACAAATGCATCATGCCAATTATAAAAAACAAGAGTCTTTTTATCAATGTCCAAAACCGATAGATCATTATCAAACAGAATAGAACAATTAAGTACATCACGATTTAAGGACTTTATAAAAATGAAATCATCAACGTGATGATTGTCATCTTCCGAGGAAAAAAAAGTGTTTTAAAGCTTTTGAGAATCTTACCTTGCTTGTCTTCAAGAGCAGGAAAATAAAGATCAAATTTACCTTGCTCGCCCATCACAAATCTTCGCTCCTCGGGGGTATAGCATAGCTGAAGTTTCGCGGTTGAATTAATCTTTTCCAAACGGATCGCAAACTTTATGGACAACCAAAGAAATTGTTTAAGGAACGAATATAAATTGAAAACACATTGGAAAATTTTTGTTACCTTATTCAAAGACCACAAATCAAAATGATAGAAATGGTTCACACACAATCGATGTGGCTTGATTTTCCAACAAGATGAATCAACACAAATTCCCGGCTTAAAAACATGAGTTTGTTTATTTAAGGCAAAAAATAACAACGGTTTCACTAAATCGATCATGTTAAACCAATAGGACTTGTACATACTCAAAAACGAACATTCAAATCTCTTTTCATGCTTCAAAACAAATTTGCACAAGTTCAAATATTTCTCACAAAACTTGAGTGGGTGCTCGTTAATATGATATTCAAACAAATTAAGCGTTTTTTGTGAAAAACCGTTTGCACACAAGATAAAAATTTTGGGTTGTCGATCGGAACGAACAGTGTCAACCACATTCAAAGAGTAGAAATCAATCAGATGAGAATAAGGGGGTCTTTTTATAACTAAGTCATCGAAGATTTTATTGATGAATGTCAAATCGGATTGTCGTGACTCATTTAAAAGTTCCTTACCTGGCTTACCTTTGGGTTCGTGTGGTTTATTTTCAACTATACCTTGGTTGATCATACGGAAACGTCGTTCTTTCGAAAGGTATTGTAGTTGAAAAACATCTTTCGATCTTTCGGGAACCTGAAAAGTAGAAATAGAACAAGAGCAAACTTCAAGCGGGTTAGTTGAATCACTCCTCACTTTTTCTTGCTCGTTCTTTTCTTTTGTTTCTTTTTCTATCTCGGGTTGTTTTCTTTCTTTTTCAATTTTATTTTAGTTTTCACACTCCTTTTCAATTTATTTTTCACTCTCTTTTCCTTCACTCTCATTTTCTTTTTCAAATTTCTTTTCGACTTCTCTTTCAACTTCTTTTTGTTCTTTCTCTTTTTCAAAAACCTTCTCAATGGCTTTTTCAAGCTCTCTCAAAACTCGCTCCTTTTCTCTCTTGCCTCTTTTCTCTCTTTTCTTTTTATTTCTTTTGCCTTTTCTTCTTTTTATTTTCTTTTAAATGATGTTACAAAAGAATCAAGATGGTAATTATTTGGCTCGAAAGAAGAAAATTTATTTACAAAAGAATCACGATAATTGCATCGGGAAGAATACTCCGTGTAGGATTTCTTTGAAGTTACTGAAGGAGTATACCGTTCATCTCGCATGTCATCTTGGAGGGATTAAAAATCAAAGTCGGCTTCTCTTTGCCTCAAGTTCCTTGATGAATAAGAATCTCGATCAAAATCTCGTATTGAATAATCGTTAAAAGTGTATCTTTGCAAAGTTCTCGATTCTGCTTTCTGATTTGATGACACTCGTTTTTGTGGATCTCTTTGTTCCACATGATCTAATCTCTCGTGTAGTCGATCAAACTCGGAATTCACCATTCTTTTCATTTCTTGCATCAAGTATTGGTACTCCGATTCGGTGAACTCTTCGCGAGACATCTTTGATTGCTGAAAAGAAATTTGTTAAGTAAAACAAAAAAAATTAAATTCCTCACAACAAAATCCTCACAATTTCACTCGGAAAGAAGAAGGAAAAGTGACACTCTCGCTCGTGTTTTCACTCGTTTGGCTTTTACCTCCACTCGAATGATCTCACTCGCTCATGCCTTTTACCACTCGAATTCACCTCTCAAAATTCTGGAAGGTTGCCTTAGACTTATTAGCAACTTGTAGGTCGGCTTAAAGGGGTTAAAGCAAAGGATAAATCGTTTTATGTAAAGGTAGGCTAAAAGAAAAAGAAGAAGTTAATAGATGTGGCATTGGATGTGTTGGAAAAAATACCAAATGATAGAAATAAGAATTTTGGATGATCGAGATAGGAAGATGAAAATATTGTTTTCAGGAACTTAGAAATTGAGGAGAAGAATGAAGAAACTCACAAAATCACAAAACTTCGCTTTTCTCTTCTTTTTTTTTCGTATATATATTTTTTTTCTTTTTTTTCAAATGCACGAAAATAGCACCAATAAAACTTTGAGATTACAACTGAATTTTTTTGGGGGAATTTTATTTTGAATTTTTTTTCAAATTTATGAACCTACTTTAGAATTACGTTGATCGTCGGAACTCCTCGTTTTCTAGCTCTGATACCAAATGATACGATCCGTCTCGAGGTTGAGTCAAGTCGTATGTGAAGTTGCCCGATCGTCTACGAAGAGGTTTCGTTCGATTTGTTTTAAAAGGGAAAATGGTTGAATTTAAGAAAATGGCAGCGGTTTAATAACAAAGAAAATAGATGGATGAATGGAATGATGTTCGAAACAAGAAAGAACCCTTAATAAAAGATTAAGGACCCGAATCTTATATGTTTCAAAGGGATGGTTAAGTTGGATAAAAACCTCGACCCACTATCTAGCAAGATAGGAACCTCGGTATAAAGGTTTGAATGCCACACCCGAATGGATGATAAGTTCAAAACAAAGTCAGATTGACACCACTAGCTACTAGATAAGTTAATTTGAACCTTGAAGAATAATGAGAGTAGATAACTCACAATAAGAAAGTTTCATTAAAGCATCAAAAGTTCCCTTCTACAAGCTAATAACAAAGTATATATAGTGTTTACATGTGGTTAGCTAAAGAGTCATATGAATTTAGCTTTAATATGCATTTAAATGGCTGAAATAAAATCTAATCAATAAATAAAAAACTCTTGAATTCCTCCAGCCAAATAATAGCAACTTTATGACTCCTAATGAGATGATTAAATGAATTTGAATGCTTTAAAAATGTCCCTTGAGTAGTCCTTGGCTAGCCGAAAAGACACCAGCAACTAATGGAGTTTTGAATGCTTGTTATCATCTTTTAAATGAGCCAAAAAGACACCGGCATGAACTTATGTAGATCGGTCTCACAGAGGAAGACTGTGCTAGGATCCTTCCGTTTCTTCGACATGGATATAGTTAGATCAAGAGTTAGGAGAATGAAGAACAAATGAAAAATAAAAATAGAGGGGGTGTAAAGGATATGGAAGAAAAAGGGGAATGGGAAGTAGGTAAGAAGGGGAGATGGGTGTTTTAAATAGAGATTTCAAATCTGGTACATCCCCACGCCTGTGTATCGTGGGCGTGTTGCGTCGCACATCCGTATCGCACGGCCGTGTGGTGGCTCGTTCGTTTCTCCCACGCCCGTTTCATGGTCACCACACCCATGTTTGATAAAACAATGTCGACCACGGCTGTATCGCACGGCTGTGGTGTTTAGTTGGAGCCCGTGTGACTTTCTTAGTGTCAGCCACGGCCATATCGCACGGCCGTGGTAGTTTATACCCATCCGTGATTTGGGGATCTTTCGCCATCGGCTCGTACAACCTCTGCCATGTCAGTACGAAAATATGTGGTGTCCATACGGCCACGGCCACGACCGTGTGCAGGGCCGTGTGGTATGGAAATCTGCACTTTTGTTAGTTAATAGTTAGATGCTAAAAAAAGAGAAATAAAAGTAGAAATAAATGTAAAAACAAACGGAGTTAGTGCTCGGGTTGCCTCCCGAGAAGCGCTCGTTTAAAGTCTTGAGCTAGACTTACCTGTTATTCGTATGGCCATGGTGGTTTACGGATTCGAAACTACTTTTTTCTTACTATCAATTCTATCAACATATGGTTCTAGTCGGGTAATATTTACCTCAAAAGTGCCGAAATTAGAATGTGTTACCTCGACCGTTCCGTATGGAAAGACCTTAAGTACCGTAAAAGGAGTCACACCGTTTGTATTAAGTTCTGAAGCGACTATTCAAGGTTCGGTTGTATCTGACAGTACCTGATCCCCAACTTTGAAGTGATTGGTTCCACCTTTAATACCCGATGTCCTAGCCGTGTCAAGAACCTGAAGAGTGATCGTTTCGTCACTTACACGAAATGTGAGCTCACGTGGTAGTTTATTTCGTAGAATTGATGGGCACACTGCGTTTAGCTCCAAATGCGACGTATCGTCTAACTTCCGTTTGTTTGTCAAAAACTCTTTTGAAAATTTCCTTAAATCTGGTATCTGCGAAAGAGCTTCAAGAAACGACAAGTTAATATGTAATTTCTTTGGAAGTTTTATAAATTTACCGAATTGTTCCTCTGTGTGGTCTTTCTTTATCGCATTGGGGTATGGCACACGAGGTTGGTACTCTGTAATTACCGGTTTTGGTTTATCATGGCTTACCTCAACCTTACCTTCCTCTACCACATTCTCTTGCTTCAATTTTGGTTCATCTAACCCTTCACTATCGTGAGCAGTTATTACTTGCAGTTTCTCTCTTGGGTTAGTTTTGGTGTTGCTAGGCAAGATACCTTGTGGTCTTTCTGAGATCAGCTTAGCAAGCTGACCTATTTGGTTCTTGATCCCTTGAATTGATGCCTGCTGATTTTGAGCATTGTCTCGTTGTTTTGAAAACGGGTTTCTGACACCGCGATAAATTTTGTTAGCTTCTCCTCAAGGTTCGACTTCTTTTCTTGCTGGTAAGGTGGTTGTTGAAAGCCTGGAGGGGTTGTTGTCTCCGATGTCCTTGGCCATCCCACGAGAAATTGGAGTGGTTCCACCAACCTGCATTATAAGTGTTACTATAGGGATTATTTTGAGGTCTAGATTAGTTACCCATATAGTTGACTTGTTCGTTCTCTGTGCTAGGGTTGTAGGATAGATATTCTGTGTTGTTCACCCATCCTCCATTTGTATCGTACTGCATTACTGGATGTACCTACATAGAACCATACCAACCATCAAATTTTTTATTTAAAAGCTCTACCTGGTTAGATAACATGGTGACCGCGTCAAGGTTGAAATGAAACACCCCAAACCCGGCCCACGAGCTTTGACCAGATTTGGTATGTTCCTCAAGTAAACTGGTTCAAAATTCTTTTGTTCTTAGGAAAACTTGTGTGAATTTAAGAAAAATATTGTTTTGGGTTGGGCTTGTGTTGAAAACAAGTTCGTTTTATATTGAAATCCCTTTTATCTTAAGTGACAAAATATTTAGGGTTTAGTTTAAAAGAAATTTTAATTAAATTTTAATAGATAAAATTCATAATCATAATAAATAAAAATAAGTGTAAAGTAATTCAACTATGGCCTTATGGCCTTATTACATCAAATAATTCCCAAAATAATTCAAAGTACTAAAATAAATTCAAGAGTCCTCAAAAATATAAACTTCATGTTGAGCATGGCCACCACAAGTTCTGCCGTCCCGGTCCATCACTGTTCATCACTGAAAAATGTTCCCCAGCGGGTGAGTCAAAACAGACTCAATGTGTACACGACACTAAATCATAATAGAATCAGGCATATCACATATTACACATTCAAAACATAGAATACAGGTTATGATGCATTCCCAAACCCAAACCTAGTTGTCCATCCGCTACACACCCCGCACTGCCACCACACCGTAGGACTACTAAGTCAACCCTCCATCCGCTACACACCATCGAAGGCGATCATTGCGATCGACGTGCTCATCGCCCATATAAAATTTGTGGCATAGCCACTGAGATAATTGTGTCATGAGACACCATAATCATATAATGTAACCGGTTACCACATTCGAGATAATGTGACCGAAGTCACCACATTCGATAGTGAGACCGAAGTCGTCACATTCACTTCCCCTTTTTCATATAACCCGAATGCCCCATATTATTCATAGTATGCATATCATACTTAAATTCACATTCTTATCATATTTCACATGTTAAATATAACATATTTCGTAATCCTAATAGGAGTAGGAAACGTGCAGTACTTTGTACCATATTATGGTACCTTAGCCACATTCTTATAAACATGCATATATTACATATTACCATAAATCTTATTAAAAGTTAGTGTGGGGTACACACTGATTAAACTTAAAATTTCCTTGAGATCCCGAAAAGCTTGATCTAATGCTTGGATCCTTAATCCCTACATTTGATTAATCACCTACTACTTTAATAAAAAGCCATTCGCCCATAAATCCAAATCCTAGTAGGATTAGTATACTTAAACTTACCTTGTGGATTTTAAATCCCGAAACTCACCGAATAACTAGGGAACACGTGGCCTATGGTGTACCTTTGGGAAAAGAACTTCTCCTTCCTTGTAGTCGACACTTAGTAAATCCTGAAAGATCTCTTTAAAGTTTCAAAGAACAAGATATTAATGGGGTTAGTCCTAGATTTCGGCAAATCTTAAGAAAAAAGGATGAAACCGAATGAGATCTTACCCTTACTTGAAGAAATCGATTGCACCTTCACTTCAACCTTCAGAGATTCGGCTATGGCTAGATGATGATCTCACAACTTTCTTTACACTTTTGGAGGGATTAGAAAGAAAATGAAGGAAGAATAAAGATGGAGGATTCGGCTAGAACACAAGGTATTTCGGCTTGCAAAAATAAAAGAAAGAAAAGAAGAGAAGAGAGCACTAAGAATTCGCGAGAGAAAGGAGGAAGCACAAATTGATGAGTAGCCCTCCTTCCTTCCTTTTATAGCCGAAATTATCATCTAAGGAGTCCCTTACTTGGCCACCACTCCTCTATCTGATGACTTTATCCTTTAATTATCACTTAAAATAAAATATAATTCAGCAACTATCCTTACTTAGACGAAATTATTAAACTCAAAGTCCCTTACTTGGCCATCACTTCTCCCTTATTTTCCTCTTTATCTCTTTATTCAAATTAAAAGAATTTAATCCAACAATTATCTCTTGAAAATAATGATAAATAAATCCCTTATTTATCCACTATTTATAAAATAATAAAAGCTCCTAATTTATAGCCATGTGCCGTCCACCTCTCTACACCTTGTAGCAAAATAAAATTTCTTTTATTTGCTTCCCATGTGACTCGAACTCGGGCCCAACACCTTGCATGTGGCGCCATTTCCAGAGGCCCTAAGTGGCATCTTCAGTTACTTTTCAAAGCTTTGTTTGTGTGTCAAATTTCACAAACTTTTTCTTTTAAGGCCACCTTGCCTTAATTTCCCCTTTAAACCTTAAAACTCGTCATTTCTAGGTCATTTCTAAGTTTCCAAAAATTTTCGATCGGCTCAGTAAACTTGACATTTCCTTACATTTCCATGACATTTCCTTACAAGACATTTCCTTACATTTCAAGACATTTCCTTACATTTCCATGACATTTCCTTACAAGACATTTCCTTACATTTCCAAGGTTCTAAAATGTTCACTTTCCTCTTTTAAACTTAACATTTCCATACATTTCCGTGTTTCCAAAATGTTCATTTCTAACTTATTTTCACTCATTTCCGGTTTCCAAAAATATTCAAAATTTATTCATAATACTTAAAACATGTCACTTCGTACAATTAAACCGAAAATGCATAGGCCCTATTTTAGGATGTTACATGAAAACACCGGCTGCTGTATTAGGCATTGTCTTCATGTCTTGCCATTGATAATTATTCAGTGACATCTCTTCGGTTTCTGTGAGTGGTATGTTTTATTTCACTGTCAAAAATCAAGGGTCCTGACGGGTTTCTTCTAGTCATAAACTAGAAATACATGCCAGAAGCAAAGAAAGAGAAAAATTAGCAAAGTTAAAATAAAATAAAAATAAATTGTAAATAAATAAAATGGCTAAAGTAATAAAAATCAAGTGTTCTTAATATTTTAGTTCCCCGGCAACGGCGCCAAAAACTTGATCGTTATGTCAGAGTCTTAATATTTATATAATGAATGATCTAGCCTAAAAACTAACTGTGACAACGATTGAGGCAAGCGCACCTATCGAACAGTAGTATAGTTTAGTGGCAAGACCGGAATGTCGAACCCAAATAAACCAAAAGTACTAATACTAACTTTCTTTCTATTATTTAGCCTAAGAATTGAAGTGAATTATTGTTTAATCTAAAATTAACTAATTACTAAGCTAAAGACACTAAGACAAAGATAATGAATTGGGGAAATACTTGTGGGAAAAACCAATTGATTAAGACAATACCCAAGGAGGAATCCACCTAGACTTCACTTGTTATCTAACTCAACTGCATTTATTTATTCACTTGACTTGATCCGTAGGATTCCCTAATTTATATTAATACCTCTCTCGAGGCTACTAACGTCTAACCCTAGGGTGATTAATTGAAATCTCTTTCTAATTAAAACCCCTAAGATTGCATTAACTCGTTCTATAGACTCCCATATTAGGTTTGACCCTAATTCGGCAGATTTTCGTCATCATATGTCTAGGGTTGCGACCAACTCTGCTTAACTATGCTAGATCTACTCTTAGACAGGGACTTTTGCTCCACTGCCTAAGCACATCAATACTTGAATCAATATCCTGAAATATCAAAACAAGAATTAAGAACACATATAAGAACAAATCAAATATTTATCATATATTTCAGAAAACAATAACAAGATTCGTCTTAGGTTTCATCCCCCTCAGGTATCTGAGGGGTTTAGTTCATAATTATAAAAGAATACATCTCAGAAGAAAAGATAAAACAAAACATAAGAAAAACACTAAAACCCCCTGAAGGAATTGAAGGAGAGATACGCCGTCTTGAGTATGATTTTGGCTTCTTGAGATGAATCAATTGGCTTTCTTCGAGTAAATCCCACGATTCTGACCTCTCTCGCTCGACTCCTTGGCCTAGCTGGACGCCCCCCTAAAGGTTGGCCTTTAGGGTGTTTATATAGGCTTTTGGAATGGCTTTCTTTGCCTCTAAGTACCCTAATCAGAATAAAATTCTTCTTTATCACGGTAGGGACACGCCCGTGTGAATCGACTTCAGGCCGTGCTCGAGCCTGCTTAAGGGGCACGACCGTGTGCTTTAGGCCTAGGCCGTGTTGATTTCCTACTTTGTCCCATTTAGCCCGTTTTAAGCCCGTTTTCCATTCTTTTCATCCTCCTATGCTCTCCTAAGTATAAAACATGAAATTAAAGGATTAAGAGCACCAAATTCCATAATTCAAGGGATAAATCATCCAAAAGCATGCTAAATGTGGAGATAAAATATGTTACTATTACGGTTTATCAATCACCGACATTTCCCTATCAGTAATTTCAAACTGTATGCCCAATGTTCCAGACACAGTACATGCAACATACGAGTGCGTAGACCCAATATCAATTAAAGCAGTATATGGTAAATTATGAATAAGAAACGTGCAGATTATGACATCGAGAGCGTCGCCATCCTCTCGCACGAGCGGCATAAACCAACGATGGGTCGTCTCGCCTGCGTATTACCAAAGACCTCTGCACGGTGCTCCACGACCTCGTCCTAACCCATTTCCCCCTCTGGATGGACCACGGCCTCTCGGTGGCTGCTGACCACCTTTCCCTGGCTGCACATAGCCCTGACCTGTAGCTTGCATCTGAACGGCCTTTGAGGATAGTATCTAAACTGATGATCCCTGGACCCACATCTGAAACACCCCCCAGTTCTTTTCCAGCACTCTCCCAAATGAGGTCTCCCACACTCAACGCAAGGCTACGGTTGACCAGCAACAACCGGAACCCCAACTCGGGCTGGCCCATCAAAACTAGGCCTCTTCTTAGGCCCACCAGAAGAACTTGAGGACCCAAAATCCCTCTTATTTTTGCCCCTCTCCTTCTCACGGTTTTGACGCTCAGAGCATTTCACATCCTCGGCAATCTTTGCCTTCTCAATTAGGGCAGCAAAGTCCCTTTCCCTCTGCGGGGCTATCAGTACCCGTAACTCATCCCGGAGACCATCATCAAACAGCACGTAGTGCTCATACTCAGTCGCGACTATGCCCCGAGCATACTGTCCCAACCGCAGAAACTCTGCCTTACACTCTGCTACAGACTTATTTCCCTGAACCAAACTCAGAAATTCCTTCCTTCGGGCATCCACATAACTCG
The DNA here is from genome assembly GCA_025698515.1 of Gossypium sturtianum. Classification (NCBI taxonomy): domain Eukaryota; kingdom Viridiplantae; phylum Streptophyta; class Magnoliopsida; order Malvales; family Malvaceae; genus Gossypium; species Gossypium sturtianum. Next base: position 95,771,408 of record CM046945.1, on the reverse strand, counting down.
CCCCAACATATTTTCCTTGGAAGGCTGCCTTAAAGAAGTCCCATGTCACACGGTCGGCCTACGTGCCTTCCCTCACGGTAAGCCACCATTGATATGCCTCATCTCGCAGTAAAGACACTGCTCCCTTCATTTTTTGCTCCACCGTACAATCGAGATCATCCATTATTCGCTCGACAGCCTCCAACCAATATTCTACTACATTCGGAGCTACACAAGAAATGCCCCTGAAAATTTTTGCCCCATTCTACCAGAGTCGTTCAGAGATTGACCCTCGGCCCACTGACCCAGTACTTGCTCCAGCAACCCTTTCCAGAACCCGTAACATCACCTGGGACAGAGCATCATTCCCACCGGCTCGGTCATGAGACCCTGTCTCAGTCACTGGTGAGGCCGGCGCCTCCCTATCAGGTATATGTCCTGATGCTGAAGACCCAGCCCTAGCACCTCAGCCTCTACCACGGCCATGTGTACCTCTTCCGTGACCTCTTGTGCTCATATCGATGTAGTGTATTTATCTGATTAAAAAGTTTTATGAATCAGCTTATAGTTTTCATAATCATTAACAAATATTTTATGAAAAGCAGTAATTAGGGTTGTTCTCGCAGATCGAATTTACTACAGTTTCCAGTCTCCTATAGTCTCAGTTTCCCTAACTAAAAAGTTTCAGTATGCTACTACTATCCCTAGTAGTTTCTCAGTATAGCCATTTCAGTATATAACAGGGTACAGTGTCAGAGAACTTACAGATTTGGTGCCGGAGACTCGGTGTACCACACTTCCTATAACATCATTTATTTCTAAACCAAATTTAAACAAACTAAGAAAATTTTTCAAAACCCATTCCACAGCTGATTTTTGTAACTTGGCTCTGATACCACTAAATGTAACACCCTAAACCCAGCCTAGACGTTATGACCGGATCTAACGTGCCACATCAAGTGTTGTTTGAAAACTATATGTTCATTGGAAAACCCTTCTACAAATCAAAACTTTCTACCCTTTAAAAATCCCGAATTTCATTGCTTATTAACCAAACAAAATTTTCTCAAAGTCATTCCCTTGCAAAACTATTATTATTTTTAAATCCTTGTTTGTTGTAGAAGTTTGATTTAAACAGTTGCGGAAACGTGATATTTTGAAAACAGTAGTTAATGTTTTAAAAACCCGTGTTTAATAGACCAGCAGTTTGTAATTAAAAGAAATACCAAATAAAAGTTAAAAAGAAAAACCCAATGGCCTTATTACAAAATGATTAACCCAATAATTTAAAATAAAATAAATTAAACTAAAATCGCTAAGTTTAACTTCAAAGTAGATCTGACGTGTGGCCACCTTCGAGTCCCTCGTAGCTCCAAATCCTCTAAGGCTGGGGATTACCTGCACAGTTAATAGACAGGTGAGTTACGAGAACTCAGTGTGTAATCCCCTATTACGGTCACAGTCTAGGCCTTAGCCCAAACAGCATCAGTCTGGGCCTAAGCCATATTCAGTAATAGTCTGGGCCTAAGCCTTACATCATATCAATGCAAAACAGGCATGTACCCAACCCTGTCCAGCCAACTCTCCACCCGTACCAACCATCTCTCCATGTGGGGACCACGTCGACCCACCCAGCCAACTCTCCACCCGTACCAACCATCTCTCCATGTGGGGACCAAGTCGACCCACCCAGCCAACTATCCAATAGCGCAGCCTAGCTGCTAATCAACAAAATACGTGGCTGAGCCACTAGAATCCGAATACGTGGCGATGCCACTATAACGATACTACCTCCAAATCAGAAAAACCCACCCTAATACAGTATGTCATGTCATAGCTAATACATGTATGCAGTGCATCTCAATCATAATCAGTCATACATTTAATACACATACAACACTGGTACTACCACTAAGGGTACAACGGTCACTTAGACGATTAGGGGTAAAATGGTCATTTCACCCCTTAAGGGCATCTCGGTAATTTTACCCATCGAGGGTATTTCGGTAACTTTACCCATAGAGGGTATTTCGGTAACTTTACCCATAAAGGGTATTTCGGTAACTCACCCTTTTAATGGCCTTTCCGAAGGCCTACTGTCACCTCGAGCGACACAGGTTCCATTTTTGGTCAAAACGGGGCAGTTGGGCCTAAAGCCCAATTTTTGGCCCAAGTGGGCCCACACACTCGTGTGGCCCTTTCAGCCCATTTTTGGCTACGATTCTGCAAAACCCGCAGACACATATATTATCCGATACTTTCCATGGATTTCGCCTCTGTAGGCCCGTTAGCCCAATGGGCCCACTTAGCCCACTTCGGCTCAACAAGGCCCATTACAGCCTCAGTCCCACGAGAGAGTTCGTGACACTCCCAATAGTCTATCACCAACACTTGTGGCTCAGTTTATCTCTACGAGCGCTCGCACGCTCGAGTGATCTCAGAGGCCGATATTCTGGCTTTTCGGTATTTCGACTTTTAGCCGATTCACAAATCATCGCATTAACAGAACAAACAGGGGTGTGAGATTACACACCTGTTATGAGTTATGGCTTGAGACACTTTCCGAGGCACTTATGATAACAATTGAGCCATTAGTTAGTCTCAACCTTTGATAATCCATAACATTGAATCACTCCACTCAACTAACTTCACTTACCACGAGACGCGATCTCCTACAGTGCAACGGTAATTGGCTCTATCCCTTGGCTAAGGAAGACAAGTCCCTAGCAATAATTGATGAACAAAAGAGTGTTAGTAAACATCCAACATTCGCCCCCCCACAGAGAAAAGAGAGAGGCCGAAGTTTACCCAAGCAGTCATAAGAATTCTTATGAGTAACGAATTAAGAAAGTATTTGTATTACCCCACCCTTACCAACACCAATGAATGACGACAAGCGTCAGTTGTCTGACAACAGGATTCGGCCCCAACCACCAAGAACAAAAAGATTCAGAAGGATAGGAATATGTAGTGTAACAACCCGATTTAGGGCCTAGTCAGAATAGTGGTGCGAGACCACAAATCTGAGGTGAATTTATGAGTTTTTAAGGTTCGTGCCATGTTTGCATGTTAGTGTGAAATTTTCATGAAGCAATTTTGCTAAATTAAAGTTGAATGGTCAAAAAGGACCAAATTGCAAAAGTTGTAAAATGTGAGTTTCTAGAAGCATTTTGTATGAAATAGCTCTAGAATAGGAATTTGCCCAAATCATAATTTTTGGACAAAATTGGACATGAGTTAGTAAATGGTGATATTTTTAAGAGAAGGGCATTTTGGTCATTTACCTATTAAATGATTAATAAAGGAAAAAGATGACAAAAATCATTATCATCTTCTTCCTCATTGTCGAAATTTTCAAAGAAACCATAGCTAGGGTTTGCTCATCTTTCAAGCTTGCTAGTAAGTTCATCTTAGTCTCGATTTTAATATTCTTCGTGTTTTTGAAGTCCTCGTATTATGAATTAGCTATTTTTAGCTATAAAATGAGCTAAGATGCATGTTCAAAAATCCACCCATGAATGACATGCATGCTAAATGATGTTTTATGGAAGTTTATCAGAGTTTGATGTTAGATAAACATCTTTTTCTAAGTGAATTTCATGAAAAATGAGCATAGGGACTAGTTTGTAAAAGTTTTAAAATTTGTCATACCTATTAGAAATAATGAGAATTGATAATGGCTATAGTAGAGAAAATGAATCAGCTAAGCATGTAGTCTAAGAAAGTTGAATGAAAATTATTTTACGAGCCTTGGGGCAAAAGTGCAAATATGAGAAAGTATAGGGGCAAAATAGTAATTTTGTCAAAGTATAAGTTAAGAGTCAATTTAGTCAATGTGAGTATTAAATGATCTATTTATGACTATAGATCAAGAAAAATGAAGCCCGGATCGAAACCGAGGCAAGGATAAAATCGAGGACTAAATTGCATATCTACATACATTTTGTATATTGAGGTAAGTTTGTATGATTTCTAAGCTTTATGATTTATATAATTGAATTGCTTAGTATAATGTACAATGTTATTATGAAAAATGTTCAATGTTATGTTAAACAAAGAAATTAATGAGATCAAGCATGAGAAAGTCCCGATTGAAGTTGAGTAACTTAGGATACTCGATCTACCACATGAAACAAGAAAGTCCGTATAAGACCAAGCCGAGGCATGGCATCAGTAAGCAAGCAAGATATCATGTAAGTCCAAGGCAAGCTTGGCGAATAAGTTATCATGTAAGTCCAAGGCAAGCTTGGCATTGAATAAGTTATCATGTAAGTCCAAGGCAAGCTTTGCATTGAATAAGTTATCATGTAAGTCCAAGGCAAGCTTGGCATTGAATAAGTTATCATGTAAGACCAAGGCAAGCTTGGCATTGAAAAGTTATCAAGAGAAAGAGATCCCATATAAGTCCAAGTTACGGCATGGCATTGGTGAGAACAAGAAAGACTTCGTATAAGTCCATGTTAAGTCATGGCCTCAAAATTTAGATGAGATTTAGTATCCTCAGTTATTCATATAAATTCATCAGGCAAACGAGCTAAGCTCAAATGAGATAACAAGAAAACTAAGTAAGCAAAGTTATTATCAAGTGAAAATGAGTATTATTCATGTTATGAATGATGAATCAGAGATTATGACTATTATGTTAAAGTATGGTGATTAATGTGATCAAGTGATACAGGTACCTTGTTTACCTCTCAAGTATGAGACTAGTAAGTTTCATGTGATATGTAAGAATCAAGTATGAGTAAGTAAGCTTTATAGCTGAAATTTATGATGCCATTGTTTATGTCAAATGGTTTATATTAAGCAAGTATGTTGCTATGTGCATTATGCAAACTTACTAAGCTAAATGCTTACGTCTTTTATTATTTCTTTCTATGTAGTCCCGCCAAGCTAACTTGTGGATCGTTGAAGTCGAAGCTCGAATCACACTATCAACCGCTATTTTGGTATAGCCAAGTTATTTTTATTAAGTATGGCATGTATAGGAAACATTTCATTTTGAGTATATGTCTTAGAAAAGGAAAAAGCATGGGCTATCAAGTTTATTATTATTCTTTTGTAAATGGCTAAATGATTGGCCAAGATTGACTAAGTATGTATGTTATTGATATCAATGGAGCATGTTATATTGTTCATTAAAGTTGTAGTGATTTGAGTTGTTGAGATAGTATGACTTTGCTCTTGATTTGAGGGTGGCAATTGGCTTGGTAAATAGCCTCTAAGTGCCCACACGGTCGGACACACGGGCGTGTCTCTAAGCCGTGTGTACCCTGCACCATTGCACCTTAAGTCAGAATATCAAGTTGTAGTACACGGTCTAAGTCCACGGGCGTGCCATGGCCATGTGTTATAAGTCAGAATGCTAAGGTTTTTCACACAGGCCAGGACCACGGGCGTGCCATGGCCGTGTGAAGTTTGGCAACAAGCTCGAGTTTTAAGCACGGTTAGGAGACATGGGCGTGTCTCAGGTTTACGCGAGCGTGTCCCAACTCACATGGGCGTGTGACCCCTGTTTCAATGAAAAGTTTTCGATTGAGTTTCGAAAGTTTACAGACATGAGTTTAAGGCCTCGTAGGCCCATGAAAAGTACAAGTTGATTAAGAAAGATAAGTTCTTAATTCGGAACAAAATTTTATAGCCCGTAAGTACTTGATTAAGCAAGTTCAAGCATAGTAACTTCTCGTATCCGGTCTAAGCCTCGGACTCGGGTATGGGGTGTTACATTTAGTGGTATCAGAGTTACGGTTTAGTCTGTTCTAGGACTAACATAGCATGAGCACGAGTCTAGCTATACATGCCATACGTAAGAATGTTTTTATAATGATAGTGTGACGACTCCTGACGACTTAAATTATGTTTATATATATAGTAAATGGATCCTGAAAGAGATATGGCGGGTGCCGTAGAAAGTAATGCACCGGCTCCTACTGAAGGGACGATGCCGAATGAGAATGAGAATAGACCCACTACGATGAGTCAAGAAGGAGGAGAAGGGGCTAGAGAAGCCTTCCTCCATATGATGAATACGTGGTATTCAGAGTTCATTCGTACGAACCCAAATGTACAACCCCCTCCACCCCCACCTGTTCCATAACCTATTCCAGTAGCCCCTCAAGTAGTAGAGGTGGAAAGAGGAGTTAAGCCTCCAGTTGATAGGATCAGGAAACATGGGGCAGAAGAATTCTGAGCTAGAAAAGATGACGATCCGAGAAAGAGAGTGAGTTCTGTTAGAAAATACCATCGGTATTTAATGAATTATCATGCACACCTGAGGAAAGCATGAACTGTGTAGTCTCCCTTTTAAGAGATTCTACCTATCAATGGTGGAACACCCTTGTATCAGTGGTACCAAGGGAGAAGATCACATTGGAATTCTTCCAAGAAGAGTTCAAGAAAAATTATATCAGTCAAAGATTTGTAGATCAAAAAAGAAAAGAATTTTTAGAGTTAAAGCAAGGCAAGATGTCGGTGACCGATTATGAGTGTGAGTTTGTACGACTCAGCAAATACGCTCGAGAATGCGTGTCCACCGAGGCCATCATGAGCAAAAGATTTGAAGATGGGCTAAATGAGGACATCAAACTGTTTGTTGCTATCCTAGAATTAAAAGAATTTGTTATGCTAGTGGAGAGATCTTGTAAAGCCGAAGAGCTAGTAAAAGAGAAGAGAAAGTCTGAAATTGAGTCTCGTGACTTTAGAAAGAGACAGTGGAATAAGTCATTCCAATCCTCATCCAAGAAGTCAAGAGATTTACCTACCCGATCGGCTACTTCCATTGGGTTTTCAAAGAAAGACAAGAGTAAATGATTTTGGGAAATAAAGCACTGACTACTTGATCGCTAGTGTGGGGAACTTTCAATCTGAAAGACCGAATGCCCACAGATGTGGCGAGCGTCATCTTGGAGAATGCTGAGCGCACGAAAATGTATGTTTTAGATGTGGTTTCCAAGACCACTACATAAAGGATTGTCTAGAGACAATGAAAGAAGAGAGAACTCAGAACCCGAGATCCGGGAGTATGGTCAGGGGAAGACCGCAGAGAAACCCAGGAAGTGGGGCAAGAAGAAGAGGTAACCCTAGAGAGCAGGCCGCGAGACCCGAGGGTAGGACGCCTGCACGGACTTATGCTATTCGCGCTCACGAAGAGGCATCTTCCCATGATGTTATCATGGGTACCTTTTCTCTTTATGATATCAAAGTTATTGCTTTAAGAGATCCCGGATCCACACACTCTTACATTTGCCTGAAATTAATATTCGATATGAGCATGCCTGTAGAGTCTACAGAATTTGTGATTAAAGTGTCTAATCCTTTAGGAAAGAGTGTGTTAATTGATGAAGTATGTAAAGATTGTCCGTTAATGATTAAAGGTCACTGTTTTAAAGCAAACCTTATGTTATTACCATTTGATGAGTTTGACATCATTCTTGGTATGGACTGGTTGACAACCCATGACGTAATAGTAAATTGTGGGAAAAAGTACATTGAAATGAGATGTGAGAATGGGGATATTCTCCATATAGAATCAGATGAACAAAGTGGATTGCTGGTATTTATTTCTCATATGACGGCACAGAGATTTATAATAAAGGGGTATGAGGCATATTTGGCCTTTGTGATGAATGATAAAGAAACAGAGTTAAAGATTGAGTCCGTATCGATAGTATGTGAGCACATGGATATTTTTCCCGAAAAATTACCGGGATTACCTCCAATCAGAGAAGTTGAGTTCATCATTGAGCTAGCTCCCGGTACTGTACCAATATCTATTACTCCTTATAGAATGGCTCCAACGGAGTTGAAAGAGTTGAAGATACAGTTGCAAGAGTTAACAGACAAAGGCTTTGTAAGGTCAAGTTATTCTCCCTGGGGTGCTCCAGTTTTATTTGTGAAAAATAAGGATGGCACTATGAGATTGTGCATAGATTACCGTCAGCTTAATAAAGTGACAGTAAAGAACAAGTACCCATTGCCAAGGATCGATGATTTTTTCGATCAATTGAAAGGAGCCACCGTGTTCTCTAAGATAGACTTGAGATGGGGTATTACCAGTTAAGAGTAAAGGAGTCAGATGTATCCAAGACTGGTTTTCGAACAAGGTATGGGCATTATGAATTTTTAGTCATGCCTTTTGGTTTGACCAATGCTCCTGCGGTATTCATGGACTTAATGAACCGCATCTTCAGACCATACCTTGACAAGTTTGTAGTCGTTTTTATTGACGACATACTGATTTATTCGAGATGAGAATGAGCATCTTGAGCACCTACTGACGATTTTACTGATTCTTGAGAAAATCATCGTATGCCAAGTTCGATAAAAGTGAGTTTTGGCTCGATGAAGTAGGATTTCTGGGGCATATTGTCTCAGGAGAAGGGGTTAGAGTAGACCCAAGTAAGATCTCGGCTATTACGGGTTGGAAACCACCAAGGAATATCTCTGAGGTTAGAAGTTTCCTAGGCCTAGCCAGCTATTATAGACAATTTGTCAAGGGGTTTTCCATGATTGCAACCCCGATGACGGAGTTGTTACAGAAAAATGTGAAGTTCGAGTGGACAGAAATATGCCAACAAAGTTTCAAAAAATTGAAAGCATTATTGTGAAGCTCCGGTTTAGTACAACTTTGAGACGGGGAAAGAGTTCATAGTTTACTGATGCATCCTTAAATGGATTAGGCTGTGTACTTATGCAAGAAGGCAAAGTGATTGCTTATGCCTCAAGACAATTAAAGCCTCATGAGAAGAATTATCCGACGCATGACCTAGAGTTAGCTGCCATAGTCTTCACATTGAAGATATGGAGACATCATCTATATGGTGAGAGATGTCAGACCTTCACCGATCACAAAAGTCTGAAGTACTTGATGACGCAGAAAGAGTTGAATTTAAGGCAAAGGAGATGGTTAGAGTTGATAAAAGACTATGAGTTAGTCATTGACTACCATCCAGGAAAGGCGAATGTTGTCGCCGATGCTTTAAGCAGAAAGTCCTTATTTGCATTAAGAGCAATAAATTCACAGATAATTTTATCTGATGATGGTTCCATTATAGCTGAGTTGAGAGCTAGACCAGCATTCCTCCAAGAGATTTCTGAGGCTTAGAAAGAAGATAGCAAATTACAAGTCAGGTGTCGTCGGGATTATTACAGCCTGTTATGATTCCTGAGTGGAAGTGGGAGCAAGTCACGATGGATTTTGATCTGGTTTGCCAGTAAATCCGAAAAAGAAAGATTTGATCTGGGAGATCGTTAACAGATTGAAGATTTGATCTGGGAGATCGTTAACAGATTGACTAAGTCGGCCCATTTTATTCCAGTCAAAACAGATTATTCACTTGGGAGGTTAGCGGAATTATATGTGTCTGAGATTGTGAGATTGCAGGAGTCCCGACATCTATTATTTTTTATCGTGATTCGCAGTTTACATCAAGGTTTTGGAGTAAACTTCACTAGGCTTTGGGCACTAAACTCAATTTCAATACAGCGTTTCATCCTCAAACGGACTGGCAATTAGAACGAGTAATTTAGATTTTAGAAGACATGCTACGATGTTGTATTCTTGAGTTCGAGGGTAGCTTGGAAAATATCTACCGTTAGCTAAGTTCACTTATAGTAACAGTTATTAATCCAGTATTAAAATGGAACCGTTTGAAGCTTTATACAGAAGAAAATGTAAAACACCATTGCATTGGTCTAAGCTGAGCGAATATAAAATGGTCGGGGTTGATTTGATTCGAGAAACTGAAGACAAAGTTCAAATTATTCGAGATTGTTTAAAAGTTGCATCTGATCGTTAGAAGTCGTTCGCGGATTTGAAAAAAAAAGATATAGAATTTGCTATTGGTGATCGGGTATTTTTAAAAGTTTCCCCGTGGAAAAAACTGCTATGATTTGGATAGAAAGGAAAGTTGAGTCCGAGATTTATCGGGACATACAAGATTACCGAAAGAATCGGTCCTGTAGCTTAAAAATTAGCTTTACCTCCTGAAAAAAAGAAAAGAAAATCAATAACGTGTTCCACATTTCAATGCTAAGACGGTACAGATCTGATCCATCACACGTGATTCCTCATAGTGAAGTTTATTTACAGCCAGATATGACGTATTCTGAAGAACCAGTCAAAATTTTAGCTCGAGAAGTCAAAGAACTTCAGAATAAACGAGTATCGTTGGTGAAAGTCTTGTGGCATCGACATGGAGCTAAAGAGGCTACCTGGGGAATCAAGGAATCGATGAAATTACAATATCCAAATCTATTTTCAGGTAACAATTTGAAATACGAAATTTCCTAAGGGGGCGAGAGTTGTAATAGCCCGTTTTTTAGTGGTTTTAGGACCACAAATTTTTATTGTGTCGACTCAAATTTTATTTATAGAATATTTACGGAATCATTAGAGTCGTATTAAAATTTGGTTAATAATTTTTAACATTTTGATAACTAACTGATGAAAAAGGACTAAATTGAAAAAGGTGTACAATTTATTAATTATGGCAATTTGATGATTTAATAGCTTAATCATCACAGGAGGGAGGACTTACGTAGCAATTAAACTCTTGTTATTAAATGTTGGACGGTTTAGGGATGGAATTGGCTTAAAATGCATATTATATTAAGGGTAAACTTGTAATTTAATAAATTAGACTTAAGTAAAATAATGGTAAAAGATGATCATCTTCTTTAATGGAAATTACCACCTAAAAACCAAGTTAGAAAACCTCCATTGAAGGCTTAGAAGTTTCGGCTAGGTTAATACTTGCATGTAAGTGAGTTTTTCACTCGTTCCTTGAAATTTTTACATTTTTGATATCGTTGCAGCTAGGTCCAGCTAGCCCGTACCTTCATTTTTTAATCTGTTTGCCATTGATCAATCTTGGTTGTTTGTGATGATAATTATATATTTAAAGCTTTGATTGTGATATTTGGTTGTTTTCTGAAGTGATTTTTGTTAGATTTTGATTCAAGGATTAAATTGTTAAAATGTTAAAATTTCAAGGTTTGATAGTGAATTTGGTGTGTAATAGGGACTATTAAAGGGCCTAGAATAATCGGTTGTAATTTTATTCTTAAGAAATGGTCAATTTGATGATTTTTGAGTTAGATGACTAAATTGCAAAAGCTGTAAAAGTTTAGGGAAAATATGTAATTAATGAAAAGTTAAGGGTCATCTATATTGAATGGAATGTGAGAAATGTATGAGGTTAATATATTGTATTTAATTATTATATAGATCAAAACTTGGATAAAAATAATAATAACCGAGAAAAAGCGAAAATAGCGGATTAGTCCCTGCGTGTTGGTCGAATCGAATAGTAGGTAATTTCATAGTATTTCAATACCTAATTGAATTTCTACTTGTGTTTTTATATTATGATTCCGTAAATATTATGTTTATAGAAAATTATTGTATGATTGCACAAACGTGCCCCTATTTGTATTTCGGTACCCCTAATAGCACATACGTGCCCCTATTTGAACTTCAATACCCCTGATTGCACATACGTGACCCTGTTTGTACTTCGGTACCCCTAATTGTACATACGTGTCCCTGTTTGTACTTCAGTACCCTTAATTGCACATGCGTGCCTCTGTGTGTACTCTGATACCCCTGAACGCATTTACGTGCCTTGATTATAATTTAGTAACCCTGAATCAAATAGTATATGAACTGTGTCTAATTATATTAGATTAAATGTTATACTTTGTCTTTACTAAGTTATGTAAACTTACCGATTCTTATGGATTGTTTTGTAGATAATCGTTGCTGACATTTTGGAAGGATCAATCAATCAGCTCACACTATCCATTGAAGTTGGTAGTTTCTATATCTTTTAGGGTAGCATGTATTTATGGTTAAATATGTAGGTTTGGATACTTTGATAGTTTACCAAACTATGTCACTTGGTATTTTAACATACTTGTAAATAAGGTTCTTTTTGGAGTTATTAGAATGATATGAAAATATGACTAATTGTGGTATGTTTTGGTACATATTTGAACTAAGTTACTATACATGAAATGAAGTAATATTGATATGTTTTGATAGTTGATGTTTTGACTTAATTGTGATGTCTTTGAATGGCACATTGGTTGGTTGATTTAGGGTGTTTAAAATGGCATGTTTAAGCAGTGGTGAATGATGTTTAAGTCCTTTGGATATATGCTTAATTGGTTAGGTTGGTTAGGTGTGAATTGTTTTTGAAATGGCTTGATTTTAGGGAAATTTTGGATACATACGGCCTGGGACACGGGCTGTCAGCCGTGTGTCATCTGAGAATTTCTTAGGGTTTAAGTTAGTGAGTAACACGGCATAGCACACAGCCTAGCACACATGCGTGTGGGGCAACTCAGAGAGTTATAACGCCTGGCACACGGCCGTGTGACTCTAATTAGTGAGTTACACGGGTGAGGACACGGCCTGGGACACGGCCGTGTGACCCCTATATCCTATTTTTGTTACTTTTTCCTAAATTTTTTTGGTTTGTTTCAAATTAGTCTTGAATTGCTTCTAAACTATTTTTATGGCCTCGAGGGCTCGATTTAAGGTCAAAGTGCATGAATTGGATGGATTATGATATGTTTAGTCTATTTGAATGATATGATGTTTATTGTTCTCGATTATACAGTCGTAACCCTAATCCGGCGACGGAGACGGGTTGTAACGCCCCTTACCCGTAATCGACACCTGATCCGGGTACGAGGCATTACCGAACTTAACTTGCTCAATCATACGATATCTATCCATAAACCATTTCATGTCAAATTAAAAATTTTCATTCTAGTCCAAAATGTCGTTATTATAGGTCTACGAGACCCTAAACTCATACCCAGAATGATTCGGGACTAAACCAGAAACTTTTGAACCCTTAGACAAATTTGACATAAAACAGGGCCACACGCCCGTGTGGAAAATCCCATGCTCGTGTTCCACATCCGTGTGGATTTATTATCCAATTCGAACCTACAAGGGTTTTCACATGGCCGGGCACACACCCGTGTCTCTGGCTCGTGTCCCTCACACTGCCACGACACGCCCGTGTCTTAGCCCGTGTGCAAAAACCTAGGCATTCTGTTTATGATGTCATCACCTCACTAAGGTCACACAGCCAATGTAACACCACTCACTCGATACTGTTGCCGGAGTCGAGCACGAGGCGTTATTTAACTTAACTTACCACTTCGGGTATAAAAATAATTTATTTCATCATTCACGACAAATTTGTCCATCTGCGCAACAGTCATTAATTTAATTATAACTCGAGTTACAAAACTCGAAATTTATATCCGTAAATTTTCCCTAAAACTAGACTCATATATCTTCTCACCATAAAATTTTCAGAATTTTTGGTTTGGCTAATTAGTACAGTTTATTCATTAAAATCTCCTCTGTTTCACAGTTCAACGGTTCTGACCACTCTTCACTAAAAATCAATTTTCTCATTGTACAATTTTTATATGTTGTTCCTACTTATTTCTACTAAAATTAGACTCACTAAGAAATCTATACATATAAATTATAACTCATAATTATTTTTGTAAAAGTTTAAATGTTTTTCTAAAATCTAAACAGGGGACTTCAAATATCATTCTAACCCTGTCTTACTAAAATTCAAATATCACAGAATATAAAATTTCTTTGCTTACACTATTTCTTTCATATGAAATTAGACACAATAAGCTTTAATTTATATCTTATTCACCTTCTAATTCCATTTCTCCTATTTTTAGTAATTTTTCAAAGTTACGTCACTGCTGTTGTCCAAAAACTGTTTCATTGCAATTTTTTTTTTACTTTTTCATATTTTCTTTGTAGTAAACATCACTTAGGTATCCATACAAAATAATTCGATCCCTATACATACCATAACCTAAAAACATTTCAAAAGCATTTATGTACCAAAGTAAAGGCTTGATAGTGTGATATGAGGCTCCGACGATCTCCACTCCAAGTAAGTTCAACACACTGTAAAACAAAGAAAAAGAAAAGAACGAGTAAGCTACTAATAGCTTAGTAAGTTACATGTAAACAATAAGAACTCAAGTAATAATTAACATTTTTACATATAATTAATCAATATCCTTCTTAACAAATTCATTCACTTACACATGTACAATCTTACCAATTCACATGCACATACATTTAAATACTTAATCATTATCACGTATGCTCATTCTTTCAACTATACCTGCATACACACTTCATGTCATATTCACTTTAATTTATTATTAATCCCGTTGAACACTCGGAATATACACGGATACGTAGAGAATTAGCACATAAGTGCCACACAGATATGTAGCCAAAGCTACCACTGTAATGTAGCCGAAGCTACCACTGTAATGTAGCCGAAGCTACCACTGATCAATAACACTAGAAATGTCCACGGGCCTGCTCACACAAGCTGTCAGGTGTCTGCAACACATGCTAGATCACCCAGCACCCAGGACTCACTGTAACACTGTAACACTGGTCTCTATCACTTTACCTTCTTGCATAAGTACTTAGCCTAATCCATCAGACATCCGTATGAACTAATCCGAAATTCGGACTCAACACCCGACTCACATTGAACTCTTTTGACTTGTAAATCGCTATTGTCTTTCTGTGCCTCATAAATTTCTTGAAGGAACATTGGTCTAGCCCTCAACTCAGCTAGAATGGAACCATCATCTAACAAAGTCACCCGTTTATTTATAGCCCTCAAGGTGAATAGGGATTTCCTACTCAAAGCATCGGGGACTACATTCGCCTTTCCCGGGTGGTAGTCAATGACCAACTCATAATCTTTTATCAACTCTAACCATCTTCGTTGCCTCAAGTTCAATTCCTTTTGAGTCATCAAATACTTTAAACTTTTGTGATCAGTGAAAATCCGACATCTTTCACCATACAAATGGTGTCTCCAAATCTTCAGTGCAAAAACAATGGCAGCTAACTCTAAATCATGCGTCGGATAGTTCTTCTTGTGTGGCTTTAGCTGTCTAGAGGCGTATGCTATCACTTTACCTTCTTGCATAAGTACTTAGCCTAATCCATTCAGGGACGCATCGCTGTAAACTACAAATTCCTTCAACTTGAGGACACCAACAAATAATTTGATATCTTCATTTAGTCCGTCCTCAAACCTCTTACACATGATGGCTTCAGACGACACACACTCCTGAGCGTACTTGCTGAGTCTCACAAACTCGTGCTCGTACTCAGTCACCGTCATCTTACCTTGTTTCAGTTCCAGGAATTCCTTTCTCTTCTGATCAATAAATCTTTGACTTATGTACCTTTTCCGGAATTCTTCTTGGAAAAACTCCCATGTAATTCTTTCCCTTGGTACAACCGACACAAGGGTATTCCACCACTGATAAGCGGAATCTCTCAGAAGAGAAACCACACACTTCATGCACTCTTCAGGTCTGCACGATAATTCATCAAATACCCTGATGGTATTTTCAAGCCAGAACTCGGCTCTTTCCGGATCATCATCTTTACTAGCCCGAAATTCCTCGGCTCCTTATTTCCGGATTCTATCAACCGGAGGCTTTTCTCTTCTTACCACTTTTACCACTTGGGGAGCTACAGGGGTAGGTTGAGGGATAGGCGGGGGTAGAGAAGGTTGAGCATTAGGATTTGCTCGAATGAACTCGGTGTACCAATTGCTCATCATACGGAGAAAGACTTCTCGGGCCTCTTCTCCCTGACCCAAAGTCTCGGGTCTACTCTCTACTGGCGCGGTCCATTGCGCGGGAGTCGGCGCATTACTTGTAGCATCATCGGCTGCAGCTCGGTCAGGATCAGGATCCATTAACTATATAAAAATACAATTCAAATCGTTAGGAGTCGTCACACTATCATTACACAAGTACTCTTACGTATGGCATGTATAGCTAGACTCATACTCACGCTACGTTAGTCCGAGAATCGACTACACCGTAGCTCTGATACAACTAAATGTAACAACCCTTACCCGTGTCCGACTGTAACACCACTTACTCGAGACCGTCGCCGGATTCGAGCACGAGGCGTTATTTAACTTAACTTACCACTTCGGTATAAAAATAATTTATTTCATCATTCACGACAAATTTGTCCATCTGCGCAATAGTCATTAATTTAATTATAACTCGAATTACGAAACTCAAAATTTAGATCTGTAAATTTTTCCTGAAACTAGACTCATATATATTCTCAACATAAAATTTTAAGAATTTTTGGTTTGGTCGATTAGTACAGTTTATTCATTAAAGTCTCCCCTGTTTCACAGTTCAACGGTTCTGACCACTATTCACTAAAAATCAATTTTCTCATTGTACAATTTTTATATGTTATTCATACTTATTTCTACTGAAAGTAGACTTACTAAGGAATCTATACATATAAATTATAACTCATAATTATATTTTTACAATTTTAAATGTTTTTCTAAAGTCTAAACAGGGGACTTCAAATATCATTCTGACCCTGTCTTACTAAAATTCAAATATCACAGAATATAAAATTCCTTTGCTTACACTATTTCTTTTATATTAAATTAGACAAAATAAGCTTTAATTTATATCTTATTCAGCTTATAATTCCATTTCTCCTATTTTTAGTGATTTTTCAAAGTTACGTTACTGCTGTTTTCCAAAAACTGTTTCATTGCAAATTTTTTTTTACTTTTTCATATTTTCTTTGTAGTAAACATCACTTAGGTATCCATACAAAATAGTTCGATCCTATACATGCCATAACCTAAAAACATTTCAAAAGCATTTATATACCAAAGTAAAGGCTTGATAGTGTGATCTGAGGCTCAGACGATCTCAATCCAAGTAAGTTCAACACACTATAAAACAAAGAAAAAGAAAAGAATGAGTAAGCTACTAATAGCTTAGTAAGTTACATGTAAACAATAAGCACTCAAGTAATAATTAACATTTTTACATATAATTAATCAATATCCTTCTTAACAAATTCATTCACTTACACATGTACAATCTTACCAATTCACATGCACATACATTTAAATACTTAATCATTATCACGTATGCTCATTCTTTCAACTATACCTGCATACACACTTCATGTCATATTCACTTTAATTTATTATTAATCCCGTTGAACACTCGGAATATACACGGATACGTAGAGAATTAGCACATAAGTGCCACACTGATATGTAGTCAAGCTACCACTGTAATGTAGCCGAAGCTACCACTGTAATGTAGCCGAAGCTACCACTGATCAATAACACTGGAAATGTCCACGGGCCTGCTTACACAAGCTGTCAGGTGTCTGCAACACATGCTAGATCACCCAGCACCCATGACTCACTGTAACACTATAACACTAGTCTCTAGTGATATATCACTTGTATCCACTTCTATTCCTAAGTTCAACCGGGAATTTACTCTTAACACTTATTTTAAACACTTTATCACTTGAATAATTCATGAACAATTTTTCTTCCACATTCAATATTAATTCACAAATCAAACACAATTCACAATTTATAAAAATATATTGCTATTATTTACACATAACTTACCTCGGATGCAAAAGCGACTATTTTAAGTAAATTAGTAGATAACCTTCTCTTTTCCCGATCACCTTCACTATTCCTTCTTTCTTGATCTATATTAGCACAATTTAATACATTTTATCAACATTCCATTCAATATAATTCATACACAATGTTTTGGCAAAATTATGTTTTTGCCCCTAAAGTTTCATATATTTACACTTTTTCCCCAAAGCTCGGAAATTAAAATTTGTCCCTTATTCTTATGTTTTATGACATGCTGATTATTTTTCCCTTCTATGACAACATCAAATTCTCACTCTAACATATACTTATGAACATTAGGTATTTTTACCGATTAAGCCGTCTTACTCGTTTTCACTTAAAATCGCTAAGCAAAAGTTGTTTAACATAATTTCAAACCTCATATTCTATCATAAAACATCAAAATAAACACATTTCACCTATGGGTATATTTCCAAATATGAACCCTAGGTTAAATTATTGCTAGTATAAGCTAAATCGAGTTACCGGGACTCCAAAAACGTAAAGAACATTAAAAACGGGGCTTGGAATCACTTACTATGGAGCTTGGAAGCTTGAAACAAAACCTAGCTATGAAGAACCCTTGAAATTTCGTCCTAATGAAGAAGATGGACATATTTTGCCATCTTTTTCCTTTTTTTAATCTTTTAATTACTAGATGACTAAAATACCATTCATTAAAAACTTTGGTTATTTCTACCTATGTATGTCCATTTTTGTCCATGAAAGCCTAATGGTATAATTACCATTTAAGGACCTCTACTTCAATTATGCTCTTCAATTAAATCCTTTAACATCTAGAACTCATATTTATCAACTTTGCAATTAAGTCCTAATAGGAAAATTAGACATGCAATTCATGAAATTTTCTATCGATATTCTAACACATGCATCTAATCACTCGATAAATTATAAAAATTAATCATAATAAATTTTTATACTTTAGAATTGTGGTTTCAAAATCACTATTCCGTTTAGGCCCTATTTGGGCTATCACAAGCGATTTGGAAACCGGATACGAGGCATTACCATGCTTGACTTTGCTTGAACATGTAATTACAGGCTATAAAATTTCATTCCAACTTAAACTTTTCTTTCTTAACCATAACACACATATCCTGAGCCTACGAGACCTTAAACATACATCTGGAAGGTTTCGTAGTTCAACCGAAAAATTTTACACTCTTTGAAATTTTTTTGCCTAAACAGGGGTCACACGCCCATGTGTCTTGGGACACGTCCGTGTGGGCAGGCCGTGTGGTCACACACGCCCATGTCCCTAGCCCGTGTAGAATTTATTTTTATTTCAAACCTACAAGGGTTTTCAAACGGCCGGACACATGCTCGTGTCAATGGCCTGTGTCCTTCACACGGCCTAGACACGCCCGTGTCCTCACCCATGTGTGAAAACTAGGGGTATTCTGTTTATGACGTCAGCAACCCCTTAAAGAGCATAAGGACTAAGCACACGCCCGTGTGCTGGCCCGTGTGATGAATCGAATTCTCGCAATTGAATGCAGGGGATACACGGCCTACTAACACAATCATGTGGGTTGACCGTGTGTCACACACGGCCTAGGCACATGCCCGTGTGTCTACCCGTGTGGACAATTAGAGGCTATTTTCCAAGCCCTTTTGCCACCCTGAAACTTAAACTCATTCATTTCAGCACAAGAAACACATAATATAACAATATCAAACCATGAAAAATCCCTAAATTATCATTCATTCCATCCACATTTTACTCATTATCTTGCATGAACATTCATTTCATTATACCCATCAACCTTAGAACATGAACTTGGCAATATTGGCCAATTCATCATGGCCATTTACAAAATGAGTGTGAAACATTAATAGCCAACCCTTTGGCTTTCAAACATGACATGACACAAAACGATCAAGTTCCTATACATGCCATACTCAACATGAATTAACTTTACTATACTAAAAGAACGGTTGATAGTGTGATCCGAGCTCCGATGTTCTGTGATCCCTGAGCTAACTTAGCGAAACTACAAGGAAAAGGGAAAAGAGAGGGGTAAGCATATAGCTTAGTAAGTTTGCATGAAATTCTAAAGCAACATAATTGCTCAAACTAAATTCATCCATCTTATGAAACAATAGCAACATAAGTCTCAAATGCTTAGGCATCTTATTCGTACTTACTCACACTTATTCTTACCCATCTCATGTCACATTATGATTTTGTAACTTGTACTTATTCATGGTACTGTATCACTTAATCACATGACTTAGCACATATGCTATCATGAGCATGAACTCAAACCTTCATCGTTCTTATCATAGGTGAAACTCAAGGTCATCCATAAACAAATTTGACTCTATACCATTTTACATACTTAGCTCTTTTGCCCATGAATTAATCAAATTATTGAAGGATACTCGAACTCATCGTTCATAAAATTTGATGCCAACGCCATATCCCAGATATGGTCTTACATGGGATCACCCCTTGATCCGATGCCATATCCGGATATGGTCTTACACGGATCTTATAACTTTCGATGCTGATGCCATGTCCCAGACATGGTCTTATACGAGATCTTCCTTTGGTGCCGAGTCCATGTCCCAGACATGGTCTTACACGTGACCGTCTTTATTCAATACTAATACATGGGTAACCTCATTATTCTGAATCTTTATCCGGAATTTCACATAACTTATTTTTACCCTTTCCTCATCGAGGCCACATCACTCGATTTCCATAGCAATAACATACATTGTCATGATATTAAATAATTTCCAATATCAAACATTACGAAACTCTAACTTCATACAAACTTACCTCGATTCTCAAAATGTGTATCGATTCTCGATTTAGTCCTCGATTTTGTTCTTGCCTCGGTTTCAATCCGGGCTTCGAGTTTCTTGATCTATAATAACAATTTCACTTGTTAAATACACACATTGGCTAAATCGACTCATAATTCATATTTTGGAAAAATTACGATTTTGCCCCAAAACTTTTACATAATTACATTTTTGCCCCTAGGCTCGTAAAACGATTTTCATTCAACTTTCTTGCATTTCAAGCCTAGCCAAATCATATTATCAACTATAACAACATTCAATTTCCACTATTTCACTCATGTATGACCATTTCTACAACTTTTACAATTTGGTCCTTTTATGCATTTTCATGAAAATCACTTAGAAAAGATGTTTATCATACATCAAACTTTCATATTCTTCCATAAAACATCAATATACATGCATGTAATACATGGGTAAATTTTTAACATAAACCCTAGCTCAAAATATAGCTAAAAATAGCTAAGCCGAGCTATAAGGGTCTCAAAAATACTAAGAACATTAAAAAGCAGGGGCTAGGATGCACTTACTATCAAGCTTGAAAGTTGAAGAAACCCTAGCTATGTCTTCCTTGTGATTTTCAGCCAAGGGGAGGAAGATGAACACCATTTTGACTTATTTTCCCTTTTTAATTCTTTTATTAACCAAATGACAAAAATGCCCTTAATGATCCTTTCTTGAGATTTTTCCTTCCCATGTCCATTTTGAAATATAATGGTTTAATTACTAAATAAGGACCTCTAGAAATTTTTATAATTCTATTTCATACTTAAATCTTCTAGAATCTCATATTTTCTAATCTTTGCAATTTAGTCCTAATGGACAATTTAATCACTAATTAATAAAATTGCTTCATGAGATTTTCACACAATCATGAGATCACCTCATAAGCCTCACGGAAATAATAAAACTCATATTTATACTTTGAATTTGTGGTCTCGCACCACTATTAAAACTAGGCCCTAAGTCGGGCTACATTACATTCTTGCTTCGTGTTTTTCAAAACCCATACTTTAATTTTAGAATTTGATGGTGATTTTGAGATATGTAATTGATGAATGTTTGAGCTTTGTGAGAGTTGATGATGAAATATGAAAGATATGTGAAAGATTAACATGTTTTGTCTTTGAATTTTTTCTGAAATTGAGTAATTTGGGCTAAATTATGAAAATGAGAAATTGGAAGACTCAAATTTGAAATAAATGAAATATATGGGCTTGTATAAGCACAAGGAAAATTCGGCTAGGCATAAGTGAAGAGAAATTGTGTATTTTGTGATTTTTTCAAATAGGGACTAAAGTGTCAAAATGTGAAAATGTGAGGCTATTTTGTAAAATGCCCTAAATATGTGTGTTTGGACTAAATTGAATGAATTGGTGATTGAATGAGCTAAATTTGAATATGTACAGACCAAGAAAGGAGAGATTCGGATCGAGATCGAGTCAAAGACAAAGTGCTCGATTGATCGACTAGTCTTGGTATTTCTACGTCAGAGGTAAGTTCGGATATAATACATGTTCTTAAATTATGTTTAGATGCTATGAAATGAATAGTTATGTGATTATTAAATTAGAAATGCTATGTATGGAATCAAGTTAGGTGGCACTAAGTTTGCGTAATTAGAAAGGAGAGCAGAGATGATTAGCAGCGTGTGTGCGAAATAATAGAAGCTTGACTTTTTGATTGTACTTTGTGTGTGCGATACGAATTAATTTCGGTTTTATCTTGAGGCACTAAGTGTGCAATGTTGTTCAAGCTTGGCTATGAATTGGGCACTAAGTGTGCGATTGAGTTGAAGAGATAGTGAGCGGTGAGTAAATTTTGGTATCGAGCATTGAATAGCAAGAACATTAGTCAACTAAGTGTTAGCGAAGGTATGTTTGAACCTACGTGGTTGATGATATTGTTTAAGGTTGAATAGATGGATGTATGGGTATATGGTAGAGGATGATATTGTGTTTAGTTGTGAATCTATCTAAGTGATGGTTTATTTATGTATTGATATTGCGTTATTGAGTAATATGTATTATATTCTTGTAGCACCCCAAACCCGGTCTATGCGCTTAGAGCGAGATTTGGTTTGTCACACCAAACATACTTTCGTTTCTTTTCAAGATTTACGATAAAATAATGAGTTAAAGATGTAGTACGAGGTTTTGAAAATAATTTTAAGAATATACTTGTTTAAAACTTATCTTAAATAAAATGTTTATCGAAACTTTAAAACTTCTTAAAAGAATTTGGAGGAAAATTTTAAAGAAAATCGTCTAATTGTCAAAATATTAAATAAACGATATTTTTAGGAAAAACCAAATGATTTAACATAAACTCATAATTAAAGTCTCAAAATAAAAATTATAAAACCATCCACACGATAAAATCCATAAAACATACTTAGAGGCCTTATTACATCAACCCAATAATAGCAATTAAAATAAAAACTTAAATAAAGTCATAGTTTATAAAAAAAACCCAAATTAAGTAGTATGGGCTCCACCAAGTCATCTCCGGCCCAAGTCCACGTCAATTTCCATTACCGAAATGGTTAATAAAAATTGGGTGAGTTACAAAGAACTCAGGTGTGCAACTCACTTACCACCATTTTTAGGCGGATCGTCAAGATATCATCTTGGGCTTGAGCCCATTAACGATTTCAACCATACATTGTAAAGTAACATAATTTAAAGAAAAGAATGCATGAAATATGAATTTCCCAAACCAACCTAGTATCCATCCTTCTAACACCCCGTACCAACCAACACACTGTGGGGATCAAGTCAACCCACCCCGCCAAACACACCAATCATGGGCTTAAAGCCCTTAAATAATTTTGTAGTGCACTCACCGAACTAGATTGTGACATTGTCACCGAACTAGAGCATTTAGCGAATTTGTGGCGAGCCACCGAACTAGAGGCAATGAGCCATATTGTGGCGAGCCACCGAACTAGAGGCAATGAGCCAAATTTGTGGCAGCGGCCATTCTTCTCTTCATATAACCCACCCCATGCAATCATGCGTATATAACAAATATAATCATATAACAGATTTTCATTAATCCATATCATCGGTGGGCTTATCAATTAACCCTTCATTAGGCTCATATAAACAATTTATCAACTAGCCCATTTAGTAGTTTAGTGACTTTGGCCCATTTTAGCCCAATTTATCAAACAGTATTTTCGCCCATTTAATCGAACTAGAGTATTATCGGCCCATTTTATCGAACTAGAGTATTATCGGCCCATTTATCGAACTAGAGTATTATCGGCCCATTTTATCGAACTAGAGTATTATCGACCCATTTTATCGAACTAGAGTATTATCGGCCCATTTTATCAAACTAGAGTATTATCGTATTTTTTTCTCGGTTTTAACCGTTTTCATGCATTTACTCAAAAATATGAGTTACTACGTATTTTTCCGTTTTTACTATTTTACGATTTTATCCACGGAACTTACAACTTGATGTCCAACGAAAATGAGTGTGAAGTTACACACTGGTTATGGAGAGAACTAAACTTTCCCGCTCTTCAACACCTAAGCGTATTGTGTTAATTAAAACACTATAATCTATAATAAAACCGATCTAAATATAGCGATCTAGAAATTTACCCTCGGATTTTCGTAAGACTTCTACTTGCGATTTCTCTCGATTGATGGTTCGCTAACCGAATCGAATCCACGAACAAATAATGGTTGGGAGAGTGCGAGCGACTTGAGCAGTTGATTTTCCTCGGTTGAGCGTCCCAGCAACGGTGGAAAATCTCGGTTCCCGAAATAGTCCTTTGCTTGTACTTAGGGAATAACGCAGAACCTCCCTTCTTCCGAAGGCTAAACACGCCCGTTTCTTCCTATGTTGAATGTCTTCAAAGGCAAAGAACATTAATCTAATGATATCGAAAAATTTCTAAAGTTTAAAAGATGTGATTTCCTTACCACGAGAATCGATTCCTATGCTTTGTCACCCACCACTTCTTGATTCCAACTTTCCGTTATCGCACTAAAGTTTAACAAAATAAGCGTTAATAAAATAAGCGTTTATTTTGATCCAAATAATGCCTTCAAGCCAACATTAATATTAGGCACTAACCACTAATAACTAATCGAAACAAAAAGAACTCTTACCTATATTCCACGTCGAAAAGAAAGGATTTGAGAATAGTATGGTTTTAAGGAGGATTCGGCTATGAAAGATTAAAGAGAAAGGAAATAATTTGGCTTATGAACACCTTAGCATTCGGCCATGAGAGAAATATTGGAAGAAATATTGATTGATAAGGAATAAAAATAAGAAAATGGAGATGATGATGAATTCGGTTTTCAAAGAAAATAAAGAGAAAGAAAGAGAGGAGATTAGAATCAAGACACATTCGGCAATGAAGAAAAGAGAAAAAAGAAAGAATGGTCATTTGATGTAGGTGATTTGGCACTCAAATGAAATAAGGCACAAAAGAATACCAATTGATGTGCAAAAATGACCAAATGGTCAAAAACTTTAGGACTTACCAATGCTCAAATTCGGCAAAAAGGGAGAAAAGGTTGAGAGAGTTTTCAAAACTTGCACAAACTAACAAAAATGACCAAAACAAGACTAAAATTCCTAGCCAAAACTATCACCAAAATTCGGCTCCCCCCTATAGCCATATTGCCGTCCAAGTACATGGTCTTTAGGCCAAGATATTGTTTCCAAAAATTCTTCCTTGATTCATGCCTCATATCTTCACATTTTCCTTATTCTTTTGATACCCTTCCTTAAGTTCAAAATTTCCTTATTCCCTTGATATTTTAACCAAAAATAACAAGTCAACACCTTCCATAAAAGCTCTTGGCCGACACTTGCTATATTGGTGCATAAAAATTCAAAATAAAATTCACCTAGATGCTAAACATGGGATTCGAACCTTCAACCTCATGCACAAGCTCATGCGCCATCACCACTTGTCCAATAATTCATCTTATGCCTCATTTTGACACTTAAATTAATTTATGTGTCAAAGCCATAATCCACTTCCATAAATAATTTCTTAAAATTAATAATATTCCTTCTAAAAAATTTTAAACCCTTCTTGAGGACTATACTAACCACGAAAATAAATCGAGAAAATTTTACTTTCTAGAATAATTACTCAAAGCACACATAGAAAATAAATTACTCAAATTTTCGAGTGTTACAACTCTACCCCTAAAAGAAAATTTCGTCCTCGAAATTTACAGGCTGAAAAAGGTGAGGTATTGTTGCCGAATTGCATCCTCGAGGCTCCCATGTAGCTTCCTCCACTCAGTGGTTCACGCCACAACACTTTGACCAACGCGCAGTCTTCTTTCTTAGCACCTTCACGTCTCGGTCTAAGATTTCCACTTTAGTTCCTCCTCAAAAGACAAATCCAAATTCAACTCCACTTCTTCTACCAGGTACTGTATGCGAAGGATCCGATCTATAAGCGCCTCAACATGGACACGTGGAAAACATTATGAATTTGGCTCAATTCGGAGGTAACTCAATCGATAGAGCCACTTGGACCAACTCGTTTCACCACACGATATGGTCCAATGTATCTAGGACTCAACTTGCCCTTCTTCCCGAATCTGAATATCTTCTTCCAAGGTGAGACCTTGGAAGACTTGATCTCCTACGGCATACTCGATCTCTTTCGCTTGGATCCGCGATCGACTTACATCTATCCGAAGCTTCCTTTAACTTAGTGCGAATAACTTTCACTTTTTCTTCCGTTTGAAATCATCTCGGTCCTAACAATGCCGATCACCCAACTCGGTCCAACAAATAGGAGAAACGACACCTCACGACCATACAATGCCTCGTAGGGTGCCATCTGAATGCTAGGCGGTAGGCATTTGTTGTTTGTCATGCAAAATTCCGCTAACGGTGAAAATCCTCCCAACTACCTTTGAAGTCGATTACACATCCCATAACATGTCTTCAGAATCTGAATCACTCTCTCCGACTGACCATCGACTGAGGATGAAAAGCCGTACTAAAATTAAGCTTTGTACCCAAGGCTTCATGCAAAGCTTTCCAAAATCGAGATGTAAACCTAGGATCCTATCCGATATAATCGATCTGGTACCCCATGCAACCTCACGATTTGGATACATACGACTTAACCAACCGCAGCGAGTAGTTAAATGCGCCTTTGGTAGAAAATGGCGATCTTAAATCGGGCGATCAACAATTACCCAAGCAAATTTTTCTTAGTAGGTGTTAAAGGTAACCCACTAACAAAATCCATTGTTATCAGCTCCCATTTCCAAAGAGGAATCTTAGCTGGTTGCAAAAGACACGTGGCAATTGATGCTCGCTTTCACTTGGCGACAAGTTAAGCATTTTCCCACAAATTACGAAATCTCCGTTTCAATCCAGGCCACCAAAACCGCTCACGAAGATCGATACATCTTATTTCCTCAAGGTGCATAGCATAAGGGCTACTATGCGCCTCCCTCAAAATCATTTGCCTCGAGATCTGAATCCTTGAGCATCTGGACCCTTTCACGAAAACACAATACACCTTCTGAATTTATTCCAAAATCCTCAATTTCACCATTTTCCACTTGCTGAAATAAAAGTCTCAACTTCTCATCTAAAATCTGTTTTTCCTTAATTTGTTCCAACCACATAGGCTTCACTTGAAATTCCGCTATCAAACTACCATCCTCATACAAACTCAAATGGGCAAACATAGCTCTCCAAATCGAGATACCACCTTACGACTTAATGCGTCAGCCACTACATTAGCCTTTCGAGGATGATACTCAATAGAGAAATCATAGTCCTTTAACAGCTCCACCCATCTTCGTTGTCTCAAGTTTAACTCCTTCTGAGTAAGAAGATACCTAAGACTCTTGTGATCCGTAAAGATGATAGACTTTTCACCATAGAGGTAGTGCCTCCAAATCTTTAAGGCAAACACCACTGCTGCTAACTCCAAATCATGAGTAGGGTAGTTCACTTGAGTGCGGTCTCAATTGTGAAAGCTTAAGCTACAACTTTCCCACTTTGCATCAATCGCGGCCCTAAACCCGTATGTGACGCATCACAAAAAGCGTAAACTCCTTCCGACCTCGAGGTTGAATCAATCGGCGCGCCGTTAAAACCTTCTTGATCGCTCGAAACTTTCTTGCTGCTTATCGGTCCATATAAACAACACTCCTTCCGCAAAAGCTTAGTTAGAGGTGCAGCAATCAATGAGAATCCTCAACAAAGCGTCTATAATATCCAGTAAACCCAAGAAACTCGAGATCTCAGACTCACAGACTTCGGTGGTTTCCAATCTATCTACCGCTCAATCTTGAGGATCCACCCTTATTCCTTGGTGATACCACATGACCCAAGAAAGTCACTTCTCTTAACCAAAATTCACATTTCTTTGAATTTGGCATACAATGATTATCTCGAAGCACTTGCAATACAATCCGCAAATCGAGTCATGTTCTTCTTCGCTCCTCGAATAAACGAGAATGTCATCTATGAATACCACCACAAAAGCTGATCTAAGAATGGTTGAAAGACCCGGTTCATCATATCCATAAATGCAACTTGGTGCATTGGTCAACAAAGCGGCATCACTAAAACTCATAGTGTCCGTAGCGGGTTGGAGCGTTGTCTTGTGAATATCACTTCTTTCACCTTAAAGTGGTGGTAACCCGACCTTAAATCAATCTTGGAGAAAGCGAGCTCCTTCAATTGATCAAGCGAGTGCGTCAATCCTCGTGAGAGAGTGCGATTCTTGATCGTCGGCTTATTCAATTGCCTATAGTCAATACACATACGCATTGACCCATCCTTCTTCTTAACAAACAAAGCCGGGTGCTCCCCGAGAGACACACTCGGTCGAATAAAACCCCGATCTAGCGGTTCTTGAATTTGGGCTTTAAGCTCCGACAACTCCTTCGGTGCCATTCTATAAGGAGCAATGGACACTGGAGGCGATTTAGGGCAAAAGCTCAATACCAAATTCCACTTCCCCGATGCGGAGGTACACCAGGAAGTTCTTGGGGAAAAACATCGAGGGAACTCCTTCACCGTTCTCACATCTTCCACCAACGGCTTTTTGGCATCTAAAGCACAAATAAATGCTAAAAATGCTCCGTATCCTTTTCGCACTAACTTCTCCGCCTTCAACGCAGAAATCATGTTTGCCAAGTAATTTCTCCGCTCGCCTATCATAACTATCTCCTTATCCTCCACATTTCTTATCGACATACACTTTTAAAAGACAGTCCAATTTCGCGGTGCTTAACCAACAATCCATGCCCGAATAATAATATCGAATTCGCCAAAAGCGATTCCATCAAATTTGCGAGAATGTTTCTCCTTGAATTACTAAGGGCACGTCTCTAAACAATTTATTAACCAACACCGTATCCTAAGGGACTAATCACCCTCATCTCTTTATCGGAAATTTGAGTCTAATTTCAAGTTTCGATTATGGTGCTAGCAGTATGCGAATGAGTAGAACCAATATCTATCAAGGCAATAACGGGTACATCGAAATGAAGAAACGTGCAGTTATCACATCAGGTGCATTGCCATCCTCACGGCGTCGACGCATACACCAATCCTGGTGTCTTGCATCGCGTTGCCCCTAGGACCATTGCCTCGACCAGCGCACCTTGACCACGTCCAGCCCCATTACCACCACGACACGGTCCTCGACCTCTCGGTGGTTCTTTGAACTCCTCTTGCGGTGGTACATCAGATGCCACGAACTTCTTGAGTTGTATCCATGCGTCGAGGGCAACTCCTATATTGATGCTCGTCGATCCACATTTATAGCAAGCACCCGT
Organism: Gossypium sturtianum; assembly: GCA_025698515.1. Taxonomy (NCBI): domain Eukaryota; kingdom Viridiplantae; phylum Streptophyta; class Magnoliopsida; order Malvales; family Malvaceae; genus Gossypium; species Gossypium sturtianum. The sequence goes on along the minus strand of CM046945.1, from coordinate 95,742,250 downwards.
TTTCCTCCAACATTCTCGGAATGTCTTTTCCCACATTCAGCACAATCCAGGCTACGATTATGACTCTTGGTGCTCTTCCTTGGTAGGTTCCTCATTAAAGGGCCTCTTGAGAATCTTCTCGAAGAACCCGAATGCTTGAGATCTTTCTTGCCTCGAATTTGCTCCAGATTTTGGCGTTAGAGTTCTTAGCCTCTTGGCTATCTTGGCCTTCTCCACAAGGCGGCAAAAGTTCTAACTTGTTGTGGGGCTATCGGAGACCCGCCTTTCGTCTTTCAAGCCCGAGTCCTCGAAGCGCACACTGCGCTCATGGTCCGTTGCCACTATCGTTCGAGCATAGCGACTCAAGCGTAAGAACTTCGACCTCATATCTTTGCCACCGTCTTATTTCCTTGCACGGGTTCAAGAATTCCTTCCTTCGGGCATCCACATAGCTTGTTCCCACATATTTCCCTTGAAAGGAAGCCTTAAGAACTCCCAATTAACCAAAGCGACATCGGTGCCATCTCGGATAGTAAGCCACCATTGGTAAGCTTCGTCTCTCAACAAAGATACCGCTCCTCTTAACTTTTGTTCCACGGTGCACTCAAGATCGTCCATAATTAGCTCTCTTGCCTCAAGCCAATATTCAGCGACATTGGGAGCTACACGAGACACCTCACGAAAACCTCGGCTCCACTTTGGATTTGATCGCTCCGATGTCGAACCACGGCGGTTGGTCGATTACGGATCCAGCGACCCTTTCAAGTACTCGCGGCATTGCTCGTGTCACGGCATTATCCTCTTCCATATGGTGCGTGCGATCCGTCTCACTCTCGAGTGGCGCGAGTGCATCCATTTCCGACATATGACCGGCACATCGATTGCGCCCTAACACCTCGTCCTCTACCACGGCCACGCCTACGCGTCCACGACCACGTCCTCTAGTGCTCATGGCGACTAATTTGATTTAATCGATTTAAGAGTTTTATGAATCGAATAATATTTCAATTGTTTATTAACGATATCTTATGATATGAAAGAGATAGAGTGTTTTCGCATCAATATCCTATTGTCTCAATCTCTACGGTTTTAACACCTAAAACTAGAAGTTCTAGAGTGTTTCTTATAATCATATCACAATGATAATAAACATACGATATCTGAGATACTTACTTGACTTGGCGCGGGATGTTCATGGTGCCATACTACCTTTAATCAAAACTCTAGAAATTATTTTCAAACAAATTTCTTTATTGAACCCAAACCACAGTAGAGTTTTGGCGGGCTCGATACCACTAAATGTAGCACCCCAAACCCGGTCTATGCGCTTAGAGCGAGATTTGGTTTGTCACACCAAACATACTTTAGTTTCTTTTCAAGATTTGATAAAATAATGAGTTAAAGATGTAGTCACGAGGTTTTGAAAATAATTTTAAGAATATACTTGTTTAAAACTTATCTTAAATAAAATGTTTATCGAAACTTTAAAACTTCTTAAAAGAATTTGGAGGAAAATTTTAAAGAAAATCGTCTAATTGTCAAAATATTAAATAAACGATATTTTTAGGAAAAACCAAATGATTTAACATAAACTCATAATTAAAGTCTCAAAATAAAAATTATAAAACCATCCACACGATAAAATCCATAAAACATACTTAGAGGCCTTATTACATCAACCCAATAATAGCAATTAAAATAAAAACTTAAATAAAGTCATAGTTTATAAAAAAACCCAAATTCGTAGTATGGGCTCCACCAAGTCATCTCAGGCCCAAGTCCACGTCAATTTCCATTACGAAATGGTTAATAAAAATTGGGTGAGTTACAAAGAACTCGATGTGCAACTCACTTACCACCATTTTTAGGCGGATCGTCAAGATATCATCTTTGGGCTTGAGCCCATTATGATTTCAACCATACATTGTAAAGTAACATAATTTAAAGAAAAGAATGCATGAAATATGAATTTCCCAAACCAACCTAGTATCCATCCGCTAACACCCCGTACCAACCAACACACAGTGGGGATCAAGTCAACCCACCCGCCAAACACACCAATCATGGGCTTAAAGCCCTTAAATAATTTTGTAGTGCACTCTGAACTAGATTGTGACATTGTCACCGAACTAGAGGCATTTAGCCGAATTTGTGGCGTGAGCCACCGAGACTAGAGGCAATGAGCCATATTGTGGCGAGCCACTGAACTAGAGCAATGAGCCAAATTTGTGGCAAATGCCATTCTTCTCTTCATATAACCCACCCCATGCAATCATGCGTATATAAAAATATAATCATATAACAGATTTTCATTAATCCATATCATCGGTGGGCTTATCAATTAACCCTTCATTAGGCTCATATAAACAATTTATCAACTAGCCCATTTAGTAGTTTAGTGACTTTGGCCCATTTTAGCCCAATTTATCGAAACAGAGTATTTTGGCCCATTTAATCGAACTAGAGTATTATCGGCCCATTTTATCGAACTAGAGTATTATCGGCCCATTTTATCGAACTAGAGTATTATCATTATTTTATCGAACTAGGTATTATCGACCCATTTTATCGAACTAGAGTATTATCATTACATTTTATCAAACTAGAGTATTATCGTATTTTTTTCTCGGTTTTAACTTAGTTTTCATACATTACTCAAAAATATGAGTTACTACGTATTTTCCGTTTTTACTATTTTCTGATTTTATCACGGAACTTACAACTTGATGTCCAACGAAAATGAGTGTGAAGTTACACACCTAGTTATGGAGAGAACTAAACTTTCCCGCTCTTCAACACCTATCGTATTGTGTTAATTAAAACACTATAATCTATAATAAAACCGATCTAAATATAGCGATCTAGAAATTTACCTCGGATTTTAGTAAGACTTCTACTTGCGATTTCTCTCCGATTGATGGTTACGCTAACGAATCGAATCCACGAACAAATAATGGTTGAGAGTGCGAGCGACTTGAGCAGATTGATTTTCCTCGGTTGAGCGTCCCAGCAACGGTGGAAAATCTCAGTTCGAAATAGTCCTTTGCTTGTACTTAGGGAATAACGTAACCTCCCTTCTTCAGAAGGCTAAACACGCCGCGTTTCTTCCCTATGTTGAATGTCTTCAAAGGCAAAGAACATTAATCTAATGATATCGAAAAATTTCTAAAGTTTAAAAGATGTGATTTCCTTACCACGAGAATCGATTCCTATGCTTTGTCACCCACCACTTCTTGATTCCAACTTTCCGTTATCGCACTAAAGTTTAACAAAATAAGCGTTAATAAAATAAGCGTTTATTTTGATCCAAATAATGCCTTCAAGCCAACATTAATATTACGGCACTAACCACTAATAACTAATCGAAACAAAAGAACTCTTACCTATATTCCACGTCGAAAAGAAAGGATTTGAGAATAGTATGGTTTTAAGGAGGATTGGCTATGAAAGATTAAAGAAAAGGGGAAATAATTTGGCTTATGAACACCTTAGCATTCGGCCATGAGAGAAATATTGGAGAGAAATATTGATTGATAAGGAATAAAAATAAGAAAATGGAGATGATGATGAATTCGGTTTTCAAAGAAAATAAAAGAGAAAGAAAGAGAGAGATTAGAATCAAGACACATTCGGCAATGAAGAAAAGAGAGAAAAGAAAGGAATGGTCATTTGATGTAGGTGATTTGGCACTCAAATGAAATAAGGCACAAAGAATACCAATTGATGTGCAAAAAATGACCAAATGGTCAAAAACTTTAGGACTTACCAATGCTCAAATTCGGCAAAAGGGAAAAAGGTTGAGAGAGTTTTCAAAACTTGCACAAACTAACAAAAATGACCAAAACAAGACTAAAATTCCTAGCCAAAACTATCACCAAAATTCGGCTCCCCTATAGCCATATTGCCGTCCAAGTACACATGGTCTTTAGGCCAAGATATTGTTTCAAAAAATTCTTCCTTGATTCATGCCTCATATCTTCACATTTTCCTTATTCTTTTGATACCCTTCCTTAAGTTCAAAATTTCCTTATTCCCTTGATATTTTAACCAAAAATAACAAGTCAACACCTTCCATAAAAGCTCTTGCTGACACTTGCTATATTGGTGCATAAAATTCAAAATAAAATTCACCTAGATGCTAAACATGGGATTCGAACCTTCAACCTCATGCACAAGCTCATGCGCCATCACCACTTGTCCAATAATTCATCTTATGCCTCATTTTGACACTTAAATTAATTTATGTGTCAAAGCCATAATCCACTTCCATAAATAATTTCTTAAAATTAATAATATTCCTTCTAAAAAAATTTTAAACCCTTCTTGAGGACTATACTAACCACGAAAATAAATCGAAAAATTTTACTTTCTAGAATAATTACTCAAAAGCACACATAGAAAATAAATTACTCAAATTTTCAGGGTGTTACAATTACGAACTTACTAAGATCTTAAAACTTCTTTGTGCGAAGTTTTCTCTATTTTACTGATGTCTTTAAAGCTAGCTCGGATCGAGGGATCGTCGACTCAATCACACTCTGGCTATCTATTTTGGTACTTTTGAAAGATGTATATATTTATAAAAACATTAATTCACAATTCAAATACAATTCACAATTTATAAAAAATATATTGCTATTATTTACACATAACTTACCTCGGATGCAAAACGACTATTTTCGTAAATTAGTCGATAACCTTACTTTTTCACTGATCACTTTCACTATTCATTCTTTCTTTATCTATATTAACACAATTTAATACATTTTATCAACATTCCATTCAAATACAATTCATACACAATATTTTGGCAAAATTACGTTTTGCCCTAAAGTTTCATATATTTACACTTTTGCCTTTAAAGCTCGAAAATTAAACTTTGTCCTTATTCTTATGTTTTATGACATGCTGATTATTTTTCCCTTCTATGACAACATCAAATTCTCACTCTAACATATACTTATGAACATTAGGTATTTTTACAGGATTAAGTAAAGTTTTACTCGTTTTCACTTAAAATCGTTTAGCAAAAGTTGTTTAACATAATTTAGGACTTCATATTATATCATAAAACATCAAAATAAACACATTTCACCTATGGGTATTTTTCCAAATATGAACCCTAGGTTAATTTATTGCTAGTATAAGCTAAATCAAATTCTGAGACTCCAAAACGTAAAGAACATTAAAAAGCGGGGCTTGGAATCACTTACTATGGAGCTTGGAAGCTTGAAACAAACCCTAGCTATGGAGAACCCTTGAAATTTCGTCCTAATGAAGAAGATGGACATATTTTTCCATCTTTTTCCTTTTTAATCTTTTAATTACTAGATGACTAAAATACCCTTCATTAAAAACTTTGGTTATTTCTACCTATGTATGTCCATTTTGTCCATGAAAGCTAATGGTATAATTACCATTTAAGGACCTCTACTTCAATTATGCTCTTCAATTAAATCCTTTAACATCTAGAACTCATATTTATCAACTTTTGCAATTAAGTCGTAATAAATTAGACATGCAATCAATAAAATTTCTTATCGATACTCTAGCACATGCATCTAATCACTCGATAAATTATAAAAATTAATCAGAATAAATTTTTCTACTTGAGAATTTTGGTTTCAAAACCACTATTCCGTTTAGGCCCTATTTAAGGCTATCACGCCAAGGCACTGCGCCCGTGTCCTTTGACCTTGTGTCGATTAAATTCCTAATTTGGTCTGAGACTTCACACAGTGGGAGTACATGCAGTGTCTTAGGCCGTGTCTCCCACCACGATCGAGACTCACGGCGTAGTGTCTCTACACAATGTGTTTACTATTGAGCATCTTGACTTGCAAACCCTAGCATGCAAGGGGGACACATGGCCTATCAACACACCCATGGGGTTGTGTAGTGTGTCACACAGCCTAGACACTGCGCCGTGTGTGTCTACAATGTGTGGACATTTGTAAGGCTATCTACCAAGCCAAATGCCACCTTGCAAAGCAACCATACTTATACCAATTCAATTCAACACATATTATGACCATATGGCACCTCTAGAACTCATCAAGACATCCACACAAGCATACACTTCATGAAATTCATCATCATTGAATATATGAACATGTCAAGTATAAGCCAATTTCCATGACCATTTACAAAATGAATTAAACAACATTAATAGCCAACACTTTGGCTAACAAATATGACATAACAAAATGACCAAGTCCTACATCCCATACTCAAAAAATAAGTCTAACTTTGCTATACCAAAGAGAAGTCGATAGTGTGATTCCAAACTCCAGACGTCCCACGATCCCAGAGTTAGTTTGGCAACACTACGAGGAAAAGGAAATGAGAGGGTAAGCATAAAGCTTAGTAAGTTTGCATGAATAAACAACAACATAAAGGCTCATAATCCCATCCTTCCATTGTATTGAACAAACACAAGTCTCAAGCATATTACCATAACTTGCTCATGCTTACTCTTACCATTTACATATCATGTCTCATATCGTAAAATTTCTCATGAATTACTCACATGCACCGTATCACTTCACCACATAACTTTAGTTGTAACACCCCAAACAAGATCTATCGTTAAGACCAGTTTGACATGTCACACTGAAATGAACATACGTAAAAAGTCTTTTAAAGATTTAAAGAAAAGCGGGTTTTAAAAAAAAACTTTTGGCGTGGAGTTTATTGAAAAGGAGTTGATTGGTAAATCTAATAATTTAAGGCGTAAGATTTATAAATTGAAAACTTAGAAAAATTTATTTAATATTAGAAATTTAAAAAAGAGTTCGAAAGAAATTTTGAAAAACAAAGATTTTAAAAGAATTATTCTGAGAAAATTTAGAGTTAAAAATATTTAAGAATGAAACCTTTTATACGTATATTTGAGAAAGCGTTTATTTCTATTTTGAAGAAATTAATTACGCTTAAGTATTTAAATCATAGTTATAAAATCCATCCACAAGTAAAACATCCATAAAAATTTAACAGGAGGGCCTTATTACAACATAACTTAAATAGCAAATAATAAAAAGTACTTAAGAAATCGACATTTAAATAACCCATTATTAAGTAGTATGGCCCCCACCGAGTTGTCCACGGCTCAAGTCTCAAAATCATTTGATCATTACACAGAGTAAGGAAAAAGCAGGTGAGTTACTTAGAACTTCGATGTGTAAAACACTTACCATGATCCACGGGCCAAAATCCAATTTAGCATTTATTGGGCCAAAGCCCAATACAAATATAACAAAATAACATGTATTAAATGAATGTAATATGCAATTCCCAAACCAAACCTAATTTCCATCAGCTACACACCACCCGTACCAACATTTTGCCTTTGGGGAGCTTTAGTCACCCACCATGTAACACACCAAAATAGGCATTAAGCGTTTATCAATTTGTGGACAAGCCACCATGATTCTGAGTTTACATGGCATTTGCCATTTTCCCGGTTTGTGGCGAGCCACAAGAATTTTAACCAGCAAAGCTATCGAACTTCTCTTCGTCAATATCCCAACCCATGCAAATCATGTATATAATATGCATATTCATTTACAACAATCCATTCATATAATTATTCACGAACAATATGGCCCATTACAAAATTTTCCAATCAGCCCATATCACCTTTTTGGCCCATATACCAAATATCACATTTGGCCCATATATCAAATATCACATTTGGCCCATATATCAAATATCACATTGGCCCATTAAAGGGTAATCTCGTAATTTTACGGTCTTAATACCAATTTCATAGTCATTACCATTTTAGTAATAATTATGCCATTTTAACAGATGTCACTAACATGCGATTTAATCAAGCGATTAACACGATATAATTATCTAACCCATGGAATACGGTGTGAGATTACACACTAATTACGGTAAGCACTACACTTTCACGATCGTTGACACCTAAAAATATTTTTAGCAGCTCGATTAGAACATTAACATTTATAGTAAATCTATTCTAAGATAAGCGGTCTAGGATTTTTACCCTCGGAATCGCGAATAACTATGATTTATCGATTTTCCCGGGTTGACGGTCCACAACCCGTTGGAAAATCCCGAATAGCTAATAGCTCGGAAGCGCAAACAACCTCGAATAGTTGATTCTCACCGGATGAGGTCCACAACCAGTGGAAAATCCGGATTGCCCGAAAGCGACCCGCCGTTTGAATCTAGAGGATCGCCAAATCCGCTCCTTTTTAGATCACTATTCACCACTCCTTTTGATTCGATCTTGTTTGCCTCCATTGACAATTAAATATTAGTCCAAACTAATATTTCGTAATTAAAACGATTGGTCTTATGGGCAAAGTCGGCTTACCACAAAATCCTTACGTTCACGGGATGAAAATCGACGATAGAGTCCTCTAAGATAAAAATTGGTTAATCACCTATCTTTAATAAGTAATATGGAATCCTTGAAAGAAATCCTTACCTTAGATTTTGGACCAAATCCTAATGATAACCACGATGACTTGGACACTCCAAGTTTGACCTTCCACTAAATTTCTATGATAGAAAATGAGATTCGAATAAGATATGGTATGATGATGGTCTCGATCCAAAAAGGCCATCCACAACAAAGTATAGATTCGGCACAATGGATAAGGTGAAATGAAAATACCAAAATGTTGAAACTAGCCACTTACCAGATTGATCAAAGTGAGAGTAGAAAGAAATGATTGAGAAGGAGATATGTGTGTGTAAAAGATTGACTATAGTGAAAAATTGGAGAGGATGATGCTTAATGACATTCGGCCATGGTGAATATTAAGGAGGAATGATGTTTGAGAGATTTTTGCAAGAAGAAAAAGAAGAAGAAAGGTATAAGAAAATAAGGTGTTTAGGTTTGGGTTCTTTTCAAGAATGGAAGATGAACAAAGAAGAAACTTTTAGACTAGTGTGCATTCGACAAAGAAGAAAAGGAGAGAAAAGAAAAATGGCCCTTCAAGGTTATGTGGTTTGGCACAAAAGAGAAAAATGGTTTGGAGAGAATGAACAAATAAGACCGAAAATGGTCAAAAAAAAATAAAATGGCCAAAAGAAAGCAAATGTTTACCTATTGCTCAAGGTACATTGGCTAGGAGAGGAAATTAGAGAAAATTATAGAAAATAAAAGCTATTGACAACACCAAAAGCCAAAATGAAAAAGTGACAAACTAGCACCTAAACCTTTCCAAAAGCCAACAAAAATTAGGCCACCCCCCTAGCCCCTAAAATCATCCAAGTACATGGCCAAATGGTCAAAGTTTAGCCACCCCAAACTTTCAAAACATTTTCCTTGCTATAAGCCTTGTGTTCCCCTACATGCCTTTCCTAAGTTCAATCTTGCCTTTTCTAAAGTCCAACTTACAATAAGTTCAATGCTTGGCCGACACTTATAAGGAAAGAAAGCAAAAAATAAAATTCACACATGCACACAATGGGATTGAACTCCTTCCCTCAAGGTAACACACATGGCACCATATCCCCTTTACTAATTGCTCAATTATGCTAACTTTTTACCACCTAATTACCTTAAGCTTTAAGGTCACTTATTCCATTTCCTTAAAGTACTAAATACCAAAAATTATTCCAAATCCAAAATAAATCCAGAGCCTTCTAGGGACTAAATAAACGCACACATTGGATAATTAAACTAGTTTAGTACCAAAATAATGTAACATATAAAAACTCAAATTTTAGGATGTTACAATTCTACCCACAAAAAAATTTAGTCCTCGAAATTTACAGTTAAAAGGAGTGAGAGGTATTGTTTGTCAAATTGCATCCTCGGGCTCCCCATAAGCTTCCTCTCACTCGTGATTTCGCCATAGAACCTTAACCAATAAATCATGACTTCTTTCTTAGCACCTTAATATCTCGATCTAAAATTTTCACTGGTTCTTCCTCGAGCGACAAGTCAAGCCTTAACTCAACTTCCTCTCTTTGGTACTATGTGAGACGGATCCGATCGATAACGCCTCAACATAGAGACATGGAAAACACTATGAATATGACTCAACTCGGAGGTAATTCAGGTGATAAGCCACTGGTCCTACCGCCTTCAACACGATACGGTCAGATGAACCTAGGGCTCAACTTGCCCTTCCTTCCAAATCTGAAGATCGTCTTCCAAGGTGAGACCTTTAGAAAGACTGATCTCCCACACGCAAACTCAATATCCTTACGCTTGGATCCGCATATGATTTACTGTCTGTCCAAGCTTCCTTTAACCTTGTCAGAATTACTTTTACCTTTTCCTCTGTCTGCGATATCAATTCGGGACCCAATAACCTGTCGTTCCCCAATTCAGGTCCAACAAGTAGGAGTCACGACACCTCACGACCGTCACAATGCCTCGTAGGGTGCCATCCGGATCTTTGGATTGATAGCTATTGCTATCATCAAAACTCATGTGATGAAAATCCTCCCAACTACCTCTGAAGTCAATCACACAGCAACCCGTAACATGTCTTCCAAAATCACGAATTACTCTTTCAGTGACCATCATTTGAGGATGAAAAGCCGTCTTTGAAATTTAACTTTGTTCCCAAAGCTTCATGCAAAGCTTTCCAAAGCAGTGATGTAAACCTAGGGTCCTGTCAAAATAATGAACAACTGGTACCCCATGTAACCTCACGATCTCACTTCTACACAACTTGGCCAACAAAGTACTGCAGAAATTAAATGCGACAGGTGAAAATGGCGATCTTTGTCAATCGATCCACTATTACCTAGACGAGAATCTTTCTTAGTAGGCGATAAGGGTAACCCACTAACAAAGTCGATCGTTATCGTTTCCATTTCCATAATGGAATCTTCACGGTTGTAGCAATCCCGAAGCGGCAATTGATGTTACTGTCTTCACTTGTTGACAAGTCAAGCACTTACCCACGAAATCAATAACCTCCCGCTCAACCTTGGCCACCAATCTTCATTCACGGAGGACTCGATACATCTTATTTCCGGGGTACATAGCATAGGGGCTATTATGCGCCTCTTGCGAAATCATTAGTCTCAAATCAGAATCCTTGGGCATACAAATTCTTACTTTGAAAACACGATTACTCCATCCTTATTCAATCCAAAATCCCTATTACACCACTTTCAACTTGTTGAATTAAGGGACCCAACTTTTACCGTCGATAAGCGCTTCTCCTTGATCTATTCTAACTACATAGGCTTCACTGAAGTTCCGCTAGTAAGCGCCATCTTCATACAAACTAAGATGAGCAAACATTGCTCTCCTGCTCTGATATCACCTTACGACTGCTGCGTGCGCCACCACGTTAGCCTTTCCGAGGATGATACTCGATTGAGAAGTCATAATCCTTCAACGACTCTATCCATCTCCGTTGTCTTAAGTTCAACTCCTTTTGGGTAAGGAGGTACTTGGACTTTATGATCGTATAAATGATCGACTTCTCACGTCACAGGTAGTGCCTCCAAATCTTCAAAGCAAAAACCACCATGACCAACTCCAAATCATGAGTAGGATAATTGATTCGTCGCGGCCTTAATTGACAAGATGCATAAGCCACCACTTTACCACCTTGCATCAACACATCCCAAGCGTGTGTGATGCATCGCATGATAAACAATAAAGCGCTTTCCGACCTCGGGTTGAATCAATACGGTAACTTACAGCCGAATCTTCTTCAATTTCTCAAAACTCTCTTGTTCTTGATCGACCACACAAATGGTACTCCGCTTGTACCTTGATTTAGTTAAAGGTCTTGCAATCAATGAAAACCCCTCAGCAAACGCTGTAGTAACCCGATAACCCTAGGAAACTTGAATTTTAGCCGCGACTTGGTGGTTTCTAATCCAACACGACCTCTACCTTAGAGATCAACTCACGATTCCTTGATCGACACAACATGTCCTAAGAAAGTCACTTCCTTGTTCCAAAAATTCACACTTCTGAATTTGGAAAAAAGTTGCTTTTCCCCCGATATTTGTAATACTATCATGAGATGTGAATCATGCTCTTCTTCATTCTTCAAATATACCAAGATGTCATCTATGAACACCACCACAGCCCAGGTCTAAATAGGGTTGGAAGACTCGGTTCATCATGTCCATAAATGCGGTGGTGCATTGGTCAACCTAAGCGGCATCACCAAGAACTCGTAGTGTCCATAACAAGTTCGAAATCTTTGTCTTATAAATATCTGCCTCCTTGACCTTAAAGTTGGTGATAACAGATCTCAAATCTATTTTGAGAAAATCGAAGCTCTCTCGTAGTTGATCGAGCGGTCATCGATTCTCATTAACGGATACCTATTCTTGATCGTCAACTTATTCAAGCGCCTATAATCGATGCACATACGCATCGACCCATCCTTCTTCTTGACAAACAAGGCCGGGTGCTCCCCACGGTGACACACTCGGTCGAATAAATCCTGATCAACAACTCCACGAATTTGAGCCTTGACTCAGCTAACTCCTTCGAGCGCCATCCTATAAGGAGCAATGGACACCGGGCGTTAAAGGAAAAAGCTCAATGCCAAACTCTACTTCTCGGTCTAAGGTAAGCCCGAAGTTCCTGCGGAAAAACATCTAAAAATTCTTTCACCGATTCTAACACCTTCCGGCCGATAACTCCTTGACATCCAAAGCACAAATGAAGGCTAGGAATGCTCCATTCCCTTTTCACACCAACTTTTACGCACTTTTAAGCGGATATCACATTGCTAAATAGTTTCTCCGTTAGCCCATCATCACCACTTCCTTATCTTCCAAAGTCCTTATCGACATCCACTTTGCGGCACAATCTAAGTGCGCCACGATTGCTTCACCAACAGATCCATGCCCAAAATAAGGTCGAACTCTTGAAAGGTAGTTCCATCAAATCCACCAAAAATATTTCTCTTTGAATTTCTAAGAACGCGTCTCTAAACAATTTATCCTTTATCACGGTGTCACTAAAAGACTAATTACAGTCATCTTTCTATCGGTAATCTCGAACTAATGTTCAAATTTCCGGATATAGCACTAGCAACATACGAATGGGTAGATCCAATATCAATCAAAGCGATGTGGGTACATCAGGTAAGGTAAAGCGTCGCAGGTTATCACATCCAGTGCATCGCCCAGTCCTCTCGTCGATACGCGCGCTTAAACTAACCGTGTGGTGCCTCGCCTCGCGTTACCCCAGAAGCCATTACCTCTGCTCCGGTTGCAACGAAGGACCACGACTGCGCCATTACCACCTCGACTTGGTCCACGACCTCGGTGGCTGTTGAGTGCCTTTAGGTGGTGTGTATCAGGTTACGAGCTTCTTAGTCAGCGAGCAATCCGTCGAGGACAATTCTTAGTGATAATCCTTAGAACCACATTTGAAACACCACCAGGTTCTTTTCCATTTTCGGTGGGGTGTAAATCTTCCGCATCGAACATGGTTGAATCGATTGGTAATGAGCGGATGCTCTGGCTTGAGTGGCTCATCATTCTGAGCCTCTTACTGAAACCTTTTAGTAGAACCAGAATACTTAAAGTCCCTCTTGCCTCTTGCCTCTATCTCTTTCTTGGTTACGGCTCTCGAGTTCTTAGCCTCTTGACTATTTGGCTTTCTCCTGGCGTGGCGAAAGTCCTTTCTTGTTGTGGGGCTATCGGTACCCGCAACTCATCATTCAACCCATCCTCAAAATGCACCACGGCGTTCATGGTCGGTTGGCACTATAGTTCAGAACATAACGACTCAAGCGTAAATTACGCTTCATAAGCGTACGATCCTATTTCAGCTTGAACGGTTAAGGAATTCCTTCCTTCGGGCATCCACATAGTTTGCCACGACATACTTTCCTTGGAATGCGGTTTTGAAGAAATCCCAAAGTAACCACGATCGGCACAGGTGCCCTCCAGAATAGTAAGCCACCATTGATCGCCTCATCTCTCAGCCAAGGACACAGCTCCTCTCGGTTTTACGCTTTCGAGTGGTGCACTCCAAATCATCCATGATCCTCCTTGGCTGACCTCGAGCCAATACTCCACGACATTTGGGGGTACTCAGAGATACCACACTAAAACCTCGACACCACTTTACGATCTATGTAACATCCTGAAAAGGGCCTATGCATTTTGGTTTAATTATGCACGAAATGACATATCTTATGTGTTATGAATATATTTTAACGAACACTTTTGAAACACGGAAATGTATGGAAATGTTAAGTTTAAAGAGAAAGTGAACATTTTAGAACCTTGGAAATGTGAAATGTCTTGTAAGGAAATGTCATGGAAATGTAAGAAATGTCTTGGAAATGTGAAATGCCTTGTAAGGAAATGTCATTGAAATGTAAGGAAATGTCAAGTTTACTGAAATAGTCAGAAAATTTTGGAAACTTAGAAATGACCTAGAAATGACGAGTTTAAGGTTTAAAGGGGGAAATTAAGGTAAGGTGGCCTTAAAGGAAAAGTTTGTGAGGTGACACACAAGCAGGCTTGGAAAAGTGGCACAGAAGATGCCACTTAGGGCCTATGAAAATGGTGCCATATGCAAGAGGAATGGGCCTAAGTTAGAGTCACATGGGAAGCAAATAAAGAATTTTATTTTGCTACAAGGAGCAGAGAGAAGGTGGAACTATGCACATGGCTATAAATTAGGAGCTTTTATTATTTTATAAATAGTGGATAAATAAGGGATTTATTTATCATTATTTTCAAGAAGATAATTGTTGGATTAAATTCTTTTTAATTTGAATAAAGAGATAAATAGGAAAATAAAGGAGAAGTGATGGCCAAGTAAGGGACTTTGAGTTTAATAATTTATTTAAAGTAAGGATAGTTCTTTGAATTATCTTTTATTTTAAGTGATAATTAAATAGATAAAGCTATTAAAATAGAAGAGTGATTGCCAAGTAAGGGACTCCTTAGATGATAATTTAGGCTATAAAAGGAAAGAGAGGCCATTACTGCATTATTATACATTTATTTGAAAGCCTCTGGGATTTCTCTTGACCAAATCTTCTTCTTCTTTTATTTTTGCCAAGTAAAATACCTTGTGATCTAGCCAGAATCCTCCATCTTTATTCTTCCTTCTCTTTTCTTTCTAATCCCTCCAAAAGCCTAAAGTTGTGAGATCATCATCTAGCCATAGCCAGAATCCACGAAGGTTGAAGTGAAGGTGCAATCGATTTCTTCAAGTAAGGAGATCTTTGGGATTTACTAAGTGTCTCGACTACAAGGAAGGAGAGTTCTTTTCAGAAGGTACACCATAGGCCACGTGTTCCCTAGTTATTCGGTGAGTTTGGATTTAAAATCCACAAGGTAAGTGTCTATAGTATTGAATACCAAGGCCATGTTTGGTAAATATATGTGTTCATTAATTATTCAAAAGTCAAAACTAACTTAAGTTAATTGATTCAATGCTTGGCGAATGCAAGAAAGAGTATAGCGAGAGATTTCAAGACTTGATTCTTAAGTCAAGCGGCAACAAAGGTAAGTTTAAGTATACTAATCCTACTAGGATTTGGATCTATGGCCGAATGGCTTTTTATTAAAGTAGTAGGTGATTAATCAAATGTAGGGATTAAGGATCTAAGCATTAGATCAAGCATTTGGGATTTCAAGACCTTTTCGATGAAGTATGATAAGTTGTGGATATTTGGTTAAGAATTAGTATATTGATGATTAAATCGATTGTTACGATTAAGTGTGTTGATGGAGGTGAATACCATTCAAGAAGGAAAGGAAGGTCCCTATCCAGAAGTTTAGAAAGAGATCTGTCTCGGCGGTTGAGGGATTGTAAGGTGTGGACCAGCGTCGGACAACGAAAGTAGGCAAATAGTAGTAGTATGTCGCCTAGTGATAGCATCGATGTCGAAGCATAGTTCTCAAAGTGATCGGTATGTGATTAACCCACCATTTTGACGGGTATATGATATGTATGTGAAATGTATGCATTATTATGAATGTGCTAACTAGTCGCGATGGAAATTGTGATATGGATACCTCGAGGGTATATCGATAATCCGGTAAGTACCAAATCGATGATATGTGATTATTAATATGAATATGTGATAATATGCTTGATGAACATGCTCATGCATCATTACATTGCATCATTATTTTATGTGGCATGTGCATGGGTTGGGATATGAAAGAGATGCGGGTGTACTTAGTGCGTGGTTTTGATGTTAGCCTTGAGCTACATGCGTGGATTGACGTTGGTTGAGGTCGGCGTTGTGGATTAATTGTGATTAAGTTCGCGTGGCTTGATGAGTGGCTATGTGCCTCATCGTGGTTGATATCGGCTATGTGCCATATCGTGGTTGATGAAGTGACTATGTGTCCCATCGTGGTTTTGGTGTTAGCTACGGCTACATACGTGGATTGACATTGGCCCGAGAGTCACGTTGTGGATTAATTGCGATTTAGTTTGCATGGCTTGATGGTGGCTATGTGCCTCGCCGTGGTTGATATCGGCTATGTGCCATGCTCGTGGTTGATGAGTGACTATGTGTCCCATCGTGGTTTTTGATGTTAGCCTTGAGCTACATCGTGGATTGGCGTTGGCGAGGTCGCGTTGTGGATTAATTGCGATTTAGTTCGCGTGGCTTGATGGTGGCTATGTGCCTCATGCGTGGTTGATATCGGCTATGTGCCATATCGTGGTTGATGAGTGACTATGTGTCCCATGCGTGGTTTTGATGTTAGCCTTGAGCTACGCCATTGGATTGGCGTTGGTGAGGTCCACGTTGTGGATTAATTGTGATTTAGTTCGGCGTGGCTTTATGAGTGGCTATGTGCCTCATCGTGGTTGATATCGGCTATGTGCTATATCGTGGTTGATGAGTGACTATGTGTCCCCGCATCGTGGTTTTGGTGTTAGCTCTGGGCTACATCGTGGATTGCGCGTGGGCGAGGTTCGCGTTGTGGACTATTGTGCTTAATTGCGCGTGGGCCAGCGATGATTGCCTTTGGAGTGAAAAGGAGAGGGTGATTTGATAATCCACCAGCAGTGTGTGGTAAGGCTGGATAAGGGAGTGTGTAAGCGGATGGACCTAGGTTTGGGTTGGGCTTCATAATTGCATGATTTCGTATGTGAACATATGTGGAAATGGGCCAAGCCCAATATGATATGTGGATTAATGTGGAAATGGGCTAAGCCAGGTATGTAAATTATGTGGTCAACTACCTATTAGATGAATGTGATATGAATATGGGCCAAGCCCCGAATGTGATAACTTGTGAATTTGATAATTGATATCGATATATGAGTTAATATGTAGTTAACATGTGGGTGGAAATCGGTGGACTAATTACACCGCGAGTGCATATGACTCACCCAATTTTATTAAACATCGCGGTGATTGTGATTTTTGGACCGGGTTGGAGTGGATACAAATGCGGCCATGCGGCGATTTCCATGCGAAAAGATATTTTAATTAATTAAGTAGTTATATTTTCGATATTTTGATTAAGTGTTTATTGTAATAAGGCCCATTAAAGTGATTGAACATTTTTATTATGTTTAAGCTAGAGCGACCATTAAATTATTATTGGGAAGTGCTTTTTAATTTTGGCAACTTATATTTTAAAAACATAATAAAGTTTTAATTTGGATATTTTTATCAAGCTTATATTATTTAAATTTTTAATTGGACATAGTTTTCAAATGACAAAATTTTGATGTTTTTCCCAAAAGTGAAATCGATCTTTAAACGTTTTTCATGCGGTGGCATTTCAAATTCAATTAAGTAGCAGATGGGCCGGGTTTGGGGTGTTCTGATTTTAGTATCGAGCAGGTTCAAAACTTCGGCCTTGGGTTTTGGGTCCAAAATAATTTTTCAAAAGTATGGGCTTTCATAAACTTTTAGGTTATTCTGGCATGGCACTGTATCTCATGGCCCGAAGTCACAGGTAAGTACTTCTAATTATTATGAAGTGACTTGTTTATGTGAAGCTGTTATGGGCTTATTTGGGCTCGTAGATTAGAACATTAGGAGCTATTGAACCCTAGGGCTAGTGCACTCAAACACATGCATAAGACTTAAGGACTATTAAACAAACTTTGTGAAGTAAGTGTAGAGCTAGGGTGTGGCAAGCATTGTGCGCATGTCTAGGATTGGTATTCGATGGGAGCTTGGTATTTAAGCGATCTAGCGACTCACCTCCTCTTTTATTCAGAATCCTGCAGTGCGTAATGTAACATTCACCTAACCAAGAGGACTTATTCACAGACTAAACCAATCATTAAAACCGAAAGGGACTAGCCATGCGATTTATAAAATTCCTAGTTTTAAAATCACTAAATTACCCTTTTAATTGTAGTAAAGATTATTGTGAAATTTTTTCCAAAATATCTCAGATTTACAAAATTACAAAAAAATGCCCTTGCATTGTAAATTACTAAAATATCCTTAGTTTTAAGATTTTCAAAAATACCCTCGACTTTTGTTAAAAAATATTTCTACTTTACAAAAAACAAGATACCACTGATTTGGAAAATTCTGGAGCGCCCTTCACTTCCAAAATTACAAAAATAACCTCGATTTCTAAATTTTTTGCAACACCTCCTCGATTTGGAAAACAAAATAACCGAGATTTTGAAAGTTACAAATACCTTTAATTTGAAAAATATTTTCGAATTGACCAGATTTATTACCAAAATACCACTGTAGGAAAATAATGAAATTACCTGGGGTAGAAATGGATGGAATAGCCATAAAAGTGTAGTGAATGATGTTGTGAATAAATGTGTCTTCATAGAAAAATGAATGTGTCTCTGCTTATGAATGTGAATGTGACTCCACTGAGTTAGAGTAGTGAACTTGAACTAGAAACTTTGGTTGATCAGAAAGAACTACTTACGAACATCTCTTTTCATAAAGCTGTTCGCGAATAATCGATGGAACAAAATTTCGATGCATAAAACTTTTAATCGATTAAATCGCGGCGTTAGAAATGAGTTCTAGGGGGCGTGAACTTGAGAGACTGTGCCTAGAAAGTATGATGGTTCTATTAAGATCAGTGCCTGCGGCGCATAAGCGTAGTCTTTGTGAGTTAAGATGTCACGATTATTCGTTAATAAGTAATTTTGAGGCGAAATTATTTTTAAGGAGGAGTAGAGCAGTAATATCTGAAAAGGGCCTATGCATTTTGGTTTAATTATGCGAAATGACATATCTTATGTGTTATGAATATATTTTGAACACTTTTGGAAACACCGGAAATATATGGAAATGTTAAGTTTAAAGAGGAAAGTGAACATTTTTAGAACCTTGGAAATGTAAGAAATGTCTTGTAAGGGAAATGTCATGAAATGTGAAATGTCTTGGAAATGTAAGGAAATGTCTTGTAAGAAATGTCATGGAAATGTAAGGAAATGTCAAGTTTCTGATAGTCGAAAATTTTGGAAACTTAAAAATGACCTAGAAATGGCGAGTTTTAAGGTTTAAAAGGGGAAATTAAGGCAAGGTGGCCTTAAGCGGAAAAGTTTGTGAAATTTGACACTGAAGCAGGCTTGGAAAAAGTGATCTCGAATGTTCCCACTTATGGCCTATGGAAATGGCGCCATATGCAAGAGGAATGGGCCTAAGTTAGAGAGTCACATGGGAAGCAAATAAAAGAAATTTTATTTTGCTACAAGGAGCAGAGAGGTGGAGCCGGCACATGGCTATAAATTAGGAGCTTTTATTATTTTATAAATAGTGGATAAATAAAGGGATTTATTTATCATTATTTTCAGAGATAATTGTTGGATTAAATTCTTTTAATTTGAATAAAGAGATAAAGAAGGAAAATAAGGAGAAGTGATGGCCAAGTAAGGGACTTTGAGTTTAATAATTTAGACTAAGTAAGGATAGTTCTTTGAATTATCTTTTATTTTAAGTGATAATTAAAGAGATAAAGCTATTAAAATGAAGAGTGATGGCCAAGTAAGGGACTCCTTAGATGATAATTTACGGCTATAAAAAGGAAAAGAGAGGCCATTCTGCATTATTATCACATTCTTTGAAAGCCTCTCTGAAATTCTCTTCACCAAATCTTCTTCTTCTTTTATTTTTGCCAAGTAAAGAAATACCTTGTGATCTATTAGAATCTCCATCTTTATTCTTCCTTCTCTTTCTTTCTAATCCCTACAAAAGCCGAAAGTTGTGAGATCATCATCTAGCCATAGCCTTGAATCTCTGAAGGTTGAAGTGAAAGAGTCTGTCGATTTCTTCAAGTAAGGAGATCTTTCTAGGGATTTTACTAAGTGTCGACTACAAGGAAGGAGAAGTTCTTTTCAGAAAGGTACACCATAGCCACGCGTGTTCCCTAGTTATTCGGTGAGTTTGGGATTTAAATCCACAAGGTAAGTGTCTATAGTTATTCGGCCAAGGCCATGTTTGAAAATAAATATATGTGTTCATTAATTATTCAAAAAGCGAAAACTAACCAAGTTAATTGATTCAATGCTTGGCGAATGCAAGAAGAGTATATGAGCAGAGATTTCAAGACTTGATTCTTAAGTCAAAGCGGCAACAAGGTAAGTTTAGAGTATACTAATCCTACTAGGAGTTGGATTTATGGCGAATGGCTTTTATTAAAGTAGTAGGTGATTAATCAAATAGGGATTAAGGATCCTAAGCATTAGATCAAGCTTTTCGGATTTCAAGACCCGCTTAGGTAAGTATGATAAGTTATGGATATTTGGTTAAGAATTCGTATATTGATGATTAAATCGATTGTTACGATTAAGTGTGTTGATGGAGGCGAATACCATTCAAAGAAGGAAAGGGAAGGTCCCTATCCCGAAGTTTAGAAGAGAGATCATGTCGGCTGAGTTGAGGATTAGTGCCCAGGGAGTGTGGACCAGTCGAGAACAAAAGAAAGTAGGCGAATAGCGGTAGTATCGCCTAGTGATAGCATCGATGTCGAAAGCATAGTTCTCAAGTGATCGGTGTGTGATTAACCCACCGTTTTCCGAAGTATATGATATGTATGTAAAATGTGTATGTATTATGCATGTGCTAACTAGTGCATGATGAAATTGTGATATGGATACCCTCGAGGGTATATCGATAATCGTAAGTACCAAAATCGATGATATGTGATTATTAATATGAATATGATAATATGCTTGATAGAACATGCTCATTGCATCATTACATTGCATCATTATTTTATGGCATGTGCATGGGTTGGGATATGAAAGAAAGAATGCAGGTGTACTTTCGATGCGATAGTTTGATGTTAGCCTTGAGCTACGTCATTGGATTAACATTGGTAGTCGGCGTTGTGGATTAATTGCGATTAAGTTACGGCGTGGCTTGATGGTGGCTATGTGCCTCATCGTGGTTGATATCGGCTATGTGCCATATCGTGGTTGATGGTATTATGTGTCCCATCGTGGTTTTGACAGTGTTAGTTCACGGCTACATCATGGATTGGCGTTGGTGAGGGTCAGCGTTGCCGTGGATTAGTGCGATTTAGTTCGCATGGCTTGATGAGTGGCTATATGCCTCATGCCGTGGTTGATATCGGCTATGTGCTTATATATCGTGGTTGATGGTATTATGTGTCCATCGGTGGTTTGATGTTAGCCTTGAGCTACATCGTGGATTGGCGTTGTTGAGGTCACGTTGTGGATTAATTATTGATTTAGTTGGCGTGGCTTGATGGGAAGTGGCTATGTGCCTCATCATTTGGTTGATATCGGCTATATGCAATATCATGGTTGATGAGTGATTATAATCGCCATTCGTGGTTTTGAGTGTTAGCTCACGGCTACATCGTGGATTGGCCCGGCGAGGATTGCGATTGTGGACTATTGTGCTTAATTGCCACGTGGGCGATGATTGCCTTTGGAGTGAAAAGGAGAGGTGATTTGATAATCCCCAGTTGTGTTAGTAAGAAATTTGGATATGGGGGTGTGTAGCGGATGGACCTAGGTTTGGGTTAAAGCTTCATAATTGCATGATTTAGTATGTGAACATATGTGGAAATAGGTATTGCGAAGCCCAATATGATATGAATGATTAATGTGAAATGGGCTAAGCCCGATTATGTGCCAAGTGCATGGTCAACTACCTATTAGATGAATGTGATATGAATATGGAGCCAAGCCGAGATGTGATAACGACAGATTTGATAATTGATATACGATATATGAGTTAATATGTGGTTAACATGTGGGTGGAATTGATGGACTAATTACACCAGTGCAATATGACTCACCCAATTTTCAGTAAACATCGCGGTGATTGTGATTTTGGAATGGGTTGGAGTGGATACACGGCCATGCGGAATGACGATTTTCATGCGAAAGATATTTTAATTAATTAAGTAGTTATATTTTAGTATTTTTGATTAAGTGTTTATTGTAATAAAGGCCATTAAAGTGATTGAACATTTTATTATGTTTAAATTTAGCTAGGCGACCATTAAATTATTATTGGGAAGTGCTTTTAATTTTGTAACTTATATTTTAAAAACATAATAAAGTTTTAATTTGGATATTTTTATCAAGATTATATTATTTAGAATTTTTAATTGGACATGGTTTTAAATGAAAATTTTTGATGTTTTTCCCAAAAGTGAAATCGATCTTCAAGCGTTTTTCATGATGGCATTTCAAATTCGGTCATGCGAATGGAAGTAGGGTTTGAGAATTATTCACAGTTTGAGTATCGAGCCCGGTTCAAAACTTCGGCCTTGAGGTTTTGGGTCCAAAATAATTTTTCAAAAGTATGGGCTTTCATAAACTTTTCGAGTTGATACGGCATGGCACACTATCTCATATGAGAAGTCCACGAGTAGTACTTCTAATTATTGGAAGTGACTTGTTTATGTAGCTTATTATCTGAGCTATTTGGGCTCGTAGATTAGAACATTAGGGCTGTCTATTGAACCTAGGGCTAGTGCACTCAAACCGCATGCATAAGACTTGGGGACTATTAAACAAGAAACACCAGTGAAGTAAGTAGAAATTGAGGTGTGTAATAGTGTGCATGCATGTCTAGGATTGGTATTCGATGAAGCTTGGTATTTAAGCGATCCCTAGCGACTCACCTCCCCTCTTTACTCGAATCCTACAGTGCATGTAATGTTGTTCACCCCTAACTGAGAGGACTTATTACGCAGAGCTAAACCCCAATCATTAAAACCAGAAAAGGGATTAGCCATCACTGGTTTATAAAATTCCTAGTTTTAAAATCCCTAAATTACCACTTTTAATTGTATTAAGGATTATTGTGAAATTTTTCAAAGAAATATCTCGATTTACAAAATTACAAAAAAAATGCCCTTGCATTGTAAATTACTAAAATATCCTTAGTTTTAAGATTTTCAAAAATACCTCGAAACTTTTGTTCAAAATATTTCTACTTCCTGGCTCAGATGTCTAATATGCGATTTGGAAAGCTACGCCCTTCATGCTTCCAAAAGTACCAGAGGTAACCTCGATTTCTAAATTTTTGCAACTTTCACGATTTGGAAGCTAAAATAGCAGAGATTTTAGAAAATTACGAAATACCTTTAATTTGAAAAATATTTTTGAATTATTTGGACCCAGATTTATTACCAAAATACTGTGTGAGAAAATGGCGAAATTACCCACTGGTAAGGAAATGGATGGAATGGCCATAAGTGTAGTGAATGATGTTGTGAATAAATGTGACTTCATGGAAAAATAGATGTGTCTGCAACATGAATGTGAATGTGACTCCACTGAGTTAGAGAGTAGTGAGCTTGAACTAGAAACTTTGGATTTGATGGAAAAGAACTACTTAGACATCCTCTCTTTCATAAAAGCTGATTCGCGAATAATCGATTGGAACAAAATTTACGATGCATAAAACTTTTAAATCGAGTTAAATCATCGGCGATTAGAAATGAGTTCTAGGGGCGTGAACTTAGAGCCCATGCACGAAAGTATGATGGTTCTATTAAGATGTCGAGTAAAGTGTGACATAAAGCGTAGTCATGATGAGTTAGATATGTCACGATTATTACGTTAATAAGTAATTTTGAGAATGCGAAATTATTTTTAAGAGAGTGTAATTGTAATATCACGAAAAGGGCTATGCATTTTAGGTTTAATTATGCGAAAATGACATATCTTATGTGTTATGAATATATTTTGAACACTTTGGAAACACGGAAATATATGGAAATATTAAGTTTAAAGAGGAAAGTGAACATTTTTAGAACCTTGGAAATGTAAGGAAATATGTTGTAAGAAATGTCATGGAAATATAAAATGTCTTGGAAATGTGGAAATGTCTTATCAGGAATGTCGTAGATATGTAAGAAATGTCAAGTTTCTGAATAGATCGAAATTTTGGAAACCAAAATGACCTAGAATATAGCGAGTTTTAAAGGGTTTAAAAGGGATTAAAAGCCAAGAGTGAAGCGCCACTGTGGAAAAGAAGTTTGCCAGATGACATGCCTGAAACGAGGCTTGGAAAAGTGGTCTGAATGTGTGGCTTAGGGCTGTGGAAATGGCGCCATATCTGAGGAATGGGCCTAGAGTTAAAGGAGTCACATGGGAAGTAAATAAAGAGAATTTTATTTTAAGGAGCTGGAGAGGAGGTGGACGACTTTGTAGGTATAAATTAGAAGCTTTTATTATTTTATAAATAATTGGATAAATAAAGGGATTTATTTATCATTATTTTCAAGAAGATAATTGTTGGATTAAATTCTTTTAATTTGAATAAAGAGATAAAGAGGAAAATAAAGGGAAGTGATGGCCAAATGAGGACACAAGAGTTTAATAATTTCGGCTAGAAGTAAGGATAATTTCTTTGAATTATCTTTTATTTTAAAGTGATAATTAAAGAGATAAAGCTATTAAAATAGAAGAGTGATGGCCAAGTAAGGGACTCATGGAGGAAGTGATAATTTAAATTTATAAAGAGGAAAGAGAAATGATGATGCATTATTTATCTACCATTCTTTGAAATACTCTGCCAATTCTCTTCACCGAATCTTTGCTAACTGCTTTTATTTTTGCCAAATCAAAATACCTTGTGATCCTAGTGAGATCCTCCATCTTTATTCTTCCTTCTTTTCTTTCTAATCCCTACAAAAGCTAGGAAGGATGTGAGATCATCATCTAGCCATGGCCTGAATCTCTGAAGGTTGAAGTGAAGGAATTGCAATCCCGATTTCTTCAAGTAAGGAGAATCTTTGGGATTTTACTAAGTGTCGAACTACTGAGGAAGGAGAAGTTCTTTTCGAGAAGACCATGAGACCACGTGTTCCTATGGAACATTATTGGTTGAGTTTAGGGATTTAAAATCCACAAGGTGAAATTAATACATGTTATTCGATGAAGGCCATGTTTGAGTAAATATATGTGTTCATTAATTATTCAATAGAAAACTAACCAAGTTAATTGATTGAATGCTTGGCGAGATGCGAGAAGAGTATAAGCGAAGTTTCAAGACTTGATTCTTAAGTCAAGCTGGCAACAAAGGTAAGTTTAAGTATACTAATCCTACTAGGATTTGGATTTATAGCCGAATGGCTTTTATTAAAGTAGTAGGTGATTAATGAAATGTAGAGGATTAAAGGATGCCAAGCATTAGATCTGACTTTTAGGGATTTCAAGACCCGCGCCGGTAAGTATGATAAATTGTGGATATTTAGTTGGAAATTGGTATATTGATGATTAAATCGATTATTACGATTGAATTAATGATGCTGAATGGAGGCGAATACTGCATTCAAGAAGGGAAAGGAAGGTCTATCAGGAAGAAGTTTAAAAGAAGAGATCTGTCTGGCGAGTTAGGGATTATTGCAGGAGGTGGACGTCGGAGAGCGAAAGTAGGCCCAGAATGGCGAAGTGGTATCAAGCCCTAGTGATAGCATCGATGCTCCAAGCATAGTTCTCCAAGAAGTGATCGGGTGTGTGATTAACCCACCGTTTTAAGGGTATATGATATGTATGTAAAATGTGTATATTATTATGCATGTGCTAACTAGTGCGATGGGAATTGTGATATGGATACCCTCGAGGGTATGTCGATAATCGATGAAAGTACCGTCGATCGATATGCTTGATTATTAATATGAATATGGCGATAATATAGCCAGATAGACATGCTCATGCATCATTACATTGCATCATTATTTTTATGTAGCATGTGCATGGAGTTGGGATATGAAAGAAGATGCGGGTGTACTTAGATGCGTGGTTTGATGTTAGCCTATGAGCTGCATCGTGGATTAACGATGGTGAAGTCGTGTTGTGTGGATTAATTTCAGATTAAGTTAGCGTGAAAAGCTTGATGAGTGGCTATGTGCACTCATTCGTGGTTGATCTCGGCTATAATATGCCATATATGGTTGATGAGTGACTATGGCGTCCCGCCATTAGTTTTTGAGTGTTGAATTCTGGCTGCATCGTGGATTGGCGTTGGCCGAGAATCACGTTGTGTGGATTAATTGCGATTTGAGTTACGCATGGCTTGATGAGTGGCTATATGCCTCGCCATTGGTTGATATTGGCTATGTACCATATAAGTGGTTTGATGAGTGATTATGTGTTCCATCCGTGGTTTTGATGTTAACCAGCAGGCTACATCATGGATTAACGCGTTGGTGAAGGTCACGTTGTGGATAAGTGCGATTTAGTTCGCGTGACCCGATGAGTGGCTATATTGCCTCGTAAACCGTGGTTGATCATCGACGCATATGCCATATCGTGTAGTTGATGAGTATTTATGTGTCCCATACGTGGTTTTTGATGTTAGCCTTGAGCTGCATGCATTGGATTAGCGTTGTTGAGGTCGCGTTGTCGATTATTGCGGCGACTTTTAGTTACCGGCGTGGCTTGATGGTGGCTATGTGCCTCATCGTGGTTGATATCGGCTATGTGCCATATCATTGGTTGATGAGTGACTATGTGTCCCCATCGTGGTTTTGGTGTTGCTTCGACTACATCGTAGTTGGCGTATGGCGCGGCGAGGTCGCGTTGTGGACTATTGTGCTTGGTGTTGCATTGTGTGGTGGCGGTGATTGCCTTTGGAGTGAAAAGGAGGGTGGATTTGATAATCCCACGGGTGTGTGGTAAGAAATTTGAGATGAGGGGGTGTGTAGCGGATGGACCCTAGGTTTTGGGTTGGGCTTCATAATTGCATGATTAGTATGTGAACATATGTGGAAATGGGCCAAGCCCATATGATATGTGGATTAATGTGGAAATGAGCTAAGCCCGGTATGTAGAGTATGTGGTCCAACTTACCCTATTAGATAGATAATGATATGAATATGGGCCAAAAGCCGAGAATGTGATAACATGTGAATTTGATAATTGATACTCGATATATGAGTTAATATAGCGGTTTAACATGTGGGTGGAATTCAGATGGACTAATTACTGCGAAGTCTACGTATGATTTCACTTTAATTTTATTAAACATCGCGGTGATGCGTGATTTTGGGTAGGGTTGGAGTGGATACAAAGGTGGCCAGTGAGAAAGCGATTTCCATGCGAAAGATATTTTAATTAATTAAGTAGATTATATTTTACGATTATTTGATTAAGTGTTTATTGTAATAAGGCCCATTAGAAGTGATTGAACATTTTATTATGTTTTAAAATTAGGCGACCATTAAATTATTATTGGGTAGTGCTTTTAATTTTGTAACTTATATTTTAAAAGCTTATAATAAAGTTTTAATTTGGATATTTTTATCAAGCTTATATTATTTAGAATTTTTAATTGGACATGGTTTCAAATAATAAAATTTTTATGTGCTTTCTTAAAATTAGAATATCTCGGTCTTCAAAGCGTTTTTCCGCAGTGGCATTTTCAAGTTCCGGTGAAGTACGAATGGTAGGTTAGAGTTATTACAATCTAAGTCATTAAGGAAATTGATCCTGACTCTGCTGGCGATTACTAGCTCGGCTGACCCTTTCTAAGACTACTTAACATTGCTTGGGTCAAGGCGATATCCATCTCTATAAATATGATCGTAGTGATCGGTCTGATCCGGGTAATCGCGATGCGTCCATTTACGGTATATGTCAGGCGGCTTGGGCGCCAACCCTAGCCTCGGCTTTCTACCACGTACCGTCTCACACCCGTCCGCGTCCTCTAGCACTTTCATTTTTATTTCTTCGTTCAGTATGAGTACAAGTTTTACAGATCAATATCTTTGTTTAGAGTGTTTATGTAACGATATTTTAATGAATATAAGAGAGTGAGTTATTTTGCCAATGACCACGTCCCCCATGATCTCGATCTCTCTATAGTTTTCACACCTAAAACTAAAAGTTCTAGAAGAGTGTTCCTAGAGTCATATCACAATAATAATAATTAAGTTAGCGATTAGCATACACTTGACTTGACTTGGTGCGGATACTCGTTGGTGCCATACTGCAGCTTTAAAAACATAAAGTTACATAATTCCAAAGCAGTTTTGAGACCATAAATGTTTTTGAACCCAAATATAAGCGGGAGAAGTTTTGGGCAGGGCTCACGATACCATAAAATGCCAACACCCCAAACCCCGTTCTATGCGTTAAGAGCCGGATTTGACATGTCGCACAGAAATGAACATACGTAAGAGTCTTTTTAAAGATTTAAAAGAAAATGGGTTTAAAAAAAAAACTTTTGGCGGTAGGTTGTTGAAAAAGCGCAGGTTGATTGGTAAATCTAATAATTTAAGGCGTAGGATTTATAAATTGAAAACTTAGAAAATTTTATTTAATATTAAGAAATTTAAAAAAAAGAGTTGAAGAGTTTGAAAAACAAGATTTTAAAAGAATTTATTCTGAAGAATTTCCGAGTTAAAAATATTTAGAATAAGTATACATATTTCCATGCATTATATTTGAGAAAGCGTTTATTTCTATTTTGAAGGAAGTAATTCAACTTAAAACAAGATATTTAAATCCATAGTTATAAAATCTATCCACAAGTAAAACATCCATAAAAAATTGTGAGCCTTATTACAACATAGCAAATAGCAAATAATAATAAGTACTTAAAAATCTGACATTTAAATATGCATTATTCGTAGTATGGCTTTGCAGAGTTGTCCACAGCTCAAGTTTTATCCTTTGATCATTACAGAAGAGTAAGGAAAAAGCTGGGGTGAGTTACTTAGAACTACGTGTGTGGCCGCACCATGATCCTTTGGGCTAAAATCAATTTAGCATTTATTGGGCCCGGCAGATACAAATATAACATAATAACATATTAAATGAATGTAATATGCAATTCCCAAACCAAGCCTAATTTTCATCTACCTTCACACCACCCATTACCAACTTGACACACACAGCGAGAGCTTTGAATCACCCACCCGTAACACCAAAATAGGCATTAAATGGTTTATCAGTTATTGGGCAAGCCACCAGTTCTGAGTTTACATGGCATTGCCATTTTCAAATTTGCGGCGAGCCACCAGAATTTATTAACCAAAGCCTTTCACTGTAACTTCTTCTTAAATCACACATCCCAACTCATGCAAATCATGTATATAATATGCATATTTGTTTCTTTCAACCATTCACATAATTGTATTGATAACAAATATTCATTATAAAAATTTCACTGTCCGCCCCATATCACCCTTTAATTCATATAATCAAATATCATTTGGGCCCATTACAACAATCGTAATTTTTACATAATACCTTTAATAATTTCCATTTCCGTCTTTATACCATTTTAGTAATAATTATGCCATTCACCTTGATGTAACAATATGCGATTATTGAACATTAACCACGATATAATTATTCAACCGTGAATGCGTTGTGTTACACACCTAAATTAGCAGCACACTTTCCTGATCGCTGACACCTACCTAAAATATTTAATCGCCAATTCTCGAGCATTAACTTGCACTTATAAGCTATAAATCTATTCTAAGATAAATCCGCCAGATTTTACCGACCGCTGAATAACTATGATTTATCGCTTTTCATTGTCATTCACAAATCTGAGAAACCTTTACACAGCTAACTCAGAAAAACAACTCCGGCTAGATTGATTCTCCCACCGATGAGGGTCCACAACCCCAGGAAAATCGGGTACAAATTTCTTCGCTTGAATCCTGGAGGGATCGTAACCGCCTTTGCAATCACTATTCACCACTCGCGCAGTTGATCTGCTCGCTTCATTGACAATTTTCTCAAATGTTAGTCCAAACTAATATTTAATTAATTAAACGACCGTCTTACAGCTAGCCGACACAAAATTTTACGCTCACAGGATGAAAATCAACGATGAGTCCACTAAGATAATTGGTTAATCACCTGCTACTTTAATAAGTAATATCAAATCCATGAAAGAAATCCTTACCTTGGATTTTTTGAACCAAGATCAATGATAACCACGATGACTTCGACACTCAAGTTTCGGACACAAATTTCTCATGATGAAGATTCGAATAAGATAACCAGAGTGATGACATTCCAATCCAAAAGGCCATCCCACAAATAACAAAGTATAGATTCGCACAATGTGTTATGGAATAGAAATATACCAAAATGTTGGAACAGCCACTTACATTGATCAAAGTGGAGAAAGAAATGATTGAGAAGAGATATATTATTAGTAGGAATTCTAAGCATAGAAAAGTGCAGAGGATGATGCTTGTGACGTTTCATGGTGAATATTAGGAGGAATGATGTTTGAGAATTTTGCAAGAAGAAAAGAAGAAGAAAGGTATAAGAAAAATATGTGTTTAAGAGTTTCTGCCTCTTTTCCAAGAATGGAAGATGAACAAGCATACTAGTGTGCATCTCTAGCAAAGAAGAAAAGGAGAGAAAGAAAATGGCCCTTCAAGGTTATGTGTCGAACTACAGCTATAATAAAATGGTTTGAGGAAAATGAACAAATAAGGACCGAATAGCTTCAAAAAAATAAAAATGGCCAAAGAGCAATGTTACCTATTGCTCAATTATATGTCCATTGTGTGGAGGAAATTAGGAGAGAAAATTGTAGAAAAGAAAGCTAATACCAAAGCCAAATGAAATGGACCAACCACCTAAACCTTGCAAAAGCCAGCAAGAAGTTCTATTTTATTTTAAAACCATCCATTACATAATGGTCGATAGTTAAAGTCAAGTTTGTACAAACTTTTCCAAAACATTCCTTACTTTATAAGCCTTTGTTCCCTCTGAGACTTTCCATTTGATTCCTTTCAAGTTCAATCTTCGTATTTTCTAAAAGGTCAACACCATAAGTTCTGTGTGTGATTTCTATAAGGAAAAGAAAGGAAATAAAAATTACATGTAATAATGGGATCTTTAACTCCTCCTCACAGCGCACATATCCCGCTACTCCATTGTAGTGCTTAACTCTTTACTACTATCACTCCAACTAAGGTCCCTTATTCATTCTACATAAAAGTCACAATGCAAAAATTATTCCAAGATCAAAATAAATCCAGCCTTCTTAGGGACTAAATAAACACCCTACATTGATAATTAAAACTAACTAGCACCAAATAACACATATAAACTCAAATTTTAGGATGTGTGCATGAATACTCACTCGCCTCATTTTGCTTATCCATTTATCCCATTGAATCATGATACCTTTCAGTTACATAATCTTCATCTACACATAAACCACGGCGCCATTGCACATCCCGGATGTGGTCTTACATGGGGTCACATCTGCAACGCTTGCGATGCCATGCTTGAGATAATATATGGTCTTACTCCCCGAATCTCATTTATTCGATGCCATATCGGATGTGGTCTTATCGCTTTCATATTCCATCTTTGATTCATATCCCACAGATATGATCTTGCAGTTTCAATTCGATGTGCCCGTCCTAGAGCAGAATTAGCATGACCTTACCCATCATCAAGTATTGGATTGATAATATTCTCTCATTGATTTAAGTCCAGCGGAACTTCAGCATCATAGGTTCTCATTATTTTCATCTCACATCATACTTTCCAAGATTCGCAAGGAACAATATACACATCCTCCATTAATATCAAACATTTTAAGCTTAATAACACGATGAATTTACACACAAACTTACCTACACCGATTTCAAATGCATTGATCTTGATTGTCGATACCTTGCCCTTTCATCGGTCAAGTTAATTCTTCATCTTCTTGATCTATATAACAATTCCAGCTCATTTAATAATCACTTAATCGACCCATCTGAAATTCATACTTTGCTTAGATTTACCATTTTATGCCATATACTTCCTCACAAAATAGCTATTTTACTAAGAACTCGAAAATTAATTCTAATCAAATTTGTTTCTTTAACTTGAACCTAGGTGAACATTTCCCAATACTCTTATGGCAACCCTCTGATACTCATTATTTCACACCTTTACCATAATCTATAGCCTTTACAAAAAGATGCGTTTTAGGTGTTTTAATGGAAACACGCTTTCACAAAAGTTGTTTATCTGCTGTGCTAGAACCATTCTTCATATCACAGCAAACAACAAATCATAGCGAAACTCTAGGCTTTCAACCATTTGCAAATGGTCTCCCTCTTTAGCTAGCTAGCTTAAAGCCTTGAGGGGTTCAAGTACAATTATTATCAAGAAAGTGATCAACCAAACACTTACTTTGTAAGGAGAAGAGTTTGCTAAAATTTTGAGCTTTCAAACCCTTATTTGCAGCTAATTTTTAGGTGGAGGGTGAAGGAGAAAGATGATATTTTTTCTCTTGATTTTAATATAAACTATCAATTTAGTCACCAAATTTCTACCAACTTTGACTCATTTTTCCAACTCTTTGTTGTAATTGGCCACCTTACCTATTTCTAAGGTATAATTTCCATTAAGGCCTCCAATTAAATATACAGCTTTTAGGCCTTTAAACATAAATCGTTTCGCATAATCTACGATTTAGTCCTTTGTAAACGTTAAACATGCAATTGCTAAAATTAAAAGCACCAAAGAATTTTCCGTACACCTATATAATTATGCTATAATATTGGAAATAATATAAAAATAAATTTTCTTCAACCTCCCGGATTAGTGGTTTTGTCAGCATTCCAATAACCCCTAAATCGGAAATTTTATTTGCAGTTAGGGTGTTACACTCTTATTCCCATTGATAATATGAATCCTTTTCTTGTATATACCAACAAAATTTTCCATAGCTATTTATAATAAGGTAACTAACTAAGAAACATAATCAATACATTAAATCAATAACCTAATTTTAGCTAATCAATCCACACAAATCAGCGGTAATACAAATTAAGGCTGAGATAAGTTGTCAATAGATAGGTATGTATTTGTTGCATTGATGCTAAACTTGGCATGTGTTTGGTGGTTTAAATGTGGCTACTTATATGCTTGAATTTTTGTTTTGATTACATATGATCTAGTTATAGTCAGGATTAAGTGTGTGTGTGTGTAATAGCAGTTAGACCTTAGTTGAAATAGTGATTTGGAACTACAAATCCGCAATACGGTTGGGAGAAATAATTTAATATTATTTTTGATGTTTGTGATATGTGATAAAGTGTGTGTAAGTTCTTATTGAAAATTTTACAAATGCAATGTGCTTGGAATTTGTGAAAAAGTTAAATCGCGCCAAAATGCAAAAATTTGTGTGCTAATAGTTAAAAGTGCTTAAATGCTATGTCTTATTAAATGTGGTATATGTTTGTTATTAGACACATGCTTAATGGATGGACAAAAAATGGGTTTAAGTTAGTGGAATTTTCATTAGATTCATAAAGGTTATAATAGTAATTAGTTAATTATATGTGCGTGAAAGTAAGCAAGCCAAAATTTCATTAAATTCATCCTTTTTCACCAAAAATAAAAATAATAGATAGAGTTTAAAGTTTTTGAGTTTTAAATGCAATTTAGTTTGATTAAGGTATGTGTTTTGATCAGATTTTGATAATTTTTACGTTTTGTGATCGTTCAACTGTGTTCTATCAGCCCATATCTCAATTTGAATTTGATGAAGATTTAGAGTTATACCATTGATGAAATTATGACTTTGTGATGTTAGTTGATGAAAAGTGAAATATATGCGTTGGGTTATCATGTTTGTATTTGGATTTTGATGGAATTTGATGTTATAGGCTAAATTGTAAAAAATATGAAATTGAGAAACTAAAATGTGAAATAAATGCAAAATATGAAGAATTATTTAGAGACACTATGGTAATTCGGCTAGCATGGATTAAATTGGATTTTTTGAATTTGTGATTTTTGTACAATAAGGACTACAAAATAAAAATGTGTAATTGTGTGAGGAGCTAAGTATAAAATGCCCTAGAGCAATACGTGTTGTGGATTGTTTTGGATGAAAATGCTGATTGGTTGGATTAAATTTGATATTATACGGATAGAAAAAAGGTCGGACGAGATGAGGCAAAAACAAAGTGCTCGATTGATGGAAGCTAGTGTCATTGTTTCTAAATCAGAGAATGGATTTTGTGTGTATAATCATTGTTTTAAACAATGTTTATATGTGATGAAGTATATGGAAATGTGATTGTGGAGTTTGGTATCACAATGTGGATTGAAGATATATGGCACTAAATTGTGCGTAAATAAATTGATATAGTTATAGATAGCCTTGCGGTGTAATATAGGATAAAAAATGCATCAGTTATATTATTTGGCACTAAGTGTGCGATCACAGAGATAAATTTGGTTTTAAGGTGATGTATAAATTATGCGATATTATTATTATTATTTATTTAATTGGTGGCGCTAAATTAATGCGAGTTCGCCGAACATTAAAAGTTGAGCGAATGCGTGGTATGAATATTGGTTAGTAAATGTGAAAGATAAATATGTGATGGTGAGGTATATACGAACCTGGCAGGTTGATGATATTGTGTATGGAAATAGATGGAAAATTATGTGAATGAATGATAAAAGGGTTAGATTGTGTAGCATTATAAATGCTTGTACATGAACCTATAAATTTGGTATGGGAAGTGATAATGGCCATGTGAAGATTGGTAGTGATGTGAATTGATCTATGTATTTAGTTAATTTTGCCTATTGAATTTGAAATGTTGAGTTATTTATTGTTATATTCACGAACTTACTAGCTCTAAAGCTTCTTGTGTGAAGTCTTTCTCTGTTTCTGATTATTAAATTAAGCTAACTTTGGATCAGAGGATCATGTGACTCAATCACACTACTCGGACATCTATTTTGATACCTTTTGGAAGTTGTATATATAGGTATATAGCATGTAGGCTAAGCCAAGGTTGTGGAATGATTTTGCTTTGCATATTTTTGCTATGTAGAAAATGATGTATGTGATGTGTATATATGGTCTTGTGTGAATGGCCATTGGTATGTTTTAGTAATATAGAAATAGTTATAATGCATGCACTTGATTTAGTAGTTGAGAATGGTAGATAAGATTATACTGATTTTGATGTTGGAATTAGTGCTGGAATGACAATTAGGTGGAAATTTGGCCTTGTAAATGGCCTACAATTGCCACA